>CM053151.1:108455900-109705900 GCA_028571685.1 Heterohyrax brucei
ATGGATTGGCAGCTTCATTTTATACTTTATTGAAATTAAAATGTCAGACAAAGTGTCAACTGTTCGATAGATTTGTTTCCAAAGGATTATTGATAAAATTTTATGTTTCATAAAAAGCAAAGGGGAGATTTTAGGATTAAAGCTTTCTAGCTAAAACATGCTTTACACTAGAGCTCAGATATATGTACTTCTGTACACATTTCTGACAACCACTGTCATTCAATTCAAGCCATGATTTAAAGTGAATGATTAGTGATTTCCATTTATACAATTTTAAAAGTAGACTTAATTCATTTAGGAGAATAAAGTAAATTTCCTTTCTAAGAATGCTCCTGTTTTATAATTGTAAGACCAACAAATCAATATAGGAACACACTGTCATTGGAACTATGCAGATGCAGGACAACATATTTTATATCAAGCATAATGATAAAATTGAATATGAATGATTATTAAGAATTTTAACATATGTAAACTCCCATTGATATGTTTCCACTTACGGTGCTTCTGTTCACTCTCTGTTCTAACCTCTTATGAACTGCTAATTTTGCTATTTTGTTATAGTAATGGAACATGATTATATGGCTTTAGTGTCTTTAATACAAATGAGCATCCCTGACTGTATTTACCCTGGGGTCTTCAAAGCTCATTAGTTCTTCTGCTCCACATAATATTGCCATGCATTTAGTAACTGTGAACTTCTGGCAATTCAGAAGCCACAAGGTCCTTTTCTTCTTATTTCTGAGGTTTTTTTGTTTGTTTGTTTTTAGAAAAGGAGCCGGGTCTGAATTCTCTTGCTTATTCATCTAATTCCTTCCTACTCTTTTTGAACTCACTGAATGAACCCTTTTCTACTTGATGAATAATAAGGAATGGTACCTCCTGAAAAATCTGCATATAGGATAGAGTATAGTGAGTGGTCATTGGCATGACTTGGTCCATTCACTGGGCCTGCCAGGGACACTAGCTTTACCTCTATAAACACCTTAACAGATCCATATAATAATTAATCTGCTGTATCACAATTACTTTGTATAAAACAGACACTATTTTGAAACACTAGAGGTCAGTTAAGATTATATATCTTTTTTGTAAAAACAGATTTGATATACTTCTAGAGAAAGAAAACTGAAACATAATTACTCAGACAAATAGAATAATTAGCATCTACGAATGGAAATTGAAAGCTATTTTAATAGTAAATGTATTATCTAATGGATGAGGAGATTTAAGCTTGACCACGTTCATTTACAGACTAATGAATGATCGAAAATGTACCAGTGTTAAATCAAATGAATATGTCTAGTTAAAAATTCAGTAATTGTTGTTAGCTGCTGTTGAGTTGATCTTGACTCATCTCATGTGTTCAGGGTATCACTATAGGGTTTCCAAGACTGAACTTTCAGAAGATCACAAGTCTTGTTTTCCAAGGTACTTCTGGATGGGTCCAAACTGCCACCGTTTTAGTTAGTGGTCGGGGCTTAACCATTTGCACCACTCTGGAAATCCAAAAATGACTAAGATTAGTGGCATATGATGACTTCTACAGATCTGTTCTCTCATGCTCACTAGTGCAGAGATGACTAGGGTAATCTAGAACTGTATCACCCAAGAGTCCCCGGATATTTCAGGTTGGAGTCCTGTTCTTGATGCTGTTCAAACTCCTGACATTTGGGCTTAAGAAAACCTGGTATCTTAACCATTAATTAATAAAGTGGAAGCTAGAATCACAATGATTGACTACTCTTCGCTCGTACAGTACACGTCTTCGTACAATCCCAGGGTAGCTAGAGCCTTGCTGAATACGTGATGACAACTGTCCCCATCATCTGGGAGGGCACAGGGGCCACAGTGTACCAGCAGCCAGCTCCAACTTCAGGTTGGTACCCTGGCTGTCTGGCTTGCAATTTTGAATCTTTACGCATTAGGGAATGGGTGCTATTTAATCTCATTAAAAATGGAGCTTTCAGCTAGATAACAATAGAAATACTACTTAGAGATTTGGGGAGTTGACTTTCATTGGGAATTTGAAAGAATAAAGATTGGCTTCATTTGTGTGATTATTAATGTTGTTTGTCAACTTGGCTGTACCATAATTTTCAGTGGTTTGCCAGTTAAGATATAGTTTGGTAGTTGTATAATGATGTGATCACCTCTAGGATGAGATTTGATATAACATGATCACTTACGTGATGAAATCTGCTGTAAGTAGCCAATAGGCTGAAGGAGAATTTCCTTGGGAGTGTGGCCTGCATCAGAAATAGGTAGACTTTTTGGCAAGGCTTTCACATTTTCGCTTGTTCTGGATCCTTCAGCTAGCCCTTGTTCTTCTGATTCCTGTTCTTGGGACTTTAGCTAGCATTTTATCTTCTATTCTGCCTGCTGATTATAGGAGTTTTTAGTCTTCACAGCCTGTGAGTCAGCCCCTGCGTCTAAGTGAATCAGGAGAAACCTCCAGCTGAGACAAGCTATTCAACTGAATTTTTAAAGTATAAAATAAAACAATAGAACGATTGCATTTTGTAAGGGTTTGAAGTGCCATAAAATGTATACCATTAATTATTTAGGTGGGTGGGTTACACGCTACATCTGCTAACCAAAATGTCGGCAGTTCAAATCTGCAGGGTGCTCCTTAGAAACTCTACGGAGCAGTTCTACTCTGACCATTAGAGTCACTGTGAGTCAGACCCAGCTAGATGGCTGTAGGTTTTATTAGCACATATCAAATAAACTCATACAGTATCGCTGATAAATGACAGCTTTAAGTTTCAGAAATAAAGAAGCACTGATTTTGCTATTTGAGCAAGTTTATAATCATAACTTCTTGATCTTGTTTTTGATTGATTCAATGGGATGTATGACATAAAAATATAAAGCCTTTTATTTATAACTACATTACACATGAGCATCAGTAGAGCTTTAAAACAATGATGAGTTAAATAAACACAGCATTGGTGGAGTAGTATAAATAAACAATACATATTATTTTGTTTTTTAAAATAGTATCATTTCCAGATTGCAGTCTCAGTGGATCATTATGTCCTTGAAAATGCAGCAAAAGTAGAAACTCAGGCTGTTTAGAAAGGTAGTTAGTAAAGATGACCGTTTCAAAGCTGTATCTTCTTCTCATCTTTACTTTTGGGAGGGTTAGGGAAGTGTTCTCAGCACAGTTCTGACATTTAGCTGTAGTTACAATGAATTGCAGCCATGATTGCAATTGTTTTGTGATGCCTGTGGTGTCATTACCAAGATGCGATTACCAATTGCTGTATGAAATTAGTTATGCATGAAATGAATAGGAAGCATAAATACTAGGAGGGAGACTCTGAGCACAGACTTCATCCTCATTGTCTTCCAGACCCACTGATGCTTATGCATAATGTGATCATAAAACTTTAATTTATTTCAGAGTCACAGGACTAGAAGGGATCTTTAAAGGTCATCTAGGACATCCCCCTGATTCCAGGCCCTTGAGCAAACCTAAAAAGATAATGAATGACTCCTTTTTCCCCAGGAGCAAATAAAGCATCTAATGATTATAAGTTGAAATTAGGCAAACTGTGGTAGTAAGAAGAATGTCTACTCAGTACTAATGCATTGTGTTCACTGGCCAAACAACGCAATATATTTTGTATGTATTATGGATCAAATTTAGAGATATACTTAATTGGCATTTATATTTTTTAGTGTTAGAATATAATTTCAACATAAAGTTTTAAGAAATTCTCATTACATGTAATGTTTCTTTTTAATGAATGCTATGTTCTTAAAATTTTGTGTTAATTGAAATTTCCCAATAGAATCATAGTTTAAAAGCTTCAGGGGAACATGGCTCCCTCTTTCTCTCTCTCTCTCTCTCTCTCGCGCGCACACACACACACACGCATCAAAAAGAAACCAAATCTGTTGGTGTTGAGTTGATTCTAACTCATGGTGACCCTATGAGGCAGACTAGAACTGGAAGCAGATTGCCACATCTTTCTTCCATGGTGTCAATGATGAGTTTGAACTGCCAATCTTCCAGTTAGCAGCTGAGCGCTTAACTACTGCTCACCACACTCATACGACAATCCAATGCTGTGAATCCATTTGTAAAGAGAATTTAGTTTAATAAGCTTTAAAAACTAGATATTTTTTGTGTATTAAATTTTCTTAATGTGAGACCCAGCCATAGACTTTTAAAAGACCAAATAATTTCGCTAGTATTCAGTTCAGGATAAAAAGAAAGAAAAACACTTCTTTGTGGCATTTTGACAACTCTTAATTTTTATCCCTGTAATTATCTCTTAAAAGTATATCCTGGTTAATAATCCATTTGTCCTCTTTATCACTTATTATAAAATCCAATTTTCTTCTCTAAGGTTCTAGAAAATTTTAATGGATTTTTGTGAGGAAAGAAATCATGTTGCATATTTCAACACCTAATACACGGAGATCAATATAAAGAGTAAATGAAATCTCTCTGAACCCCACCTATAAGAGGTGTCTAGCAAAGTCAAAAGCCTTTCAAATCATACAGTGTTGTTTATTTTCTCTTCTGGAAGACTGTCTTAGTGGGACAGATTGAATATTTAGAACTCTCACAGTACAGTGGTTAAGTGGTACAGCTGCTAACCAAAAGACTGGCACTTTGAATCCACTAGTTGCTTCTCAGTAATACAATGGGACAATTCCGCTCTATTCTATAGGGTTGGAATTGACTCAACGGTAATGAGTTTGTTTATTTACTTTGCTTTTTTTGTTTTTTTGATACAGGTACCTGACTCTGTGTCTTAGTAATACTACCGAAAAGCAGGGAGGGTGAAACTTTGTCTCATGTACTTTGGATATGTTATTAGGAAGCACCAGTCCTTAGAGAAGGACATCATGCTTGGTAAAGTAGAGGGGACAGTGAAAAAGAAGAAGATCCTCAAAGATATAGACTGAAACAGTGGCTGGAACAATGGGGCAAACACAGTGATGACTGTGAGGAGGACATAGGATGGACCAGCAGTGTTTTGTTCTGTTGTAAATTATATAAGGTTGTTATGAGTGGGAAACAACCCCCTGTCACCTAACAGTGACAGTTGTTATGTCTCTTTTTCTAAACTGGAGGATATCTCTCCTTTTATATATATTTTATTGTCATGAAACTTTAAAAAGAAGCACATGAACTTTTCTTAATAGATTGTTGAACACATAATAGATGTTATGCAAATGTTAGTTCACTGTCTCACTTTCCTTAAAATAAAGAGCTATGAAGAATCTTACACACAAAGGGAATATAATTATCAGAGGTCTTCTGTTGGACTAAAGAAAATGGTGGAACAAAGAGAAGTAGTCACAGAAATGTAACACAGTGCTGCAAATTAGGAAGCTATGGTATTGAAGCAAATGCTTGAAAACCACAACAACAAAAAGAAAACTTTGCAATGTAGAACCAAGTATCTGCTTTCATATACATTATGTGCAATAGTAGTAGGCCACAACCTTCGTGTAATTATATACTGACCAGTGAGTCACAAATGTAGTCAATATTTATGTTTTCCACATGTTACATCATTATTTCCTCCTGCATCATCTATCTTCTCTATAAGAGATTAAACTGTTGTCTAAAGTCATACAGCTTTCCAGGTGCAGAACCTTAACATTCAACCTTACATTATTTTTTTTCTCCCTAGCAATGTCTGAAATGCTCAGGCACCTTCTTCAGTCACACAAATCAGAAGCATCTTTAGTATTTCTCATATGGGAACATTGTGATGTTGGCCTTTATCCAAAACCATTAGTTAAGCACTGTTATTTGACCTATGAATTGTCAAATGCTAGTGTTGCTTTCTGCTGCACTCTCCCTTGTTTATTTTTTTTTTATCCTGAAAATATGCAGATGATGGTGATAAAGTCTACAGTGTTTAGAGAGGAAACCTTGGAGACCAAAGAAAAACCTGTGTTAGGAAGACATTGATGCAAATTTAACAAAAAGTTTAGTGAAAGAATGAACAACACTTAAGTAGAATAATGAATGGAAAAATGATATTGTGTGGTAATATGAAGAACAAATGAATCCTAACATATCCAAAATAATGACACTGAGATACTTATGTAATAAGTACATTCCTAAGCCAAAGTGTCTTCTCTGATAAGACGTGATGTGATGGGGAAAAAATTAGACGATTGAAACCAAGGTATGACGTGATTTGATTTACTTTAAAAGTATAACTATATTGCATAGAGAATAGACTTGGACAAAAGCAGAAGTGAGGTCATCCAACTAGGAGGCTATTAAAATAGGCATGTAAGAGGTGATCATAGTTTGGATGAATGTGGTGGCAAAGGAGTTGGCAATAAATGACTAGATATGACATATATTTTGAAGATAAGGCCAAGGAGATTTGTTACTTATTGAATGTCGTATGGAGAAAAAAAAAAAAGGAAGAGTTAAGGATGGCCCCAAGGTTTAGGGTCTGAAATGCTGAGGAAACGGTAATGCCATTTGTTGAGAAACTGCTGTTAGTTACAATCAAATGGATTTCAGTTTATGATGAATTTATGTACAACTGATGAAATAGTGCATGATTTGCCACCATCTTCTGGACGTATGTTTAAGACCACTGTTGTGACTGTTGTGTTAGTCTGTATTTTAAAGGTTTTCTTAGTTTTGTTGGCTCAAAAAGGATGTCCTTTTCCAACTATTAGTCTTTCTTGATAATGTGTCCAAAGTCCATGGGCCAAAGTCAACACAGATGAAAGTGTGGATTTGGAAAGAAAAGCCAAGAGCTACATATGGGAAGTTGATACAGTTTAGATGATGAGTCGGATCCAACTCTACAGCGCATGGCTTGGCTTGGCTTAGATAATGACTAGACATTTAAACAGAGCTGCTGTGGAGACAACAGAATCTGAATCTAGTGTTCAAAGAAAATGTCTGTGTTGAAGACGTATTTGTGCCTAAGCAGAATAACAATAGTATTTAGAGCCACAGGACTACATGAGTTCACCCAGAACAGCCAAGTTCTAAGGAAAGAGTTCCAATGTAGATCAATATGTATAAGTCAGGAAATTATGGGGTCTAGCAAAGGAGATTAATGGGGAATGGGGTCAGAGCAAAACTGAGAATAAACACCAAAAACCATACCCACTGCCTCTGAGTCAGTTCTGACTCATTGCGACCTTAGAAGTCAGAGTAGAACTGCCCCATAGAGTTTTCAAGGAGCTCCTGGTGGATTTGAACTGCTGATCTTTTGGTTAACAGATGTAGCCCTTAGCCCACTACACCACCAGTGTTTCCTCCTAAATGAAGAATAGTTAACATTTTTGAAAGATGAGTGGAGAAAGTGTTTTAAGAACAAGTAAGTGATGAAGTATGCATGGATAGATTAAGATAAGAGTTAGGAACCAACTACAGAAATTAGCAATTTGGATGCCGTATATGACTTTAACTAGAGTGAATTTCAGAAAAAAAAAAATGGTGTGAAAACCCTGCTGAATGTGAACAAGAGTGTGTAGAAAGTGGCAAATTGGAAATGTCAAGAAAAAGTGACCATTTACAGTTTTGGAGCCCTGGTGACACAGTAATTAAGACATTAGCTGCTAACCAAAAGGCCAGCAGTGAACACTTTTTCAAGTAACAAAATTTTCAATGTATTTTCAATTGTAAGATTGAATGTACTTGCATATATCTGATGTATTTATGTATGTATAGATATATAAGTTATATACATTTTACATTTCAATTTGAGACACACAACTTTTGAACTGATATGTGTCTAATCTCTAAAGATATATAAAATAAGGTAAAGTATTTTTCAGCTTGTTCCTATGAACATCTCAGAAGTCTCAGAATTTGCAGAACTAAGATCGGTCAATTATTTTTCTAGTCAAGTACTCACGTGTTGCTTTCACTGTTATAATTTTAAACTTGGGGCCAAAAGAGCACATATTTAAGTGCTTTCCTCTGTTGATGTAAATGCATATTTAAAGCTTCGTGGGTAGGGGTTGTATCCTTTACTTTTGCTCAAAATCTTAACAAAATTAGTATACTTGAAGGCATGTTAATAATGAGCCTGTTTGTATATATATCACACCCACCATATGCCATTAAAGACCACTATTTTTATTTTTTGTAATCAGGCACAAAACAGTCCTTTTACTTAAGAGATTTTTAAATAAATATTTTTAATACTACGTTTAAAACTACCCCCAAATGCGGCTCTTTTGTATCCCATATTGGTGAGTGGGATTTGGGTTCTTCAAAGGTAGCAGGGTACACTAAATGGTCCCAACTCATCTGGAACAGATGATAACAGAGAATGACAAAGATGTGAGGAGAAAGATCTCAGAAGACAGAAGGACCTATGCGAGCGGAAGACTACACCAACATGTGACCGGAAGAACCAGATGGTGCCTGGCTACTACCAAAGACAGCCATGACGGGGCACACAAAGTTCAGCACCTGCGGCAACATGAGAAAAAGATAACTGCAGCTCAAGAACTCTGCAGAAAGACCACAAGTGATGGTTTGGCAGCCTGGAGAATCCCCTGGGAGCATGACTGCTAGACCTGCTGCTGCCCCTGACCAGAAAATGTTATTGAGGCCAACTCTTAAGACAAGAATGGACTGGAGTTGGGGACCATATGGCGTGTGTACTTTATGGTTCTGTGCATTTATAGGATGTTGTCCTACTGGTCTCTTTCTAGGAAGGAAAGATGAGGATGGGGAGGCGGGGACAGGAGCTTGTTAAGAGGATACTACGAGTACAGAATGAACAGGAGGCATCTGCTGTCACTGGGCAAGAAGAGCAGAAGGAGCTGCAGATAGCAGGGCATGTAAAATTGATTTGAATTGTATAGTTTCACTTAATCACAATAAAAAAATTAAAAAAAATTATCTCAAAATGTACTGTTATAATTTTCACTATCTAGCCTATCACTGGAGAAAGGCAGTCTCCCGCCTGTCAGCGGAGACTTGTACATTGTCATGATGCTGAACGTCTGTCAGCAGACCTTCCAGACTAGGACAGACTGGGAAGAAAGTCCTGATAATCTGCTTTCAAAAGTCAGCTAATAAAATCCTCATGGATCACAACAGTCTGATCTGCACCCAATCTTGCAGATGGCACAGGACCAGGCAACATTTTCTTCTAAGGTTCATGGGGTCAAGATGAGTTGGGACTAACGAAATAACAGCTAGCAGCAACAATTCTATTAGGGTACACTTATTAGTATTTCTATTTCAGAGATGGGGAAACTGAGGCACAGAGGGAGTGGATAATTAATTAGTCCAAGATTCTAAAGACAGCTGAAATTCAAATCCATGAATATTCTCCACAGTACTCATGGGGATCCCCATACTCGACTTTTCTTTCCATGACCGTTTAGTGCTAATTATTTTATTTTATTTTTTTGGTGTGGGCTTTAGAGTCAAGTGGCCAAATCCTCTCTACAATCTTTTATGATCATGTGCCATTTACCTACTCTCTGTGCTTCAGTTTTCCATCTGTAAAATAGAGTTACCACTATTAACATTTGTAAGACATGAGAATGTCATTACATTTAGTCAGGATTTAATAATCCTAAGTTTTTGTTTTGTTTTGTTTTTTAATTACTTGGTATTTGGCTCTAAAACCAAAACCAAACCCACTGCCACTGAATTGACTCCAGCGCATGGCAGCCCTACAGGACAGAGTAGAACTGCTCCATAGAGTTTCCAAGGACCACTTGGAGGATCTGAACTGCCAACTTTATCGTTTGCAAATGTAGCACTTAAGCACTACACCATCAAGGTTTCCATTTGGCTGTAGAGTGACAAAATAATAAGTGTAAAATGGTTGACTTCTCAAGCGTGTGTTCTGATTTCACATCCGTCAGGCTAAGAGAAAACCTAGTCAGGAATTTTATAGTCCAACTATGCAGAGTGACATTATACTTCTTTCTTTTCAGAAGTGGAGTACATCGGTAAATGATCTTTTCTAATATACTTTGCAGTGTCTGTTTCGTAGGCATCTTCCTTTTTCTTTAATACATCCATTGCTGGTGAGGCGATTTCAATTCCTAGTGACCCTGTAGGACAGAGACAAACTGCCACATAGAGTATCCAAGGACTGCCTGGTGGATTCCAAAGGCTGAACTTTTGGTTGGCAGGCTTAATGCATAACCACTGTGCCATCAAGTTTTCCTGTGTGGAGTATCCACTGGAGCCCTGGTAGGGCAGTGGTTAAGAACCCAAGCAGCTAATCAAAAAGTCCTGGCTGGAATCCACCAGCTACTCTCTGGAAGCCCTAACTGGCAGGTGTACTGTGTCCTGTGGATTCACTATGAAGGCAGTGAGTTTTTTTTTTTTTTTCTTTTTAGGTATCCACCTAGGAGCCAAGTGGTGGAGTGGTTAAAGCACTAGGCTGTCATCTAAAAGATAGGTGGTTTGAACTCATCAGCTGTTCCACAGGAGAAAGATTTGGCACTGTGTTTCTGTAAAGATTTACAGCCTTGAAAACCCTGTGGAGCAGTTTTATTCTGTCCTATAGGGCTGCTGTAGGGTTGCTATGAGTCAGAATCTACTCCATAGTGGGTTTAGCTAGTATAGGGCTGTTATGAGCCAAAATAGGCTTGACAGTAGTTGGTTTGGTTTTTGATTTGGTAGGTATCCACCTTTAGATAATGTCAGTATCCATGGAAGATTAGACCTCAGCATACAAGGAGTCTAAGCATATCCTAACTGGAACGCAACTTGCTTGTTCTTTGAATGTGATGATTCCACCCTAGAGGCAGATGGGTCTTTTGGGGGTTGATGCATTTCCTTTTTACCATCTCTATTAACTTCTCATAACTATCAGCAAATACACATTCCAAGTGAAAGGCCAGTGCTAGCCACAAAAGCAGCCCAAGTTGTCCAGTCTCTAACACATACACAAAATAAAAATTCTGGAGCTCCTGATGTTTGAGGACAAGTTCACTCCTTTTCCTGAAACCACCTTCTAGACCACCATGCAGAGTGAATGATAAGGCATATAGTTAATTTTAAGAAAAATAAATATCCAGAATACATATGAGTATCTTTCTTGAGTAACTTAGAGTCTACTGTGTTTCCATATGGGTTTATTTCTTAAACCAAGGTGCCTTAAAAAATTACTCAGTTTTGTAACTTACCTTCACTAACTTTCATAATTCAAGATAACTCATTAAAAGAACTTTCTGGACTACACTGTCAAATGCTTTTGAGGATAAGGCAACTTTTAGATTTTTTTTAAAAGGTGTGTCACACTTAAATTAGACCTTCAGTTGGTAGTTATGTCTCTGCAACAAGAATATACCTATACATGGGCATGTATTACCAGCTACTCTATCCAACATACTATGTCATGACTTTTCCAAAGACACAACTGAGACAACCTAGTACTAATGTTATTGGACTTCTTTAACTGGGCATTGTGAGAAAATTGTTTTAAAAAAATAGTTTTTGTGGAAGTTGATTTTCTTCTCTTAGCTGGTACAATGCGTATTACTTTTTGAGCCAATTAATTTTTCTGAAATTTAATTTAACAAGCATGTATTAAACATAAGCAAATATTACAGAAAATAGTACAAAATTCCCTGTTAGATGTATGAAGATACATGTCTTGAATAAAACATGAATTCAATCTTCCAGCAACATGAACTGTCATTATGGAGCTTGCTATATTGAAGTACAAGGAAGTAGGACATTTTCTGAACAAAATACAAGTATCTAATTGCATAATAATTGAATAGATTTCTGACTCCAGAAATTACAGATGGAAAAAGTCACCCTGATTTCTATTGGAAAGGAAGATTTGAATGTTGAGCTAAATGCTACTGTGACATGCAAGCCTTTCATGGCCTACCAAAAGTTGTCATTGAGTTGATTCTGAATTACAATGACTCTATATGTGGTAGCGTAGAATTGAGCTCCACAAGGTTTCCAATGCCTGCTTTTTGGAAGCAGATCACCAGCCCTTTCCTGTGAGGTGGTGCTGGGTGGATTCAGACAACTGATGTTTTGGTTAACAGCTGATTCTGCTAACCATTTGCAACACCTGAGACTTCATCTTACATTATAGACTGGCAATAAATGCTTGTGAGAGGCAGAGAGAGAAGAAGGAAGGAAAGGAGGAAGAGTATTACAAGGAGAAAAAAAAAAAAATAGTCCAGGAGGCCAATGTGAAGCCAAGCTTCAGGTTGTTGCTGTTTTTCATTATTAAGTAATTTGATCTACCACTTGAAACAGGACTAAATTTTTGGTTTACTTGTTTTAAATAAAAAATTATCCTAGAAACTTGAGACAATATTTGCATCTAGAACATGGAAACTCTCCTTGAGACGAGCATACTGTGCCAGAAATTTTCTCTGTGAGCCTTCAGCCCTAAATCTCTGTGTAAGCAGCATATGCTCCCCGCCTTATCATACTCCCGCCTACGTGTGGTCAAGCAATGGCTTACAGGGTTCTCATGCCACATAGGAAACAGGCATGGTGTAGTGGTTAAGTGTTCTGTCTGCTAACCAAAAGGTTGACAGTTCAAATCCACTCAGTTCTCCTCACTGGATGGGATACACAGGAATCAAACTGACTGTTTCTGTGGAAAAAGACCCTGGGAAAGCTCCACATCAGCAGTCAGAACAAGACCAGGTGCTGACTGTGGCACAGACCATCAATTGCTCATATGAAAATTCACACTGAAACTGAAGAAAATTAGAACAAGTCCATGAGAGCCAAAGAATGACCTTGATTATATCACACCTGAGTTTAGAGACCATCTCAAGAACAGATTTGATGTATTGAACACTAATGACTAAAGACCAGATGAACTGTGGAATGACATCAAAGACATCATCCATGAAGAAAGCAAAAGGTCATTAAAAAGACAGAAAAGAAAGAAAATAACAGTTTGGGTGTTGGAAGAGACTGAGACTTGCTCTCCAACATCAAGCAGCTAAAGCGAAAGGAAAGATTGATTAAGTAAAAGATCTGAACAGAAGATTTCAATGGGCAGCTCAAGAAGACAAAGTAAAGTATTATGATGATTGTGTGAAGAGCTGAAAATAGAAAAACAGAAGGGAAAAACATGTTCTGCATTTCTCAAGCTGAAAGAACATAGACAAAATTGAAACATCAAGTTGCAATAGTGTAGGACTTTACAGGGAAAATATTAAACAACTCAGGTGGCATCAAAAGAAAATGGGAGTCATTATGCCAGAAAAACTGGTGAATGTTAAGCTATTTGAAGAGGTAACATGTGATCAGAAATGTGGGTACTGAAGGAAGAATTCAAAGCTGGATTGAAGGCACTGGTGAAAAACAAGGCTCCAAGGACTGATGGAATAACAATTGAGATACTTCAACAAACAGATGCAGGGCTGGGGTGCTTACTCTTCTATACCAAGAAGTTTGGTGGACAGCCACCTGACCAACTGGCTCTAAGAGAGCTATATTTATGCCCATTCCTAAGAAAGGTGATTCAACCAAATGCAGAAATTACCAAACAATATCACTAATAGCACATGCAAGTAAAATTTTGCTCAAGATTATTCAAAAGTGACTGTAACAGTATATTGACAGGGAACCACCATAAATTCAAGCCAGACTCAGAAAAGGATATGGAACCAGGGATGTCATTGATGATGTTAGGTGGATCTTGACTGACAGTAGAAAACACCAGAAAGATGTTTACCTCTGTTTCATTGACTATCCAAAGGCCTTTGTCTGTGTGAATCATAGCAAATTATGGCTAACATTATAGAGAATGGGAAATCCAGAACATTTAATTGTGCTCTTAAGGAATTTGTACACAGATCAAGAGGTAGTTGTGCAAACATAACAAGGGAACACTTCACTGTTTAAAGTGAGGGAAGGTGTGGGTCAGGGTTGTATCCTTTCACCATGAACCTTTTCAAGCTGTATGCTGAGCAACTAGTCCATGAAGCTGGATTATATAAAGAAGAACGAGACATCAGGATTGGAGGATGACTCATTGTAACAACCTACGTTATGCAGATCACACCACTTTATTGGTTGGAAATGAAAACGATTTGAAACACTTTACTGATGAAGATCGAAGACCACACCTTTCGGTATGGATTGCACCTCAACATCAAGAAAACAAAAATGCTCACAATGGGACTAATCAGCAACATCATCGTAAATGGAGAAAAGATTGCAGTTGTCAAGGATTCTGTTTTACTTGGTTCCACAATCAGTGGCCATGGAAACAGCAGTCAAGAAATCAAAAGAGGCATTGCATTGGGAAAATCTGCTGCCAAGAACCTCTCAAGTATTGAAAGGTAAAGATGTCACCTTGAAGACTAAAGTGCCCTTGACCAAAGTCATAATATTTTCAATCGCATCATATGAATGTGAAAGCTGGACAATGAACAAGGAAGACAGACAAATTGATGTCTTTGAATTGTGGTGCTGGAGAAGAATACTGAATGTATCATGGGCTGCCAAAATAACAAACAGATCTGCTCTTGAAGAAGTACAACTAGAGTGCTCCTTGGAAGCAAAGATGGCAAGACTGAGTCTTACCTACTGTGGATATGTCAGGAAGGGTAAGTCCCTGTAGAAGGACCTCGTGCTCGCTAGAGTGGAGGGTCAGCAAAAAAGAGGAAGACCTTTGACGAGATAGATTGACACAGTGACTAAAATGAGTTTAAGCATAAAAACGATTGTGGACATGGAATAAAACGATTGTGGTCATGGAATATAACCAGGCAGTGTTTCCTTTTTGTTGTTGTTCCCTTTTCTTTTGTTGTGCGTAGGGTCGCTATGAGCTGGTACTGACTCTATGGCATCTAACAACATGTGCTCCTTGGAAATTCTATGTGGCGGTTCTACCGTGTCCTGTAGGGTTGCAATGAGTCGGACTCAGCAGCAACGGGTTCGGGATCATGCCATACGAGCAGTTTACTTCCTTCTTTTCCTTTCTTTTATCTTCCCTGCCTGCCTTCCTTCTCTCCACCCCTCCTTCCTTCCCTCACTCCAGCTTTTCTTCCAAACTTTCTTTTCCTAAATCACCCATAGGCCCTTCTGCATCTTGCTTGAAACATTTTCAGGCTTGGTACAGTTTTGATTCAGGACTTAACCAGTTTCAGCACTGTGTCTAAGACTTCTCATTAGTCACAGTGCATAAAATGTTTTTATGACTCCTGAGGCATAGTGACCAAAACAAACAAAAAAGTTAAAAAGTGAGCCTGAGATCGGGGGTCCCTCAGGTGTCACTCAGTGCCTACAGGTGAGTGCAGGTGGAAAGTTCTATGGCCTTGTGGGTGCCCTTTTAGAGAGCTTTAAGATGTATCTTTAAACTCAGAAGTCATTCACCCTAACTCTAATTAATACTTCACCTAATTTTCTAGTAATACCTCTAATTGCTCACAAACCGGCAGTTTAATCAACACTCCACTAACAGGCGAAGTTGCGTTTTGCTGTTGTTCCTCTCCACTGTTTTGTGCTCTGACAGTGGGAACTTGGGCAAGTATGTCCCAACTGCTTTGTTTCCATGTAATTTAACAGCAAGACATTATTTTCTCATAAGAGGTGCTTTGAATTTTTACTGCTAATGAATAAATTAACTAAAAAAGGTTAATCTGCCTACATGTTTATGAAACATTATGCAAATCGCTCTCTGAAAGGTTTAATGGTAATTGAAAGCAATTGAAAACCATGGTACATTTCCCCCAATTTTCATTTATTTTTTTTTAAAGTGTACAGATTACATAGATTCCTACATTTTACAGATGTGTATATAGAGGGGATTTGGGGTAACTCTGACATCAACTGTGATTATAAAATCATGTGGGGCCTCCATTTTGATCAGGAATGGTGCTGATTTTGGTAATTAATTTCAAAGCAAAGCTGCAAATATGAAAAGAATCTGTGTGATTAATATTACTACAGTGAGCATCAGAGAAGGTGATTATGTTTAGACATCTATTGTAAAGCTTTACAAAACGTTTCTTGCATCAAGTTCAAATTGCATGCAGTTTTATGATCCTCTGTTCTCTTTGGAGGTATTTTACATGAATGGTGCAGGTGCCTAAGGCTGAAAAGATGTGGATCACCGAGTATTTACATGAGTATCACGTGTGTAAGGGAATCTGTGCCTAACAAGGGCCTGTTTTCCCATCTCACCCTCCTTTCTCCCCCAGGGAGGATGGCATGACTTAAGTCAGATAAGGGCATTTTTAGAAAGTAATATGTGCTTGTGTGTGTGTGTTTCTGTGTGCCTACACATTTGTCAGGAATAGCTAAAAGCCAAAATCACTGGCATTGAGTAGATTCTGACTCATAAGATATCTGGCAATTAAGTTCACAAACTCATCCTAGAAAAAGTGCTACATGCCTCATTGTTGAGTATCATTACAGTCACCTTTGAAATACTCCCATGGGGAAACTGTGCATGAATGCCAGCACCTCGTCCACCCTTCAAAGCACTTTTTATAGGTTGAGTTCATGAGCATGATGGCCATTGCAGAAAAAGAGTTCCAAAATCGCTTTGATGGGTGGCATCTGTGCAGAGCTTCTCAAGGGAAGTGCGTCAAAGGTGACTGTACTGATATTCAGCAATGAGGTATGTAGCACTTCTTCTAGGGTTAATTCACAGATTTAATTGGCAGACCCTGTGTATTGGGGATTATATCCCAAAATAAAAGGAAAATAACATCACACCTAAAATGCTACATGACTGAAAGAAGAAGGAATAACTAAGTAGCAATTGGTCCCTGCTACAGTTAAAAAACAAAACAGTTTATTGCAAAAGGCACTAGGCATTTGCTGGAGGTGATAAGAAATTTTAGAAATGGATCATGGTGATAGTTGAATAGCATGATTAATAACATCACTGAGTTGTAAAAGTGAGGAATGTTTAAATGGCAAATGATTTATTATATAAATACTTGTTGATAGTAGGTGCCACAGAGACATTTCTTGCTCATAGTAGCCCTATGTACAATAGAATAAAACAGTGACTGGGCATACACACACTCACAACCATTGCTACATTTGAACCCGTTGTTGCCAACACTGTGTCACTCCATTTTGCTAAAGGCCTTTCTATTTTTCACTGGCCCTCTACCTCACTAAGGGTTATGTCCTTCTCCAGGGACTCGTCCCTCCTGATAACATGTCCAAAGTATGTGAGACAAAAGAGCTTCTGAAGAACAAGCTGGTTATACTTCTACCAAGGCAGATTTGTTCATTTTCCTGGAAGTCTGTGTTACATTCAATATTCTTCCCAAACACCATAATTCAAAGACATTAATTCGTCTTTGGTCTTCCTTATTCATTGAATGCACATGCACATGAGGCCATTGAAAATACCATGACTTGGGTTAAGCACGCCTTAATCCTCAGAGTGGCATCTTTGCTTTTTAACACTTTAAAGGAGTCTTTTGCAGATTTACCCAATGCAATATGCCATTTGATTTCTTGACTGCTGCTTCCATGGGTGTTGATTGTGGATTCAAGTAAAATGAAACCCTTGACAACTTCAGTGTTTTCTCTATTTATCATGACTTTGATTATTGGTCCAGTTGTGAGGATTTTTGTTTTATGTTGAGATATAATCCGTACTGAAGGCTATGGTCATTGATCTTCATCAGTATATGCTTCAAGTCATTTTTATTTTCAACTAGCAAAGTTGTGTCATCTGCATGACATAGCATATTCTTCATACAGTCCAGTTCTCAAATTATTTTCGTAACGCATGGACTGAACAAGTATAAAAGGAGAAATGATATGTCGAAAGAACATTGTCCTGATTTTAAACCACACAGTGTTCACTTACTCTGTTTGAATGACTGTCTGTTGTTCTATGCCCACCTTCCACATAGGCAAAGCTAAGTATTCTGGAATTCTTATTCTTGGCAATGTTATCCATAATTTGTTATAATCCATACAGTAGAATGCCTTTTCATAATAAAAAATATGTACAGAAAAACAACTTTCAGGTATAATCTGCTTCAGGGAAGATTTGTCTGACATCAGCAGTGATATCCCTCATTTTGGGTCTTCTTCTGAATTCGATTTGATGTTCTTCCAGGTCCATGTTGATATATTGCTGCAAATGCTTTTGAATTATATTTGGCAAAGTTTTATTTGTGTGATGTTGATGATGTTGTTCAATAATTTTGACATTCTATTAAATTACCTTTCTTTGGAATGGGCACAGATCTAGACCTTTTCCATTTGATTAGCCTCGTAGCTGTCTTCCGAATTTCTTGGTATAGACACACACCTCCAGTGCTACCTCCATTTGTTGAAACATCTCAACTAGTATGATGCCAGTTCCTAGAGCCTTGTGTTTTGTTAATGCCTTCAGTGTAGCCTGGACTTTTTGCTTCAGTATCATCAGCTCCTGATTATGTGCTACCTCTTGAAATGCTTGAAAGTCAACCAGTTCTTTTTGGTCCAATGCCACTGTTTATTCTTTCTGTCTTACTTTGATACTTCCTACATCATTCAGTATTTCATCCATAAAAACCTTCAAATTTACAACTCCAGATTTGAATTTCTTCTTGTTTCTTTTTCAGCATGGGAAATGCCAAATGTATTCTTCCTTCTTGGCTTTCTAAGTCCGGGTCTTTACGTGTGTTGTTGTAACACTTCTCTTTGTCTTCTTGAACAGCCTTTCAAAATCTTTTGTTCAGCTGTTTTACTTCACCCTTTCTTCTGTTTGCTTTAGCTATTCTATGTTCAAGAGCAAGTTTCAGAAACTCTCCTGACGTCTGTTTTGGTCTCTTCTTTCTTTCCTGTTTTTTTATTAATCTTTTGGTTTTTTCTGTATGATATCCTTGATGTCATCCTACAGTTCATCTGCTTTTTTGGTCATTAGTGTTCAGTGTATAAAATCTGTTCTTGAGATGGCCTCTGAATTCATGCAGGGTATGTTCAATGTCAGATTTTGCTTTTGTGGACTTGTTTTAATTGTATACAGAAATTTATGTACTCATCCAAAAAGAAAAAAAAAAAGAAAAAAACTAAGCAATGATTCTCTCTCTCTCTCTCTCTCTTTTTTTGTCTTAAGATATTTTTATATTCTTAAAAATTATTGTGGACTCCAAAGAGTGTATATTTATATGTGCTATATCCAGTGGTGTGTTGGTAAATGTGTAACAATGAGTTGTCTTGGGCAGAGGGAATGCCTAATGTGTTGTATTAGCTGAATTCAAACCCTGGCAGTGTAGTTTTTAAGAGCTACGACTACTAACCAAAAGGTTGGCAATTTGAATCCACCAGGTGCTCCTTGTAAACCTTATGGGGCCATTGTACTGTATTCTATATGGTTGCTATGAATCAGAATTGAGTCTGTGGCAACAGGTTTGGTTTTTGGTTTTCAGAAGGCATGAATACTCCCAACTACTCCCAATATAGCTGATTTCATGGTTCCAGTGTGTGGTCACTCAAATTTGTGAAAGAATATGCACATTGACACAGGCTAGTAAGAGTCACTGCAGTACACAACTGTGACCATCAAACGTGTAGCCATAGAGTTGGTTCTGACAACTACCATATTAGAATAGAGTAGAACTGCTAGGTTTCCAAGAAGAGGCTGTTGGATTTGAATTGCTGATTTTGAGGTTAGTAGCTGAGTTTTTAACTACTACACCACCGGGGTTCCACTGATAACCATAGTGGAAGTTAAAACTGAGAAAATTAAGGCTATTTATATACTTATTTATTAAAAATTTTGGAAACCAACTATTTGCCATTGAGTTGATTCTGACTTATGGTAACCCTGGATATGTTAGAGTAGAACTGAGCTCCACAGGGTTTTCAATGGCTGATTTTTTCTGAACTAGCCATTGGCTTATTGAATAATATAATGTGTATCCTCCAATGTTTGACACATCTGATTGTATAATAAGACAAAAATTATATTTATAAATATGAATGTCGGCTCAGCAAAACAGTCCGTAAGTTCTTAAGCTTTCTCTTGAAAGCTCAAATTTTATCATTGGCAATAAATACTATCAGACATTTTCCTTTATTTTATTTTTTTATTATGATTGAAAGAAAATGTATATTCCCACATAAATTTTTGTGCTCACCTATATGCAGCTCTCACTGCTCTCCCTGCCCAGTGACAGCACACTCTTCCTCTCCACTCCCTATATGTCTTATCCTTCAAACAGTCTCCTATCACCTCCTCTCCACCCACTCCCATTCCTTCAGTAAGTAGTCAGCAGGATGATATCCTATAGATCCATAGAACCATAAAGTGCCCCCAAAATATGGTTACTCCATATTTTAATCCAATCCATTGCTGTTCAAAGAGTTGGCCTTCACTATGATTTATGGACAGGGGCAGCATGCTCCCAGGGGAACCTTGAAGCCACTGGACCATCAGTTGCAGTCTTTTAGTGGAGATCTCAGGGTGTACACTTATTTATTCTTGTGTTGCTAGTGAGACAGAACTTTGTGAGCTCCACCATGGCTATCACTGGTTGTGGCCAGGCACTGTCTAATTCTTCTAGTCACAAGTTCATTTAGACCCCCACTCACATTGGTCTGTCTGTCTTCTGGGTTCTCTTTCACCTATGTCGATATGTACCTCGGTGATCATCGTTCCTGCTGAGTTGGGACCATTTGCTGTACCCTAAGTGGCAGCTTGGCAGCTTTTAAGATCCCAGATGCCACTCACCAATGTGGGGTGCAGAGAGACCTCATTAGCAAAATGTTTGTTGTCCAGTTGGCCTCAATTTCACCTGAGAGCATGGTCCCCAACCCCCAGCCCCGGCTATTCTGTGCTTGCAATATTGGGTTAAGATGGGAGGAGTACTCAAGTTGTGTTGAAGTCCAGTTAATATTGATCTTCTTACTAATGTGTGCTGTCTCCAATTTCACCCAACTAGATTTCTAGCAACTATCTAATTTAAACCCTCCACCTGTCGCCCTCCTGCCCTCCCTACCCTTGCAGCCATCAAAAAGTCTTTCCTTCTGTGCATGAGTCTGATTTTTAATTTCTTATCATAGGGGTCTCGTGCAGTATTTGTCCTTTCGTCCGATACGTTCCTTGAAATGACAGAATGAGGCTTCATTCATTTTTGAGATAAAATCTTCTGATAACTCTAAGTGTGATTGAACATAATTTGTCCATTATTTTTCAAATAAAAGTGATGTGCGATGTCTCATGGCAAATGAAAGCTAGTTCAGCTGGCAACTTAATCACACCCATAGACTTGCTCAAAATAAACATTATATTTGTGCATGCAGTAGCATTATTTTAAGCTTCACATCTTATCACAAATAACTAAAATGATGTGGACTCAAAGGTTAATCTTTGATAATATTAGTATTACTGATTTATCAAAGACATTTTAAATGAAAGTTGGTTTTATTTTTATCTTACTTATGTATTGATGAAAAATTCAATCAAAACTGGTAATTGAGTGCCACTTCCTCAATTTGTGTTAAGGTGCCAATAGTTTTATACACTACCGTTTTTGTGCCATTGATGAAAATGTCAGCCTAGTATTATTATAACATTATAATTTATAAAATTTATAAATATATATTATAAATTATAAGTTTATAATAATTATGAAATTATTTTTGACATTGTAGATCTCTTGAATGGATTTTGGGTATTCAGAAACAGCACACTGAGAACTGAAGGTCAGAAAATACTTCACTGAAGTTTTTTATTCTGCCGTTTCATAGAAATGTGCCTCTGAGCTATTACTCTACCTCACCAAACGTCAAAGTTCTATTCTGTTAAGTAGGGACAGTAACATTTAGGATGTCAAGAGCAAATTTACTGTAGGATCAAACGGTATCCTTAGTCTGAAAGAGCTGTCAAAGAATAAAGTCCTCCATAATTACAAGTATATAAAGCCAAGCCAGCCAAGTACCGTCAAGTCGGATCCGTATAGAAAACCAAACCAAAACTAAACCCATAGAAATCAAGACAACTCTGACTCATAGTGACTCTTTAACACAGAGTATGATTGCCTCAGAGAGTTTCCAAGGAGAGCCTGGTGGACTTGAACTGCCAACCTTTTGGTTAGCAGTGGTAGCATTTAACCGCTAGGCCACCAGGTTCTGTATGTATTAGTAATAGTCACCTTTATTCTCTTAAGTACATTATTGGTTCATTCTTTTAATACTACTAGAATCCATGCTTGGGTATCTACTATGGCCTATATACAGTATTAGTTACTCTTACACCTATGTGTTGAATCACTGTAATTCCTAGTTTATGGTATTCAAGGATGGGATTTAGCCCAAAAGTGCATAATTTTTGCTCTATGTTGCAAAATGTTTCCTAAACAGTGGCACCAATGCGTAAAAAAAGAAAAATGTTGGTCAGAACTGATTGGAGGCTTTAAAGAGCTGTCATTCCGAGTGTGAAAAGAAAACTCTTGAAAACCGGCAAATGATGACAGATCTACTCAAATATGCAGAGCATTGTGCTGAGCAGTGAAGAATAAAACCTGTAGGTCTTCAAAAAATTAACAGTACAAATGAGATATGCAGAAACTTGGATGTTTATAAGCAAGGTGAGGCTATAAAACACTGGAGAGCTTTGGTAAGAGAGCTCTTGCTGTTTTGATTTGGTAATTTTCTGAGTTTTTATTTGGATAGTTTCTATCAGAGGACAAATCTAGAATTGATTTATTATTGAGTAGTTGCACACGGGTAATATAGCTTTTTCTTTTCCAGTAAAAGCACTCCTACAATTGCCTTGTGAGCGGATGCTAAGGTTTAAACACTTGTAAACCCACCAGTGAATGCAAGACATGAGGAGAGGAAAGGCAAGGCAATTAGACTGTCATAGCAGCCAAAATACAAGCACTGGCAGATTGTCACTTCATTTAGGTGCAGAGTAATTCGATGGAGCTTGAGGGAAGCTTCTCCAACCCTTCTATTACAGACACACTCCCATTGTAATCTACTCCAGGTGGAGTTGCTCTCATTCCCACCACACTTCTCCCCTTCCTATCCATATGGCCTGTCGTATTATCTTCATAGCACTTATTGACAGCTGAAGTTATATTATGTATTCTATTGAATCTATAGCATCTTTGATTATAATACATCCCATTATTTTGTGAACACACACACAAAAATAATACAGTATGACAAACTGACACATCAATGGGGACTAAAAAGAACTGGTAAAAGTTCAGCCACTTGAGGAGGTAGCACATGATCAGGAACTGATGGTACTGAAGGAACCGGTCCAAGCTGCACTGAAGACATTGGTGAAAGACAAAGCTCCAGGAACTGACAGAATACCACCTGAGATGTTTAAACAAACTGATAAAGTAGGGCAGATGCTAGCTTATTTATGTCAAGAAATTTGGAAGACAACTCCCTGATCAACTAACTGAAAAGACCCATATTTGTATCCATTCATAGAGTAATATCATTAACATTACACACAAAATTTAATTGATGATGACTCAAAAGTGGTTGGAGCAGTACGTTCACAGGGAATTGTCAAAAATTAGAATAGGATGTGGAAAATGGGATTATCACTACTGATGTCAGATGGATTCTGGCTGAAAGCAGAGAATATCAGAAAGATGTGTACCTGGGATTTATTTACTATGTAAAGGTATTCAACTGTGTGGGTCATTACAAATTATGGATAACAGTGCCAAGAACAGGAATTCTAGGACACTTAAGTGTGCCCATGAGGACAGTTAAGTGTATACTGAACAACAGTTCAAACAGAACGAGGGGATACTTTGTGTTCCAAAGTCAGGAAAAATGTACCTCAGGGTTGCATCTTTTCACCATACTTACTTGAACTGTGTGCTGCACAAATAATCTGAGAAAATGAACTACACAGAGAAGACTGGAGCATCAAGATTGGAGGAAGATTCATTAACAACTTGCAAAATGCACATGCACATCCTTGCTTGCTGAAAGTGAAAAGGACTTGAAACACTTCCTGATGAAGACCAAAGACCATAGCTTTCAGTGTGGACTACACTGTCACATAAAGAAAACAAAAATTCTCACAACTAAACCAATAATCCAAATCATGATAAAAGATGATAGTACTGAAGTTATTAAGTATTTCATTTTACTTAGATTCACAATCAACACCCATGGAAGCAGCAGTCAAGAAATCAAATGATACATTGCATTGGGCAAATCTGTTGCAAAAGATCTCTCGAAGGTGTTGAAAAACAGAGACATCACTTTGATGACCAAGATATACCTAAGCCAAGCAGTGGTGTTTTTTTTCAGTCACCTCGTATGTATTTGTTGTGGATTGAACTGTGTCCCCCCAAAAATGTGTGTAGCCACTGGGCTGGGCCATGATTCCCAGTATTTTGCTATTGGCCTCCATTTTGTGATGTTTCTGATGCTGTAAATCCTAATCTCTCTCTGTGGTTAATAGAGTGGATTATCTTAGAGAGAATTAACTTGGAACTGTAAAATCCTTTCTGCAGTTTCCTTCCAGCTCCAGTATAAAGGGAGTTTCCCTGGACTGTGGCTTGCATTACCTTTTATCCTTTTTACAAGAGAAAAAAGGAAAAGGAAGCAAGTAGAGTGCCGGGAACATCATATCATCAAGAAAGCAGAACCAGGAGTAGAGCATGTCCTTCAGACCTGAGGTTCCTGCATCGAGATGCCCCTGAGCCAAGACTGATACAACATAAGGACTTTCCTCCAGAGCTGACAAAGAGGGATAGCCTTCCCATGGGACAGACACCCTGAATTAGGTCTTGTAGCCTACCAGACTGTGTAAGAATAAACTTCTCTTTGCTAAGGCCACTCACTTGTGGTATTTCTGTTAGAGCAGTACCAGATGAATAAAAGCATGTGAAAGCTGGACAATGAAGAAGGAAAACAGAAGAATTGATACCTTTGATTTAGGGTGTTGATGAAGAATGCTGAACATATCATTGACTACCAGAAGAATGAATAAATCTTTCTTGAAAGAAGTATAACCAGAATGTTCTTAGAAGGAAGGATGGCAAAACAGAAATATCACAGGTGGATGGCTTTAATAAAGAGAAATTTATTCTCTCGCAGTCTAAGAGGCTAGAAGTCTAATGTCAGGATGTCAGCTCTAGGTAAGTGCTTTCTTTCTGTAGATTCCAAGGGAAGGTCCTTGTCATGGATTAAATTATGTCGTCCCGAAAAATGTACATATCAGTTTGGACCATGATTCCCAGTGTTGTATGAATGTCTGAAATTTTGTCATTTCATGGGATTTTTCTATGAGCTATAAATTCTATCCTATGATTTAATAAGATGGATTATCAGCAGTTAGGCTGATAAGGTCTATAAAACTGGATAGTGTCTTAGGCCAATCTCTTTTAAAATATAAAAGAGAAGCAGCAGAGAGACATGGGAATCTCATATCGCCTAGAAAGCAGTGCCAGGAGCAGAGCATATTCATTGGACCTGAGATTCTTGTGCTGAAATGCTTCCAGACCAAGGAAAGACTGATGCGTCACAAGAAACTTCCTCCAGAGCCAAACAGAGAGAGAAAACTTCCTCTTGGAGCTGACACTTTGAATTTGAACTTGCAGCCTACTGTACTGTGAAGACACAAATTTCTCTTTGTTGAAGTCATCTGTCACTATGTAACTAAGACAGTCCTTGACATCAATCTTCCCCTGATTTAGGTGCTTCTTAGTGCATGAACCCTATATCCAAATCTACTCTTCCCTCCTATCATTTCATTCTTGGTCATATGCGGGCCTTCTTCTCTCTACTCAACTATCTCTTTTGTATCTCAAAAGAAATTGACTCAAGATACAACCTACTCATACAGATGAAGTTCTACCTCATTAACATAACTACTTCTAATGCTACCTTTTTAACAGCATAGAGGTTAGGATTTATAACACACTGGATAAGCACATAAGATCACAAAGTGGTGGACAAACACACAATACTGGGAATCCCGGCCTAGCCAACTTGGTACACATTTTGAGGTGGACACAATTCAATCCATAGCATTCTACCCTTTGCCCCTGTACCCCAAATTCATGTACTTGTCACATGTAAAACACATTCAATTTATTATATTATCTCAAAGACCTGAATAAATTCTAAGTCCAAAATCTCCTGGGAAAAAATTTCTCTTCGTCTGTAAAATCTAGAAAATATACAATCTGACAATTAAGTTCATGAACTCATTCAAGAAAAAGTGTTACATATCTCATTGCAGAATATCACTTTGGCCACCTTCAGAGTCTTTCCCTTGGGAAGCTAGGCGCTGGTGCCAGTGCCTGGTCCGCCCTACAAAGCAGTTCTGGAACTCTTTCAGGAATGGCTATCAGAGATTTTGTTGTATTGCCCTTGATGTCCTGAATGCCATCAAAATGTCTTCCTTTCACTATTTCCTTTATCTTCAGGTAAAGAAAAAAGTCTTTGGTGGCCAGATCACAGGGTGTTCCAATACAGTTGTTTGTCTACTCTCTCACAGACAACGAAATAATTAAATTTGTGAACTTGCCCCCATGCCACTGTGCACAATGGCCATTCCATAAAATGTTACAGAATTGTTTTGAAGACTGGATGAGGCACTGGGATCAGTGCATAGCTTTCCAAGGGGAATACTTCAGAGGTGACTGTTGTGAAGTGCAGCAAAGAGGTTAGACCAATTAGCAGACTTAATTGTCTGACCTCGTAAATTACCAGCTTCCAAATTATAATGGTGCAGCAGGTATGAGGTAGACATTTCCACTGAAATAGGGGAAATTGGAGGGCAAAAAAAGTTATCAGGTACAAAGCAAGTTAGTAGAAAACATAATATTAGATCTCAAGGCTTAAAAATAATTTCCAGTTCTCACAGATCATTTAGGCAATGGCTCTGCATGAGTGGAAACTGATTTGATGGTACCAAACAAAATCAAAGCATTAACAAAAATATCAACTAAATTACATTGTCTCATCTTTAATTTTTTTTTAGTATTTATTGAAATAAATTTTTAACTTGATTATAGTTTTACATTGTAGGAAAATAAATGCAACACTATTATTATTACTATTTTTTTTCGTGAGTGGTATCATGCTCTTGTATCACTACAAGCATTGGGAATATGAAATTTCTTTAAGAACAAGGTCTTGCATCCTGTGTCTAGGATTTTTTTTAAGGTCCTAATACTGTCGTTCTGTAAATTTTGATGCTACTGTTTTCTGAATCTTACCAGAAGTTGTCAACAGAAAGTTTCAAGACACCAGCTAGTGCTCATATTCCTTCTTTAAATGATTGCTGAGTGGCTCATGAACTCATATGGCAAGGGCATGAGGTTGTCTATTCCTGCCAAATCAGGAATAACAACCAAGTGAGCATACGCACAGGTGATAACAACATGTTACCACTGCCTTCTGGCTCATAACATTTAAAAGACACATTGCCTGTTAAGATGCATTCCAATTTCAGAGGTATTAAAATATGGGGAGAATATAAAATATAGTGTTATTTATTTATTTGTAAATGTGGCTAGTGTTTCCTTCCTCCACTAGAATATAAACTGTTAGCAAGAGTTCTGTCTGTTATGTTCACCCAGCATCTAGAAAGAACAAAAAGCTCAACCTACACACATGAAAGACTTACAGAAATACAAGGAGCTTGAACAAATAAGGGTTTTCCAGTCATAAAGACTCCTAACTCCCTAACTGTGATCCAACACTGGCATTTCAATGTGGCATAAATAGAGAATGCTCTAACCTTCAATTTGGGAATAATACTACTACCTTGTCAGTTAATGGTTTATATGAGCTTTGACTGATGGAATATAGGGTAAAACGGTACTACAGGACCTATAGGTAATTTCTACTAAAATGGAAGGTCATTTTTCTTTTTCTCTTTCCATCTAGTGCTAATTGAAGAGTTGAGATGAAAATTTTGTTATGAGAGCTTTTAGGTTGTCTCTCAAGTCCTATACAACAGTATAAAAAAAAACAAACAAACATGCAAAACACAGGTTTCTGAAATTTCCTATTTGGAGTTTCCTTTCTGTCCCTCTCCCATCTCATAAGTGAAACCTAAAAAAAGATGAGAGTGCTCAGACCTAAAATCTCCATTGCTATTTAGTGGATTCTGACTCATAGAGAACCTAGATGACAGAGTAGAACTGCCCCACAGGATTTCCAGGGCTATAAATCTTCACGGAAGCAGTCTGCCACATCTTTCTCCCATAGAGTAGCTGGTGGGTTTCAGTTACCAAACTTTTACTAAGCAGCCAGCCGAATCCTTAACTGCTGTGTCACCAAACAAAAGAAGAATAAATACAGTTTATTCATTCTCTACAACTTGAAACAGAAATATATTGTTATTATGTGGTTGAGTTGAAAGTTTCTAACATTTCAGAACACAGAATTCCCCAGCTTTCTGGTGAATAATCATCTGGGTCATGCTGTTACTGGTTCTCTTAGAGAAGGAATCAGGTGGAACTACATTTTGTGAAGAACATTTTGATCTTGACATTCAAACTATCAATTATATGCCCTGAAGCTTAGAACAGCTCAAAAGGAAGATGTACTCTCACTTCCTATGGAGTCAATAATGAACTTGGCTGATTGACCTTTTAAATTAAATCATATTTTTAGTAGAAAATTGAGACATAGAATTTGAATGCACTTTATGGTACTTGAAGATGTTTTGATGATGGATCTGAGAGATGCGGAAATTTCTTGCTCAGTTATCTGTTGCAGTTAGCTGTCACAGAGTTGGCTCCTGATTCACGGCAAGACAATACTGGTCTGACAGTTAAATTTGCGAACTCATCCTAGAAAAAGTGCTGCTTATGTCATTGTTGATTATGACCGCAGTCACCCTCCAAGTACTCACCTTGGGAAGCAATGTACTGATTCCAGTGCCTAGTCTACCTTTCAAGGCAACTTGGAACTCTTTTCCTGGAATGGCCATCAGAGCTGTCATCATTACCCTTGATGTTCTAAATGTCACCAAAATGTCTTCCTTTGTCTTTGGTAAAGAAAAATGTCACTGGGGACCAGATAAGGTGAGTAGGGCGAGTGTTCCAATATAATTATTTGTTTACTGGCTAAAATTCCCTCCTAGACAACTATACAACTAAGTGCATGAACTTGCCACTGTGCCACTGCACACAGTGACCATTCCAGAAAGAGTCCCCAAATTGCTTTGAAGGGTGGACTAGGCACTGGCTTTGGTACACAGCTTCCCAAGGGGAGTACTTCGAAGGTGACCATAGTGATATTCAGCAATGAGGTAGGTATGTAGCACTTAGAATAATTAAGTTCATGGACTTTACTGTTGGACCTTGTACACAACTAAACAAAGTGTTGATTGGTTCTGTACCATCTGTATGTGTAGTTGCACATATGATCATTGTGATCCACACAGTTTTCACTGGCTGAGTTTCCAAAGTTGATCACCAGGATTTTCGTCTTGGTTCACTGTAGTCTTTACTGAAACCTGTTCAATATCATAACAATACATAAGCCACCACGACCCATGGGTGGTAGCTGCATATGTGGGGCTTTGTCTGGGAATTGGACCTGAGTCTCCTTTGTGGGAGACAAGAATTCTGCCACTGAACCACTACTGCCTTTGGGTTAGTTACTTAACCCTTGATATTTACCCATTTCTGGCATAGTAAAGTGATACACATGCTAACTAAAATGTCAATGGTTAAAAAGTCCCAGGTGCTCCTTGGAAATTCTATGGGGCGGTTCTACATTGCCCTGTAGAATCACTGTGAGTCAGAATCTACTCAAAGGCAGCAGGTTTGGGTTTTTGGTTCTTAATATAGAATGTATGTGTACATATATTTAACTTGGAGCCCTGGTGGCAAAGTGACTCAAGATGCTAACCAAAGGTTAGCAGTTCATATCCACCAACTGCTCCTTGGACAGGAGCAGTTCTGTAGGGTCTGTTCTGTAGGGTCATCATGAGTTGATATTGACTTGACAGCACACAACATATTAAGGGTTTCTGGTGGTGCAGAGGTTAAGCATTTGGATGCTAACTGAAAGGTTGGCAGTTTGTACCACTAGCCACTCTGGGGGAGAAAGATTTGGCAATCTGTACCCACAAAGATTATGAAGTCTGACAATTAGGTTCATGAACTCATCCTAGAAAAAGTTCTTAATTCATTGCTGAATATCACTATGATCACCTTCCAAGCACTCCCCTTGGAAAGCTGTGCACTGACACCAGTACCTAGTCCACCCTTCAAAGCAATCTTGGAACCCTTTTTCTAGAATGGCCATCAGAGCTGTCATCGAATTACCTTGATGTCCTATATGTTATCAGAATGTCTTCATTTCAATATTTCCTTTAACTTTAGGTAAAGAAAAAGTCACTGGGGACCAGATCAGGTGTGTAGGGAGGGTGTGCCAATGTAGTTATTTGTTTACTGGCTAAAAGTTCTCTCACAGGCAGTGCCACATGAGCTGGTGCATTGTCATGGTACAAGAGCCATGAGCTGTTGGAGAAAAGTTCAGGACATTTTCATCTTTTTCGTATACATTTTCAGCGCTTTCAAATAGTAAACTTGGTTAACTGTTTGTCTAGTTGGTACAAATTCATAACAAACAATCCATCTGATGTCTAAAAAGGTTAGAAACATCACTGTGACTTTTGATTTTGACTGATGGAAGTTTTTGGTTGTGGAGAATTGGCTGACTTCCATTGTGCACTTTGACACTTTGCTTCAGGATCATATTAGTATACCCATGTTCCATCACCAGTTATAACTTAACGCAAAACATGGTCTTGCCTCCCCAAAAGGTCATGGCAAATTTCAACTCTCCTTTGCTTTTGTTCATTGATGAACTCCTTTGGGACCATTTTTGCACACACCTTTCTCATGCCAAGACTTTCAGTTAAGATTTTTCTGTTTCTCTATTGATATGTACTTGGTTTGCTATGTTTCCCACAGTTGGCTGATGATTTTGATGTGCAATTCAATGAATTTTTGCAATGCTTTCATAAGTTCTGCTTGTTACTGGCTACCCTGACCTCTCTCCATTGGTGACACTTCCTGTCCCCTCAGAAAAACATTTAATCCGTTTGTACACTGCCATTTTCTTCATGGCATTAGCCCCATAATCTTGGACTAACATGTCCCTGATTTCAGTTCCACTCTTGCCATGTTTAACAAGAAATTAAATGTTTATTCATTGCTCTAATTCTAGCTCTGACATTCTCACAGCTGCACACAAAAGCATGCAACAAAAGTGAATGCATCGCAGCTAGACACCATCACACATTGACACAAAGACAATTGTAAGATGCTGATATACCAAGATTATAAAACTCTACTAACTTGTCTGTACAGTACAGCCAGCATAAGCACATGGTGGCAAGTTCATGAACTTAATGGTCAGAACTCATACAGCCTCACACACCTTATAGGGAAGTTTTTTGTTTTTTTTTTTTTCTGTTCTGTAGGGGCACTGAGAGTCATAATAAACTCAGTAACATTATCTTGGATTTGATTTTGATATGTTTAATGTGTCAATATATCCTGTGTATGATTTGCGGAATTTTACCTATGTCATTAAAAAAACAACAACAACTATGTTCTCTTGATATCTTATAGCATCATATTTTCCTAATACAATTTTCAGAAACAAAGGTGAAAGAAGTCAAAGTTCCTAAATGTGAAACCAGCAGAGACATTCATACGATTAAGTGAAAGTAGCTAGGTGAATGAAAAGTTATAAAAATGATATCAATACAACAATGAAAAGGGATTGTGAGCTCCATAAAATATTCTGAAAAGTAATTTCAAGACATCAGTTTTGATACAAGACAAGAAGCCAGTTTACTCCATTCCCTGACATCATGAGATTTTGTACAATCCAATGCACTGGATGAAAATAAAGTCAGAAACTTGAATAGTTTGGGTACGAGTCGAACCTGAAAAGCAATAAATGAAAATGTTACATTTAAATATTGAACGCTTAAGCTTAGAACACAAAGCCAGTAATCCCTAGAGAAGAGATGTTACTGCTGCTGCTTTCTGTGAACTGAGGGGATGGCAGGATCGTCAGAGTACTTACGCTGATTTTGCTTTTGAAGGCTAGGATTGTGATTTCATTTCCAAACTCAGATCAAGTCTCCAAATATTTCACTAGTTTGTGCTTAATTCTGCCTTCATTCTGAAACAATCTATTAATCTCATATCACAAGTGTGTGTTTGTGAAAAGTATCTTTTACTTTATTGCTTTTACTAACTTAGTTCTGTCACACAAATATTTGGAAAGCTTTTGTTTATGCTTCAGCATGCCTTTGCATTTTTTAAGTCATGGTGGTCTCCATACCCAAACTATTCAAGTTTCTGACTTTATTTTCCATCCAACACACTGTAGTGTGCACAATCTCAGGATGTCAGAGTAAGGAGTAAGCTGGATTCTTGTCTTGTACCAAAATAGACCTCTTGAAATACCAGGGATTTGATGTAAAAGTGAAAAACTACAATTTTCCATATCTTTTTCCTTTAATTTCTTTCTGTAACTTATAAAGCCATGAACCAATTTTAATGTTTAGCTTCCCTTCTGGTTTGATTTCTTCCATGCCAAGTGATGCCCAAGGGAACATTTCACCTGGTGCTATAATGGGAAACTTGGCAGATCTTAATATACCACTGCACCGTTTTTCTAAATTATATACTTTTTTCCTTATATTTCTTTGGATGTATTTCAGATGGTCTTTACCATTAAGTTTCTGTAAATGAATATTCTTCAGAAAATTACTTAAGAATATCCTTTTACTGGAATTTGATGGGCTTATGATAGACCTTATTATCAACGTAGACAAAATTATGTGCTATTTAGTGTTTAAAGGTTTTATGTAGAGATGAAGCTAGTTCTAATTAGTTGGTATCCATGTGCTCGTTGAAACAATTATATTTTCCATTCTCTGTCTAATTCTGAGTTTCTTTGTTGAATAAGTTAGAACAGTGAAGAGTAACATATTTTTTGAAGGGTGAGACACAACAATGAAACATTGCAAAGCTGCTTGCAGTCATATTGGAGTGAATATATAATAGTTAATATCTTTATTCTCAGTTATTTTATACATTATGCTTTATTGTAATATTCTGACATTCTCACTCTATATTACTTGCTTATTTAACAAATATTTTGTGTATTCATATGCAAAAGACACCATCTAATTCTTAAGAGGAGACAATAAGTAAGCAGAAAAACTGAAATAATCTACAACAAGTGCCAAAAGAGAAATATGTACTTGATATGGGAGTATAAAGGGAGAGAACAATTAGTCCAGACTACAGAATAGAGAATGGCTCTCTGCTACTAATGACAACTGAATTGAATTTGGATGTCTGAAGGACATTTGGGACTAATTGGGCTTAGTTAGTATGAGGGAATTTTTAACAACATGTGGGCCCTTTTGTAGTAAAATGAGTGGCTGTTCAATGGATAGAAATGTACGGTCCAAAGCATTGCCTTATGCTCAGCCTGCTGTCAGTCAATTTAGTCTGGCTATATTTATAGTGTGTGCCTAGTTTCTACAAACTATAAATGCCTTCAATTTCATTTAGAAGAGACATGTCAAAGAATACAATTAGTTGTCATTTAAAATTGCTTGTGATAGTTTCTGTCTTGTACGGAGGAAGGGCTAGCAGTTTCTCTTTGGGGAAACAATTTTATATTAGCCCTTCTGTGTACAAAATGTGTAGTAGTTACTATGGGCTTTATTCTTAGTGTAAAACATATCTTCTATGTATAAAATGGGGCTAACATAAAATTGTTTCCCCGAAGAGAAATTGCTAGCCCCTCCCCTTTCCAAGATGGAAGTATCACAGGCAACTTTAAATGACAACTGACTATATTAGTCCCTTCTATCTACAGAAAGGAAACCCTGGTTGTGTAGTGGTTAAGTCCTATGGCTGATAACCAGAAGGTCAGCAGTTCAAATCCACCAGGTTCTCCTTGGAAACTCTATGGGATAGTTCTACTCTGTCTGTAGGGCTGCTAGGAGTCAGAATCAACTTGATGGCAGTGGGTTTGTCTTAGTTTGGTATGTACAAAAAGACTGATAGATAGTAGAGAGGAAAGTTTAAACCAGCTATCTGCTACTAATTCTTCAGTGTTATTAAAAGAATAAAATACATGTGCATATTTTGGGAAGTAAGTGTAGACCCCAAATCATGACAGGTTACTAAGCCCCAAACCCAAACCCACTATCATCGAGTCAGTTCTGACTCATAGCGACCTATGGGTCGGAGTGGAACTGCCCCAAATAGTTTCCAAGGAGTGCCTGCTGGATTTGAACTACTGACCTACTGGTTAGCAGATGAAGGACCTGACCACTATGCTACCAGGGTCTTCAAGCACATAAAAGCAGTAAGTAGAAGAATGGGGAAAAAAGGGGGACTTAAGAAAAAAGGCTAAGCAGTTCACAGATGTGGCCTCAACTATTTAAGAATAGAGATAAGTTGTATTCAGTCTTAATCTGGGTTTTGTGATGTGTACACTGTATTTTCTGTAAAGATCACGAATGTTAGAAGATTGTCGCCAACTGCTCAACCAGCCTCTTGCTATTTTCATAAGTGAGCTATGCTGCACGTTGTATGTGTGGGTGCCTTATTTACATGGGAGCACCATTTTCAAAACTGTGGTAATTTAATGTGGTTATAAACCTTAAACAAAGCTGTTAAACACACAATGTCTTACTTTTGAGGATAAAAAGTAGTAGGACTGAGCTGCACATGTTTTTTAGTATAGAACAGAGTGACAAGGAAACCAAATAAATAATGGATCAGGGGTTTTCTATGGAAGGCATGAGATATTCCAAGGGACATTTGTCATAGGACCAAGTAGGTTGTATACAAATATCAAAGACAGGATAGCCTTAACTGACATGTGTGTTAGCATAAAACGATTGAAGGAATATAATGCGAAGTTTTTACACACCTAAGAAAACATGGTAAGGTCAACTTTCAGTTGTTTGTGGAGTGGTGATAGCAACAATCTCAGATTGTTAACATATATTATAGAAATATTTTAAATTTGATTTTAAACATATTTTTTCAACTGATTTAACTTCTAAATTATGTTTGCTTATGCTTATATTAAAGTGATTTTATTTTGTAAGTATAGTCCTATACAACAGGAAAAGGTTAGAGGTTTTAATAAACAGTTATTATCTTAGAGCACATAACTGCAAATTGAGCATATTTTGAATACTAAGTTTTTTTGTTGATCTTTGATCTACCATTATATACATTCACTGAAACTAACAAAATAAAATTTTAGCCTGGTAGTTTGTTTTCCAAAATAACAGGAAAGGGTTAATGTTCTTTAAGTAAGTCTTTTGACTGTAGGTTATGTATACAAAACTTACTTATGTATTCAAGATGTCTTAATTTCTAAACAACTGAAAATACTATGTATTATTTAACTGTTCTGTTCTGCCTGGTGGTCACTGTTTTAAAGGTAGATAAATGAAAACAAATATTTACATCTCGTGACTTTAGAGAATGGATGCTGGATTGATGTCCTTGTAGAAACACTGAGTCATTCCTTTGCTTGTGATGCCAACAGTCTTTTAGGTTCTTCAAGACTGAAACAAATCAAATAATTAGATTTTGATGTTTATCCTTAACAGTACCCACTTTTTTACATTTTGTTTTGTTTGGTCAGTTAAAATATATATGTAAGTATGTCCAAGGCTTTTTCAGAATAGTCAATTGTTCATGATTTTTTTAAACGTTAACTCTCTAGTGTTTAGTCTGAACACAAAGAGCCCTGCTGGCACAAAGGTTAGCAGCTCAGTTATTAATCACAAGGTCAGCAATTTGAACCTACCAGCATGCTCAGTGGAAGAAAGATGTGATCATCAGCTTCCATAGTTGCAAGCTTGGAAAGCATAATGGCCTGTTCTACTCTGTTCTACAGGGTTGCTGTGAGTTGGCTTCAACTTAACAGCTCAACAGTAGTAGGGTTTTTTGTTTGTGTTTTTGTTTTTTTTTAGCCTGAATACAAAATCACTCTGAGTGAGCTTTGGGGTAGAATTGAAAGGTTTAGATAAAATAAATGTTTGTTTTCATTCAATACCAACAATAAACTCGTGAAGTGATTTTATTCTCATTAGGTTTTATAGTTCTTCAATCTCACTCTTTTGTGAAATTGGAATTATGTATCACAGCTAAAGGATCAGTGTCTTATTCATTTAAATTTGTGTGCAAAGAGCATCCAGTTCATACAGTTTGGGTGTGATCTTGTCATTGCCCTTAGATGCATTTTCAAGTGAGAGGTGTGTCCAAACTTGTCACCACAATACTATCTATGTGCATGCAAATGAAAATCTCAAAGGACTCCTCTTGTATGCAAGTTTATTCAACTTAATTCGCTTGAACTTTTCTCTTTCCTTGGTTTGGGTTTGCGTTTCAGAGGAAAAAACATTTATTTACTAAGGTAAATAATAAAAGGAGAAAGTAGAAGAAGATACCTAGGAAAATTCTAGAATGGTATCATATTTTTCTGAATCTATCTCTTCCTAGAGGTTTCTGAAAACTTCTAAGTCTTTAGTAATTGTTGGCCACTTTAGTTTAGCCATGAAATGCTTTTAATTGAGGATATATGAAAAATGAAGAAAGAAAACAGCAGAAAAGCAAAACTGATGAGATTTCTGTGGTCACAAAATGTTAACTCATTTAATTTTCCTGGAATTCCAGGCACAAAGCAATTCCACACACATTGCTAGATGTTACCCTGTGGCTTATATTAGAGATGTCACTTGGCTGAAGCCCTTTGAACTTATTCCATACATGTAAAACATAACATTGTTCCTCCAGGATAGAGGATTTCATTGTATGATCAACATCCTGAGGACTCCTGGAATGAACTTGAAAAATACTGGTTTGTCAAAGCATCTTTCAGACTCTGCAGATATATGTGACTCAAATTTTATTTTCTCTGAATTATTTTTTTATATATGTATATAATCTGCACACTTAACTCATGGTACTCATAGAGCAGGCAACATGTCTCTAATATAAATGAAAATAGAATGTTAAATTGAAAAGGAAACATAGATGCTAAAAATCATTCTCTGAGCCCAGCCCAGTACAGTACAAAGCTACAGGGCATAGCAAAACATTGGAAACACAGTTATGAATGTCAAGATCCAAAGGCATTCTTTGTTCCTGGTTTTATACCTCTTGTGAGCTTACTTGCTCACTTGCCCAACATCTGTTTACTGAAATATTCCTATCTGCCAAAAACTGTTTGAAGTACAGTGAATCAAAGGACTGTAAAATCCTGTTCCTGAGTGCTGCTCATCAAGAAAAGACAATCTATTGTATATGGAAAACAGATCACAATAAAAAACACAAACAAGTGATAGTAATACTTCATGTGTATGAAAATGCTTGAGTATGTGCAGAACGTATATATTAGTGCCTGACATTTTTATCCTTCTGTACAGTGATTTTGATATATATTTGCACAAATAAATGAACATTTCTGTATCACACCTACCATATTGTACTTTCTATTGTTTTCAGCAGAGGTGTTGTTCCCCGGCTTATGGTGACTCTGTCAGACAGAGTAGAAGTACATTCCCCTAGAGTCCCAAGTCTGTGATCTTTTGGGAAGTGAACTGCCATGTCTTCCTTCCATGGAGCGGTTGGTAGGTTTGAATTTCTGACCTTTGGGTTGAGCCCTGAGTACTTCTTAACCACAGTACCACTGGGGCTTCTTATTGACAATTAAAAATAAATAAATAAATAAAAGCTATAAATTAAAGTCTCAGATCTTGCTACTAAAATAGTTCAAGTGTAAGTTATACCTGGTTAGGTCAACTTTCAATCCATTTTCTTAGAAATTTTATTTAGTAACACCATTCATGATATTGGCTAAGGATACTGAGTAGGCAGGCCGTGGATTTTCAGGAGAACAAATGTGTTTTGGAAGAAGTGCAAGCCAGAATGCTCCTCAGAAGTGAGGATGGAAAGACTTCATCTCGTGTACTGTGCACATGATCAGGAAGGCCCAGTCTCTGGAGAAGGATATCATGGATTGGGAACTGTGTCCCCCCAAAAATGTGTGTGTTGATTTGACTCGGCTAGGAGTCCCACTATGGTGTCAGTCCTCCCATGCGTTGTGAATCCTGCCTCTGTGATATTGATGATGGAGAATGGGCTGCAGCTGTGTTAGTGAGGCAGGACTCAAGCTACAAGCTTGTGAGATATAAGGGAGAGAAGTGAGCAGAGGAAGTTGGGAACCTCATATCATCAAGAAGCAGCACCAAGAGCAGAACACATCCTCCTGGATCTGAGATTCCTGTGCTGAGATGCTCTTCTTGAATCTGGACTCTTGGCTTACCAGACTGTGATGATCTCTCATACTGAATGGACTTACAACTTATGAATGGATTCGTGGCTTATCAGACTATGACAGTAAACATTTCTCTTTGTGAAGCCTTCCACTTGTGGTATTTTCTGTCAGAGCAGTACTAGGTGACTAAGACAAAGGACATCATGTTTGATAAAGTAGAGGGTCAGCAAAAAAGAAGACGACCTTCAATGAGATGGACTGACACAGTGGTGCAACAATAAGTTCTATTCTTCCCTTGTCACCTCTTAATTCAGCATCACCACGGTCTTTGCATTACTGTAGCCAGTAGAGCTTAAGTGTCTTACTGCTTTTGTGGTCTGCTAGAGGAAACATGCACTTTAAGAGCAATGAGTCTCAGGATGGCACAGGACTGACAGTGTTTTGTTCTTTTGGACATAGCTTCCCTACGAATTGGAAGAACTTGAGGGCACTTACTGACAACCATTCAAACTAGACAGAAAAATGGCTGCATCTGTTGTGATCTTGGAGCTCTTCTCATCTTATCCTTGCCATATGTAGCAAGGAATGTGGTACTATGTTAGCTAGAATCAGGGAGGGTAAATACGTCTCTTGACTGGCCAGTTTGAGATTCTCTCTGGAATCCTAGAATTCTTCTTTCTGTGGAAATAAGCAATAATATACAAGCTTTCAGGGAGAAATCAGTTCTTGAGCAAGACAAACTCTCCAAATAGCCTGGGGGGTTTTCTGACAAGGTGTGGGGAGTGCAGGGAGAAAACTAAGAGATGCAATTGTATGATGCTCCACTGTATGGGAACAAGCCACCACCCTGTTCTTGCATTTCTTATGACTTTTTTTTTTTTCTGAGACAGCATTTTTTGAGGGTTCAATGAGAAAAATCAAATATCTTCAATGAATGCTGGTTGATCTTAAAAACTATGCACACATTATGTTGAAGTGATGAACTGTAAATTCCTTAAGATCTGTTAACAAAGAAGATACTCATTCTCTTTACTGATTACCAAAGAATTAGTACAACACCTCACACATTCTTTTTCAAAAGCACTAAGCCACTTAAGCTCTGCTTGCTTCTGTAATGCAAAGACAATGGTGATATCGAATTAAGAGGTGATAAGGGAAGAATTTATACTGGAGAGGTGATTCACCAGCATATGAAATACTATAATTCCCCAGAAAAGAAGAGGAGCATGAGCAAATTCATGAGAGTGAAAATTATGGATAGTGCTCAAAAATGGAAACTTATTAAGTTCCATTTTATACTCCTTATAAATCTAACAGCTGAAGGGTAATGCCTTCCTAGCCCTAGTTACTATGACTATGAGATTATTATAGTCCATATTCTTATATTATTTGTTAGCCTTTCATCTGAGTATGATAAATAGGATGGGTTGGAAAGTATCTTAAAGATTCCAAAAATTTACTCATGAGTTGGAATTAACAGCAAGTTTTATCATTCATCTGAATCTTGAGCCTGGAGTGGGTGGTATAGAAATAAGAACGTCCTGGCTCTTATAGTACATGGTTCCTTTAGCAGACCACATGTTAGTTACTCAATAAGCACATGGAAAATGACTTATAAGTGTGCTTTATGAATTCTGGGATATTGGCTGGTTGTGTTATTTTAAGATATACTTAAAAAATATTTTAAACAATTATTACCAATGTAATACCATTAGTTTGGGGAAAGAAAGGTTAAGCGTATCCTATAAAAATAACTATGTCAGATAGCAGATACATAAGCATTCATAATGATGAAATGTAAAGAAGTTGAAAGATTTGATTTTCAATCTAAAGATCAGATGATTCATCAAACATTGGACTCATTCTGCATCTATTTGTCATTGTTAATTGTTAGTAGCTATCAAGACTGGCTATCCTGTGCCACCTTCATGATAATTGGTATGTTTGGGTCCACTGTTGGGGGCTATTGTGTTATTCTATCTTGTTGAGGGTTTCACTTATTTTTGCTGACTTCTCTTTTATCAAATAAGATACTCTTTTTCAGCCATTGATCTTTCCTGGTGTGTCCAAATAAAACAAGATGAATTCTTGCTATCCTTGTTTCTAAGGAATATTTTGGATATATTTTTTCTATAGTTGTTCATTCTTCTGGCAGTCTATGATCTATTCAATATTTTTTACCAGCACCGCAGTTTGAATTCTTCACTATTGTAACACTGGGCTTGAAATTTTTCTTCAATTCTTTCAGCTTGAGAAATGCAGAATATGTTCTTCAATTTTGTTTTCCTATCTCCAGCTCTTTAGAATACTTTACTTTGTCTCTGAAGCTAGCCTTTCAGATCTTTGGTTCAGTTCTTTTACTTCATCATTTCTTCTTTTGCATTAGCTACTCAATGTTCAAGACCAATTTTCAGAGTCTCTTATGACATCCAATTTGTTTCCATCTTTCCTTTTAATGTCTTTTAATGACTGCTTGCTTTCTTTGTGTGTGCTGCCCTTGATATCATTCCACAACCCATCTGGTCTTTGGTCATTAGTGTTCAGTATATGAAATCTATTCTTAAGATGGTCTCTAAACTCAGGTGGACTATACTCAAGGTTGTGTAGTGGCTGTCATGAACTTCTAATTTTCTTTAGTTTCAATTTGAAATTACATAAGAGCAATTGATGGTCTGTGTCACAGTCAGAGTCTGGCCTTGCTCTGATTGATGATATTGAGTTTTTTCATTGTCTCTTTCCACAGAGGTAGACAGTTTGATTCCTGTTTATCCTGTCTGGTGAGGGCCTTGTGTATAGGGTGCTGTTTATATTGGTGAGAAAAAGGTATTTGCAATAAAGAAGTAATTGATCTTGCAAAATTCTGTCATGCAATCTCTGGCATCACTTCTGTCTCCAAGGTCATATTTGCCAACTACTGATCTGTCTTCTTTGCTTCTGACTTTTTGCATTCCAATCACCAGTAATTATCAATGCATCCTAATTGCATGTTCCATCAATTTTAGACTGCAGAAGCTAGCCAAAATTTTCAAGTTCTTCATCTTCAGCCTTAGTGTTTGGTGTGTAAACTTGAGTAATACTCATATTAACCAGTCTTCCTTGTAGGTGTGTGGATATTATCCCAGCGTTGTACTTCAGGATAGATCTTTAAATGTTCTTTTTGATGATGAATACAATGTCATCCCTCTTCGGGTTGTCATTCCTTCCATAGCAGACCATATATTTGCCCTATTCAAATCAATTCAATATCAAAAAAACAAAAATTCTCTCAAATGGACCAAAAATTGACTTCAAAATAAACAGAGAAAAAAAAAAATGAGGTTGTCAAGGATTTAATTGTACTTGAATCTACAATCAACACTGATGGAAGTAGCAGCCAGGAAATCAAAAGGCACATTGCAATGGTAAAATCTCTGCAAAAGACCTCTTTAAAGTGTTGTGAAACAAAGATGTCATGTTGAAAAGTCAGATGTGCCTGACTCAAACAGTGGAATTTTCAGTCTCATGTGAAAGCTGGACAGTGAATAAGAAAGCCAGAAGAAGCATGGATGCCTTTGACTCTGTGTGTCAGAGAAGCATACTGAATATAGCATGGACAGCCAAAAGAATGACAGATCAGTTTTGGAAGAAGTACAACAAAAATGCTTCCCAGAAGCAAGGATAGTGAGGCTACGTCTTACTTTGGACATGTTGTCAGGAGGGGTGGGTTCCTGGGGAAGGACATGATGCTTCATAAAGCAGTGGCTTGGAAAAAAGAGACGCTTACCAAAATGGACTGACGCAGCAGTTGCATCAGTTGGCTCAAGCGTAACAATGATTGTGGTCTTGGTGTAAGACTGGACAGTGTTTTGTTCTGCTATACATAACATCACTATGAGGTGGAACTGACTAGACAGCACCTAACTACAACAGTGTGAACTCATTTTTTCTTAGAGACACTCTAATTCATGGTTCAGCTTTCACATACATATAAGAAAATTGAAAAGACTACTGTTTGAGTCAGATACACCTCAGTCATCAAAGTGGAATCTTTTTTTTAACACTTTGAATAGGTCTTTCACATTAAGCTAATAAAACTCAAATCCATCCATAGCAATAGCTGCTTCTAGAAGAATACTAGCTGTATATAAAACTAAGTCAAGGATATTTATGTCACTCTGTATAAAAAAAAAATACTTGTTGCCACTGAGTTGCTTCCAACTCACAGTGACCCTATAAAATAAAGTAGAACTGTCCTATAAAGTTTCGAAGGAATAGTTGGTAGATTTTTGGTGTTGACCTGTTGGTTAGCATCTGAGTTCTTAGCCACTGTTTCTACAAGCTTCCCTATATCTGTATGATGTAGTGAGAAGAATATTAAACTAATTGACTGGAAAATGTTTGGGGCATGTTAGCTAATTTATGTGACTTTTGCAAATGCCAATATGTTTCTTTTACCTTACCTACAAAAAAGTTAGCTTTCCGAGAGCTCACACAGTGTCTATATTTTATACATACTATATCATTTAATTTTCCCAGTATCAATTATGTAAGACTACTGATTAATGAATGAGGAAGTTCAAAGAACTGATGCACTTGAGCTATGATGTTGGTGAAGAACACTGAAAGTGTTACGGAATGCCAGAAGGAACAAACCTGTCTTTGAAGAAACATAACCAAAATGCTCCACAGAAGCATAAATAGGAAGTCTTTTTCTCATGTACGTTGGACACGTTATCAGGAGACACCAGTTCCTGGAGAAGGAAATCATGCTTGATAACACACAGGATCAGTAAAAAAGAGGGAGACCTTCAGTGATATGGATTGACACAGTAACTGTGACAACAGGCTTAAACACAGCAGTAAGGGAACAGGGCAAGAGCATGGGGTTGTCAAATACTTCCTTTTGTCTCTCTTATAACAAAGACCCCCGAAAACAAATGAATCAATTGTAGATGACAATCTAAGAGCCTTGAACATCAAAAACAAAGTTAAAGAGTTATACTGAGAGGGAGGGTAATGGAGAGACAGTTCAGAAGCAGGAAGAATTTGCCAGACCTGACTGGGTCATCACTGTGCAGGCTGGATTGGCTTGTGCATGGACTGAGGCAAGCGGTGGCACTCAGAAATATTTTCCAAAGTGGGAGAAACTAAGCAGCACTGAGTCTTTGCAAGCCAGGGAACCAGGAAGAAATGACACTGGATCTGTAAAAGTTAAGTACGATTATTGAAAAAGTTAAGTAAAAGTTAAGCAAAAGCTAAGTACAACTGTTTAACCTACTGCCCAGGATCAAAAAGACCCCCCACTTCTAGATAGTACTTCTCTCCTATTCACCCACCCCTTCTCAGCTCTACTGCTGTCTCACTTCACCTTCAACAATTACTGTATCCACTGACCTGGAAATGGAATCTATGCACACTCTAAGCCATTCCCCAAACTTTGTAGAGGTAAGATATTAACAAACAGGACAAAAATAATCTGCTAGCACCTCTAAGCCAGGAACTCAGGGAAACACAGCTCCTTTGCCTAGGCACTGGAATTAAAGGGTCTTTTGACTTTGAATGGAAACCCTGGTAGTGTAGTAGTTAAGTGTTACAGCTGCTAACCAAAAGGTTACTAGTTAAAACCCACCAGGTGCTCCTTGGAAAGTCTATGGAACAGTTCTCTTCTGTCCTATAGGGTCACTATGAGTTGAAATCAACAGCAGTGGGTTGTTTTTTTTTTTTTTTTTTTTGGTTTTGGATTTTGAATACCTTTCACCTCTGCCTAGACCTATCTGGGCCAATGTTTCAACACCTTATGCCCTCACTAGTATAATACAATAGGGTATATACTGAAGTCTATTTTCAACTGCAACAGCTTAAGAGGAGTGGCAAATTTATAATATTTGACACTGCCCTACCAATTAAGCATGGTCTTTACCTACTGACCTCAGGGACCTGAGTACTGTTGGCTGCCCTTGTTCCATCTAACCACTCACAACAGGGGGCTAAGAATAAGTGGTGCCTCCCAGTCCTTGGAGTCAACAGTGCTGGGTGTCCAAAGTCTGGCTGTAAAACCCACCCAACTGTGTACTAGAAACAGGGATATACTTTCAACCTGAGTACTCAAGGGCATCTGTCATCCCCTTATCTTGCTCAGCACATAGCCTCCTATGGTAAGAGATACCTGTTCCTACTCCAATCACCTCTGTGTAGACTGTTGCATCTAGAACTGTAGGTAAGAGTCTTCACTACATACTTGATGGGAAAAAAAAAAAAAAGAAACAAGAAAAAAACATGGCCATCTCAGCTGAATCCAAACAAGAAAAGTAAATGGATTCCTGGGTTTGCATACCTTATATAAGTTTTAACCACCTGGTAACAGAATGTGAGAGCTTGAAGATGCCAATAATCAAAGTAGCTCACACCACCAGACTATTTGGGTACATCAAAAGAAAACAAGAAGCTAGGACACAGTAAGCAAATATAAAATAAACACATACCTTAACTTATTTATGGGTTGGAGACAATAGTCAATATTGAATCACATAGAGAAGTGGACCATGACAGCTTCAGAAAGTGCACAATAGAAAAAACAAAGAAACTAAGAAAGGCCTTGGAATGACCAGAGTTAGAATTCAAAAATTAATCCACAGAACTTGTCAAGAAATCAGGAAGAAAATAAGTCAAAACACAGATAAAGCCAAAGGTTACACCGGTAAAGCAACAGAGGAACTTAATAAGATTATACAAGAACATAATGAGAAACTTAACAGACTTCAAGAATCCACGGAGACAGCATATATAAATCCAAAAAGTTAACAGTAAAATTTCAGAATTAAACAACTCTATAGAAAGTCATAGGAGCAGAACTGAGGTGATAGAAGTCATAATTAGTGAGACTGATTGAAGAACACTTGAGAAGAATTTATTTAAGGAAAAATCAGATAAAAGAAATTAAAATAAATAAATAAATAAAGACGTCCTAAGAATTATGTTAGACTCAGTCAAGAGAAATGGACACACTGGTGGCATAGTGGTTAAGTGCTATAGCTACTGATCAAAAGGTTGACAGTTCAAATCCACCAACTTTATAGGGCAATTCTACTCTGTCCTGTAGGATTGCTATGAGTCATAATCAATTTGACAACAATGCTAAGCCAACAACAAGGGGTTTGGTTTTATTTTATCAACAGGAGTAACCTAGAAGTGATTGGAGTACCAGAAAAGGGGGGGGGGGACATAAAATGCAGAGAGATTTGTTGGTGGAAAGTTGCCTTGATATTGTGAAAAATGGGAGATATCTATTTAAGAGCTCACTGAACCCCACACAGAGTAGATCTGGAAAGAAAGTTACCAAGACATATTATATAATTTAACTTGCTAAAACCAAAAAAAAAAAAAAAAAAAAAAAAAAAAACAGAGAATTTTAAGAGAGGCTAGAAACAAATGAAGCCATTTATAAGGAAGAGTCAGTAAAACTAAACTCTGACAACTGAGCAGAAACTGTGCAGGCAAAAAGGCAAGGGAATGTCATAGATAAAAACACTGAAGGAAAAAAACTGCTAGCCATGAACTATGTATCTAGCAAAGCTGTCTCTCAACTATGATGCAAAACTAGGTCATTTTCAGACAAACAGAAGTTAAAGGAGTTTGTGAAGCCCAAACCAAAATTACAAGAAATACTAAGGAAAGTCTTCCAGTTAGAGTAGCAGTAACATCAGATAACAACCCAAGACTGCAACATAAAAATAAACAACTAGATGTCGACTCAGATAGGGAAATTACAAAGATAAACCAAAGCTAAACCACTGGAATAGGGAAAAAGAGTTGTCAATATGTAAATGCACCAAGCCAATAGTGACCGTAATAAAACAGAAAGAGGGTCTAAATAATGTAATCATAGAACTTTCATAAGGATAAGAAGCAAAAAGATATTAAGATATAAAAGACTGGTTTAAATTTAGGAAAAATGATGTCAATTTTAAGGTAATGACAAATGAAATAACAAGGCTATGTATTGAAATAAAAATTAAGAATGATACAAATGTTCAACACAGAAAAATCAACAAAAATGAAAAAGCCAAAAAGAAAATACATAAAGAAAAAACAACTTATCATAGAAAACTAAGTAGAACAGAGAAACTGTCTATAACACACACAAAAATATGTCAAAATGACAGCACTAAACTCATCAATAAATATGTTGAATGAGAATAGAATGCATGCACCAGTAGACAGAGAGGCACAGAATGGATAAAAAGAAAGTCTCCACCTACATGCTGCCTGGTAATGTAGTGGGTTAAGTACTACCACTTTTAACCACAAGATGGGCAGTTCAAATCCACCAGGCACTCCTTGAATACTCTGGGGATCAATTCTACTCTAGCCCCTAGGGTCGCTATGAGTCGGATCCGACTTGATGGCACTTGGCGTGGCTTGGAATATGCTGCCTACAAGAGACACACTTCAGAGTCAGACCCAAAGAAACTAAAATTCAAACGATGACAAAATATATGAAATAAACAACAATCAAAAAACCAGGATTGGCAATATTAATCTCTGACAAAAAAAGTCTTTGAAGCAAAATCTACTGCAATGGATAAGGAAGGACACTATAGCATGATTAAATACGCAGTATACCAGGGCATGACTGTAATGCATGCTTAACACACCCAGCGGCAGGGCTCCAAAATACATGAGACAAAATCTAGTAGCATCAAAAATGAGAAAGATACAGCTCCAAAATAACAGAAGGAGACTTTAATACACCAGTTTCAGTGAAGGGCAAAACATCCAGAAAGAAGCTCAGTAAAGGCACACACACACACACACACACACACACACACACACACACACACACACACACACACACACACACACACACACACAAGAAAAACTCCAGCATCAGCAAGTTGGGCGAGACTCATAGCAGCCCTAAAGGTCAGAGCAGAACTGCCTCATAGCTCCAAGGTGCACCAGGAGGATTGAACTACCAACCTGTTAGTTAGGAGGTGTAGCACTTAACCCACTACATGACTAGGGTTTACATCGATAGAAGCACAGATAATCTAAATCTCACAGTCAAGCAACTTTATCTCATCGAACCATATGGAACACACCCAACATCATGCCAGCATACTTTCTTTTCTAATGCATATGAAACATTCTCCAAAACAGAAAGCATATTAAGCCACAAAGCAAGCCTTAAACGAATTCAAAATATTACAAAGCATCATTTCTGACCATAAATCGTTAAAAGGAGAATTAAGTAACAGGAAAAGCATGGAAAAGAAAATTAAATACACAGAAACTGAAAGTTACCTTGCTGAAAATCTACTGAATTATAGAAGAAATCAAGGAAAGAATACAGAAATTAATAGAAATTCACATATCGGAATGAAAATACATCCTATCAGAACTTTTAAGATACAGAAAAGGCAGTACTCAAAGGTTAATTTATAATAACAAATCCACAAAGAAGGAAGGGATAAAAATCAAATCATTAACTCTACTACTTGAACAAGCATAAAGAGAGAAACAAAAGAAGATTGCAGACACCAAAAGAAAGGAAATTATAAAAATCAGAAGAGAAATAAATGAAGTAGAAAACAGAAGAATAATAAAAAGAGTTAAAATGACCAAAAGCTGTTTTTTTGAAAAGACCAATATTGTTTATAAACCATTGACCAAATGAAAAAACAAAAACAAGAGAGGAAGCAAATAACACAAACAAAAAATGAAATGTGTGATATCACAACAGAACCAACTGAAATTAAAAATAAACAAATAGCTAACAGACTATTACTAAAAATTGTACTATAACAAACTTGAAAACCTGGAGGAAACAGACAGATTTCTAGAAACAGAATACTTACCTAAAATAGCACAAACAGTAGTAGACCAGCTAAATAAATGTATAAAAAAGAAGAGATTGAAGAGGTAATAGAAAAATTGCCAACAACAACACGAAAAGCCCCGCCCCTGACAGTGTCACTGGAAATCTTTACCAAACATTCAGAGAAGAATTAATAGTAATACTACTAAATGTACTTCAAAGCATAGAAAAGGATAGAATACTCCCAAACTCATTCTGTGAAGCCAGCATAACCCTGACACCAAAGCCAGGTAAAGACAGTACAAAAAAGAAAATTACAAAACAATATCCCTCATGAACATAGACATTAAAACCCTCAAGAAAATTCTAGCCTATGTATTCAACAGCATCAGAAAAATAGTCTACCATGATCAACAGGAGTTCATACCAGTTACACAGTGATTGTTAAACATCAGAAAAACAATCAATGTAATCTGTCATGTAGATAAAACAAAAGATAAGAATTACATGATTTTATCAATTGAGGACAAAACGGCATTTGAAAAAGTCTAGCACTCATTAAGGATAAAAACTGCAAAACAGGAATAAAAAGGAAATTCCCCAACATAATGAAGAACAATTATTCAAAACCTACAGCCAACATCATCTTAAATGGAGACAGTCTGAAAGCATTCCCCTTAAGAATGGGAACCAGAAAAAATGATGTTTATCCTCATTCTTATTCAATATTGTGCTGGAGAAACTAGCCATAGTAATAAGGCAAGAAAAATAAATGAAAGACATCAAAATTGGTAAAGAGTAAAGGTAATCCTATTTGCTGATGATATGATGTTATACACAGAAAAACCCAAAGAATCCACAAGAAAACTAATGTAAGTAATCAAACACATCATCAAAGTATCAGAATACAAGATAAATGTAGAAAAATCAGTTGGATTCCTCTACACCACCACCACCACCAACAACAAAAACTTCAAAGAGGAAATCAACAAATCAGTATTGTTTACAATAACCACAAGGAAGATAAAATACTTAGGAATAAATCTAAGTAGAGGTGTAAAAGCCTTGTACAAAGAAAGCTACAAGACTCTACTGCAGGAAACCAAAAGACACCTACAAAAGTGGAAGAACATAGTTTGATCACTGATAGGAAAACTCAAGATTGTGACAAGGTCAATTCTACACAATACAATCTGCAAATTCAAATTCCAACAATATTTTTTGATGAGACAGGAAAATAAAGCACCAATTTCATGTGGAAAGGGAAAAGGCCCTTGATAAGTAACATTACTGAGGTAGAAGAACAAAGTAGGAGGCCTCACACTATCTGATTTTATAACCTATTATACTGCCATGGTAGTCAAAACAGCCTGTACTGACACCAGAACAGATGTGTAGACCAACAGAACAGAATTGAGAATCCAGATGTAAATTTGCCCACCTGTAAACAGCTGATATTTGAAAAAGCCCCAAATTCCACTAACTGGGAGAAAGACAATATCTAACGAATGGTGCTGGCATAACTGGATATCCTTCTGGAAAAAAATGAAACAAGACCCATATCTCATACATGCTTAAAAATTAACTCAAAATGGACCAAAGAGCTAAATCTAAAATCTACAATGATAAAGATCATGGAAGAAAAAATAGGGACAACTCTAGAAGTTCTGATACTATGGAACCAGTAGAATGCAAAGTATAACTAACAATATGCAAACACCAGAAGAGAAAATAGATAACCAAGGGACTCTTACAAATCAAACCTTTATACTCATCAAAAGAATCCACCAAAAATGTAAGACAGCGTGCAGACTGGCAATATTTTCTTTTCATCTTCATCTTCTTTTTTTGTTCTTAGCTGCAACATATGTAATACAGGTCTAATCTCTAAAATCTTTAAGATACTTCAAAACCTCAATAGTAAAATGGCAAATGTCCAAATTTGAAAATGGGCAAAGTCTATGAACAGGTGCTTCACAAAAGAAGGCATTCAGGTGACTAGCAGATAGATGAGGAAACACTCAGGATCATGAGACATTATAGAAATACAAATCAAAACTACAATAAGATGCCATCTGGCCTCAACCAAGCTAGTATTAATCAAAACGAAACAAAAAAAAAGTTCAAATAATAAATATTGGAGAGGTTGTGAATATACACTGCTGCTGTGAATGTAAAATGATACAACCACTTCATGAATTGATTTGACACTTTCCTAAAAACTTAGAATTACCATACAACCCAGAAATCCAACTCCTTGGAATATACCCTTAAAAATAAGAGCAGCCAAAAGGATAGGTGCACACCCATGTTTATTGTAGCCCTGTTTGTAACAAGATGAAAACAACCATCAAAAGACAAATGGACAAACAAGTTATGGTACATGCACAAAATGGAACACCTGTGCAATAATAAAGAACAATGATGAATCCTCAAAATGTCTCACAACATGTATGAATCTGGTAGGCATTATGCTAAGCGAAACAATTCAGTTGCAAAAGGATAAATATTTATTTCCTCAAGGAAGTAAACATTTAAACACAAAAGAAAATGTTATTTGATAGTTACGAGGGTACGAAAGGAGAGAGAGGAGAATTCGCTAGATAGCAGTCAAGAATTAGCTGAGGTGAAGGTAGGACAATGCACAACACTTAAAAATTCAACACGACTGGACTAAACCAAAAACTAAGACGTTTCCTGAACACAACCAAACTTCTGAGGGACAGAGTACCAGGGGTCATGGTCTGGGGTCATGATTTTGGAGTACGTCTAGATCAACTGGCATACCAAGTTTTATTAAGAAACTGTTCTGCATCCCACTTTTGTAAGTGGTGTCAGAGGTCTTCAAAGCTATCAAGAGGTCATCTCGTACATCACTTGCCCCTTTATGAGCAAAGGAGAACGAAGAACACAAGTGAACGAATAGCCAAGAAACTAAAGGACCACATAAACCAGAAACTCCATTAACCTGAAACCAGAGAAACTATATGATGCCTGGCTACCACCAATGATCATCCTGAAAGAGAACACAAAAGAGATTCCCTGACAATGTAGGAGAAAAGTACGCTGCAGAACTCAAATTCATTTTTTTTTTTTTTTTTTTAAAAAGCAGACTTAATAGTTTCACTGAGAATATGGAAACCCTAGAAGACATGGCCCCCAGGGTCTCTGTTAACTTAGAACTAAAATCATTCCTGAAACCAACTCTTCAGACAAAGACTAGACTGGGCTGTGAAACATAAAACAGTACTCTTAATGAGTGTAGTTCTTGGTTTAAGTAGGTACATGAAACTAAATGGGCAGCTCCTGTGCAGAGGCAGTATGAGAAGACAGACATGGATAGGAGCTGAATGTACAGACGCAGGAAACTGAGGGTAGAGAGGGATAGAGTGATGTCACATTATAGGGATGGTAACTAGGGTCACACAGTAATATGTGGATAAATTTTCATATATGAAATTAACTTGAACTCTAACCTTTCACTTAAGCAAAATAAAAAACAAAAACAGCAATGATTTCGAGGATGGAGCAGGACCAGGTAGCATTTCACTCTGTTCTACATAGGGTTGCTTTGAGTCAGAACCAACTCAGTGGCACCTAACAACAACAATACTTTCTAGTGAGAAGGTAAAATAAATAGTCATGTTCTTTCTGAATTCTGTTCTAACTCTAAAATTCCAATTCATTTAAATTGGTGTGTTTATTTCCCCAAGTAGTAGATAAAAAAATAGCATCTGATAGAATACACTGGTAGCTGACTAGGCAAAAATTCTGAAGTCCTTTCATCACCTGCCTTACCATCTTAATAGCTGCGTGCATATTGCACTGAAATTTTGATGCGAAGTCTAGATTTCTCAATCTCTGGCTGTAGAGTGGGTATTAGTCCATGAAATATGAGTTCTGTCTGTAATAATAGATTCACTGAGGGAATGCAAGTTAATTAGAATGTTACTGCAAAAGCTTGGGCACCAGCCCACTAAATGTCATAACTTTGGCAAACACAGATTGTTGAAAAATTCTAGTTTCTAGAAATATGGTCACATTATCTTCTTATGGGACAACTTATAACTCCTGTCACCACCATCACCCCACCAAATGATTGTTAATGCTGGTCTTGAGGGAACAGAGATATTTATTGTAACCAAATAAAGCAATCATTTATGTATTCCTCTTTTTCCATTTGTATAAAAACGTTGACAGGTCATTCAGTAAAACAGCTAAACACTCATGATACAACTGGTCAGGTAAATGACATCATTTCTGCACAGACAGTTGCCTTATCATTCATTATATTTTTTCTTTTAAGTGTGAAATGTTTTCCAGGTAGTTTCAATATGAAGAATGGATTGCTACTATGTGTCTAGTAACAAGTGTTCGTATGCCCCTAAAAGGGAATGAGGAACAAAAGACATATTTAAAGCAGATAATTTGTTATAAAAGTATAAAGCGAGAACAAATTCTAATTTAATAAAAGTTTGAATGCAAGCACGTTTCCTGTTACTAATAGTTATGGCTTAACTTGATAAGCCAGCAAGTAGTTATTGGAAAACGTTTGTGAAAATATTGTATCACATTACTGCTGTTAGCCTCTAGCTGCCTGTATGGGATGTCATTGCTCTTAATTATGGATTTTGCTTATGTCTGTGCTCTGATGAAGAACAGTGAAACTGCGGGTACCAAACTCTGTGAATAGAGCATCCCTATCATCTAGACGAATCAGAATCCCACAGGATCATGTCACATTTTAAATGATTGATATTGATTCAGAAATGAGACCTCAACTGAGCTGCTATGGCAGACACAAAATTAATCTGAGTTGAAATGTGAATGAAATCATGATGAGGGAAATTAGAAAGAGATTTGCCTAATAATGTGCTCACCACGATCTGTGATAGTCTCTAACATTTGCTGTCATAATTAACAGCAAAAGTTTATGGCACAAGAGCTGAATAACAATAGTGTTCAGGAAAAGAACTTGCAAGGAACAGGTGCAGGGAAAGCAAAGAGAAAGCATTTTGCATTAGAAGAGTGTCTGACCATGAAATGTCTAGAAGGCTTGAAAGAAAAACAACAAACCCTTTGTAGAAGCTATGTCATTAAAGGCAAGATTTTTCTTCCTTCAAGGTACTCTATTTTGCATTTTGCGTGAAATACTTTCTGGACTGTGGTTTGTTATCTGAGGCAGCTGTACTGGGAACATTGTAACTATGAAAATTTTTTTTTAAAAAATCTAAAAGATTCAACTAGTTTGTAATGACCATAGGGGGTTAATTAAAATCATGAGAGAAAACAGACAAGACAGCAAGCAATAATAACAAATGAAACTTGTAACTATGGTAAACATTCCTGTGTTATATTTACTTGACCTAAAGCAGGGTGAAGTCAAATACTATTACACATGATGCATTTTTCTTTGTATTAGAATGAACAGTTTGGAAATTTTGAGCATCCAAGGTCTTTATGTTTAATTTCATGTGCTTGAAGTAGGAAACCTTGGTGGCATAGTAGTTAAGTTCTACGGTTGCTAACCCAAATGTTGTCAGTTCAAATCCATCAGGCACTCCTTGGAAACTCTACAGCACAGTTCTACTCTATCCTATGGGGTCACTATGAGTCAGAATCAACTTGGTGGCAGCAGGGTTAGTTTTTTTCTTTTTTTAGTTTGAGTAGCAGAAAGTAACAAGTATCTGGCAGATGGTAGTAGGTGGGACTGCCGAGGGGCAGTGGTAACTGAGGCATGTTTCAAACTTGTGCTGCTCCAGGGGTGAAAAGGCCAATAGATCCAGTGTGGAACTCATAACATCACACCAGTGGAGATGACCAAAAGGTTTTCACTGCTTTTTAAGTTGCCAGGCTTTAGTATAGTTACGGAACACATGGATCTTGGTTGTTAACAACAGTGAAGTATAGCTTCTCGGTTATTAAAGCATTCTTTTTTTTTCCCTACAGGAATTCAAGAGCAGTCTGTTGGATACAATAAATATTTTTTAAAAAAATAAAAGTAAGAGGGACCTAGCATTTATCCTTGCTTTGTTGTTGTTGTTGATGTTGTTGTTAGGTGCCCTAGAGTTGGTTCTGACTCATAATGATTCTATGCACAACAGAGCGAAACACCACACCCTCTTGCGCCATGCATACAATTGTTTTTATGCTTAAGCCCATCATTGCAGCCGCTGTGTCAATTTTTTCACTGCCCCTACTCTACCAAGCATGATGTCCTTCCCCAGGGATTGATCCCTCCCGACAGCATGTCCGAAGGATGTGAGATGCAGTCTCACTGTCTTTGCTTCCATGGAGCACTCTGGTGGTACTTCTTCCAGAACAGATCCATTTGTTATGTTGGCAGTCCATGGTACATTCAACACTCTTCTCCAACTCCACAATTCAAAGGCATCAGTTCTTCTGTCTTGCTTATTTATTGTCCAGCTTTCACATGCGTATGACGTAATTGAAAATACCATGGCTTGGGTCAGGTGCACCCTAGTTTTCAAGGTGACAATACTTTGAAGAGATCCTTTGCAGCAGAGTCTTTCAATGCAAAGAATCTTTTGACTTCTTGACTGCTATTTCTGTGGGCACTGATTGTGGCACCAAGTAAAATGATGTCCTTGGCAACCTCAATCCTTTCTCTGTTAAAAGAAAGCAAAGACCAAAATAGATGTCAGAAGAGACTATGAAATTTGTTCTTGAACATATGATACCTAAAGAGGACAGAAGAAATTATGAAGCAAAATAAATGAAGATTTCAAAGGACAGCTGAGGAAGACAAAGTATAACATTATAGTAAAATGTGTGAAGACCTGGAGTTACAAAACCAAAAGGAAAGAACATGTACAGCATTTCTCAACCTGAAATAACTAAAAGAAAAAAAATAAGCCTCAAATTGCAATTCCAAAGGTCTCTATGGGCAAAATGTTGAAAGATACAGGCAGCATCAAAAGAAAATGTAAGGAATACGCAGAGTCACTATACCAAAAAGAATTGTTTCATATTCAGCCACTTTAGGAGAAAGCATATGATCAAGAACCAGTGTTACTAAAGGAAGAATCTAAGCTGCACTGAAGGTGCTGACTGAAAATAAAGCTCCAGGAAGTGACTAAGTACCAACTGAGATGTTTCAGTACATGGATGCAGAGCTGGAAGCACTCATTCTTCTATGCCAAGAAATTTGGAAGACAGCTGCCCGGACAACTGACTGGAAAAGATACATATTCATGCCCAGTGCTAATAAAGGTGACGCAAAAGAATGTGAAAACTATGGAACAATATCTTTAACATCACAGGCAAGAAAAATTTTGCTTAAAGAATTTAGACCAGTCTCAGCAGTACGTTGACAAGGAGCTGCCAGAGATTCAGATTGGATTCAGAAGAGGATGTGGATTAAGGGATATGTCATTATTTATGTCAGATGGATCCTGGCTGAAAGCAGAGAATACCAGAAAGATGTTTACCTGTTTTATTGCCTATGCAAAGGTATTTGACTGTGTGGATCATAGCAAACTATGGATAACATTGCAGAGAATGGGAATTCCAGACTACTTAGCTGTGCTAGTGAAGAACTTGTACATCCACCAGGAAACAGTTGTTCCAACAGAACCAGGGGATGGTGTGTGGTTTAAAATCAGGAAAGGTGTGCGTCAGGGTTGTATCCTTCCACCATATTTATTCAATCTCGATGTTAAGCAAATAATCTGAGAAGCTGGGATATATGAAAAGCAATGCATCATCAGGATTGGTGAAGAACACGTTAGAAACCTGGATATACGATGACCCCATCTTTCATGCCCAAAGTGAAGAGGCCTTGAAACACTTGTCAACAAAAATCAAAGATTTCAGAATGGATTATACCTCAGAATAAAGAAAACGAAAACTTTGCAAGTGGACCAATAAGTACTAATGATTAATGAAAAAAAAAAAGTGAAGTTGTGGATTTTAGTTTTTATTTTGATCCCCAAGCAATGGCCCTGAAACCAGTAAATAAGAAATCAAATGTTGTATCGTGTCAGGCAGATCTGCTGCAAACGACCTCTTTTAAGTCTTGAAAAGCAAATATGTCACCTTGAGAACTAAAGTGTGCTCATCCTAAGCTGTGGTATTGTCTATCACCTCATATACATGTGACAGCTTGGCGATAAATAAGGAATAACAGAGAAGAACTGATACCTTTAAATTACGGCATTAATGAAAAATATTGAATAGTCCATGGAGTGCTAGAAGAATGAACACATCTACCTAGAAGAAGTACTGATGGAATACTCCTCCAAAAGAGAAAGGTGAGACTTTGCCCCGTGTAACTGGAACACGTTATTAAGAGGAACCAGTTCTTTGTGAAGAACTTCATGGCTGATAGTAAAAATGACGAATACTCTCAGTGAAATGGATTGACACAGTAGCTGCAATGATGGGCTCTAACTTCACATCCTAGTTTTATCAAAGAGTATATCTTTAACTAGTCACTTCTCCTTCCCCCTTTTACATTCCCTTTTTGCTGGCTGGAATGTAGATGTGAAAGCTGGAGCTGAAGCAGCCACTTTGGACCATGTGATACAGGCATTTTGTAGAGTACTGAACAGCAAGATAGATACATCCTAGTTTACTAAAACCATGAGGCTGCCATACAAGCTTAGTTCATATGCTGTTTTTTTGAACATTAGAACAGCTGAGATTCTTTTCTAATAAAAAAAAACTGCATCATCCACAGAAGCCTTCTCATTCTTCCCAAGACAACCCCTCCATATGCAAAAGCGGTTGGTTTGTTTCCCTTAAGCATTGTCTGCTCTACAATTTTCCTTCTCCTAGATTTCAAACATCACAGTTCATAGACATCTTATCTTTCAGATCCCATTCTTTGTCACTATTCCTCTGAAATTCTGTTACTTACAGTGGAAAACTCTACTCTGGATATGGACTGAGAAGCATAGAGCAAGTTACTTCCTCTTAAGTGAAGGAGGCAGTTCAATTTTGAATTAGCTTATCTATCAACCTCATTTATTTATACAGCCTGCCAGTCATTAGGGTGAGATTATATTGTACATTAAGATATAGACAGAGATCAAGAATAGTCAAAGAAGAATATGTTCTGAATATTTGTTGAGCAGCCATGAATTAAAATACATCTTTACAATCTGTTCTGAAAGGTATGCTTGACCATGCTGCATCTATGAAATTAATAACTAAGAGACTTTGCATGCATTTTGTATGTATAAAATCACATTGTTTTGTTTGCTCACATTGGTTCAGCCTGTGGAATTAATTTCAAGGGCTGGTTTTCAGGCCTGGACATGCCCTGGGAAGAAACAACTATTTTTGTTTCCATCAGTTATTTGTTGAGATTCAGAATACATTTATACATCCTAATTGCTAGGGTTTGGAATGGAAGTAGGGACAGGATGATTTCATAACTCTCACCTTTCTCCTTTCTTCTTGCAATCAGTGAATCATTTCCTCCCCAGATTTGTGGCTTTGGACCTCAGACGTGATGCTTAACAGTATTCCGTATTCTTGGGCTATAAATTCAGGCTCTATTTGCCTTTCTCACAAGGGTTCCGAAAGACAGGGTGCTTGCTAGGACATTATGCATACAGGATTATTTCCCTTGAGTCACTAACTATTTCTATTCTGCTTAACTGTAGATTTCTTTTGAACTTCTCCCCCCCTTGTTTGCAAGTGCTTTCTCCTTGAAGGCTTCACTGCGAATAGTGTCAAATAATGCCATTGCCAATACATCATACCCTTTCATTCCTTTGTGGGGAAGTGAGGGGAGAGGGGGTTAACAATGCTAGACTCCAACCATTGAAACTGAAGAAAGCCACCGCAAGGCTGCTACAAAGGAGCTTTCCCCACAGGCATGTGTGCAGTTGAGAGCAGTTGTAAGCTCTCTTTAGCTCTTAATTACCCCCTACACAAAGAGCAGTGTTTGGTCCTCATACACATGGGGTTTACCCGCCTACTTTTCATTAGTGTTAATGGAAGGAACGTTATATACATAAATCTTCTTCCCTTCCCTGATATCAATGGTGCACTAGATGCCAAGAAGGGTTTCTGTTTTTTCTCTCACTGATTGGTTTTAAATGGAACACAAAAGCAAATCCCTGAACGCAAGTCCACTCATCTTCCACATAGTACAATCCGGGCTCTATGCACACTCACGGAGCCTCTTTGCTCACTTATCCTCCCAAGAGCGGCCAGAAATGATTTCCCACCCTGCTCCAACTCAATCCCTTCTGAACCACTGCAAATTGTTTTTCTCTTCTTTCTTTCTTTCTTTTTTTTTTTTGATCTTATCAGTTTGACTTATTCTGCCCTTCTTGGTATAAGTAGCTCAGTGTAAGGATCAGAGGTCAGAAATACACAATAGAAATTTTTCCTTCTTATGTCATGTGAAAACTCTTTAAACTTCCTTTATGCTTCATAGGCACCCAAATACCATTCATGTGTGTGACCTCACCTGACAATATTCCTTGGATAATGATGTCACCCCAAATCTCTCTTTATGCTTTTCAGGATATTGGTAGTTGTATCTTATTTTCAGGATTCCCGAAATCTGACAATCTTCACCTAAATATTAAGCTCTCAGCTTGTAAGATCGTTATTTATTAACAAGTAGGGACTGGCCAGATTCCCCTTATGGACACACAGGTGAACTCTCTTCATTGTTATTCATGTTAGCATTAAATCATATATTCTGCTATTATACATTTTCTTTGTCTAATTCTATGAGTTGACTTTTACCTGAAACTACTAATTGATGAGTTTATTTTCCTCCTATCTTGTGTCTAGTGAAGTGTGAAGAAAGATGAGAGTTCTCATGGTAGTGTAAACACACAAAGAGGGCAAGTTTTTCCAAATCAGAAAGGAGTAGACCATCCCAAGTTAGGAAGCATACCAGAGTTTTATTGCATTGCTATCTTCAGGAACCCCTGGTGGTGTAGTGCTGAAGTGTTATGGCTGCTAATGAAGAAACTGGCAGTGTGAATCTGCCAGGTGCTCCTTGGAAACTCTATGGAGCAGTTTAACTCTGTCCTATCGACGGCACTTGGCTTGGCTACAGAGTCACTGTACATTGGAATTGATTTGATGGCATTGGGTTTGGTTTTTTTCTTGGGGGGTGACCACTCAGTTCCCATGAGCTGTGTTGAGAAAGAGAGTGAAAAAAGAGGGTTGGAGATACACTGGCAGCGTCAGGGGCAAGGGCATAGTTATGGGTTTCCTTTTTCTTGTCCAACAGCAAAAGTTAGCAATGTCTTCTTTAGTAAAATGGGAAAAATCTATAGTATTGACTGATTTGTACAAAAATGTATTATTAAAATCTAGACCTTTTTTTTTTTTTAATGTGTTGGGAACTTCAGAGAATCTGACAAATATTGTCCATCACTTCAAAAGGATTTGTGATTTTCTAGATAATTTGAGGAAATCTCCCACAAGCCAAAATTACATATAAATCTGTGTTCCTTTCTCTTTTGCAGGTTGGTTTTATTTGAATCAATTGGTAAAACCAGATTAAAAGTTTGAGAGATCAAATTGTGGATTTAAGCACCATTTTTTTAGTGTTACCCATTGCCTGAAAAGGCTACTTAACAGTTTTATCAAGCACTGTTATGTCTATCACCATATATTCGTGGAAATAATGTTACCTTCTATATTTGTTTGCCAGTCATTTCTCCTTTCTGCACTATCTTTTCATAATTGGTGCTATGACAATTTTTTTTTAATATGTTGCTGTAAATAAAAATAGCAGAGCACACTTAGAAGAATATCTGTGAGTGGTGAGGTTCAGCTGGCAGAGAAAAGGAGTTTGCATAAAAATACAGTAACTGTAATTGTTCATCAATAAGCCACATGATTCAGGTATTATGACTCTCTTTTTAACAGCAAGCTATTAACTGATTTTCTTGAGTCACACTGACATGTGTTATTTGTAAAATCTATGATATTTTGCTCCAGATTTCTTCAGTGGAAAGAACCTAAGTCCTTGAGCTTCCCAGCAAGATCCCCTCCTTTTTCCTATTCCCCTTTAAATTGTTTCCAAACACGACTGATATGCCAGATACTTCCCTTTCTTCATGTCCAGCTCAGTCCCTTAGCTCTGAAAGTGTAGAATGAGGCTCAACACTTATCAAAAAAGAAAATGTTAAGGAATAATGAACAATAAAAAAAAAACAAAAAACATTTTCTCTCAGTATCCCAGAAACTCCCTCCCATCACACATTCAGATCCACTAGGTTACATGCAGGGTCTCCTGGTAGCATGGCGGTTAAGTGTTATAGCTGCTCATCAAAAGATTAACAGTTTGAATTCACCAGGCACTCCTTGGAAACTCCATGGGGCAGTTCTACTCTGTCCTATAGGGCTGCTATGAGTCAGAATCCACTTGACAGCAGTGGGTTTTGTGGGGCACGTTACATACAGAAACCCTGGTGATATGGTGGTTAAGTGCTATGGCTGCTCATCAGATGATTTGAATCCACTAAGAGCTCCTTGGAAGCTTTATGAGGCAGTTCTCCTCTGTCCTATAGTGCCGGGAGCCAGCCCCGACAACTTTTTGGGGTCACGCACGGAAGGAGGAAGAGGCGTCGGCACAGAAATGAAGTGAGAGAGACAGGAAAGAGTTTTGGAGAATGGCGGCCCGAAAAGGACTGTCTTTCTTTATTTTTATAGTCAAAGTGACATGAGTTTCACCCTGCCCACTGACCACACAATCTGTTGGCTAATTTGAAACTGAAACCTGTGATTGGCTAATTTGAAACCGAAATCTCGTGATCTTGAGGTGACGTAATTTGTACTCTGCCCCCTGACCACATAAGCTATCCACTAACTTGAAACTGAAACCTCGTGATCTTGTTAATTGTCAAGTTCTAGATAATGGCCTGAGGCAGGTGTGTTGTGGTGATAGTTGACAGTGAAAACAAAGTTATGCCCCGAGCTCAATCAGCCCTACTTCTACCTCAAGGTTAAAAGGTACAGGAGGAAGGGTCTAAAGGTTGTAATCTCTATTTGTTCCTACTTTGCTCTTTATTTTATCTCCTCCTGTGGGGACAGTAAACACCTAGCATCCCCAACCTTATGCTTTTCTTAAACTTCTAAAAACGACAATTCTTTTCACATGGGGGGAAGTGCAGTTGGGGGAAGTCAGCGGGGCTGGGCAGGCCTTGGTGCTTTCAGGCATGCTGTATTGAAATCCATTCCTCCAAGCTCTTTCCCCTAGAAGTTTCTGGCCAGATTTTCCCAATATAATTTCATAAGCCGAGGGGGTTGTAAAGCCCCTCTTAGAAGGCATCTTCCTTGATCCTCATGTCAGGAGAGGAGGTGGTCTGCCCTGCACACTATAGGTTGCTTATGAGTCAGAATTGTCTCAGTGGCAATGATTTGATTTGGATGTTACGTGAATGTAGCTTCTTAAAGCTCAGAGATTCGGATATGAAGCACTGTTCATCCTTGAAGCTTCTTGTAACATATGTCACATATATGTAATGTATGTTCAAGAAACTTAAGTTTTCAAGGTATAGATTATCAACATTAGTGATGACTTCTAGGTTCTTTGGTGATCTGTTGTGCTCTCACATTCTAAGACTAAAGAATATTTGTATGAATTAATTGTTCTTAGAGTCTGACACATTCAAAGAAATAGCAGATCTGATTTACTGAGAAAAATCATTGACTGACTTTAAGAAATTCTGAGTGTCTGTGAAACAAACAGTCTGTGAAACAAACACAGCACTGATGGGTTGATATGTAAGAACAAACAGCTTTACTGGCAAGGTCTACTGTACCTGATAAATCCCGCTAGAATAAGCATTATTTTGAAAGATGAAGGGGGGCACTTGAGGAGGAGCCTTGAAGCCTGATTCAACATGGGAGGGTATGGAATGTCAATTATTGCTACTAATGTGGACCCAGTGGGGTTAGACGTTTGAGGGGACTAGAGTCCTGGGATGATCTGGCTTATTATGTAAAAGTGATAAATGCATTAACAAAAGTATGCATCTGAATTAGAAATGAAATGATTTGGAAGTCAATGCAGCGTAGACTTTAAATTGCTTTTGGCCCACAAGCTTAATACACTGGCACACTTGCATAATAATTAAGCCTGGGAGTTAAGTTCTTAGAGAGCAAAGTGATCACTCTTCTTAGACAGGCGGGAAACCTGTAATCCTTGTATCCACACAGGTTTATTAAAAAAAAAAAAAAAAGGATAAATTGAAAGACACCCTTGTGTCTGAAAAGGCCAAAGCTTGTGTTTTGTTGGGGGGAGAAAGGAAAGAGTATGTGTGCCTGATTATAAATATAACCACCTTTTCACACAAGCTCCTCATTCATGTATAGAAATGATTAATGCCCAGGGACCAAGACTTTACACTCAGTAGCCCCATAACACATGGCTTAATTGGTTGTAGGTACAGCTGCCATTGTTCCCCACATAATAAGAAGGGATGCTGCATATTAAGTCTGCCTGCTCTCCTCTGTCCGCCTGCACTGAAACCCTTGCTAGATTGTTATGAGAACTGAGTGAAATGTAGAACAAAGGTAAAGCTCAGCACAACACAATAATATGCGTGTGCTAAAACTGCTGAGCTAATGATTGTTGCTGTTATCTTTATCAGTACCATGTATAATCATAATATATAACTATCTAGAGACATAAATGGACTTGTTTGAGAGGATAATTGAATCGGCGAAGGGTCTGAACTATTTTACTCCCTCTAGGAAACATTGGTGAGTGCTTATTATGTGTGTTCATTGTCACTAGTATAAGTGAAGATGTGTAAGGCACAATTCATTCCTCAAAATAATGCATTATTCTGCAAGGGTGAAAGGGGAGGGACTACCATGTATTTTAATAATAAAAGATGATAAACCAAAGGACAAGAGAAAACAGAAACCAAAGAGTGGAGCGCTGAGTCCAGGAGCTGTTGTTATTAAGTGTCATTCAGGTGATTTGGACTCACAGAGACCGCATGTGAAAGAATGAAACTGCTCCATAGAGTTTTGTAAACTGTAATCTTTCAGGTCTTTTTTCCTTGGAGCTACTGGGTGGGTTTGAATTGCCAAACTCTTGGTTAGCAATTGAGTGCTCAAATATTTTGCCACCAAGGGCCACAAATACACCTTCTCCAATTGGACTTTGAAGCACAAAGTTGTGATTGCCTGCTAAATTACTTCCCAGTAACATTGTTGGGAGAATACTAGATGGCCTAGAGTTGTGAAAGAAAGATAATGCTATAGCTGATATTATATGTCACAGCCCACTGGTAGAAGAGAAATTTACCTAGATAAAGCAGTATTGCTGAAACTGTGGCCCCAAAACAATCTGACACAGAATTATTTAGAGTGTTTCAAACAATTAAATGCAGTTTCAAGATATCCACCATGAGTTTCAAGATATCCACCATGAGAATCTATTACTGATAGAATTCAGAACCTGTATTTGAAACAATATACACAGGTGATTCTTATAGCCACTGGGATTTAAAGCCTGTGTCTATTTCAGATAATACACTTATTGGAAGAGTTTGCTAGTGATTTCATTGAGAGTCCTGGTTAGTTGTAGAGATACTGTAATGGCTTGTTTTTCATCCCAAGCGAAATTAAATGTAGAGTAGATTTTAAGAAAGGAAACAAAATAGAATAAAGATGGAAAGAAGTAAAAAAAATACAAACAAACAAACAAAAATCCGATAAGCTCTGCTTTCTTCACCCAGTTTCCTTCAAGAAGGAAAGTGGAAGATTGCAAGTAGTTAGCACTTGTGCCTCTCTTCATATCTTTAGTACTCATAGTTGACATTATTTGTAAGTTATGAAGCAATTCCAACATATCCCTCCATGTAACTAGCTTCAGTGATTGGAGTTGCTATCTGTGTACTGAGCAAATAATTAAAGAATCTGGAAGGTATGATAAAAGAATATGGTATCAGGATTGATGGAAGACTCATTAACAACCTGTGATACGCAGAAGATACAGCCTTGCTTCATGAAAGCAAAGAGGACTTGAAGCATTCACTGATGAAGATCAAAGACTACAGCCTTCAATGTGGATTACACCTTAACAAAAAGGAAACAAAATCCCCACAACGAGACTCATAAGAAACATCATTATAAATGGAAAAAAAATGGTTGATGCTGTCAAGAATTCCATCTTACCTGGATCTGCAATCAACTACTGGGGAAGCAGCAATAAGAAATAAGAGAGCACATTGCCCTGGGGAAATCTGCTTCAAATGACTTTTTTCAAGTGTTCAGAAGTAAAGAAATCAGCACAAGGACCAAAGTACACCGGACCAAAGCCATGATGTTTTCAACTACCTCATATGCATGTGAAATCTGGACAACGACTAAAGAAGACAGAAGAAGAATTGAGGTATTTAAGGTGTTGGTGAAGAATATTGAATATCCCAAGGGCTATCAGAAGGATGTACAAATTTGTCTTGGAAGGAATATAGCCAGAATTCTCCTTAGAACCAAGGATGGCAAGACTTCCTCTCGCATACTTTGGCCATGTTATCAGTAGGGACCAGTCCCCATAGAAGAAAGTGTTGCTTGGTAAACTAGAGGGTCAGCAGAAGAGGGGAAGACCTTCAAAGAGATGGATTGGTACACTGCCTGCAACAGTGGGCTCAAACGTAGCAATGATTGTGAGGATGGTACTGGACCCAGTAGTGGCACTCTGTTGTGTATAGGGTCTTTGTGAGTCAGAACTGACTTGACATCACCTAGAAACAACAACTGTCTGTGATGAAAATTTTATGCCACATTTGGGAACATCCAATGGATTCCTGTTTGGAATTGCATTTCCTCCAAATACAAACATACTTCTCAGAAGGTGACTACATGCAGAGTGGCTCCAGAGTTTGCAAAGCATTTTGTGAAAAGCGTGGGGAGAAAACTTAGTAGAAGACCACGAACTCTGACATTAGGCTGTGAGGGTTATGTGTTCACTCTGCGCCTTTCTGGCTCTGTGGATTGGCAAGTTAAGATACTTACCTTCAGTCTCCTCGTCTGTGCAATGAAAGTGACTGATGCTTCTACTTCACCTGTATATTGAGCAGATTAAATAATACAATGCCCAATGCCTGGCACATCACTGTTTATCATTATACATTCGTGTGGTAACTCCTACTCGTGCTTCCGTTCTGCGTTAGAATTTTGAGATCTGGAAAGGCTAATGGTAGCAAGGAAAAGACACTTGGCAAGTTTTTTGTTTGTTTTTAGTTACAGGTCGTAGGCTGCCGTGATCTCATATATGACCTCAAACCACTCACAGGTGTGAAATGAACACCTAAATCTAAGCGCGGCAACTGCAGAATTCCCTAGGTTACCTACAGTGTTACAGTTTGTGTGGCTGTAGCCATGGAAAGTAGCTAAGTCACTATTTCAACACAGAAAGGATTAACTCAACATGGAGAAAGTGTCATGAAGGGATTTATGCATCCTTTAAGCTGTGCACTAGGAGACAGAAAAGACTGTTATAATTCTGAACCAATGATTCTTTTCCTGCCTGAGCATCAGGAGTTTAAGCAGCTGGTGCTCTCCGAGACTTTTCTGTATGGAATTCCCTGCAGTCTGATTTCCACACCTATAGTTTGCTGTAGTACCTGTTCTGTTGGAGTAAACATCATTGGCTAGCTGACTTACTCTCCGTTTTGAGTAAGTAATGAACTGTTGGTTATAAACAGCTGAAAACAAATATTAGAAGGTCACTGTGCGGCTAAACTTTGATATATTGAGAAATGTGAACTTTACCAGCCTCCTAACATACTGTCACACAGGAAGCAGTGAAGTAAGTGGATTCATCTATCACTGGTGAAAACATAGGCATGGCATCACTGTTAGAAGGTTGAGCATGGAAATACTCAGCCCTGATTAAATGACCGTAATTCCTCAAGGCCGTGACATGGCTGGCAGGCGTGGGAAACTGGGGCCTTAAATTATAAATTGTTGGAATTTATAGTACACTGCCAATCTGTCAGGAGAAAAAAAAAAAAAGTATTGTTGGATACTCCCTAATTCAAAATGTTAGGGAATTATTTTAACAGTTTCAAATGTTAATTTGCAAGTATACTTTGATGATCAAGGGAAAAATCCATGTTTACTTTCTGCTTCAACAGAAACATTAAGGACAGATTGTGTATAATGGCAGTTCTTCCTGTTTCTTTAAAATCCATGCCCTTTCCGATAGTTTGAGTAATTTGCTAGTAGCGTTATCTGAAAGTATGGGTTATGAGGTCAGGATAATTAGGAATGCTGAGCAGTAGATTTATCCTTGACGTTTCATACATTCACCCTGCAAAAATGAAAAATTATCTACCGAGTGCATTTATTTTCTTCCACGAAAGAGCCTCTCACCCCACGATGCACTTATTTCAAATCTTCTTAAGGATAAGAAGATATACGGGTAACTCACTGGAGCAAGACACAGGGGATCTCTCTGACACTCAGAACTAGGGCATAGGTTACACTTGTAATGATCTGAGCAACAATCCGAAAGATCAAGGTCGTATTAGTTTGCCTCTATGTTATGGTTCTCGCTCAGCACATGCAGACATTGTTTTTGTTAGTTTTCATTGAGTCAACTCAAACTCATAGATACATTCTGCGTAACAGAATAAAACATCGCCTGAGTCCTGTGATAACTTCTATTACTATATATATGTGTGTGTGTATATGTATATATGTACATATATATATATAATCTGCTGTGATTCATAAGGTTTTCTTTGGTTGATTTTTGGAAATAGCTAGGATCTTCTTCCTAATCTTTCTTCATATAGAAGTTTCACTGAAATCTCATGTCTACCATGGGTGATCTTGGTAGTATTTGAAGTACTGATGGCTTAACTTCCATTGTTACAGTAAAATACAAGCTATCACAGTATGACAAACTGATAGATAAATGGTAGTTGTGCATACAGAAGTGGTAAATAAACAACAAATGCAGTTCTGCTCTGTAATACATGGTTGTTATGAATCAAAACTGACTTGATAGCAATGAATTTGTTTTGGATTGGAGAAAAAACATTAAAAGTCTTACGCTCTTAAGTCAACAGAAGTTGTTGTTGATGGAGATTAGAAAGATTTGTACAAGGCTCTAAGTCATGTTGTTAATCAGAGGAATAAGTCTTTACTTAGCTCTTATTAAATTCCTTTCCTGTGTGCCATGGAAGATAGGATAGAAACATGGAAGGTCACCTCTCAGGTGTCTTAACATCTTTCAAGACAAAAGTTAAAGCAAACAAGCATTTAAGAATATGTAGACCTGTGAACAACATGACGCCATAGACAGAAACAGTATACTGTCCCTCTTTAGCAAAGACCTCAAATACTAAGTAAAATGGAGATAAACATAAATCCTGGAACCCAAAGTGTCAAACAAAAAGATAAGGATCTCAGCCAAACACTTAATGGAATAAGAAACTGACAAGGAAGAGAAAATGAGAAGAGACACAAGAGGAAGTTCCCTGTCAGCTAACCTAGCACACATTTGCCACCTTGGACTCCTATCTGAAATTGGCAGATTGGGAGCACAGAAAAGAAGATTTATGGAAATCTCAGCAAAAGACAAAGCACGTGGTAATCAGCAATACATGCTCTCCCACCCCCTTCTGCTCCCCAGTGCTCTATTTTTGATGTCTCTTTGCTAGTTGTGGTAGCTTAGCTAGCAGGGAATTATAGTGTCCACACCACTTAGACTTGCCCATCCATATCAGAGATCAGCAGACAGGGAGTATGCAAAAGAACCTTCAGGAGCTCCCAGCAGAATGCAGATCACCTGTTCCTCACTTCTCCTCTCATGGCAAGCTCCCTTAGTGCTCTTTTTTTACCCCCCTTTCTTTTCACTTTGGCTCCTATTTCTCCCTATCTTCTCGCTTTTCTCCCACACCGATCTTAGCTCCACACATCAGAATCTCTCCTCTCCTTCCCACTCGTTTGCACCATGTGGTGAACATCACACCTTTGAACAGCATAGGCATCCCCACGGGAACCAGCCCAGAACTAATTCCTGCACTGTTGGCCCTAGTGTGTGCCATAAAGTATCCATTCTAGCCCCTTCCCTTCAAGTGGACCTGCCCTGCTGTGCTGGAACTAAGCAACTGGCCCTGCCTACTGGACAAGGCGGTGAAAAATATTATGACTACAGATGAGTGAACAAAATAGAATGCATAGTCCACCTGCTCTGACATAGCCAAAACAAAAAGGAGAAACAAACACACCTACAATCAATAAACAGAATGACTACTGAATGGCTGTAAGACAACAGACAATATCAAAACGCAAAACACTTTAAAAAAGAAGGTGGGGAGGGGAGAACAGGATAGTACTGGTAGGTGTCCAAAATAAAACACCTGATGACTTTCCAGTAGAAAGAAAGATACTAGAATTACCTGACAGGAAATTCAAATCTCTAATATTCAGAGCTATCTAAAAATTGAAGCAAAAAAAAAAAAAAAAAGACAAAAATGAGAAAAAAAACTTGAAAAAGTCATGGAAAAGGCAGACAAATTCATGGAAGGATTCATGAAAATAATACAGGAACAAAATACTAAAGTAAGTTCACAACTAGAGATCGTATAAAAACAACGATTAAAAGTCTTAAAGATAAACAACAAGATTTCAGAAATGGACAGTGTCATAGAAGAGTCAATAGCAGAGTCAAGGAGCAGGTTTGAGAAGATCAAAGACAAGATCAGTGAAATTGAAGACAAACACTTGGGTGTAATTCCACTAGAGGAAAAATCAGATAAAAGAACAAAGAAAAATGTAGAAACCCTGGGAATTAAGATATAATTAAAAATAAAAAATCGTGAATGATTGGAGTTCCAGAACAGGGGAGAAAACACAGAGAGGATCATTGAAGAATTGCAGACAGAAAACTTCCCTAATATCATGAAAGATGAAAATCTCACTGTCCAAGAACCTGAAGGGACTCCATATAGGACAGAACCTAAAAGAAAATCACTGAGGGATATCATGATCACACTCACTAAAACCAAAGAAGAGAAAAATTCTGAAAGCATCTTGACAAAAACAAAAGTCACACACCGAGGAGAAACCACAGGAGTAAACTTTGATGATTTACAGAAACCATGCAGGCAAGAAGGCAATGGGATGATACACATAAAACCTAGAAAGGAAAAAATTACCAACCAAGAATAATATATCTGACAAAACTCTCATTCAAATGGTAAACTTAGGACATTTCTATATAAATAGAAATTGAGGCAATATGTAAAAACCAAGCCAAACTTATCAGAATTATTAAAGACAATCCTTTGATCTGAGAACAAATAACATCAAAACACAAGTCTGAATCTAGGACTCAAGATTGTACCAGCCAGCTGCTAACCTAGTTAATGAACTCTTAAGAACTGTCCAAAACCAAAAGATGTATATCAGAAAACCAGAGATGTTAATGTGTAAACAACCATAATGTCAGAAAAATGAAAGAAAAAATAAATAAAATAGGTTTAGAACTTTCTAATGGAGTGGAAGGTAAGGCATTTCCAAGTAATAATAAACTGGTACAAATCTAGCAAGTTAAGGGTTCATTTCAACCCCAAAGAAAGGTAACAAAACTATCATCAAAATACAGAAGAATATAAAGTCTCCATGAAAACAATATTTACAAAAACAAAACAAGTGAAAAAGAAATCTATAAATCAAAGGAATTCAGCACAGAAGCATAAGAGGAACAAAGAGTGTCAGCACCACAAAAGGAAAAGAGAAAAAGCACCACAAAATGACCGAAATAAGTATACACCTAAAACACCGAATGTAAGTGTCCTAAAAGCACCCATAAAGAGATCGAGAGTAACAGAACAGATTTAAAAAAACAAGATTGATCAATATGTTTTTTTTACAAGAGACATACCTGAGAAACAGAGGTACCTGATACTGGTACAAAGACAGATACGTTGACCAACGGAACAGAACTGACAACCATATGTCAATCCAACCACTGTGGTAACCTGATCTTTAATAAAGGGCCAAAGTCCATCAAATGGGGAAGTACAGTCTTTTTAACTAATTGTACTGGCCAAACTCTGTGTCATCTCCTAACACGGAGGACATTGGAGGGCATTATGCTGAGTGAAATAAGTCAATCACGAAAGGACAAATATTGTATGAGAACACTACCATAAAAATTTATGAAAAGGTTTCCCCATGAAAAGAAAAAAAAAAAAATCTTTGATAGTTATCAGAGAAGGGATGGGGATGGAAAAACACTAAATAGAAAATAAACAAGTGAAAACTTTGATGAGGGGTGAGACATTACACACTGCTGAGGAAGCCAGCACAACTTACATACATTGAGGTCATGGAAGAGCCTTAGACAAGTCCAAACTCCCTGAAGGGTGGAATAGCTGTGCTGAGGGCTGTAGAGACCAGGGTTTCTGGGGATGTCTAGCTCAACCAGCAAAGCATAGTTGATAGAGAAAATTCTCTACATTCTGCTTCGGTGAACAGTGGCTGAGCTCTTAAAAGACTGTGAGCAGCTGTCTAGGATATTCCCCAGGTCTTACCCCTTTGGGATCAAGAAAAATGAAGAAAACTAAAGAAACAAGAGAAAGATTGGTTCAAAGGACTAATGGACCATATCTGCAGCAATCCCCACCAGAATGAAACCAGTACACTCAGATGACGCTCAGCTACCACCACTGTCTGCTCTGACAGGGGTTACAACAGAGGACCCCGGGCAGAGCTGGAGAAAAATGTACAACCAAAATCTATCTCAAAAAGAAAGACCAGGTTTTCTGGCCTGATGAGGACTGGAGAAACTCTGAAAGTATGGCCCGCAGACACCCTTGCAGCTCAGTAATGTAGTTGCTCTTAAAGTTCAGTCAAAGATTGGACAGGCCCATGAAACAAAATGAGACTAAAGGTGCCCACCAGCCCAAGGGCAAGGAATAAAAGCAGGAAGGAACAGGAAAACTAGTAATAGAAAACCCAAGATTGAGAAAGGAAAGTGGTGACCAGTTGTGGTGTTGTTAACCAGTGTCATAAAACAACAATATGTTTACTGATTATTTAATGAGAAACTGGTTTGTTCTATAAATCTTCATCAACAGTACAGTTTAAAGAATTAAAAAAAAATTACAGCTGTAACATCTGATTGGTTTAGAAGAAAAATGAGGCTTCATACAGTTCTAGAAGAGAGAGCAATGCTGGCTCAATAATTGGGGAAAGTGACCTTCTCAAAGGACCTTAAACGATGCAGACAGTTTCTAAGTCTGATGAAACATTCCTAAAACAGAGTATTTCAAAGGTCAAAGCGCTTTAAAGACGTGAAGTAATGAGACTTTTTCTATGCTTAGTCCACACTTTGCTTAGATTCTGTAAGGCTCCTTTTCTCCATAGAAAGTCCTTTCTGAACTCCATCCATCATCCTCAGCAGTTAATTAAGTAATTATTAATCTGATTTTTTCCCCCTACTTATTTTCTTCACACAGGGCTTAGCGTGTGGTTGGCTAAAACCTGTTTCTATCCTCTAACAGTGCAAGAGCCCCGTCAAATTTCCTTTCCTGTGATAGGCACTCCCAAGGACATGGATTTATCTTTGGCCATGCTCTCTTGATTTGGGCACATACATAGTATCTCTCTCACTCTCTGTATCACTGTGACTTGCACTCACTGACCCTTAAGCATCTATGCATTCCCTGAACCATTTAACATAGCACTATCTTATAATAGGTGCACAGTAAACACCTGCTGGGTTGAATTTCAATCTATCTATCAATGGCTGGCCATCAATATTTTTGTAAATAACAGAAATGTTACATGGCATCAACATGTTCAGTTAATGAAAATGGGAAAAGAAAATGTTATCTTCCTCCATACTGAACAGATGAATGCTCCCGTATTAGAATCCCTTGATGACTGGCCATGTCTTGTTAATGTCTGTGAACCTGGTGTCTCTCAGAACACCTGGCATAGAGTAGGTGTGGAAAAATCTTTGATGAATGAATCAGTATGCATCAGTGGCTGTGATGCTATTTTTGTACTTCAGGGAGCTCACCACAAGTATGTCATCGCCACACTTGTCAGCACTGTCTAACTGTGCCAGTTTCTGACAGGTGGCTTCAGTGAGATCAGTTAACAACTATCCAGATAGCATGTGCACCACTCCAGACCTGAGCTTCTGTGCCTTCTTCCCTTGGAGACAAGTCCCATAGAGGGACTTGTAAAAGGGTAAGCTACCACGGAAGTAGACACATAGTTTAAGCCAGATCTTGATTCTAATTGTCAAAAGAGCAAGTCCATAATCTTTCTTTAATGTGTGGCTTTATTAAGTAAAAAATGAGTGACATTTATGATTCAATTTCTGCCAGAAAGCCTCATGCCATTCTTATGAGCTAGGCAAAACCCTGGCTATGTCTTCAGTAATCTCCCTTTAACCCGAATAGTCTACGGCTACAAATGACTTATTGCAAGTGATTACCTTTCTAGGTGATTTCTCGGTCTTCCCTGTGAAAGAGTTTGAAGAGGCACATTCTTTTTCTGGAAAACTTGGTTTCTGTTTGGAGTTTTAAATGTAAACAGATTTCAGATTATGTAGAAACATGGCACAAAGAAAAAATCAACAAAAATATTATTTTTCTCTTCCTAAATGACATGCCAACAGACATGACGTATCTTATTAGGCCAGGATTCCCTTCTTTGGTATGGGGATGTCTAGAGAAACATAGCAATAAATGAATCCTAGTCATAATTATCAGAATGGTACTCAAACTAGGAAAAAAAAACATTTAATTTAAAAAAAACAAAAAACAAGTTCAGTTGTGTCCACTGAGATCTCTGAATAGCTTTGTACGATTGAAGTTCTTCTTATTTATTTTTTTGAATGTGTCTTGGCACTTGAATGCACAGACGTTGAGCCACATCCATCAATAAAGCAAGCAGACTTCATCCCTGGATTTGTGGATGCCCAGGATGTCTCACAAAGGAATAGCCATGTAGCAGCGTCAGCAGGTGCAAGCATTCTGCCTGGTCTTGTTACACTGAGCTCACATAAGGAATTCCATTCAATGGTGAGGATATGTCTGACCAGTTGAAAGTGATTCATTAACACAAAGAAATAGCAGAGTGAGAACAGTTCTCAGAGCTTTTGGCAAGCAGGCTCATGACAGATGAACTCAATGAACTAACAGCTTAAATAGCAGTTGGGAACCGGGAGTGCTAAGATGTGAATGTGCTGACCTTACAGTAGTGAGCAAAGCTTCATGACCAGAAAACACAAACTTTCAGGCCCTTGTGGGAGAATGTATCCCATTATGTAGTGTTTAAGCAGAGGAGAATGGGACTATGCAGTCATACAGGCCATTAATTAAGCTTAGCAGACAGAGGACTCTAATGTCTACCTTGCTGTCTGATTAACATGTTGGACCAGGCACGTCATATATTTACTGACTGTTATTGCATCCAAAACCATGAGGGAGATGGGCCGTCTACAGTGCATCTATAATTCATGGATCAAATCAGAAGCTGTGCGTGTTGGGCTGACATTGCTGTGCAGTCTTTCTTCTCATTCCAGTGGGAGCCAGCCATGTGTAAGGAAGAGCAGACCGTGCTGTGAGATTTCATTTCTGTGTGCATTGTTCTCAAGATGCTTTGAATAGTCTGCGACCCAGTCAAGGGCACTGAAGAGAAATGGAATCTGTAAGTTAAATTCAAGGAGGCTTAATTATTATAGTGGATCTCTCACAGACTCCATTTTTTAATATCAAATGTTTACAATGTAAGTTTAGTGTAATAAAACTAATTTTTATTAGACAAAAATTAATTACCATGACCAAGAAATGTATAATGATGTCTCACTAAAAACCAACCAACCAACCGAACAAACAAACAAGCCATGGAGTCAATTCTAACTCATACTCTAATACATGGCGACTCTATAGGACGGAGTAAAGCTGCCCCATAGGGCTTCCAAGGTTCTACTGGTGGGTATGAACTGTCAGACCTTTTCGGTAGCAGTTGATCTCTTAACTGCTATGTTTCCAGGACTTCAAGGATGTCTCATAAGTTCTGTTGTCAAATTAACTTGTAAATATCTAGGTGGAGCATATTTAATTTCTTTGGTGTATCATGATTATTTAGTAAAGCTGTTGTATCAGTCATTATGTTACATTTTTTTCCCAAATAGTTACCTTCACTTTTATATTCTACTATATAAAAGGGAAGTTCTTTGCATAATTGCTCTTCATATTTGGAATATGTGTATGTATGTATTGTTGGTGTTTTAAATAAATTGTGTATGTATTCTGTTTAAGATTGTTGTTAATTAAGTGGGATACTTGCTTTTAAGTTTTTGTCTTACAAAACTTAATTTTAGTAATAGAAATTAAAAGAACAAATGATTTTTTTAAGAACATTATGCTTTCAACAGCAAAATGTTAATGCGGGGATTGCAAATCACCCATGAAGGCTGTGCAACTAATCAACTTCACAATCAGTTAGCAAGTCAGAACCATCCTTGCCTGCCAGTCTCACTAATTGTGGGGCTGATCAAATTCCTAGCCAGTGTCTGGGGTGGTGTGGCTGGCAGAGGACAACCAGACACTGCAATAAAACATAGATGCCTGAGCCTGGTATAAAGCGTGCTGAGGCACTGCCTTTTACTAGTACCCCAAGGCCCTTCTAAGGCACTTCCAGTTTAATTCCTTTGTAAAAAAAATCACTTTCCGGTAACGTAAATCTGAATCCCAAAATGCCTACAGTCTGAAAGTGGCCTGTTTCTAACATTTTATTTCAGCTTTCAGTTGATCAAGGCTTTCCATATTTAGACCATGCAATAGGATTGCAGAAAACATAAGCAATGCATGTGTCAGTGGGCTGGTTCTTTTTGCCTTGTGTTATGTAAGATAATATGGAGTAACATATGTGCTTACATTAAAAAGATTCTGTTCATACTCTAGTGATGGTTAGCTGTATAATTTTGCCTCCTATTTTCTGTAATTCTTGATTCTTGGTAATACTCAGCTACAACAGGATGATCTCACCTCCTCCTTGTTTCAGTAAGACCACTCCTTCATAAGCATGTGTTTACAAAAATGTACTCTAAGGCTGCATTCCAGAACTATCCTAAAAACCATTATCCCTCCTCCCTGGTTCCATATATTCACCCAGTCTGAAACTCTCACTTTATTCTCTCAACAAACGAACAAAAACCAAACCCATTGTTGTTAAGTCATTCACAACTCATTACCAGGCCATATATTACAGTGTAAAACTGTGTCCACAGAGTTTTAAAGGCTATCATCTTTTGGAAGTAGATTTCTAAGCCTTTGTTTAGAGACATCACTGGGTGGGTTCAAACCATCAACTTTTCAGTTAGGAGTCAGTCACTTCGCTTATGGACTCTTACCACATCTAACATCTCTTTCAGACCTATTCCATCAGACTGTAAGCAAAGGAAAGACTTAAGTGTCAGAGCCATCAAAACGGACCAAAGGCTGTTGACTGACCACGTGGAATTGGGTACATGTTTAAAGATGTCTTCGCATCTGCTCAGGCTGGTTAACTGTAGGTAAATGGTACACATCTGTAAGCCAGCTGTTGCCTTCAGCTAAAATCCATCTGATGTAGGAATCTCAAGAGGTCAAAGAGAAGAGCGTTTCAGTTCTCTGCTGTAGAGACATATGGTGGTGCAGGTGGATCTTTGACCAATCCAAGTGTCAAAATTCTGAGAAGGAAGGGTGGCCTCAATGACCCTTCCTCCCGTTGTTCTCTTCTGCATTATGTATTCATGGAGTTGTGTGTATTAGTTATGACAAGGACCCAAGAAACCGGAAGCCTTTGTTCTTTTTCACACCGGCTAAAAATCACCAAGTACGGCTAGACAATATTCCTAAGTTCGTTGCTTATCCTTTCATTTATATTTGTAAGTGTAGTGTGTTTCATTACACAAGAAGATGGTGGGAGTCGTTTTAAGTTTTCAAAAGACTTGACCAACTGTGTTTGTTTAAAGACATGAGAGGAATTCATGCTGAATTTTTCCTTGAGGATGGCAGTCATCTCTGACCTCTGTTCTGATACTATCCCTGGAGAAATCATCAATCAAAAAAAGGGGGCTGATAGTGATGTGGAAAAACAGACAGAGTTAAAGTCAACTGTGTGGGAGTTAAAAAATACGAAGGGAATTAGTATTAATTTAAGAGTTTCTTTAGTGAGGTCAAGAATAATATGAAAGGAACAGAGATAAATTTTGTCTGCAGGGCATGAGATCAAGAACGAATGAGTAAATCAGGCATTAATGAACAGATCAAGAGTTCCTTTGGGTGTCTGAGTATATAAATTTCCTCTCAAGCATCAACTCCAGTTAGCTGTATGAAATCCTCTAACATACAAGGGCAAGAAGCAACTTCTACAGCTGCCTACTGTGACCTTCCTTCTTCAGTCATGCACTGATAGAGCCCAGTTAGGCATTTTTACCTGTAAGGAAACTTGTGAAGGAAATAGAAGATCTTTCCCAAAGACAGCACTTCCCCTATCTGGTCCTTCCCTCTATTTTAATCTCTCCATTACCCTCAGTCTTTTCTGCAACAATGGAAAGGGATTTAATCAATTCTACTGCCATGTGGGATTAACTGGAGGCCTTCCTTGGCCCAGTGGTTAAGTTAAATAAAAAGCTGGCAGTTAGAACTCAACAATCTCTCAGTGGGCCAAAGTAGTGGCAATCTGCTTCCTTAGAGATTACAGCTATGAAAACCTTACGAAGCCTTTCTACTCTGTCCTATATGGTGATTATGAGTGAGAATGGACTCAGTATCAATAGTTTTATGGGTGGCACAACTGGTTAAGCTCTTGGCTACTAACCAAAGAGTTCCCAGTTCAAAACCAGTTATAGACAGCTCAGAAGAAAAGCTTAACAGTCTAATTCTGAAAAATCATAGGCATGGATAACCTTATAAGAACACAGTTCTAGTCTGAAACACAGAGTTGCCACTGACAGCAACTTTGCTTTTTAACATTTTTTATGGAGCTAATTTGTATTTTTCTTCTAGAGTAGTTGTAATTTTAGCTTTAGGAAAAAGGAATTTGGGGAACAACCGTTCTGGAACCCATCCAAGTAAATCCATGGTAGAATTTCAAGTGTGGTGGAGTGCATATTTAGGAATTCTGTAACAGGTCTCAAATCCTGTCGCACAATGCCTCTCTGTTTATTATGAGGTCAATCACATGCTGGCCCTGGTGTTTGGGTGTCTCATGTGATGGCGGCTTCTCATCACCCAGCCCTGTGACACGTTTCATGCTGATGATGCACACCAAAATAGGAGTACAGAAAACAGTGTGGGAAAGGAAGGACAAGGTTTGCAACATTTTAATTAAGGTCGTTTCTCTTTTAACGAAGTCTTTTATAAATATATCTGTATATTTGCTGGATTCTTTGGGTAGGGGGAGGAAGAAACTGAATTACCAATATGCTTTCTTAATTTTCTTTATAAAATCAAGTGGCTATTCTCTCATTAGAGAAAATTGTAAAATTATACAGATTTATGCCCCCCTGTGAGTGGATGATCTGCTTTTCTCTCATCTTTGATTTCTTCTTGGATTCTGTGAGACTAGTTATGGGTAATGGCTGCTGCTCCATAGAAGTTTTAATCAAACATCTTCTTCATTTTAATTTGCCTCCAGATAATAGTTTGCTTTCTTAATTAATGCTGAGAAAACACACATTATGATGTTTACCTGAAACTTGTTTTGATTAACATTGGTTCTCATGGTTTGGGTTGACTAAAGTACTTTTTTCCCCTGTAGAGATACTGTACACTGTTAAGCAGCTGTTTCATTTTACCCCAGAGGTAGCTGCATTTTGCTAACTGTAAAAATAGTGTCTATTTGTGATAGAGTTTGTAAAGTTGTTCATATCAGTTAAAATAGACCCCATTCCCCTATTCCCTGAGATAGACAAGAATATCTCTTTCTCACCTTTCTCTTGCTCTCGGTCTTATTCTGTCTCTGTCTCTAACACACAAAAATCTCAACACTGAGATAACTTCTCATAATAGAATGCCTCTGAGTATTCTTGAAAAACTTCTTGTAATAATAAGCCAAGCCATCTTGTAATAATAATGACAATTAAAATAAGGAAATTTATCCAGTAATTGTATATCCTTGGCTGTACTATAAAATTTCTCCATCGCATTGTCTCACCTGCTTGAATAACAATCCTATAAAGTAGAATATATTATTATGTCCCTTTGTGATGGTTAAGATTGTGTGTCAGCTTGGCTGAGACATGATTCTCTGTGTTCATAAGTGATCACCCTCGTGATGGAATCTGCCATGACTAGCCAATCAATTGAAAGCGAGTTTCTTTAGGCATGTAGCCTGCATCAGAATTTAGGTGGGAATTTTGGCTTTTACTCCATCTGCCTCCTGTAGCTGGATCCTATTTGTCTGACTTCTGTCTATCTGGTTCTCAGGATTTGAGCTAGAACTTTACCTGCTCATCTTAAGATGTGTCAGTCTTAACATCCTGTGAGCAAGAGTCCTGCTCTGTGACCAATTGATCTTGGGTTTTCCAGCCCCTGTGGCCACATAAATAAGGAGAAATCTCTATCTTGATCCACAGAAATGTGAATTTCCAGACTGTACAACTATGTGACTTGTTTTCTTGATATAAATCTTTTCCTCATTGTGTATATTTATACGCTTTGCTGGCTTTTCTTCTCTAGAGAACCCAAACTAGGACATACTTGAGCACTGTAAAGCAGCTGAAGCTCACAGAGTTTGCTCAAGTAAGTGGAGGAGCAACTTCCCTGCGACTCCTTCGAATTCACCCACTCCTAAGCCAAAATTAAGCATTTTAGCTTACTGTGTGGCTACTATTCACTTAACATAAGAGATACTAACCAATCTCCATGGAGCAGTCAGGGTACTGTTTCTGAAGTGTGATTCTAATTTTGTCCTCTGTCCATTTCCCTCAGTGGAAAGTTCTTTAATCGCTGCTTTTCCCACCTTCACGGCCTGGTTTACCCCCTGATTCTCCTATTCTTTTTATGTCTGTGGAGCTACCAAGATTTTGTAGTTTCCTCTTTTGTCTGTTTGGAGCTTACTTCTTTCCCTATTCCTAATGCCTGGTTAAGGAGCTCTAGTGGTACAGAGGTTAACAACTCAGCGACTAATCAAAAGATCATCATTTGGAATCTACCAGCCACTCCTTCAAAGTCCTATGGGGCAGTTCCACTCTGCCTTACAGGGTCACTATCAGTTGCAATCAGCTCAATGGCAACTCGTTTATTTATTTATTTGGGGGACATTTGGTTGAATCCCACTTTCCTTTAAGTCTTGGTTAGGACAGTTCTTCTAGGCTGACTGTCTACAATGCTCGTCTCCCGTGTGGCTCTCTTTTTGTATCGCCATGGCTTACTTATCTCTATGTTGACCTACATATTTTTTGTTTCACTGTATTTAGAAGCAAGACTGACAAGACTTTGGCTAGGTTACTTTGCACTCACTAAGAAAAAAGAGCAATTGCTGGTAAAAGACACCATGTTTGGTAAAAGAGCGGGTCAATGAAAAGAGGGGACACTCTTAATGAAATGGATTGGCACAGCAATGAACTAGAACATACCAATGATCATGAAGCTGGGACAGGACTGGGCAAAGTTTTGGGGTCAAACTCAATGGCAAGTAACAGCAAGAAAATGAGACAAAATAATTCTTGAGAGCAGGAGCAACTTTCACATCTTGCATTTTCTTCTCCTCACTGCCTAACACCAAATAATGATCAAACTAAGTATGTTCAATGACTGAATAAACAGGGAATCACAGTTAAAATCATATAGTCACATAACTTTGAAGAGTTAGTTTGTACATATTGTTGTTGTTCTGTAATATTGAGTTGATTTTAACTCATAGCAACAGCACATATTAGTGATTATTATTTCAAACTTATTCATGGGAAATAGATTCCTGACTCCTTTAAGATCAGTACATAGAGATTGGTCTAGGCATGACATGAGAGAAAAAAAACAAAAACAAAAGCAAACCTGGTAAATGTGCTGAATTACTTTGGTAGGAATATTGGGAAATTTTTTTTCATTAGCAGAGGATATTGAGCTGGGGGAATATAGGTTTCTTGGTCAGCAAATGCCCTCCAAATGAATAAGACTAATTCTAAAAACACATACATTTCAATGTTTTTCCTAAGACAATTCAGGTTGGTTTTCTATAACTTCCCAGTAAAATAATCCTGACAAATACCCCATGTTGGCTTCTAGTCTCACAATACTTATCTGTTCTTTAATTCTGTCAATCCTTTAATGTTTGTCTGAGTAATTCTGAAATACAAATGTGATCAAGTTACTTCACTTCCTAAAACGTCTCAATGATTCCCTGTAACCTCTTCAATAAATGCTTTAGTATTGACTTGGTCTGCTTAGCCAGCTCTGTCAATTCTACTCCATCATGGGCACAGTAATAACTCGTACACTTGATATTCCCCTCACATAACACGATGCTTCAGTCTTTCAGGGCTTGGTATATGCAGAACTTTCTGAATGTCACTCTCATCCATCTTGTGAATGTATGTTCCTACAGTGAGACACTAATCAAATGTCATCTCTTCCCTGCTATTCCTGTACGGTTAGTTGTATCATCCTCATCTTACATGTAAAATATAAACCTGCTTCTTTTAGCATTCACTGCACTGCAGTATAATTGTTTCATTCCATGGCTGCCTCTTCATAGATCATGGTCATCTTTGTAGACATATATTACCACACATTCTTAAAACACAGTAAATGCTCAGTAAATGCACATAAGATGGATAAATAAATGACTCAAAGTAGGTGGTGCTCTTTCTACTACTTTATTACTGTAAAGTAGGGGTTGATGAACTGTTTTTCTGTAAAGAATCAGAGAATAAATATTTGAGGCTTATAGGCCATATACAGAACCTCTGGTGGTACAGTGGTTAAGGGCTATGGCTGATAACAAAAGGTCAGCAATTTGAATCTGACAGGTGCTCCTTGGAAATGCTATAGAGCAATCAACTCAATGGAAGTGTTTGCACAGTTGTTTATAGATTGTATATATGTTGTCTCGGAAACCCTGCTGGCATAGTGGTTAAATACTACGGCTGCTCATCCAAAGGTCAGAAGTTCTAGTCTACCAGGCACTCTTTGGAAACCCTGCGGGGGCAATTCTACTCCGACCTATAGAATCACTATGAGTTGGAATTGACTTGATGGCAATGAGGTTGGTTTTTCTGGGTTATATATTACTTCTATCATAATTTCTCAGCGTTGCTGTTACAGTGAAAAATAATAATAATAACCATTTGCTGTCATGTCAATTCAGACTCATAGTGACCCCATGTATTTCAGAGTAGAACTGCACCAGGTGGAACTTTCAATGGCTGTGCTAGGTGGCTATAATCTTTTGTAAGTAGATCTTCAGATCTTTCTTTCCAGGTCCTGCTAGGTAAATCTGAACTGTCAACTTTTAAGTTTGTAGCTGAGCACTTAGCTGTTCATGCCACCTTAAAACTCCTAAAGTAACTATAGACAATACATAAATGAAAGGGCCTGGCTGAACTCCAGAAAATGTTCAATTACAAAAGCCAGAGGTGGGCCAGATTTGACCCCAAGGCTTAGTATGCCGACTACTTGTATAAAAGGAAGAGATATAGTTCCTAAACTGGCTATAAATATACTTTGAAAGAGCAGTCCCTGCATGAATGGACAGGGATTGTCTAGCTTTTAGGATAATCATGTTGAAGTCTATTTCCTTTAGATGTAAGAACTCTTGTTTGTAACCTTTTTTATATGGCTGTTCTTATCATAAGTTCCAGTAGCTCTGTTGGCTTTTATTAAAATCTATCTAGTCATGCAATCAATAACTGCTGATTGAAAACCTAATCATACTCTCCCATTTGAAGGAATTTGAAATAAGATGTTCAAATTTAACACTGAGTGTGCTGTTAGCAGAAAAGATACTGTATTATAGAGTCAGTGGGTATCTAAGTTTCTTTGAGAAATAGAGTGATTCTTTTATTTTTCCTTTGTTTTCAATGGAATGATATTTTCAAACCATTTCCCCCCTTTCAACTGTTATTTCGTGGTACTCAAAATGAAAGGACACTTCTCCAACCTAAAATCCATCTAATAGTATCACCTTCAGAAAGGGTTCTATTTTGTGGATCAAATGAGAAGGACTAACTGTTGCTGTTTTCTGTGTTTTAAATCATTCAATTATAACATCCTTGGTGGTTTCCAATTGTGACCCTCCTGTAAGCGTGGAGCCAGCACAGTCGGAAGCTGTGGTCTTGGAAGGAGATGGCGGAACTGGAATTAAAAGACTATACATGAGCAAACAGACGGAAATCATTTAATTATTTGGAGGTCATCTTTAGGACAATGTCTGTTGGACTCAGCTGGAGCTTAATGCAAAAGCCCCAAAGCTCTGGCATACCTTCTATCTCCTTCAGTGCATTTCACCAAAAAGCCACTCAAATCTGCATCCTAAATTAGGTTAAGCTCTTGATTGGCTTTGCCCAAACCAACAAACACACTTTTCCGCAGATATGATATTGTCATGGCTACATCCCGGTTTGTTTTTTTTTCTTCTATTTAAATGCAAAACTACACATATTATGATTTTATTTTTGTTTCATATCTGATTTTATTTTCTTTTCACCTTGCAAGACACATAATGGAACTTTTGATATCTTGTTTTTAATAAGGATATCACCAGATTCAAATGGTTCTTTGGTGCTTTATAAACAGTGAGTTTAATCTGCCTTTATTTTCTAGGCTTTAAAAACACTTGACATCAGTGCCTAGAAGCACTATAAAGACTACATTACCACTTGTACTTTTATTTCTATATAAATGAGGTACCCTTTTGAAGCAATGGAAGTTGTAAGACATAGGCAGTTAAGATTTACAAAGCTAAGTGCTTTTTAAGTGTCCCCAAATTATATATTATTCCTACAGACCACACCCCCCCCAAACTGCAATAAGGAAGATAAACAAACTTCTTGACATTTGTAACTTTAAAAATATTTCTCATAGTTCTGTCAAATCAGTTTTGGCTTATAGCAATCCAGTAGGTGCTCCTTGAATACTTTAGGGGTCAGTTCTACCCTGGCCCCTAGGGTCACCATGAGTCAGATCCAACTCGACAGCACTTGGCTGTGTGTTGGCTGTGTACAAAATGAAATACTGCCTGTTCCTCAGCCATCCCCACAATCTTTGCTATGTTTGAGCCCATGGTTGTAACCACTGTGTCAGTCCATCTCAGTGAGGGTCTTCCTCCTTTTCAGTAACTTCTGCTTTATCAGGCTTGATGTCCTTTTGCAGGGTCTGGTCCCTCCTGCTAACACGTCCTAAGTTTATAAGAAGAAATTTTGTCATTCTTGCAACTGAAGAGTGTTGTACCTGTACTTCTAAGACAAATTGGTTCACTCTTCTGGGACTCAGTATTCTTTGCCAGCACCACAATTCAAAGACATCAGTTCTTCTTCAGTTTTCCTTATTCATAGTCCATTTTCACACGCATTATGAAGCAATTGCAAATATCATAGATTGAATCAAGCTCACCTTAGTCCTCAAAGTGATAGCTGAGATCTTTCACAGTAGATTTGCTTAATGCAATATATCATTTAATGCCTTGATTGCTGCTTCCATGGGGTTGGTTGTAGATTCAAGAAAATGAAATCCTTGACAACTTTAGTATTTTCTCCATATATCATGATGTTGCTTATGGAATGAATTGTGAAGTTTTTTGTTTGTTTGTTTGTTTACTATTGAGGTATAATCTATACTGAAGGTTGTAGCCTTTGAATTTTATCAGTCAGTGCTTCAAGTTCTCTTCATTCCCAGCAAGCAAGTTTGTGTCATATGCATATTCTGCTATATTCTTCTTCATATAGTGCAGCTTCTCAGATTATTTGCTCAGCATACATATTAAAGAGATATGACAAAAGGTTGCAAACCTAAAGCACAGCTTTCCTGATTTTCAATCACGCAGTGTCCCTTTGTTGTGTTTTAACGACTACCTCTTGTTCTATGGACAGGTTTATCATGAACGCAATTAAGTGTTCTGAAATTACTGTTCTTTGTACTATTCTCCATAATTTGCTATGTTCCATAACAAATGCAGTTGAATGCATTTGCACAGTCAATAAAACACAGGTAAACATCTTTCTGTTATTCTTTGCTGTCATCCAAGATCTACCTGACATCAGCAATGATATTCCTCATTCCATGCCCATCTCTGATTCTGTATGACATTCTAGTAGTTCTCTGTCAAAGTACAGCTGTAAATGTGTTGAATTATCTTTGGCAAGATTTTACATGTGTGGGACATTGTCATGGGTTGAATTGTATCCCCCTCAAAATGTGTGTAGCAGTTTAGCTGGGCCATGATTCTCAGCAGTGTGTGATTGACCTTCACTTTGTGATTTCCCTAAGCTATGAAACCTAAACTCTGCCTGTAGTAAGTAGGGCAAGATTGGATTGTGTTAAAGAGGATTACAGTGGGACTGTAACACCTCTACTTAGGGAGCTTCCCTGGAGTCTTGCTTGTACTGCATTTTATCACACAACACATAAAAAGAAAGGGAAGCAACCAGAGAGATGGAGACCAAATACAATCAAGAAAATAGTGCCAGATACAAAGTGTGTCATCCAGACCTTAGATTTCTACACCAAAAGCTCCTAGACCAAAAAAAAAAAAAAAAAAAAAAAAAAGACTGATGCAGCACAGGAACCTTTCTACAGAGCTCATTGTGAGTGCTTTCCCCTAGAGTCAGCACCCTGAATTCAGACTTCTAGCCTATTGGATTGTGTAAAACTAGATGCTCTTTGATAAAGCCATCCAGCTGTGTTATTTCTGTTAGAGTAGTACTAGATGACTGAGACAGATGTTAATAATACTGTTTGATACTTTCCATGTACCACTGGAACATATTCTTTGGAATGGGCATGAATGTGGATCTCTTCTAGTCACTTGGCCAAATAACTGCCTTCCAAATTTCTTGTCATAGGGAAGTGAGCACTTCCAAGATTACATCTATTTGTTTAGACATCTTCATTGACATTTCATCAATTCCTGGTGTCCTTTTTTATTTTGCAAATGACTTCAGTGAAGCTTAGAGTTCTTGTTTCATTAGTATCAGTTCTTGATCATATGATATGCATGAAATGATTGAAAGTTGACCAACTCTTTTTGATATAGCAACTCTATGCATTCTTTCTACCCTCTTTTGATGAATCCTGTATTGCTCAGTATTTTGCCAGACACAGTTTTCAAAATGGCAGTTTGATGCTTGAGTTTTTGTTCTCCAGTTTCTTCAGCTTGAGAAATGCTAAACATGCTCTTTCCCTTTTCTTTTTTTTTTTTACTTCTTGGTATTTGTACATTTCGTTATAATACATTGTTGTCCTGCTCTGTACTCCATTAGAAATCTGTTCAACACTTTTTCTTCATCAACTTTTCTATTTGTGTTAGCTATTCTACATTAAAGAGCAAGTCTCAGAGTGTCATCTGACATCCATTTTGGTCTTTCTTTCCTGTCTTTTTAATGAACTCTTGTTTTCATCATATTCAATGTCCTTGGTGGGGTTCCACAACTTGTTTGATTTTCAGCCATTAACATTCAAAGTGTCGAATGTATTCTTGAGATGGCCTCTAAATTCAGGTGGGATATGCTTAAGGTTTTACTTTGGACTGTTGTTGGCTTGTTTTAATTTTCTCCAGTTTTACTTTGTACTTGTATAGAAGTAATTAACAATCTATTTCACAATTGGTGCCATGTTCTGACTGATGATTTGGGGTTGTCTCTTTCCATAGGCATAGTCAGTTTAATTCTTGTATTTTCTATCTGACGAGGTCCATACATGTAGAAGCCATTTATGTTGCTGAAAAAGCAATTTGTAATGAATAAACTGTGGGTCTTGCAAAATTCTATCACACAGTCTCTAGTATCATTGTATCACCAAGGCCGTATTTTCCCTTTACTGATCCTTCTGTGTTTCCAACTTTTACATTACAATCACCAGTAATCATTAGTGCGTCTTGATTTTTTATTTGATCAACTTTAGACTGTAAAATTTGGTAAAAATATTTGATGTCTTTATTTTGGGCATTAATAATTGGTGTCTCAGTTGAATAATAGTGGTACTCACTGGTCTTCCTTGTAGGCATACAAATACTATCCTATCCTATCTTTAACAGCATTTTACTTCAGTAAAGATCTTTATTCTTCTATCTGATTTTTCCTCAATTGTTTTGTCTGCAGTCTCACTGATTCTGCATTTCATTGCCCCAAATCTGTTCCTTTGATTTTCTATTGAACTGTTCAATATGTAATTTTATTTTTTATCTGCTGAATTTTAGAGTGCAGACTCTCAAAGATATCTTGAAGCCTGCTCAACTTGTCGTTATATTCTGATGTGTTTTGCTTTGTATTCTTTCTTGTCTCTTCAAGAGTTCTAAATAATAATCTTTTGTATTGTACCTCAGGTACTTCCAGAAAATTCTTTTCATCTCAAAAAATTTCTCAATAATTTGTTTTGCAAGTTTTTGAAGCCATCATGATCTGCCTTTTTAAGTGATTTGATATTGATTATTGACTAAATAGATATAACTTACTAATGGCTCCTTGTATTTATTTCTGTTTGCTTACTGTGTTGTAAGTCATTTTTTCGGTTTGTTTTGAAAGATTAAATAGGTGAGTTTTGTGAGATAGTTTGATTACTGTTGCTTTAAACGTTCTAACATCCTGTCACCAGGAGGTTAGCGCTGTTACCGAGTGTGTGGGCACAGGCATCTGTTTACTTTTGTTGCATGTATTCAGCTCAAGTGCCCAGGTGGTCAGTCAGCACTGATAGGCTCTTCCCTATAGTTCTAGATGGGCAGGGCTGATACGTGTCAGCACAGGTAACTGGTTGCACACACTGAGAAAGGTAGGGAGCTGACAGCCATCCATGAGTGCCTGTGAGGAAAGCGTGTTCCTGTTCTTTAACGTGAGTAGGTAGATAGCTTTTGCTGCAGAACAATGGATGCACTGGATGCTGTAAGCAGTGCTGAAGGGCTTTCAAGTTCTGTTAATCCCTTAACCTGGGACCTCAGCAAAAGATCTGTTTTTGCCCTGAGTTCCCAATTTAGGGACACTGAGATTATATATATGTATGTGTATATATATATATATATACACACATATATATATACACATATATACACATATATGTGTATATATATATGTGTGTGTATATATATATATATATACACACACATATATATATAGTTCCTTCCTTTTGTTAAATTGGTCCTTCTCCAAGTCTGGGAGAATGGCACAGGGCATGTGTGAGAGACTTTCCTTTTGTTCCAATAGTGTGTCAGAACACGGAGCCCAGTACAGTGCCGGGAAGTGAGGGGCAAGTGCTAGTAAAAGGGTGTGTGGTTAATCTCCTAGGAAAGATTTAGAGCTTTGCACAATAGGTTAGACATAAGCCACTTAGCTTTTGATGATCCAAAGCTGTTTTTACCTGATGCTGCTCGTGTGAGAAGGCACTATGCAGCTCAGTCTCCAACAGAGAAATATACTTGTCCGCCTTCACTCATCACACCAGCCACGGCCAATCCTCCTGCAGGTTGCCAATTGCTGCCACTGTGGGTCTGGTCAGTCCTAGGTCCTTCTGGACCTGCTTTCTCTTTCCTGCCGGTCAATCTGATTTCTAAACTTTTCCTTTGATGTTCAGGCCTCCTGTTGTCTTTGGTAGGTGCTGTCAAGTTGGTTCCAACTCATAGGGAAGCTATGAACAACAGAGCAAAATACTGTCCAGTCCTCTGCCATGCCCGCAATCGTTGTTAGGCTTTAACCCAATGTTGCGGCCACTGTGTCAATCCATCTCATCAAGGGTCTTCCTCTTTTTCACTGAAGCTCCACTCTACCAAGCTTGATGTCCTCCAGGTGCTGATCTCTCCTGATGTGTCCTAAGTATGTAAGATACAGTCTTGCCATCCTTGTTTCCAAGGAGCACCCTGATTGTGCTTCCTCCAAAAGAGATCTGTTTATTCTTTAGGCAGACAGTGGTGTGCTCAATATTCTAAGCCACCACCACAATACAGACATATCAATATCTCTTCTGTCTTCCTTATTTATTTTCCAGCTTTTGCAGCATATGATGCAATTGAAAATACCATGGCTTGGGTCAGGCCCAACTTAGTCTACAGGGTGGCATCTTTACTTTTCAATACTTTAAAGAGACTTTTGCAGCAGATTTTCCCAATACAATGCATCTTTTAATTGCTTGACTGCTGCTTCCATGGATGTTGATTGTGGAACCAAATGAAATGAAATCTTTGACAACCTCAATCCTTTTTCCAGTTATCATGATGCTGCTTACTGTTCCAGTTGTGAGGACTTTTGTTTTCTGGATGGTGAGGTGCAATCTACACTGAAGACTGTAGTCTTTAATCTTCTTCTATAAATGTTTCAAATCCTCTTCATTTTCAGCAAGCAAACTTCTGTCATCTGAATAATACAGGTTTTCAATGAGTCTTCTTCCAATCCTGATACCTTTCTCTTCTTCATAAAGTCTAGCTTCTCAGATTGCTTGCTCAGAATACAGATTGAAAAGGTACAGTGGACAGATGTAACCCTGACACACACCACTCCTGACTTTGAACCATTAAGAGTCCCCTTGGTTGGTTTTCATGACTGCCTCTTGATCCATGTACAAATTTCTCCTGAGCACAACTAAGAATTCCCATTCTCTGCAATGTTATCCATAATCTGTTATGATCCACACAATCAACTGCCTTTGCATAATCAACAAAACACATGCAAACATTTTTCCGGTATTCTCTGCTTTCAGCCAAGATCCACCTAACATCTCAATAATACCCTTGGTCCATATCCCATTCTAAATCTTGCTTGAATTTCTGGCAGTTCCCTGTCAATACACTGTTGCAGTCACTTTTGAATGATCTTAAGCAAAATTTTACTTTTATGTGATATTTAAGATGTTATTTGATAATTTCCATATTTGGATGGATTGCCTTTCTTGGGAAAAGGCATAAGTTTGGATCTCTTCCAGCTGGCCAAATTTCTTGGCATAGATGAGTGAGTACTTCTAGCATTGCATCTGTTTGCTGGAACTTCTCAGTTAATAGTCCATCAGTTCCTGGAGCCTTGTTTTTTGCCAATGTTTTCAAAGCAGCTTTATCTACTTCCTTCAGTACCACTGGTTCCTGATCATACGCTACCTCCTGAAATGGTTCAGCACCAATCAGTTCTTTCCAGTATCGCCTTCTGTCTTCTTTTGATGCTTCGTAAGTCATTTAATATTTTCCCTATAGAACCCTTCACCATTTCCACTTGAGGCCTAAGTTTTTTCCTTCAGTTCTGTCATCTTCAGAAATGTGGAGCAGGGTCTTCCCTTTTGGCTTTTTAATCTCCACGGCTTTGCAGATGTCATTATCATAATACTTAGTCTTCCAGAGCCACCCCTTGAAATCCGTTCAGTTCTTTTACTTGATCATGTCTTCATTTTTATTTTGGTACTCTACATTCAAGAGCAAGTTTCAGAGTCTCTTCTGACATCTAATTTGGTCTTCTATTTTTTCTGTCTTTTTAACCTTTTTTTTTCTTTCTTTCTTTATATATGGTGTATTTGATGTCATTCCTCAGCTCCTCTGGTTCTCAGTCGTTAATGTTTAATGCATCAAATCTATTCTGGAAGTGGTCTCTAAGTTCAGGTGTGATATACTTTTGATTCTCATGGACTTGTTCTAATTTTCTTCAGTTTTTACTTGAACTTGCCTATGAACAGGTGATGGTCTGTGCTACAGTCAACACCTGGTCTTATTTTCACTGACAATGTTGAGCTTTTTCGCGAGCTCTCTCCACAGGTGTAGTCTGTCTGATTCCTGTGTATTCCACCTGGTGAAAAAATCATTTGCACTGCAATAATTGTTGGTCTTCCAAAATTCTATCTTGTGAGCTCTGGCATCATTTTATCACCAAGATCGTATTTTCATACTACTTACCCTTCTTTGTTTCTAACTTTCGCATTCCAATCACCAGTAATTAGCAATGCATCCTGATTCCATGTTCCATCAATTTTGGACGGCAGGAGCTGGTAAAAAAAAAATCTTCAAATTCTTCATCTTTGGCCTTAGTGGTTGGTGTGTAAATTTGTCATACTGTGGGGGCTTGTATGTTGCTGTGATGTTGGAAATCATGCCATTGATATTCAAGTACCAGCAGGATCATCTATGGTGAACAGGTTTCAGCTAAACTTCCAGACTAGGGCAGACTAGGAAGAAGGACCCAACAGACTCCTTCTGAAAAGAATTAGCTGGCGAAAACCTTATAAAGAGAACTAATACATTGTCAGATACAGTTTCAGAAAATAAAACCTCCAGGTTGGAAGGCACTTAAAAGATGACTGGGAAGAACTGCCATCTCAAAGTAGAGTTGACCTTAATGACGTGGATGACCTCAGTGACCTTCATTTGTTGATATGGTGTGACTCAAAATGAGAAGAAGCAGCTGTAAACATCCATTAATAACCAAAATGTCGAATGTAAAAAGTATGAATTGAGGAAAATTGAAAATCATCAAAAAAGAAGTAGAACGCTTGAACTTTGACATCCTAGATATTAGTGAACTGAAATGGACTGGTATTGAGCATTTTGAATCAGACAATCATGTGGTCTACTATGCTGGAGATGAAAAGTTGAAGAGAACAGTGTTGCATTCATTATCAAAAAGAATGGTTTGAGATCTGCACTGAGGTACAAAGCTGTCAGTGATAGTATAATATCCACATGTCTGCAAGGAAAATTTGAATGTTATTCAAATTTATGCACTAACCACTGAAGCTAAAGATAAAGAAAGTGAAGACTTTTACCAGCTTCTGCAGTCTGAAGTGGATTGAATTGATCAGGGTTCCTAGAATGTCATAAATAAATCCATTTCTTTTTGTGGATCTTTGTTAGAGGGATCACAAGAAGTATCTCACTACTTGGCCATCTTAGCCCCTGATCTTAGCATAGATCTTGAAATTTTTTTGACAATGAATGCAATGCCTTTCCTCTTTCATTTGTCATTCTCTACATAATAGACTACCATTATCTGATGCAAACTGGTAATACCACTTCATTTCATCCCACTAGTGCCTAGGATATCTAGCTGCAAGATTTCCATTCCATTTTTGATAGCTTACAGTTTTCCTGGAAACCCTGATGGTACAGTGATTAAGTGCTGTGTCTGCTAGCTGAAGGTCAGCAGTTCAAATCCACTAGGCACTCCTTGGAAACTCAATGAGACATTTCTACTCTGTCCTACAGGGTTGCAATGAGTCAGAATCAACTCAACAGAACTGTTTTTTCTTCCTTCCTTCTTCCCATCTTCTTATTTTCTTCCTTCCTCCTTTCCTCTCTCCCTCCTTCCTTCCTATCTTTTTCTCTCTCTTTCTTTCCTTTTTTGGTACAGTTTTTCCAGATTCCTGTTTTGTACATTCCAAGTTTTGTTGACTAATGGAAATTTGAAGCTCTTTCTTCTCATTTTGAATCACCCCACATCCTTTGCATGAAGGTCTCAAAAGTTTTACTACATTCATGTCGTGAAGGTGGATTCTCCTTACACATAGTTGTTATTTTCACATTGTATTTTGAGCTCATCTCCAAATTATACCAGACAGTATTTCCCTCTTAACTTCAAGGTTATCACGGCCAACTTTTTTTAGAAGTAGATTGTCAGGTCCTTCTTCCTAGTCTGTCTTACTCTGTAAGCTCTGCTGAAATCTGTCCATCATGTGTGTCCTGCTGGTGTTTGAAATATTGGTGATATAGCTTCAAGTGTTACAGCAACATGCCAGCCACCACAGCAGGACAAACTGATAGGGCAATGGTGGAGATCAAAAATAAGCTTGTTTTAAAATGCTGAATTTTAGTGACTTGTTTAACAGCAAACAAAACAAAAACAAACCACTCAGATTAAGACAGGGACTCATGGCCAATATAAATCCAGAGTGCTATCTGTACAATCTGATACCAGGATCAAGATATCAAGGATGTGGCTGTAAAATCTTTAAAGATACCAGAAAGATTTAACTAGTTGCCCTTTGGTCCTGTTCCATTTGGGTAGACATTATGTGTGTTAGAGCAGAACTGTGCTTCATAGGGTTTCAATGACTTATTTTTCAGAAGTAGATCACCAGGCCTTACTTCCTAGTCTTTTTCAATCTGAACACTCCACTGAAACTTGTCTACCCTGTGGGACCTTGTTGGTATTTGAAATACCAGTGGCAGAGCTTCCAACATCCTAGCAACACACAAGGCACCACAATACATCATCAAACTATCAGACGTGCTGGATTCCTTAAATTAGGGGAAACAAATTCAGCCTTTCACAGTTAATATGATGTGAGACTTTTTTTTTTTTTTTATACATACACTTAACTTTTTTGGAAGAAGTTCCTTCTCATTCCTGTTTTTATAGAGAATGGCTATTGGTTTTGTCTAAACATGTTTTGTAAATCTGTAATTTTTCTTCTTATTTCATTGATCTTGTTCATTTAATTGATTGTAAATATTAAAGTAAATGAGATAATTTCTAATTTTTCATGATATATTGTCTTTAGTGTTGCTGGATTCGATTTGCTAATATTCTGTCAAAGTTCTGGGTCTGTAATCATCTCTGATTTTCTTCTCTTGTAATATCTTTATAAAATTTTAATGTCAGAGTTGTCCTAGCCTCATAATATGAGTTAGAAAATTATCCTTCCTCCTTTATTTTCTGAGAGAGTTTGTGTAATTTTTACAAGTAATTTCTTTAAAAAAAAATGTTTGAGAGAGTTAATCAGTAAAACTGTGTCTAGAGATTTTAAAAGACATAACAATAAAATCAAATTCTTAGTAAATGTAAGGCTAGTAGGTGTATTTCTTATCTTTTGTCAGCTTTAGAAGCTTCTGTTTTTTCCAAGAAACTTTCTTCTTCATCTAGATTGTGAAATTAATTGACGCAAAATTACTTAAAATACTCCCACACTATCTTTTTCATACTTGTAGGATTAATTCTGTCATCCCCTCCCTCATTCCTGATGCTGAAAATTTGTGTTTTCTCTATTTCTTGGCCAGACCTGCCGTAAGTTTATTTATTCTATTAACCTTTTCAAAAATAATAGGGCTTTGTTAATTATCGTATATATATTCTATATATATTCCTACTTCATTGTTCTCGTCTTATCTTTATTTCCTTTCTTCTACTTAATTTGGGTTTAATTTTCCTGTCTTTTTCCAATTCTTTAAAATAGAAGCTTCATCACTAATTCTTAAGCCTTCTTCCTGAATGTCTGCCTTTAAAAGTTATTCCTCTTTAATCATTGCTTTATATCAAAAGCAATAATTTTTTTTTTTTAAAGAGTTAAGATTGTGAATATTTTAGACTCTGCAGGCCATTACAGCCTGTGTTACCATTACCCTACTCTGCTGTTGTAGTATGACAATAGCCATAGACAACATATAAATAAAGTAAAAATGACTGTTTTCATTAAGATTTTACTTACAGTATTCAGCAGGGGACTGTATTTGATTTTGAAACTGTAATTTACTTAGCACTCCTTTAGATGCGTATCACCAGTTGTGGTATGTTCTGTTTGAATTATAATTCATTACTGTCTGTGACTTTTTTTTGGTCTATGGGTTATCAATGTGTATTGTTTAATTTCTAAATATTTTAGACTTTTATGCTTATCTTTATTGATTTATAGTTCAATCATTGTGTAATTGGTAAGCACTGCCTATAAAGCTTAAATCTTTGGCAGCATACTGAAATTACTTTTATCAGTAACAGCATATGATCTATCCTGGTCAATGTTCCCTAAGCATTTGAAAATGATATGAATTCTTCAGTTATTGGATTTAAAGTTTTATAAACTATCAGATAGTTGAAGTTGATTTACAGTGTTATTCAAAAATTGTATACATGTGATTTTATCCAGTTATTTAAATTACTGAAAGTGTTAAAAGCTCCAACTGTATTTGTAGATTTGTCTGTCTTTCCCTTTTGTATGGTCATTTTGTTACATGAATTTTGAAGCTTTGTTATTTATATGCATTTATAGTTGCTAACCTAAAACAAGAGTTTCCAAGGGGTGGCTGACTGACGGAACTGAACTGCTGACCCTCTGCTTCGCAGTCACACTCTCACCCACTGTACCACCAGGGCACCTTAGTATTGTTAGATCTCCCCAAAGGTTCTTTCTAGTGATTAAAGAAAAACATAATTTCACATTTGGACTTTCCTATGAAAATGTAACCAGCTAAAATTTTGAGTGACAACCTTCCTGTCCTGTTGTTCATGAGCTAAAAAATACAGTTGAAAGGAACATTCTAATGAACTATAGATCACCCCAACATCTTCAAAGAAGCCTTTGGATTCACTATCTTAACTACATTTCTTTGCATAGATACAGTGGTCTACCATCTATGTATATGTACCATGGCAAAAAAAAAAAAAAGGAAAGACAGACACTGGAGAGATTTAGAGTGCACCGAGGCTAACAAGCCAGGACCTCATCCTTGCCAATGTGTGTGATAGTTTTGCTAAATATGTCCTTTGTATTTAAAGTAACATATGTCTTAGGTAATAGCAGGTTAGGATATTTGCTTTTGCTTTCTACAAGCCCATAAAGAGGGAAAGTAAATCCATATGATTTTGAGGAGAAACAAAAAGTTGAATTTAGATCAAAACTGAGTTGGAATTAAAGGCAAGCAAGTGAAGGAAAGAAAAGCAGTGCTTGATACCTGAAGGGAATTTGAGAGTCAGAATCTAATGTGGAAGCTAAACGTAGTACACTGTGTGACTGGGCATTAATACAGTACTAATATTACATACATTCTGCTAGGTGAATGGTGGTATGTGTGAAGGGCCAAAGAGATTGACCTAGTTAGAGAATGCTGGGAGCGGGATCAAGGCCCACTCAAACTAACCTGTGAAAGGAGTGATTTATTACAGAAGTTAGTAAAGAGCTATTGAGAATCTGAGGTTTAATACTGGGGTTTAACTAGATCGCATGACAAATGGGACCAAGGGAAATTTTGACACCAAGAACAAGATGGGTGGTTGAATTCTTGAGGGCCATTTCAACCTTGAGAGTCCATTTATTAATCTAGCTGTCCCTGATCTGTGGATTGTCGGTTCCTCGGCGGTGGGCCAAGGTTATTGCAAAGCACCTTTGAATCTATGTGCCTACAGGTGCTAACTATAGACTTAAAGGGAAAAAATGATTACATTTAATTCATATATGCTCCTCCTGGTAGAAAAACTTCTCTGAGCAGCCCCAAATTTACCACCTCTTCCAACTTTTTATTTTATTTTTAATTTTACAATGTCTGTTTAATAGAAGCGGGGTCTTGAACCCTTGAATGTGATTATAAATTTCCACCTGAAGACACTCTCTGCAGCAGAAGTAGAAACAATGTGCAGTGCAATAAGAATTAAAAAGTCAGTTTTATCCTAGTGGAAGTGGCAATCTATTTTTTTAAATTATTTCGGTGGCATGGCAATGCCCTTTATAAAGTGATATTCTGACCAGTTGTCTGGTAACGCCCACTCTTGGGTTAGTGCGACGCAAGTACCGTCTTTTTCTATCTGCTTGCTTGTTGGTTGGTTTGTTGCTTTTATTGTTGTGATATATTTTTGTAGCGTTTCAAAGTATCCATAAATTTAGAATATAGTTTAGTTATTTTCTCACACATTGTAAGTATATTAACTGTAATGTGGAGCTCTGAAAAATTCTTTGGCATCTAAAAGGGGTCTTCAGTCAAAAGATTTGAAAACTGCTGTTTTCAACTATAAGGCTACCAGCTGCGAAAACAAGATCTATTTTTATTTCACTGAGAGGTAACTTTTTACTTTGTCTTATTTATAAACTAAACCTCACTTACAAATGCACCTAGAATGTCTTTTTGTCATTCACAGATTGCTTTCTATTTCTTGATGTTCATTTACGCGAACACCTGCTTTCCCTGTTACAGAGCTTACCTCTCGTTTGAGGTTCCCTACCCTCCTTCCACTTCGTCTTCCACTGAATAAACTAAGACAATGTCACATGTAGAAACATCAGAATTTTCATCATCATCTGTCTCTATTTTGCTCTGAAAATAGTTTCAAATCTTTGGCATTGTAAGAGTCTTTCAGGTGAAACAATTCTAAAATTTTCACCCAGTTTTCCAGGTTTTTTTTTTTTCTTTTTTTCCTGAGTGGAAACTTGGTTAAACCACAGTCTGTTGGAGCCTCAAATAAAAAAAAAATAAAATAAAATTTTGGTTGGTTGTTTTTCCTCTTTCTCTCTTTGTTCCAAACTGAAATTGAATTCTATGTTGTCTCTGGAAGGAAAAACTTTTTCTTCTTCTTTTCTTTCCACAGTGGACCACACTAGGCTTTTGGAGCAATAAAACATAATTTAAATGAAATGTACATTTAAATGAAACGTACAAAGCAATAACCACTGAGCTCAAATGCCATTAAATATTTATCAATACAATAGTGTATGTTTGACTGTGGAATAAACATCAGGCCCTCTACATTTAATAGTTTCCTGTAAAAGGAGAAAAAAAATCCTTTCCAAGCTTTTGCAGCCCCGAGTACTAGACTTAACAAATAAATAGTTCATACTGTGCCAAAACTGAATTGCCAAGTGATTGACCACATCCTACACTGCACAAGGAAAAGGCCACAATTGTTTGTACAAGTGTGTTTCATTCAATATTTGACTTCTCTGGTGGATAAACAGTTTGGAGCTGACATTTCTAAATTAACCTTTATTTTCAACTAACTACAGATGAAGGAGTGTGAGTACAGAGAAGAGAAGAAGCTGAAGAATTTAGGCAGAGAGGAACTTCAAGAAATCTGGACCTGCCTATATCCTGCTGAGATGCAGAATTTTTTTATTTGAATTTGTGGAAATTACACACACCTCAGTGAATTTTTATATTAGTACTAATGTGTAGGAAAAATGTCTACCTTTTGTTGTTGGTTCTCATTCCAATCCCCAAGAAAACCAACAAAAGTGAAAACTTGATGAAGTAGACAGTGGATTTAAGGAACAAGAAGATACATAAAATTACTCTTTATGATTATACATAGCCACCAATGCTAACATTTTAGTACAAAGTATCTGTTCAACACTAGTCATGTGGCATTAACAAAAGCCACTTTTCTCCATTTTTGCTGTGAGTCAGAATACTGGTATCAATATATTTTATATGGCCCTACTGATTAATCCAGTCACAAAATATCAACTTTGGAGTGTCATTTTTATTCCACAATATTCTAGATTATACAAATATGCAAATATGTATGTTTTTTGTCAAGGGTTGTTTGTGTCGCTTGGCCTCCTAAAGCTATAAACTGTCTACAGATTAGAAATAATGTATATTAATGTAATTATGATTAACTCCTTTGAGATTTGACCTAAAAAACAAACAAACTAAAAACACTCCTATGAGTCAGTTCCAACCCACAACAATCCTGTAGAACACAGAATAACTACCCCATAGAGTTTCCAAAGATTGGTGGACTCAAACTGCTGACCTACTCTTTAGCATTTGTGACAATCACTGCTCCACCAGGGTTTAGCTATATTTCTCATACAGAAGAAGTGACTGTCTCCTTGTAACAGTGGTGATCCTCTCAGTAAGAATGTCACTTATGCCAGGAAACAAAGTTCACAAAATTCTTGTCATCTTTCAACTCCATTAATATGTTAAGGAAAAAAAAAAGCTGTGGAGTCAAGTCTGATTATAAAAAAAGGAAAGAAGATTAGTAGCATTTTGAATTTACAGGGAAAAACTTACGACTCACAGAGTTTAGCTTACTTGCCAAGAAAACTAAAACAAAACAGAACGCATTGCCATCGAATCAATTCCAACTCGTAACAATGCCATAGGGCAGAACAGAACCGTCTCATAGAGTTTCCAAGGAGCTCCTGTGGGATTAGAAGTGTGGACCTTTGGGTCAATAGCCCTAGCACTTGACTACTGTGCTACTTGCCCAAGGCCACTACAGTTAGCAGAGCCAGTATCCAAACTCAAAATCAGAGATGTGTATCTGTGATATCATAATTCTATTCATAAATTTACCTGACTTTTAATAAACAAATAGTAGCACAAAATTTTGGAAGTAAAGAAATACAAAATACAATCTGGTCAATATATGGTGATTCTCTCAACAGCCTAGCTCGCTCTTTTAGGTAACTCTTGGATGATGATTCAAGGTAGCAAAATCAGAGGCGATAATTCTGATTTAGAAAGTGGTCGGAAAAGCAATGTGCCAACTGTCATCACGACTTTTCTGAACATCAAATTGACATGTTGCAAACATCATTTGGCCCAGTTCTCTTCTGCATTCTGTATCTAATGAATAAATGGCACTCTCATCTACCTGTTTATCCAGTGTAAAATCTGAGATCAGCATCATATCTCCTGTGTCTTTTCTCTTCTCATTATATTAACTTCTATACCTACTTATGTCTACTAAACAGTGTTCCCAATCTTACTTCCTTCATGGCTCCAACCAAGCGGGAAGATACAGGTGTTAAATGTCTTCCACAGTAAAAAATTTGAAGATTGAAGAGAGGAGAGAATGGAAACCACCATGTCTTTTTTTCACCACATTTTGAATTCACTGCTCCACTTTGCAGAAAACTCCTCAGGATTTAGAGTTTTCTAGTTAAGCTTAGCCTTCAGTGAGCTCGGCTTAACAAAGTTCTGCTGGCCTAGCTATGAAAAGAATTCACCAGCAGCTTGAGGAGCTACTTGTTTTAAGGTTGTCTTTCCAACATCGTTAATGCTCCACTGCTGATATGGCATCCTCTTTAGTCTTTGTAGAAGGGCTGCTGTTTTGATATCTGCTATTCATTGCACAATATGAGTTCAGAAATAATATTGAGATATTAGACACAAGTCGAGTCCTAGTGTTGAGTCTGCATCTAAGGAACAACAAATATATTAAAATAGCTATATTTCAACAGTAGGCCTATTAAGTTACTTATGGAAGTATTCTTTCAGACAGTTGTCTTCTAACAAATGGAGATGATTTCCTTCCTACCCCCCTAACCCCCCATTTTAAAGGCTCCAGGTATCCTCAATATAGCATATATCCTCCCAGGAGACTACAACCAGGAGACATCTTCCTGTGCCATGGGGCAATGTGAACCCACTTAGTAGTATCATGGAAGAAAGTTTTGGCAGAGAGCTCTAAAACGACTACAGCCAAGATAACCCTTTATCAATACAAATAGTAAATGTTGGAAAAGTGTTCTCCTTGTCAAATTAATTGCTTGATCATCAGCCTGATGAATATTAGAAATGGGCAGTCACTGCTGAAAATGGAAAGGTATTCAAGACATTCTAAGGATTTCTCTAAGGACTTTTCCCACATTTGTATTGAAATACCATTATAAGAATCTAGTGAGTCTTGACTCTAACACCTGAGGATAATGCTCAAGGCGAAATCCCCAAACTGTCCTGCTTATAGCTGTGAACTCTGCAGATTTTGGTTCTGTGAGACCAGCCATGTGGATTAATCCTGCTCCTAGAATCCTGGTGTTTCCTAGAGTCTATAGAAAGGTCACGTGAACTGTTTTCATACTTGCCTGTTGTCATGTATTGAATTGTATTGCTAAAAGTATGTGTCAGCTCAGCCAGGCTATGATTCCCAGTAGTGTGATTGTTCACCAGTTTTGATCTGAAGTGCTTTCTCTATGTGTCGTGAATCCTAGCTCTATGGATGTTGAGGAAGTAGAATTATCAGCAATTAAGTTAGTGAAGCAAGACACAATCTACAAGATTAATCAAGCCAGTCTCTTTCAAGACATAAAAGATAGAAGCAAGCAGAAAGACATAGGGACTTCCTGTCACTGAAGTCAAGAGCCAGGAGAAGAGCATATCCTTTGGACCCAGGATCTCTGTGCTGAGAAGCACCTTGAAAGGGGAAGACTGATAACAAGGATATTCCCCTAGAGGTGACAGACACAGTCTTCCCCTGATGCTGTCACCTGAATTCCAACTTCTAGCCTCCTGTTCTGTGAAATAATAACTTTTTCTTTGTTGAAGTCATCCACTTGTGGTACTCCTATACAGTGGTAAATGATTAAAACTCTTGTTGATGTTGTTCAGTAAATATCTGTATGCATGGCAGAATTCAGCCGGGGACATGGTTTTAGTACAGCTTGGAAGTAGAGTTAAGGCATTGACTCAATGGCAGCTGCTTGGTTGACTGGCTGGTAGTTAACCTCATTCCTGGGAAAATCTCTTTTATGACTGCCACTAGAAATCAGAAATCTCCCCAAAGCTGTGCCTAATGGCTTCTGCAGGGTAGCCTGCTTCCATGTGTGAGGGGAAAATGATTGAGAGATTATAATGAAAATTCATATTAATATTATTTTCTAGGTACTTTCAGTGGATTCAAAATTATTAGAAGTACTATTTATTTCTTCAGAAAATAAGAGAGAAAGAGAAGAAAACATACTTCTGAGTTAAAATCAGTTTCTAATTTGCTGGCTTTATCAATAACAAATTTTTACTGGGAGAATATGCTGTATATTTTCATTGACAGTATCTAATTGGCTTCTAGTATTTTGATGAGATTTTCTTTACCCCTATATGGTTAACTGCTACATCTGCTCACCAAAAAGCCATCAGTTTGAATCCAGCAGGGCCTTAGAAACTATATGGGGCAGTTCTACCCTGTCCTATAGGGTCTCTATGAGTCAGAATTGACTCAACAGTACTGGGTTTAATTTGGGGGTAATGTCTGATTACAAAGCTCTCATGGAAATTTACTGTATCTTTTCAGTTTCCCTCTCAACCCTTTTAGAGAAATAGCAACTCAAATAAGTTTTTTGTTTCTTTTATTTCTGCACATATCATTTAAATATATACTTACATGTACATATAATTTGCGTGTGAGTACCTACAATCATAGAGAGAGATGTCCTTTTTCAGATTTGATTGAAGTTAAGCCATCCATTAGAGCTCAGATGTCCCATTTGATAAGGGTCACATGAAAAGACAGACTAGCTGATAATTACAGGACGTTGGATGGTGATAAGGCATAGCCGGAAGAGAATAATACAATTTTATTCCAAATGTATTTGTCTTCCGTTGAGAGGGAAAGCAGTGAAAGGATGATAGCACCAGGATATTATTATAGAAGCCTGGAGAATAAAGGGGGGAAATAAGTGCTCACCTTGACAGAAGATATAGCCAAGCCAAGTGCCATGAAGATATAACTGTTAGCAAACTTCACTTCATTTCCAGTCCACATGATGGGCTAGTGTTCTGTTAAAAAGAAATCTGTAGTGATTCCTGATGTGTGATAATGTATTAGAAGCACTCTTTAAGACAGTTTTCTTCTAATGAATCCAGGTTTTTTTCCCCTATCTTAAAGTCTTTAAGTATCCCTACACTGCAGGGAATCTATAGCTAGGGCACATCTCCCTACACTAGGGAGCAGTTTGAACCTACCCGATGGTGCTATAGAATAAAGACCTGCCAATCTGTTCCATAAAGATTACAGCCAAGATAACCCTGTGGTGCAGTTCTACTCTGTAATGAGTTGGAATAGACTCTACAGCCACTGACTTTTGGTTTGAGCATGATTCAGCTTTTCACTGCCCCTAAACCAAAACAAAACCCACAGCCGTCAAGTTGCTTCCAACTCATAGCAACCCTATAGGGTGGAACAGAACTGCCCCAAAGAGTTTTCCAAGGACACCTGGCAGATTTGAACTGCTGACCTTCTGTTTAGCAGCCATAGCATGTAAGTACTATGCCCCCAGGGTTTCCATGCTGGCCCCCGGGAGGGGAATGACAGTAAACTCCAGATCAGATGTTCACGCTTCGTAAACGGGGCGAGCTAAACGATTTTCACTAGTTGTCTCAGTTGTTGTTATTAGGTGCCAAAATTCCAAGTCATAGTGATTCTGTCTGATAGTAGAACTGCTCTCTACAGTTTTCTTGGCTATAATACTTACAGAAGTAGGCTATCTAGTCTTTATTCCACAGAACCACTTGGGTATGTTTGAACAAACAACCTTTTGGTTGCCACCTAGCAATAAGTTGCTCATGCCATCCCTCCAAATATCCCCACAAAATCATATACTTTTCGAGAAGACTTGCCAGAGCACCCTCCCTACGTAAGAGGGCATGAAGTTTTGCAACTTTTCTTCATGAGATGTTTTCTACCCTTAGCTCTCTTTTCATCTTCATCTTCAACTACTTTCATCTTCAACTACTCTGTTTTTTTCTTCTTCCTTCTAGTCTCTTTTCCTGTCCTGAACTTTTCTAACTTCTCTCCTCCTCTCTTCTGTTTTCTCCTCCTTCTCTTTTTCTCTTCAGTTGGCAGAGTCCTGTGCTTTTATCTTCCCTTCTCTCAGGGTTTGCAATATTTGCTGCATATACTGTCTCCATTTTCAAGGTGCATAAGTCTGTGAGATTGGTAAAGTTATCTCCATGAAGAAAGAATTCTTGTCTTCAGTGAATTCATAAGTGTGTAATTAACAACCTATCCTCTAAGATTTCAGGGGCCTAGAGAGACTTACAGTGTTAGATGATGTCTAACCAACGAGGATTTGTTAATTGTAACTTGCCAAGCCAGCCAAGTGCCGTCGAGTCGGATCCGACTCATGGCGACCCTTGTAACTTACAAATTTGTAAATCCCCATTTAGATAGACCTTATCTAAGGAAACCTAGGACCTCTTGGATCTGAGTGTATTAGTTATAAAACAAGAGTGGTGCCAAAGATCCAAACAACCAGCAAATAGAAATTATATATTTTGCCCTGTAATTTAGGGACTTTGCACACCAGTTTAGGGATGCAATGCCTTCCTCTAACTACACTGGTCACTTTTCGAGTTCAACGAAAGTTGACTTTATGAAGTTGGAATGTTGGAATGAATATAACACATATCCTGAATGTTTTCTCACATGGCTACTGGTTGTGTCCTGTGTTAACCTTCCAAAGTGAAATAGAATCCAGGGCTTCATTCATGTGTGGCCACAAAAAGAAAATCCACCAAACAAGGCATTTTGTGAGAAATGCATATTTCACTGAAAATACCTCACAAAAGAGCAGAAGAGTTCATATAAAATGTTTTATAGAGAAAATCAATACAAATCCCCATTAGTAATTTCTGTACTTTTCCAAACATATTTTGTCCTTGCACTACCCGGTGTCCTAGTCCCTGCAGACATTTTCAATGCATCTTCTAAATTTCCTGTCACCAATGTTCTAGTTGCCAAAATCAGAGACCTTCCCTCTGGATCTTTTTCTATATATTTTTCCATGTTATTTCTTCTCTGAGTAATTCAAGTCTGTCATAGTCATTACTCATTCTAACGCCCAAATTCACTTTCTTTTATTTGAAAACTAACCAGAGGACTTCTGATCAATGTGGCATCATAGGTAGAAGCACCGTGGCACCCTTCCACAACAAAGGACTGAAAAACCAAGTAAAACTGAGACAGACATCAATCTTGGAACTCAAGTGTCAAATGAAGAGATAAAGATCTCAGCCAAACACCAAATGGAGTAAGAAGCTGAGGGACAACAGAGAACTGAAAGAGATACAAGAGGAAGCCCTGATTGGCTAACCCGGCATGGATCCGCCATCGTGGACTCCTCTGTCAGAGATCTGCAGGCAGGGAGTGCAGAGAAGTAGATTAATGGAAATTTTAACAGAAGACAAAGAACCAGGTAACCAGAGACATGCTTTCCCAACCTCCAGTCTTCTCTCAGCTGCTTTGCCTCCAACACTTGCTGGCTAGCTGCAGTGACTCAGCTCATCAGAAAGTGAAGCATCCCTGTGGCTTGGATTAGCCCCACTTATGTGAGAGATCAGTACATGGGGAGTACTCAGAAGTACCTTCAGGAGCTCCCAGCAGAACACATATAACCTGGTAACCATCTGTACATATGCTTTTCTAAACTTACGCTGAAAATCCTGGTGATGCAATGTTTAAGTGCTACAGCTGATAACTCAAAGGCTGGCAGTTTGTATCCATCAGATGCTCACTGGAAACTCTATGGGGCAGTTTTACTCTATCCTACAGAGTTGATGTGAGTTGGAATCAACTTGATGGCAATAGGTTTTTTTTTTTTTTTTTTTAATCTCACCCTTCCCACCCTTCCATCCCTGCACCCAGCTTCCTCTGCTTCACATCTGCTGCAGGCTCTCAGCCAGAAGGAAAAGTCTTCCACCCACTGCTTGGATTTTCACTTCTCTCCCCACTTGGCTGGCTCCCTAAGTGCTGTTTGTCCACAGGTCTTGTGGCTTTTTTTTTTCTGTTTCCTTTTGTTTCTCTCATGCCTCCTATCAACTCCCTGTCCTTTCCTGTGTGTGCCTGGCTCTGTGTGCTGTCTTTGTCTCTTCTTGAAAGATTGTAAAGTACTGTTTAACTGGGGAATCATTCCCCAGCCATGACACCACGGTGGTGGAATTTTTGTTTTTGCTTTATTTTCTTTTCTGTGTTTCATTTTGTCTGTTTCTTTCTTTTATTTTTTTCACAGCTTGGGAGTCTTTTCTAGCTGACAGCGCTACTTGGCTTAGGACCCTTATCCCCAGTGTTTACATCTATGTGTCAGTGGGATCCCTGGGGGGCATTTCTGTTTTTCTGCCTTTATTCTTCAGTCTCTTTTTTGCTTCCTGTCTGTCTGTCTTGATTTCCCAGTTCTTGTCTCTCTATAAAAAAATACATTGCCATTGAGTGATTCCAATTCATAGCACCCTATTGGACAAAGTGGAACTGTCCCATAGAATTTCCAAGGAGCACCTGGTGGATTCAAACTGCTAATATTTTGGTTAGCAGCCATTGTACTTAACCACTACATCATCAGAGTTTCGTGTCTCTCTATAACAAAATAAAAACAACTACCTGAAAATTTGAAAAACAGAAAAGAAAAGAAAGGCCAGGGGGTCTTGCCAGGGTCTCACCAGTGCTGCTGCTGCAAAGACAAGGAGATACAGCTTGGCTTTTAGGGGTATAGGTGGTGCATGGTACCAGATATTCTCTTTTCTAAAGTTTCAACTGGTTATTTTTATTTTATTTTTTCATTTCTCTCTCTCTCTCTCTCTCTCTTTTTGCTTTTCTCTATTTCTTAGTTTCTCATCTCTCCATTTCACTGGCAAGCTCCCTTAGCACTCTTCTTGTTTGTTTGTTTGTTTTTGGCTTTTGTTTCTCTCTCATCTCTCCTCTTTCTCAAACCCATCTTAGCTCCACACAACGCAATATCCCAGATCTTTCCTGCCTGTATCATGTGCTGAACATCACACACAAAGGCAACCCAGACACGACCTAATGGATCCTGCCCAGCACTGATTTCTAACCTACCTTATCGTTCCTAGTATGTGCCAGCCCTTCGCCTTCAGCTTCTGCCCTGAAGTACCACAGCTGGAAATGATGTGGGATAAAATCAAAAGCAAAACTTCATGAGTGATCAGAGTTCCAGAACAGGGGGAGAAAACAGAAAACACAGGGAATATCACTTAAAAACTGCTAACTGAAAACTTCCCTAATATCATGAAAGAGGAAAAGCTGACTAAGAACCTCAGTGAACCTCATAAACGATAGGTTTAAAAGAAAATTAAAAGGCATATCATAATCACACTCGGTAAAACCAAAGACAAATTAAAAATTCTCAGAGCAGCTCAACAAAAACAAAAAGAAGGATCAAAGGAGAAACAATAAGACTAAGCTTTGATTATTCAGTAGTAGAAAACATTCAGGCAAAAAGGCAATGGGATGATACATATAAAACCTTGAAAGAAAAAAGTGCCAAACAAGAATACTCTATCCTACAGAACTGTCATGACATATTTGATGAAATTAAGACATTTTCAGATAAACAGAAACTAAGGAAATAAGTAAAAACCAAACTAAGGTTATGAGAATTCTTAAAGGGAGTCCTTCAGTCTGAAAACAGATAACAGACCACAGCATGAATCTGGGACACGGGATCGTAACAGGCAGACACCAGCTTAGGAAATGAACTCTTGAAGACTATCCCAAACTAAACGAATTACTACAGGGAACCAGAGAGATTAATCTGTAAACAACAGCAACATCAGAACAATTAAAGAGGGAATAAATGGTGTGAGTGTAGAATTTTCTAATGGAATGGAAGCCAGGGCGATATCAAGTAAAAAAAACCAAACTCACTGTTGTTGAGTCAGTGTTGACTCATAGTGACCCTACAGGACAGAGTAGAACTGCCCTATAGAGTTTCTAAAGAGCACCTCATAGATCTGAGCTGCCAATCTTTAGATCTAGGTAAGTTTCAAGGTGATCACAAAGAAAGTTAACAAACCTACTCATCAGAGCAAAGAAGGAAAACGTAAAGTCTCAACATAAAAAACAAAATCTACGAAAATGAAAGAAATGAAATCTACAAATCAAAGGAATTCATTGCAGGAGAGTAAAAGTGACAAAGAAAATGTCAGCACTACAAAATTACAGCACTAAACTCACACCTTTCAATAATTACGTTGAACATAAATGCCATTAACATGTCTATAAAGAAATGCAGAGTGACAGAATGAATAAAAACAGGATCCATCAATACGTCATTTACAGGAGACTTACCTTAGAAAGAAAGATGCCTGATGTTAGTATAATGACAGATGCATTGACCAACAGTACATAATTAAGAGCCTAGATATAAGTCTATCAACCTGTGGTCAGCTGATCTTCAACAAGCATCAAAAATTCATCAAGGGGGGAAAGGACAGTCTTTTTAACAAATCGTATTGGCAAAATTGGGTGCCATTTCATAACACAGAGGAAACTGGAAGGCCTTATTATGAGTGAAATAAGTCTATCACAGAAGGGCAAATGTTGTATAAGACCACTACTACAAAAACTCATGAAAATGTTTCCACATTAAAAATTAAAAAAAGATAATCTTTGATAGTTACCAGTGAGGGGAGGGGTGGGAATGAAACAATACTAAATGGACAATAAATAAGATATAATTTTGAAGGAGGGTAAGACAGTACAAACTACTGAGGAAGCCAGAATAGCTTATACAAGGCAAGAGACATGGAAACTCCACAGACAGTTCCAAACTCCCTGAGGGACTGAATTGCTGGGCTGAGGGCTATGTGGACCATCCTCTCAGAGAACATTTAGCTCAACTGACATAAGATAGTTTATAAAGAAAGTGTTCTACTTTGGAAAGTAGCATCTAGGGTCTTAAAAGATCTGCTATTATCCCTTTGGGAGCAAGGAAGCATAATAAAAACTAAAGAAACAGGAGAAAGATTATTCTACATGACTAAAGGACCACATCTGTCCTGGCCACCGGAAGACTGAATCCAGTACAACTAGATGTTGCCCAGATGTTACCACCACTGACTGCTCTGACAAGGATCACAGCAGAGTCCCAGTCACAATGGGAGAAAAATGTAGAACAAAATTTTAACAAATAAAGACTAGACTTGCTGGATTGACAGAAATTGGGAGAAACTCTCAAGAGCATGGCCCCTGGACACCCTTTCAGCTCAACAATAACTACTGAGGTTCACCCTTCAGCCAAAGATTGGATGGCCCATTAACCAAAATGAGACTAGAGAGGCCTGCCAGCCCATGGTCAAGGACTAGAAGGCAGGAAGGGACAGGAAAAATGGTTATAGGGAGCCCCAGGTTGAGAAGGGAGAATGCTGACTTCTTGTGATATTGTTAAACAATGTCATAAAACAGTACATATTTAATGAGAAACTTGTATGTTCTGTAAACTTTCGTCTAAAATACAGTAAAAAAATTGGGAGAAGAAAACAACGTCTTTAGAATCATGATGTCCCTTTTTTAGATGGATTGCTGGGTACTGCAAACGATTAATGCACTTGTCTTCTAGCTAAAAGTATGGTTGAAGGTTTGTGACCCCTCAGAAGAAAGACCCGGTAGTATACCTATGAAAAATCAGTCATCTAAACCTAATGAAGCACAGATATGCTGTAGCACATATGATTATCACCAAGAGTCAGAATAGATTCCAATAGCAACTAGAGAAAAAGCAAAACAGAGCAAAAGTAACAGGTAGAAATCACAGGGAATTTCCTGAGAAATCCTTTTACTTTCTTGTAATAGTTATTTTATTTATATATATCCGTTACTAGCATTTGATGCTGTGCAAGATTCTTAACCTCTCTGAACCTCAGAAATAATAACAATATTTATTTCAAAGTAGAATCCAAGAAACTAATATAAAAACAGAGCTCATACTAGTGTCTGTCTCATAATAGGGGCTATGGAAGTATAAACTGTTTCATTTTTATTTATTGTACTTGAGAAATCATTGGGGGTTACTATAAAAGATTTCAAAAATAGAAGTCTCACTGATAATCACGAATGGAAATAAAAACTAAAAAGCAACTTAGCTTAAAATCTAATCTCAATCCAAAATTTTTAAAAAGGGCTGAAATATTTTGCCCTGGTTAGTAAATGTGACAGGACTCGGGTACAGCTTTCTGACCTTGTTTTACACCCCAAGAATAGTCTTATTTTCATCAGAATCTCCTCTTTCTCTTTGGTTGTTCTTGGAGACAGTGATCGGATGATATACTCTTTTACTAAGTGTCAAAGTTTACATGGGAATGTGAATACTGAGCTGTCACTGCCTTGCTCTAGGCATCATGCCAGGCTGTGAAGTTGAATATTCAGTTGAGTTTGTATCTCATCATTACAGTTATGGCCTTCCGGGGGTGGGTGGGGGGAGACGGGAAGGGCCAGACAGAGATGAATTAATGAAGCACTGTGGGAAATCTAAATAGAGACAAAAGTTTTCATCTATATTTGTTTAAGAATGTGGAAGTAGAGCTTGCTTTCCAGATGCTATGTCTTACTTAAGAGTAGGCTTGCGGTGGTAACAGCCCACTGTCACCGTGTTTCCACTGCCTGCTGAAGCTGGTACCCGGAGACATCATGCTGTGGAATTATATCAACATAATCGGGTTTTGTTGTTGTTGTTGTTGTTTTGGGTGATGTTGTGCTTTAATTAAAGCCCATTTTATCTTTGAGAAGCAAGTGTTTTCTTAAAATTTGGGGTCATATGCAAGTATCATTAAAAAAATAAGGTCTGGAGGAAGTACTCAAAAGAAATTCAGTTTAGTTTAGGGATAAAGAGGCTGACATGACTTTTTCTTCTTCTTTTGCTTCAAGGAATCCCAGGTTGAATTATGGCCCTGCCACTTATTGGTTAAGTGACCTTAGGCAGGTGACTTCAACTCTAGAGAGCAAGATTTCTTTTGTGACCACTGTCATGGAGAACGCATACTTTTAGGAGGTAGAGCTAACATGGCATTGTAGACAGATATGCAATGCCATGCCTTTGTAGCAAAGACCCCCAGACTTAAGTAAAATGGTTACAAACGTCAGTCTTGGAATGCTAAGCATCAAATTAAGGGATAGAAAACTAGATGACACAGCAAATAGAAGAAGAAATTGATTACAACAGAGAATGAGGAGAGATTCAGAGTAGATATCTTCTGCCAACTAGCATGGCACAGCATGGCCATCTTAGAACACAGTAAGCATTCGCCTTAGACAGGGAGTTGGGGAAGGCAACTTCACAGAGCTCTCAATGGGAGACAGAGCACCTGGTAACCAGAGTAACACACTTTCCCACTACTTACCCTTCTGCTGTAATGGTACCTTTACCTCTTTCTGGTCACACTGTGCCACACAGCTAGAAAGCCACCAACCCACTGACACCACAAGTCTGCCCTACCCACACCTGCTAGCTCCTGTTGTGCTACCTTTTTTTCCTTTTCTTCTTATTCCTTCCCACCTAACCACTATGGCCCCTCCACCTCTTCCCGTCAGTCATGGCTAGACAGCCACTGGCACAGGGCTTCCTTGGGTCTACCCTGCTCTCACCTACTGGTTCCTACGGTACTAACATTGTATCACCTTTCCCCTCTTGTTCTTCTTGTACTTTATCTCTCCTACCTAGTCCCTTATGCTACCTCTACTCCTGTCTTCTAAGCCATACCACACTGCCATGGCCAGCAGAGCTACTGTCCTGCTATCACCTCTGGTCTGCCCTGTCCCCACCCACCACTGGTCCTGCCACATCATCATTTTGAATTAGTTTATTTTTTTACTTTTGCTTTCTCCTTCCCACCTGTCCCCATATGTCACTTCCTCTCCCTTTCAACAAATGCACATCTCGAACATTCCTCTACTCATCACTGCCCTCACACTGTAGATCTTTATTTATTAAAACAAGTATTTATTGTTTAATTTTTCATTTATCTTTCTTCCTTTTCTTTCTCCCTCCTACTTACTGCTACATACCACCTCCCTCTCTGCTGCCAATGCCTGCCACTGTGCTGTGGCAAGGGGGCCAGCTTCCTCCTCCTGTCCCAGCTTTCATCCACCCTCACCTGCTGGCTGGGTCTCACCAAGTCATGTTTTTTTTTGACTTTCTTTTCTTTCTCTTCTTCCCCTTTACCATCTGTATGCCTGTAACCACCTCTCTTCCTTCTCCCCGGCTCTTATGCCATGTGCATTCCCCATGCAGTGACCCCTACCATAAAATCAGTTCTTTTAAAATACACAGTTTTTACTTTTTTTCCCTGTGTCTTTCTTTACTTTCTCCCTTCCTCTTATCTTTGTATATCTTCCCTGGCCCCTCATCACAACCTGCTGTACTGCTGCTGCTACAGAACCAGCATCTCACCATCCTACCACTGCTCCATGTCCTTCCAGGCCCCACTTACAGCCTCTGACTCAATGATACCTTCCTCCCTCCCTCCCTTCCTCCCTTCTCTCTCTTTCTGTCTCCCCCATCCTCTCTCCCTCCCTTTCTGACTATCTCCTTCCTTCTCTCCCTCCCTTCCTCTTCCTTTCTCTCTCCCTTCTTTCTCTCATTCTTCCTCCTCCCTTCCTCCCTTCCTTCCTCTTTCCCTTTCAAGATTCCTCCCTTCCTTTCTTCTTTCCTGACTTCTTCCTCCCGTCTCCTCCTAAAACTAAGAAAACACAAGATCTATAAGCATTAAAGAAAAAAAAGAATTAAAGAAAATGCACAAACAAAAGGAATTCCAGAAAAGAATAAATGCTAGCACAACAATATAATAGTGATAAACACATATGTATCAATAACTACACTGAATGTGAATAGCTTAAATGTGCTGTGAAGAGACACAGAGTGAAAGAATAGATTTAAAAAATATGTAATCCATCAATACACTGCCTGCAAGAAACACACACTTTAGCACAAAGACATAAATACCTTAAAAATCGAAGGATAGAAAAAATATATCAAGTGAACAGTAATGAAAACAGGGCAGAAAAATCAGTATTAGTTTCAGACAAAATAGACTTTAAGGCATAATCAACCAAAAACGAAAGACATCGTATACAAATAAAGAGATAATACTCCGAGAAGAAGCAACCTTAATATGTTATCTCTGCACATAACAATAGGGCTTCAAAATATATAAAACAAACTCTTAACAGCACTAAAAAGAGAACTGGATGGTTCCAAAAAACTTGTAGGATACGTGACACAAATCACTCTCAGCAAATAACAGACCAACTAGAAAGGAACTCAATAAAGTTATTAGCCCAGCCCGGTGACTTTGTGTCGATAATGACTCATAGTGACCCTACAGAACAGAATAGAACTGCCCCATAGAGTTTCCAAGGAGCACCTGGTGGATTTGAACTGCCTATCTTTTGGTTAGCAGTCATAGTAGCCACTATACCACCAGGGTTTTACAATAAAGTTATAGAAGAACTACAGGTCAAAATCAACCAACTTGACCTCATAGACATGTATGGAACACTCCATCCAATAAGCATAAAATTATACATTCTTTGCTAGTGCATGTGGAACATTTTTAAGAATAGACTAAAAAGCAACCCACAATAAAAATCCAAAACATCAAGATAAGGCAAAGCATTCTCTATGACCATAATCCCACAGAAGTAGAAATCAATAACAGGGAGGTTGAGGAAGAAAAAGAAAATCAAATATATGGAAACTGAATAACACCTTACTTCAAAGCAAGTCGGTAATAGAACAAATCAAAGAAGGAATTAAAAACTTCCTAGAATCAAAACAACAACAACAAGAAACCTATTGTGATCAAGTCAGATCCAACTCCCAGCGACCCTAGAGGTAAAAGGAGAATTGCCCCACAGACTTTCCAAGGAGTGCCTGGTGGATTTGAACTGATGATCTTTTGGTTAGCAGAAGTAGCACTTAACCCACTATAACACTAGAATTTCCTCCTAGAATCAAAGAACAATGAAAACATATCATACCAATACCTTTGGAACATAGCAAAGGCAGTTCTCCAAAGTCACTTTATAGCAAGAATGTACACATCAAAAAAAGTAGCCAAAATCAAAATACTAGCTCTACAGTATGAACAACTAGAAACAGCAGCAAAAGAAACCCACAGGCACCAGAAAAAAAAAAAAATGAAATAATAACCGTTAGGGAAGAAATAAGTGAAATATAGAAAAAAAAATAGAAATCACCAAGGATCAAAAGTTAGTTATTTGAAATGATCAACAAAATTGACAAACCACTGGCCAAAATGACAACAAAAGAAAACCAGGAGGAGAAACAAATAAGTCAAATAAGAAAATAAATGAGGGACTTTCTGAAGAGGATCACAACAGAATACTGTGAAAACTGAATTCCAAAAATTTGAGAACCTAAAGAAATTTCTAGGAAAACTCTACTAATATAACTAAACACAAACTGAAATAGAAAATCTAAGCAGACCCATAGAAAGAAGACAAAGAGATTAAAGTTGTAGTTACAAAACAAAACACCTACAAAAAATTCCCAATGAAAGAAACTCTAGCCTGGAAGCCTTCATGGGAGAAGTCTACCAATTGTTGAGAGCAGAACTCATACCACTATTCCCCAAACTATTTCAGAGTATAGAAAATGAAGAAATACTCTCAAATTCATTCCATGAAGCCTAAATAACCCTATTACCAAACCCAGGCAAAAATATCATGAAAATTACAGACCAATATCTCTCATAAATATAGATGCAACAACTGCCAACAAAATTGCAATCAATTGACCTCATCACTGTATCAAAAAAATGATGCACCACAACTAAGTGGAATTCACAAGAAAACTACAGGAAGTAAACAGAAAGATCCAGTAGAGTAACAGTATAGTACATCAACATAAAAAAAAATGATATCAGTAAAACAATGTCACTTATAATCGCCACTAAAAAAGGTAAAATTATTAGGAATAAATCTAAATAGGGACTTAAAAGACATGTTCTTGCAACGGGGTTACAAGCAATACGGCACTTGGCTTGGCATGCAAATAAAAAATGCCAGTGCTCAGGGATTAGAAGACTCAACATAGTGAAGATGTTAATTCTATACAAAGAAATCAATAGCTACAGTGTGATCCTGATCAATATACCAACTGCATTCTTTAACCAGGTGGAAAAAACTAATCACCAACTTCATATAGAAAGAAAAGAGATGGTGGGTAAGCAAAGAATTGAAGAAAAAGAAAAAACGTAGGAATCTTCACACTACCTGGTCTCAAAACCTACTATAAAGCCATGGTTGTCAAAACAGCCTGCTATTGGTACACCAGCAGACAAATAGGCCAGGAGACAAAATTGAGAACCTGGACATAAATCTACCCACCTATAATCAGCTGATAAATGGTGTTGCCAAAACTGCATGTCCATCTGTAAAATAATGAAAAAAGGACTATTCCTCATCACCATATCCAAAACTTTACTGGAAATAGATCAAAGACTTAAATATCAAATTTATAATGATGAAGATCATGATTAAAAAAAAAAAGCATGTGGACAAAGCTAAAGACACTGATACATAGCATAAATATAAGCTATAACTCAGAATACATAGACACAAAAGATGAACTACATAACTGGAAGATCCTAAAGATTAAAAAAACTCACACTAATCAAAATCTTCACAAAAAGAATGAAAAGAACCTACAGATCAGAACAAAAATAAAATAATAAAAAATTACTGGCTACAAGATATCTCACCACAGTCTAAACTCTAAAGGTTGTAGACTATTTCAGCACCTCTAAGACAAAAAGACAAATGATCTGATTACAAAATGGACAAAAGATATGAATAGATGCTTCACCAAAGAAGATGTTTGGGTGGCTAACAGACACATGAGGAATTGCTCATGATCATTAGGCTTTACCCACCACTGTCAGGTGGATTCTGGCTAAGAAACAACCCTATAGGACAAAAGAGGACCACCCCATAGAGTTTCCAAGGAGTGCCCAGTGAATTTGAAAAGATGAACGTTTGGTTAGCAGTGGTAATGCTTAACCACTGTGCCACCAGGGTTTCCATTAGACATTAGAAATGCAAATCAAAGTTACAATGAATTGCAATGGAATCTGAACATTGCTGGTGCTAATGAAAAAAAAAAAGAAAACAGAAAATAACAAATCTTGGAGAGAGTGCATGGAAATTGACACTCTTACATCCTGCTCATAGAGATGTGAAATGGTACAACTAGTATGGAAAGTGATATGGTGTCACCTTCAAAAACTAGAAATATAGCATTCAGCAATCCTGCTAGTAGAAACACGTCCGAGATAAATTAGCAGCCACCACATGGATAGCCATATGTACACCTATGCTCATTGCAACTTTATTCACAATAGCAACAAGATGGAAACTTAAGTGTCCATTAACAGACAAATGGATAAACAAATTATGGTACATATACATAACAGAACATTACTCAAGTATAAAGAACTATAATGACCTTAGGGAACATCAAACACCAGGGATGAATCTGGAGGGCACTGTGCTGACTGAAACAAGTCAAATAACAAGGAAGAAATATTGTATAAGACTACTATTTAAATATACAACAAAAATCAATCTTTGTTAAAAGAGAAGGGAGTGCTGAGGAGTAGAAATTGTTAACTACATAGTAGACAAGTGTTAGCTATGATGAAGGAAAAGAAAAACATACAAGATAGGGAAAGTCAGTACAACTTGACCAAGGCAAACCCATACAAGTTTCCTTGACTCACTCAAACACCTTGAAGGACCTCATTACTGTGCTGAGGGCTAGGGACTCTGGTCTCAGACTGGATAAATCGACATAGCACAGTTCATAAGGAAAATATCCTACATCTCACTTTGATGGGGACTTAACAATTCAAGCAGCCATGCAATTCATCTACTGATCTCATCACATTTGGAGCAAGTGAGAATGAAGGCATACAAAAACAAGGAAAATATTAGTCCAAAGGACTAACAGACCCCCATGAACTGCAGCCTCCACCAGCCTGAGCCCAGAAGAACTAGCAGCTGGCTATTACCTCTGATTCCTCTGACAAGGATCACAGTACAGGGTTTCAGACAGAGTGGTAGAAAAATAAAGAACAAAACTCAAATTCACATGAAAAAGATCAGACTTACTCATGTGACAGGCTGGATGAGCCCCAAAGACTGTGGACATCCTGCTAACTCATAACTGAAGCTACTCTCAAAGTCCAGATTTCAGCAAAGTTTAAATAGGTTTGTAAATCAAACAATACCACTCATGGCTCAGTGAAATCTATAGGATCAAATGGACAAAACCTGTTAACACTTAAGGCAAGTTGGCAGAAAGGGAACTGAAAACTGGATGAGTAGACATGGAGAACAGGAGTGGAAAGGGAAGGGAGAGAGTGCAGACATATTGTGTTGATTGCCATCAGTGTCATAAAAATTATTTGTCTGTAAAGCTTTGAAGGAGAAACTAACTTTCACTGTAAACTTTCATCTAAAATAAAATAAAGAAAATACAAGAATGTATACTTTTAAGTATCAAGGTGAAGAGTATTCACTTGCTTATGAAAATATTTTGAGGAGTACAGTGGTAGAATGTAAAATCCTGGGCCATAGTATTTCAGAGATCTCCAGCAGTGGGTGATCAGACTTGTAAGACTTGGAAAACTTTTAAGAACAAGCTATCTGCTACACAATTTGTTTGATAGCTGCCCTCCGGTATTGACTTGACCTCTCTTCATTGCTCCAGGATTCTCAATGTTATCTACCAATCATGTGTGTAATTGGTGAATTTTTCATCATTGATGGCTTTAGTGCTGAGATCTGTGGAGATGAGAGATTATTTATTGCCATTGAATCATCTCTAGTTTGTAGTGGCCTTATGTATAACAAAGCAAAATGTTGCCTGATACTGTACCATTGTCTCCATGATTGCTGATATGTTGGAGCCCACTGTTGAGGCTATATTTTCAATCCATCTCACTGAGGGCTTTCCTCATTTTCACTGATCATCAGCTTCACAATGCATGATATATTTTTCTAGTGACTCATCTTTAGCTGAATTTTATCTCTCACGCAACGTGATATAATAGAACATGGCCACATAAAGACAACAAGAATGAAGGCTCATCAGAAAATCATAGCTATCTTGAAGGTATCAAGCTTATCAGTGGATGTGGAAGAGAGATTTGAGATGAAGATCTTTTGTTTTGGGAAATCCATCAACAATGAGATACTGCACTTAATACCTTGACCTGTATACACACTAGTGTGTACCCAATTATTTTTTATTAAACCAATAAAAACCTGAAAACAACATTGTATTTTTAAAATACCATTTTATACTTCCAAGTATTTTCTGCAATCTCCTTGTTTCATAGACCAGATTGCTTTCTTCATCCCCTGGTAAATTTCCCCAAATTATGACTCCTTACGTTGATTCAAGTTTGGTTGCATGATAGTCCAGATAAGATCTTCTAGAAATGAAATCACACTTGTCTTTGTATTACGCTGCATTTCCAAAGCTTAGTGAGGAGTCTGGCACATAGCTGGCAATCAGCATGTAGTTTTTAAATGAATAAGTGAATTTGATTCTCACAGTATGAGATAAGGGAACGACTGCTTCGCTTAACAGCAAATTGAAGATATGAGAAATGCCCCCCAAAATTTACAAAACTAGTAAGTGATAGAGTCATGGTTTCAATCTAACCCTTCTTGACATTTAGAATTCCTCTCATTATGTTTTATCTTCCACAAGATTTTCCAATTACATAAGACTGGAAGTAGCAGAATTCAAATTTTCTGAGATAATTGCTTAATTTTGGAGAAAATTAGACAATTCCCTCTTCCTAGTTATTACTCTAAAAAAAGAATGAACTTTTAAAGATAGATTTTTAAAACTTGTGTACCTTGGTGCCAATTTATCCTTCCATCCTCGAACTGAAATTGCATAACTTTTTTCTTGCTACTTCCAGCCTAGAACAATTACTGCTCATAATATTTGATGTAGCAAATTCAAGGCTTAGAGATGGAACCCAAAATCTTGAAATCATGTCCTACGATCTGAACTCTAGATTATCAGATGCTAGCTACCCAGTGTTCGGCCTTTAAGTCATGAAAAAATTTGTGAACATAGCAAGATGGGGAAGCATAGTTCCAATGACTCTCTGCAGCAGAGGACTGACCGAGTTTACTGAGACTATCACTTACTTTCCTTGCCTAACTTTTCATCAAATTCTGCATTCACCTTAAATGATAGCTTAAAAATTGGTTCCTAATGTTACTTTTTCACAGATTTGTCACCTTACTGCTCATTAAGTGTGTCACTTTTGTCATACATTTTTGTGCACGTATCATGCTTTGGTAACTCTACCAGTTTCAGGTTGTTTAGCTAAGAATAGCAGAAAACACTACCGTAGTGATTTAAACATGCACAGGTTTACCTTTTTTTTTTTCTCCCTGTAACCTGAAGTCCAGAGGGAGTACATGAGGCCAAGAATGGCTATCAAGAGAAGTTCTCTTAGACTCGGCTCCTTTCTTTCCTTCTGCCCGTCCACCAGGTGGCTTTCATCATGTGATTTCATGATGCTTGCTGGGACTTCAGGCTTCAAGGGTGAATTACAGGGAGAGGAAAAGAAAAACAAAGATGAAGACTTGCATCAGGAAGCTTTATCTTTTTACTCAGTGAGAGATACCCTTTAGAGAGACCTTAGTCTATATCTCCTTGATCAGATATGTGTCAGATTTCCAACAGTAACTGGAATGTGGCTAGTGGGGAGGGGGGGAAGCTTGTAGACAGGAGGTAGATTATAAAATCAACAGTGTCTGCCCAAATAACTTTCTTACAGCCTATCTCAGAACCTGGTTTCATTTCTCTTCTTTCCTCAAGGACCTTATCAGAGATCTCTAAAGGGTAGTGGATAGTGTATTGACTGTAACACACCTATTTCCTACAGTAAAACTTGAAGCATGTTTCAGATTTCTAGACTCACAGGCTTGAGAAGGACTTCCAAGGTTATCTGAACCAATCCCTCATTGGGGCCAATTTTTATGACTATGAATTGGCTCAGCCTACCTTAGATAATCTAAAGCAATTTCCATGAGCCAAGCAGCTGGCAGAAACTGCCCATCAGTACAGCTTGGCATGCTGATTTGCTTTAGATCTCCCTAATGGCACCACCTACCAAGTAAAGTGGCTCTCTGGTCAGCACTCTCCCTGGGCTCAGATGGCAGGTGAAAGTATACAACAGATTATATATCAGCTTGCTTCTCTGACTTATTTCCCCTGTGTAGCTGCTGCCAGTCTGGAGGGCTGGTAAAGGTGACTAAAATATTCTGAGAAAGAAATTAATGGTTAGAACAAGAAATGCTGTCAGGGAGATTGCCAACAATTCCCTTTCCTAGAACATTAGCCATTTTTTGAAGGTAATGTGGGTAGGCAAGCTAAATTGTCAGTTCATTTTGTGATGTTAAAAAGAGACGGATGTTAGAAATAAGCCCTAGGTGAATCTGAAGGTGGTCCCCCCATGGTAAAACTGGAGAAGGGAGGCTGTCTGTACAATGACAGGCTTGAATTAGCTCAGCTAAGTGGAGGTATGCAATATTTCGTTGGCAGGCTAATTTCTTTTTCTTTTCTTTTTTTTTTTTTTAATATATGCGGCAGCTGCTTATCTGGTTTTTAGTAGGAAAGTGAGAATGAAAGGACATCTTTTGCTTCTGAGTGAGGAATTTATATTTTTTAAAAAATACATAAAATGAATGTTCTTACCAATTTTGTGTTTTGTATAAATGAAATGAAACAATTCTAAGAGATCTCTAAATTCATCATGCTATTGTGAAAGACAGAGCACATCAAGATATGATGTATGAAGCCATTTTCAAACTGTTGTGGAAATTGATATGACTGAAAACAAATATCCCTATGTCCCTTTTAGCCATAGTTTTGACATATTTAGGTAATGTGGCAAGAACAAAACAAAAGATTCTTTTACGTCTTGAAAGGAATTACTGCTATACAAAGCCTCTACTACAATGTGATTTTGGTGCCTGGTGACAGAGTAGCTAAGAATTACATTTGGAAGGTGTAGATAGATGGTGAGAAGCAGCAGCAAACTGACAATGCGGAACCAGGAGCTGAACCACCGAGCAAGAGAACTGAGTGACTGTGGACAGGAGGCTTCCTGGAAGAGTAGGGTGCCTCCAGGCACTTACTGATAAAGCTACAGAACTCTGGAACACTTGACCTTTCAAGACAGATGAGCGCATGAGGCCTTGGCAGTGTTGATACAGGAAGCAGAAGCTGAAAAGACAAAGAGCGAGAGAAGCTGGGCTGCCTCAGTCTCAACAGGTATGGCCACGACTTCAGGGGCTTCTAAGTGTGGAGTCAAGGCCTCTGGTGTTTCTAAAGGTGTGGTAGGCACTCAGTTGGACTCTTTGGGTCAGTTATACTCTGTCCTATATGGTTGCTATGAGTCACAATAAACTCAATGGCAGTGGGTATTTTTTCTCTTTTTTTCTTTTTTGGTAAAGCCAAGGGAGCCAAGTTGTTGTCCCAGTGAGCCTGAATGGTAGAGCTATAAACTAGGGCTGAATTGCTTCCACTCAGAATCTGGAGACAGTGGGCACTACCTAGAGTCTGGAGGGCAATACCATTGTGTAAAATGTCTCAGAGAGAGGAGTATTATTTTCAGAACAATGAAGGTCAATGCAATGTGCTTCCTCCCCCTGCCCCCGGGGCCTGTTATGTCTTTTCCTGCAATTTCTACCATTTGTAATGGAAATGTATAACATTTAACTGTTCAGCCATTGCATCTTTGAAAGCAGAGAACTTGTGTTTTAGATTTCACAGTTGAAGAAGCATTTCTGGATTTGGACATGGACTTAACTTTTGCTCTGATAGGGTAAATGTATTTTGTATGTTGCAAGGTTGTGATTTTGGGTGAGCCAAAGGGTAGAATGTCATGAATGGAACTGTATCCCCCTAAAGGTGTGTAGCAATTTGACTGGGCCATGATTCCTGATACTGTGTGATGTTCCTGCATGTTACAAATCCTGCCTCTATGATGCTAACAAGGGAGGATGGGTGGCAGTTGGGTTGGTAGGCAAGACTCAGTGTGTAAGAACCTAGTGTGCCTTGTGGTAATCTCTTGGGATACAAAGAAAATGGAGGCAAGTTGAGAGCTGAGGACTTCATATCACCAAGAAGTTGTGTTGAGAGCTGAGAGTGCCATTTGGAAGGGACCTAAAGTCCCTGCTCATCGGAAGCTCCTAGTCCAGGGGGAGACTGATGACAAAAAAACCCTCCTCAAGAGCTAGCAGAGAAAGTCTTCCTCTGGAGCTGACACCCTTTTAGCCTACTAGAATATGACAAAGTAAAATTTCTCTTTTTAAAGCCATCCACTTTTAGTATTTCTGTTATGGCAGCACTGGATGAATAAAACAGTTTTCAATTCTTTGAAATACATATGTGTTACAATGTTCTCTGACATCAAAAGAATTTCTCCAACATCAAAAGGATTCCCAAAGCATGCTCAGTATTCTCAAAGATTTGATTGACTACATAGACACAATGAGTTATTTGTTTTTGTTTTGACCAATTCCTAATAAGGAATTTTAGCTTCAGGAATTGGCTAGTTCTTGTTAACTCTGATACATATACTACATACAATATATACAAATGATATATATTTAGTATTTCATTGGCAGCTTAACTTTATATACATAGATGAAAGGCTGCTGATCCAGTTAGTCTTTTGTAGTCAGGGAAGTGAGGCTAACAGTGGCTAATTCAAGTCGGTCAATACGCATACATGTGCAAAGAACTGCAGATAGAAATCCAAAAGAGAAGAAGACACTTGGCCATTTTTCAAGCTGAAAGACATGAGAGAAGCATTCAAGCCTTGTGTTACGATAGTGATACTACAGGGAAAATATTAAATGGCGCAGGAAGCATGAGAAAAAATGGAAGGAATACACTGTGTTGTTATACCAAAAAGAATTGGTCAGTGTTCATCCATCTGGAGAGGTTGCCGTATGATCAGGAACTGATGATACAGCTGTATTGAAGGCACTGGTGAAAAACAAGCCTTCAGCAATTGTTAGAATATTAATTGGGATGTTTCAACATGAATACTTAACTGTAAGTGTTTACTTGCCTATGCCAAGAAATTTGTAAGATAGCTACCTGGTCAGCTGACTGGAAGTGATCCATAATTATGCCTATTCCCAAGAAAGGTGATCCCACCAAACGCAAAAATTATCAAACAATGTTTGATGAAGGTGATTTAAAAGCTGTTACAGTGGTATACTGGCAGGGTACTGCCAGAAATCCCAGCCAGAAACAGAAGATGATATGAAACCATGGATATCATAGCTGATGTCATGTGGATCTTGGCTGAAAGCTGAAAAATACCAGAAAGACATTCATTTGTGTTTCATTGACTATACAAAGGCATTTGACTATGTGCATCATAATAAATTATGGTTAACATTGTGGAGAATGGGAATTTTAGAATACTTGTCTGTGCTCGTGAGGAATTTGTACATGTGTCAAGAGGCAGTCATTCTGATAGAACAAGGGGATACTGCTTATTGTAAATCAGGAAAGGGATGGGTAAGGTTTGTATCCTTTCACAGTAGCTATTCAATTTGTATGGTTAGCAAATAATCTGAGAAGATGGACTATATTAAGAAGAATGAGGCATCAGCATTGGAGGAACACTTGGTAACAACCTGTGTTGTACAGATGACACAACTTTGCTTGCTGAAAGTGAAGAAGACTTGCAATACTTTCTAAGGAAGATCAAAGACCACAACCTTCAGTGTGAATTATACCTGAATATCAAGAAAGCAAAAATCCTCACAACTCTACCAACAAGCAACAACATGATAAGCAGAGAAAAGATTGAATCTGTCAAGGATTTCATTTTACTTCAGTCCCTAATCAACACACATAAAAGTATCATTCAAGAAATTGAAAATCTGGGAAAATCTTTTGCAAAAGACTTCTTTAAAGTGTAGAAAAGCAAAGGTGTCACCTTGAAGACTAAGGTGTGGCTGACCCAAGCTATGGAATTTTCAATCATATCATACACTTCTGAAAGCTGGACAATGGATAAGGAAGACTGAAGAAATATTGATGCCTTTGAGTTGTATCAGAGAAGAATATTGAACATACGCTGGACTGCCAAAAGAATGAACAGATCTGTCTTGGAAGAAGTACAAGCAGAATGCTCCTTAGAAGCAAGAATGGCCAGACTATGTCTTACATGCTTTGGACACATTGTCAGGAGACAACGATCTCCTGGAGAAGGACAGCATGCTTGGTGAAGCAGAGGATAAGCAAAAAAGAAGACACTCAACAACATGAATTGATACAGTGGTTGCAACAGTGGGCTCTAGCATAACAATTGTGAGTGTGCATCAAGACTAGGCAGTGTTTTGTTTTGTTGTACATAGGGTCGCTATAAGTTGGTACCCACTTGATGGAATTTAACATCTGGCAATAATATAAACATAGCCTCCTTTATTTAGCTACACTATGAGGAACTAAACTTCAGATTCTCCCAGTTTTTATTTCTAATATTATTCCAGTTGTAATTCAACCGAGTGAACTGCAAATGTAGCCTGCATACCTATAGACAAAACTGCCAGTCTGCTGGTTTGTCATACCACTGTTGCTTGTATTGTGTTGCAGTGATGCTGGAAACTATGCCACTGATACTTCAAACACCAGCAGAGTCACCACAGCAGACACGCTTCAGTGGAACTTCCAAATTAAAACAGATAAGAAAAGCCTGGTGATACACTTCTGAAAATGAAAACCTCATGTATAACAAGAACATATTTCTAAGATGATACTGGAAGATGAGTCCCTAGCTTGGGAAAAACTACATAAGAGCTGCAACAATGGACTCAGGCATATCCGCAATACTAAAGACAGTGCAGGACAGGCAAAGTTTTCTTCTGTGGACTTAAGGTCACCCTGAATCTGAATGGAGGCCATTGCAACTTATAACAGCAAAGATCCACAGATAAATAGGTAGGTAGGTAGGCTGATAGACCAATAGATCAAGCTGATAGACTGGTCAGTGGGTTGATTGGTCAGTTGGCCAAGATGTAGACATACAGATGTAGTAAACTCCAAAGAGTGGCTGAGTATTAACTTCTGGGTCCTTAAACGTAAGTTTTAGAAAAGTCTTTCTGCTTTCTTCTTCTTCTTCTTCTTCTTTTTAATGATTGAATGAAAATGCAGATTCCCATATAAATTTGCATGCCTACCTATATGCAGCTCCCACTGCTCTCCCTGCCTGGTGACAGTACACTCTTCTCCTCTGCTAAATACGTGTCTTATCCTCCTGTTCCCTCCGCTACACCCACACCCTTGTCTCCAGTAAGAGGTCAGCAGGACAACATCCTTTAGAAAGTCGGGAACTTCACGCCATCAAGAAAGCAGCACTGGGAGAAGAGCATATCCTTCAGACCTGAGATTCCTGTTCCAGGATGCTCCTTGACCAAAGACTGATGCAATCCAAGAACTTCTCTCAACAGCCTACAAGGGGGAAAGCCTTCCCCTGGAGCAGACTGCCTGAATATAGACGTGTAGCCTACCAGACCATGTAAGAATAACCTTTTTTTTTTTTTTTGCCAAATCCATCCATTGTGGTATTTCTGCTAGAGTGGTACTAGATGACTAAAACAGGAACTAATATTTGGAAATTTAATTGATGGCCCTATTGGTGGTTTGTTATCAGTGAAGATGTAAAAGCTACCTCATCCTGTGGTTTCCGTATCCTTTCTTATTGCCTAAGGCATTCTGTGGTTGAATTGTTTCCTTTTATCTGTTGATTCTTCTATTTTCCCTTGTGTATACAAAATAAGTTAATAAAGTGCCTGGATAATAATGTGCTTTTTATGCTAATATTTATTGTCAAATTATACGTAGGTCATATAATCTAAATAAAGAACTAGCATTGATTTTGCCTTTGTGAAACTATATTCACCAGAAAAGGCTGTGTCTGCACAGTAAATACAAAAAGTTCAGCCTGAAGCTGTATCCATGAACCATCAGACTCAAATATCTATTGACAAAAGTACTTCAGTGCATTATGGAGAATAACACTCATAAAGGGGTGCAGGTTTTCATTCATTCATTAATCCTCTCATTCAAAAGAGTACCTAGTAACAAGCTGAAGTATAAAATACTAAATTCAGAACTAGTAGATACAATACTTTGCTTTACTTAAGGAACTCAGTATATAGTTAAAGGAGTGAAACAGATAAGTGAGAAGGCACTGAAGGTAAACTTCTACTTCTTCATGTTGATCTATGCAATACTCCTAATGATTTTGCTATTTTCTCAGTCTTTCCTTGTTTTTCATGACCTTAACAATTTTTTAAGAGCACTGGAAAGGCACTCCTGAGAAATATGCATCAGGGTGTTCCTGAACTGGGATATAAAAACCAAGACAAAACCCTTTGCTATCAAGTTGATTCTGACCCATAGCAACCCCATAGGACAGAGTAGAACTACCCCATACAGTTTTCGAGGAGTGCCTGGTGGATTTGAACTGTTGACTTTCGGTTAGAAGCTGTGGCTCTTAACCAGTATGCTGTTAGGATTTCCAATTGGGATACTTTTGTATTTATATTTATACTCATATAAATTGAGACATAATCAACATACCATAAAATTCACACTTTTAATGTATGTGTGTATTTCAATTCAGTGGTTTTTAGTATAGTCATCAGGTTTTTGAATCACCATTATCCAATTCTAGAACATTGCCATCATCTCAAAATGAAATCCCATAAACATTAATAGTGATGTGTTGCAACCTTGGTCACTGAGTGCTCATTCATTTGTTTCCCCTTTTCCTATGACATACTTATATCCTTATATTTTGACTTGAGGCTGCCTTACTTTGTAGCCCTACAGGATATTCTAGGCTCGTCTTGTATATATCTCATACCTGAGTTCTAGAGCCAGCCAGTTCACCAAGGAGCGTGAGTTCCTTTTACTGTTGAGTAGGATAAGAAACCAAGATATAGACGCTAGGTGTGTTTGTTGCTACTAAAGATTCACTACTTCTAGACTTTCTCAGCTGATAGTGCAAGGATGTATATGTGTACACATTAGCTCATGTGTCTACATGTATCTATAAAGATTGCTATATGTAAACTTCTCTATCTATAACAAACTCAACATGATATCTTACTGTGTTTCCAACTCCAGTTCTTTATCATATGGATCAATCTAGCTTTCTCCCTTTGCTTACCTGTAACCTATCACTCCAACAGTGAGAAATTTGGCCTCTGTCAATTATTCTGTACTTACTTAATAATTCACTTTCTGTACATATGTACGGTAGTATCAGAATTGTTAGCTCATATCCCTAGGGACCACAACTTTGTTAAGTAGAGTACATATAGTTTATTTTTCATCTATTATGACAAAGTCTGCTTGTTTCCTAATTTAAGTCAACATTTTATTCCTCCATTCTCTTCAGTAAGGGTATCCGATGCATTTTAAATATTTTATTGTGTCACATCTCAATTCTGTCCTAATATTCCTAACCTTCTGAAAAGTTTTTCCAATCTGCATACACTAAGGTTCACTATTTCTGTTGTAAAGTCCCACAGTGACAAACATGGTGTCATTTATTCCCCATCATAGCATTATACAGAATAGATTCACTCTCTCCTGAGAAATCCATTGCGTTTTACCTCTCCAGATCTATATACCACGTCGTGAACCGTTGACAACTACTGACCTGCTCACCCACACTGCAACAGCTCTTTTCCCAGGATGTAATACTATTGAAATCACACAATATGATTCTTTCTCATACTTACTTCTTCCATTTAGAAATACATATTTACAGTATTTTATTATATGGATATGCACAGTTTGAAGGAACACCGGTGATGCAACAGCTAAACACACAGCACTTAACTGAAAGGTTGGCAGCTGTCCCCCAGCCAGAGGCTCCATGGAAGAAAGACCTGGAGATAGGATTCCATAAGGCTCACAGCTTAAGAAACCTATGGGGCAGTTCTCGTCTGTCACTTGAGACTACTATGAGTTGAAAATCAACTCAGGGGGACCTAACAGCAGTGAGAGCACAATTTGTTTATTCACCTAATGAATAACATGTCGTTTTCAGTTTGGGGTACTTATGAAAGAAGAAGCTGCTATAAACATTGATGTGTAAATGTGGGGTGGTCCTATGCTTTCATATTAATTGGGTAAATAGCAAAGAGATAATTCATCATTCATGAGTTGCATGACAAGACTTCTTTCACTTCTGTAAGCAAAGACTACACTGTCTCCAAAGGGCCTGTGACATTTTGCACTACTCCAGCAGTGAATGAGAGTGTGCGTTATCCCTTAGCCTTACCAGCAATTAGTACTGCCCATTTTTAGCTTGTAACTTTCTTAAAGCAAATTCAGAGATATCGCATTTTTATTTTAATTTGCATTTCTCTAAGAGTCAGAATCAACTCGAGGGCAATTAGTCTGCTTTTGGTTTGTATTAATGATAAATGAGCAGATCTGGCAGTTCAAAGTTTAAGCACTCAGCTGCTGACTGAAAGGTTGGCAGTTGAGACCCACTGTCATGGATTGAATTGTGTGCCCCCAAAAATGTGTGTAGCTATTTGCCTGGACCATCGTTCCTGGGATTGTGAGATGTTCTTCCATGTTTAAATCCTGCCCCTATGATGTCGGTAATGGAGCAGTTGTGTTAGTAGGGCAGGACTTACAGGATAAGATTATATCATGCCTCCAGGCAACCTTTTGAAAGATAAATGAAAAGGAAGCAAGCAGAAACTGCAGAATCTCATATTACCAGGAAAGAAGCAGCGCCTGGAGCAGAGTACAGCTTTTGGAAAGGACCCAGGGTCCCTGCACCCCAAAAGCTCTCAGTTCAGGGGGAGATTGATGATAAGGACCTTCTTCCAGAGCCAACAGAGAAAGCCTTCCCTGGAGCTGGCCTGAATGTGAACTTGTAGCCTGCTGAACCGTGGCAGAATGAAATTTCCCTTTTCAATCGAAGTACTAGGGGACTGAAACATTCACTCAGTATCTCTGTGGGCAAAAGATCTGGTGATCTGATTCTGTACAGATTGCTACAGCCAAGAAAACCCTATAGTGCAGTTTTACTGTGTCGTATGTGGTCACTATTAGTCTAGATCAACTTGATGACACTCAACAACAATAACAAATGATTCTGAACCTATTTCCCTGTGCTTGTTTGTTATTCATATATCTTCTTTGGCATGGTTCATGAGAAATACTGGTCTGTAGTATTCTTTTCTTTTAACATCTTTATCTGATTTAGGTATTGGAGTGATTCTGGCCTCGTAGAAGAGGTTAGGAAGTGTTTCTTCTGCTTCTACTTTCAGAACTTTGATGTGACTTTTCATGTGAATTTGACTAGGGGCTGAGTTGCGGTCGATGTTTGATGTAGATGCCAGAAACTTCACATTTTCCTGGTGTCCTTCTTTTTGTCTCTCCTTTTTACTCTGTTCTTCCCTCATGTACAATGGCTTGCAGCTCTTTTAGCTGTAAGTTCACTGTCATTATGCTTGAGCTCTATTGATATGCCGGTAATGTGTGTAGAAAAGGGAGCGTTACATAATTTTGCCAGTTAAATTCCACTCTTTTAGAGAGACTGTATATTGGAACTGGGAGGGTTGCAATCTTTTATCTCACCCATTGCCCACTTGAACTTTTTTTGCTTTCCTAGGCTGCTGCAGCATGCAAATTGCTATTTTCCATTTATTTATTTGATGGCTTCATTGATGTTAATTCTGTTGATTATACTCCCGATGTCCCAGAGATAATAAAGTTTCTCACTTGCATATGAGTCCAGGTAGTGTACGCTCAGCTTCCAGCAGTTCTTCAAAATTACCATATAAATGTTCCTAACAGATTATATTTAGTTGCTTCATGTGCATTCAAAAGTTGGACACTAAATATGGAGAACTGAAGAAGCACTGATATTGTTGAATTACTGTGCTGACGAAGAGTATTGAATATACCATGCGTGTACTATGGACTGCCAGAAGAACAAACAAATCTGTCTTGTGAGTATGGCCAGAATGCTCCTTAGAAGCAAGGATGGTGTTTTAGTGAGCTAGTTAGTGCTGCTCTAACAGAAATGTCATAAAATGGATGGTTTTAACAAGGAAAAGTTTATTCATGCATAATGTCTGCTACAGGGGAGGGCTTTCCACCTTGTCAGCTCTGGAGGAAAATCCTTGTATTTCACCAGTCTTTGTTCAGGGAGCATCTTGGCACAGGAACCTCAAGACTGAAGGACACGTGTCCTTCTGGTGCTGCTTTCTTGATGGCGTGAGGTTCTCAACTCTCTGCTTGCTTCCCTTTCCTTTTATCTCTTGTAGGATGAAAGGATAAAGGGTGGTACAAGCCGTACTCCAGGGAAACTCCCTTTACAGCAGAGCAGGGAGGTGATCTTATAAAGTCCCTTGGAGACATCAACTGATAGCAAGCTACTATTGACCTGACTGCTAATAAACTGGCCCTCCATCAACAAACAGCCACGAGATGTTTTGAGATTTAAATTAGGAGAAAGTAGTTTGCCATCTCTATACTTTTCTAGCAGGAAGAAACAAATTTACATCGCTATAGAATAGTTTTTGGCAGACTTTTGCCATTTGGAACAAGTTTTTATGGTTAATACTTGGTTTCGTGGATATGAAAAACGTGAGGACTATTATTTTCCTATCCAACAATAGTGAAAAGTAAAACTGTATTTGTTAGATTGTTGTAGCTTGCATTGAGTCGATTAAATTTGTGGCTGTCCTGTGTATGCACAGTAGAATTGCTCCGTAAGTATTTTTCACATTGTGAGCTTTTAAAGCAAATTGCCATGCCCGCCTCCTAAGGTGCTTCTGAGTGGGTTCTCATTGCCAGCCTTTTGGCTAGTAGCTCAAAGCTGAATTCTTTGTGCCACCCAAAGACTGCGTTAGTGAAATTAGAAAAACATTTCATCTATAATTCTTTACTCCAATGCTTTTTGTGTTTTACTTTAAAATTGCTCTGCTTGATTCGTGGAAACTTCGATTTTCTTTCCATAGCACCAGAAATCCAAATGAATGAGTACAGTTAAATCAACCAAGTAGATTGTTTCAAGTGCATGTTGTTGTTCTGTGCCATCCAGTTGGTTCTGACGAGTGGCAACTCCATGTACAGCAGAACTAAACACTGTCTGGTCCCCCGCCATCCTTACAATGGCTACCATGCCACTGTGTCCTTGGTCTCATCCAGGGCTTCCTCTTTTTCACTGGCGTTCAGTGTTACCAAGCATGATTAGTTCTTCTCCAGGGACTGATCCTTCCTGATAATTTGCCCAAAGTATATGAGATATAATCTCACCATCTTTGTTTCTAAGGAGCATTCTGGCTGTACTTCTTCTAAGACAGATTTGTTTATTCTTTTGGCAGTCCATGGTACAGTCCATATTCTTCTCAAACACCGCAGTTCAAAGGTGTCAATTCTTCCCTCTTTGTTATTCATCATCCAGCTTTCATTTGCATATTTGGTGATTAAAAAATCATGGCTTAGGTCAGGTGCACCATAGTCCTCCAAGCAACATCTTTGCTTTTGAATGCTTTAAAGAGATCTCTTGCAGTTGATTTGCCCAACACAATGCATCTTTTGATTGCTTGACTGTTTCCATGAGTGTTAATGGTGGATCCAAATAAAAGGAAATCCTTTCAAAACCTTAATCTTTTCTCCATTTATTGATTCAGTTGTAAGGATATTTGTTTTATTTATGTTGAAATGTAATCTATACTGAATACTGTGGTCTTTGATCTTCATTAGTAAGTGCTTCAACCCCTCTTCACTTTCAGCAAGCAAAGTTGTGTGATCTACATAACAGATTGTCAATGAGTCTTCCTTTAATCCTGGTGCTCCATTCTTCTTCATATAGTTCATCTTCTCTGATTATTTGCTAAGCATACAGACTGAGCAGGTATGGTGAAAGGATGCAACCCTGACACAAAACTTCCCTGACTTTAAACCCTGTGGTGTCACCTTGTTCTGTTCAAATGACAGCCTCTTGATCTGTGTACAGATTCCTTATGAACACAATTAACGGTTCTGGAATTCTCATTCTCCACAATGTTTTCCATGATTTGTTATGATCCACACTGTGCAACGTCTTTGCATGGTGAATAACACAAAGGTGAATATCTTTCTGCTATTCTCCATTTCAGTCAGGATCCATCTGCTGCCAGCAATCATCTTCCTGGTTCTACATCCTCTTCTAAATTGGTCTGAATTTCTGGCATGCTCCTCTCAAGGTACTCCTGCAGCCAGCTTTGAATGATCATCAGCAAAATTTTGTTTGCATGTGATATTAGTGATCTGGTTTGATAATTTCCACATTTGTGTCCCCTCAGGCATCTGTCAGGAATTTGTTTGCTGCTGTGAGCTGGAACCTATGACATCGGTATTCAAACACCAGTAGGGTAACTCATGATGGACAGATTTCAGCTGACCTTCTAGACTAGAATCAACTAGAGACAAGGACCCTATAGTCTACAATTTAAAGGAATTTTAGATGGTGAAAACCTTAGGAATAACAGGGGAATAAAGTCTGATAATAATACTGGAAGATGAGCCCCTTAGGTTGGAAGACATTCAAAACACAACTGGGAAAGGACTGTCTCCTGTAAGTAGACTCTACCTTAATGACACAGATGGAGTCAAGTTTCCTGGACCTTCGTTTACTGATATGGCATGACTCAAAATAAGAAGAAAAAATTGCAATTAACTGTTAACAATTGGAACCTGGAATGTGTAAGTATGAGTCTAGGAAAATTGGAAATCATCAAAAATGAAATGCATGAACATCAATATCTTAGAAGTTTGTGAGCTGAAATGGACTATAATTGGTCATTTTGAATTGGCCAATCGTTTAGTCTACTATGCTGGAAACAACTTGAAGATGAATGGTGTTGCACTGATTATGAAAAAGAACATTTTCAGGTTTATCCTGAAGTACGATGCTGATGATACCTATACGTCTATAAGGAAGATCAGTCAATATGATTATTATTCAAATTTGCACACCAACCACTAAGAACAATGATGAAGAAATTTAAGATGTTTTACTAGCTTTCACAGTCTAAAATTGAGAAAATATTCCATCAGGACTTACTGATAATTACTAATGATTGAAATGTGAAAGTTGGAAATGAAGAAGGATTGGTAGTTGGAAAAATATGTCCTTGGTGATACAAACGATACCAGAGATCACACGACTGAATTTTGCAACACCAATAACTTCTTTAAACATGAAGATGTTTGGAAACAATTTGATTAAGCATTCAGAAAGTTTATTTTTGTAAAAATGTATTTTTGTAAAACCCATTGTCTTTGACTCATATAAATATGTTTTCATAAATCCAGTGCCATCCAATCAATCCCAGTAAAGAGATGCTGTATAAGTTGGCCCCCACTGTCTGCCAGATTGCCATAGTGTGGAAGCTTGCATGTTGCTGTGATGTTGGAAGCTATGACACCGGTATTCAGTTACCAACAGGGTCACTCATAGCAGACAGGTTTCAGCTGAGCTTCCAGACTAAGACAGACTAGAAAGAAGGACCCGGCAGTTTACTTCTGAAAAGAATTAACCAGTCAAAACTATATGAGTGGCAGCAGAACATTGTGAGATATAGTGCTGGAAAGTGAGCCCCCCAGGTTGGAAGGCACTCAAAAGATGACTGATGAGGAGTTGCTTCCTCAGAGTAGAGTTGACCTTAATGACAAGGATGGAGGCAAGCTGCTGGGACCTTCTTTTGTTGATGTGGCATGACTCAGGATGAGAAGAAACTGCTGTAAATACCCATTAAGAATCAGTACATGAAACGTACAAAGTACAAATTCAGGAAAACTAGAAATCATCAAAAATAAAATAAAATGCATAAACATAAATATTCTAAGCATTAGAGAGTGGAAATGGATTGATACTGGCCAGTCTGAATCAGACAATCCTGTGTTCTCCTATGTCAGGAACAAAAACTTGGTGAGAAATGGCATTGCAGTCATTATCAAAAAGAACATTTCAAGAGCTGTCCTGGAGTACAGTTCTGCCAGTGATAGGATAGTAAACATATGTCTAATAGAGAGGCCAGTCAATATGACTATTATTCAAATTTACACACCAACCACTGAGGCTAAAAATGAAGAAATGGAAGATTTCTACCAGCTTCTGCAGTCCCAAATTGAAGGAAAATTCAGTCAGAATATACAGATAATGACTGGTCATTGGAAAGCAAAAATTGGAAACCAAGTAGAAGGATCAGTAGTTAGAAAATATGCAGTTGGTGATAGAAATGGTGCCAGAGATAGTATTGTGCAAAACCATCAATGTCTTGTTGCAAATACCATTTTTTTCACCAACGTTCACAGCAACTATACACATGGACCTCACCAGACAAAATACACAGGAATCAAATTGACTGTGTCTGTGGGAAGAGGTGATGGAAAGCTCAATATCATCAGTCAGAATAAGACTAGGTATTGACTATGGTACAGATCATCAGTTACTTATGTACAAGTTGAAAAGTTAAGAAAACTAGAATAAGTCCATGAGAGTCAAACTATGATGTTGAGTATATCCCACCAGTGTTTAGAGACCATCTCAAGACAGATTGTATGCCTTGAACACTGATGACTGAAGACAGATGAGTTTAAGAATGATGTCAAAGACATCATACATGAAGAAAGCAAGATGTCATTAAAAAGACAGGAAAGAAAGAAAAGACCAAATTCGATGTCAGAACAGACTCTGAAATTTTCTCCTGAAGAGAGAGATGATGAAGTAAAAGAATTGAACTGAAGATTTCAGTGGGTGTCTTGAGAAGACAAAGTATAGTATTATAAACTGCCATATGCAAAGAGCTAGATATAGACAGTCAAAAGGAAAGAACACGCTATACCTTTCTGAAGCTGAAAGAACTGAAGAAACAATGCAAAACTTGAGCTGCAATAGTAAAGGTTTCTACAGGGGAAATATTAAACAATTCAGGAAACATCAGAAGAAGATGCAATGATACACAGAATCTTTATACCAGAAATGGTTGATGTTCAACCATTTCAAGAGGTAGCATATGATCAGGAACTGTTGTTACTGAAGGAAGAAGTCAAAACCACATTGAAGGAATTTGCCAAAAACAAGACCCCAGGAACTGATGGAATATCAACTGAGATTTGTCAGCAAATGGATGTAGCACTGGAAGTGCTCACTCATGTCTGTCAAGAAATTTGAAAGACAGCTACCTAGCCAACTGACTGGAAGAGATCTCTATTTATATCTGTTCTCAAGAGAGGTGATCCAACCATATTTGGAAATTATTGAACAATTTCTTTGGTATTGTTACTGGAAAAGCCCAGGAATTGCACTACCTGCCACAAAAAGCCAATTTACTGAGACAGGAGTTTTGGGGTGAGATCAAAACTTTTATTTGCAAGCTGGCATTGCCAAGGGACAGAGAGATGTTCTTATCCTCAAAGCCTGTCGAAACTGGTGAGGCAAAGTCTGAATATTTAAAGGGAGAGACCATGTGCAGATGTAGGGAACAATGTGGGCAGTTGGGGCATCTGTGGGTTAAAACTGAGTGGAAGTCAGCTGAGTGGAGGCCAGCTGGGCAGACGAGGTCAACTGAGTGGAGGGTAGACTGGGCAGGGGTCTGCTTCACAGTCTCACAGGCCATTACCAGCCATCCAGGAAAGCAAAGTGGTGTCAGACTCATCTGGCCAGTAACCTAGAAGAATAATGCTCAGACACAAGTTGCTTCTCCATCCTTCTGGCCTCCTGCTTGATTGTTTTATCATTGGCTTTATCAAGACAAAGGGAGTCATTTATTGTCTATAGTTCACTGAATCTATAGGGGTGCCTAGAGAGGGCCCCATCCTAGCGTCACTGCCTGGGGCTTCTGCATTGTGGAGGGCATGTCTTTCCTTGTGTGTTAGGGATGATCTGAAATAATGTCTCTCCAATCCCCTTAGTTTTTAGCACCCCTGATATGGAGACTTTTTCAGTCTCTGGTTTCAGTATGACACACAACTAAAATTTGCTCAAGATCATTTGACAGCAACTGCAGCAGTATATTGACAGAGAACTGACAGAAATTCAAGCTGGATTCAAAATAGGATGTAGAACTAGGGATATCATTGCTGATGTCAGATGGATCTTGTCTGAAAGCAGAGAATACCAGAAAGATGATTTGTCTATGTTTTATTGACTGCAGTGGCATTTGACTTTGTGGATCATACCAAATTATGGAAAACACTAAGGATAATGGGATTTCCAGAACAATTAATTGTTCTCATGAAGAATCTGTACATGGATCAAGAGGCAGTCATGCAAACAGAACAGGTGACACTACGTGGTTTAAAACTAGGAAAGCATGCATCAGGGTTATATCCTTTCACCATATCTTTTCAGTCTGTGTGCTGAGCAAATACTCCAAGAATCTGGATTATATGAAGAAGACCTTGGAATCAGGTTTGGAGGAAGACTCATTGATTATCTACATTATGCAGATGACACAACATACTTTGCTAAAAGTGAAGAGGATTTGAAATGCTTATTGATAAAGAATAAAGAATACAGCCTTCAGTATGGATTGCACCTCAACTTCAAGAAAACAAAAATCCTTACAACTGGACCAGTAAGCAATACTACCATAAATGGAGAAAGGACTGAACTTGTCAGTGCTTTAATTTTACTTAGTTCCACAATCAATACCCATGGAAGCAGCAGTCAAGAAATCAAAAGATGCATTGCATTGGGAAAATGCACTCCAAAGACCTCTTTAAAGTGTTGAAAAGTAGAGATGTCAACCTGAAGACAAAGGTATACCTGATCCAGGCCACAGTATTTTAAATTGCATCATATGCATATGAAAGAGGGACAATGAAAAAGGAAGACAGAAGAATTGCCTCCTCTGAATTGTGGTGTTGGAAAATAAAAATATATCATGGACTGCTTAACAAACAAACAGATACGTTCTGGAAGTACAACAAGAATCCTCCTTGGAAGCAAGGCTGGCAAGACTGCATCTTACATACTTTGGACATGTTGTCAGGAGGCATCGATCCTGGAGGACTTTATGTTTGGTAGAGTAGGTCAGCGTAAAAGATGAAGACCCTCAAGGAGACAGATTGACACAATGGCTTCAACAATGGGTTTAAGCATAAAAACCTTGTGGGCATGGTACAGGACCGAGGAGAGTTTCATTCTATTGTGGATTTGGTCACGATGAGTCAAAACTGACTCAACAGCAGCTATCAACAACTATAGCATAAAGTAGAACTGCCCCACAGAACGTCTAAAGAATGACTGGTGAATTCACACTGCTGACTTTTCAGTCTGCGCTGGACCACCAGCGCTGCTTAGAAAATGGAATTCAATGATATTAACACACCCAGACAATGCCACTGTGACATTTAGAGCAAGGACATGTACAAAGCCAAACGAGTTAGCGTATGCCAAGGCCTACATTGTGGAGATGAGCGTCTCTATGAGTTAGAATTGATGGAACAGCAACAGGTTTGGGTTTCGGAAATGAGGATCATGAACTCTGGAGGTGCACTGGTTAAATGCTTGCATGCTAACCACAAACCAGTGGTTCAAACTCACCAGTGGTTCCACAGAAAAAGGTTCTGGCACACTGCTTTTATAAAGATTATAACCTTAGAAAACCCATAAAACCCAGAACTCAGTGCCATCAAGTTAATTTTGATTCATAGTGACCCTAAAGGTCAAAGTAGGACTGCCCTATAAAATTTCCAAGGAACATCTGGTGGATTTGAACTGCTGACCTCGTGTTTACTTAACCACTATACCACCCGGGTTTCCAGAAACCCCATGGGACTGTTCAGCTCTATCCTGTAGGATCATTATGAGTTGAAGATCAAATTGCTGATAATACTGATGGAAGGAAATCGGTTAAGTTTATAACAAGAGTTACCTACATTTAAGTAAAGACAACTGGAAAGCCAGTATAATTGTGTCATTCCAGTGGTCAAGTCAACTGTATCACCAGAAAGAACAGGTGACAGAATGCGTAGTGCAGGCAAAGGCATGTTGCTGAAATTTCATCCTCGGTGTCACTCCATCACGAGGGTCCAGCACTCCTCCTGGTTCATCTTTGCACAGATTGAAGTCACAGTATGTTAAGACCTGCCTGGAGGGGGGAGAGTGCCCTCAAAGATTATCCCTAAGAAGGTCAAAAGCAAGGAAACAAACATGTCCTGAGGAACTCTGTGAGCAGTCCTAAATGCAGGTATATCGGGTGTTAGAACATCTAACATTTTAAGAGTGCTGTACTTCAGTCTGATCCAGTGTACTCACCAAATGCTGTTGAGAAGATACATAACCCTTTCTGCCCACCCTTTCTCCTTATTCTTATTTTGACCTCACGGTACTCTGTTTTTACAATCAAACTTCTCAAAGCATTTCCTTTTGAAAAGGTTAGCATCAACATGACATGCTGAGGAAGCTGCAGATACAAATTTCAAGTGTGGTATTTCCTTTTCAGCAAAAAAACACAATCTATCACTCTTTTCTGGTACTTTGAATTGAAGAAAGAAGAAAGGTCTTCAAATACCAACTCTCTAAAATATTCTCTTTTTTTTTTTTTTGAAATAGCAGGAAGAAAACACTTTCGGGAAGCTGTGTGAAAACAATGAACAAAAATAAGGCAGGAAAAATCATTAAGGAGTAAAATTCTTTGTAAAAATGGTCACTAGAAACTCTGCTGGCTTGTCCTCATGCCATAATGTGAGAACGTGATTATGCTTTTTCTTTTTTTTTTCCCCCAACAAGAATGAAATTCTGGGTTTGACAGACCCCATTCCTTTCTTGAAAATTCAACTCCATGATAATGTAGAGCTGGCTCTGTGCATCCATTTAATTTCTGTCAAAGGTATCACAAGCAATTTGCTTTCTAATGAAAATAACAAAAGGGCCATGTCTCATTTTGCAGGCAATTTTTAGTAGAAAACACAAGGGACTGTAATATTGGCAACTTATTTTCTAGTAGTAGGATTAGTCTGTTAAAAAAAAAAAAAGGTAGAAATCCAAGGTTGAGATGAGCAGAATCAAGTGCACCCTTGAGAAGGGAGACATATCTTTTTACCCTTGTATTCCATCCCTAGTGCAGGGCACTGTGTTCATTTACTGGTTTTGGAATGAATGAGTAAATGACTATACTACAAAGCCCTTTGAGGACTTTTGCTGCAGTACTTAAATGAAATCCTCAATTTTTCTTATACATTCACGTGGGAAATCAGTGAGGGCAGAGCTTGCAAGATATACTTCTCATGTTCAAGGCTTCAAGTGAGATGCCACCAGTGAGAAAGTTATTCTTTCATTGAATAAACACGCATTGAGTTCACATTATGTTCCAGAAAGAAGCTAAGCTTGAAACATATTTGAGAACACAAAAGGTATTACCTTTCCCTCCGAAACCTACAATATAGTGGAATAGACAGACAGTCATAAAGTGGTCTCTGAAGTATATCATTATAACCTGTGATTAGTATGTGGAAGAAAAGTATAGGAGTTAGGAGTGTATATAGGGATTTTGATCCAGTTGAGAAAGGTTCAGGAAGATCTCCCTATAACATGATGCTTAAGCTAAGATACAAAGGTTGAAAAGATGTTGACTGAAATAGAAAGTAGGAAGACAACTGTGGGAAAGAAGGAGAAAGAGATCAAAGCCCTAAATGGAAAAGTCATTCATTATGACTTCTAAAAGGTACTCTGTAAGCTATGACCAGACTTTCTATACCAAACTTCACCATACATATCTGCCTAACTGTGAAGCAGTCCTGATGTAACCTGGCCTAGCTGTATTGCTCTAACGAAGCAAGACATCCCACCAACCAGCCCAAAACTCACTCAAGGCAGAATCACTTAGACCTAGCCGATGCCAAGATCCTTCTCCTACATGAAATTTCTCAAAGTCCCACTTCTAACACTGTCCTGCCTTCAGCGCTCTTGTGTGCAACAGATGGGCCACTCCAATGGACTTTCTCACTTTTTTCAATGGGAAAGCTTTCTTTTCTCACCAATTCACTTACTTTTTCCCTATCAGAGTCCTTAGTAATGACTCTGCGAGGCATCCTGCCCCCTGATCTGATGGGTTGCCCTTCAAATTTGCAAGTACAGCTCTGTAGTTTCTCTGCTACAGGTTCATTTTCTAAGACATGAAGAAACCTTCTCTTCCTTGCTGGGCATTTTATTCCCTCACGCTCTGGCCACACGCAGCTCTGCAGCCCTATACCTGTCTCCTGCTCCTTTTACTTTGTACTTACAAGACAGAATATGATTTTGTTTTGAAAAATACACATTTCTTCCTTTCTCTCATATATAATAAGAATTCTCTTGATTAACTTTGCTTTCTCTATTTCCTTGCCTGCTTAATTTCTCCTTTGTTTCCAGATTTAGCTCTGCTCATATCTCCTCCAGAAAAACCTTGCTTGGTTGTCAAGTAGTGGGGTTGTAAAGTGAGAGGTTAGACATGTGCAGACCCCTGGGTGATAGAAGTGCTGAGCTCAGTTCTCTGTTAATTGAAAGTCTGGAGGTTTGAGCCCACCTAGAGGCACTCCTTGTAAATTCCGCGGAGCAGTGCTATGCTGTCCATAAGGGCCTTATGAGTCGGAATCGACTTGATGGCAGTGGACACTGGGCCAGAGTCACCTTGGATGTAAGGACTGGTGATCTACTTTCAAATGTTCAGCCCCTGAAACCCTCTGAAACGAAGCTCTGCTTTGACACATATGAGGTCACCACCGTAAGTCACAGTAGACTCTGCAGCAACTGATTACTGGCTAGTAACATAGGCTTTGAATTTAGAAAGATCAGAGAGTAAATTCTGCATCCGACTCGATGGCACTTGGCTGGCTTTCACTTAGGGGCTATTAAAAAAAAAAAGAAAAGGGCTGCTGTCAAGTCAATTCCCATTTGTACTGACCCAGTAAGATGGGTAGAACTTCCCCATAGTGTTTCCAAGGAGCACCTGGTGGATTTGAGCTCCTGGCCTTTTGGTTAACAGTTGAACTCTTAACAACTATGCCACCAGCTTTTTTTTTTTTAGGTGTTGCAGAGGTAAGTTGCTTACCTGTCAGATCACTTCTAGCATTTTTACCACTGGACTGAGAGCAATTAGATTTTCATTGGAAACTCAAGGAGGAATGTGTACTAAGCATTTAGTAGAGAACTTGGAGTATCAGAAACATTTCAGAGTTGACTCTAATAATTATTGCTATTATTGCTGTTATTTAGATGACCATTCCACACTCAGATAGCACACTTATCATGCCGTTAAGTAGATGGCATTGAAAAGACATGTTTGCCTGCCCATGTTTCTCATTAAACTGTAACATACCTAGGACACAGGACCTGGTACACAACAGACTATAGTGTAGGCATTGTCTATTCAGTCTTCTCTGTTCTCTAGGCATCAAATCAACTACTCTCTTTGTGACTAAATATCTGCATTCAGATCTTTAGCTCATGATTTCCCAACTCATTAGTTGTGTAGGTGTTAGAATTTCTCCATTAGTGTCAAGGAAATAAAGCCAAATTGCAAGCGATTAGCCAATTGTATTCAGTATTTTTTTCCCCCCTGTTGGCTCATTTTAAATAAATACAGGCTAAATAACTTCTCCAGCTTGTCTTTGAATTTTATTTATTTATTTATTTTTAGCTCAAGATTGTATTTTGAGTATAAGTAGAAAAATTACATCTTTTCAATTTTTTATATACAATGAATTCAATAAAATTATAAGATGTGTTTATCTATGAATTCTGGAACAGATAATAAATGCTTCTAGGACAAACTCCTTGGCTAGACTGAAATTTTAAAAAGTAGTATTTGTTACCAAAAAACTTCGTTTTTTTCAGCCTTTGTACATGACTTTGTTAAACATTGATTCTCTGATGTTATAGAAAATTCAAGATAACTGACCGTTATGTACTGTCATGGATTGACTTGTGTCCCCCCAAAAATACATGTAGCCGTGTGGCTGGGCTATGTTTTCCAGTATCTTATGACTGTCCTCCTTTTGTGGTTTTCCCGTGCTGTATGTTAAAGGATTAGGGTGGAGCTGTAAATCCCTTCATAGGACCACCTCCCAGCACCACTGTAAAGGGAGTTTCCCTGGAGTATGGCTTGCCCCACCCTTAATCCTTCATTCTATGAGAGATAAAAGGACAGAGAAGCAGGCTGAGAATTGGAAACCTCACACCATCAAACAAGCAGCACCTGGAGAAGAGCGTGTCCTTCAGACCTGAGATTCCTGTGCCAAGATGCTCTCTGGACAAAGACTGATACAATACCGGACTTCCCTCCAGAGCCGACAAGGGGAAAGCCTTTCCCTGGAGTGGACATACTGAATATAGACTTGCAGCTGACTGGACTATGTAAGAATAAACTTTCTTTTGTTAAAGCTATCTGCACTCTGTGGTATTTCTGTTAGAGCCAGCCCTAGCTGACTAAAACAGAATTGTACACAATAAAGTTTTTTAAGCTAGAAGTCAAGAAGGTAGTCTTAGAAACTGACAGGATTTTTTTAATTTTTCTCAGCAAAATTTCCAATATTCATTAGTGAAGATTAGCAGTACACTATGAGTATCAATTTCTGACTAATATCAAAATATATCTTATCTGTTTTCTTTTCTTTGCTGTGTTAAAAAGTTTATTCAGTCCCCCCAAGGGGACTGTGAGAGTTGATTGGGAAAACTAACAGGAGCACAATAAATATCACTCTTCCTCAAGAGTAAATGTCAACTGACTTTTTAAAAGAAAATTGATTTGATCGTTGTTATTTCAAACATGCAACACACAATAATTCAACAATTTCTGCATGTACAATTCAATGACTTTGATCACATTTTTTGACTCATACAATCAATCTCAGCCTCTTTTCTGATTATGAGAGAAAGCTTTTTATTTTTTCTGTTGCTTGCTTCTCTAATTTTAATAGACTGTTATCCAGATTATTTCTGATTGGCTTTTGTGCTAAGTAAGGAGTCAAGTGAGCAAATCTTACCTTCACTGTAAACTGCATGGTAAGGATCAGTATCAATCTAACCCCCCAAATGTGGAGTTTGATCCAATCCTTACCTTTTCACTTCTCCACCTGTCTTAGGCTGCATTCTCTAGGGAAGCAAAATTGTAATGTGTATTAAAAAAAAAAAAGTGCCATCAAGTAATGCATACAATATGTATAGAAAACAAATTATATAAAGGAAAAGCTCATGCAATTGTAGAAGCTGAAATGTCCTAAGTCCTGAATCAGAGTACAAGCCTCATGCAGCTGTAGAAGATGAAGAACCTGAAGTTGGCAGGTCAGAGATTAGACTTCCCACTCACAGGCTGTGTAGGTCTGCTGATCTCAAGATGGCAGGTGAAACTGCAAGATTTCTCCTGATTCATCGAGTTGCAGGTGCTGGCAAACCCAGGATCGGCAGGTCAAGGAGCAGGATTCTTACTTGCAGCCTGTGAGGGTTGATGAATGCCAAGAGCTGCTAGCTGAAGACCCAAGAACCAAGCCCAAAAAGAGAATGAGGGAAGGCTGGCAACATGAGCAAACAGGAAGTAGACAGTAGAAGGAGCTAGATGAGGGCTGAGGGAGAACTGAGGCACCACGGGTTCCACCCTTGCCACTTTATACAGCTACCAAAACATTGAGAATCATAGTCCAGCCAAGCTGACACACAGTCTTAACCATTACACCATCCTTGTTGCCAGATTCCCAAACAACATGCCCTCAGACCTTAGCCACTCAGAGCTGGATCTGAGCTCAAAAACTAGAAGAACACTGTCCATGCAAACTTTTTCTGACCCTAAACCAATTGCCAATGAGTTGATTCTCATTCACAGAGACTGTACAGGACTAGACAAAGTAGAACTGCCCTATTGGGCTTTTAAGGCTGTCCTCTTTATGGGAGCCGTCTTCCATGTTTTTCTCCCTCAGAGTAGTTGGTGGGTTTGAACCACTGATTTTTCAGTTAGCAAATAAATGTTTTAACTACTGTGTCATCAGGGCTCCTTTTTTCTGACCCTAGCTGCTAAAAATCAGGACAGAGTTCACAAGTTAAAAGGTCCTGCAGACTGCTAAACAGGCAGACACAAAAGCCACAAACATAAGGAGTCTTCAGAGCACCTTGATTTTCTAACTACTTGTTTCTACTATCCTTTTGGCTTTGCTAGTTTGTTAGATTATCTCACAGAATCTTATTAAGAGCACACCATACATATGACTGTAGATTTTGCACAATCAAAAGGATACAAATGAAAGGACACATAGAGTACAGTCTGGGATCCACCAAAGTGAAGAATATGTCAAGAGAATCAGCTACCCCCCTGAGAACACATGTTTTTACCAACAAGGAAACTGATATGATCATCGGTGCGCAGGGCTCTTATCAGTCTCTCCAGGTGACCATGCTAGATTATATCATGCTGCCTGAGGCTAGTCAGCAATGGGTCATCAGGTGGTCTCTCTTGGTCTCTCAGCTCCTCCTACTTAGCCTTAGGTGTGATCTGGCTCTCAGGGCCTGAGAACAAAGGACAGGTAGCTTTCTGTGTCTTGCAGCTTTCTAGTGCAATTAAGAAGAAAAAGAAGGAAATAACACTTTTTTTGTCGCTGAGAGCAAAGAATTAAGAGCTATAAGGATGTGGAGCCTGAGAAGTTGGAGAAAGCAGCCAAAGCCAAGTGCTGTCGAGTCGGATCCGACTCATGTCGAGGTAGGGAGAGTGTAAATATAAGAGTCCTCTAGTAGGAATATGGTGTCAGAGAAGGGACACTTCATAAAAAGATCAGGAAATTGAAAAAAAAAAAATCAAACTTTGGTAAAAAGGGCTGTTTAAATCCTCAGGCATTCCTTTGAATAAGAATTCTTCCAAACTAGTTATTGCACAGGTTCACGTTACTAAAAACGTTGGACCATCTTCACTAACAGCCTTCATCAACCTGTCTCCCAGGCAACAAACAGCCAATCCCATCAGAATAAGATCTTAGACCCCACTACCCTAAGTGATGCTTCTCTGTAGTTCATCTTTAGAAAAATACAAGATCAAATAGACCCTGAGGTACCTAATGCATGAGTCAATAGGTGATTCTGCCTCTTGCAATTGGGGGTTAAAATGTGACCATGCCCAAGCTCCTATGCCAAAATAGTTTGGTACGGACATTGTTAATATGTACCTGCTAAGTTGCGGATTAGGTAATTGTTATAGAAATTTGTATAGATCCAACTCGACAGCTCTTGGCTTGGCAATCATTCTCAAAATATTATGATATACATTGAAAAGGAGATAGTCTATCACTTTTTGTATATGGTATGGGCATCAGTTGGATTGTATATTTTAGTAAACTTTTCCAAAATTTTAGGTGACTGAGTGCTTACAAGGAAGATTTAAGAGAAGGATCTAAATAATAAGGGTTGAGTAGATTTATGTATCTCACAGGCCAGCTGATCATCTCAAGTAAAAAATGGACTCAGTTATATTAGGGACAAATATTTTAAAGAAAGTATGCTAACAGAGCACTACTTTCAGCTTTATGACCTGAATCTTCACTTTCCAACCCTGGGGAGTATTTATTATAAATCTTCATTTTTTTCTTCTCCCCAAATTAATACACTGAGCTACTCATTTCTCTCCCTTAGAAATTTTCCTTTTTTTCAAACTTGAGAAGCAGATCTGCCATACCAATTATGAAGCTATTCAGAAAAGAACATCAGCTTTTGACCAGTTGAATTTTCTCTCACTTGAAGGGACCAAGGGAAATCAGAAGATGGAAGGCAAATTGATGAAACTCTCGGCACACACCCTCAGAAAAAATACGGATACAGTACCTCTTAGAGGTGACACACATCTGTCTATACTATGTACTACCCCAACTCTGTAAAACACACCTCAGCCAATAACTCTTGCATACCCTGCTGGAACACCTAGCTCTCTAGGGTTAGCTATATGGTGTTGTGAATGTCACTGCAGTACTGATAGCCAAGCCAAGTGCCATCAAGTCGGAGCCGACTCATGGCGACTGGAAAATTCATTTCTACACACAAAGGAATTTTGTTTTCCACTGGTCTATAATTTAAGTTGACCTAATGAACATTTGGAAACCCTGGTGGCATAGTGATTAAGTTCCAGGAGCTCCTCGGAAGCTCTACGGGATAGTTCTGCTCTGACCGTAGGGTTCCTGCAAGTCAGAACTGACTCAATAGCAGTGATTTTTTTCTGTTGTGTTTTGTTTTAGTGTTGTATAAGAAATAATCTTTTTAAAATAGCTTTTTCTAATCATACAAAAAACTTCTTATCGGAATGCTCATTTTTAGTGTTTACCTGATGCTATTTTCTCTACCCCTGTTTATAAAAATGAAGTTAAAGGGAGACCACAAGTAATATTGCTAAAAATAATCCACCAACTATTCAAGATGGCAGACTGAGCACAGAGTTTTATCCTTTCTTCTTCTCAGACTCCCTTTGGGATTACAAAATGTTACAGAAGAAACAAGAAGAGTACCACTTTAGGTAAACATGAAATAATTGGACCAAAATGCTTGAGGAAATATATATATATAAAAATTCAAGCAGATGGGTTGATATTAATAGAGAAATCTATGATTTAAAACACCAGAGGTAAGAGCAATCTTGACTGACAAAGTCCTTGAGGCACTAAAATCTAAGATAATTACACAAAGGACAAGAATGGGACACTGGGCAATTATGGTGCAATTAATTAAAGAATTCTATCTGGAATAACTGGGCCAGCTAGGATTTCACCTTTCTATTACCCTTCCTTCTATTCTCTTCTGTACAAAATGGCAGTTCTTTAGTCCCAAGATAAAAAATGTATGAACTACTCTTTAGAAAGTGGATAGAGACATACAGATAGCCTAAATACTATTTCAAAAGATAGAAATTATTCAGAGTATGTTCTCTAGTTATGAAAAGATTAGGCTAGAATTTATTTGAAGGAATGTATTTAATAAACTCTCAGCTCTGTGGAAGCTAGATAATATACCTCTAACTACTCAGAGTCAAAAGGGAAATTCAAAATGCAAGTTGAAAAAATATTTGACCTGAAATATAATGCAGGTATAAGATATTAAAAATATGGGATGCAACTAAAGCAACATTTTAAAAGAAATATGTAGGTGTAATTGTATATATTAGAAAAAAATAAAGACTGAAAACTGATAGTTTAGCGTTCATCAATGAAATCCAAGAAATGTATGAGAAAATAAGCACCAAATATAAAGAAGGAATAAGCACATCAGCATACTATAGAAAATATAATAAAAACTAAAAGTTGGTTCTTTGAAAATTTTAATAGTATTTAATATAATTGATAAATTATTTGAAATTGATTAAGAAAAAAGAATATATCAGAAATATTAGACACAAAAAACAGACAATTGCAATATTAACAAAAATTGATATGAGTGTACTGCATCCAAATTTGTGTGAAAAAAATTGGAAAGTTGGATGAAATTGATAAATTCCCTGAGTCATACAAGCTCAAGGAAGAACAAAGAGAAGAATCACAATACTTTAATATTTGGTTAATATTGAATTCATAATGCAAACTTCGAGCTCAGGTGGTTTCTCTAGTGAATTTTTCCAACAACACTAACTTTACTCAAACTCATTCGGACAAAAGAAAAAATAGAATGATTCTTCCTATAAGGGCACAATAACTTGGATGACAAATCCTTACAAGGATATTTCAAGAAAAAAACAACAACAATATATTATAGACCAAACTTTCTCATAATGTAAATGCAGATTTTAAGCAATATATCCAATAATCAAGACCATAAACATGTTCACTAAATTAACCTAAAATGAAGAAACAAAATTTGATAATTTTGATAGACATACAGAAGGCAGTAAGTCATCTGACAATACTTAGCAGCCACTCATGATTGAAAAAGGAAAAAATTAAAGATATTTCTCTCATTCTGAAAAAAAACACTCTGAAAAGCTTATACAATGATAAAATACTGAAATCCACTCCCCAGAAACTGTAAAAAGTACATGAGTGCCCATAATTAGTGTTTTTAATTCAATACTTCAATAAGGGGGGGAAGAAATCAAAATAAAGGAAAAAAATAAACTTCTGTATATACAGATGAAATGTTTAAAATTTAAGTGAATTTCTGTATACCAGCACCAAATATAGACAGAATAAAAATAAATGGATTGGTATCAAAACATTTACCACCTACTATTTATTCCCTCACTTGTGTGTCAGTTTGTTGTACTGTGGTGGCTTACGTGTTACAGTGATTCTGGAAGTTACGGCACTGGTATTTCAAATACCAACAGTGTCTCCTATGATGAACAAGTTTCACTGGAGCTTTCAGTCTAAAATGGACTAGGAAGAAGAGTTTGATGTTCTAATTCTGAAAATACTAGCCATTAAAAACCTTATGTAGCAGGACATTGTCTGGTACAGGCCAAGACAATGAGATCCTTCAGTTGGAAGGACTCAAAATATGAGTAGGGAAGAGCTGCAGCCTCAAAGTAGAGTCAGCATTGATGACTTGGATGGAAGAAGGCTTTTGGAACCTTTATTTGCTGAGTTGGCACTACTCAAAATGAGAAGAATCAGCTCTAAACATTCATTAATAATAGGTATGTGAAATGTGCAATGTATGAATCTAAGAAAATTGGAAGTCACCCCAAAAGGAACAACATACATAAAAACTGATATCCTAGACATTAGTGAGCTGAAGTGAACTGATACTGGTCATTTTTATTAGACAGTCATATGGTCCACTATGCTGGGAGTGACAAATTGAAGAGAAGGACATCATGTTCACTGTCAAAGTGAACATTTCAGTATCTATCCTGTAGTACAGTGCTGTCAGTGATAGGATAATATACAGATGCCTACAAGGAAAAGCAATTAAGATTAATCAAATTTACGCAGAAACCACTAATGCCAAAGATGAGGAAACAAGTCTTTTACCAACTTCTGTGATCCAAAATTAATCAAACATGATTTAAAAATGCACTGATAATTACTGGTGATTGCAATTTCATAAGCTGGAAACAAAGAAAAAGGAACAGTAGTTGGAAAATACAGTCTCAGTGATCAGAATGACTCTGGAGATTTCACGATATAATTTTCCAAGACCAGTGACCGCTTCACTGTAGGTACATTTTTTTTCAGCAGCATAAATAGTGACTATGCCTGTGGACTTTGCCAGATGGAAGGTATAAGAATCTAATTGACTACATCTGTGGAAACAGATTATGGAAAAGCTTAATATCATCAGTCAGAACAAGATTCTCTATCAGCACGACATGTTTTTCCATTTATTTTTATTTTCATTATGATTGAGTGAAAATGTACATTTCCATAAAAATTTGCATTGTTTTTCCATTTATGTATATCTCTTTGGTTTCTTGCAGTAGTGTTTCATAGTTTTCTTTATAGAGGTCTTTTACATGCCTGGTTAGATTTATTCCTAAGTATTTTTCTTTTCTTTTTTGGAGGTCCTGATAATAGTGGTTAAGAGCTGTGGCTGCTAACCAAAAAGTTGGAAGTTTGAGTTTGAATATATCAGGTGCTTCTTAGAAGCTGTATGGGCAATTTTACACTGTCATGTAGTGTCCCTGTGAGTTGGAATTGACTTGAGGGCAATGTGTTTGTTTGTTTTAGTAAATGACATTGTTTTCCTAATTTTTCATCTTCTGTTTATTGGTTTATGAGAATCCGACTGATTTTGTTGTTCATCTTGCATGCTACTAATTTGCTGAATCTTGCTATTAGTTCCAGTAGGTATCTCATGGAGTGTTTGGGATTTTATATACCTAGTACCACATTATCCACAAATAGGGATCATTTTACTTCTTCATTACCAAGCTGGGTAACCTTCATTTCTTTTTTTACCTTATTGCTCTAGGTAGGACTTCCAACATGATGTTAATTATGAGTTGTGATAAAGAAAATCCTTGTCTTTTTACTATTCTCAAGGGGAATGCTTTTAGATTCTCTCCACTAAAAATGATGCTGGCTATTGGGTTTTTTTGTTTGTTTGTTTTTTGTTTTTTGTAGATGTTCTTTATTATGTTGAGGAATTTTCCTCAATACCTATTTTATTGAGAGTTTTTATCAAGAATGGTGCTGGACTTTGTCAAATGTCTTTTATGTGTCAAGCAAGATGGTCAACAGAAGTAAAATTTGCTGATAAACATTCAAAATAGGTATTTAGTAGATACTGCATGCTTTAAAAACAGGGAAGGTGTGTGTCAGGGTTGTATCTTTTCACCATACTTATTCAACCTATATGCTGAACAAATCATCAGAGAAGCTGGGCTATATGAAGAAGAAAGGAACATCAGTTTTGTGGGAGAGATAGCTAACAGCCTGGGTTGTGCAGATGACAGAATCTCACTTGTGGAAAATGAAACTTTGCTTGCCTGAAGCCCTTACTGACAAAGATCAAAGACCACAGCCTTCAGTATGGATTACAGGTCAACATAAAGAAAACAAAAGTCCTCACAATTAGGTCCATAAGCAACATCAAGATAAGTGGAGAAAAGATTGAGGTTGTTGAGAATTTAATTTTACTTGAGTCCATAATGAACAACTGTGGAAACAGCCGTCAGGAAACCAGAGGATGAACTGCATTGGCTAACTCTGCTGCAAAACACCTCTTTAAAGGGTTTAAAAATGAAGATATCACCTTGAAGACTTAGGTGCATCTGACCCAAGCTATAGTGTTACAGTCACCTCCTATGCATGAGAAAGCTGGACAATAAATGAATAAAACTGAAGAAGAACTGTTGTTTTTGAAATGAAATGTTAGAGAAGCATATTGGATGGACTCCCAAGAGAATGAAGGAATCTGTCTTGGTGGAAGTGTAGCTAGAATGTTCATTAGAAACAAGAATGGTGAGACCACATCTCACAGATTTTGGACGTGGTGTCAGGAGGGATCAGTCCCTGGGACATTAGGCTTGGTAAGGTAGAGAGTCAGTTAAAAAGAAGAAGACCTTCAAAGAGACAGATTGGTGCATGGGTTGCAAACTACAACAAGGATGGTAAGGATGAGGCAGGACCAGGCAGTATTTACTTCTGGTGTTCGTGTGGTTGATGATTGATAACAGCTACCGACCACGTCAAGAATAAAAGCACTACTGAATACAGCAAGATGAAGAGATGGAGAGGCTCTGATTGTTTAATATAAAATCAGTGATTCAGCTAACTCTGAAGACTGCCCTACTTTGAGCTCTTCATTTATGTGAAACAATTAACATTTTTATTTAAGTCAATTTTCATTGGGCTTACTCTTACTTAGAGATAATGAATTAGTGAGCTGAAAGGAAAAAAAAAGGAATTCTATAGTTTAGGGGAAAAAAATCTCCAAGGGGAGAAACATAATAGAAACATAAAGGATATAAAGATCTAGTAACTTCTGCATGTATCAAATGTCATTTAACAAAAACAAAGACAATAAAGGGCAAATTGTTTTAACAAAAATAAAAATTTCTAGCTGAAGAATTTTTTTTTGGTTTGGTTTTATTTAAAGGAGCTTCTAATACTGAGCAGGAAAAAAAGAAAATCTACATCTAGACTTACCTTTTAAAAACTTTAAAAATAAAAGTTAAGAGAAAATTCTAAGAGGTTTAAGAAAAAAAATTATAGGTTACACAAATGAAAGCAAATCAGACTCGTTATGTGCAAATCTAAATTCCTAAAGACAGGAGCATAGTGGCTTTAAAGTTCTGAGGAAAAAATATTTTCAAGCTAGAAATTCATACCTGATCAGTTGATGATTAATGTGCTGTTGCTATTGTTTGGTGCCATGCAGTCAATTTTTGACTCATAGGGGGGTCCATGTGACTGAGCAGAACTACCCCGCAGAGTTTCTTAGGCTGTAATGTACACAGTATCAGATTCTCAGGACACTATAAATACGTATTTTAAAGCATACAAGAAACCAGAATATTTTCTAACTACACAGCATAAATGCCCTTTCCTCATACTCCCTTCCAAACGAACCCTTGAGGAAGTTTTTTTTCTAATAGTGAGAATAAAGATGACACAAATGAAACAGATAAAATAAGATATAAGAGAAGCTCAGTGTAACTTGTATACCAAAACAACAAGTTAATCTCACCAGAAAGTAAAAGAAAATACTTGCAACCTTAATGATTGGGGTAGTTTACTTAGAATAGCAGAATTCAGTGACATCCTTGGGCACATAACACACAAAATATCACCAGAAAGAACCTTGCTCCTCCTAGCTGTCTGATGCCTTAGTGTTGTGATCTAGACTGTTCTCTCCTATACTAACTGGCTTCATGGCCCCTTGAAACTTTAAGCACAATCTTGCTTCAGAGTCTTTGTATTTATAGCCCCCTGATAGAATATTCACCAGGCCCTCCTAGGAAACTCTATGGGCAGTTCTAGTCTGTCTGTAGGATTCCTATGAGTTGAAATTGTTTGGAAAGAATGGTCTGTCTCCCCTGTTGAAACGTAAGCTTTCAGAATAACATGCAAGCAGGTATTAGTGTATTTTGTAAAATGTATGTACAAATGTATGAATGGCATTTGCATAATTATGAAACTACAAATGTCATCACTTTTAACTAGTGCTGAACAAATGGCATTACTGCATCCACAGGTAGTATTTGGAAACGTGATGTGTATTTTTTTATTTTCATAATGTAAGTGGAACACACAACTTTCCCATTAATAAGAAATACTATTAAAGCACATACAAATTAGTTTTAGTAGGTAGTAGAAAATAAACATATGTCTCAACAATGCAAATATGTATATGTATATATATATATATATATAACTAAAATCTTTGTAAAAGGTAGAGGGAGAAAAAGTAGCAATGCAAACACTTGCTTTTTACTGTGGAAAATAAACAGATATTGTTTAGCGTTGAAAAATTAAGAAGCAATGATCTAAAAATTGATTCAGATTTAAAATGATGAAAAGTAGAATTGTAAGCAAAAAATCAGAATATATAGAGAGGAGGAAAGACAGGGTGGTTTACATAAGAAAATTCTTTATTTCACATAAAAAGCATTTCAGGAAATAGTATCCATCATGGATCAAATTGTATCCCATCAAAACTGTGTTTATTGACTTGGCTGGGCCATAATTCCAGTACTATGTGGTTTCTCCTACATGTTGTGGATCCTGCTTCTATAATGTTAATGAAGGAGAATGGGTGGCAGTTGTGTTAGTAAGATAAGACTCAATCTACAAGCTTGGATTTTCTTCAGATAATCTTTAGGGAGACAAGAAAGAAAGGGAAGCAAATAGAGAGTTGGAGACCTCGTATCATCAAGGAAGCAGTGCCCACAGCAGAGCAAGTCCTTTGGCTTTGGGGTCCCTGAGTGGGGAAGATCTCAGTCCAGGGGAAGAAGGCCTACTGAGAGAGTCTCTCTCTTGAGCAGATTGCCTTGAATTTGGACTTTAAGCCTTCTTTATTAGAAAGAAATACATTTCTCTTTATTAAAGCCATCCATTTGTGGTATTTCTTTTAGAGCAGCGCTAGATGACTAAGACAAAATTTGGTACCAGGAGTGGGGCGCTGCTCTAGCAGATACCTAAAATGTGGAAGCAATTTTGTATCTGAATGGGTAGAGGACCTGAAGTGACAAAGAAACAGCAGCCACAGAGAACCTGAAGTAGCAGGGAAGTGGCAGAGGTGAACCACCAGAAGTCGAACCAGGAGACCCCCTTGAGGTGGCACTGGAACTTGCCAATAGAATGAGAGAGCTGGGTGCCTGTTTTCTGACGGAGTGGTGTGCCTCCTAGCAATTATTGGTGGAGCTAGGCTCCCTGACTCACGGAGCAAGAAAGCTGAATGCCTGTGTCCTGGAGACCTCCTGGCAGAAGAGGATGGTTCTGGGCATTTATCAGTGCAGTTACTGAGCTGAAGAACACTTGCCCCATCAAAACAGATGTGGGTGTGAGGCCCAGGCCTAGAGGCCACGGGAAGGAGAAACAGAAGAGACAAGGAATGCAAGAATCCTAGCTGCTTAAATTTCAAAAGTTATGGCCATGACCTCAGGGTTCCAAAGTGTAGAACTATGGCCTCTGGGGCGTCAAAGAGTGGGGCTCCTAAAGCCAGTGGAGAATTGCTGTTCTGGTGGGCCTAGAAGGTGGGGCTGAAGCCCACAGTCCACGGGCTTTCGTGCAGAATCGGGTGAGTGTTGCTGATATCTAGAGTTTGGAGGGCAGGACCATTGTGTAAAATGTCTCAGAGAAAAGAATTACATTTCAAAGCTTTAAGGACTAGTATAAGGAGTCCTGCTGATTTGCTTGGTACTTGTTATCCCTAGCTTTCAGGCAATTTCTCTCATCTGTAACGAAAATGTCCAACTTATGCCTGTTCTTCCATTGTACCTTTGGTAACAGATAACTTGTATTCTAGATATTGCAGATGATAAGAAATTTTTGGATTTTGGACTTGGAGTTAAGACTTTTGCTATGATATGATGGGGAGAATATTTCTTGGATATGGCAATGATGTGTTTTTTGGGGAGCCAAAGGGTAGAACTTCATGGAGTACATTGTGCTCCCCATAGAAAATGGCTGGGCCATGATATCCAGTATTATGTGATTTGTTTTCCTCACATGTTTTGAATCATGCCTCTTTAATGTTAATAATGGGTAATAGTCAGCAGCTGTGTTGGTGACGTGGGACTCACTTTATAAGACTGAATTGTACTGAGATAATCTCTTAGGGTATGAAAGAGAGAACGGAAAGATACAGGAACTTCCTACCACCAAAAAAGAAGCAATGGGAACAGAGTATTTTTTTTGGACTTGAGCCCTTGCACCTGAGAAGTTTCTACTCTGAGGGAAGAAGGCTGACTGAGAAAGCCTTCCCCTGGAACAGACACCTTGAATTTGGACAATTAGCCTGCTCTTCAGTGAGACAATAATTTCTTCCTCATTAAAGCCATCCACTTGTGGTGTTTTCCTTTAAAGCAACACTAGACAACCGAGACAGTATCTGAATTTTATAGCCAAGGAATAGATAAATGTGTCATTGAAACTCAAAATATTAACCATCGAACACGTAGTTTAAATTAGCATATTCAGCATCAAATAAACCCTATAGCTGCTAATTAAAAGATCAGCAGTACAAATCCTCCATGCACTCTTTGGAAACTCTATAGGGCAGTTTTACTCTATCTGTGGGGTCTCTGTGAGTCCAAATACAGTTGATGGCAATGGGTTTGGTTTGGCTTATAAGCATCACAAGAAAAAAAAAATGTACTAACGGTACTTACCTCTAACCAAGAAAACCAAACCCACTGCTGTTTAGTTGATTCAGACTCGTAGTGATCCCATAGAACAGCATACAACTGCCCCAGAGAGTTTCCAAGGAGTACCTAGTAGATACCAATAGCGACTTCTTAGTTAGCAGCCAAACCCTTAGCCACTATGCCACCAAGGTAGTGAAACTAAAGTAAAGAACATTGTTGGGTGTTATCGAGTTAGTTCCAGTTCCTATTGACCCTGCGTGCAGTAGAAGCAAACATGACCCAGTCCTGAGCTGTCCTCACAATCACTGTTATGCTTGAGTCCATTGTTGCAGTCACTGTGTCAACCCATTTCCTTGAAAGTTTTCTTTTTTATTGACCCTTTATTTTACCAATCATGGTGTCTTTCTCCAGAGATTGATATCTGTTGGTAACATATTCAAAGTATTTGAATTTGGAAAGTCAGAAAAAGTCAGAGTCATACTCAAGATCTCCTTTTCTTTATTATTAATATGTATTGTACTGAAGGACAAAGAAGCTGTTTATCATCAATATTACATAAAAATATAGATGCAAATGATAATCACCTATAAGCCTACAACCTATATGGTTTTGTTATAATTAATACCTATTCAGACTGTATTAGCCATCTAGTGCTGCTGTAACAGAAACAGCACAAATAGATGGCTTTAAAAAGAGAAATTTCATTCTTTCAAAGTCCAGTAGGATAAAAGTCTAAATTCAGGACATCAGCTCCAAGGCAAGGCTTTCTCTGTTGCCTCTGGAAGAAAGTCCTTGCTGTCCACCTTCCCCTGAATGGGGAGCTTCCAAGGCACGGGGATCCCAGTTCCTTTCCAAAGGAGGTGCTCTGTCCCCAGCACTGCTTCTAGGTGGTATGAGGTCTCCAAATCTCTGCTTGTTTCCTTTTACTTTATATCCCAAGAGATTGCCTCAAGGCACAATGCAATCTTACACAGTGAGTTCTGTTCCACCAACAGAACTCCCACCCAATCTCCCTCATCAACGTCATAGCCACAGGATTTATAACTCAGATGAATATCACATAATGCCAAGGATCACGGCACAGCCAAATTGCTATACACATTTTTTTGAGGGGCATAATTCAAACTATGACATTGACTTAATTTATATATTATTTTGTGACTGAGGAAATAATGATAATTCACATGCCATTTTGTGACATTTTCATATATTTTCCACCATGTGCTATTTCAACAATATGATTTTTTAACAAAGTTATTAATGATGTGCCTAGAGGCAAGTTTACTGGGAACATAGTGAAACAATTCTTCAATGTCCTTAACTTACTCAGGTGTCTTCCAAAGTCTTCTAATTTTGTACTTCTAATTTTGTATTGTAAGAAACTGTCTCCAACCCACCAAAGCTGCAAGCACCAAGAGTTTGCAACACACTTAGGTTTGTCCAGAAAGTAGACATAATTTATTTGTTTGTAGCTATTTTTCTGCATTTAGTTTGTTTCCAAAATGTGAAAAGTAGAATAGTGGTCTGGACTGAAGTATTCAAAGTGTATTTGCACCTGCAGATGGAACTGGTGGAGGGAATTATAGAACAGAGCTCAGAGGCTCTACTTCCTTATAGGATATTTCCTTAAGGAAGTCTATTCTCGTTTGCATTTGGAGATGAGACAATTTTAGAAGTATTTGAAGGATTTGTTGGGCAATGCATTACAGAAGCTATCTTGCAGGGCTGTAACAAGATCTAAGAGTTAACTCTGCAAGTTAACAAGAAGCACCCCAAGGGGGAAAGGTATCTAAGGAAGTGGGTCTTGCTCAGCAAAGCAGCCTGAGGACAGGTAGCTGGAGTGTTGGTGCAGACAGAGATTGAGCTTGAACCCAACCTGACCAACCACTTCTGGTTTTACCTATTGTATGTATGTGTAAAATAATGACTTTTCACTTCTCTGCCATTTCCATTTCCACACCAGCTGTACGTGCAACACTTCTTCCTCTGACTCCAAGCACTTGGAGCTGCGTAAGATCTTACAAGTTAAAAGGCAGTGTCCTCCAGACTGCTGAATCAGCCTCAGACACTACTCACAAGCTTGGAAGGCCATGTAATGACATCATTCTGACCTTTCGGTTCTATTTGTGTGTCCCTTGGCCTCCTCAGGAGACCAGCTGTAAGCTTAGGAGTTCCAGAACCCCTCATTTCTGACCTGCTGGCTCCTACCACTCGCTTGTGTTCCAAATTTGTTAGAGCAACTTGTAGAATTTATGGAAAGTGCTATACTTATCATTGCAGTTTTATTATGGCATACAGGATATAATTCAGAACCAATAATTAAAAAAAAAAATGGGAGAGAGAGATGCATAGGACACAGTCTGAGAGACTCTCCAATGTGAAATCAGCATAGTTCAAAAGGGTCATGACATTCTCAAGTGAGAATAGTTTTTCATCAGCCAGGAAGCTCGTAGTGTTTCCATGTCCAGAGACCTTATTGGTGCCTCATTACACAGGCACAATTGATTGAGTCATGCCTCCCTGTTTCTCAAAATCAGGTGATAGCTCCAGGTGACTTTTCTGCCCTGGCCAGCTGTGATCTGAATCACCTCATTTGCATAAATCTCAGGTATTGCCTATAGGCCTCTTCAAAGGCATTTTGGTTACTAGAAAATTTCCAAGGTTTTAGAAGTTATCTCTCAGGTCAAAACCCAAGTTCAACAGGTAAAGTTAATTTTACTTCTTCATTGTCTTGTGATTTAAAAATAAATTCATTAAATGAAAAGACATGTATTATTATTATTAGTCTAGGAAATGTTGGTAAACTTGAGATCAGAGTAGCAAAATTGAAATAATCTGCATCAAAAGGTCCCAAGAAACTCTTATGGTATACCTGTTAGAAGAGGAGCTAGTGGGGAGGGGTTGGAGCTGTGCCTACAGAGACATAATTTCATAATGCGATGGTCTATCCCATCTTTAGGTTCTCAAAGACAAGCAAGAACCAAGAGAAGCTGACTTTGTTTCTGTATAGTGGGGCAGACTTAGCAACAAATCACTAACATCAACTATTCAGGAAACTCAGGACTATCAGGTATGGAATTAATTCGAGTTACAATTTTATTAATTTCACAATAAAAATAAATTCTTATTTGAACGTTTCTTTAGCATGAATTTCTAAGAAGAAAATGTTTAGGTTAAAATGTATATTCAAAACTCTTGATGATTATCATTTTATAGATGTGTGTCCCTCTCATGCAGTCCTGTCTTTCTGCGTCATCTACCTGCCAGGAGAAAATGACTGTACCAACTTTTCCATAATGGGAGGGGACATGTATGATTTACCACTTTCCTACCTTTTCATAGTTACTACTCTAACATTTTGTTCACTCTCAGCCTCCTGTAACTCCATCTCTAAGTCATATTTTTCATCAGTAAATGAATTTACTTCTTAGAAATTTATATTAATACCTATTGTAGTTCAGATTGTTATGTATATCCTCATAAGAAAATTCCTGTATTAAGAATGTCAAATGTCAGCTGTGATGGGGCTCATGAAGTTGAGTCTCAGTGGCAACAGGACAATAAAAAGGGAGGCACCCTAAGAACTCCACTAAAAGACAGCAATTGATGGTCCAAAGGCCTTGGGGTTCCCCTGGGAGCATGGCCCCTGGACCTGAGGGTGCCCTGTCCACAAATCATCACTGAAATCAACTCCTTGGATGGGGATAGATTAGACTCAGCAACACAGAGTGACTGTATCATGTGTGCAATTTGCGGGTCTATGCATCTACAGGATGTCATCTGTCATGGATTGAATTGTGTCCCCTGCAAAATATGTGTAGTCATGTGGCTGGGCCATGATTCCCAGCATTTTGTAACTGTCCTCCATTTTTTGATTTCCTATGCTGTATGTTAAAGGATTAGGGTGGGACTGTAAATCACTTTATAAGATCACCTCCCTGTTCCATTTTAAAGGGAGTTTCCCTGGAGTAAGGCTTGCCCCACCCTTAATCCTTTCATCCTGCAAGAGATAAAAGAAAAGGGAAGCAGGCTGAAAATTGCATACCTGGAGAAGAGTGTGTCCTTCAGACCTGAGGTTCCTGCTCGAAGACGCTCCCTGGACAAAGACTGAGATGCAATACCGGACTTTCCTCGAGAGTCGACAAGGGGAAAGCCTTCCCTGGAGCAGACACCCTGAATACGGTCTTGTAGCCTACTGGACTGTGGAAGAATAAACCTTCCTTTATTAAAGCCATCCACTCTGTGATATTTCTGTTAGAGCAGCCCAGCTGACTAAAACATTGTCCTACTGGCCTCTTACTAGAGGGGAGTGGAGAGGGTGGAGAAGAGGAGACAGCAGATTGTTAAGAGGATATGACATGTACAGAATAGAAAGGAGGAGTGTGCTGTCACTGGGCAAGGAGAGTAGTAGGAGCTGCACACAGGTGGGCATGTCAATTTAAACTGGATTGTACACTTATGCTGAATCACAATAAATAAATCATATATATATATATAAAAGAATGTCAAATGAGTCTTTTCTCATTAAAATTGAGAAGTTTATCACAATGGACTTTACCTTTTACAATCTACATAAAATGATGCATGCACAAACACAGATGGGAGGCAAAAAGACGGTCAGATTAACCCTCTAGTTTTTGCTTAGAACACTTCCTAAAATCCAGCAACATTCCTGCTCATGGGTTCTGTGATATGTGACTTTACCATACAACGATCACTTAACCAGCTTTTACTGGTTTCTGTATGTAGCATGAAAAGATCCCTGGCAAGTAAGAAGAGTTGACCAAGAAATGCAATGAAGTACAAAAGATGGAATCCTGAATTAGTTACCAAAGGAAGGAGGAAGACAGCAGCAAGAGCTGGGAAGGAGAGCAGAATGGGAGGACGCAGTGGAGGTAAGATCCTGAGGAATTGTGTTTTATCTTAGATATTATGGAAGTTGAAGATGACTTTAAGGTCTAAAACTTTTAAAGACAGCATCTAACTAGTTAGATATGGCTCTCTACTGATTCTGCCTTTATCAAGAATGGGGTAGAAACCTGCAATAAATTATTTGGATGTTTAGTAGTACAGTTTACTTGTCCCTAAAAATAATGGGGCCAGAAGATGTTTTCCTAGTCTTAATGTTGATAGTGATCCAACTGAATGCAGAAATTATCAAATAATATAATTAATATCCCATGCAAGTAAGATTTTGCTCAAGATCATTCAAAAACAACTGCAAAAGTATATAGACATGGAACTGCCACAAATTCAAGCTGGATTCAGAAGAGGAGGCAGAATCAGCGGTAGCATTGCTGATGTCAGATGGATCTTGGCTGAAAGCAGGGAGTACCAGAAAAATGTTTACCTGTGTTTCATTGACTATGCAGATCATAACAAATTATCGCTAGCACTGTGTAAGTTGAGAATCCCAGAACACTTAATTATGCTATTAAGGAGTCTGTACATGGATCAAGAGGCAGTCGTGTGAACTGAACAAGGGGACACTGCGTGCTTTAAAGTCAGGAAAGGTGTGTGTTCAAAGTTATAGGCTTTCATTGTACCTTTTCAACCTGTATGCCAACCAAATAATCTGAGAAACTGGATTATATGAAGAAGAAAGAGGCGTCAGGATTGGAGGACAACTCATTAACAAGAGATGACACCACGTGCTGGAAATGAAGAAGATTTGAAACATTTACTGATGAAGATCAAAGACCACAGTCTTTGGTATAGGTTGCACCTCAACATCAAGAAAACAAAAATCCTCACAACTAGATCAGTAGGCAACATTGTCGTAAATGGAGAAAGGAGCTCATCAAGGATTTCATTTTACTTGGGTTCACAATCAACACCCATGGAAGCAGCAGTCAAGAAATCAAAAGACTCATTGCATTAGGAAAATCTGGTGTACAGGACCTCTTTAAAGTATTCAGAGTAAAGATACCACCTTAAAGATTCAAGTGCACCTGACCCACGCTGTGTTATTTTCAATCACATCATGTACGTGTGAAAGCTGAACAATGAACAAAGAAGACAGAGAGTTGATGCCTTTGAATTGTGGTGTTGGAGAAGACTATTGATTATATCATGGACCACCAAAAGAACAAACAGGTCTGTCTGGAAGAAGTACAACCAGAGTGCTCTTTGGGAGCTAAGATGGCAAGACTCTATCTTACATACTTTGAACATCCTGTCAGAAAGGATCAGTCCCTGGAGAAGGACATCATGCTTGGTGGAGTGGAGGGTGAGAGAAAAAGAGAAAGACTCACTGGATTGACACAGTGGCCATAAAGATGGTCTAAGCATAAAAACAATTGTGGACACCGTGCAAGACCAAGCAGCATTTCTTTCTGTTGTGCCTAAGGTCGTTGTGAGTCGGAACTGACTCAATGGTACTGAATAACAACAATATCGGTACTATAATTGTTTTACAATTATTCAGTAAGTTCATAGGCTATTTTTTCTCGTTTTTGGACTCCATCTCTGCTACCCGGTAGGGTATCTTGATTTTTTAGGTAATCATAACTCTGGACAGTTTTTGTTTGTTCCTGCATATGAATGGAAATGAAACAAAACAAGAAACAAATGGATAATGATTTTAGGCAGATTCTTGTTTTCTGTTTTCTCTATTTCATGAAGTCTTTCACAGTCCTGGCATGGGACATGGCAGAAGTCCGTGCAAGGACAATATGTTTTTCAAGTTTAAAGATCTGAGAGAATTCCCAGCAGACGGCCAGAACTCCATTCCAAGTGGCTGCTGTTAAGCTTAGAAACAAGGAGGACCTTACGCTTGGCAGCGATTTATCCTTCTTCCCAAGACACTACCCTCATTTTTTCTTTTCAACCACAAACTGCAACGGTGGCTCAAAACAGTAAAACACGTTTTAAAAATAAACTGAAACAATTGGGTAGCCTTCATTATACTGTAGAATTGCAAGCCCTTTTGATTCAAAGATGCATTTCAACATACCATAATGGGAAGTATACTGCAGGGAAAGAAACCAGATCAATTTTTGTATTTTCTTCTGCAGGGAGAGAAACCTGATCAATTTTTGTATTTTCTTGTTCACATGTTTCCTGTTTTGCATGACAGTTTTAATTTTATCTTAATTTTCAAGTCTTTGATTTGTTGATCTCAAGAGAAGCTAATTAGCAATGGAGTGCTGGTTAAAGGCATTAAAGCAAAACAAAACAAAAATACTGGCAACAAGGTTAAGAAAAACAAAAACCGAACCTGTTGCTGTCAAGTTGATTCTGACTCACAGCGACCTTATAGGGCAGAGTAGAACTGCCTTCTAGGGTTTCCAAGGAGTGCTTGATAGGTTCAAACTGCTGATACTTTGGTCAGTAGCCAAGCTCTTAATTCCATTGTGTTACCAGGGCCCCTAGACACGCAAAAAAGTGAGTAGTGAGCTTTTTTGCTAATTACAACAAAAGAGTTAATTGTTGATATTTGATAAACCATTTTTAAAAGAAATAGTGCAGTATAAATGGATTATTTACATATTTTTAATAGTTTTGCATTTAATATAACCCACTGCCATCGAGTTATTCCGACTCATAGTGGCCCTAGAAGTCAGAAAGGAATCTCCCCATATAGTTTCCGTGGAGCCCCCAGCGCTCAACCCATTACACCACCAGGGTTTTGATAGAATACATAAAATTCGAAATTACTAAATTTTGATAACAAGATTCTAACTTTTTCAGGCTGTGTTCAGTAATGCAAATTGTCTTTACCATTAACTGTAACAATGCATCTTGGATGAATGGCATTGCATAGTCAAGAAAACACAGGTACAAATCTTTCCAGGATTCTCTCCTTTCTGCCAGAATCTGTCTGACATCTGCATGACATTGTTTGTTCCATGCCTTTTTCTGAATAGAGCATGACCTTCTGGTGGTTCTCTGTCGATATACTGCTGCAACTGCATTTGAATGACCTTCAGCAAAATTTTACTTATGTGTGTGATGTTAATGATAGTGTTGGATAATTTGCAGTCTTTTCTTTGAAATATTTACAAAAGTAGATCTCTCTCATTCAGTTGGTCAGGATTCTGTCTTCCAAACTTCCTGGCGTAAGGTGAGTCACTACTTCTAGCTCTGATTGCATTTATAGAAGCAACTTAGTCGGTATTCTGTTGATTCCTGTACCCTTGTTTTTCACTGATGTTTTCATTGCAGATTGGCTCTCTTCCTTAGTACCCATGTGCTACCTCCTGAAATGAGTGTATATTGCCAATGTTTTTTGATACAGTGACTTTGTGTTTTCCTTCCATCCTCTTTTGATATTTCTTGCATTGCTTAGGACTTTCCCAACAGAATCTTTCAGCATTGCAACTGAAGGCTAGAATGTTTGTCTTCAGTTCTTTCAGCTTAAGAAATGCAAAATGTGTTCTTCCCTTTCAGTTTTCTATTTCCTGGTCTTTGGAGATTTCATTATAACACCTTGTTTTCTCAAGCTACCATTTGAAATCTTCTATTTAACTCTTTTACTTCATCATTTCTTCCCTTCACTTAGCTACTCTGTGTTCAAGAGTAAGTTTCAGAGTCTTTTCTGACATCCATTTTGGTCTTTTTTTCTTTATTGTCTTCTTAATAATACCTAGTATGTGGATGTTCCTGAATTCTATTTAATTTTTGACAATTTCCAATTTTCCTATATTAATACTTCACACATTCTGCATTCCGTTTATCAGTGGATGTTTGCAGATCATTATTCTCATTCTGAACTGACCACTTCAGCAAATGAAGGTCAGGAAAGTTTGTGTTCATGTCATTAAGATCAACTCTAATTTGAGGAGGCACACTCTACCCCAGTCGTATTTTGAGAGCTCTTCAACCTGAGGGACTTACTTGGTACTACATCAGAGAATATTCCACTACTGTTCTTAGGATTTACACTGGCTAACTTGTTTTCATAAATAGACTACTAATGGTCAGAGAAGCTGGATTATATGAAGAATGGGCTATCAGGATCAAAGGAAGACTCATTAATAGCCTGAGATGTGAAAACAGCAGAACCTTGCTGAAAGAGAAGAATACTTGAACCATTTACTGATGAAGATCAAAGACCACAGGTGTCAGTATGGATTACAGAGCAACATAAAGAAAACAAATCATTGCAACTGGATCAACAAGCAACATCATGATAAATGGAAAATAGGTTGAAATTGTTAAGAATTTCATTTTATTTGGATCCACAAGGAAGCAGCAGTCAAGAAATCAGACAATGGATTGCACTGGACTAATCTGCTGCAAAAGATCTCCTCGAAGTATTAAAAAGCAAAGAAGTCACTTTGAAGCCTAAAATGTGACTGATCTAAGTCACGTATCTAAGATATGTTGTTTTCAATTGCTCCATGTGCATGTAAAAGTTGGAAATTAAGTAAGTAAGACCCAAGAGCTTATATGCGTGAATTATGGTTCTGGTAAAGAATATTGAATGTACCATGGAGTGCCAGGATAATGAACAAATCTATGTTGGAAGAAGTACAGCCAGAATGTTCTCTAAAATTCAGGATGTTGAGACTTCCTCTCAGATACTTTTGTTATCAGGAGGGTCCAATCCCTAGGAACATACATCATGTTCGACAGAGCTGAAAGTCACCAAAAGAAGAAAGACTCTCAAAGAGATGGATTGACACAGTGGCTGCAACAGTGGGCTAAAGCATAGCAAGGATTGTAAAGGTGGTACAGATGCAAGATAAATCAGTGTTTTGTTATATATCTAACAATGATATAATAGAGTACAACATAATTAAATAAACTCAAGCCAGTAGTTATAACACAACAGCTTTGTTGTTCAAATAGAAATTGATTTCATACCATCATGAGTTGATATGCGTTAAGATCTTTTGAGTCTCATGGTGCAAGATTGGGCAGTGTTTCATTCTGTTGTTCATAGAGTTGCTATGAATTCTAAGTGACTTGTCTGCATCTAACAACAACAAAAACAACCTTGAGCTTGGTACCCTGGTGGCATAGCAGTTAAGCATTTGGTGGCTAATCAAAAAAGGTTTTCAGTTCAAATCCACCACCTTCTCCTTAGTAACTCTATGAGGCACTTTGATTCTGTCTTGTGGGGTAGCTATGCATTAGAATTGACTCAAAGACAACTATTTACTTTGAGTTTAGTCAAAAATTACAGTGAATGAATTGATATCATAAACTCACAGGAAACAACAGTTATTTAATAGATACAGATAGGTCTGTGTATGTGTGAGAAAGATATTTCAGGAACAATTTACTGTTGAGGGCAAAAACATCCATAAAACTTTAAAATAAAATTGTTTTTTTATACTTGTCTTGGAAAGTCAGTAAAGATTAATTATGGATTAGGACATCAATTTATTCAGGTAGCAATATGTAAAATACATTTTAAAAGATCCAAAGAAAATTAATCTGAGTACAGATATTTTTCAGCTGACAAAAATCAATTGTATAGAACGATTTATTCTCCAATAACTCTTTAGAAACAATAAAATTTATATTCATACTAAAATAGGAAAAAAAAACAACTCTCCATTTCTGGAACTATTTTTTCACTCTATGGATCAATATCATTGACTAGTATGTAAAAAAAAAAATACCAAAGTCCAGTTTTGTCATTAACTTAAACAGACCACATAGCTAACACTTTGATGTTTGATATTTTGATAGTTTTGATACAAGTATTGCAGAGTCTGTTCAATATTCCTAGAGTAACTTCAACCTATATTAGATGACCATTTTCTCTTGGGCAAATTAACTGTGTAATTTACAGTACTTTAGAGTTTATCTAAACTAAAACCACTTAATTTTTTCCCATCAGTGCTCAGCAGAAGGCACAGTTAAATTTTCCTTGATCATTTCATTTCTGTTTCTTGAACAAATTCTGTTAGTGTTTTTCCTATGAACCTTCTAGAAGATTTAAATTGCAGAACATCACATGGGTAAGTATTTCAGGTGGTAAGACTTATTATATGCCAAGGAAAGTAGGAGAAGAATTTTAAGGCTGCAGCAGCGTTATGCTTCGTTGTTCTACTTTCTTTGGTGAAATAGATTGTTTGTTGTGCTTACATATTCAATTACTTTGAATGATTTGCAGTATTCAAGATAAAATGAGGTTTTCATCACTATGGAATTCTAACTGGGAAATTGGAAGTAGACTCTATTGAATTTGTGTAATTTGAATACGGGGTGACAACTGGGACCCTTTAGTTCAGAAAGTGGCTTTGTTCGGTGAAGGAGGACTAAGATTACAGAAAATACAATTCTAGGGAAATCTCTTTCATAAACTGACTCAGAACACTTGTTCAAACTGTAAACTCACTACAGAAATATTTATGCCTGGAATTACTGCAATTCAATTTAAATCATATATACATCTTCTGTCAACCATTAATATTATTTCTGACTTAGCAAGCTGTGTTGCAGTAGAGGTGCTCTGGTTCAGAGCTTGGCTGCTAACCAAAAGGCTGGCAGTTCAAATCCACTAACAACTCTTGGATTATACCTCAACACCAAGAACACAAAAAATCCTCACAACTGGATGAATAAGCAACATCATCGTAAATGCAGAAACTATTCAGATTGCCCAGGATTTCATTTTACTTAGGTCCACAATCAACACCCATGGAAGCAGCTGTCAAGACATCAAAAGACACATTTCATTGGGAAAATCTGTTTCCAAAGACCTCTTTAAAATATTGAAAAGTAAAGATGTCACCTTGAAAACTAAAATGCACACCTGACCCAAACCTTGGTGTTTTCGGTAGCATTATATGCATACCAAAGCTGGACGATGAATAAGAAAGACAGAAGAATTGATGCCTTTGAACTGCGGTGTTAGAGAAGAATATTGAATATATTTTGGACTGTCAAAAGCACACACAGATCTGTTCTGGCAGATGTACAACCAGAGTGCTCCTTAGAAGCAAAGATAGGAAGATTGTGTGTTGTTAAGAACGATCAGTCCCTGGAAAAGCACATCATGCTTGATAGGGTGGAGGATCAGCAAAAAAAGAAGATCCTTGATGAGATGGATTGACACAGTGGCTGCAGTGATGGGTTAAAGCATAAAAATGATTGTGAACGTGGTGAAGAACAGACAGTGTTTCATTCTGTTTTGTGTAGCATCTCTATGAGTGGGAACTGACTTGACGGCACCTAACAACAGCAGCTCTTGGAAATGTCATAGAACAGTTCTAATCTGTCCTGTAAAGTCCCTATGGGAAGGAACTGACTCAATGGCAGTGGGTTTGGGTTGAAGATAGATGTCAATTCAATGAAGCAATCATTCCATTTAGGGTTTTGTTTCTCTCAAGTTGCTGGCATAGGTGCCTACGTAACTGGATATAACCTTACAATTTGGATTTTTCCACAAAAACAATATTAAGAATAAAATGGCTTTGGTGCTGGTTTACTGTTGTTTGATCTCTTCTCTCTTTTTTTTTTTGCTATTCTTTTTATTGTATTTTAATGCAAGATTTGTTTTTTCATATTAATATTCAAGTATCTTGTAATTATACAGATTGATGAAGAACCATACTGCGAGACAAGAGCACATTCCTTTGATATTGTTGACATTCAGTTCATGGCTAGTGTCACAAGTCTTTTACAATTCCATACTTGAGGAACTAGTGCCTTCTACTATTAAGACTTACAGAAAAGGAGAAAACTTTAGGTAGAGTGAGGAACAGAACTATTTTTTTCTAAAACATTACCTTCTCAGGCATCTTTTGGCAACAAACAACAACAACATATATTTCAAGGCATTTTGTTAGATGTTGTAATGGTAATGCTTCTGCTCTGAAAGGCAACTAGAGTAGGGGAATATTATGCTAATTCAGTCAAGAATTAAGCTGATTTGATGAAGGGCATTAGCTTTTGCTGGGGTTGATGTACTCCTTATTTCCTTCACTAGACCATAGGAGTCACAGCTGAGGATGATGATACCCACCAGGATCCTTCCTCCATGTTGATCTTGGATGTCCAGGTTTGTCCCCTCAGTCCCTAAGACTGTTGAAACCTCTGTGTTCGTCACCTCAATCTCTAGAACTTCATTCTCAGTTAGCAGATGCTACAAAGGGAAAACACACACTGACGGCAGGGCTGATATCAGAACTTCCCTTCATTTTTAGACCTTGAGTCCTTAGGTCTTGGAGCCTTCATTTTTCTCCAGTGCTTTCCAAACAATTTTAGAAAAATATCTTCCTTTAGCTTTTCTTTGTGAGAAGTTAGTTAATAACTAAATTATGATAACTAGCTTTCACCACCAGATGAAAACTTTGTAACATTGATATTTAGCAGTGACTTATTATTTATTGGTCTTTCTCACAATTATCACATAGTCATTTTTTTAATTACTATATCACATTTAATTTTGTAATTTGGTGTAATTCGCAAAGCATAATTGGAGGCAGTGGGTAGAAATCATGTAGTTTAAATCCTTTCTGAGGAGTGCTTGGCACCAATTCTGAATCAAAGTTTTAACTTCCTTTACTGTCATTGAATTTCCATTTCTATTTGCTTTTCTTCAATGTTGTAAAAAACATATGTAACACCAAATCAAAACCCACTGCTGGTAGGTGGACTGCAACTCATAGCAACCCTGGTTGCATAGTGGTTAAGTACTATGATTGCTAATCAAAATGTTGGCAGTTCAAATCCACCAGGCACTTCTTGGAAACTCTGTGGGGAGTTCTACTCTATCCTATTGGGTCTCTATGAGATATATAACACAACAATTGTCAACAATTTTTTACATGCATATTTCAGTGATATCAACTAAAATAATCAGGTTGTGCAACCATCACCAGTATCCACTGACACTTTTTCCATCTCCCTAAACAGAAACTCAATTGTTTCCTAAACAGTGACTTCTCCTGTCCCCCTCCCTACTGCCCCTGCTAATCACTAATATACTTTGGCCTTTATTCACTTGCCTATTCTAGATATATCACTTAAGAAGGATATTATAATAGTCATCTTTTTGTGATTTCCATTTGCTTTTAAATCCTTCATATTGGTCTGTTAAACAAATGGGATGATGTATTGCAAGTGAATCATTGAAGATTCAGGATAATATGTGGCCCTTGTCTAGTGAGGACAACGAAGAACCTTTTCTTTCTTTAAGACTTGGATCAGGATGCATCTTGTGGACAGACAACTTTCAGCATGGATTCGCCTGAGCTACTTTGTTTACTTTGCATGGCTGGCTGGCTGTCTAGGCTTCTGTGTCAGACCACATTAGCACACATGTACATGTAAAATTAATCAACAGACCTAGTAGCTCACAGTATCGTCCCCTTAGAGCCTGGGGTTAAACATCTGTCTTGAGCAATGTTTCCTAAAAAGCTTTATGTAATGGCCAGAGAAGCTCAAAGTCAGCACTTAGTTTAGGGAGAAGAGCAAGACAGACACTTGAGGGGAAGTGCTGGGTTTTAGTGCACTGACAACCTCATCATCTTATCCAAAGGTTACAACCTCACACTCCAAAAGCTTTTAAGGCTTCTTGGGTCTGTGTTGCCTAATTGCCTTGGGCATTAAGCACTTATGACGAGAACACTCAGGGTATATGCCTATTTTCAGCCTTTGTTTAACGTGGATGAAAGTGCCTGTATCTTTCTGAAATATCTACCCCATACCAACAACAACAACAATAAAGAGAGCAAATCCATGGCATTCCAGTTGATGCTGACTGGTAGCGATCCTGTAACTCAGAGTAGAACTACCTCATAGAGTTTCCAAGAAATGCCTGGCTGATTTGAACTGCTGAACTTTTGAATAGCAGACATAGCACTTAACAACTATGCCAGCAGGGCTTCCATATTTATCCTATAGTCCACAAATTAACTTCATTGGATTGGATAAACTATCCGGTGTTTCTGTGTTTTGCCATTGTGAAGTTGAGCTAGTAAGTTTTAAATAAATTTTGCGTAGTTGTTTAAACTATCAGCCAATTTTCATCCTAATATTTGATAAATTTCTTGATTTGTTAGAAGACAGCCCTGGTGATAGAGTGGTTAAGAGCTCACCTGCTAGTTAAATGTTTGGTTATTCTAACCCACCAGCAGTTTCATGGGAGAAAGATGCGGCAGTCTGCTTGTGTAACAATTACAGCCTTGGAGCAGTTCTACTCAATCCTATAGGGTTGCTATGAGTTGGAATTGACTCAGTAACATAAAACATCACCCAAATTAGCAAGGTATAATTGAAGAACATGAGCTTTAGGTTCACTCATGAACTTATCAGTCATTACCTCTGAGGAATGAACATGTTTCCCTGTTCGTCAAACCACAGCATGCCATCTCCTTGCACACATCAATTACAAGTCTATAGTTGAGATTATGTAGACCATGGTCTACTTAGAAGGTACTCTATAACACAGTCATTATGAAACCAGGCTTAAGATAACAGTCTTACTTATTTGCCAACCAAGCTAACAGTGTTCCACTGCCATCTATAAGGTTTTCATTGGCCTATCATGTTCAGAAGTAGATTGCTAGGTCCTTCTTCCTAGTCTGTCTTAATCTGGAGTCTCAGTGAAACCTGTCAACAATGGACAACCCTGTTGGTATTTGAAATACTGGTGCTAGAGCCTTCAGCATCACAGTAGCACACAAGCTATCACAGTAAACAAACTGACACATGAGTGGTGATATGGGACTGGGCCATGCTTCATTATGTTGTACACAAGGTGCCTATGAGTCAGACTGACATGATGGTACCCAAAAATAACTAGCAGTATTAAAAAAATGGAATTCTGCATTGATGCCCTGAAGTTATATACAGACAGTTAATAGTAGGACAAAAAGAAAAACCCTTTGACAGGGAAAGAATAAATCCTTCTATTTAGCTGGTAGAATATACAAAATAGCAATAAGCTCACCTTAAGGCAATTTATTTAGCATAGAGCAGATTTAGTGACATACATGGGAAAAGATTGCAGAGGTAAACAGATGCGTCAGAAAGTATCAGTCATACCTGAGTGAGTAATCATCAGCTTTGATGGAGTTAAACAGCAAGGTTTCTTGTTCAATACAGTCTCTGCACTAAATGAAGGTGCTCTATCAGTAAAGCAAGAAAAGAAAAAAAAAATCAGTTTTATCTAAGTTTCCTTCAATTCGTCTCTTATTAAATAGTGAGGTTCCCCCACCCAAACTTGAAATGAACTCAATTGCTACATAAGATCTGACTGAGTCTTTTCCTGAGAGTTAAATGGACCTGTAGTTATGAGATCTGATTTTAATAATACTCTTTCTCTAAGAAAACCCTGGTGACATAGTGGTTCGGTGCTCTGGCTGCCAACCAAAAGGTTGGCAGTTCAAATCCACCAGGCACTCCTTAAAAACTCTATGGAGCAGTTCCACTATGTGTATAGGGTTGCTATGAATTGGAATTCACTCAACAGCATTGGTTTTGGTTTGAATTTTCTGCCCCTATCACTTGTGACTCTGGGTGTATTAAACTCCCGCTGCATCAGTAGCCTCATCTATAAGACAAGAATTATAAAAAAGGTTAACCTCTCAAAACAACTTCTTGCTCCAAGAATGGATGAGAAATGAGCAGCTGAAACTATTTGTCAGCTGGGTCATCAAGTGTCTAATTACTAGAGTTGAGGGAGACAGCCACAGTCCTTCAGTATTATAGTTCTCAAGATGAAAGAGGAATCCCAAAGATTCATGTCTGTGATAGGCAGAAAAAATGTCCTCCCAACGATATCCAAATCCTAATCCCCCAAACCTGTGAACATGTTACCTTACATAGCACCTTTGAAAAGGTGATTAAGTCAAAGACATTAAAGTGGAAAGATTATCCAGAATTATCTGGATTCCAAAACCAAACCAAATCCACTGCTGTCAAGTGGATTTTGACTCCTAGTAACCCCAAAGTATGGTGTAAAACTGCCCCATAGGATTTCTAAGACTGTAATTCTTTACGGAAGCAGATGCTCAATGCAATCACAAGAAGAAACAAGCAGAAAGAACTCATTGATGACAAATGACAGTAGAATGGCCCCATAGCATTTCCAAGGAGTTGGAAGGTTGATTCCAACTGCTGGCCTTTTGGTTAGCAGATGAATACTTAATCAATATGACACCAGGACCCCTAATCACATAAGGGCAGTTAAAACTGGAAGAGGTAAGCAGAAGAGGCCAGAGAGATGTAATATGAAAAGAACTGACTCACTATGGCTGACTTTGAAGATGGAGGAAGGAGACCCCAAGCCAAGAAATGTGGGTTACCTCTAAAACAAACAAACAAAAAACAAGCAAGCAAGAAACAAAAAAAAACTGTCGACTTTCAGTAGATTCAGACTCATAGCGATTTTATAAGGCAGATTAGAATTCCCCCATAGAGTTTCCACAGAGTGGCTAGTGGATTCAAACTATCACCTTTTCAGTTAGCTGCCATATTTCTTAACCACAACACCATTAGAGCTCCAGGTGATCAGGTGGCCTCCACAAGTTTGAAAATGCAAAGAACTGTATTCCCCACAGAGCCTCCAGAAAGAAATGCAGCCCAAGTGACACTTTGATATTAGTACAATAAGTCTGTGTCAGAATTCTGATCTACAAAAAGGTTAGTTAATAAATTTGTATTGTCCTAAGGCACTAAAATTGTGGCAACTTGTTATAGCGGTAACAAAACTATTACAATGCCTAGCACGGAAACTAGTACACAATACCTCTCTGTAACTAAAGCTAGGTTGGATGACTGAATTACCATTTAATGAATGAATGCCTCTGATAGATGTCGACATGCTGCTTCCTGTGGAATATGGCTAAAATAATGTTTCACCTGCACATTCTTTATCCTCTGAATTCACACTTAAGTATCTCTTTTTTGGTAAGATTACTGGCTCTCATAATTCCTTCTCCTGGCTCTCCAACTCTTCTGTGTTTCGCATCACTTAGGTGCTACAATGCAAACACTAGCTTGCGTGTCTATCTTTTGACAATGAGAGCTTCCAGACAGTCAGATCATGTTACCTCGGTTTCTGTCCCCTTCTATTGGGTCATGATGAGTCAGAACAGACTCCATGGCAGCAGATTTGCTTTTCCTTTAAAACGTAGCTCCCTGTGGCATATGATTGAGTGCTACAGCTGCAACTCAAAAGATTAGCAGTTCAAATCCACTGGACACTCCTTGGAAACTCTGTGAGGCAGTTCTACTCTGACATACAGGGTAGCCATGAGCTCGAATCAACCCTATTGCAGTGGCTTTGGTGTTTCTTTTCAGTCCTTGTTAATTCCAATCTTCTGTCTTCAACCTACTGAAATGTCTGAGCTCTTTTTCTCCCCCTTTTGTATTTCCTCATCTTTGATTTTTGCCTGGACCTTCCTGTGGGCATACATCTTCACTGATCATAAAGTTAGCCTTGTTTCTTTTCTTTCCTAGATGCTGTTCTTAGCTTTCTATTATCCTGTGTCTGAAAGCCACTATTTTGTATGGCTTCTCTAGTTTTCTAGTTGTTTAAGGACAAATGATAAACTGGGGTTCTATTACTGCATCATTGTTTAAATGAATTTCTCCCTCAAGATAGTGTTTTAATGTGATTTGTGTTATTCAGGATTCTCTTTATCTTATTACTTACTGTTCGGAGGCTAGAAGCAGTTAGCAGTCTTACTCTTAAAGGCTCTAAATTTTCAGACTCTTCCCTTTTATTTCTGCTTGCAAAGTGGCCAATTACCTCCTGGGTAGGTATCTTTCTTTTTTATATTACTTTGACAAAAGAATCTAATAGCAGCCAATAGTCACTGACACTTTGATTCTTCTCAATCTCTTCCCCACAGCTGCCAGTTCGGGTGGTCCGTGATCATGCCCTAGAAAAACTGCAGGCAACAGTTTTATCAAAAATGTTTTCATTCCATTATATGAAGCATCATCTCTTCAACCTTTTTTTCTTGTTTCCTGTCTACTAAGGCTTGCTACATGGTTTAGATTTATTTTATTTGTGCTACAAAGATTTTCTCTTGTTATCCCAGGTACTGACATCCAACTGGTAGTGAGATGCAAGAGAGTGAAGGATTAGAGAAGTCACACAAGGAATGACACCTCACTACTGTTCTCACTTACCTGAGAGAATTAGCTTTAGGACCATCTATATGCAAATGGATAGGAAAATGTATTTGGCTTTGTGATAAGAAAAACAGAAAACAATGTTGGTGAACTTTTAGTCCATCTTTAGTGTAATTATTTTCTTGATGGAATCTCTTTGTAAAAAGTATATCAATTTGCCTCAAGATCAAGCCCTTCAGAGTAGAGGATATATGATAGTTGGAGATCAGTTTACAGGTTATAGCTAGAGGTGAAACAAACTCACTAAGAAAATGCTTAGTCTTATTGACTCTCCTTTGTAGGTTATTTTTTATTTATCCCTAACCACTTTCAAATTATGTCATTATCTTTGGTTTTGTTAAGATTAAATATACTTTGCATTGATGTCTTTCTTGTGTGGATTTTGTTGAGCATCTTGGATAGATATCTTCTCGTCTTTCATGATACCAGAAATTTTCTGCCGACAAACCTTCAGCAATTATCTTTGTGGTCTTTGTTATCCCCCTATTCTGGTACTCCATTCACTCATAAATTATTCCTCTTGATAGAGTCCCGCATAATTCTTACTGTTTCCTCATTTTTAAAAATCATTTTATTTGAGTTTTCCTCAAATATGTTGATATCAATTGCTTTTCCTACAATCTCACTAATCCTGCATTTCATTGTCTCATTTCTGCTCCCTTGACTTTCTGTCGAGTTGTCTAATTCAGCAATTTTATTATTAATCTGTTTGCTGATTGCTAATTGCTGTCTTTGAAGGATCTCTTGCAGCCTGTTCAATTTGTCATTATGTTCTGCTGAGTTTTACCTGATCTCTTGAAGAGTATGAGATATTAATATTTCATATTCTACCTCTGATAATTACAGAAAATTCTCTTCATCTGGCAAATTTCTTGATTTTTTGTTTTGGGAGCTTTCTGAAGCCACTGTAATCTGCCTCTTGAGTGATTTGATATTGACTGTTGTCTTTAAGCCATCAGTAAGTTTTTGCATTTATTTGTGCTTGCTTACTATATTTTAACTTCTTTGTTTGTTTGTTTGTTTTTGAGATGACCAAATTGGTTGGTTTTATTGACTAGTTTGATTATTGTTGCCTCAGAGGTTGTAACACCCTGTCACCACATGGTTAGAGATTTTACTAGGCATGTGAGCACAGGTGTCCTTTTACTTTTCTTGTATATATTCAGCTTGGGTGTCCAGATAGTCAGTCGTCAAGTGTGTAGTGTGGGCTATCCCCTACAGTTTTAGATATGCAAAGTTGATTGATGTATGCACAGGTATCTGGCACATGCTGAAAAAGTAGGGGGTGACAGCCATCTGTGAGTGTCTGTGAGGAAGACTTATCCCTATTTCTTAATGTGTGTAAGTAAACAGCTTTTGCTGCAGAAGAATGGGTGTTGGATGTTGTATGCACTGCTAAAAAGCTTTCAAAGTCTATTGACCCCTTATCGCTGCACCTAGGAAAAGAATCTGTTTCTGCCTTGAGTTCCTGGCTAACAGGAGGTGGCAATTGTTTTTTTCCTATTTGATGTATTGTTTCCTCTCTGTGTCTGGGAAGGAAATTCTGGTGATGTAGTGGTTAAGTGCTAATCAAAAGGTCGAAAGCTCAAAGCCACCAGGTGGTCCTTGGAAAATCTATGGAACAGTTCTACTTTGTCCTATAGGGTCACTATGGGTTGGAATCGACTCAATGGCAGCAAGTTTTGGTTTGGGTTATGTCTGAGAGAATGGCTTAGGGTGTGCATAAGAGGGCCTACTTATGGCCCAGGTAGTGTGTCAGTGCAGAGGAGGGAAGAAAAAGCACTAGGGAAAAGCACAGAGGTTTAGGCTGAAAGGAAAAATTAAATCCATGCATGGCAGGTTAGATGCAAACCGCTTAGCATTTGCACAACTGAATAGAGTATTTCACTGATTTTGCAGGTGTGATTCTCTCCCCCAAGGAAGCTGTTTGTCAAATGCCACCACCCTGCTCATAATGCTGGCCATTACCAATCTTCTTGTGGGATGCCAGTTCCTGCCAACTCTGGTCCGGACAATTCTAGGAATCTCTGTGCCTACTCTCCTTTTCCTGTAACTCAGTCTGATTTCTTAGCATTTACTTTGATGCTCAGGGCTCCTAAAATGTTGTATATGATTGATTCTGGTTTTTTTTTTTTTTTTTTTTTTTTTTGGATCTTTGCTATTAGAGGGATCACAGGAAGTATCTGAATTCTCTGCCGTCTTAGCCTCTCCATCTATTTTCAACATTTCCAGTTACCAGTTTGAAGATGGCATACATACAATATTTGAAAAGTAGGATCAGGTGGCAGATAGACTCAAAATATCATTCATTTGCTCATTTAGTTACTCATCCACTTACTGATCAGCTACTCAGCAGTCACCTTGAGATAAAGTCACTGATATAAACTGAATGAAAATCTATTAAATTTAATAACATTTCTAGTGTTTTTGTACTTAAGAGCCAAAGTTCAGGTGTGTAAATAAAGGATTTGTAAAAATGGTTTAGCAGCCTTTCTGAAATAAATATTAAGTATTGTACTTGACAATAAACTCATTATTAACTAATAGTGTCTGTAGGCACTGGGAAGCCAGTGTGAGTATAGGTTTCATTTTAGAGCCAACATGGAAATGGAAAAAAGACCTACTTTACTGATAGAAAAAGTAAAAATCAAGAATAACTGAGAAACATAATAAAATACTGTAAAATTTGCTAATGTAATTTTTAAAACACTAATGTTAATAAATTCCTTCCATAATTTTACAAAAAATAAAAGAATAATCTTATTCCATAAATTTTGTTTCATTTATGTGCTTATATTCATCTGTAAATTATTAGAAAAAAGTCAAAGTTCAGAAAAATGAGGATTAATATCATTTATGAATTTATATACACACTAAACAGATTTGAAGATACTAAACTTAATGAGTACTTTTAGTGAAGTAGTAAAGCATATTTAATATATATAAATTTTTCCCTGCCACAATCAAGTAATATAAATGCTTTATTATTATTGTTTTGTTGTTTCTAAAATGTCTCTTCCGAATCCCGTTAGTATGACTAGAAAGAATTCATTTCAGACATGTTTTAGTGGCTTCTACTCTTTTAAGAGTGAAGCAGGGGGAGCTTGGGCCTTAATCTGTAATTAGTTTGTGAAGACTGTTCAAACAAAAGTTTTCTAGAATTTTAGTCTCTCTTGAGCATCACTGACAGGCTTGTTGCCCAAACATCCATGCTGCCTTTAAGGTCTGCTGTTTTACTACCCAAACCCAAAACCCAATGCCATTGAGTCAATTCCAGCTAGTGGTGTTACTGCATTCTTACCAAATGTATGCAAGGATTTTTATTAGCTCCCAGGAATAACCCAGGCTCTGTTTTCTTTATCAAATTGCCTGTCACTCTTAAATGCTGTGGGTTGAAACACAGAATGAGTCTCTCCTACTTGACAACTTTCCCCTAAGTTCAGTTCTTTTTCTTTATCCTGGGGAAAACCTAAACAACAGCTTAGTTCTTCAAGACTAACCTAAATCTACTATGTTTTATAATTAAAATAATCTATTCTTGAATTATTTGGTGTCATCATTTCTGTAAGTCTATCTTTCAAAAAGATAAAAGTATGAGATATTTGCCTTCTTAGTGTTTGAGACTTTAATATTGTTTAGTATACACAACACCATAGCCTTTATTAACAACCATATCCCTACCAAAAGACTGAGAGAAGAAATCCAAAGATTAGACTTGGCTACCTTCATAAATTACTCTGTGTATTCCTTTCATCTTCTTTTGATGTTTCCTATACTGTTTAATGTTTTCCACGTAGAATTCTTAGCTATTGCAACTCAAGGTTTGAATTTTCACTCCAGTTCTTCCAATTTGATAAATGTTGAGTGTGTTCTTCCTTTTTGATTTTCTATCTCCAGCTATTGGCACATGTAATTATAATACTTTACTTTGTCTTCTCAAGAAAGTAACAAAAGAAGATGGAAAGAATACACAGAGTCATTGTACCAGAAAGAACTGGTTTATGTTCAACCATTTCCAGAAGTAGCATACAAGGACCACCAACTAAGTTCACCAGCTCATCCTAGAAAAAGTGCTACAAACTTCATTGCTGAACATCACTACTGTCGCCTTTGAAATAATCCACTTGTGAAGCTATGTACCAACTCCAGTCCACCCTTCAAAGCAGTTTTGGAACTCTTTTCTGCAAGGCCGCAGAGCTGTTGTTGTACTACCCTTGATGTCCTGAATGTCATCAAAATGTCTTCCTTTCAATATTTCTTTTATCTTTGGGTGAAAAAAGAAAGAAAAGAAAAAGAAAAAAGTCATTGGGAGGCAGATCAGATCAGGTGAGTAGGGAGGGTGTTCCAACAGTTATTTGTTTACTGGCTAAAAACTCCCTCACAGACAACTACATAATTAATTTTGCCAAGTTACCACCATGCCACTGTGTGCAATGGCCATTTCATAAAGAACACCAAATTGCACTGAAGGGTGAACTAGGTGCTGGCATACGTGTGTAACTTCTCAACGGGGTGTACTTCGAAGGTGACCATAGTGATATTCAGCAATGAGATACACAGCACTTAGAACAATTAATTTCATGGGCTTAATTTTTGGACCTCTTTTGATCATGAAATGATGATACTGATGAAAGAAGTCCAAGCTGCACTAAAGAAAATGATGAAAAACTAGGTTACAGGAACTTATAGAATATCCACTGAAATGTTTAAACAAATGCATGCAGTGCTGGAAGTGCTCACTCCTATATGCTAAGAAATTTAGAAGATAGCTCCTTGGTCAACCAAAAAGAAGAGATCCATGTTTATGAATATTTTCAAGAAAGAGAAACAAACAGAACGTGGAAATTATCAAACAATATCACTAATGTCACATGCAAGTAAGGTTTTACTGAAGATCATTCAAATGTGGCTGGCTATAGGGGTACATTGACAGACAACTGCCAGAAATTCAGGGCAGATTTAGAAGAGGATGTGGAACCAGGTGTATCATTGCTGATGTCATATAGAACTAGGCTGAAAGCAGAGGATACAGAAAAATTTTACCTGTGTTTCACTGACTGTTTATGCAAAGTCTTGGACTGTGTAGATCATAACAAATAACGAATAACATTGTGGAGCATGGGAATTCAAAACACCTAACTGTGCTCGTAAGGAATGTGTACGTGGATCAAGTCATTCAAACAGAACAAGGAAGTTCTGCAGGATTTACAACATGAAAAATAGTTGTATCCTTTCACAGTAGCTATTCAGTCTGTATGCCAAGCAAATAATCTGAGAAGCTGAACTACATGAAGTAGAACAGGGCATCAGGAGTGGAAGAAAACCTTGCTTGTTGAAAGTGAAGAGGACTAGAAATACTGACAAAGATCATAGGCCACAGCCTTCATTATGGGTTATACTTCAACATAAAGAGACCAGATATTCTCACAACTGAAGAAATGAGCAACATTAACACCAATGGAGAAAAGATTGAGGTTCTTTAGGGTTTAATTTTAGTTGGAGCCACAATCAATAGCCATGGAAACAGCAATCAAGAAGTCAAAAAATGCACTGTATTCGGCAAAACTCACTGCAAGGGACCTCTTCAAAGTATTGAAAATCAAAGACCTCATCTTGAAGACTAAGGTGTGCCTGACCCAAGCCATGTATTTTTAATCACATCATATGAGTGTGAAAGCTGGATAACGAATGTGGAAGGGAGAAGAAAAATTGGTGCCTTGTAATTGTGGTATTGGACAAGAATATTGAATATACATACCATGGACTGCCAAAACAATGAAAAGATGTATCTTGGAAGAGGAGTGCTTCTTAGAAGCAAGGATAGTGAGACTATGTCTAACATACCTTGGACATGTTGTCAGGAGGGACCGTGCCCCAGAAAAGAACATCATGCGTCCTAGACAGTTAACAGAAAAGAGGAAGATCCTCAAGGAGTTGGGCTGACACAGTGGCTGCAACAGTGGGCTCAAGCATAGCAGTGATTGCAGTTACGGTGAAAGACCACACGAGTAAGAACCTACTTGATGGCACCTAGCGACAATAATAATTTTCACAAGGGGAAAAAAAAAGAAAAAAAAAAAAAAACTCTGCTGTTGAGTAAGTTGATTTTATCTCACAGAAACTCTATAGGACATATTAGAATTGTCCCATGGGGACTCCAAAGAGCAAGTGGTGGATTAGAACTGCTGGAGTTTGGGTTGGCAGCCTTATCTTGCTGTACCTCTTAACCACTGCTTCACCGTGACTCTATAGTTGCATTGAAACCACAACAAAGAAACACCCTTGCCATCAAGTGACTCATAGCCACCCTATTTAAGATGGAGTAGAAGTGTCTTACGGTTTCCAAGGAATAGCTGGTGGATTTGAACTGTTCCTATTTTGGTTAGCAATCAAACTCTTAATCAAAGTGCTAGCAGAGCTCTGTAGTTGAATTAGACAGTCATATTATCGTGTTAGACATATTTTACACGTCTGTGTAAGTGACGCAGGTCTTTTGATTCATTTGCCTGCGATTGCTTCCCTCATGAAGGACCCTCACAAGTGGCACCATGCCAATCCTTTTCCACCTGTCACTGTCAAAAACAAGACAAAATGAACAGTTAGCACAGTGTGCTTAAGATAATATCTCATTGAGGGGAGGTGGCCAGCAAATTATTGCAGAACATGCAGGTTATTTATGTAAAAATTCTGAAACTTTTCTAAATAAAACAGGTGTAATTTAGTGAGAAAAAAATGGTAGAATGACCATTGATAAGGTACTGAAACATATGCTACTTGAGTTGATATCTGCATAGAGATCAATTAAAATAGCAATATCCAAAATTTATTCAGTCATTTATTATCACCATCACTTATTTAGCAATTAATTATTCTGTATTTAGTGTCTACCAAACATCATTATTCTAAGTCCTGAACATATTAATGAATAAAATAGCCCTGCTAGCATGGTGTTGAAGTGTTTTGTTGCTAAAGAAAAGATCAGATGCTCTATTTCACCAGCAGCTCTTCAGGGTAAAAAGTGTGGCAGCTGGCTTCCGTCAAGATTACAGCCTTGGAAACTACTCTGTCTTGTAGTGTCACTATGAGTTGGAATTTACTCAAGCATGATGGTTTTGAATATTGTTGGTTTTGTCCTTCTGAAACTTTAAGTTTAATGATGCACTCAGTCAAAATTGATTATTTTTTTGGAAATCTAGTGTACTTTGATGTCACTAAACCAAAACCAGGTGAAACTGACTACACATTTTTGTTCTTGAGGAGCAGCTGGGGGGTTCAAACAGCCAACCTTTCACTAGCAGCCAAATGCTTAACCACTGCACCGATAGGTGTTCATAACTCATGATTGAAGTTTCCTTAGAAATTAATCTTAGTATTTTCAGGAATGTCTGTAAAAGCCTACCTTCAATTGTGTGAAGATGGTTCACTTTACCAAAGCTATTTTTTCTGAAGTGTGTATGTTAATTTAATGAAAACAAAATAATATCTAGCAAAAAGCAGAGGCCTATTAAGGTATGTTCTGTTGATGCATTAAAATGTCTTGAAAAGATAAGGTTTTGAACTATAAGCTTGTAAAGAAATACACATATAAAATGATACACATAATCAGATCAAACAACAATACAACAAACCTACTTACCATCTTCAACTTTCCTAAGTTTGAGCATACTTTCTTCTTTAATATTGCTTTTACTGTTGTGTGCCTTTGAGTCAGTTCTGACTCATAGAAACCTTGGTTGCCCAATGGTTAAGCACTCATCTGCCAGCAGAAGAAACTTTTGTGGTGCCGAATCACCAATGGCTCCACAAGAGAGAAGACTTGGCAGTCTGCTCCTGTAAAGAGTATATAGCCTAGGAAACCTATTGGGCAGTTCTATTCTTTCCTATAGAGTTACTAGTAATGCATCTCTTACACTACCTAGCATATGTTTCTTCTTCTTTGATAGGCTTTCATCAATACCTCCTCTTCTGGGAGGATGTCCATGCTCCCTCTTTTCCTGATAAATTAATTAACTTCTTATCTTAACATGAACAACTTTTAAAACTGTATTTTATCTATTATTACAGTGTGTGAAAATTAGTTGTGCTTACTTCTGTCTCTCTATCAGCTTCTCTTTAGAGGGAGAGGAATATATCATTTTTTTCTATGGTCCTGGGGCATGATAATGTGACATTTTTGTGTTCTTAATATCTACAGATGTTTGGCAAACAAAAGTTGCTCAAAAAATGTTTGCTGAGTAAATCTAATAAGTTGAGTACACTGAATGGTATAAAATTTTAATCCTATTAATTATCAGAGTTAAATACTTCATTGTTTAATAATATTTAAGCTTCATTACAAGATTTGCTTTTTAGGAAAATGTGACACCTCAACTATTTTACATAGTTTTACATACAGGGTATTCTGATATGATATCCAATTAAGTATGTACGTGACTTTGAATGTATATATATATTTATAGCAGCTCTTTCATTGGTTAACCTATCTGAACTTCACTATCCAGTCTACTAAACCTAGCATCACATTTGACTTAGCTTTGCTTGCTTTAAACTTTCCACGTAATTGCCAAGACTGAATATTACCTATGTAGCTCATTATCCTTAAATAGCTACCTGTATTATTCTCTAATTTGAGATCTAGGGTAAACACAAACTAGCTTTTTTCATTTACATGAAGACTGGACAGAGGTGGCCGTAGTTACGTTGTTGTTAGGTGCCTTCAAGTCAATTCTGAATTATAATAACATAACTGGATGGCACTGGGTTGGTGGGTTTTATGTACGACAGAATGAAGCATTGCTCTATCTGCCTCATCCTCACAATCATTGCTATATTTTAGCCCATTGTTACAGCCACTGTATCAGTTCACCCATTGAGGGTCTTCCTTTTCTTTCACTAATCCTCTACCAAACATGATGTCCTTCTCCAGAGAATGGTGCCTCCTGAATAGGTCCAAAGTTGGTGAGACAAAGTCTCCCTTTCCTTACTTCTAATGAACATTCTGACTATACTTCTTTCAGGGCTGATTCATTTATCTTTCTGGAATTCCCTAGTATGTTCAATATTGTTTGACAAAAACCATAATTCAAATTCATCAGTTCTCCTTTGGTCTTTCTTATTTGTTGTCCAGCAGTCATAAGACAACTGAAAATACCATGGCTTTGGTAGGCTTCCTTTACTGCTCAAAATTGTATCTTTGCATTTTAATACTTGAAGAGGTCTTTTGTAGCAGATTTGCCAATGCATCATCTACTTTCTTCACTGTTGCTTTCATGGGCATTGATTTTGTATTTGGGTTTCAATTATGGTATGGATTATTACTGATTATGGTTACACATAAAATAATATAAAAGAAGAAAATATCTTCACCTTTTCTTATTTCCCTTCAACAGATGATCAACAAAGTTATGTCCACTGATTCTGTCTCCTTTTATTCAAGAGGCAGTATTTCATTTAAATATACTGAAGGCAAAATCTTTTGAATCTTCCACTTGAATTTATACCTGGCTTAAATAAAATTAAGAAGACTGAGTGTTTCGAGAAAGTATGTGTAAATACAAGTTCTGCTACAGTCTCTGAAATCAACCTATAATATCATGAATTTCTATCCTGCACTGCTAATTATAATACCAGAGCTTTTTCCCCATTATTTCACTTTGTGGAACTTTTTACATTTCTTCAATGAAGAACTGTCTGGACTACCATAAATGGATAGTTTTTAAAAGTTATTGGCTAAGATATACAAATGTAGTATACTTTGATTTTGAATAAGCAGTATTGTTTTCATTACATGTGTTTTCACAAATTCCCATGAAAAAATAAAGTTTGACTCTTTGAAACAGAGAAGAAGGAGCAGGAGAGAAAAGACTGCCATGCAAAACAAAATCCTATTCCATTTCTCTTAGTCAAATGATTTAGGTTTAACTACTCTTGCTTTTGTTGGGGCCGAACACAGAAGCGAAGGATTTTAATCTTCTTTTCCATAACATACATAATTATGGAAATTTAAGTCAACAGCTGTTCAGCTTTCAAGTTACCAGCTATATTCAAGTCTGAGAATAGAAGACAATCTGTTTAAATGAAGTCTTGTTTGAATAAAGGCCATTGGTTTTAGCGTCTGTGTTTAGGCAAAAAAAAAAAAAAAAAAAAAAAAAAAAAAAAAAAAAAGGAAAGAGAGCAAAAGCAAAAGATGGTTACAAAAATAAAGGATCTTTTCCTAGAATGACCCTTGTTTGTTAGAAATATTGCAAAATCAGTATTCAACATGCAACCCAGAAATTGAAGTGTGTTTTCTATCGAGTCATCAGAATATTGAGGAACCTGAATCCATCAAGTCATGAACTACTCAAAGTTAGAAATATGATGTAGTATAGGAGGTGGTATATAGTAGCCCTTCTACAAAAATGCATGTTGATGGAAAGGAACAAAGTTGTCAAGACTATATACAACTGAGCTTCATTTTAGAAAGGTTGATCTAGTAGTAGTCCACAGGATATGCAAGTTGTATAAAAGACTATTATCAAGTTGTATAAAAGACTATTCTTAATTCAGAAAATTAAGATATAAGGTTGAGAGGAGAAATACCTTGTGTCATTATGGCCCTTATTATTTTCTGTTTTCATTATTTTTCTGTGTATGTGATTAAAAAAAAGTGTACTCTTATTATTGTAGTTTAAAAGGCATGATAAGATAATGTGATTTTTTTGCCCCCAAAGTAGAATGTATGGCTACATCTGGAAATGTAAAAACCTTACTGAAAATATATTGACTAAAGACTGGGCAGGTAAGAGGTAAGAAAATCGATTTTGTTGATATTCTCAATACTTAGTATATTGTTATAGGGAATCACATTAAAGAAATTTAAGGTGACTAACATACACATATAAACGTCATTGTATTAATTTATATTGGTGATACCTACGTTAACCACCTTCTTTCCAGCTACATGCAATATACACAGAATTGGAATATTGGGACTACTAAGGCAAAACTTCAGGCTCTTTGGCTTGTGTCACACTGTGTTCAAAGAGGATCTCCTTCCACCATCTGTCTCTTTTCTGCTTAAATTCATCAATGCCTTGTGTGCAAGTCTTCACAGTCTTTAATTTCGTAACATATTGCTCTCTTGAATGTTCTGTACTTCTCTTTCTAGGTAAGCTATCTAGCACACACCTGCAAAAGTTTTCCATCTTCCTGCTTTGAACTATCAGTCTGAAATCACCATAAGAAAAACACCATTTGTCTTTCATTTCTTCACTCCCTGTCCATAAGTAAAAGTTGGCTGTCACCTAAAATATCACTTTTACCATTGTCCTTTTAAATGCTAACTGTTTCTTTTCCCATGTCCCAGCACTCCGGGATAGTGAGGTAGTGTTGTTGTCCTGCATGCCATCTGGTAAGACTTTTCACAATAACTTCCTCAGTCTCTTATAAAAATAGCAAAAATATATATGAGCGTATACACGTAAACACCCAAACAAATCCCAACTCATTTGAGATCCATCACATTTCATTATATAATCCCCACGTCCTCCTTACTGCTGTTATCAACAGAAAAGTCTAGTCAGCTCTCTACTATTCAGCACAATTTTAGTGACAGCCTCATAAACCTTCTATTCACCCCAATTTTGTCATTATCACTCTAGGTGACAAGACACCAGTGTACAAGACAATCGTCTATAATTAGTATTGCCTCTCTAAAGACCATGTCCTCTACTCTACCTCTTGCAGGGATCCAAGCTCTCTCAGGGAGTCCCTTAGTATAGGTTGAAATTCACAATATCTGCCATGTACTAAGTGTGTGCTGGTTTTGGAATAAAAAGATCAACAGAAATGAATCTTGGCCTTAAGGATGTTATTACATAGAATGGGAGTGTGACATACAAACAACTAACATATTCATGGTTTTCAAATAAATATCTCAGTGGTGTTGTGAAAACATAAGAGCAGTTGTATGGTGCCTGAGTGTAACCATAGACCCATCACCACTTCTTGCACGTCAGTCACCAGTGGTAGTTGTCCTGGGTCTCCTGCTCTGTCCAGTTTCTCACTAGCATCTGGTGGAGTCTCATGAGAAAGAACTTGCTTGCAAATAAGTGCAGATTTCCTTTTTGTCAGGTGCTCCCAGAACTTTTTAACAATCACGTAGCCAGTCTTTGACGTTGACAGATGATATTGTATCTGATTCATTATTACCTGCATTTACTGCAACTGGACTGGTGCCTCTTCCTCTCATGCTCTGCCAGGTGGAATATTTCTTTGTATTCCTACTTCTAGGAAAGTTTAACTCTCTTTGGATTTCAGGTTTCTTGGTTGCCTTGGGAATTCAGCCTTTGAGAATTGGAGAACTCAGTTATGATTTCAAATACAAATAGAACATTTTAATTTTTTTTTACTCAATGGCAATGGGTTTTTTAGTATTATTACAATTGAATAAAAATGTACATTCCCATATAAATTTGCATGCCCACCTATATGCAGCTCCCACTGCTCTCCTTGCCCCGTGACAGCACACTCTTCCTCTCTGCTCCATACATGTCTTACCCTCCTGACAACCTCATATCCCCTCCTCTCTATCCACTTCCCAGCCTCCAGTAAGAGGTCAGCAGGATGACATCCTATAGATGCACAGAACCATAAAGTGCACACATGACATGGTCACTCTGTGTCTCCAAGTCCAATCCATTCCTGTCTGAGGGTTGACCTCCATTATGATTTATGGGCAGGGGCAGCACCAGGGCCAGTAGCCATGCTCCAAGGGGACTCTGAGGCCCCTGGACCATCATTTGCTGTCGTTTAATAGAGATCTCAGGGTGCATCCCTTTTTATTCTTGTGTTGCCAATGAGACTCAGCTTTGTGAGCTCCATCATGGCTATCACTGGTGGTCACTGGTCGCCATCTGGTTCTTCCGGTTACAAGTCAACATAGTCCCCCATTCATGTGGGTCTATCTTCTGGGTTCTCTTTTCCCCGCATTGTTTTGGTCCATGGTGAACATCCATTCCCGCTGAGTTGACACCATTTACTGTACCCTCAGATGGCAGCTTGGCAGCTTTTATGGCCCCAGATGCCACTCACCAATGTGGGGTGCAGAGGGCTCTCTTGGCAAAATGCTAGTTGTACCAATTTGCCTCCATTTCACATGACAGCATGGTCCCTGGCCCACTGTCCCAGCTACTCTGTCCTTGCAATATTGGTTTAAGATGGGAGGAGTAATCATGTTATGTTGAAGTCCAGTTAATGCTGATCTTCTTTCTAATGTGTGCTGTTACAGATCTCAGCCAACCAAATTTCTATCAACCATCTAATCTAAGCCCTCCCCCCTCCCCCTCCCTCCTTCCCCACCTTTGCAGCTATCTAAGGGTCTTTTCTTCTATGCACGAGTCTGTTTTTGAGTTTTTATAGTAGTGGTCTCATACTTTGTCTTGAAATAAAATTTACTTTGTCTACTAAGTAAACAAACCTGCTTAAAAACAGTTTTAAACTTGAGAAGCCAACTTTTTTCTGTGCTTTGACAAAGCGCAGTTCATTTACAGACGTGAAGGTTATTTGCTTATTTGGATGTTTATTTCTGGTAGAGTGGGAGCAATAGCCCTCCTAGCATGCACATAGGAAGGAGAAACCAAACCTTTGTATTTCTTTTCTGTTCCCTGCAGCATCTAATGCAGTGCTGACAATCTTTTTTAATATATTGCTTGATTATTTTATTTTGTATCTCACAAGACATATGAGATGCTAAGAATGTTTCAGATTGATTCATCATTAAAGATTATTTCAGCATTTATGAGGCCTGACAGTTAAGTTCATGAATTTGTCACAGTGTCTTTAAGCTGGCAGCACTGTACAAACAACTCTGTGAGGTTTCATAACTTTGGAATACCAGAGTCTCACAGCTGTATTCAGGAAGACACATGGCAGTGTCTTGCTGAATGGCATTCATTACTGTTGTTGTGCATTTTTGCGTGCTGTCGAGAATATTGGGGCTTGAATTAGAGCAACAAACAAATATGAAATTTCTTATTAAACTTGGCAAGAGTGGAAGTGAAACTGGGGACATGTTAGTCCAAGTTTATGGAGGTAATGCCCTGAAGAAAATGGCAGTGTAGAAATGGATTAAACTTTTTCAGAGGGGAGAAAGAGCATCACTGATGAAGAAGGTCGGGATGGCCAGAAACGAGCAGAAGTGATGAAAACATTGCAAAAATTTCTACTAGCTGGGCAGACAGTCAAGTTTACTATTTGGAAGTGCTGAAAAGGCTATGTGAGACAGCTAGGTGACAATGACCTGAATTTTTGCCATCAACTCATGGCTCTTGCATCAGGCAATGCACTGCTTGTACAGCACCTTCTGGGAGGGAGTTTTTAGCCAGCAAACAAAGGACTGCATTGGAACACCCTCCCGACCACCTGATCTGGCCCGCAAGGACTTTTTCTTTACCTGAAGATAAAGGAAATATGGAAAGGAAAACATTTTTGATGACATCCGGGACATGGAGTTTACATAATAAGGGCACTGAGACTCTGATGGCTGTTCCAGAAAAAGAGGTCCAAAATTGCTTTGAAGGGTGGACTAGGTACTGGGGTCAGTGCATAGCTTCCCAAGGGGAGTACTTTGAAGATTACTGTAGTGATATTCAGCCATGAGGTGGATAGCACTTTTTTCTGGGATGAGTCCATGAACTTAATTGCCAGACCTTGGCATATATGAGGTTCTTTTGCCCTGTGTGGAATAATAAGCAGAAGTTACCTTCTGTATTTTAACACCAACCAAGCCTTTGTTTTCTGTCTCTAATTTGATTCGGCCACCTAATTAGCTGTATTTGTTTTATAGAAACTTACTGTTTAATGACAACTACCTTGATTGCTCATCTTGTGTGGTGCAGGTTTATTATACCTCTGTGATTTCCTAGGACTTTCCTTAGCTTTTATGAGACACAGATCCTCTGTCTCTATAGCTCTTTAGTAGACAGTGAAATTTCCATTATTTTCAGTAAGAGATAAGCTTAGGCAGCAACTGAGTCCTGCATTGTTGATTATATTTTTAGTGTTATTACTATTAGCTATACTATATATCGATTAAATACTTCTTGTATACTGTAAAGGCAGTAAAATATTGAAAACCAGCATCCTTTCATAGGAAATGTTTATCCTGTAAAAACATGAGAGATCCTTCCTCCTCCCTACAAAAAAAGAAAAGGAAAAAAAAAATACATAGTCATGTTAATTTGCTTTTAGAACTATGCAACTTATACTTGGAGGAAATCTAGTTGTAAGCTAATCCGAAGTCCTCTGGTGGGTTTGGGTGCCCATATAACAGCTCTTTGCTTGAGCAGTTCTTATACTTTTCTAGGAAGTGAGATCTATTATTGGATAGCTCTCAGTGTTAGAGAGTCTTTTCTTCTCTTGAGATAAAACCCAGGATAAGTTATGGGTAAATTTATCTAAGACAGAGGTATGGTCAAGATAACCCCTGAATATTGGAATATTGAATATTTTCACCCATCTGTCCCATGCAAAGAGAAAGATGCAAGTAATAAGGTTATTGACAGGTTTGTTAGGAAGCAATTGAGTTGACAAAAGTATAAGGAAATTCCACTGAGCATCTCTGTGACTCATTCTATAGACAGTGTTTATTTCTTGGCCAGAATGAGTAAGAGGAGAAAACTGGTTGTAGTAAGAGTGACTTTATTTACAGTTGTCAGCTGCTAACTCTTCAGCAAATTTTTAGACAGGCAGGCAAAATGAGGACCTGTGATCCAGAAAATATTTTAGGAAGTGCATCTGTAATTTAAAGAAATGAATGAAAGCTGGAGTGCAAATTCATATAAATGTAACTGTGTGGGTAAGTAATATATTCAATAATTTAAAAATCTTAATTTTTAATTTAAAAAATCTTAATTTGTGAGAGTTAAGAACCATTGAAAACATAACTAGATGGCTAAGAATTAAAAAAAAAAAAAAAAAAAAGGAATATAAAGAGCAAAACCCGAAGGGAACACACTGCAAAAGCACTTAAGTGTCTTTGTTAAAATACTTTGCTGGTAAATTAATTTAATTATGCTAATCCGACTGGGTGACAGTAAAACATACAAAGGTCCTCATTACAGAATGACAGAGAGAACAGTGAGAAATGTTCTTAATGCTTTCCAGAAAACTTAAAAGCGAAACAACACAAAACTTGTTAAGCTCTGCATCACTAAGCTTTGGTGTAAAAAAAAAATTAATTATGTATACAGGTACCAAGTCCTTCTGAGATTGTTCAGGTGCTTTGGGTCTCGAGAATCTAATGATTTCTATCTCAGCTCATAGCAATGAAAAGAGAAGGAGAACTAGACTAATTCTTCTTTTTTTTAAAAAAAAAAAAAAAGTATGTCCTTCCTAATATGGTATTGTGTCTCTTGTGCCTAAAATGGGACTCTACTCTCCCTATCTCCCCCTCTTTTTTCAAAATCGAAATTTGTTGACCAAGTTGTAACACAAACTGGGATTTCATTAATGATTTGATTGGTGTTTTTGCATAGTAACAATGAACATACTTTCTACTGAACAATACTGCCTGTACCTATGGTTTTATTTTCATATTTGGGCCCTATGAGAAAGTCAGTGACAAATATTCCTTATAAAGTCAGCCAGCCACCTCCATTTTTTTAAAGTACACAGGAAAAAAGAAAAAAAAAGATCATATTGCTTGTTTACATATAACTGAACAAACACAACAATAGTAGAGAAAATTGAAAGTTAAACACGCTCTTTTAGAATAAAGTATGTGAGCCATGCATTGGATCTCAACTTAAAAAAGCAACACACATCTATTTTTCTTTTTATTAGGTACATCGGTATATTGTAAGATCCTTTGTCACACAGATGTCATCACTTATGTACTCCTTTTTCCTTTATAAAAATATTATTTTTGGCCCATGAGCAAGAAGGGAAATGTTTTGTCAAAATGTGTGTGCAAATGCAGTTACAAACACTACATCCAGATGCATTTCACCATTTCATTTAGTATTCAGATTGATTTAACTGCTATTAAACACAGCAGATACTTATTGATCTGTCGGTCTATATATTTTCCATCCCCACATCTCCCTTCCCTGGTAACTATCAAAGATTGTTCCTTTCTCTGTGTAAATGTGTTCATGAGTTTTCATAGTAGTGGGCTCACACCACTACTGTCCTGTGCTTGACTCATTTCATTCAGCATAATTCCCTCCAGCTTGCTCTGTGTTATGAGATGAGATCTAGTTTTGCCAATACCGTCTGCTAGAAAGACTATCCTTTCCCCACTTAATGGATTTAGGGCCCTCGTCAAAGATCAAGCAACCAGAGTTAGATGGATTTTCATCTGGGTTCTCGAATGCTTAATCTCCATTTGGTCAATGTATCTATTGTTGTACTGACACCAGGTGTCTTTGTTTCTAAGATCTGTCTCTTATAAACCGCACATTTTGCTGTCATTTTGCAGTGCTCTCTTTTGTGGTGCTGACATCTTCTTTGTTCCTCTTATTCTACCATGCTAAATTCCTTTGTTTTGAGGATTTCTCTTTCATTTCTTTTGTAGATTTTGTTTTTTATTGAGACTTTATGTTTTCCTTCTTTATTTTGATGAGTAGGCATATTTTCTGGTTTATTTTGTGGTTAAACTGAAATCTGCCCTTGTCTTCCTAGGTTTGAACAAGTCTGTTGCTACTTGGTAGCATGTTGCTTCTGATTCTGTTAGAAACTTCTATCTCCACATTGTTTATTCTCCCTTCTAGTGTTCTGATGTTGTCATTTACAGATTAACCTCTCTGGTTCCCTGTTGTAATTATTTTGGTTTTAGACAGACTTTGAGAATTTATTTTCTATGTTAGAATCTGGCTGGTACAATCTTGCATCCTAGATTCAGTCTGTGGTCTGATATTTGTTTGTTCTCTGACCAAAGGACTCTTTAATAATTCTTGTAAGTTTGGTATGGTTTTTACACATTCCCTCAGTTTCTGTGTACCTGGAAAAATTCTAATTTCACCATCACATTTGAAAGAGAGTTTTGCAGGATATCTTATTCCTGGTTGGCATTTTTTTTTTTTTTTCTTTCAAGATTTTATGTATATCAGCCCATTATCTTCTTGCTTACATGATTTCTGCTGAATAATCAGGGGCTTAGTCTTATTGTTTCTCCTTTACGTGTGACTTTTTGTTTTTCTCAAGCAGCTATGAGAATTTTTTTTCTCTGTTCTTGATTTTAGCAAGTGTAATTATGATATGCTTTAGTGATTTTCTTTTAGGCTCACTCCTATATGAAGTTCACTGTGGACAGCTCCTTGATGGTCAGCTTTTCATGTTTTATGATATTAGAGAAGTTTTCTGTCAGTAATTCTTCAGTGACTCTATCTGAGTTTTCTAGTTTCTTTCCCTGTTCTGGAACTCTGATCACTTGCAGATTTTATTTTTTGATTGTATCCTGTTTAGTTCTCAGGCTTTCTTTATTTTTCTTCATTTATTTACCTAGTTTTTCTTTAAATGGAGATATATCTGTTTATGTTCTGTTTCACTGATTCTGTGTCCCATCCTTCCATACCTGCTTCTCAGTTTCTTTGTGACACTGTCCATTTCTGAAATCTTGTTGTTTATCTTTGAGATTTCTAATTTTTATTTTTGCATGATTTCTAGGTATGGGTTTATTTCAGATTCTTTCCCTGTATTATTTTCGTGAATTTCTCTGTCTCATTCACTGATTTGTCCATCTTTTTCTCATTTTTGTCTACCTATTGCTTAAACTCCAGGATAGTTCAGAATATTAGAGACTTCAGTTCCCTATCAGGTAATTCTGGTGACTTTTCTTCTCCTGAAATGTCATCTGGTATTTAATTTTGAGTACCGACTGCAACTTATCCTTTTTAAATATACACACACACATATATATATATAAAACAGACAGTATCAAAACATTTAACAGACAGTATCAAAACATATAACAGACAGTATCATATATATGTATGTTTTGATATTGTCTGTTGTCTTTGAGCTATTCTTTGTTTATTGATTGCAGATCTATTTGTCTCATGTCCTTTTGTTTTATATGGTTACATCAGAGCAGGGATGCTGTGTGTTCTTTGATGTTTACTGGTTGGTCATCACAATATTTTTCAACTACTGTCCAATAGACAGGTCCAGTAGGTCAGCTATGGTGCAGCAGAGTAGGTCCAGTTTATGGTTTGTGTCCTGATAGGAGTTTCTAACTTGATGATACTTGGCTTCGCTTGGCAGGAGCTTCTAAAGGTGTTTTTGCATACTTTCCATCTGTCAGTCTCTGGATGTGAGTGTGGTGAATCCAAGCAGTACATACTCTTACTCTGTATTTCCTGGCTAGTTGAGCCATCATAGCTAGCCAGGAAGTGTTGGAAGTAGAACAGTGGATAGAAAATGAGGGATGAGAAAGTGCATCTTGCTTGTCACCAGGTACTTTGTCCTCTGCTGAGAGCTCTATAAATTTATTTTCCCATGTTGATGTCTGGTGATCTCCAACAAGTGTCTGAGGTGGTGAATCTGTGTTGGGTTAGCTTATAGGGAACTTTTTCTCTTATGTTTTTTCATTCTCTTTTTTCTGTCAGTTTCTTATTGCATTGCATTTTTTTTGGCTGAAATTGTTATCTCTTTGTTTCATAATTTATGTTGCAGGATTGATGTTTGCTTTAATTAGTTTTTCAGGTCTTTGATGTGGAGGGATGGCATGTTGCTACTACCTATAGTGCTATGTTGGATAGAAGTCCTGTATAATCTCGTATCTGTAGTTCTCAAGTAATTTGTTACAATAATTTGTTGTTGTTGTTGTTAATGCCTTAATGAAAACATCAGGACTGATGTGAATCAGTCTGGTGAAACATGAAGATGCTCCCAGTTAGTGTGAACAGTCAGATTTTTCACTCAGAAATGTTAATACTTCGATGGATGGCCAGCATGACTGCTTAAGGAGGATATGCTATATGGCCTTTCTAAGTCTTCCAAAATTTTGAATCTCTAAATAAACCTGACTCTAAGAGTTTCCAGTTTGAGGTTGTGGGTCTGTGTTCTTTCATTACTACAGGAATTTAGACAATTTCATAAATGTTGTTGAGGTATTCATCATAGTGTGTTTTCGTTTGATTATTTTATTATTATTTTTGCTTAGGCATGAAGCTGATATTGTAGTGACCCATTTTGCAGAAAGAAAGTCTAATATTTTTGGAAAGATGAAATCTAAATTATTTTTCATAAAAAAAAGATTTAGAACAGTGCAATTAACATGCAGAAGATTTTATAACTGTTTCACATGGTAAGGCAGAAGGCCTTATCGGCAACGTTAATTTTGACAGGAGAAGTCTTCATTTTTGTTGCTGATGGCTATGTATATTGTTTTTATTATTTGGGTTATTGAAATAATTCATTTCTGACAGGTAAAATAACTCATTAAATGTAAGTGGTTTTATGACTTGAAAACAATTCATTCTGCCATAGTGATGTATAAGTTGGGGAATCTGGGATGCTATAGGGTCAGATGAGATGTTTGGCTTTTAAGATTGAAAAGTTCTATGTTAGATGAAGCAGGTCTCCTAGGAGACAGTTTCATTATATTCCCAATGTTTGCAACATTTCTCTGATAGACCAAATTTTCATTTTCTTGGTTTCATTCCATTGGTCCTAGTGATATCCTTAGTGCCATTCTAAATAATTCAATTTTTTAGCTCCTAGGAAAGATCCTTTCTTTTCTTCCATTTCCTGTTCTCACTTTATCCAATAAAACCTTTCATTGATTCTTTTTTTCTTCCTATTCTTTAATATCTTTTAAATTTATTCTCTGGACCTTTTGCCATGCTGAGTTTCCCTACCAGATATGGCCTGAGAGACTTAGTGAGAATAATGATATTTTTTTTAAAGAAGAAGTAAAATCAAGTACAGTAATTCATATACATATATATAATTTTTGCTAACAGTATCTGGACATTATAGACTCTTTTCTTTTTATGCCCGTAGCAGCTGCCTTCTGATTCTCGGTAAGACAAATAAAGACTATTAGATATGATGACTTTATAATACTTAAAAGACAAAAAAGCAGGATTTCTTTTCAATTAACACCTGCAAAAACCAAACTGAACCTTCTGTTCTATAATTAGCTAACATTTTGTTTTGTTTTCCTTGGCCGATAGCTTAAATCACTGTTTTTATCACTTTTATATTCTAAAGTATCTTCCTTAGAAGGTTTCAAATTCAGCGTACCTATATTGCTGTTATTTCATCATGGTGTTAGGGTAAATTTGGTGAAAAATTCTCTCTCCCTGTTTTTTGTACCTGTGCTTAGTAATCATCATGCAAGACAAAAGAGTGAAAGCGACCTAAGTTTCTCTCCTAATGAAACTTTCAATATTGTGACAAAAGTATGTAGGCAAAGATTGAAAAGGCTACATAGCCCCGGGTGTCTGTGGTTGATGTGAATGATAAGTTCTTAGCTACTAACTGAAAGACTGGAAATTAAAGTTCATCCAAAGACACCTTGGAAGAAAGTCCTGATCATTTGCTTCAGAAACATCAGCCATTTAAAATGCTGTGGAGCATAGTTCTACTCTGAAATACTCAGGGCTGCCTTGAGTAGAAATGGAGTGGGTAGCGACTAGTTACTGGTTGATTGACCATGACCTCAAGCTAAAGATGCATGTGTACATGTGGGGAGAGGATCGTAAGATATGAAGTGACACAGGTAAACCAGTATCAGGCTCCCAAATACAACTTCTTATAGTGCTTAACTTTCAATTCACTTACTTACCAACTGATTAAGATTAGAGTCAATTTTGGGATATGTAATGGATTGAACACAATCATAGTCTGCGTGTGGTTCCCCCTGAAACAGATGGAGATATTTTTTATCCCCTTGAATCTTGGAAAGCCTTCTCTCTCTCTCTCTCTCATGTGCTTTAGGTGGAACTTGACAGTGCAAATTACTTTCTCATTCAATAATTTATATACAACTTCCTATGCGGCATTGGTTGCAATCCCCCTGATGTGTCAACACTCTCGCCTTCCCTTCCCTGGATTCCCCAGTTCCACGTTTCCATTTTTCATGCCCCTTCCTGCCTTCTTGTTTTTGCTCTTGGGCAGCTGTTGTCCATTTTGTATCTCACAGCTGGTTGAACTAAGAAGTCCATGCCTTATGTGTGTTATTGTTTGCTTTATAGATTTGTCTCGTCTTTGGCTAGTGGGTGAATTTCAAGACTGTCTTCAGTTCTGAGTTAAAGGGTATCCAAGGGCTATAGTCTCTGTCAGACCAGTATCTCCAGTTTTTTTTACTTTTTTTTGGTATGTGTGTGTGTGACTTTCAATTTTATTCTACATTTTTCTCCACTCTGTCCAGGACCCCCTATTGTGATCCCTGTCAGAGTAGTTGGTAATGGCCAAGAGCCACCTAGTTGTTCTGGGCTCAGGCTGGTGGAGGCTTTGGTACTTGTAGTCCCTTAATCCTTTAAACTAGTATTTCCCTTGTTTCTTTGTTTTTATTCATTCTTTTTCACTCTGAACAAGATGGGACCAGTAAATGTGTCTTACATGGTAGCTTACAAACTTTTAAGGCCTCAGATGCTGTTCACCAAAGTTGAATGGAGAACATTTGCTATACGAACAACATTTTCTCTATGTCGAATGACCTAGATGACCCTTGTGACTATGGTCCCAAGCCCTCACCCCGGTGACTTAGTTCCTCAAGGTATTTAGAAGTGTCTATGATGCTCTCGTGACTTTCACTTCGTCAAGTTGTAGTGATTTCACCAATGTTGTATGTTGTCTTTCTTTTCACTAAAGTTACCACTTAACTAATATTTAGTTAGTTATTGCCCCTTTGCATCTCTGTTTTGACCAATCAAATGTGGAAAAAATGACAGTAGTTTTGGGCTGAACTTCAAAGGTCTGACAACTTCAGTGGAAACCACCACATGAAAATCCTGGCTTAGCCATCTTTAAGATGCGAGATCATGTTGCCTGAGAGGCCCAGCAGGTAATTCGCACCAAGCTTTGGGACTGTGACAGGCCATCTTAGCCCATTTGGCTCCAGATTAGGTGTCAGATGACAGTGAACACAGTGATACCAGGTGACACCAGCAGATGTGTTCGTCAGCTAAGTTTACCCTGAAATACTAAACTGAAGAATTATGAACAAAGCCATTCGTTGTTATTTTAAATGGTTAAGTTTTGGAGTTGGGTTGAATACTGATACAAACAGAAACAATATGTGGAAAAGACAAAGATTTCTTGGTTCAAACATGGAAATGCTTTTCAGTTAATTTTTGTTGTTGTTTTTTACTAGTAACACAGTATTGGCAGTTGCTCTGGAGAAACTTGTTGTTAGCTACCATCATGTTGGTTCCCAGCTCTTGACAGCTCTGTGTGTAATGACATGAGACTGCTGTGACCCATGGAGTTTTCACTGGCTGGTTTCTTGGATATAAATTGCCAGATTTTTTCTCCTGGTCTTTCTTAGTCTGAGTGCTCTCCTAAAACCTGTTGAGCATCATAGCAATACCCAAAGCTCCTCTGACAGGCGTGGTGACTGTGCTTGAGGTACACTGTCTAAGAATCAAACATGTCTCCCGTATGGAAGATGAGAATTCTACCACCGAATCACCAAGACCCCCAGATGTGTACACCAGTCTTATTATTGTGCCAATTATGGCACGATCAAAGTCCAGCAGTTGAGCCACAATCAAGCTAATGTCTGTGTCATCTTCAAATGGTAATTTGAGTTTAAGATATTTGACACTTGACACTTTAAAGGGGTTATTAAAACTTTCAGCAAACAGTTAAGAAGAATCACATCAATAAAATGATTAAATTTTCTACTTGAAAAAATCAGGTGCTAATATATACAATCTTTTTTTTTAATTTAACTTTTATCTGCATTACAGTAACATGGCTAAAAATAGATTTTTTCAGTTCTACCAACTACAGACTTCCCCCTCTAAGGGCCAATTTTCTTAAGTCTTGTAGTCTTTTCTTCACTATTTGATATCATATTCTCAAATAACATGCTTATAAATAGTAGATTTTATAGGATCTCTTAATTTCCTACCATAGGGAAAAAGGATTTAGCATTTGCATGTACATTGTGTCTTCAACTACATATATTTCCTTTCCCTCAATATATTACTTTGGGTATAATTAATATTTAACATTAGATTATCATAACTAGGGCATAAATATTCTTTACTGTTAAGCCATGTAATGTATACTTTCTTTCTTATAATCTCTTTGTTTTCCCTAAAGTTCTTAATTATTCTACTATTTATACCCTTATTCTTCAATTATACTGTTACTGATTTTTTACCAAATTCTCCTCTGGAGTTGTAAAACTCATCATAAAATCATAAAAAAAAATCTGAAAATCTATTAATTTTTGTATATGTGTAAGTACATACTTTCAGATTTCCGTACCCTTATTCAGTATGGACTTGTTTTCTAGACCTAATAGACAAATGCTGTCCTACACTGAGCTTCTCTTAACCACAGATTTGTGAGTACCATTTTGTCTCAGGACATTGTATATTTTAATATACTTTTTCTGCCATGACGTTGTTTGTTAGTTTGTTTCCCTGAAGTTCTTTATTTTGTAACATTGCTGTAATAGTGTATATACTTGTGGGATAATTTACTAGAAGTGGAATTGTATTTCAGAGCTATGACTTTCTGTGTGGTTGGTTCAGATTTAGATTTCAACAAACCCTAAATGAGAAGTACTCCTTCCCCAAAATCTTGCCAATGAGTGCTTCATAATCTTGCTATTTTAATTGATAAAAAATTATATTACAACATAATTTATGCTAGCATTTTTCTTCTTGTGAAGGCTATCGAACAAGGTTTCATATTATTAAAAGGCATACATTTTTCCTTTTCTATAAGTGGTTCATTCACGTTTTTTGCTTATTTACTATTAACTTTTAGACTTTTTTTCCTTTTTGAGTTCTATGAGAATTTCTGTATGGTTGCATTTTAATTTGCCAATTTTGCTGTCATTCAACTTTATTAATGTAATATTAATGCTATACAGATTTTCTTTTTTCTTTTGATGGAATTGTACCTATCAGCCTTTCTGTCTACAGACTGTGTGTGTTTTATTGTCTGTATTAAACTCTTTCCCACTCTAAAGAAATTTTTTTTTTAAGTTTCCATATGTTAGTCTGATCATTTCTTGTTTGCTTGTTTCTTTTGGAATATTTTTTTCTTTCAGAATATTTTTTCTTTCATGATATAATTTTAACATAAAATGTGAAGGAGAAATTCAATTTTTATTCCAAATGACTAGTGTTGGGTGCCATTAAGTTAATTCTGACTCATAAAGACCTTACAAAACAGTTCCACTGTGTCCTATTGGGTTTCTTAGGCTGTAATATTTATGAAAGGAGTCCTGGCTGCACAGTGGTTAAGCACTCAGCTGCTAACCTAGAGGTTGACATTTAGAACCTAACAGCCACTCTGCAGGAGAAAGATGTCGCAGTCTATTTCCGTAAAGATTTACTGCCTTGGAAACGTACAGTTCTACTCTGTGGCATAGGGTCTCCATGAGACAGAATGACTCGATGGCAGTGGATTTGATCTGCTTAGTTTTAATTTTTATGGAAACTGATTCCCAGGTCTTTTCTCCCTTGTTGCTGCTTGGTGAGTTCCAACCTTTACCCTCCAGCCTTTTGGTTACTAGCTGAGTTCTTAGTCTTTTTGTCACCCAAATCTGAATAAACAATCCCATTGCTGATGACTCAGTTCCAACTCATAGTGACCCTACAGGATAGAGAAGAACTGTCTCTGAGAGTTTCCAAGGAGCATCTGGTGGATTTGAAAACGGCTTCCCTTTTGGTTAGCAGCTGTAGCACTTGAGCACTACTTTGCCATCGTTTCCATTTCACCACAAGGCCCCCTACGTGACTACTGCTTTTCCTAATCATTGTTTCGAAAAATAAGTTTTTTTGCCTTTTAAAAAAAGAACCTATTGTCATTGAGTCAATTCTAACTCATAGCAACCCTATAGTACAGAGTAGAACTTCCCCACAGACCTCTAAGGATTCAAATTACCAACCTTCTGGTTAGCAGCCTGAGCTCTTAATCACTATGGCAATTTGTTTCCCCACTGACTTGAAATTTCAACATCATGTGCTAAATTCCCATGTGTATTTTCAGTAAATTTTTGAACATCTTGCTTTGTTCCATTGATTGGTATGCTGATTTTTCAACTATTACCATTTCAATTATTGTTTCATCATAATTTAATAACTATGAGAGCTAATTCTCACCTCACTATCATTCAAGTCCAGAATTTTTCATCTGTTCCGTGTTACTTATCTACAAGAAAGTGTAAATAGGCTTTCTATTTTACAAAAACAATTTTTGTTGATACAGTCATTTATATTTGTAAGTTGGGGAAAACTATATTATGTGAAACTATGTAGTGTGAAACATGCTCCCAGTGCAACATACTGAAGGCATCACTTCTAGCATCACAAGAACACGAAAGCCACTGTATGACCACTGCATGACAAACTGACCAACGTAATTTGTGGACCAAACAAAAACCCAGAACCAAGTTGATAATGACTAATATCGACCCTATAGGGCAGAGTACAACTATTTCATAGAGTTTCCAAGGAGCACCCGCTGGATTTGAACTGCTGAATTTTGGTTAGCAGACATAGCACTTAACCACGACACCACCAGGGTTTCCGATGTAACACACACGTGCTTGAGCGTGCACGCACACACTTATGTGTGTATGCATATGTTTAAAGCACTCAGCTGGCAATCAATAGACTGGAGTTTGAAATCCATCTAGATATGCCTTGGAAGAAAGTTCTGGCAGTCCACTTCCAAGAAATCAACCATTATAAACCTAGGGAGTACAGGTCTAGTCTGACAAACATAGGGTCATGTGTGTACGTTGTGTTCATGTGGCTTTACAAGTGTGTGCATGTGTGCGTGCGTGTGTGTGTGTTTGGAGAGAAAGTTACAGAGACACAGTAGTTAAGTGCTATGTCTGCTATTTAAAAAGGTCAGCAGTTTGACTCCGTCAGGCACTCCTTGGAAATGCTACAGGGCAGTTCTACTCTATGAGTTGGAATCAACTCAGTGGCAATGGGTTTGGTTTGGTTATATATATACATACAATTTTTTATATATACATGTATATGGAGAAACTCTGGTGGCATAGTTGTTAAGAGATACATCTATGAACTAAAATGTTGGCTGTTCAAACCCACCAGGCACTCCTTGGAAACTCTATGGAGCAGGTCTACTCTGTCCTATCAGGTTGCTATGAGTCAAAATCAGCTTGAGACCAAGGGAGTTCAAGATTTGGGTTTATGTATATCTTTATAGATATAATCTTAGATGTAAGCTAATATAAATCTGATATATAATTTAGTATTTCTTATTAAGATTTTTAATATCCTTCATACATTTAAAAATGTTTCTTATACACTCCTCTCTGAGCTACGACTCTTCCTCCACTTCTTTAATTTTGCCTTGTATAGTATAAAGACTAAGAGTACCTGAACTCTCCTGATTTATGGTTTATGACTTATGACTTATTAGGTATGTTACTCAGTTCTACAGTGATCCTTTAATAGGGTGTTCTGACAAAGAGAACTGAGGAGGCCACAACAATCAAGTTGCAAGGCACTAGAACCATGTGCTCAGCTGGAATACAATCATCTCTTAGGTTTCCCATCTGAATGCAGTGAGGGTAGTTAAAGTGCTGTTTAATAATAATAAATTAAAAAATACTTTTGGTTAATGATAACATACAGTTAGAAGTAAATATATACAGTATGAACACATTTTACCTACGTGTACGCCTGACATGAGCCTGTATGTCTACATCACTTGCAGCTCTTCCCAATCAAGAAGAGATCTCCTGCACCATCTGCTTGTTCATCCTTATCTTATCTTGGTATAAATGGAACAAAATACACTCTTTTTAATCTAACTTCTTTTATTCAGCAATACACTCTTTTTTATCTAGTGACATCACTTGGCTTGGCTTTTATTCAACAATCTATGAGATTGTGTGTACAAGTAATTGTTTTTATATTATTCTAGTGATAAACTGCAAACTTCATATACATGATGTGCTACAAATCTGCAAACTTAATTGTTCTAAGTGCTACGTAAGACATTACTGAATATCACACTATGGTCACCTTCAACGTACTCCTGTTGGGAAGCAATCTGCCAGTGCCAGCACCTTCTCCACCCTTCAAAGCATTTTTGAACTCTTTCTAGAATGACCATCGCACACGGTGGCACTTTCACATGCTTAATTCTATAGTTGACTATGAGGGAGTTTTCAGCCAGTAAACAAATAACTGCATTCTAACACCCTCCCTCCTCACCTGAACTGGCCCCTAATGCCTGATTACGTTACACGAAGATAAAGGAAATATTGAAAGGATGACATTTTGATGACATTCAGGACATCAAGGGAAATAGGACAACAGCTCCGATGGCCATTCCAGAAAGTGTTCCAAAATTGTTTTGAAGGGGGGACTAGACCCTGATGTGTGCAGAGCTTCCCAAGGGAAGCCCTTAGAAGTTTACCACAGTGATATTCAGCAATGAGATGGGTAGCACTTTTTTCTAGGATGAGTTCGTAAACTTAATTGTCTGACCTATATGGTTCCATAGGGTTTCCAAGGAGCGACAGATGGATTTGTTTATAGCCAAACTCTTAACCACTATGCTGTCAGGGCTCCATGTATTCTATGATTGATAGACATTTGATTGTATTCAGTTTTGAATTTTATTGACAATCCACTTTGAACATTCTTGTATAAAATTAGTATTACTTAAGCAAAGCTATTTTGACACTATTGTCTTCTTGTGGACGTACACAGTCTTTTGAGTATGCATTTAGGAGTGGGATTAGTGAATTATATAATAGGCGTATGTTTAACTTTAGTAAATAATTCCAAATAATTTTCCAAGGAGGCAATGATGATTTACACCCTAACTAACAAAATGATAAAGGTCTAGTCGATTCATATTCTTTTCAACGTTTAGTACTATCAGACTTTTAAATTTTAGTCTCATTGGTGAGTGTGTAGGGTATCAGATTAAGGTTTTAATTTGCACTTCCCTGATAAAAAAAAAGTGCTGTGCTTATTGGTCATTCAGATACTCTCTTTCTTGAAGTGCCGATTTCAAGTGGTTGCCTAGTTTTTATCTGGATCATTTGACTTCACTCTGTAGAAGTTCTTTATATTTTCTGAATGTTAGTCTTCTATAAGCATATGTATGGAAAATACTATTTTCTAATTTTCAAATTGTATTTTTGGTCTCTTAATGGTGTATGTTAACAAACATAAATTCTTAATTTTAATAAAGTTACATTAAAACACACATAATCCCATGTTTGTCAGACTAGAACTGTACCCATAAGGTCTACAATGACTGATTAATGAATTTCAATTTATTACTTATTAACTGGGTTAGTGATTTTTATACTCTGTTTAACCCAATGTTATCTTTAAGAAGATATATTGTTTTAATAGTTACATTTAAATCTATAATTTATCTTGTAAAACTTTCACTTATGGTATGAGTTAAGGATCAATTTTTTTCCCAGCTATTTTAGCATCAGTTATTAAGACAGGCATTCTTTCCCTAACTGAATTGTAGTGACATATTTGTCTTTGATCAGGTGAGTTACAGTGAATTTGAAAAAATATGTGAATATATTTCTAGGCTATTTTAGTTTTGTTTTGTCTATTTCTCTGTTCTTAACCCAATAGTACACTCACTTAGTTATTATCAACCAAACCCACTGACACCAAATTGACTCCAACTCACAGCGACCCTATAGGGCAAAATAGAACTGCCCCATAGAGTTTCCAAAGAGCTCATGGTGGATTTGAACTGCTGACCTTTTTGGGTTAGCAGACATAACACTTAACGATTATGCTACCAGGTGCCCTTTAATTATTATAGTTTACAGTAAACCATCATGTGAAGTAGTGTAAATCCTCCAACTTGGTTATTTTTTACAATTTGTCTTCAAAATCTAGGCTATTCCTCTGAATGGTCATCTAGGGTCCTTCACTGGTCTCATCCCTTCAGGAGGAAGAAAGAATGAAGAAAACTAAAAATAAAAGAAAATGCTTAGTTCAAGGGACTGATGAGCCACAATTGCCACGGCCTCCACCAGACTGAGTCCAGTGCAACTAGGTGATGCCTGGCTACCACTACTGACTGCTCTGACAGAGGTCACCACAGAGAGTCCCCAAATTCCAACTCAAAAAGAAAGACCAAACTTTCTGGTCTGACAGAGACTGGAGAAACCCTGTGAGTACAGTTCTAGTGCACACTTTCAGCTCAATAATGAAGTAGATACTGAGGTTCACCTTTAAGCCAAAGACTCCAACTCAAAAGCCAAACCTACTGTTGTTCAGTCATGTCCAACTCATGGCAACCCTATAGGTCTGAGCAGAACTGCTCCATAGAGATTCCAAGGAGCATCTGGCGAATTTGAACTGCCAACCTTTTGGTTAGCAGATGTAGCCAGCCAGCCAAGTGCCGTTGAGTCAGATCCAACTCATGGTGACCCTAGGGGCCAGGCACCTAACTCAATATGCTACCAGGGTTTCCAGTAAAAGATTGGACAGGCCAATAAAACAAAATAAGACCAAAGGGCACACAAGTCAAGAGACAGGAAAGGACAAGAAAGCTGGTATTAGGGAATTCAAAGTTGAAAAAGAATGTCTACATGTCATGAGGTTGACCAATATCATAAAACAATATGTGTATTGACTTATTGATGAGAATCTAGTTTCTTCTATAAAACATCATTGAAAGAACAATTTAAAAAAAACTCTTGTCTATTCTATGTCCTTTAAAGTTTCTGTGTTGTGCCTCATCAATTTCCTTACATTAGAGTCATATACACATACCACAGTACAGTGGATTTTTCTAGTATCGAACTGATTCATTAGCTGAACATTTATGCTAATTTTCTTTTATTCATTAGTTTTCACAAAAACTCAGTGAAGTGAGTACTATATTTGCTATTTTATTAATGAGGAAAGTTGATATGTCTACAGATATGATTGGCTCAAATGCTGATTGCACTGCAGCTTGTTGAAAGTGTCTCTCCAAGAATTTTTCTGAAACAGTCTATTTCGGAACATTGAACAGAGAACTGAACAATTAATAAACAATAGGAGCACAGTCAAGAATACAGAACTGGAACATAATCAGGAGTCTTCAGTATTGGTTTAGTACTTGAATTATGGTTATTCATAGACAATAAAAACCTGACACCATATGTAATTTCAGATTGCTAGTGAGAGTATTAACCAAACCTGTCACAATAATAATTACTTTTCTGGAGACAGTTGGTAAAGTGGAGAGTCATGAAAAGGAGAAAGTACCTTGTCAGATGGATTGACCCAGTGGCTGCAGTGATGGCCTCAGACAGAGTCACAATTTTGTGAATGGTGCAAATCCAGGCAGTGTTTCGTTCTACCGTATATGAGGTGACTATCAGCCAAAATTGACTCTACGGCACCTAATAACAACAGCAACAACTTTAACTGGTGTTCATAACTTCAACTTTCCCAGTGTGATGGTGCTAATATAATCTGTGGGTAATGATCTGTGTTGCTCATGAAATAGGATGCTAGTAGTTCTCTAACAATGCAAAGTTTTCTGTTCTCTTTTTGCTTTTGTATGGACCATTTCCTCATTCCACTTCTTTTACCTAAACTTGCTTGTTGCTACTGGCGACACTCCATATGTTGGCTACCTAAAGTTGTATTGTGGTTCAGTTCATGACTCTCCACTTTTACAACTTTCCAAAATGGCATTCTCCAAAGCCAGTGTTGTTGACTTTGTAGCCCACTGAAATACTCATTTCTTTGATTATTGATTCTGTCACCTCATTTTTGAATGAATTATTGAAGTAAGCTAAATGAATATGAAGAAATTTGGAATAGTTAAGGAGCCTAAATTAAGAATAATAAATATCTGGATGGATAGAAATTTGTGAAACACATTTCACATAAGCAGACACAAACACATAACAGACCTGTCCTTTCTTGTTTCATTTAATCCCTTTATTCTTTTTCACATGTTCGTGTGTTTTTCATCATTGATTTTAAAACATTTTTTTCCAGTCTTCTTGAGTGAAGGGTGTATGTCTTCTCTCACTCTCTCTCTCTCTCTCTTTTTTTTTTGGATGTTTATACTTACTCCCTAGTTGCGTCATTGATGTGGTGTTAAGTTCATCATTTTAGTCAGTAGTGGTATAGCTGACCTCTGTAATGTCGGTCGTTTTTTATTCTGTGCAGTTTCTTTTTTTAAAAAAAAAACTTATGTGTTTTTAAAGTTGATGTTGGGTTGGTTTACAGTATTTAGTGCTTGTGCTGATGCCATCCTTGGAGAAGCAAAAATCTGTTGGGAAATTCTAACTTTAGAGTGGTACTGAAGGCAAACAGATATATCAAACAAGAAATAATATGAAATGAATCAGAAATGTTCATATTCACAGCATGTATGACTTTAGCTGATAAAGCTTACTCCCAATGAAAATCAAAATCATTCTTTGTCAGCTATCTAAAGGTAGAACGCATTCCCATTATCTGTTGATTAGCTGAATACATTGTCGCTTATTGAACAGTGATTGTATAGTCCTACAGAGTTTGATGATGATTTTACAATTACTCATGCTAAATACAGCACTTCAGGGACATATATCCATGAAGAAGTGAAATTCAGAAGACAATTGGATAAACAAGTCAGTAATCAATCTGGTTTCTCTGTGATTCAGGAAGGGACATCTTCAGCAAGAACCTACTCAGGGCAGAGCAGACATGCAGCATAAAAATAGAATCTTAATATTTATATAATCTCAGTTCTCTGAAGTTTGACTTCCCCTTGAATTACAGAAGTTCAAGTGCAGAATTTTATAGTATAAATCAAAGATTTTTTCCCTTCGGTTGTAAATTAAACTTTTCCACCTCTCTGACTCTGTCCTTCTTAGAAATAACCCCAAGAAACTTGGAGTTTGGTGTCAAACATATACTGGATAGAAATTTCCTATGTGGTTTCCAGAGTTAGAAATGCTGCAAATGATCAACTAACCCCAGAATTTTTGCTTTGAGAGACAAAGGCATCTCAAAATCATACAAACTAGGTCTTTAGTGATAGGCACACTGTGGGATGGAGGTGATTTCTGAGAACGGGAGTTATTCAAGCTAAGAAAGACAGAAGAAGCTTTAAATGTTCTGTATTCTAGCCAGGATCCAGATGCTGCTTTCATTATATACAAATTCAAAATGAAACACAACAATGTTTCATGAAGTTTATGTGGAGTCAGTTTTGATTCATGTCAACTCCGTGTATGCCACATTAGAACTCTACCCCATAGAGTTTTCACCAGCTGTGTTTTCTAGAAGTAGATTGCCAGATGTTCCTTCTGAAGCCTCTTTGGGTAGATTTGAACTTCCAGCCTTTCAGTTAGCGGAAAGCACATTAGTCATTTGCACCACCCAGAATTCTTAAAACTTGTTTTGTACTTTTGTAAATTATTACCCTTCTATTTCATATTTTAGTTGTTATATAGTAATATATATGCAATCTTAATTTTATATGAAAAAATTCCAGAGCCCACGAGTCAAGGCCAACTCACAGTGACCCTGGAGGACAGAGTAGAAACACTCCATAGAGTTTCCATGGAGTGCCAGGTGGATTTGATCTGCTGAACTTTTGGTTAGCAGCCATAGCACTTACCCACTACAACACCAGGGTTTCCTAATTTCATTTAGGCATACGTATATACATATATATGTATATATATACATATACATATTTTCATTGATCACCTTTTCTATTTTCTTTTAATGCTTTTATTTAAAACAACTCCCTGTATTCCCAAAATGGCTTACTTAACAGTAATATGATTTCTGGGTTTGCATAAAGAAAAGAGAAGTAGATGCTAAGTCTATTTACTCCTGCTTTTATGCAAACAGATGCTTTCTATAATAGGCTTTGAGCTGACATGTCTATTTTTCCTTAAGAAAAAGAAAATACTACAGCCACTGATAGTTTCTAACCTTCTTAAAGCCTAGAAAGTGTTAATCTGCAATTAGTCAAGTAAGCACTCTTTCTGGAACACCTGGGAATCCTATTTGGTAGTTTGATAGTCTGGCTGTTGAAAGGAAGAAAGTCTTTGGGGAAAATTGTTTGTAGTCACTGAGTAACATTGATTATTCACACTTTCTAGGGCCGGGGAAGACGCAAATCATTGTTGAATGACTCAGGTTGCGTATACACACATTGATGAGTACACTTGACTGTGCTGAAATGCATTATTTTCTAGTATTTGAAAAAAAAAAATTAGAAGCAAAGATGGTACCACTATGGCTTCCATTCGTCAGACGCGTTGTCAGGAGGGATTAGGTCCTGCAGAAGAACATCACGCTTGGTAGAGTGGAGGGTCAGCGAAAAAGAGAAAGACCCTCGACGAGATGAATTGACACATTGGCTCCAGCCATGGGTGTAAGCATAAAAACGATTGTGGACGTAGTGCAGGACCTGGCAGTATTTCATCCTGTCACCCATAGCGTCGTTATGAGTAGAAACTGACTCAACGGCACCTAACAATAACAACATCTGAAAAAACCCGAGAAATCTACCAATGTTAGAAATAAATGTGTACACAATGCAAAGTTGTTCCTTTTTTAGGCTTCCATCTGTGCAAGGTGACCGGCCTGTGGAAGCCTGTGGCAACCATAGCTTGGCCAGCCAAGTGCGCTTGCATCCCCAAATGCCTCTGCAAATTTTCGAGAAGCTTGGATTTGCCCTTTTCCTGAGAACTTGAATTACTCAGAAGCTGAGCACGTAAGGGAACAGCTGAGTTTCCGGATCCTCTGAACGTGTTTCCATTTCAGTTAAGCTATTCTCTCCAAACCTGGATACGATTCTCTCCCAGACAATAATGTGAGTAGGACAAGAAAGAAGAAAGGGAAAACTGGGATGTATTGAGACACCATTCAAGCAGAGTTTGATGTAGCAGAACTTTGAAAAAGAGCTGCTAACTGCATTAGTTCGTGGCCAATGTGAGTTCACATTTTTCAGCAGCATAGCAGATGTGTGTACCCAGAGTATTTTAGCATTGCACTTAACCCTCTCTGAAAGAAAACTCTAATTCCCTTAGGGAGAGCTTCCATTACCAAGATAGCCAATATCCATCTTGCCCTAAGTGCAACTTCTCAAGTCCTATTTAAATAATCAATTCTTCCTAATCACCCCACCCAGCAATGACTGGAAATGACTCTGAAGTCAAGCGGTGTAGAATAGTAAGCTTCGAAAGAAAGTTCTTTTTATTTCAAATTCAAAAATCTCTCTTTTTTTACTTTCACATCCTCTGTGGCACATCAGTATACATAATAAGCAAAGACATGTATATGCTTAGATCATGCACTTGAACTAGTGGATCATATCAAGCCATCTATGTGCAACTGCTATTAGTTAAGCTTAAAAAACTGGAAAATAAAGAACATTGCATTATTAAAAGCAGCAACAGTTGTATAAATATAGCTTAATATTATTTAATTTATTTAATGTTAATTCAGTCAACCGTGTATAAAGAGAAGGTGTCTTGGGTATATTTCTCTTGTTAGATACGGGATCCAAGAGTGAAAACTCACTCATAGTGTTAGAAAGATTTAAATGGGGGTGGGGGAGGAGAGAATTTGGGAAATTAATTGATTATCTTGACATTGTAAAAGGCCCAACAAGTCTGACTTCACAGTAAAATAAACAATGATGTGGCCTGGAAGAGCTCCATCTTATGAAACAATTCGAATTACCTTAGTTTGTGATTTTTTATTGATCAAGACACTTGGTAGTAATGGAATTTTGCTTCATCATGGTGCTGTATAAAGGAAACCACAGCCCAGGTTAAAACAATCAGGAGAATAATTTGTGATTGTGATAATTCCAAACTTTTCATTACACTTTGACATCTAGTTTCTCAACTGATCCTTGTACAAAATCCTGCAGTTTGGGCAAGAGAAGACAAAGACCTAGAGAAAGTATTTAAGTGCTTCACAGAAAGTCTTTTTTTCCTTGGTGACATAGATATTTGTGACTTGCAGTTTAACTAGCTTGACTCTAGAATGTAAGAATCATACAGAATAAATACTGATAAATCAGTATCAGTATCTGTTTGGATACTATTTCAGCATCTCATACTCACATGGTTTATAGTTTTATGAAATGCTAGGTCAATGTGAAGCTTCTGGGTCTGATAATCGGTATTGTTGGTGCTGAAGCAAACCTCAACTCCCTTCCAAACCGTGGTGACTTTCTCTATAGAGAGATTATGTTCTCCTGTTCCTCCTCATGTGTTTTCAGTAACCCACAGGGCTCCTCCTAGCGTAATAGTTGTCAGCCTATTTTTCCAGTTTTATGGGGGAGATCAGAAGGGGTGATAGTCCCTAAGGTTTCAGGAAGTTTAACTGTATGTTTATAACTTATTTCCTTTTAGACAAAGCAACTTTTTCCTTCCTAGGAAATAATGGACTTAGGTAGAACACAAGCTAAGTTTGGAGTAACATATTCTAAATCCTTAGAAATATGTTAAGTGATTTGCAGTGTAATTGACTAAAGCAGGTGTTTCACACTTCTCCATTGACATATGTGATTAGTTGTTTATTTACTTAGGTTTCGTTTTGTCAACATTTGCACAGTAAGACCAAAATATCAAGTTCCAGTTGAATTCTGGTTAATCAAATAAATTTGTGCTTGATATTCTTCATCTCGCGGTAGGAACAGTTCATCTTTTGGAGGGGGGGGTCGTTGTTACTTTTCTTGTGTGATTGATTATTTGACATTATCTTCAATTTTCAACCTTTAAAGAGGGAAGGGATAGGCAGTCTGAAGGAATTATAGATTTAGTCAGGTCAAATACTTTATAGCTATAACAAATTAAGTTCCTTGGAATTTGTTTCTAATGGTGATCGCTGATCTTACCTAAGACCAGTAGATATTCAGAATGTAGGTAGCAAACCAGTGCACCGGGCTGTTACTTAGCCTTAGTGTGACAGAAAGGAAAGGACATCAACACGGATACGCAGAGAAAATAGGGTCACTCATGTCAATTGGGAAACGTGGGTAGTGCATGCTCTTTAGCTAACGTAAAATTCTGAAGCATCATTAGATGCTTCAGAAGAAATGCCTAGTGCAGTGCAATGGATCAGTTTTGTATGGTTTTTCTTGCTATGGTCTTATAATTCCTATGAAATTAATGGTGGGGGAACTATACAAATAAGGTAATGAGGCCCATCAAGGGGATTGGATAGCTTGCTAATAATGCAAATAATGTTTATTGGCATCAAATGGATCATGTAAATAAGGTCTCTGGAACCCTAATGAAGGGATTTGTCAATTTTGTCATCCAGCTAGGTTTAAAACAGGCCATCCTAGAGGCGGGAAAAAGGATCCCACCACCATGAAGGAAGAAAAGGTAAGAGCAGAGCATCTCCTTTGGACCTCAGGCCCTTGGGCTGAGAAGCTCCTGGAATCAGAATACTGAGAAAGAGAGAGTTGTAACACTGAAGACGGTGAAAAGTGGTGGCAGAGAAACAGCAGCAAAAAGACACACAGGAGATTGGTACAGTGGGATTTTGGAGTCTCAAAAGAGCAACAAAGCTGAGTGACTTCCGGCTGAGCCATACTGGTGGAGTGAGGTGTCCCTGGGCACTTAGAAGCACAGATAAAAGAGCTTTGTGACACTTGCCTAAGTGTGGCAGAGAACAAGAGCCAGAGAGAATCATGCCTGGGGGGATCACTGACAAGAGATTGATAGAAGAACTGTGTCAAGAGCATTCTTGAACTTGATTTGTTATCTGCCACTTCCGCCAGTAAGTGCCATTATTGTGAGTATTGTCTGTGAGTTTTCCATGGCCACTGCAATGAATTACTGATCTTGTTAGAGAAGTAGACAATGCCAGAATGCCATGGGAGGGACAGAGGGTGCCAACACTGGGAAAGATGATAGAGAGAGGAGGCATGTCTGATCAGCTTTGGCTTGTTGATCTTGATTCCTTTTCTCATTGATAAAGTTAAAGGAGAGCAGATGCCACTCCACACCAGGTTTTTTTTTTTTTTACACCTGGTGATGGACTTTCAAAAGAATCAGCCATGGAAAACGCTGTAGTGCACAGTTCTACTCAGACATGGAATGAGCCTAAAGGCAATTTTTTTAATGTCAGTTGAATAATGCTATATAGTGTCTATCTATGAATTGAATATGATAATGGAGGTCCTTTTTTTCTCATCTTACACAGTGCAGTGTGCCACTGAAGACAAGCAAACATGGACCTTTGTGGCATGTACAGTCCATGCACAAGTACCTCTCATTTTGTATTGCCAAAAGTTACAGAGTGAAATAGTGATGATCACAGTTAATACTTTTTAGTTTAAATTAGCTGTCTTCAAATTCACTTCTCTGGTGAACATACATACATACTGACTCAGAAAGTATGCTTTGCCTCAGATCAATTGAATTCACCACACATTTACTGTGGCTCATTACTTACAAGATACAGTGCTAAATTCTATGGGGATATGAGAGGGATAAAAGCTTTAAAAGTGTGTTATGTGGTACTGAGAGACAGATGTCCCTTAATAATGACAGCAAAAGGCAGAATAAGTGACATAAGATAGGTGTAAAATACTTCCAAAGGGTGACAAGGGAGGGCAGAAAGACTTTCTCACTAAATCAAGGAATACATTAAGGAAAGATCTGTATTTGCCTGCATCTTGAAGGATGAAAACCAGAATTTGAAAAATGGTTGATTTTTATCTTATAATAACTAATCCATTTTGATACAAATTTTCTTCTGAAGCTCAGAGAGTTCCCCGGATGAGTGAATATGAGTTGTGACAAAAGGCGGAAATAACTCACTAATCCTATCACAGTTTTTCACTAGCCTATTTGGGGGATGAAACTATTTTGATGGAACTCTCAAGGAATTCTCTATTGCTTATCTTTCTTTCCACCTCCATGCCTGGTTCTGGCCGTAGAGATATGGACCTTCAGAAGGTGCTCACTAGATGGCATTATTTAGGGAAAAAATGTAAAGCCAAGAGGAGATTTAAAATATAAATTTTAATCCTGTTCTGAAAGAACAGGATTACTCACTACTGTAGAGAGTAAACATTATTTCACGAAGTTTTAAACTTGGAATGTTGGCATAATGATTTTTTATTGAAATATGTATCTGTGCTAACTAGTAAAACATTTATTCTGGAATCATAATTTTATGATTAGCATTCATATTAAATGGAAATTTTTGCATAGACATGCTTCTTTTTCTTTGGATTTGCAAGAGAATAATTGTACTAGTCAATACTTCTGTAGTAATTAATATACACACTCCTCACTTATCAACTGTGTCATTATCCAACCTTTTACCTTTACTACTACAGTAAAGCATCTTTCATCCAACTGTTCTCCACGTTAAAGGAGTATGCCGGGCAGTAGCAAACACTGAGCTATAAAGTGGGAATAATGCTGTGATGATTAAGGTTATGTGGCTGAGCCATGATTCTGAGCGATTGGGCAGTTATATAATGCTGTAGTCATTGTTGATTTCATGGTCTAATATAATCATCTTCCACTGTGAATTAAGAATGGTAGGCTAAAATAAAGCTTCAGACAAAGTGGTGGTTAGGTCTAGGTTACCCAAATTTTCATATAATGACAATATTCATGTAACAATCTGGTCTTTAGAACCTAGCTATATTGATAAGTGATGAGTGGCTGTATTTGATTTTTATTCATCATTCATCATAAATTTATTTCTTTATGATTAATGGCTACAGTATGCATGTGTAGATTAGACAGAAAAATTGAGTTTGTAACAGGATAACAAAGAAAGATAAGAGGTAAAGATGATATAGCCTTCTTCACTATGAATCAAACCAAAAGGGGGAAAAAAGTTTCTTACTAAAATAACTAGCAAAGATGTGTGTTATTCATTAAGTAGTTCTTACATATTAGATTCTGTGCTAGCCACTTCAACTTGAGAAGGTGCTGCATTCATTGCCTTCTTTTATAGGATCTGAGATGACTGTTGGGAGGATGAGACATGTATGGAGCAGAGAGGAATAGTGTGCTGTCACCGGACAGGGAGAGCAGTGGAAGCTGCATATAGGTGGGCATGTAAATTTATACAGGAATGTACGTTTTCATTCTGTCATACTGAATTAAAAAAAAAAAGAAAGAAAAGACTAAGTAGCATCCCCATGTTGATAAAGACAAATTGTAGAGCCAAGACTCAAACAAAAGTTTCAATTACTTCATTAGTGCCTAAGCTCATATTCTTTCCCATATTCATACTGAGTTCACAGGATAAAACCAATCAAAGTCTTATCTACTTTGTTGTTAAGGTATCTTTTATATCCATTAATGTCCTAGATAGATAAGTAGATGGAATAGAGTGGAGATACACACACATGCATTTGTGTTATTGCTAGACGCTGTTGAGTTAATCTCAACTCATAGTGATGGCATGTGACAAAATAGAACCATGATTTATAAAGTTTTTTTTCTGTAATCCTTATAGAAGCTGATTGCAGAGTCTTTCTCCCACAGTTACTGGGAGAATTTGAACGGTCACACCTTTAAATTAGTACCTGAGCATTTAACCTTTGTGTCATCATGCTCCCATGTGTATTTTTCTGGAGCCCTGTTGGTGTGGTGATTAAGAGCTTGGCTGCTAATCAAAAGGGTGGTGGTTCGAATCCATCATCTACTACACTAAAGAGTAGTCCTACTCTGCATTATAGAGTTGCTGTAAGTCTGAATTGACTCAGTGGCAGCAGAGTTTCTATCCTTTATTTCCTGTCCTCCTTGGTCAGAGCTAATTCTTTCCTATATTATTGTAATATTTTTTAACTGATTTTTCTGACTCTAGTTTTCCATCTGTGCCAATATGTTGCCTCTCAACTTCAAATTCATCTTTGTTTGTCTTGCTTTGTAACCTGATAGCTGGGCTTATAAACATTTCTTCTTTGTAAATGAATATAGTGTTAGTACTTGTTTATGTATGAATAATAATAGAGGCTACCAGGCGGACACAACAAAGTAATAGCAGAAGAAGGGACTTTTTCTAATTTCAGTAGGCTTTTTTTTTTTCCTTCTCTTTTAAGAGTTCCTTGGTAGCAAAAATAGTTAAGTGCTTGACTATTAACCAAAAAGTTGGCAATTTGAATCTACCCATGAGTGTCTTGGAAGAAAGGCCTGGCAATCTGTTTCTAAAAGGCCATAAATTTGAAAATGCTGGGAAAGCACAATCCTATTCTGACATTCACAGGATTGCTGTGAATCAGAAATGATTATAGAACTAATTTTTTTTTTTTTTTTTTTTAATTTTCCTCCTCTTCTAGGCAATTCCTGAGTGGGCAGCTTCATGGTATTTATTCTCAAGTACATTTCCCGACCAACCAGCAGGCCTTGTACTCTGGACTAGCCTCATCCTGGATGCACCTTCTTTCATGCTTCTGTGCAGCTTATCTGTGCAGCTTATTCTGTGCAGATTATCTGTGCAGCTTTAACTTTTATACACAGGGTGGTTTTTATTTACATATTTATTTGTCTATGTATCTGTTTATTTATTTCGCTTTTTTTTTTTTTTTTTTTGGTCTCTGGTAGGGTGGGTGTGCCTGTGGCAAGCAAGCGCTTTCCAGTGAGGTGTGAATCATCTCAGCCTGGAACATGGGAAGCTTTTCAAAGTTCTTTCTTTCTTGAGTACCCTTGAACTTAGCAAAAATAATTTTATTATAATAAAGATGTCTCACAAGGAACAGGGTGCCTGTACACGTAGGTAATTCCTTGTGAAAAAGTATTGTTCAATAATAGGTAGCTATTCTAGAACATGGGAACCCTGATGGCGTAATGGTTAGGTGCTACAGATGCTAACCAAAAGCTTGGTAGTTCAAATCCGCCAAGTGCTCCCTCGAAACTCAATAGGGCAGCTCTACTCTACTCTGTATGGTCACTATGAATCAGAATTGACTTGATGACAGTTTATTTTTGATATTCTAGAACACAAATCATGGTAATGTTGAGTGACTTTTAAATGCAAGAATGTTGTAGCACAAGTCAAACTTCAGATGAGTTTGGAGAAGGATGTTGAAGTCCTCTGAATGCTGAGATTTTATTTCTCATTTGGCAGAAAAACAGATCACTGGGAAAACATTTACGGCCAGTCTTCATAAACATTCAGTTTCCTTGTGTACCCTGTCATTATGTATTACTGTGTTCTTCTTCTAGCAGTGTTCTAGAGGCTGTATCAGTTACATAGTGCAACCAATATGTCTGTACTGAATTGAGATGCAAGTAATTCCTACTTTGAAATTTCAGGCTTAATCATTGTACATTGCACAGCTGTTTGATGGAGAACTTCTAGAATTTAATATGAACGCCTTAAAGTCAACATTTCAGTTTCCCCTCATTGACTTGTTTCCCTAACAAATACTACACATCCCCTAATGTTTAGCAGATAATAAATCAGTGTTGTGGCTCATTTAACAGTCATATTGGAAGGGATTTATTATCTCTGAAGTTTCAGAATCTAGGCCAAATACTCATTCAAATTTGTATATTCAATTCTCTCTCCCTTTATGGAAAAAAAATCAAGATCAATCTTAAGAATAAATGTGATCTGAAGCAAACTACTAATAACACAAACTCTGGGGACACAATGTGATATAGCTGGTTAAAATCACCAGTAGAGAAAATGAGAAAACACTCCTCCGGGCCATACAGCCTCTCTCTCCCTCAACTCCAGAGAATGCATTCCGTTCCAACAACGTAAATTTATCTCCTTTGGTCAAAAGGTTGATTCAATCTTCAGAGCCCACAGGAAACTCCATTGGATTTTGAAATTTGGACAGTTTTGCAAACTCCAAATGGAAATTTACACACCAGAGCTGGCCTATGGTCCACCCAGTCAAGGACCCTGCTTCCCACTGTGTCTAATGATGAAAAGTTTTAGGAGAAAGCCATAAACTCACCATGATTCCCCTAATTGAGAAATATTGCACTTCCAAGGAAATTTCTTTGTAACTTTAGTAGCTGGTTAGTTAATTCTATGGAACCCATGATGTGATAACTATCTCTCTGGTGCTATTACAAAAAAAGACTTTTTTTTTTTTTTCCAGGAACATACAGTTAATTTTCTCATAAGCATCTAATCCTTAATTACGAAACCAAAACCAAATGCATCGCTGTTGCGTTGATTGTTACTCATACAACCTTGTAGGATAGAGTAGAATTGCCCTGTAGAGTTCCAAACCTTTGTTGATTTGCCAACCTTTTGGTCAGCAGCTGCAGCACTTAACCACTCTGCACCGGGATTTCCAGTCCTTAACTGAATCTTTCCTCTTCTGACTAACAGACTCAGTAGCAATGGATTGAGGCTTTTCACAGAGTGAATGAATAATCACATTGCACTGTGTAATTTTGCTTAACACCTCCAACAGGAGGTACACAAAAGAGTGATACATCTTACCCTATGGATTTCTTAATACACAATGTCTAAAAAATTGTAACCCAAGGAGAACCATCATGAAAAATTTGTTCTTTCCTTTTTTTTTATATTATGACTGAGTGAAAATGTACATTCCCATATAAATTTACATGCCCACCTATATGCAGCTTCCACTGCTCTCCCTGTCAAGTGACAGCACACTATTCCTGTCTGCTCCATACACGTCTCATCCTCCCAACAGTCTCCTTTCCCCTCCTCTCCACCCACTCTGCTTCCTGCAGCTAGAGGTCAGCAGGATGATATCCTATAGATGCACAGAACCATAAAGTGCATCCAATATATAAAATTTTCTATAGTTAGGAATTACCCACTATAATCAAGTCTATTTCACCTCATAGAAACCGCATAGGACAGTGTAGAACTTCTCCTGATGGTTTCCAAGGCTATAATCTTTACAGAAGCCAACTGTCACAGCTTTCTCCCATGGAGCACCTGGTGGGCTCAATCCAATGACCTTTTTGGTTAACAGTTGAGTGCTTAACCACTGGGAAACAAGGCTCATCCTGTAATTAGGGAGAAAATCTATTATTTGGTTATTAAGATCCAGGGAGAGAAAGTTCAATTTATTACTTATGTAATAAATTTCAAGCACATTCTGTATTATTTGCTTAATGCTTTCAGGAACTCCATATTTTTCTACTAGGAGAAAATTGCCACTGAGCTAGACTACATTAAAATGATGTATGCTTAACAGTGTCCTTGTTTGGAAACTACTAACAACATATTAACAGTTTTCCAGGACATTACGGACAGTACATTTATTTTTTCCGACAACACGGCTGCAAACCACTTTATGCAACTCTGTGTAACATTGTCAAACTGTTGGTGGAAGTACTGTAAGTAAACAACGTATGTCATCTAAGAACTCAGCACATTGTCATCACCTATTAGAATATTGAGCAATCTAGGCAAGGTCAAAATCTTGTATTAGGGATCCGTGCATCTCTGGGTTGACAGCTATACAGATGGGGAGCAGGCATCATGTTTGTTGGCTGACTAATTAAGGAGATGGATATTCCAAAAGAGTTCTCTCTTCATTTTTTAAACTTGTATTTATTCATAGCTATGCTAAATTTGGTGGTGAGAAGGACTCAGAGAAATACCAATCCCCCAATAAATCATCAGTTCTTTTTCCAACGACAGCTTAAAGTAGCACCCACTTTTCCTAAAAAGCCATAAACTCTTCATTGAAATGCTCGAGGTTATTTCTTTGAATGAAAACCATCAGCAATTAAGTATTTTCATCATTAATATCTACATTATGAATAAAAATCCCTAACGACAGTGAAAACTGGTGCTGTGAGGTTGCGTCCAACTCACAGCAATTCCATGCATGTCAGAGCAGAGCTGTGCTTCTTAGGAATTTCAGGGGGTGATTTTTCAGAAGTAGATCAGCAGAGCTTTCTTCTCAGTTTCCTCTAGATGGACTTAAACTACCACACTTTTGGTTAGAAGCTAAGCCCAATAACCATTTGCAAGACCCAGGAAATCCTAATATGAATAAGAAAAATTGAAAAAAAAAATCATTGTTGCTATCCAACTGATTCCAACTCATAGTGACCCTATTGGACACAGTAGAATTTATCCATGGAGCTGCTGTTGTTTTCAAATTGCAGACCTTTTGGTTAACAGTCAAACTCTTCATGGCTACACCAGTAGTCTCCAATACAACCAAAGTGGGGCGTAATTAAATATCGTGGAATGGAAATCATAGCACAGGACTTGCAAATGAACACTGCAGGTTTGGCTTCAATAGTTACTACAATGCAGTATCAGAACCGACTTGACAGTAATTTTTTTTTTCTTGGTTGTCCGGTGAATAGACCTTGAGATAAATGATCCTTACCAGGTAGTTGCCAGCTGTCGTAGTAACTGATCCCATGTGTGTCAGAGTTGAAGTATCCTAGTAGAATTTTATTTTTTGAGACACTTTTTGGCAGACTCAAACAGCCATCCTGAGAACTGTAACTGTCTGTAGAACCCAGGAATTCACAAACACAATTGTACTGGCTCCATTTTTCTAAGAATTTGATCACAGTGGTGGTGGGGGGCGGGTGGGGAGAAAAAGCTGTTTTAGATGCACAACTACAGTGTTTAAAAAAAGTCTGTGTTTCTTAAAGAGAACATTATTGGTTTGTGCTTTGTGAAACTTACTAGAAAACTACACCTACAGTTTTGCATATCAAGTTTTAATAGAAATAAACTGAGCTAATTTTTATAATATTATTATTTTGCTTGTGTCTTTAGAACAACTCCCAAGATCTTTGGAAATTCTGAATATGTAAACCATGGGGTTAATTCCTTAGCTGGCTATCTCTCTGGCATGTCTTGAGAGCCAGCAGATAGCCACAAGTTGGTGAGAGAAGTTTAGAAATGGCAGAGCTAGGGGGGGAAAAAAGAATCTCTAGTTGACATCTCATTTAGAAGTTTTGTTGAGGTTGACTATTCCAAATCTTCAAGAGGCAGCATGCCAAGATCAAGAGCTGTCTCAGCAATCAGATAAACACACGTGTTTACATGTGATAGTAACTGTTGACAGGTTCATCTGTGAGAGCCTTGTGGGAGACATGGTAGCACAGATCTCTTCTCAGCTTTTTATCTGAGTCAGTTCTGTTTTGTTGCTCAGAAAGAGTTACCTCCTTTGTCATACTGGGATACAGTCACAGTCTGGGTCCGTTTAGTCTACATTCTCAACAATTTTTCCAGTGTGCAACAGTTCCTAAAGGCTTAATTTAGAACACTAACTAACAGTCATGATGAGTGTAACAAACATAACCACATGACCAAGGCTAAATTCATCTGATTGCTGGTGTACTAAATATCAGGATCCAAAGAACAAGAACAATTTTTATTTATTTACTTTGCTGGGTTTTTTTTTCCCCCTATACATACTGAAATGATGTTAAAAAGTGTATATTGTTATGATTATTTTTACTACCTGATCTTTCTGTGCTTATCAGGAGGAACATGCTAACTAAGAAAAGAACAAAGCGTCTGTAGGTGTTACTTCTAGCTCTGGCTCTGCCTCTAACTAGCTAGGTGTTCTTTGATCTGTGTGGGGATTTATTCTTCTATAATACGACAGTTAAATGATCTCCAGAGGTCAGTTTTCTCCCCTCTAGTAGAATAATGTTGTTTTTTTTTCTTTGAAATATCTCTCAGCTTTTCTGAAAAGATCACTCAGAGTACTCAACATAATAGCTCTACAGGTGGAAAAATCTCCAGTTCCCAGAATCCTTTTTTGTTTGTTTTTGGTGCTTTCTGGTGTAGTTCTATGGTATTAGTCTCTCTTATTTCATTCATTCTGTCTTCCTCTCCTTTTCTCTTGTACAGATAGCATAATGACAGAAGAAAGGGGAAATTATCAAAATTTGGTAACACAAATTGTGCAATTAGGAACAATGTTCCTGAAACTTCTGCACCGGGCTAACATTTATGCCTCTATGAGATTTATACATCTCTCTCTCTCTCTCTCTCTCTCTCTTTCTATGACACATACACACACACACACGCTCATGTACACACAGGTGGACACTTAGGTAATATTTTTTTTTTTTAATACAGCCTTTTAAAGGCATGAGAGAATGTCCAAGGAACCAGATGACTGGTGGACAAAATAAACCCATTGCCACTGAGTTGATTCCAACACATAGAGACCCTACAGAGTAGAGTAGATCTGCCCAATTGGGTTTCCAAGGCTGTTAATCCTTACAGAAGTGGACTGCCATATCTTTTTTCTGTGAAATGGCTGGATGAGTTTGATAAACAAAGAATGCCTTTTTAAAGTCAAGAAAATTTCAGGCAATGGGTTAAAATCTAAGCTGATGTTTTAGCACTTTGGTAGTTTTGGGGAGAAAAAAAGGAAGAAAGAAAGAAAGTCAGAAAGTTAGGATTCGCCAAAACAGAGAGCCCCAGGGTAACAGCCTAGAATTTTAGTCTATATTCCCAGAAAGCAACTTCCTAGAGTAATAGAATACCAGAAAAGGACCAGGCCTCATTCGGGCCATGATCTGGCTTCAAATAATCTCTATTTCAGTTGAATTAAAGTAATCCTTAAGAAGAAAATGTATCTTCTTGGAAACAAAATACAGCATTACAAACTTTTACAATGTTCAACAAACTCATTACAGAATTAAAAATAAATTCATAAGTATGCCTAGAGACATAAAGACATGGCTAAAAACAAACAAAAATACAGACAATGGAATCAGATTTTAAAATAACTGGAAAATATGTTCAAGAAAACAAAACATAGCATGATTAGTTTTACAGGAGTGTTGGAATCTATAAACAGGACAAAACAAAAGCTCAAAAATGAAATTCAGTGTTAGACCTGAAAAGTAAAATAACTAAAATTAGGAGTGTAAAATGGACTAAGAGGCAGCTTAGAGCAAAAAGAGAAGTGAACTAGAAGCAACATGGTTAAAAACATACCTTAAATGATAGGAAAACAAAAAGATTTATAAACATTAAAAGGTGCTTACAGAGTCAAATGAGGCAGGATAAAAAGTTCTATTTCCATGAAACCAAAGTTTATGAAGCCAAAGCAGGATATATGTAGTAAAGTGATGCAGAGGTGCATCGTACCTTAAATACTACTAGCCAAAGAAAAACATCTTTGAACAGATCTTAGTGAAAATAAAGTCTAGATTCCTTAAAGGAGCAAAATTCCAGACTGATATATATATATATATATATATATATATATGTATATATGTATATATATATATTTAATTAGAAATAAAGAAACTCAAAGATGATGTTTTACCATGTTATAAAACCAAAACATCAATATAGTTTATAAGAACATAGGATGTCTAACTGTTAAAGAAGAAATGCCCTACAAGCACCATTCAAAAGATCATCTGTGTGGTTACACTAATAACACCCAAAGTAGTTCTAGTTGTTGTTATTTGTTGCCATAGAGTCAGTTCAGACTCACAGTGACTCTATACACAACAGAACAAAACACTGCCAAGTCTTGAACAATGTCCACAATTGCTTTTATGCTTAAGCCCATGACAGCAGCCACTGTGTCAATCCATCTCACTGAAGGTCTTCCTCTTCTTCTCTGACCCTCCACCCTGCCAAGCGTGATGTCCTTCTCCAAGGGCTTATCCCTCCTGACAACATATCCAAAGTATGTAAGACACAGTCTGGCCATTTTTGCTTCCAAGGCGCACTCTTGTTGTACTTCTTCCAGAACAGATCTGTTTATTCTTTTGGCAGTCCATGGTACATTCACTATTCTTCTCCAATGTCACAACTCAAAGTAGCTATAAGCGAGTATATATTACAAGTGATCTTTTTCTTCCTTTCTTTCTTTCTTTTTTCTTTTTTTGAGAACATCTACTGGAAGAATTGAGCACTTCCAAATTTTTAGACATCTAAAAGCCTCAAGGAAACCTTGGTGGCGTAGTAACCTAGTGTCTGCTAATAAAAAAGTCAGCAGTTCAAATCCACCAGGTGCTCCTTGGAAACTCTATGGGGCACTTCTACTCTGACCTCTAGGATTGCTATGAAAGTTGGACCTGACACAATGGCAGCAGGTTTGGTTTTTAGTAAAAGCCTCAGAAAGGGAAAGAAAAAGGAAAAGAAATTAAAAAAGGGGAAATGGGTATATTTGTGAAGTAATACATAGTGGGAGATTTTAAAACACGTGTCTCAGTTATTGAAAGAACAGACAAAGAAAAATTCTGCAAGGATGTATGCAGTAAATGAAGTTGACCTAATTGAAACAGATATAACTCTGAGATTCCCAAATTACACAGTACACTTTTTTTTTCACATGAAACACCAAAGTTGACAATATGTTGTGCTGTAAATCAAGACCAAATAAATTATAAGAAAAGACCATTTCCTTTAGCCTGGCTTCAGCCACCATGAGTTTAAATTAAAATTGTAAAACACAACAGACTATCCAGCACTAAGTTTACTTAGCCCTGGGAAAAGATATAAGATATAAGGTATGTCATACAGCATGCATAGCAGGAGTATGGGAGGAAGCAAAGGCACAGCTTTCCAGCTATGGGATATATACTCGAAATGTGCATGGTGATGAGAGACTGAGTGTCTGTGCACCACTTCAATTCAGGGAAGCTCTCTTCCTTGGGACTCCTTCAGCTTTCATAATATGCCAATTACATACTCCCAGCTGGAATGTATACCAAAATCTCACTGCCTGCAGCAGCTCAGTCTCATCAATTCCAGGTTATTCCGTAAATAGCAAAACTTCTGCAATAAAGTACAGGTGCTAAATCAGGAAGTAGCACTTATTGTGGGTCTTATCTAAGCCTACACATTTCTTTGCTTATTATTGTAAAAGGTTTCTAGGAAGGGTTTTAGGGGTTCTCAACTGAGGGTATGAGAAAGAACACAATTCAGTTGTTAACTCATGCATTCCAACAGGAAATAGTTAATAAAGATAGTTAATAAATAGTTAACAATGATAATTAAAATACATCCAAATATTTGGAAGATAAACAATTAACATCCAAATAAACCATGAGCCAAGGAAAAACTACGTAATAAAAGCATACAAAAGAATTAAGATTCAAACCTGTAGGATTTAGAAAGCAAAAGGCTAATTAAATATTATAAAATTAAACACAGTAAATACATATATATGTTACACACATGTAATATATATAACAAATATACAATACAAAGGATAAGTAAAGTCAGAGGCTATTTCTTTGAAAAGACTAATAAAATTAATAGCATGATTGATTAGTAAAAGGAGAATATACCAATTATCAATATGGTAAATGAAAACTGGGCATTACATCAAATTTTATTAAAAATAAAAATATTCAGAAGGCATTATAAACCTTTGCATGATAGAGGTTTGGAAATCCAATCTATATAAAAGAGAAAAACTCCCTGAAACAGCATTATTAATGTTATTAAAAATATTAGAATGTTAGTCAAGTTTCTTCTTACAAAAAAAACTCCAGTCCCAAAAAATTCATCAATGAATTCTACCCAAAGTTTAAAAACAAAGACAATATCAGTATTACATAAACTTTTCCAGACAATAAAAAATGTGGAAACATTTTCCAACTTGTTTTGTGAAGTCAGTAAAACTTTAATATCAAAACACCTAGTAAAAAGAAATCAAAGTTTCAGCTCATACTTCCTCATGAATGCAAGTACACAAAATGTTAGCAAATGAAACCCAACAGGATAAAGAATAATATATAGTGATTACATTTGTTTATTCCATAAATACAATCTGTGTTTAACACTTAAACTCATTCATTGGCATTGACTACATCAAAAGAAAAACATAGATAGAGAAATCACACAATCATGATCATCTCAACAGATGTGAAAAGGATACTGTTACAATCCAAAACCCATACGTTATTTAAAAGATGAAAAGCTTGTTAATAAACTTGAAATAGAAGAAAACAATCTTGATTTGACACAGAGGGTCTGCAAAATCATCCAACTTCATGTTACATGTTGAAATATTAAAAAAGACTTCCTTTGAAGTTAGAAATTAATCACTTTTGTGTAGCATAGTACTACAGAACCCAGTTACTGTAATACAGTGTGATAAAATTAAATATACAAAGGTTGCAGAAAAAATAACAAAATCATCTTTATTTGTGAAGTACCTGATTGTACATGCAGAAAAGTCAGTAAAACTGACAAAAGAAAATTAACAGAAGTACTTTCTGAACTCATGAAGGTGTTGAGACCAAGATCAAGATAAAAGATTAGTGCTAACTCTATACACTAGCATTGAGAAATAAAAAATAAAACTTATAAACATTTCACTAATTTCTCTTATAAGCTGACTTAAACAATTTTGTAGAAATCCTAAGATAAGTCTAGCAAAGCTGAAGAACCTACAATATCAAATAATAAAATTATAGTAAAATGAAGTAAGAGAATGCTATTGACACAAGGAAATAAATAACAGTGGATCAGAATGGAGACCAAGAGAAATGAGTGAATATAGATAATTATGGTTGGTTTGTGACTAAAGTCCCACTTCACTGAAATGAGGAAAGGATGGCTTACTCAATAAATGATCCTGGTATAACTGGATACGTGTAAGAAACAGCATCAATTCCTACCTCACACCTATTGTAGCTGGCCTGTAACTTTAAGGTAAAACAACCGCAAATTCTAGAAGATAGTATAAGATAATGCATTCATGACCTGTTATTAGGCAGAAGTTTCTTAAACTGGGTACAAAAAGGATTAACAGCAGGAAAACTTTGGTAAATCTGATTCCAATAAATGGAAAACTGTTTATCAGAGGGCGAGCTTAACAGCATCAAAAGACAAGCCACACAGGAGGAGAACACATTTGTAATACATGTGTCTGGCAAATGGCATATTACCTCTAAAGATCTCCTTAAAGTCATTAGAGAAAAGACAACTCAATTAAAAACATTGAGGAAGAGACTGTATAGGCTCTGTATACGTATGAATATCCAAATGGCCAACCAAAAATTTCAAAGTGTTAAATCTTGTCAATTATTTGGCAAAAGAAAATTAAAAACCATAATGAAATATTATCACATAAGCCCTTTGCTGCCGAACGGATTCTGACTCATGACAAACACATTGGACAGACTAGACTATCGCATAGGATTTCCAAAGAATGGCTGGTGGATGAAAACTGCCAGCCTTTTGGTAACAGGGCTCCAATACAGCCTCTTTAATGGCAAAATACATAGCAAAGCAAAATAAACTCAAAATAAACCCAAACACAAATAAGAAAACATTTAAAAACACCAAACTTTTGAAGAACTCTCATGCAACATTGGTGAGAGTGTCAATTGATAAAACCATTTTCAAAAATTGTTTTGCAATTTTAAAGTTTATAATACAAGTACACTCCTGTCTAAATCCATGTAGAGGCACCAATGGCTGTTTTACAAAATGTGCAAAGCAACATCATTCAGAAAAATTCAGAGTGAAAATAATGCAATTGTCCATCAGGAGTAGAATGGAAATAAAATTTGTGGCATATTGATGCACGTATGAGTATTCCTAATGAATTAAAAAAGAAAAAAATATATACATGCAATGATACATGTCAGTCTCACAGACACAATTTTGTGTACAGAAACCAGATCTGAAAGAGCCAAGCCAAGCGCCATCGAGTCAGATCCGACTCATGGCCTTATGTATAACAGTAACAGTTAAAACTAATCACTGGCTTTAGAGGTCAGGAGAACACTTGTCTTTACGGGAGCTAATGACTGACATAGGCCTATAGCAGTTTTGTTTTTTTTATCTGTCTATTCTTCAGTTTGGTTGTGGTTAAACAAGTTTTTCCATTTATCAAAAATTGACATGCTATATACTGTGATTTGCACACTTTTCTCTATTTATATTGCATTTTTAAAATTAAATAAAAACAATATATTCCCTGGAGCAAAGGGGTCAAGCTGTTCAAGGTTAGCAGAGTTATTCTCCATAAGATTGATGAGTAGTAGTATCAGCTAACCTAATTCCAAGACACTATTTAGAAAGTGTTTTTATTTGAGAATTTGTGAATAATCAGAGTGTAACGATGATCCAATAGTGAAAGAAGACAGAAAAAAAATACATACAAAGTAAATGTGGGAATAAATAAGAAAATATAAGAAATAAAATTAAGTCATCCAATTAAGGACAAAAAGCCTGGATGCAGTACTGGAGATGCACAACTCATTCATCCATGTCAAGACATTTGAAAGAGAGTTACTTGGCCAATTGATTGGAAGGGATCCATACTAATGTCCGTTCTGAGTACTGGTGATTCAACAGAATGTGGAAATTATTGCATATCATTGATATCACATGCATGTAAAATTTTGCTAAAGATCATTCATAAAGGGTCGCAGCAGTGCATCAACAGGGAACTGCCAGAAATTGAAGCCAGATTCAGAAGCGGACATGGAAAGAGGAACATCACTACTGATGTCAGATGAATTCCGGCTGAAAGCAAAGAATACTAGAAAGCTGTTTGCCTGAGTTTTATCGACTATGCAAAAGCATCTGACTGAATCATAACAAGTTATGGATAACACTGTATAAAACGGGAATTCCAGAATACTTAATTGTGCTCATAAGAAACCTGTACACGGAAAAAAAGGAGTCATTGTAACCGAATGAGGGGATGCTCTGTGGGTTAAAGGCAGGAAATACGTACGTCAGGATTGTCTCTTTCATCACACGTATTCAATCTGTATGCTGGATTACATGAAGAAGGCGGCATTAGAATTGGAGCAGACTCATTAACAATCTGTGATATACAGATAACACAACCTTGGCGGAAGTGAGAAGGACTTGAAGCTCTTACTGATGAAGATCCAAGCTAAAACCTTACACACAGATTACACCTCCACATGAGGGTAACAGAAATTGTCACAACTGGAACAGAATTCTGATAAATGTAGAAAAGATTGAAGTTGTCAAGGTTTTTGTTTTACTTTGATTCACAATCAATACCTTTGGAAGTAGCAGTCATGAAATCAAAGGACGGATTGTACTAGGAAAATCTGCTACAAAAGATGTCTTTAAAGTGTTGTAAAGGAAAGATGTCACTCTGAGGTTTATACTGTCATCTGACCCAAGCCATGGTGTTTTCAGTCTCCTCGTATACATGTGAAAGCTGGACAATATATTTTAAAAAGCCATAAGAAAAACTGATGCCTTTGAAATATCACCATATTGCTGAAGAATATTGAATATACCACGGGCGGTTATAGAAGAAGAAACCCTGGTAGTGTAGTGCTTAAGTGCTAGGCTTGCTACCCACAAAGTCAGCAGGTCAAATCCACAGGTGTTCCTTGGAAACTCTACGGGGCAGTTCTATTCTGATCTATAGGGCTGCTATGAGCTGGCATCAACTCAGTGGTGGTGGGTTTGGTTTGGTTTGATTAGAAGGATGAGTGAATCTGTCTTGGAAAAACTACAGTTGAAATCTCCTTGGAAGCGAGGTTAGAGAGCTTGTTGTCTTAAGTATTTTGGGCATCTTATTGGAAGGACTGGAAACCCTGGTGGCATAGCAGCTATAGTGCTATATCTGCTAACTGAGAGGTCAGCAGTTCAAATCTGCCAGGTGCTCCTTGGAAAGTCTATGGGGCAGTCCTACTCTGACTTCTAGGGTCTCTATGAGTTGGACCAACTTCAAGGCAGCCTTTTCTTTTTTCTAATCAGAAAGACATTATGTTATGTAAAGTAGAGAGTTACCTAGACAAGAGAAAGACTCTCAACAAAACAGAATAACACAGCAGCCGCAGCAACAGGTTGACACAGCAAGGATTGCGATGGCACAGGACCTACCATGCTCAGTTTTAATGAGATTGTATGTGTGGGAATTGACTAGATGGTACCTGAAAACAGTAACAACCACAACAAAAGTAATCTTATGTTGAGAGAAAACGAAAACAAATCAAAATAAGTCTAAGACATAAAATTAAAGTCATCCAGTTAAGGGCAAAGAGCCCTGTAAGATCTCAGGAATCCATTCTTCACCATAGCCTGGAACCGTTTAGTATTTGGAACAATGATCCTGAGAAATGCTTTATTAAACTTAGCATAAAATGTTATAGCTCTTAGTTTGTAATGGTAACTTATTTTATATATGAAAAGGAAGCCTCCATCATCAGAATTTAATTTAATAATCAATTTTTTTAATATCTCTCTCTCTCTCTCTATAAATTACTTGTATATGTCTCCCTTTTCAAATTACCCCCAGGCAGAAGCTCATTGTGGGTTGCCCATTTAATAGACAAGCTTCCTTTGATTAATATACTTTTGTTAATTGCATGCTTAATGAGTCTCCACAGGAGTCCCACCCTGAGACAGAAAGGATTGGAATCTTAGCGGTAATGTTTCTGAAGCTTCTTCTGACATATGTCCTCAAATGAGCTCTGTTGTATCTACCTAGGTTCTAATAGTGTGGAGATCAGAAGAAATTCGCCAATGTTATGGTCCTCCTTTCAGAGATAACAAAATAGGTGTTGTTGCTGTTAGGTGTGTTGAGTGGGTTTTGACTCATAGTACTATCAGGCGGCCTAGTCCCTGGAGAAAGATATCGTGCTTGGTAAGGTAGAGGGCCATTTAAACAAGGCAAAGAACCTCGGCAAGAGGGGTTAACACAGTGGCTGCAACAATGGGATGACATGCAAGGACTGCGAGGATAGCACAGGACCCATGTGAGCCCGTGGAACGGCCCCACAAGGTTTTCAGGGCTGTAATCTGTACGGGATACCCGAAAAAAATTATACCTTTCAACCACCAGTCTTGCAGTTAGAAGTCTAGCAATATTAATCTTATAAACTCAGTGACATCTAGTTATTTGCCTCCATCCCCCCAGTGGTAAAACGCTGGATCTGAAGGCAAATAATTAGGTATCACTGAGTTTATAAGACTTGATTTAAACTACATAGACAGTTTTATAATTTTGGCTATTATATACATATATGTGTATTATACATATATATGCATATATATTTAAAAGAAGACACCATGAGGACTTCTGTTGACCAGAGAAATGTTAGCAGAGTATACAGATTTGTTGGTTTAATTAAATGATAAACATTATATGCCATGGTTAAGTAAGTTTGCAGCCAGGCAAATGCTCGATTTCACCTGAAAGGTTGAACACAGATTTATGAGCTCGTGTGTTGTTAGCTTTGTTGTTTCAGAGCTCATGTAACACATAACTACAACACTGTTAAGAAAGACATAAGAAAGTTACGTCTAACACATTTCCTTAACCACAGAAATAGCCCAATGTGAGTAGGGAAGTACATAGAGTCACTAAAAGTCATAGTCAATGACAATGAGTTGGGTTTAGGGTTTATGTATTCTATAACGCACATATTAAGAGCTTTCCTGTTGCATTATAACGTGAGCAGTACTCAAAACTGACATTTATAAAACAAAGATCTTTTGGAGTTATTTTAATAAAACCAAATAATTTGTAACAATCATATCTCTAATTGTGACTTCTAGTGTCCCTAACACTAACTTTTCTTCCTTAAGCATATGAAGCATAGCAAGGAGAAATGTCCCTAAACCAGTAATTTTCTGTTACATACACAGACACACACAAAAAAGTGAATTATGTCAAGCCAGTGTCCACAGGCATTAGATTTAAATTAGTGGAACCCTAAGGGAAAGTATTTAAAAAGCAGTAAAAACACAACTTCATGTATTTATCTAATAATACAATAGCATGACTATGACTGGGGATTGAGAACAGGAGTTTAAGGTGTTTAATCAGCCTTCAGGAGACTCTCGGTGTGTAGAACTGCTGACAGTGAAATGCTGATGAAGACCTGACACATTTCTAGAGAAGCCACCTGGATTGTAAAAATCTCATAATTACTGGACCCCAACTTGTCTGATAGCTACAACTGTGCAAAACAAAACAGAGACTGAGCAGAGATTCTGGGGCATTATCTATTCGCAGATTATGAGTTGGTTCTCCTTTTAGACACAAAGTAAGGCAGTTTTTATAAGTTCTTGGCAGTGGCCCCTGTGTGAGACACTTAGTCTGTGTGTGAACTTGGCAGCTAGAATGGGCAGAGATGCAGAGGACAGCCAGGATACATGTATCACCAGCAGCTACTAATAAAGCTTAAGGTGCTCTAGGGAATACTGATTTCCCCAAATGGAGGAGCAGCAATGTCACAGCTTATGTCTTCATAGCTCCTAGTTTTGTGACTGCATGAAGTATATTATCTCTATTTTATGATAATGCTTCTGAGGTCTCCTGTATTGGTAGGATGTTTTATTACTCAAAGTTTATTGCTATCCCTAGTCATGCATTTCCAAACTAGAAACCTACAATTTTGTTTTTTCACATTTGAGTTTTTTAATTTTATTCATGAGTCTAATATCTCTCAGCTCAGAGCAGTGAACAAGTTATTAAGAATTTGCAGTAATAGGGGCCTCAGGATTTCTATTTATGTAGGTATGTTTCAAGTCTAATATGTACACAGGCACACTGTGTCTAAACGTAAATGCACACATGCACACATTTTGCTTTGAGCCCAGATAAATGGTCAATATGTTTTTTAATATGTAGTGTATGTCGTGATATTGGTGGCTGCAAAGTTTATTGTCTTAGACTTCAAGGGGAATGTAAGTTTCTTGGAAAGAATCTTAGAGCAGGATCCTTAGACACAGACAGAGATGAAAAGTGACTTGCAGATTTCTTTGGCTTTGCCCAAGAGAGATACACTTGTGAAAAAGTTAGGAAGGGCAGATGGAGGAGCTGACAAAGAATGCTTTTAACTTATCATAAACCTTCCAAGAACAGCAACAATAGGAAGCTCTGGAGCTGACAGGGAGCTTCAGAGTGATAACTTCTGGCGGGGGGTTGATTAAGGGCTGAAAGAAGGCCACAATCTAGGGTTAAGCAGTTTCCTATAACCGACAGTGGTTCCCAGGGAAAGACACAGCAGTGAACCAGCAGCATCTGGTGTTCCCAACAGCTGGGACACAGGTGTGTCACAGCACTGAGTTTTTACTAGAGGGAAGTTGGGTTTTATTTGCGTTTATTCATTGTTATATCTCTAGAAATTAAAGCTGTGCTTAGCAGATAGCATGTGTTCAATAAGAAATGAATAAAAGCAAATGGTCAAAACTTTACAACCCAATTCTTACTAAACCTGTAAATCCAATATTCCTTATCACGAGGACAGCACAGGAGTGGAGAGTGTTTCCTTCTATTGTGCACAGGGTCTCTATGAACTGAAACAGACTCAGTGGCACTTAGCAACAGTAACAGCAAGCCTATAAAATCCTACGCTATAAAACTTATTTCTTACTAAACCTATAAATCCAATAGGTTATGACTTACAGTACAGATTGAAAAGGAAGAAAAATGGTCTTAGTGTTCTTCATATTTTATTTATTGATATACATACATGTTAAACGTAAACCTGAGCAACTGTTAAAGAGGTTAATAGTGATGGATTTCCCAACACACTGGCTGTAAATAATCATAGTGAAATACTTAGGAAAATACAAACACTATATTCAAGAAGCACTCATTATTAAATATGAAAAGAAGGAAATATATACAACATGTCCAAAGCAAGCAAGTTGGATTATATTCTATTGCAATCCATAAATTTTCATTGGCTAATTTTTGGAAGCAGATTACTTGGCCTTTGTTCCTGGTCTGCAAAAACATATTAAAGTTGGAATGACACAAAAAGTAATGTAATAGCTCTAGGATAAATGTGTTGTTGTTGTTGTTAGGTGCCACTGAGTCTGTTCCAACTCATAGCAACCCTGTGCACAACAGATTGAATCATGCTATCATGGATTGACTTGTGTCCCCCCAAAAATATGTGTAGCCACATGGCTGGGCCATGATTCCCAGTATCTTGTGATTGTCCTCCATTTTGTGGTTCTCTATGCCATATGTTAAATGATTAGTGTGGGACATATCCCTTCATAGGATCACCTCCCTGCTCCATGGTAAAAGGTGTTTCCCTGGAGTATGGCTTGCTCTACCCTTAATCCTTTCATCCTGCAAAACATAAAAGGAAAGGGAAGCAGGCAGAGAGTTGGGAACTTCACACCATCAAGAAAGCAGCACCTGGAGAAGAGCGCATCCTTCGACCCAAGGTTCCTGTGCCAAGAAGCTCCCTGAACAAAGACTGATGCAATACTGGACTTTCCTCCAGAGCTGACAAGTGGGAAAGACTTCCCCTGGAGCAGACATTCTGAATTTGGACTTGTAGCCTACTGGCCTGTGTAAAAAGAAACTTTCTTTGTTAAGGCCATCCACTCTGTGGTATTTCTATTAGAGCAGCGCTAGCTAACTGAAACACATACCTAGTCCTGCACCATGTCTACAGTAGTTTTTATGCTCTCACCCATCATTCCAGCTACTGGGGCAATCCACCTTGTTAAGAGTTTTCTTCTTTTTCAGTGACCCTCTACTCCACCAAGCATGACACCCTTCTCTAGGAATTAATCCATCCTGATAACACGTCCAAAGTATCAGATGCACTCTCACTATCTGCTTCCAAGAGGCACTCTGGTTGTTCTTCTTCCAGAACAGAACTGTTTGTTATTTTGACAGTCCATGGTACATACAATATTTTTCCCCAACACCACAATTCAAAAGCATCAGATCTACTCTTGAAGGTGACTGTCATGATATTCAGCAATGTGGTATGCAGCACTTAGAACAAGGAAACTGTTATAAAAGAACTAAATGAAACTACCACCACAATCAATTATTTTAAAAGAAAATTTTAGAAAACACTTATAGAGTGGATGATCACAATGCTATTTTAAGTTACTTGAGATTATAGTAAAAGAAAGACAAACTTCCAAACTATTAATACAAGCATAACATTGCTTACAATATGTGACATTAAAAATTATAAAAATTTCACTTAATACTATGTGTAAAATCATAAACAAAATACTAGCAAAAAAACTAGAAGACATGAAAATGAAAATACATTACGACCAAAGAAGATTTATTCCAGGATTGGCTCATCAAAAAATTAGAAAATTTAATCAGAAAAGCTAATTCTGAAGGTCAAATGAGAACACAAAAAGGATAGGACTTCGGGATTCAGATATGAACAGTAGAAGTCAATACTCCTCTCCTCAGAAAAGAAAAAGCTGAACAAAATGAAAATCAATAGCTTGTTTTGGACCCACCAGAGCAATGAGCTTGCAGAGTAAACTACCACTGTGATGTATGGACAGATTGATGAGCCCACGTGGTCACATCTAAAATCTGGTTAGCTAGAGCAGAAGCTTCTGGAGGTATAAATCGGTAGTAACACGTAAATGTTATTTCTTTTCAAATGGTAAATGGTTTGTTTAAATGAATTTTTTTTTTTTTTGATGAATTGCTGGAGGCCGAACATGGCCTAGAATGACAGCAAAACACTCCTGATGGCCAGTCTTAGAGGGACCCCTATAATTTTCTTGATTTTACTTTATGGGACCCTACCAGGATCTTAGGATGAAGATCTGACCAAGAACTCATGTGGATTTGACCAAGCCAAGGGAAGAGTGCTCATTATGAAAGATGTCCAGAATCTTCTCTATAGCAAAGGGCTACATCACTGGCGTAAAGCCATCACCAAAGCATTGTCCAAGAGCCACAGAGAAGGGCATTGCTCTCACTGAAGTGACATCCCATCTAAGAGGTAGTGATGAGCTATACAAGAAGAAGCACTTGTGGAGATCACAGACAAGAGGCCCAGGCCAACTGAAAGACTGAGTTATAATCACAGGACAATAAAATGTTTTCCCTCCTCCATCACACAAACTGGGCTTCAGTATAATAGTAGAGTACAGCTGAAATAACTGCTAGACACGTGCTTTCTCTAAGGAAAAGTACATAAAGAAGTCCAATGTCAACAGGAAAGATAAAAACAAGAACATTAGAGGAATTTGAAATCTTTGACATCTAAAATTATGGGAATCATGAAACAAAGATCTTAGCCACACAAACATAAAGCTTCACACAAGACACTTATTTCCTTCAGTTCTGAGTATTTGAAACAACATGTCTTACTTCTGACAAAAAGTTGTAACACAGGACAAAAGGAAAGGAAAAGCAAAGTCTTGAGAGACAAAGCAGTCATCAGAACCAGATTCAGATATGAAATAGATGTTGGGATTATGAGGTGTGGAATTTAAAATAACTATAACTAATATTACGAGGATTGTAGTGAGAAAAGTAGTTAACATGTAAAGATGGATAATGGAAGTGAAAAGATGGAAACTCTAAGGAAGAATAAAAAGAAAATTCTAGAACCAAAAATAATGTTATTAGTTTCTCTAACAAAAAAAGAGAATAAATAAGACCACACAGAATGTTTTTCCACATATCAAATTGGTGAAAATCCCTACAATTTATGATCAATATTGCTAATAAAATATAGAAAAATAAGTATCTTTTTTTCATATTGTTTTGGGTAATATTAATTTGCACAACTTCTAAAGAGTAAGCCCCTAGGTGGTGCAAATGGGGAAGCAGCCAATAACCTGATGCAGAGCTGGCAGTTTGGACCTACACAGCTCTGCCTCAGAACACAGGCCTGACCACCCCACCTACTTCCAAAATGTCACACCCTTGAAAACCCTGTGGAGCACTATTCTACTCTGAAGCTCACGTGAGTTGGAGTTTACTCCACAGCAGTTAATAAAAACAAAAACACACTTACATATACAATGTTGTCCCAGAAAATCCACTTCTCAAAATTTTTTCTATGGATATACTCACTCGTGTTAGAAGTACTTGTGCAAGGTTATTCACTGCAACCTGTTAGAAAAGATTGGTGAACAAATAACTGCCAGTAAGGAATCAATGAAATAGAATAATGTTTTGATTGATAAATCAAAAAGATTACAAAACAATAATTTTACTATGTTAAGAACACATGGTTATATATCTAGGTACAAAGACGAAACAAAATCTTCCTTTCAAAGGGGAAAGGAGAGGGTAGAGAAGGGGTAAGTATTGGCTGAGTGGATACTATAAGTTAAGAGTGGAAAAGAAGAATGTGCTATCACAGGATGAGGAGAGCAGATAGAGTTGTAGAGAGATGGGTGCTCAGGGTTTTATATGGCAAATTGGCTTGGATTGTAAGGTTTTACTTAATCACAATGAAAAAAGAAAGAGAAAAAAAAATCTATTGCCATTAAGTTGATTCCAGCTGATGGTGATCCCATGTTTCAGAGTAGAACTGGACACTATACAATATTCAGTGACTGTGATCTTCTGGAATCAGACCACCAGGACTTTTTCTGAGGTGGCTCTTTTATGAGTAGTCCAGCTCTTAACCATTTGTACCTACCAATACTCCATATTCATGTAGTGGCATAAATAAAACCTGGATAACATACAGAAGAAATAACAATAGTCATCTAAGGAAAGAATTGGTGGGAAGAATGACAGTTATGAACATGGATAATAATGACAGGAGAATATTTTTCATGTATTTGTTTACATAAGAAACCCTGGTTGCATAGTGGTTAAGTGCTGTGTCTGCTGATCAAAAGGTTGACAGTTCAAATCCATCAGGTACCCTTGAAAACTATGAAGCAGTTCTACTCTGTTCAGTAAGGTTGGTGTGAGTTGGAATAAACTCAACAGCAGTAGATTTTTTCAGCTTATGTTTATATAATTTAAATTTTAATAGTTTAATTTAATAATGTTTCACAATGATCACAATTTATTCTTACAAATTTCCTATTGAATAAACAAATATCTTTTGGTTTGCAGTATATTATTTATGAATTTAGGAAAAGTGTCTGTTCGTTCTCATCCCTACAAAAACACTTGCTACTGATAAGCAAATAATATTTTTTGACTGAATAAAAATTTTGCAGGATATTAGGGATAGTGGCTTCAAGACGAGAAACTTGACATTCTTTAAACAAAAAAGTACTGGGTTTAAAATATTAGCTTCTAAATTTAAGTTTTCACTGAAAATGTGTCAAATGTCCTCATTCTGTGACTTCAGCCAGTCACTTTTATTTAAACTTTTCTCAATGGGTTGTGGCAAAGATCAGATGTATATAAGAGCACTTTGTATATAAGAGCACTTTGTAAATTTTAATGTACCAGATAAGCACAAGTCAATATTATGAAACAGACATTTGTTAAATTATACCCTAGGATTCTTGAAACAATGGATGGACTTCTTAAAAAGAAGTCACCTTTTGTTTACGAGGACAGGAATTAATAATTCCTTGAACTCAGATGTTACTGTCACTAGATGTTCCTGACATTCTTGCTGAAAAGTCACATAAAAAGATGACAAAATCCATGTGAAGACGGATAATGGTACTGCAGACAAGTCTGTGGAAGAAGGAAATATACATGAAGAGTGCAGAGTGAAGGAAAGAAGGCATATGTAGACAAATATTCATATTTTACTTTAGATGTTTCAGGCATAGCTCACCCCTGTAGCTTTTCTTCTGAGTATACTCTTTTGTAAAGCCACTTAACTATGTACTATTCTCATAAAGATATCATATTTTTTAACTTTCAAAAACTAGGAAGTTTGTTTTTAAAATTATAAACTTATAAACTGAGATGTTTAGGTGAAATGCTATTAATAACAATCATCAAAAACAGTAATAGTTTCTGTTTTCATGTTCCTTACTTGATTTAGCCAGTGTTTTGGTTAACCTTATCTGACAGCTTATGCAGCAATATTTCAGGCTGGTATCATAGCTATGTCTATTATTTTGTGCTTTCTTTTGTGCCTAATGTATTGACTCAACTCTGGGATTGCTGTTATATTATTCTACTCCGTCATTTTTGTATATGCAAAAATAGAACCTTTTCTACATTCAAAAAGATTTCTTTGTCTCGGAAGTTCTTTAGTGCTTTCTTTGGGGGGACTTCAGAAGCCAAGAGTGATTTCTGTGTTATGCTTTTCTCCAGAGTTTGCTGCTTTTGGAACATCATGGGAGTCAGTGGAGGCTGAGAGAGATGCTGTGCAGATGGACCACAGTTGTTTCTCTAGGCCTTCTTAAAATGAAAGGTAAAAGGTATCTGACAACTTCCAAAGTCAATGATGTTCTCAGGTGTACAGGTCCCTCTTCCCACATTGAAAGTAAGCACCTCTGTATCTAACACCAGATGTCATAACCTAGTTCAAAATACAGAAAGGTTACTGTCCTGCTGGCCTCTGCTGTTGGGCTCCAGCAGTAGGTGACACTGTGTAGAATACTTCTTTTCTGCCTGAAAAGTACTCTCCTCTGGGGAGGTGCTGCGTCCCAGCCTAGGAATTAGGTCCCACTGAGGCCTCCATATGGCTTTATCTGTCACCTAGTGGAACAAGATGGTGTCCTGCACAGGCTCCCTGCCTGCCTTGGTATAGTCTAGTCAATGGTGGAGGCGGAAAGAGAGGCCAAAGGTGCAGAAATGCACAGAGTCCAAAACAAGGCTCTCAAAATATGGCAATTTCACCTGCTGATCCCGCCAGCAGTGCGTCTGAGATTAGCTGCTAGTCAAGTCCCATCTCTACCTGCTGGTTAAGACAGAGAAAAATAAAAGTTAAAATGGCAAGGTACCTTCCTTCCGTGAAAGCCAGCATTCACCAAGAGCGGGGGTCAGTGAAAGAGAGGAAGTTTTCTGTTCAGAGGTATGAAGTCCAAATTAACAGCCCTGTGCTGTGTCCTAGGGCTCACCAGGTGTCCAGAAGGCTCCATTTAATTATCAGTTCAGGTCTTTGTTTCCAGGGGGATTTAGGGAGACATGTGTTTAGTCCGCTGTCTTGACTCCTCCCCCCAGAACCTTTTCTACATTCAGAATTCAGAATTCAGTTTCTTTGAATTTCCCCAAGACACTGAATTGTTGACTGCCTTCTTAGAGGTAACTTATTACATAACAAGAATAAAGAGATTTTAACTGTATGAATTTTTCTCAAGAAAGATAAGCTTTTGCAGGTTTGGAAATTACAGTGATAAATTCTTATGTATATACATGATGTTATCACACCGCAGACAACAAAGAACAAGAGTTGATAAATCAGTACTTTCCTTGGTTGATTCACAGCTTTCTCACTACAGTTGGGGATTAATCCAAACTGATCTTTGCATACTTTTCATCACCTCAGCTAGACAAGTTCATAGTAAACAAAAAGAGATGAGGAAACACTGCAGATGAAGGCGTTTTTGCTTGTCTGGTCTGACCTTGGGCAATGTCATCTGTAATAACAACAGATCGTATTACTCGCTCTGAAGTCCTATTTGCTGATGTTACAAATGACTAAAAATGGGAGTTTTTAGCAAAAGTGCTGACAACGTCTATACTGGACCATCTCACAAGACAACATGAGCTTTCATTTCGGGTAACTGTAAAGACAGTGTAAAGACTGTGTTCTCATTGCAATGTAAGCAATTGCATCATCTGTAATCCAGTGTCCAAGTCCATTTCAAATATACATGGGAAACAAGGAGACCTTAGCATTTAGAAAATGACAAAATTAGTGTGCCAAGAAAATGTATCGTCATGGATAAGCTTTCTTTTTTTTCCTGCAAAAAGAGAAACTTGAAACCTTCTTTTTCAAATTTCAAAACCAGAAAGACTTCTAAAATGCTTTTTAGAAAGAGTAAAACTGAACTCACCAGGAGAAAGCTTCACTAACTGCTTGTCTTATCTCAGTAATTTCCTTTTATGGAACCTTGGTTAATACCAAAGGACAACAACTGCCACCAATTCAGGGGACAGTGCAGGATCCTACTGTTAAGGCATACGATTGGTAAGCTGAGTGCTTTTAGTGAGGGCTGACTAGCATAGTTTTTGAGACATCAAACCTGTTACTCAAAACTGTAGCATGTGCCACCTTATAGAGAATGTGTAAGATATAACAACACAAATATAGATATAGATACAGAATTCAATAGCAAAGAAACTGAGTGCCAGAGAAGATGTGTTTGTGTCTAAATAATGCCACATACTGTCATTTGATAATAACTTTGTAACTGACTATAGCTAGAAGACAAATTTCCTTATTCCTAGATGAGCAGATTGTTAACTCAGTCTCTGCTTCTAGAGTGCTATTAACAGGGGTTGTTAGTATTGTAATGAATGCAGCAGAACTTGAGTTTGCCAAAATCATTTAATATACATTATCTCATCAACAAAATTCTGAAGCTTTAATAATGACCTGCTTTCCTTAATATACTGATAACTTTAGTTGGTAAACTCTAAAGCAACTAATATTTGCAGGGTATATAGGCGACAGATACTGCATAAAGCTTTACAGAATTCTGTTTGATTTCTATACCCAAAAACTCACTGCAGTTGAGGCTATTCCAACTCATAGTGACCCTACGGAACAGCATAGAACTGCTCCGTAGGGCTTCCAAGGAGTGTCTGGTGGAACTGAGCTGACAACTGTTTGGTTAACAGAAGCAGAACTTCACCACTACATCACCAGTGTTTCTTTGATTTCCGTAGCCATCCTGAAATTCAAGTGTTTGATGAAGTATTTTGACGCACACAGGGACTGTAGTTGAGAGAAATAAAAGAACTTATTTAATGTCACAATGGAAACTGTGGTGGTGTAGTGGTTAATCACCATGGCTGCTAAACAAAAACTTGGTGGTTCAAATCCATCAGGTGCTCCTTGGGAACTAGATAGGAGCAGTTATACTCTGTGCCATAGGGTCACTATAAGTTTGAATCCATTAAATGCCAAGAGGTTTTTAAGATCACAATAGTAAGTGGTCAAGATAAAATTGTATCCTTCTTATTGTCAACTTTTTATCTGACCAAGTGCCATGGATTGAATTGTGCCTCCCTAAAAAGATATATAGTAATTTGGCTGGGCCAGAATTCCCTGTATTCTGTGACTGCCCTCCATTCTGTGATTTGCTGATGCTGTAAATTCTAACCTCTGCCTGTAGTTAACAGAGTTCATTATGGTAGAGAGGCTTAGAGTGGGACAAATCCCTTTATAAGATCACCTCCCTGCTCCACTGTAAAGAGAGTTTCCCTGGACTATGGCTTGCACCACCCTTTATCCTTTTCTCCTACAAGAGGTAAAGAGAGAGAGAACCAAGGAGAGAGTTCTGAACTTCACACCATCAAGAAAGCAGCACCAGGAGAAGAGCGTGTCCTTCAGACTCGAGGTTCTTTTGTCACGCTGCTCCCTCAACAAAGGCTGATGCAATACAAGGACTTTCCTCCAGAGCCAACAAGAGGGAGCAAGCCTTCCCTTGGAGCAGACACCCTGAATATGGACTTGAAGACCACCAGACTATAAGAATATACTTTCCCTTTTTCGGATCCGACTTGACAGCACTTGGTTTGGCTTAGTTTTTAAAGCCATTCACTTTGTGGTATTTCTGTTAGAGCAGCGCTATCTCTCTAAAATACCAAGCAAATGCAGTATCCAAGGTAAGCACTAGAATGAAATTTCAATTTAGGATTTTGGGCTCTATATTACTGCATTCTCTGTAGCATTGCATTTTAGATTCCCTGCTCCCTCTCTCCCTAGAGGGTCTCCAATATTTCATATGGGATATACTTAATGTCCTTAACATTGTGTCTGGGATCTACTTCTCACCAATATGCACACTTGCAGTAAGTCTCAGAGAAGGGAATTTGGCAGGATAAATCAGGATGAAGGCCTACCTCAAACAACATTCAGATGCCATATTAGATTTCTATCTTTTGGTTAAGAAGTATGAGTTTGTACTAGTGTGGTTTGGGTAAGAACAGAAAAGAAAAAGATGGATGCATGTGAGTGGCTGGGTTGGGATAGAGGACGTCTGAAATTCCATTTAGCTCTTAATGTTATTTTATGACATAACTGCATCAGAACAAAAACATCCAGTTTATTTGGTATGAAAAGAGAGATAAAGCAGCTAAAGGGGACGAACTCTACTCTTAAATAAGGTTAAAATAAATCCAAACCTAGAAAGCATTGCATACTTTATATCCATATTTGGGAAAGAAAAACAAGAGAAGGATTAATTCCAATAATAATAACAAAAAAAATAGAAACATATCAGAAAATATCTAAGAAAGCAAATTGTGAAGATATTCCCAATTTGTTCACCACAATTTCTCTCTCCTCTGAAATGTTCTCCTGTAGCTTTTATCAACCATGCCATTACTAAACCCCGATGACTAAGGTGGAGGGTTGCTATGAGTCAGAACCAACTCGAAGGCGATTTTGTTTTTTTTTTTTTTTGGTACTAAGCACATGCAATGCAGTCCCGCATGTTACAATAGACAAGCTTTGTTTCAGTGGATTGGGACTTCTGTGAGTTGTTGTTTCTAGGTGCTGTCGAGCCACTTCCTGGTCACAGTGACTCTATGTACGACAGAGTGAGAGACATCTCCTGGTCCCACACCACCCTCACCGTCGTTGCTGTGTTTGAACCTGTTATTGCAGCCACTGTGTCATTCCGTCTTGTTCAGGATAGTCCACTTTTTCACCGACCCTCCGCTTTGTCAAGCATGAAATCTTTCTGCTGAGACTGGTCACACCTTATAACATATACAATTACATGAGACTAAGTGTCTCTGTCTCCTTTTCTAAAGAGCATTTTGACTGTACATCTTCTAAGACAGAATTGTCTGTTCTTCTGAGAGACCATGGTATATTCAATATTCTTCCCCAGCACCATAATTCAAAGGCATCAGTTTTCCTGCAATCTTTCTTATTCATTGCCGAGGTCCCACATGTGTATGAGGCATACAACATCACAGCTTGGGTCAGGCCCTCCTTAGTTCTCAGAGTGATATCTTTGCTTTTTAACACTGTAAAAAGAGGTCTTTCGCCCCAGATTTGCCCAATGCAAAGCATCATTTGATTTCCTGACTGCTGCTTGCATATATGTTGCTTGTGGATTGAGGTAGACAGAAACCCTTGACAACGTCAATCTTTTCTCCTTTATCATGACTTTGCTTATAGGTCCCATTGTTGCGATTTCTGTTTTTTTTTTTTTTTATGTTGTGGGATAATCCATACTGAAAGCTGTAGTCTTTGATCTTCAAATATGCTTCTTTCTGAGCAACAAAGGTGTGTCATCTGTGTATCACAAGCTGTTAGTGAGTCTTCCTTCAACCTTGATACCACTTTCTTCTTCTTATAATCTGATTTATCAGATTATTTACTCTTCAAACAGTTTAAGTATGATGAAAAGATCTAACCCTGACATACATTGTTTGTAATTTTAAATCAGGTTCAGCATAAGCACAATTAAGTGTTCTGAAACTACCATTCTTCACAACTACATCCATAATTTGTTTTGATCCATGCAGCTATATATCTTAGCATATCCAATAAAACACAAGGAAATCTCTTCGTGTTATTCTCTGCTTTTAGCCGAGTTTCACTTGACATCAGCAATGATATCCCTCATTCTATGCAATCTTCTGAATCTGTCTTGAATTTTTCCAGCTGTTTCTGTCAACGTACTTGAATGATCTTTAGCAAAATTTTAACTGCATGTGATGTTAATCACATTGTTTGATAATTTATGCATTCTGCTAGATCACTTGTCTTTGGAATGGGCACAAATATGAATGTCTTCTAGTCTGTTGCACATGTGGGTGTCTTCCAAATTTTGTGGCTTAGGGAAGTTACTGCCTCCAGAGTTTTATCTATTTGATCCATCTCAGTAGGTATTTGGATTTCCAGACTCTTCTTTTTTTCCAGTGCTTTTTTGTGCAGCTTGGCCTTCTTTTTTTAGTACTGTACTTCTTGATCATATGCTACTTCCTGAAATGGTTTAAGTATTGATTAATTTTTTATGGTACAGGGATTCTACATAAAATATTTTGCCCACAGAATCCTTTACTATTGTGACTCTAGTCTTGAAATCTTTGTTCTTTCAGCTACTTGTGTAATGACAATACCAAAGAAAACTTTTCTGAGGTGAAGGAGATGCTCATTATCATGATAGCAGTAATATTTCAGAGTGGTGTACATATATAAAAAATTATCAAGTTGTACACTTTGAATATATGCAATTTGCTACAGCTCAATTCTACTTGAAACATAAACACATGCATGCGCGCATGTGCACGCACACACACACACACACACACACAGTGTCAGACTAAGAAGAAGAGGAGAGAGGAATAACTGAGGCTCTAATGGACACAGGAACTACCTCAGCTTTAGGGTACCCCTCTTCAAAGCTGATGAGTATGTTATCAAGGATTGGGTCCCAAATACACTGTGCTCTGACATGAGGTGGCACTACCTTGGGGTGCAGTGGCAGGAGCCTTTAAGCAACAATGATGTCTATCAGGTCACTGAAAGTCTCGTTTTGAATTAATTCATGAATTAATGTATTGTGAGAAAAAAACTAGGGGATGTCTACTCTCAATCCATGAGCCTTTTTTGGTATTTAGAAGCAAAATATAAGAAAATGATGGAACAAGGGAAAGTGGACAGTAACTCAAGAGACTGGAGAAAAATCAGAGTATGAATTATAAAAGTCATGAGAAAAAACACATTTCATAAAACAGAGAGCGAGAGCTCTGCAAAATGCTGTGGTCTGATCAACTAAAACAAAAGAAGAATTGGAATTCACACCTAGTATATTTTATACTAAATTTAAGACAACAAAATTATTTCTACATCTTATCTTCTGGTGAGGATAAATTTGTATATGCTACTGCTAAACTCCGTGTGTGGTTGGCTCAGCATCTGGGTGGAGATTGCTCCAAAAGCCCCTGAAATTGAACCGACTGAAGCAGTCATGTCTAAGATGTAGGACCACCTCTGTTACCTCTGAGCCCCCAAACTTCTGCCATACTGTCTCTAACAAAGCAGAAACCTGATCAGTGTTTGTTGATCGATTGCCACATTAATGGAATCAAGGAAGCTGCATATGATAGCAGAGTTCAATATTTCATGTGACTCATCTGGAAAAAGGAAAGATAAAAGATGTGATTAAAATCTATGAGGTTTTGAAGGGTCTAAATTGAGTGAATGCAAATGTACTCATTAAATGCCTGATTATTAGTGTGATGAGGATGTCTTTCAACTTGAAAGAGAAAATTGTGAATAAATAAAAGGTTAATAAGATTAATAATAAAAAAGGTTAATAAATTTTGAGATCTAAAATAGCAAGATGGGCTCTAAATATAGGTAGGCTTGAGAAAAACTAGGATACATTGATAAGTCATAAATTAAGAGTGAACATGTAACATAACTGAATACCATGAATATTTGGATGCAATTCCAACCCCAATTAAGGTTGCGTTACGGAAAAAGCAACATCCTTCCACAAACATCTCCCCACTACTCACTTTAAGAACTTACTTATGATCAGAATTAACAGGCATTCCAAGTTATTTCTCATACTTTTTCAATGATGGACAATCATTTACAAGGACAGCATAACTTAGTACTTTCTAGCAAACAGCTTTTCTTCTCTATTTAGGAAGATTCTCTTTAGAACCAAGTATACACTTTGGAGTATACTTAGAACTCCAGAGTAATTAAACCTAACTTGGAAATGATGAAATAAGGGGTAGTGAAGTCAAACATCTTTTACTCGCACCTAGCAGAATATGAATTTTCTCTATTGTTGAATGACCTGAGTTCCATGGGTAAATGCCTATTTGAAGAATAGTGGAATGAGTTTGTTTCTATTAAAGTCCTAAATTTATGTTTAAATTGTAACATGAACAGGGCTCCCCAAATGATAAAATTCAGTTCATTGTAAGATAGTTTTGTATAAAAACAAACAAGTAAACTAACAGTTTATTGGAGATAGTATTTCCCCGAGGTGATATTTTTTTTTCTTTTTTTTTTTTTTAGGTGGAAAAGATTCTGTTGTTGGTAGAAGTCATTGACTCATTTCTGACTTACGGTGACTTTAAGTGTAGCAAAATGAAACTTTTGTTGGTCCCGAATAGTGTTTACAATAGAAGATATATTTGAGCCTACTACTGTTGTCACTATGTGAATCCATCTCATTGTTTTCCCTTCTTTCATTGACCTTTATCAAGTATGACATCTTTCTCCAAACATCGATAATATATCCAAAGTAAGTGAGATAAAGTCTCCCCATATGCGCTTTTAAGGATCAGCCTGGCTGTACTTCCTCCAGGACAAGTTTGTTCACTATTCTGGAAGTCCATGGTGTATATTCGATTATGTATTAAAATAATTATTGTCAGTTGATGATACTAGACAGAGTTTTACTTTTTTTGCTTAGGATTTTATTTGATTTAGAAATCCTGGTGGTGTAGTGGCTAAGTTCTACACCTGCTAACCAAAAGCTTGGGAGTTAGAAGCCACGAGACACTCTTTGGGAACTCCGCAGGACACTTCTACTCTGACCTAGAAACTCATTACCAGCTGGAATAAACTCGACGGTAGTGGGTGGGTTTACCTGACTAAAATTCATTTCTATACTTTTATTTCCTCAATTAGTGAAAAATAGTAGAAATCAGGTTCCAAGTTACCTTCGCCAGATTTATGTATAAATTTTACATAGGCAGTTGAACTCACGAGCATGTTTGTTTTTGTGGCATTTAATATGAAACTTAAGAATAGCTAAATAGCTACAAACCAAGTCTACAAAAGCAATCACATTTGACAAAACATATTTTATGTTAAATGGTTTTGCCAAGCCAAGCCAAGTGCCGTCTTGAGCTAAAATAGGTTTCAACCTACCTGTAACCTGCGTCTTTGCAATCCAAGAACTTTCGTAAAAAATGTTAAAATGAAAATATGTCAGTTGGCTTGCGACATAAAAACATTTCTTTTTAGAACTGTCATTCTGAGCCAATGGATGTGAACAAATTTTACTCTCTAAACGTTATTTATAGAAATAGATTCTTAAGAAAAGGATTAGTTGCTAATGTTTTCTTCCGTTGCAGGGCCGCCCTATTTCCCATTTTCAGTGTCAGTGTGACAGCACCCCCTGGTGGGCATTAGTAAAAATAAAATTTAATTCCACTGATACGAAAGGTTAAAGGTGTTCCCCTGCATTAGGGTTACTGTATTGGGAGGTCTTTGCTCAATTCAGATAGCTACATATGTCTGAGTGAATATTGACAATAAGACATCAAGTAATTACAAATACCCTAGTCAGGATACCACTCACTATCACCACAAAGTATTTGAGTATTTAAAATTTTGACATACATATTTTTGCGTTTATATGTGTCTGTTCAAACACATGAAGTAATTCGAGCTATTCATCACTGAAATTTGTTTGACAAACACTGCTTCCTGAGTTTTGTGTTATTTTTCTTTTACTTGAAATTATGAACAGGGCTTTGATTTTTAAGTGGGTTATTGTCAAAAAGCATAGGTTTCTGCCTGAGACTCATTGCACTGAAACCCTAATTCTTCCATTTACTGACTTTGTGAAGGAGATTAAAGTAACTATCGTTTCTGAATCTTAGCTTTTCTTCTGTAAAACAAGGATAAGCATACATGCTGATCATTAAAAACTAGAAAACAAGTAATAGACAAGTCCTCAAAGTTTTAGCTAAGTATTTCCAAAAGCCCTGTAACATCCATGGTTAATAGTGTGTGCCTTTAAAAATGCATAAACATATACCCATTTTTATGACTCTATGCCAAGAAGGACGTAAAAATGCTAAGGAATTCTAAGCATCAGAATGCATTTTTAACAGTGGTTGGAACTGAAATAAACACAAAGTAGTAGAGTCTTAATAACAAGGACATTTTCCTGTACCATTCAAGGATATTTAAGAGGGCAATCAGAATCAAAAACTTGTTACCAAGGACTTCATTCAAACTCATAGCAACTCTGTAGGAAGAGTAGAATTATTCCCATGACTTGCCAGGAGTACCTAGTGGATTCAAACTGCCAAACTTTAGTTTAGCAGCCATAGTTCTCAACCTACACACCATCAGGGTACTGAGAACTTTTTTTTCTTTTTTAATGATTGAATGAAGATGTACATTCCCATATAAATTTGCATGCCCACCTGTATGCAGCTCCCACCGCTCTACCTGCTCAGTGACAGCACACTCTTCCTCTCTGCTCCATACATGCCCCATCCTCCCAGCAATCTCCTATTCCCTCCTCTCCACCCATTCCCCTTCCTCCAGTAAGAGGTCAGCAGGACAACATCCTATAGATGCATAGAACCACAAAGTGCACACATGATATGGTCACTCTGTGTCATTGAGTCCAATCCATTCCTGTCCAAAAAGTTGACCTCCATTATGATTTATGGACAGGGGCAGCATCAGGGCTAGGGGCCATGCTTCCAGGGGAGCTCCAGGGCCCCTTAGACCATCAATTGCAGTCTTTTAGTGGAGATCTCAGGGTGTACCCCTTTTTATTCTTGTATTGCCAGTGAGACTCAACTTTGTGATATCCACTGCAGCTATCACTGGTGGTGGCTGGGCACCATCCAGTTCTTCTGGTCACAAGTCATTGTAGTCACCCACTCACGTGGGTCTCTCAGTCATCTGGTTTCTCTTTCCCCCATGTCATTTTGTTCCTTGGTGATCATCCATTCCTGCTGGGTTTAGACCATTTGCTGCATCCTCAGATGGCAGCTTGACAGCTTTTAAGACCCCAGACACCACTCACCAATCTGGGGTGCAGAGGGCTCTCTTAGCAAAATGCTAGTTGTGCCAATTGGCCTTTATTTCCTGTGAGAGCATGGTCCCTGGCCCACCACCCCAGCTACTCTGTCCTTGCAATATAGGGTTAAGATGGGAGGAGTAATCATGTTATATTGAAGTCCATTTAATATTGATCTTCTTTCTAATGTGTGCTGTCACAGATTTCACCCAACCAAATTTCTATCAACTATCTCATCTAAACCCTCCCTCTCCCCCCTTCCTTTCTCCCCACCCTGGCAGCCATCTAAGAGTCTTTTCTACACGTGAGTCTGTTTTTAAGGTCTTGTCATAGGGGTCTCATACAATATTTGTCCTTTTGTCACTGACTGCTTTCACTCAACATAATGTCCTCCAGTTGAAAACAGGTTATGAGATGTTTCCTAAAATTCTTGTTGTTCTCTGTCATTGCATACTGTTCCATTGATTATATATACCTTAGTTTACTTATCCATTCCTCTGTTGTTGGGCATCTGGGCTGATTCCATGTTTTTGCTATTGTGGACTGTGCTGCGATAAACATTTGGGTGCATGTATCAGTTGGTGTGAATGGCCTTGACTCTGTCGGATATATTCCCAGCTGTGGAATTACTGGGTCAAATGGTATATCTATATCCAACTTTTTAAGAAAGCGTCAGATTGCTTTCCAAAGAGGTTGCACCATTTTGCAATCCAACCAACAGTGTAGGAGAGCTCCCATTTCTCCACAGCCTCTCCAGCATTTGTTGTTTTGTGTGTTTTGGATGATGGCCAACCTTTTTGGGGTGAGGTGGTATCTCATTGTAGTTTTGATTTGGATTTCTTTAACAGCTAAAAATTGTGAGCATGTCTGCATATGTTTTTTGGCTGCCTGGATCTCCTCCTTACAGAAGTGTCTGTCCATTTCCTTTGCCCGTTGCTTAATTGGATGATTTATCTTTTTCTTACTGATCTTTTGTTGTACCTTATAGATTACGGAGATCAGGCATCAGTCTGACACGTATGTGCTGAATTTTTTTTCCCATTCTGTACGTGGCCTTTTAAGTCCATTAATAAAGTCTTTGGATGAGCAAAAGTGTTTGATTCTTAATAGGTCCTGTTGATCTATTTTCTCTTCTGTTGTTTGTAGTTTGTATGGTAAATTTTGAAGTCTGCCTATGTTGTGTATTAAAACTTTCAATATTGTTCCTACTCTTTCTTGGATGAACTTTATCATTTTAGATTGATATTTAGGTCTTTTATCCAACTTGAGCTTGTTTTTGTATAAGGTGTAAGATATGGGTCTTGTTTCAGTTTACTGCAGATGGATATCCAATTGTGCCAGCACCATTTGTTGAAAAGATTGTTTTTACCCCAGTTTAATGGCTTAGGGCTTTTGTTGAATATCAACTGTTCATGGGAAGATGGTGTCATCTCTGGGGTCTCAATCCTGTTCCATCAATCTATCTGTCTCTTTTCAGACCAGTACTAGACTCCTTGGACTACTGTGGCAATGTAATAGGTTCTAAATTCGGGTAGTGAGAGGCTTCCCAGTGTATTCTTCTTCTTCAGTAGTGCTTCACTTGTCCGAGGCTTCTTCCCTTTCCAAACAAAATTGGTGATTTGTTTCTCCATTTCATTAAAAAATGTCACTGGAAGTTGTACTGGGATTGCATTATATAAGAAGATTGCTTTGAGTAAAATAGACATTTTCACAATGTTAAGTCTTCTATCCATGAGCAGGGTAGGTTTCTCCATTTATGAGAGGCTATCTTAGTTTCTTGTAGTAAGGACTTGTAGTTCTCTTTGAAAAGGTCTGTTATTTCTCTGGTTAGATTTATCCCTAGGTACTTTATCTTCTTAGGAGGTATAGTAAATGGTGTTGATTTGGTGATTTCTTCATTAACAGACTCTTTGTTGGTATAAAGGAATACTACTGATTTATTTATGTTTATCTTGTATCGTGAGTTTGAGTGGTTGACTTATGGATTCTTTTGGATTCTCTGTATAGACAATTGTATCTCTGCGAATAGGGAGATTTAGACTTCTTCTTTGCCAATGCAGATGCCCTTTATTTCTTGGTCTTGTCTAATTGCTCTGGTTAGAACTTCTAGTACAATGTTGACTAGGAGAGCTGAGAGTGGGCATCTTTGTCTAGTTCCTGTTCTCAAGGGAAACCGTTTCAGTCTCTCCATTCAGGATGACGTAGATAGTTGGTTTTGTATAATGGCCCTTATTGATTTCTGTTGGATCTGTTATGACAACTCCCCTCTTATTTCTTACTTGAGTTATTTGTTGCTTTTCCTGTTTTTCTTTAGTAAGTTTAGTCAATGGTTTCGCAATTTTGTTGATCTTTTCAAAAAACCAGCTGTTGGTCTTTTCAATTTTTTCAATTGTTCTTCTATTCTCTAATTTGTTTAGTTCTGCTCTAGTCTTTATATCTGTTTTCTTCTAGTGCCTGAGGGATTCTGCTGTTGTTCTCTCTCTACTTGTTCAAGCTGTAGGGTTAGTTCTTAGATTTAGTTTCTTTCTTCCTTCCAGATGTGTGCATTTATGGAGATAAACCGACCTCTGAGCACTGCTTTGGCTGAATCCCATAGGTTCTGGTGGGAAGTGTTTTTGTTCTCATTGGAATCCATCAGTTTCTTTATTTCATCCTTGATTTCTTCTGTAACCCATGGTTTTTTGATGAAGGTGTTGTTCAGTTTCCATGAGTTCCACTTTCTATCTATGTTTCTTCTGCTACTGATTTTGACTTTTATGACTTATGATCTGAGAGGATGCTTTGTATTAATTCAATGGTAGGTATTTTGTTGAGAATCGCTTTATGTCCTAACGCACGGTCTATTCTAGAGAATGTTCCATGTGCACTGAATAAAGTCTAGTTGTCCACTGATGGATAGAAAGTTCTGTATTTGTCGATGAGGTTTAGCTGGTTAATTGTGACAATAAGTTCTTCTGTGTCTTTCTCGAGCTTTTTTCTAGATGATCTGTCCAATATTGAGAGTGGAGTTATCCATCTCATTTTAAAGTGTAATCAGTGTTTCTTTGATGTATTTAGGTGCTCTAATGTTAAGTGCATATATATTTAATATTTTTAAGTCTTGCTTGTATATTGAACCTTTCAGCAATAGCATCCATCCTTGTCCACGATGGTGGATTTTACATTAAAATTGATTTTATCTGAGATTAGAATTGTTACACCGGCTCTTCTTTGTTCATTGTTAACTTGATATATATTCTTCCATCCTTTACTTTTTGGTTTGTTCCTATATTTAAGTCTAAGGTGAGTTTCTTGAAGGCAACATATGGATGGGTCATGTCTTTTGATCGAAGATGTCACTTGATGTCTCTTTACTGGAGCACTCAGTCCATTGACACTGAATGTAATTATTCATAGGTGTGTGTTCAGTGCTGCCATTGTGCTATGTTTATTTCTGTATTGATATTTTCTCTGTTGTTCTTATTAATGTATTCTGTGACCTTCTTCTTTGTGAGTTGATTTTTCACCTTCTTCAGATTTCGTTTTGTGGTTGTCGAGACTCCTGTATTACATTTCTTGATTTAATATGTTTCTTTTTTATTGTGCTTTATGGCTTTCCCTATGATTCCCCTCAACAAACTATGTATATACATAATTTCAGTTGCTACCATTCTTATCAACTTCCCCTCCATCTGGAAGGACTATAACATCTGTAGTACATCCCTCTTTTTAATATGATGACATCATAGCTTTCATGGTCTAACCACTGCATTATTTATTTCAGTATTATAGCTTCCATTGAGTTTGGAGCCTTCCCTAAAAGAGTAGTATTCTGGGTGATGTGTCCTGTATTTGCTTCTAAAATATAAAGTTAGTGGTTTTGTTCTTCTAAGCCAAGAGATTCTTTCAGTATTTCTTGCAGCTTTGGTTTGGTTTTTACAAAGTCTCAGAATTTCTGTTTATCTGTCAAAGTCTTCATTTCATTTTCATATTTGAAAGATAGTTTGCCAGGATATATAATTCTTGGTTGGAAGTTCTTCTCCTTCAAGGCTTTGAATGTGTTATGCCACTGCGTCCCTGTCAGCATTGTTTCTGCTGAGAAATCTGATGAAAGCCTACAGGGTTTCCCTGTGAATGTTAGCTTTGCTTTGAGTCTTTCTGTCTGTAAGAGTTTCTGCTTATGTTTCAGTTTGTTAAGCTTGATTACAATACGTCTCGGTGTCTTTCTTTTGAGATCTATATTGAGTGGCATCTGATATGCATCTTGGATATCTATATTTTCTTCTTTCATAATTTCTGGGAAGTTTTCTGTCAGCAGCTCAGCAACAATACTCTCTGTGTTCTCAGGTGTCTCACCCTGTTCAGGAACTCCAATTAATCATAGATTGTTCCTCTTAATAGAGTCCCACATGCTTCTTAATGCTTCTTCATTTTCTGATTTTTCCTCATAGATGCTGGAGTCAGTATCTCTGTCTTCCAAATCATAAATTCTGTTTTCCATTTGTCCCATTCTGTTTTCTTGGCTTTGACTTGAAGTTTCTACATCTTTGATTTTGTTCTTGATCTGTTGGACTTCAGAGTACTGGTCTTCCATCAGATCAAACAGCTTGCTTAATTTTTCAGTTTGCTTTACTGAATTTTGCATAAGGTCTAGGAGGACTCTATATAATCCTTTTGTATTCACCTTCTGATAGTTTCAGAAAAGATTCTTCATCTGGGAAGTTCTGAGGTGCCTTCTTTTGGGGGCCTTTGGAAGCCATGGGTGATTTCTGTGTTATGCTTTTATCCAGAGTATGTTGCTTTTGGGGAATCATGTGAGTCAATAGAGTCTGGGGGAGATGCTGTGAGGATGGACCACAGTTGTTTCTCTAGACCTTCTTAAAATGAGAGGAAAAAGTATCTGATGACTTCCAAAGTCAGTCAGGTTTTCAGGTGCATAGGTCCCTTGTCATGGTTTGAATTGTGTCCCCCCAAAAATGTGTGCAGCCACGTGGCTGGGATATGGTTCCCAGTATCTTGGGACTGTCCTCCATTGTGTGGTTTTGCTAACCTGTATGTTAAAGGATTAGGGTGGGGCTGTGAATTCCTGCTATGGGGAAGTTTCCCTGGAGTATGGCTTGCCCCACCCTTAATGCTTTTAGCTTGCAAGGAATAAAAGGAAAAAGAACCAAGGACAATTTGAGAACCTCGCTACCATCAAGCAAGCAGCACCGGGAGCAGAGCACGTCCTTCAGACCAGAGGTTCTTGTGTGAGGATGCTCCCTGGACAATGACTGATGCAATACTGGACTTTCCTCCAGAGCCGTCAAGGGGAGAGTCTTTCCCTGGAACGGACACCCTGAATATGGACTTGCAACCTACCGGACTGTGTAAGAATAAATCTTTCTTTGTTAAAGCCATCCACTCTGTGGTATTTCTGTTAGAGCAGCCCTAGCTGACTAAAACAGAATTGGTACCGGGAGTGGGGTGCTGCTCTAGCAAATACCTAAAATGTGGAAGCCACTTTGAAACTGCGAATGGATAGAAGATTCAGAAGGAACGAAGAAGGCGCAGATGGGGAGAAACAACAGAGGACCGGCAGCAGTGGCAGTGGCAGCAGCAGAACCAGAGGCAGCGCTGGAGCCGACCCGTGGAGCGAGAGAGGTCAGTGCCTGCGCAGAGCTTTCCTCGCGGAACGGGGTGCCTCTGGGCACTTGAATCGGTGAGCTGGCCTTGCTGACCCACGGAGTGAGAGAGTTGAGTGCCTTTGGGCAGGACGCTTTCCAGCAAGAGTGGGGTGCCTCCGGGCACTTAAACCAGTGGAGCTACAGAGCTTTGGAACACTTGCCCGGCAGGGCAGGTGTGGGCCTGAGGCCCAGGCCATGCGGCCACAGGAAGCTGAAGCTGAAGAGGCAGATAGCGTGAGAAGCTGAGCTGCCTCAGTCTCAAGAGGTATGGCCGTGACCTCAGGGGTTTAAAAAGGGTGGAACCCTGGGGTGCTGTGTTCGTAAGGGTGGAATTGCCACTCAGTTGGGCTTAGGGTGTTCCTAAAGCCAATGGGACAGAGTTTCTGTCCAAGTGGGCCTTGAAGGCAGAGTTGTAGCATGGTGCTGGAGGTCTCCACTCAGAAACCTGAGAGTGTGGCCGATACCTAGAGACTGGAGAGCATTGCTGTTGTGTAGAATGTCTCAGAAAATGTAAGAGTATTTCCAAAGCTTTGAGGGCTAATGTAATGTGTTCTGTTGACTTGTCTGTTGCCTGTTAATGCCTTCTAAGTTTCACAGATGTAGAAGAGTTTTTGTATTTTGGACTTGGAACTGATTTAAGACTTCTGTTATATGGATGGACATAATTTTGCTATGGTGAGATGAATGTGTTAAATGTTTTTGTGATGTGATTTTTGGGTTGTCAAAGGGTGGGATGTCATGGTTTGAATTGTGTCCCCCCAAAAATGTGTGCAGCCACGTGGCTGGGATATGGCTCCCAGTATCTTGGGACTGTCCTCCATTGTGTGGTTTTGCTAACCTGTATGTTAAAGGATTAGGGTGGGGCTGTGAATTCCTGCTATGGGGAAGTTTCCCTGGAGTATGGCTTGCCCCACCCTTAATGCTTTTAGCTTGCAAGGAATAAAAGGAAAAAGAACCAAGGACAATTTGAGAACCTCGCTACCATCAAGCAAGCAGCACCGGGAGCAGAGCACGTCCTTCAGACCAGAGGTTCTTGTGTGAGGATGCTCCCTGGACAATGACTGATGCAATACTGGACTTTCCTCCAGAGCCGTCAAGGGGAGAGTCTTTCCCTGGAACGGACACCCTGAATATGGACTTGCAACCTACCGGACTGTGTAAGAATAAATCTTTCTTTGTTAAAGCCATCCACTCTGTGGTATTTCTGTTAGAGCAGCCCTAGCTGACTAAAACATCCCTCTTCCCAGCTGGCAAACTAAGTACCTCTATGTCAAACCCTAGATGTTGTAAACTAGCTCAAAATACAGAAAGGCTACTACCATGCTGGCCTCTATTGTTGGGCTCCAGTTGTAGGTGACACTGTGTAGAATACTGCTTTTCTACTGTAAAAGCACTGTCCTCCAGGCAGGCATTGCCTCCCTGTCCAGGAATTAGGCCCAGCTGAGGCCTCCATATGGGTATTCCACTTTCCAGTGGAACAATATGGTGTGCCACACAAGCTCGCTGCCTGCCTGAGTATAGGCTATTTTATGGCAGAGTCAGAGAGGCCATAGGTGCTGAAATGCACAGCATCCACAGGCTCTCTTGCCAGGCCCCAGATGTAGGTGACACTGTTTAAAATGCTGCTTTTCTACCGAAAGTGTTTTTCTCTGGGCAGGTGTTCCCTCCCAGGCTTGGAACTAAATCCAGCTGGGGCCTCCATGGATCAGGATGATGTCCTACACAAGCTTGCTGCCTGCCACAGTACTGGCTACTCTATGGCAGATGTGGAAAGAAAGGCTAAAGTTGGTAAGATGCACAGATTCCACAGCCTCTGTTGCTGGGCATCAGCTGTAGGCAATACTGTGTAAAATACTCCTTTTATGCTGGAAAAGTGCTCTCCTCTGGGTAGGCTCTGCCTCCCAGCCTAAGAACTATGTCCAGCTGGGGCCTCTGTATGGGTTTATCTGCCTCCCAGTGGATCAAGATGATGTCCCACACAAGCTCGCTGCCTGCCTCAGTACTGGCTACTCTATGGCAGAGGTGGAAAGAGAGGCCAAAGGTGACAAGATGCACAGAATCCAAAGCCGGGCTCTCAAAATATGGCAATCTTGCCTGCCGATCCCACCAGTAGCATGTCTGAGATTAGCTGCTAGTCAAGTCGTAGCTCTGCTGGCTGGCTAAGACAAAGGAAGAAAAAGTTAAAATGTTGAGTTACCTTCAGTTTGTGTAAGCCAGTGCTCGCCAAGAGTAGGGTCAGCGAAAGAGATGAGGTTTTCTGTTCAGTGGTATAAAGTCCAAATAAACAGCCCTATGCCACATCTCCTCACTAGGTCTCCAGAAGGCTCCATTTAATTATCAATTCAGGTCTTGGTTTCCAGAGGGATTTATAGAGACGTGTGTTTAGTCCTCCATCTTGACTCTGCCCCCTGAGAACTTTATAATAAATGCTTATCAGCTGATTGATAGGATGGTCAAGTGCTCTAAAAATAGCTCAGCCAAGTGCTCAAAACCTGTTGCCATCAAGTTGATTCAACCCATAGAGAACCTATAGAACAGGGAACTACCCTTTAGAATTTCTGAAGAGGGACTGGCGGATTTGAACTGCTGACCTTTTAGTTAACACTCTGAACTCTTAACCACTGCACCACCAGGAACCTTAGAGCTTAGCATGAAATGGTATTAAGCTTAGCAAGTTTCCATAAATGCTTCTTTGTAATTGTTTGTAGAAATGAAAAAAAAATCACTTTAAAGTTAATTCCCAAGAGAACATTAAAACCAAAACCAAACCCAATTGACATCCAGTTGCTTCTAATCCATGGCAATCCAATGTGTTGTGGAGGAAAACTGCACTACATATGGTTTCATAGCTATGACCATTGAGAAGAAGATCATTGGGTCTCTCTTCCAAGACCTATCTCTGGGTGGGTTTAAAACCTTAACTGCACTTCATTACATGCACCACTACAGCTTACACTAGAGGACCTCTGTGCATACAATTTGCCTGAGCCCAGCTGTCTGCCTCCAAATTTCAGTTCGCTTCTATTCTATTGTGTTACATTTTCTTTGAATTGAGAGGTGCTTTGGCATAGCAGTTATGAGTTCAGCCATCAATGAATAGGGTGGCTGTTGGAATTCACCAGCTACCTCCTTGGAAACTTTATGGAGCTGTTCTACTCTGTCCTATCAGGTTGTTCTGAGCAGGAAACAACTAGACAGCAAAAGAGTTTTAAAAGGGCATATGATAATTAGTTATTGTGCAAAAGGAGCCAAACTTAAGAATGAAAGAGAAATTTTCTGGTGGAAAAAGTTTTGGGAGATGGAGACTTTTTAATGGCTGAGAAAGTTGGATCTGAAGGAGACAGAAGCATCTAGCATTAACAGAACACAACAGGGAGAAAAAGCTCAAGACAGACAGACTATAACTTTTACAATTATGCCCTGTCTATAGTCTCTGGAAGCTAGCTGGCAAGCATTGTTTTGGTGAATGCATCTAGAATTTCTTGGTTTCACACTTTAGAGAAAATCTGATTTACAGTTCATTGAACAAAATAGATGTTCTGTGACTACAAGAGTCTGTGGTAAACCCTTTAGCCAACAGATTTCAATGTCATTACTCTTGGCCATGCCTTTAATGTACCATATGTTATATGGTATATGTACTTACACATTTTTTAATGCTTCTATAGTCTTAGGACTATGTGATGGAAACTTTTGGACATCAACACTTTTTTCCTTTCTGTGCTACATTTTTGTAGATAGCTCAATCAGATTTTCTAATAATTTTGCAAGTGTTTGATCTAAGTCAGAGTTTCCTAAATATTTGCAGTGATAGACACCTTCTGGAATGAGGGAAAAGAATTATTTTAAGTTTACCTAAAAGAACTGAATCATAATTTCTTTGGGACCTTAAAAGGAACCTGTATTTACGTGAGATACCCAAGCATATTCTCTGATCATTTAAACATTATAGATTCATTGAATTGATTCTGTTTTTATCTTCACTGTTTAGAATGAATTTACATCAGGAGAAGATGAGCCCAGAGAGTTCAATTTTAAGACTAAGATGATTTATTCTTGTTGTTTGTGAAAAAAACATTGCCACTGAGTCAATTCCAACATATAGTGACTCTATAGGATGGAATAGAACTGCCCCACAGTGTTTCTAAAGAGTGGCTGATGGATTTGAACTGGTAATCTTTTGTTTAGCAGCCATAGCTCTTAACCACTGGGACACCAGAGTTCCCTTGTTTTGTTACCTGCTGTCAAATTAGCCACAACTGCACTTGGCACTTGGCTAATAGATACTCTGGATAACTTAGAAATGCTACCAGGTCTTGTACCATTCCCATGGTTGGTTGTGAGTGTTGAGTGTTAAGATCTACCAGACTTTTATTGACTGATTTCTGAAGAATATCACCAGGTCTTTTTCAATTACACCAAATTTAGTGGTTTAAATCAATACAATTTTATTAACTCATGCTTTCATGAGTCAGGATCCTAAAATATTTAGCTATGTTTTTTCTTTAGGTTTTATAAATCTGTCATCAGTGTGCCAAGCAACAGTGTACTTATCTAGGGTTTTAACTTAGGAAAGGTATGCTTTCAATCTTCCTGAGGTTTGCTGGCAAAATTTGCTTCCTTGAAGTTGTAGAACTGAGGTTCCATTTTCTTGCTAGATGTCTGCAAGGGACCACTCTCAACTCCTAGAGGACAATCAGAGTTCCCTGTCAAGTGGTTCCTTCCATCTCAGCATCAGAGAATAACCCTCATGTCAAATCCTTTTCACAGTTTGTATTTCTCTAATTTCCTTCCCACTATCAACTACAGACAACTCTACAGATTTCAAGAATTTAAGAGATTAGATTAGATCTTAAACAAACAAACAAACAAACAAAAAAAAACTCCTTATTTTAAGGTCAACTGATTTGGGACTTTAATGATATCTGTAAAATTTCCTTCAAAGAAATATCTAGAGTATTGCTTGATCAATGAACTTAAGAATAAGAATCTTTGGGCACCACTTCAGAAAATTGCTTATCATAGCAACTAATACCCTGAGCAATTCTTCAACTTCCAAATAATTTAAAAATACACTACAAAGTCTGGCTCTACATTACTACCAGACAGTTTGTATTAGAGCCAAAATGAAGAAATTCCACTGTCATCGAGTCGGGTCTGACTCTTAGTGACATTAGAGGTCAGAGTAGAACTGCCTCATAGAGTTCCAAGGAGTGCCTGGTGGATTTGAACTGCTGACCTTTTGGTTAGCAGATGTAGTGCTTAACCCACTACACCACTAGGTTTCCAAAAATGAAGAAATAGAAGTGCTAAAGAACAGTCAAGGATCACTGTGAAAGGCTGAAAGAGGATGCCATTTTTACAAAGAAGTCTCTTACCTTTTCTGGTCACAAATCTAAGCTTATTTCTCACCTGCTGATATGTATACATGCAACTTAGTGGGATCTTGGCTAAGGAATTAAGAGTTTCTGATTTAAAGGATAGAGAACAAAAGAGATATTAGTCAGTGTCTCTGTATGCTTCTCACAGACATGCTAGTGCATGAGAGGATTTAGAAAGGATACATTTTTAAGTATGTACAGTGACCATATTTGACAGATTTTATTAGCATATTATGTTGTTTATTGTTGTTGTTAGGTGCCATAGACTCAGTTCCAACTCATAGCAACCCTAAGAACAACAGAATGAAACACTACCTGTTCCTGCAACATGCCCACAATATTTTTTGTGCTTAAGCTTACTGCTGTAGCCACTATGTCAATCCATCTCCTTGAAAGTCTTCTTTTTTCACTAATCTTCTACTAAAAATAAAAAAAAAAAGAAAAGCTCTATAAAAAGACAGCATTAAATAGAGAATAAACTAGAAATTATGCTATAATCTTTGAGAGTAAATGAAATGGCTTCCTGAGAGATGCAGTTGTGTCGCTGTGGAGAAGGCAGACACTTTTTAGAGCTTACACAAGTTGAGTTCAAACAATAGCACGATTATTTCTTAACATGATCACTTTTTGTGAATGTGATTATAAGCAGTGTAAATTAATTTTCTGTGTTATATTTCTTATTCAAAAAACTTCAGACCTGCTATTGAAGGGTTATGAGACAAGAAATGATTGTGCATCTAGTATGATGTCTAACCCATGGCAAACACTCTACAAATATGGATTTCCTTTTTTTTATTCTCCAAGAATATAGCTTATTGCTGGAACCATTTCTGGAATTTTATAATTTCTACATCTCTGCTTTGTATTTGTTGTACTGTCTTCCCAGAAGCCACCAACTTATCTCTGAACATTGTTCTTTGACAGTATCAGTGATATTACCTACCTCATGTTGAGCAGTTTCTTTTCTTTAATAGCTATGGAGAGTGGTAAACTTCATAGATAGGGCTAGATATTGAAGAGGGTAGGAACTCCTGACAAAGAGATCAGGTTGGAGTTGTCCATGAGAATTCTGGCAGTTGGGTGCCCGGATGGGCCACATTGAAGGGAACCAGTCAGTGTATTTGCTTTGTAACTGAGTTGAGAACTTCCTATACTTGCATTAGTCATAGATGCCATTTTATGTACAGCTTAGTGATACCTGATCTCAAGTTAAATATGTCTATACTTCTTTTAATCACTTCAAATAGATTTAACTATGCCTATCACTTAAACAAGATGAAATGAAGTTGGATCTTCAGACATTTTGCTTTTAAAAGATAATGTTGGTCAACTAATGTTAATGTGAGACAGGTTTCACAAGAGTCAATGACTGTAGAAAACATATTTTAATGCAGTTCTCTTGGAATCCTTATTTTAGTGATAAAATAATGCACCTAAAGCAAACAAAATCAACACTTTTAGATTTTTAGAATTAACTTGTCAATTCTTAATATCTAAGTCATCCCAAGAGTGTATTTCTGATCATGTACCCAGCAAACTTGTCCTCCTAATTTTTTTTTTTTTTTACAGCTAGCTAACCAAAAGCTTCAAACTAGCCCTACTGACAAGATAGCGAGAAAAACAATTGAAATATTCCTTGGCAGGCAATCCATTTTGTGTGTCTATTCAGAGAATATCATTACTCTTTTCCTAACTTATCAATTAATGTGACAGCTGTAATTTATCATGTTATTATCACTCAACCATCACCCATCTGTTTGGCTTACTATGGTATCTTGTATGTTGCTATAATGCTGGAAGTCATGTCACTAGTATTTCACGCATGAGACATGGTCACTCACGTTGGATGAGTTGCAGCAGAGCCTCCAGTCGAACACAAGCTGGGAAGAATGGCCTCATAGTTTACTTTTAAAAAAATTAACCCATTAACATCTTACAGCTCACAACAGAACTTTATCCAGTTCTTCTGATGTTGATGTGTCATCAGGAGGAATCAATCCCTGGTTAGGATATCGTGTTTGATGAAATGGAAGGGCAGTGAGGGTGAGAGAGACCCTCGTTGAGCTGAATTAGCATGAAAGTTTTAAAGATGGATACAAACATACTGGCCATTATAGGGGTGATGTAGGACTGGGCGATATTTAATTCTGTTGTATATAAACTCACCAAGAGTCAGCCTCAGCTTGACGGCAGCTCTCTCTCTTTCCATCTCTCTCTCTGAGCCAAAGTGATTAGAACAACACAGAAAGTACCTTAGCCAAGCCATAAAGTACCTTAACCAGGCCCAAACACAGAGAATCACAGGATCTGATTCTCTGTTTGTAAAATGTTTAGACTTAAAATGCTGAATGTTGTTGTTATGGTCAAAATGAAATAAGATAAAATAGGATATTACATGAAATGAAAGTAAGAGAATATACTAGACAGATGGATCAAATAGTTTTAATGGATGGTTAGTGGATGCCACCTCTGCGGACTGAGCAAGAATTGATTTGGTCTCTCAGGACACAAGACGGCAGACCCAGGATGTGTGTTAATGTGTAGCAGTAATTATTTGAGTTCATGGCTCTGCTAAGAATGCATGGCTGGTTTGTAGAAAGTTGAAAATTAAATACAGACATCAGAAGATTGGGGTGAAAGGGATTTGTTAGGTGTTTGCGCTGAGATGCTAAAGAACTCCCATTAAGTCACATGTTGTAATACTTAAGGCATTGCTTTGAATTGGTTTCAAAACTTAACCAGATCCAGAGAAACTAGAGAGGGAATTAAGAACTAATTACATTAGAGCACTGAAGATCAATTTCTCATGGTTTAGTAGCTTTGCGTTATTGTTTCTTTAAAACAGTAAAGGCAAATACTATGAGGAAATACGAAAGGATGCTGTTCCAGGACTCTCCATTATATATTTTCGGTATCAAAATTTTTATATTAGAGTTTGATTAAGTTAGATTATCTTTATTTTAGTAATATACATAATGTCTGCTATGACGGTGGATGCTCTTTTTCACATATGCACACAAAAGGCATTTATTTTAGAGAAATAAGTCAGTTTAGCAACGTGGAGGACTGGATTTCAAACAGTACTTTCCTGCTTGAAATGGAAGATGGTATTCATATATGGTCAATAAAATCTAATGAAGTCCAATCAGATTTTAAAAAAAACAGTTATATGTATACAGTTTTTCTTGGTCTGAAAACACTAATATATTGACAGAATCAACCATGTTGTGACCACATGCTTAGCACTAAAGTGAAATTTCCATCAGCATCCTTGTGCTTCCCAGTATACTTTGAGAACATGCTTGTTCTCCCACATTAAAAAGGGAGAAAGTGTGAAGAAGCTGACCCCATAAACAGTACAATATGACTGTAAGTTTTGTGCCATTATTTCCTATTCTTTACTGTGGTATGGCATTTCTTGTATCCTAGTTGTCTTTATTCTTCCCCTGAAAGGTGTATTCTGCCTTGTCACACATAATAGCAAAGGTAAAGAATAGTTTTCTATAACAAGCTTTATGTGGTAGTCATGAGAATGTAACTTGGAGGCCTTCAACTAAAGGAAGCATAATTGACTAGGAGTCCCAGCTGCTGCTTTGAAATCTGTTGTTGGACTTGTTCTGAGGCTCCATTTCCCATGAGGTGCACACTTCCACTGACTAAGCATGGTAGGGAGACTGAGGCAGTCTTATTCCTGAGGCACATGACAGTTCATTGTGGCTCAAGAACTCCTTGACACCTTTCACAAACTTTCCTAAAACTGCAGGTAGTCCAGGATACTTATGCCGTTGTTCCTTGTCTCTCTTTGTTACTTAAGATGGAACTTACATGGTGTTTTGACAACTCTTTCAGAGTTCCACACCCACTCCACTCCCTCCCCTACCCCGAGCATTTTCTGTTCATGGATTTTCGCTATCAAACTCACAGCATGTTTAATCTGGTCTTAGAGTCTTCTTCCTGGGATCTGGATTATCACAGCACTTCTATTTAAGGTTATATAATAATACTGTTTCTAAGGCTGAGGGTAACAAAATAGGATTATAATAAGATTACACATCCACACAAACACCGTTGATGGCAATAAGATGGAGAAATTTCAGTTTCATCTTAGGGTGTCATGTCTCTATTGTTGTGCTAACAGATTTAAAACTATTAAGAATATTTCTTTTCTTACTGGATTTTATGTAGTAAATCAGATGTTGTCAGTTATCTTAACATGCATTATGGTGTATTTAGTATGAAGAAGGTTAAGTGTTGAATTTAATGTTTCTATCTGAGCTTAGAGGCGGAGCATAGATGAATACAAATTTGTTATATACCCACTTCATTACAGCTCTACTATTTGATATGTACTTTTCTCTTTGCTTATATCTAGCTCAGCAGCCAAGCTTCACCACAGTAAAGGCAACAAAACCTGCTATATAAAGCATAAAAACATTCTCATCTAATAGATGGATATTACTCTCCACTTAGTATAGAAAAAGAAGGTCCAGAGTTGCTTTTTCAGAGTTAGTGAAAATACATCCTCACCTACTAAATACTATAAACAATGATGAGCAAGAGAAGAAAAGGTTTTCAAACTTATTTTCAAAGCAGAGACAATTTACAAACAGAATTTCACATAAAACTCAACTACACAAAACAGGCACAGAGGCAACTGAGTTTATTTTATGAAATTGACATTTACTCAATTTAATTGAAATATGAAATGAATATTAATTTACTCCAGAAATTCAAGAAAATATACTCGTTTTTAAAGAAAAACAGGAAGATCAATAGAAATTTTCAGAAACATCATTATTTGAGATCAGAAGCCTAAAAAAAGTTAAAAAGCTGCAATTTTCAATCAACATAAGCATCCAAAACATGTCTAAATTATTTTGAGTGTAGAGCATAGAAGACATTTTGATTCATTTCCGTGTGTAATTAATTATAACTCTTAACAGGTATTTAAATAGCTTGACTTAAAATATCAGGAAACTGTTCAATAAAACTGAAAGGAAAAAGAAGCCTTATTTTTTAGTGGATAGCTGTGCTCGCCAAGTGCCAAGTGCTGTGTGCTATTCAAATTAAATATATATATATATATACATATATTGACTCGACGGCACTTGGCATATGTATTACACATGTAAGTATACACACATATACATGTGTACATATACACACACCCATGATATCAAACTCAATGGCAAGGAAGTGCTTCTGACTCATAGAGATTCTTTGGGATAGAGGAGAACTGCTCCATCGGAATTCTAAGACTACATAGTGTGTGTGAAAGCAGACTGCCACATACTTCCCCCCAGGACCAGTTAGTGGGCTTGAATTGTCTACCTTTTAGTTAACAGCCAAGGTGTTTAATGACCACAATACCAAGGCTCCATGTATATTCACATAGTCATTGTGTGTGTGTGTGTGTGTGTGTGTGTGTGTGTGTGAATTTTGTGTATAATATCCTGTGTATAATTTTTTAAGTTATGATTTTAAATATACTTTAATTTAATTATACTTAAATGTATAATTAAATCTGAGGTAAAGTTTAGCAGAATAGTGAAGTCTTTAAATTGGAATTAGTGGGTAACAGTTTAAAAATCATTGAACTATTATTCTTGCACATGTGTGTATAAGGGCTACAACACTTTATATTTTCCTTGATCATCTTTTTTGTTTTGGCCTAAGGTTGTGAGTGTGTTTCTAAAGAGTAAAAGATCACCTTATAATCAATTAAAGTGATATAAAGTATATAATTTAAGAAATGTTTTGTCTATACTGTATATACTATAAACCAGCATCCAAAAGTGGTGATATTTCTCCTATAGCCAGGGCTCACGGGTCTAGGAATCACAGGGTAGAAATGGGAGTGATATCACTCACTCTTACCCCGAATGATCTGCTTGCAAGGTTTTTGCTTCCTGTCCCCATGACCTTATGCTCTGCAGGGTTAAATGTCTTAGTTCCAAAGGGAGGAATGCTGCCACCTGGAGACACATCAATGATTCCACTGAACTGGAAGCTAAAATTGCCACCAGGCCATTTTGGGCTCCTTGTGCCTCTGGATCAACAGACAAAGAAGGGAGTTACAATACTGGCTGGGATTGACATTACATAACGGAAGTAAAGAAGAGTATGTTTGGAATGCAGGAGATCCCATAGGACACCTCCTTGTACTACCATGTCCTGTGATTAAGGTCCATGGAAAACTACAGCAACCCAACTCCAAAATGACTGCTAATAGCCCAGGCCCTTCAGGAATGAAGGTTTGGTTCACCTCAACAGGCAAGGAACCACGACCAGCTGAGGTGACTACTGAGGGCAAAGGGAATACAGAATGGGTTGTAGAAAAAGATAGTTCTAAATATCAGTTATGGCCATGTGACCAGTTGCAGAAACAAGGACTGTAATTGTTATGAGTATTCCTGCTTTGTATGTGTGTATCGGATACTTTTGATCACTTATGAAACATAAGATGTAAATAGGCTAATGTGTTTTCACTTGTACACGTGTGAGTTATATCGTGTTAGACATAAGTATGACTTTGTAATTATATTGCTTCAGAGACTGTGGATGGTAAGGTGAGATGCGTGTGGATGCCAAGTAGACAAGGGGTGGACTGTGGTGCTCAGGATTGTATCAGCTGGATTACTCCATGTTTGACTGCTGTGTTAAGTGGCAGGGTGAGTTTGTGGTGGCTTCCCACCCCTCAGCTTTCTTCTCTCCTCCTTCCATCGCCTACTGCCAGTCTGCTCACATAGTCAGCAGCTCCTGTTCTCTTCTGTCATCTTGTTCCTGAAAGTAAACTAGCAGTTGTCGGATTCTTCAACCCTTACAGCAGGCTCTTGAGTGTCCTGTTCCCTGACAAACTAGGCAAGCCATTGGCCACCGCCCATGAATCAGTGTATAGCCGCACATCTGGCCATCTTTCCTTCTAAACAAAGTGAACAACCAGATGCACTGCTCGAAGTTCTGCCCTACCTGGGGTTTCTGCTCCAAGAGGCTCCCTGGACAAAGACTGATGCAATATTGGACTTTCCTCCAGAGCCAACAGGGGGAAAACCATCTCCTGGAGCAGACATCCTCAATTTTGACTTGCAGCCTACCAGACTGTGTAAGAATAAACTTTCCTTTTTTAAAGCCATCCACTCTGTGGTATTTCTATCAGAGCAGCCCTAGCTGACTACAACAGGATCTATCATAAAGTATAGCACTGCCTGCGATGGTACAACATCCATCTACCTGAAAAGAAGTTAATGTGATGATTACTTAAATTTACATATCAACTTCTGATGCCAACAATGAAGAAACTCAAGGTTTTTACTAACACCTAGAGTCTAAAATTGACCACACATGCAATTGCGATGCATTGATAATTGCTGGTGATTGGAATGCAAAAGCTGGAAACAAAGAAAAAGGGTCAATATTTGGAAAACAGTAGCTTGGAGAGGGAAATGATGCTGGAGATTATGTGATAGAATTTTGCAATGCTAACTGCCTACTCATAGGAAATATCTTTTTGCAGTAACATAAAAAGCTACTATATGCATTGAATTAAGCTACATTCTCTAGAGGATCAATACCAGCAAAGCTTATATATGTGAATATATATAGAGAAAGAAATTTATTTAAAGCAAATGGTTCATGAAGCTACTGAATCTGGCAAGTCCTGAATCTATGGGTCAGACATCAGCCAGGAGGTTTATCTTGATTCACATGATTGCAGGGGCTGAAGAATGCAGCATTGCTGGCTCTGACTTGTAGGAACTGGTAAATCCTAAAATCTACTTGGCAAAGAGTGGGCTGCTAGTTCATATCTCAAGAACCAGAGGTCGGAAAAGGATGAGTCGGATGTAGGATTGACAGAAAAGGAACTTTGTGAGACTATTCATATATACTGGATGTAAGCCACATCCCCAAGGGGAAAAAATATACTTTCGAATGATTGGCAGCTCACATCAGATCTCAAAATGCCATATAATTATATAATATCTGGCAAAACCACCGAGAATCATGGCCTAGTCGTGTTAACACATAACCTTAGGCATCACACAAGACTTTGATGAATGCTCTTCACAGGAGCCAAATCAAAAAAGCTTAATGTCATCAGGAAGAACAAGGCAAAGAGCCAACTGCAGAACAGGCCAGCAATTGTTTATATGCAAGTTCAAGTTGAAGTGAAAGAAAATCAAAACAAATCCAGGAGAAACAAGGTACAAACTTTAGCACATACCTTCTGAATTTAAAACCATCTCAAGAATATACCTGATGTATTGAACACCAATGACTGAAGACCAGATGAGCTGTGGGATGACATCACGGCTATCAAACATGAAGAAAGAGAAAGGTCATTAAAAATACAGAATAAATAAGTAAATAAGACCATATGGACATTAGAAGAGATTCTGAAATCTGTTCTTCAGCACCAAGTAGCTAAAGTGAGCGAAAATATGATGAAGTATTAAGAACTAAACAGAAGATTTCAAAGGGCAGCTTGAGGAGACAAGCAAAGTATTATAATGAAATGAAATGTACCAAGTTAGAATAAATATCCATTAAAATGAAATGAAATGTACAAAGAGTTAGAAAATCAAAAGGGAAAAACACGCTTGGTGTTTGTCAAACTGAAAGAAAAGAAGAAAAAAACTCAAGCCTGGAGTTGTAATATTAACAGATTCTGTGGGCAAAAAGGAAACCCTCGTTGCATAGTAGTTAAGTGCTATGTCTGCTAACCAAGCAGTCGACAGTTCAAATCTTCCAGGCGCTCCTTGGAAACACCATGGAGCAGTTCTACTTTGTGTTGTAGGATTGCTCTAAGGCTGCTAGGACTCAGATTCAACTCAACAGCAGTGGGTTTTGGGTTGGATGGACAAAAAAATTGAATGATACAGGAAGCACAAAAAGAGTACAGAAGGAATATGCTGAGTCACTGTACCAGAAACAGTCAAAATTCAATCACTTCGGGAGTCAGCATATAATCAAGAACTGATGGTACTGAAGGAAGAAGTTCAAGCTTCGCTGACGGGATTGGCCAAAACCAAAGGCTCCAAGAGTTGATGGAACACTGATTGAGATATTTTAAAAAATTCTGGAAGCATTCATTCATCTATGCCAAGAAATTTGGAAGACAGCTACCTGGCCAACTGTCTGGAAGACATCCATATTCCCATTCTAAAGAAATGTCATCTGACAGAGTGTGGACATTGTGGAACAAGATAGTTAAAATCACACACAAATAAAATTTTCACAAAAAATAATGCAAAAACAATTGTGGCAGTGCATCACAAGGGGACAGCCAGAAATTCAAGCTACAGTGAGAAGAGGACATGGAAGGAAAAATATAATTACTGATGTCAGATTCATCTTGGCTGAAAGCAGAGAATAACAGAAAGAAGTCTACTTTTGTTTTATTGACTATGAAAAGGCATTCAACCGTGTGAATCATAATAAATTATAGATAACTTTGGGAAAAATGAGAATTCCAGAACACTTGATTTTGCTCAGGCAGGGCATGTACGTAGACCAAGAGGCAGTAAATCAAACAGAACAACAGGATATTGCAAGGTTTAGAATCAGGCAAGATTTGTACCAGGGTTATATTCTTTCATCACACTTACTCAATCTGTATACTGAACAAGTAAGCCAAGAAACTGGGCTATATGAAGAAGAATGCAGTATCAGGATTGGAGTAATATTCACTAACAACTTGTAATACGTAGATGACACACCTTGCTTCCTGAAGGTGAACAGGGCTTGGAACAGTTATTGGTGAAGATAAAAGACTATAGCCTTCAATATAGTTTACACCTCTACATAAGGAAAATAGAAATCTTTCCAACTGAACCAACAAGCAACATCACGATAAAGGGAGAAATAATCAGGGTTTCCAAGGATTTTGTTTTACTGACATCTACAGCCATCCTACACGGAAGCAGTAGTCAAGGAGTCAAGTGATTTACTGCAAGGGGCTGAACTGCTGTACAAAACCTTTTTCAATTGTTAAAAAGCAGTGATGTCACTTTGTAAGGTACATCTAATCCAAGGCACGTTATTTCAAGTACGTTATGCATGTGAAAGTTTGGCAATGAGTAAAGGAGGAAGAAGGAAGAAGAATCAATGCCTTTGAACTATGGTGTTACCAAAGAACACTTATGTACTATGGGCTGCCAGAAGAATGAACAAATCCGTCTTTGAAGAAATATATCCAGCAGGCTCCCTAGAAGCAAAGGTGGCTAGACTTTATCTTAGATGATTTGGATAGTTATTAGGAAAGAAAAGTCCCTGGAAGACATCATGCTAGATGAAGTAGAGACACATTGAAAAAGAAGACCCTCAAGAGGATAGATTGGCACAGTGGCTGCAGCAGTGCTGGAGAGGATGGTACAGGATCAGGCTTTCTTGCACCCTATTGTATGTAGGGTCACTGTGAGTCTCAACCAGTTCAATGATACTTAACAACAACAATAAAATTGTATCTTTGGGGCTAAGTCAAGTTATTTAGAACTGAATGATCGTAGGATGTCACCTTGACCTCTTTGAAGTGCATATTTCTTTAATTCAGAGGATTTCTCTCCACATTTTATAAAAGCTGGCATCTGGGAAGACATGCCTGGTGGTCTGCTTCTCAAAATTCATATCCTTGAAAACCCTACGGAGTACAGTTCTACTGTGTACAGATGGCATCACCAAGTGACCGAACTGACTCCACAGCAACTGAGGAAAACAATTATATACATACACATATATACGTATATATTAAAAGATAATATTAAAATATTTTATTATTAAATAACAAAAGACAAATATATAATGGTATATATGCATATATATCCCATCACATGTTGTTGAGTCAATTCTGCCTGATAGGAACAGTGAGCCAGGAGATATGTACATCCATAGACCTCTGCTGGTGGAGTGGGTAGGGTTCAGCTGCGAACAAAAATGGTTAGCAGTTCAAATTCACTAGCTGGTCCTTGGAAAACCCATGGCATAGTTCCATTCTATCTTATGGGGTCACTCGGCATTATAATTGACTCTATGGTAAGGGGTTTGAGCATTTTTTGTCTTTTTTTAAAAAATCTTTGGATCAATCTCTCTGTGTATGTATACTATATGTGCATACACACACACACATGTTTCAAAGTCAGTGCTACCATCAGCGGTTTTGATCAATGTGTGGATATGGTTGAGAAAATGTATGGACATTAACAAAACTTCCCACACCGAACATATTATATTGTGGTTACAAGATGTATTTGAAAAGTCTGTTCTTGTCTCTTTTGGTTGGGTGTGAAATCCTTCCCCCGAAAGGACTAATCTATATTGAAGTAAAAGGCTTGCTCTTGCACTTATTAGGACGCTGTGCTCTGAACTGTTAGACTGTAAGACTTACCAGCTTACAGACACACAGAGACAGGGTTAGTAGGTTGGTTTCATTACCGTTGAGATGAATCCATAACTTTTCCTGCTGTAAGATTCCTTGTTAGGAATGATTGACACATACAAAATGATTTTGCTAAAATGTAGCATGGGAGGAGAGAAATGATCATTGACTGGAAGGATGAAAATATCACAGTGCTCTCACGTCTCCTAGAACGATAGATGCATAAAACTCGTAATTCCTTAGCTGGTAAGCTACGTATCGAGGGAGTGTTGAATAAAAGTTAAACGCATTGCTAGTGTTGCGCTCCATGGATTATGCTTTCGGGTGTTCTGAATTTCTTAGTTCATCGTGAGACAGACTTTGGAAGCATTGTTATTTTTTGATCCTTTCTAGCAAGGACCCTATGATGTTTCCATCTTCTAAGTCCTCACCAGCCTACTCTGAAGATTTACATTCACAACGAGGAAGGAACCCAGGGGAGAGGGCTGTTGCTATGAAATTTACCTCTTAAACCCATAACATATATTTGGCAAGGAAAGTAAGTTACATTAAATTTTCCCCCAAACCCTCTTCACCTTTAAGAAAAATAATGTTCTTAATTCTACCAAAGCACTAGAAAAGCCCGGATGAGTCCAAGAATCTGCCAAGAGGGGAAAACTACCAGGTGTTTAAATGGCAAGCGTCCATGGGATACAGTTGAAGGAATAAAGATGAATGAGATAAAACATTTAGTTTGAACTGCATTCAAGTGAAAATTAAGCCAGCTTATGACTGAAATATAATTTAATCTGTTCATTTTACTCTAGTTAACCCCTACATACAAAAGTCTACAGAGTGAAAACAGGCATTTATACTTGCTAAATATATATACATATATATATGCATGTATGTGTGTATACACACACATATGTTTTAAAAACATATGGTCAGATTCCAAAAAGAGGTATTAACCTCAAAACCAAGCAAAAATAGGACTCTCACAGGACACAAATTAAACTTGGGAAGCCTGTTAATTGTGTAGGCAGGAACAATATGACATGTGTTACAGAGAATGGGGACAATAACATGAACACAGGGAGATGGAACTTTAGTTACTAAACCTCACAGTAAATTTTTACCAACATAAATCCTTTTCTTTCACCGGCAGGTAATCGTATTTACAATAGAAAATTACAAATTATGACTTTTCGTAGAAAAAAACGCTTTTTAGTATTTGTTTGCTTTTTTGAAATGAAGAAATAAAATCTCACCAGGAAGAGAATTGGAGGTAGAGTGAAACAGAGTGGTAAAACGCTCCATTGATACAGATGTAGGAAGCCAAGCCAAGATGTAGGAACAAAATGTTTTTCTTCTTTCTAGGTGCTATTGTGCTTGGATGTTCTAAGAGATTTGATTTTAAATTTTCTTTCCTGCATTAGACCACATGCCAGAGTTTGATGTTTGGGGCATGTGTTTGCCCTTCTCTGAGAGATGGATTGGGATGAGATTTAACATTATAAATGAGAATAATGAAGAAAATTAAACCAAACTGCAAGAGTATCATCTTAAGCTCTTGAGGTGTGGAGTGAAAGAATAAGTATTTGTGGCAGGGAAAGTTAATGTACAGCAAACATCTATTCCACCTTTAGATTCTGAGCTACTGTGACAGTTAGGAAGAGGCCAATGTCAGCGCTGGCCAGTGGTCGCTAATGTTTGTCATTCTGGACTGAGAGCATTACAAGGCGATTTACCCCCTCTATTCTAAAGAAGAAGGATGTCTGACATGCAGTAGAAATTATATAAGAAGAAATAAGCCTGCACTGATACAGCCAGTCAGATATCAGGGGTAGGTCATTGTATTAGCCTGGTTCATATAATGTCCTAAATTCTTATGAAAAGTGAGTTGTTCTCATTATAAAAGAATCCTCATTTAAAAGCAGAAACATAAAGAAGAAAATTGACGAGGTTAACATTGCTAAAATCTCACTGAATCTTTTTCCAGTGTTTGAATTTATATGTAAAATTAAAAATACAGCTATTCTGAACTATAACACATGCGCGTGTATACATCACATTAGCATACACACACATACACATCATATTAGAAGCACGTACATGTAAATTCTGTCCTTACATTTAAAAATATAGCATTGCTTAGTATACCTAATTGCATATCATTAAAATTCTTCTGAAGTATAATTAGATGATTATGATACTCTAAGAAAACACAATTATTTTATATTGTGCTGTTTTCAGTAATTAAAAGTTGTAAATATATCTATGACAAATATGCATATCATACTTGGTCAGATATGATCAAGCATGGTCATGTCACACAAGCACACCTTTAATATTCAGGCCATTGCCATTGTTTTTGCTTGAGAGCTTACTAACCCTATGACAGGCTGAAATGCTAAAGGCACTTCCAGCAATTTCAAAATATTTAAAAATATGTAAATATCTGATCTATTTGCATTCTATATGTAAAAAATTGATAATGTGTTTCTTCTTGTTTAGTAGCATCTAACAGATTTTAAAAATCTTTCATTATAAAATATCACAAAAACATTACTGTAGAAGTTTATTATTAACGCACATTTTAAAAGATTGAAGTGTGAATAATTTAGTTCATGTTGATAGCTAGATCATAACATACTGGGGAATGTTTTTCAATTGCCACGAAATATAAGAAGTTGAATGTGCAGTTCTGACTAGGTTATTACTTATTTATCAGAAATAAACAAAATAGTAGAAGGGAAAGTATTTAAAATTAATGTTAAACTGACATAAATTGATCACAGTTTTCATTATGATAAATGATATCAAGTGTATTTTACCATATTATAACTTTCTTACTTTCCAGTTTTTCCCAAGATATATTTTTATCATTTTTTTATTATATCTGATGACAAGAATTATTTTCCCCAAATAATGATATCTTAGAATCTCAAGAACTGCATGTTAAGGTTTCTAATTTTGATGAAATCAGATATTTCCCATAATTTTTATTTTAAAATCTGTGTATCTGATTATTTTGCAGATTTTTTCACTTTTTAGAATTATAAATCTTCATGAATATTTCTCCTTGTCATATTGCTTAAATGTGCCAGAAATTTATATTAGATTCTTCATACTTAGTTCCTTACAAAAATGTTCTTTTTTAAAGCTACTCATATTTCTAAGCACCTACACAATTTTTTGCTAAATTACCTTCACATGGCTGTACACTGTCTCCATTACCTATGAATATTTTACTGTTGTTAAATGAAAGATAAAGTTGTTTAAACTTATACTTTTTAAAAATGTGTTCTACCATATGCTGTGCTGTGATTATTAATTTCAGCACTTAAATACCGGTGACTCTTTTGCAAGCATATGACAATTCACTTTAAAATTAAGCTTCTTCTCAGAACTTTAAATTTCCTTGTTTGATAGAGTGAATTCTAAAGATAAAAAAATAATCAGAGAGGCCAACATAAAATAAAACAAAATAAACATAAAATATCAAAACTGATCATTGAAACTCATCAGTGCTGAGCTAGTTGTCAGTTGATGATACTGCACACGACTTTTATTCGCAGCTGACTGAAGTGTAACGTCTGTTCCAAGTTCATGCCCTTAGCTTTCACATACACAACGTGACTATGACACATGGACACTACATTTCAAAGTGCCTGATGCGGTGTCACCAGTTCCAAATGTAACTGTAGATTCATCATCACTGGCATCATTATTGATGATAATTCTGTACCTACATTTGTTTACTCATTACCTGTCTTACATCCACTGCCGCTGAGTTGATTTCTGATTCACAGGGACCCTAAAGGACAGGGTAGAACTGTCCTCCCCGATTTCCAAGGAGTGGCTGCTGGATTTCAGCTACTGCCTATTTTTGATTGGAGGTCTGAGCTCTTAACCACTGCACTACCAGGGCTTTGTCTTAATCATGGAAGGTAAATTTAAGACATTTTCATATTTATTATAATTTATTATAATATCATTAAATATATAAATAAATAATGAGATTATAATATTAAAATAGAAATGTTTACTATAATTCTGTGCTTTACTTATTAATAATTGAATTTAATTAATTTGATAAAATAATTTAATTGTAATTAAAATATCAAAGTGATTTGGCATATACATTATTGATTTAAAAAGGAAAAAAAAACCTCTGCAACTCCATCTGTTCTCCTCAGAGTAGATAGCATTGAGATGCAGGTATTTGAAGTTTTACATGGATAGTTGACTTGGATTGTAAGCTTTCACTTAATCACAAAAAAAACAATTAAAGAAATAATAAACACCTGTTTCTGGCTAGTTGATTCTAACTCACAGCTACTCTACAGGTCAGAGTAGAACTATCTCATTATGTTTCCAAGTAGCAGCTGGTCGATTTGAACTGAGAATCATTTGATTAACAGACAGACTTTCAATCACTATGACACAGGGCCCCACTATGCAAACTATTAGGTTAAGAAAAAATAATGACAGTAGGCCATGCATTTGTCTCCCAGCTTTAAATTTACAGAATTAAATGTGTAAATGATGGTGGCCACTCTTCTTGGTATTAGTTATTGTCTCCTTTGTCTCTGACTCATGTTGGTCCCATGCACAGTGAAACAGACATGCTTACTGATCTGGTGCCATCCTCACAATCTGTAGTCAGTAGAACTGTGGATCAAATTGCTGTGATCCATAGAGTTTTTCTTGGTTGAGTTTTGGAAGTAAATCACTGGAACTTTCTTCCCACTCCATCTTAGACTAAAATCTCTTCTGCAGCTCATTGAGCATCGGCAAAATTCTCTAGCTTCCACTGACAGGTAGGTAGTAGCTGGGTATGAGGTCCATTGGGCAGAAACTGAACCTGGGTCTCTGCATTCAGAAAACCAAACCCACTGAAGGGTAGTTGTTTCCAACTCACAGCAAACCTATAGAACACAGTAGAACTGCCCCCAGAGAGTTTCCAAGGAGTCTTTGGTGGATTTGAACTGTCAACCTTTTGGTTAGGGACTGTGGCACTTAACCACTATGGCACCATGCTTTCCACTTGGCTGCTGAGCTATCACTGCCCTCTTCTAGTTCAGGTCCTGGATTTATCTTCTAAGCTTTTTGTTAGGTAAATTTTATTGAGCTTTCTGTGATAGTTTACACAGCAGTTTAGGTTCCCAGTCAACATTTTCACACAAATTGTTCAGTGAGATTGACTACATTCTCCAAATGGAACATTCTTGTTACTTTTATTCCATTAAACTACCTTTCCTGCCCTTTGTCTTCTCATAGTTTCTTAACCTGTCTTTACCAGCCACTAAAGGACTCGCTTACCTGTCTCTGATATTTGAATTGCAGATGGAGTAACTTATCTCTTGCTGAGATTCTTCATCTAGAGACTTATCCTTTTAAATATAGGAATGATTTGAAGTCAGGAAAAATATATGTTCAAATTCTTTTCATTTTTCTATTGAGTCATGCCAGCAACAGACAGGAGAATTCAGTTTCCTTTGAAAGATTGATAGATATTTTAAAATAGTCATAAAACAAATCTTCAACTATAATCAATACTCTTGCCAAGAAATCACACTTTTAAAAATCTTAACTATAGGGAAGAGTTTCTTTCTCTGAAAATTACACAATAACATCTGTTTACAGTAGTTGAGAGCTTGGTTTGTAAGCAGAAAATTGAATCCACCAGACCCTCCTTGGAAACCTGGGTTCTATAGTGTCACTAGGAGTTGAAATCAGCTCAATGGAGATGGGATAGGTTTTTATTGGTTTCGGTTTTCTTAGAAAGCTGTGATTTGTACACATTATTATCATTTAAAAATTTGCCTCAACTTTCAATCCACAATTAGATCTCATTATGATTGGTCATCGATTACTAAGCTATAGGCCACTTGAGCCAAGCCAGCCAAGTGTTACTTAAAGACCTCTCAGAGGTTATTCTCCATCGTCTTGTCATGGAACAATTGTCCATGTGTATCCTTGCACCCTAATGCCAGTGGAAGTCCATGTGTAGTACTCTCCCAGAAAATGGAAGTAGTGTAACACTTCATGCTTAGATAAATGGAATCAGAGAGAGGTGAAGATGACACAGGGGAAGATGTGGAGTGAAAAGCTCCCACTTCTAACTGATCTTGAGCACGCATGTGGCTTACCCTCATTCTTTTTATAAAAGTGGGACTGAGGAACCTGTTTGTGAGCCAACACAAAGCCTGACCATCAAGTTCACAAACTCATCCTAGAAAACGTGCTATAGACCTGACTGCTGAATATCACTGTGGTAACCTTCGAAGTACTCCCCTTGGGAAGCTATGCACCAATGCCAGTGCCTAGGCTACCTTTCAAAGCAATTTTGGAACTCTTTTCCTGGAACAACCGTCAGAGACCTTGATGTCCTGAATGTCATCAAAATGTCTTCCTTTCAATGTTCCCTTTATCTTTGGGTAAAGAAAAAGTCCCTGGGGGTCAGATCAGGTGAGCAGCTAGGGTGCTCCCGTATGGTTATCCATTTGCTGACTAAAAACTCCCTCACAGACAACAATGTAACTAAGTTCAAGAACTTGCCACCATGCCACTGTAAGCAATGGCCATTCCAGAAAGAGTTCCTAAATTTCTTTGAAGGGTGGGCTAGGTGCTGGTATCAGTGCATAGCCTCCCCAGGGGAGTACTTCAAAGGTGACTATAGTGATATTCAGTAATGAGATATATAGCCCTTAGAACAATTAAGTTCACAGATTTAATTGTCAGACAACTTAGATGCAAAGTAATCTAATACTGGTGACTCAGATGGCACATCCCTGTTTAAATAACCCTGATGCAGACTGACACATCATTTGAAATAGGAGAAATAATGTAATGAAACACTAAGTTGTACTAATGTGTATTCATCTATTTACCCAACTATTTTTCTTTGAAGAAATCACTGTTTCTGACCCACCTTTCTGAATAGCTAGAAAAATATTTGTATGCACTTTTCATGGTTTTTTTTTTCCTCAAACTATACTCTTCTCCAGATGTCTCGATGGTGTAATTGAAAGAACACAGGAGTTCGAGACGTTAAAACCAAGGATTTTTGTCCCAATTCTGCTACTTTTCAGTTGGCTGCATTTGAACACATCTCTGATTTCCTGTTTGCTCATCTCTGGGATCTGTTATAAGGACTAAGTAAGGTAATACACAGGACAGGTACCGGGTACTTGGAGACTGTAAGGTTGGATCCAAAGGCAAGGTGTTTTCACCGTATGCTTATAAAGCTAAACACTGAGTCAGTTCTGACTCATGGCGACCCTACAGGTCGGAGTAGAACTGCCCCACAGAGTTTCTAAGGAGCCCTTGGCAGGTCTGCTAACCTTTTGGTTAGCAGATATAGCACATAGCCACTTCACCAGCAGGGTTTCTGTGCTTATAGAAGGGAGAGAAATTTTTCTGTTATGTAATGGGTTTACAGTTACCAAACTGAAAACTTGATCACAATTTGAACTAGAATTTGGCTGTTCTGTTTTTTTTTTTTTCTAATGAACTACTAAGTGTTCTGTCTGCATCTGAGAAGCAGTGAGCTATGTCTGGGTTCCTCTGGATTTCACAGTGTGGTGTGCTTCCATTCAAGGCTGGTTCTGGGAAAGATTACACTAGCCTTGATATAGAATCTTTGCTTGGCATTCCTGTATGGGGCAGAGGTTGAGAAAGGTTGGCAGGTCAAGTCTACCCAGAGAAGCTGCAGAAGAATGCCATGGCAGTTGACTTCCACAGTAATCTGTCGTTGAAAATCCTATGAAGCACGGTTATGCTCCGACACAGATGGGGTCACCTTGTGTTAGAATTGACTTGGTTACAATAATTATTTTGATATTTTTCAACTGTTTGCTTCTTTTTTTAAAAAATTTATTTAGTGTGATGGAGTGAAAGTATACAGCCAAGCCAAGTGCCGACGAACCCAGTTTAAAATTTGCATGCCTGTCTATGGCAGCTCCTACTGCTCTCCTTGCCCAGTGACAGTACATTCCTCCCTTCCATTCTATACGTCATAGCCTCTTAGCGATCTCCTGTCCCCTCTTCTCCACCCTCTCCACTCAGAGACCAGGGAGCGACATCCTACAGATGCATAGAGCCACAAAGTGCACACATGATAGTGACCCATAATATAAAGAAGCTGTGTTTCAGTTTAAGAAGAAATGGAGACTCTGGGAACTCTACTAAAAGATCACAATTGATGGACCAGGGGCCTCGAGGTTCCCCTGGCAGTGGCCCCTGGTCCTGATGCTGCTGCTGTCCATAAATCATTACTGAGGTCAACTCTTCAGACCGACATGGATTGGATTTGTTGACGCAGAGTGACGATATTGTGTGTGCATTTTACGGTGACGAGGGTGGAGAGGAGGGGACAGGAGATTATTAGGAGGATATGACACGCATAGAAGGAACAGGAGGTGTGTGCTGTCACTGGACAGGGAGAGTAGCAGGAGTTGCACATAGGCGGGCATACAATTTTATACTGGATTGTACACTTTCCCTCAATCACAATAAATTAAAAAATAAATAAATGAATGAAAAGAGATGGAGAGGGTGTGGAAAAAAGAGAGGGAGGAAGAGAGGGAGGAAAAGCCAGAACAAAGGATACAAGACAAAACAGGGAAAACCAAATGATCTTGGTATGTGCGACTAATATTGGGAAAAGTATCTTATTAACTAAGAGCCAAACAAGGTTGCATTAACTGAGCTTGAGCATTGTTCTAATGTCCAACAAATGTATGCACAGGAAAAAAGAAAATAAAATACACACGTATTTTACAGACTTTGACTAAAGGCAAAATCAGCTCTAAAACAGATGTTTCTTTCTTCCCCTTCTGAACGAACATTTTATTGAAATTCTTCACACCAGATTTTACTAATTAATCTGGAAAAGGGAGTGACGGGTGCTGCTGATGCTAATCACAGGAAACAGAAACAAACGGCGGACCATTTTTCCTGCCTCTGACAGCAGCATCTGGCTCCTTGGCAGGCTCTGTCAACCTTTGCACTGACGTCTTAGGAGCTGCCTAGCGTCTGTCAATTTCCCGAGACGTCGCTGTTGGGATGGGGCTCAGCACATCACTTTATTTTATTCTTGTTCACATTTGGTCGTGAAGAAATCCTTCTGTTTCTGCAATCATAGTAGTTCTATATACAATGTCAATCCCATGATGTTTTTCTTAACCCTCACGTGTCTATATAGGTGTTTTGTTCTTTGAGGTTGAGTGTATGCCATTTTATTTACTTTTTTTTTTTTTTTGCATAAACAGACTGACACAAATGTGGATCATTTCCAGTTGATTGGCCAGGTAGCTATTTTCTGCATTTCTTGGCATAGACGGGTGAGGTCTTTCAATGTTGCCTCCCTTTGTTGAAACATCTAAATTGGTGTTTAGTTTATTCCTGGAGCCTTGTTTTTCCCCGGTGTCTTCAATGCACCTTGCATTTCTTCGGTAAATATGACTTATTGTTGATTATATGCTGCTCCCTAAAATGGATGAATATTGACCAATTATTTGTGGTACAATGATTCTGTTATTCCGTCTACCTTCTTTTGATGCTTCTTGCATCTTTCAATATTTTGCCACAGAATAATTCAGTATTGCAGCTAGAGGCTTGAATTTTTTTCACTTCTTTTAATTTGAAAAATACCTAGCGTATTGTTTCATTTTTATTTCCCAATTCCACTTCTTTGCTCACGCCATTATAATACTTTGGTTTCTCTGCTGGAGCTATCGTTTGAAATCTTCTGTTCAGCTTTTTTCATGTAGCTGCTCTGCATTCAAGAGTACGTTTCAGAGTCTTCTTTCCTGTCTTTGAAATGAAGCTTTACAGCTTTTGCTCATGTATGATATCCTTGATGTCATTCCATGATTTAGTCTTCAGCCATAAGTGTACAATATGTCAAATCTGTTACCGAGAAGGCCTCCAAATTCAGGTGGTATTGCAAGGTTGTATTTCAGCTCTCATTAGAAAACAAACAAAAGAGCACCAAACTCACTGCCACCAAGTCGATTCCAACTCATAGCAACCCTATAGGACAGAGCAGAACTGCCCCACAGAGTTTCCAAGGAGTGTCCAGTGGGTTTGAACTGGTGACCTTGTGGTTAGCAGCTGTAGCACGTAACCACTGCATCACCAGGGTTTCTTTCAGCTCTCATGGACTTGTCTTTTCTTGAGCTTCAACTTGAATTTCCATGTAAGCAACTGATTGCTCCACAGTCAACCCTGGCCTTTCAGTGACTGATGATATTGAGCTTCTCCCTTATTTCTTACCCCAGATGTAATCGATTTGATTCCTGGGTATTTCATCTGGTGAGATTCGTGTGTATAGTCACCATTTATATTGTTGGAAAAAGATATTTTTGATGAATAGATGGTTGGTCTTGCAAAATTCTATCATGTAATCTACAGACTCACCTTTTATCACCAAGGCTGTGTTTTTCCACTGTTGATCCTTTTTCTCCTTTTCCAACTTTTGCATTCCAATCGTCAGTAATTAACAATGTATCCTGATAGCACGCTTGAATAATTTCAGATTGTAGAAGTTGGTAAAAATCTTCATTTTCTCACCTTTTGGGTTAGTGTTTGGTTTGTTAGTTTGACTAATAATCATATTAACTGGTCTTCCTTGTAGGCATGTGGATATTATCCTATCACTGACAGTGTTTCATTTCAAGATCTATCTTGAAATATTATTATTTTTACAATGATCACCATGTCATTGCTCTTTTTCATTCCCAGTATGGTGGACCGTATGACTATCTGAATCAAAATTGCCAATACCAGTCTGGTCCAGCTCACCAATGTGTAGGATCTAGGATCTTTATTCTATTTCAATTGGTTGACCACTTCCAATCTTTCTAGATTCATATCTCATACATTCTACATTCTGATTATTAATGAATATCTGCAGCTGTTTCTTCTCTTTTTGAGTGATACTGCATCAGAAAATAAAGGTTCTAAAAGCTTTACTCCATCCATGTCATTAAGATTTGCTCTACTCTGAGGAGGCAGCTCTTTCCCAGCCATGTTTTGAGTGCCTTCCAACTTGAGAGTCTCATCCGTCAATGTTCCATAGCTATTCACAGGAATTCAGTGGCCAATTTTTTTAGACGTAGGTGATAAGCTGCTGTTTCCTAATATGCCTTAGTCTGGAAACTACTCTGAAACTATCTACCACGGGTGACCATGCTGGTGTTTGAAATACTGGTGGCATAGCTTCCAGAATCACTGCAATACACAAGGCATCACTGTAAAACAACCTGACAGATGAGTGGTAAAGGGTGTCATTCACAGGACTGCTTTTCAAGGAAAAGCAGGACAACTCCAAGGTTGAGTCAGAGACACAGCTGATCGAAGATTAACAATGTAGTAAAAGGAAACATAGAAGAGAATCCTCTTCTCAATTTAAATTTGCCAATTACAGTTATTTTTCATGGAATTTCTGAGTGGTATAAATAGACAACAGGCTGCAAACCAAAACGTTAGATGTTTGAGTCCACCCAGAGGTGTCTGGAAGAAAATCCTAGAGATCTACTTTTGAAAACTTAGTAATCAAAAATCCAATGGAGCATATCTCTAATCTGACCTACATACGGTCTCTGTGAGTCAGAATCAACTCAATGGCAAGTAGACAGTTAAATTTAATGTCATTGTGGATTCTCAGAATATTTCGAGTTGAAGTCTGTCCGTTTTAAGTTAGATTGCAAGAAATTACTAGTAATTGTCTCAAGAAGGTTGTCTTTCTTACCTATTTTGTATCACATGCTTAATTTACACAATTTATTTAATGATCAGAGCCCTGCTGGTGATTTCTGGCAAGGAAAAATAGCATTACCCAAAAGTGTAATCAGTTATTATTAGAACACAGAATATCGTCACTTCAAAATAGATTTTTGGTCTCATTTCAAAATGTGAAAGGTTTTTTTGTTTGTTTTTCCCTGCAAGCCCCCTGACTTCTCTGGATAAGTAATTTACACTCATGGTATCTCAGTTCCCACATATGTTAAATGATATTATGCTCCCTATCTTAGCGTGTCAAATCAACCTTAAATAACAATAAATGAGAGGCTCTTTTGGTGCAAACAGTTAAGTGATTGGCTAATAAGCAAATGTCTGGTGATTTGAAACTTTCTCGAGATACCTTAGAAAAAAGGACTGGTGATATATTTCTGAAAAGTTGAAATCTTGAAAATCCCATGGAGCGCAGTTCTGCTCTGCAGCACATGACTGTGTCGTGAGTCAGAATCAACCCGAGAGCAACTGGTTCCGTTTGTTTTTTTCAGAATAGTACCTGCTAGCACAGTGAAGTCCGGGAGAGAAGGAACCTTAGAGAACTGCCTTGCTTATTCAGGTCTGGAAAGTCATCATCTTTCGACAGAGTGCAGTCTTACCACTTTTCTATCATTCTCTGTTCATGGAAAATATCTCAGCTTTCCTTCTCTGACAGGTTTCCGCCTTACACAAGCTCTGGCTTTCATAGTTTTTACCGCAGTCAAGCCAAAGCCAAACCTGTTGCCCGCTGAGTAGATTTCAACCCAAAGCAACCGTATAGGACAGAGTTAATAAATACAGTTGTTACTGCTCTGAATTGTTATTCATGGACAATGAATGAAAGGGCCTGGTGCCCTTCATTTATTGTCTGTGTGACAATAAATTATTTCACATAAAGGGAAAAACAGGAGTTCAGAAGGATTTAAGGTATTAAGCACTTTTTTTTGGTTTGTTTCCGTCTCCATTCTCACCTGTCACCTTCCTGGTAACCATCAAAGACTGCTTCGCCCTCTGTGTAACCCTCATGAGTTTTCATAGCGGTGCTCTCTTGCTCTACCTGCCCCTTGGGGGTTGATTCATTTCCGTTAGCACAATACCCTCCAGTTTTGCTCCACGTTATGGGATGGCGTCAACTTTTGTCACACAATCTGCTAAAAAGACACTGTCCTTTTCCCACTTAATGGACTTAGCGCCCTTGTCACCTAGGTGACCATAGGTGGATGAATTTGCATCTGGGTTCTGAGATCTGTTCCCTTGATCATCACCGTATGTGTCCTTGTTGAAGCACCAGGAGTCTTTGTTTTGAAGGTGGGTTTCTCGTAAACAGCATCCTATTATTGTCATTTTGCAGCACTTTTTTCTTGTAGTGCTGACACTTTCTTTGTTCCTCTTACTGTCCTGTGCTGAACACCTTTGGTTCTTGGATTTGTTTTTCATTTCTTCTGTTTTTGTAGGTTTTGCTTTTATTGAGACTTTGTTTTCCTGTTTTATTTTGATGAGCAGGTTTATTAATTTCCTTTGTGATTACCTTAAAATTTACTGTTGTCTTTCTAGGTTTGAAGCAGTCTATTGTTACTTTGTAGCACTGTGTCTTTGACTCCTTAGAAAGTTCCAGATCTACATTGTCTATTCCCTCTTCTATTGTGCTGACATTTCTGTCCTTTACAGAGGAACCTCTCCAGTTCTGTAATTCTTTTGGTTTTGGTTTATATCCTAGGTTGGTATCTGGCTAGTATGATCTTGTATCCTAGATTCAGGTTATGGTCTGATATTTTTTGTCCTTAGACTGAAGGACTCTTTAATAACTCTTGCAAGTTTAGTTAGCTTTTTACATGTTTCCTTATTTTTTTTGTTTATCTGGAAATGTCCTAATTTCACCATCAGATGTAAAGAAGAGTTTTTGCAAGGTATATTGTTCTTGGATGAGAATTTTTTTTTTTACTTTCAATGTTTTCTGCTGAATAATCTGGGCTTAGACTTACTGCTTCTTTCTTTCTGACTTTTTGTTTTCCTCCAGCTGTTCTCAGAATTATTTGTCTGTCTTTGGTTTTAGTAAGTGTAATTATGACATATATGCCTTGACGATTTTCTTGTAGGGCCTAGCCTCTATGAGGTTCATCGTGCTGCTTGGATGGTCATCTTTTCACATTAAGGACGTTCTCTGCCGGTCACTCTTCACCAATCTGCTCTGTGTTTTCTTTTCTCTTCCCGCCTGGGAATTCTGATCCCTCCCGTATTTTTGCTTTTGATTGTCCTACATAATTCTCTGGGTGTCTTCATTTTTCCTTGTTCTTTTTTCTGATTTTTCCACAGAAATATATCTGAGTATTTGTCTTCAATTTGCTGATCCTGTGTTCCATCATTTCAAATCTGCTCCTCTGACCTTCTATGACATTATTTCTGAAATATTGCTTATCTTCGGATTTCTAATTGTTGCTTTTGTATGCTTTCTAGTTGTAAATTTATTTTGACATTTTGTTCCCGTGATATTTTCATGAATCCATTCATGAATTTGATTGCCTTTTTCATAAATTTGTCCTGATTTTTGTCTGATAGCTCTCAATGTTGGAGTTTGAATTCCCTGTCAGATAATTTTGTTGTCTTCTCTTCTGCTGGAGTGTCATCTGGTATTTAATTTGGGGTAATTACTGGAAACTTCCTGTCGTGTTTTGGTATGTTTTGATACTGTCTGCTGTCATTAGGCCATGCAGTAGTTATTTTCCTTGTTTCTTGATTGTAGACCTGTTTTTTTCATTCTGCTTTCTTTGTTTGTTTTATTTGGTTACGGCAGGAAAGGTAAACTGTGTGTCCTTTGTTGTTTGCCTGTCAGCGGTCATGGTATTTTTTATCTCCTTGTCCAATAGGCAAGGCCAGCGGGTCAGCTATTGTGCAGCAGGGCGGGTCCAGTGGATGATCTGTGTCCTACTGGGAGCTCCCAAAGGTGCCCTGGGTACTCCCCAACTGCTGACCTCAGATGCATGTGTGGCGAACCCAAGCCCCACAGCTGCTACACTTCATGGCCTTCTGAGCCACCATAGCTAGCCAGGAGGTGTCAGAGGTAGAGCAGCGGTGAAAAGGTGGGGGGCGGGAAAGCATACCTTGCATGTCACCGGGTGCATTGTCCTCCACTGAGACTTTGCTCTCCCATGCTCCCTGTCTGCCAGTCTCTGACAGGCATCCAAGATGGCCAGTCCACTGTGGGTTAGCTGGTAGGGAACTTTCTCTTGTACCTCATTTCACTCTGTTTTCTGTCAGTTTCTTCTTTCATTCAGTTTTTGGATGAGATCTTTATCTCTTAACACTTTGGGTTCCAGGATTGACATTTCTCTCTGTTTTAGTTAGTTTTTCAGTCTTTGTTACAGAAGAGGAGCACAGGGATTGGTGCTCCTCTTCATGGTGCCATGTTGGCCAGAAATCAAAGTGATTTTTTTTTTAAGGGAGTTAGCTTTATCTTTTTAGCACTAAAATATGTATTATTTAACAGTATAAAATATTCTATTTCAAAATAGAAAAATGAAAATGTATTCTACTTTCTTTTCCTTATGCAATCTGTTCCTGAGGGATAGCAACTGTTAACAACTGGTAAACATATTTTTATGCATTTGTGTATATGTGCACATATATGGGGATCCCTGGTGGCATACTGTGATTAAGTGCCATGTCTGCTAACCAAAAGGTCAGCAGCTTGAATCCATCAGCTGGAAACTGGAAACTCTATTTTGCAATTCTACTCTATCCTACAGGGTTCATATGAGTTGAAACCAACTCAATGCCACTGAGTTTTGTTTTGTTTTTGATACGTATTTTACACAAAGAACATTTTTACATACATGAAATCATGAGAAAAAATCATGATTTTACATACATGAAATCATGATATGAGATAATGATTTTGCATTGTGATACACTTTCATACCAAGCCAAGTGCCGTCGAGTTGGATGACTTTCATAGTGACTCATAAATACTTCAATGTTTTTAGCTGCTGCATTACTTTCCATATTAGTAATATTCTTAAATGCAATACTCCTTTTGATAGAGGCTTAGGTTGTCTTGAACTTTTCAATGTTATGAGAACATAACAAAATACATTTTGATGGTTAAGACTGTGTGTCAACTTGGCAGGGCCATGATTCTCAGTGTTTTGGCACTTGTATAATGTTGTCATCAACTCCATGATATAATCTGCTGAGTGGTACCAGTGGGGGATGGGGCCTGTGGTGGCTCACCACCTCCCTGAGCCTTCATCTTTCCATCTTCTGCTGCCTGCTTCTTTCCTGCTCACCTTGCTAAGGTTTTGGCTTGTTGTAGATACAGCAGCTGCCTCTCTTGTCTTCTGACATCTGGTGATTGGATCTTGAGCTAGCAACTTACCTGTCAATTTTGAGAGTCATCAATCTTCACAGCCTAATAATAAGAGTCCTGTTCCCCAACCTGCTGATCTTGGGTTTGCCACCCCTTGAAGCTACGTGAATCAGGAGAAACTTTTTAGTTTTGCCTTCCATCTTAGGATTCTTCAGCCCTCACACCCTGTGGTAGGGATCCCTGCTCTGTGACTTGCTGACCTTGGGTGAACTGGGAGAAGATTCTATCTTTATCCAGGACTTGAGAAGTTTCAGCTTCTACAATAACGTGAACTGTTTAATTTGTTATAAGTCTCTCTTTTTATACATATTTTAACTCTTGACTGGTTTTGCTTTTCTAGAGAACCCAGCCTAAGACACACATCCTTGCATTATATCATTGTACGTATGTGCAACCATTTTAAAAGGATATAATTTTATAAATGGAATTTCTGAATCAAAGGCTAGAACCATTTAAAATTTTGGAATATATCACTAAATTGACTTCTGAAAACCTTCACTATTGTACACTCCATCAAGAGCAGAAAAGATTCCCTATCATGTCACATCATTTTACAACATTACAAAACTTTTGCCTATCTAGTGAGATATCTCATTATGCCTTTAAGATATGTTTGCCTGATTTTAAATATAGATAGAATGTTTTTATGTGTTTATTAGTCATTTTTATTGATTCTATTACTCGGTGACAAATTTCATACTCAGTTTTCTGTGGATATATCTGAGATTTTCTCAGTTACATATGATTTTGTTGTATATTCAGTGTTAATTTGTTGTTTACTAATTATGATACAGATTCTGATTTTTAGTTGTGACATACTTTAATATGTTCAGTAGTTGATTTACCATAATGAATTTTCAAATTTGATGTATTTAAATCTGCCCCCACCTTATGCCTTTGGAGTTTTTATTCTTGTTTAGGAGGCGATTCCATAATGCAAAGTTAGCAAAAATTTTCTTTGATATTTTTCTTTCATAGTGATTTTTTTGGCTGGTTGTTTCTTTAAACCATCTGGTGTTTATTTCTATCTATGTTGTGGAGCAGGGTTGTAGCTAAATCTTTTTTCCCATCATTTATAGATAGTTTTTTACTAATTATTGACAAAGTAATCATTTCTCAAATTTTTGGCTTCATTCTTTATCTTTAACAAAATTCTGTGAAGCAAATTGTTTATTTTATCCCATTGCTTCATTTGTCCCCAAATGATAAATGTTAAAGCTCTGTAATAGCACCCCTTTTATAAGGAATTTATATAGCATATTTTTGTTATTAATGATAATCTATATTTACCCTGTGTTTATTTAAAATCAGAAGCAAAATAGCTAAATGGTCCCCTATTCCCATATCTTCAAAGAGATGATCTAATTTTGAAAGAAATGATATTACTTCAATCTGAACATAACTTTAGAATGAGGGTAGTAGACACTGGCAAGTTAAATTCTGCCTAGTTCTATTTTTTTATTGGATTTTATTACATTACTAAGTTAACATAAGTGAGCCTGTTTGTACCTTGCTTATTGTAACCACATGCATAAGTTACTTAGAGGTTTACCAAGCCCTGCACGTCTGTATTACTTTCTTACTGCTACTTTAGTAAATTACCACAAACATGGTGGTTTAAATAATATGAATTCATTGTCTCACAATCATGGCTGTCAGAAATCCATTATGCTGAATCATTTCTAGCAAGCCAAGGAATGCGTGAGTACATCCTGATTTGGCCTGGGTAATTTGAATGTCAGTCTGTTGACTTTCTGTCATTTTCTGTTCAAGTGGATCTGGTTTCCTCAGTTGCCATATTTAAACCTAAGTATACTGACCAGTTTATGAGCCTTTTGTGAGTGATTTATAAATTAACTGTGGGGCCAGACAACTAGTGTCATTTCATCAGTGATGGAATTTGTCTCCAGGAAATGCATGACTGAGAAAGAAGGTTCAGAGCATGTTATTCCTGTGTTTAACTGTGCCAGAGAGAGACCCAAAGTACATTCCCACTTATCACACCCCATTAATAGTAAAAGGAAAACAAAATCTACTTAGATAAATGACTTTATTTTTCTTAAGAGTATTGTGCTTAGAATAACATGTATTTGTCGAGATGGTTTTATTACGCTAGCCAAAACTAAATGAGACCAGTCATATCAGGGACACTTCCAATCATTTGTTCATTCATCAGTGCAGTCTTTTAAAACACATAAACACCTAGTATGAATAATATGGTGTAATCAGGAGGCTATTAGGTTTAATAAATAGCTGAAAAAAAATCGCATTGAGGAGAAAAAGGTCATAAGTCGGTTACTACTGAATGCTGTAGTGTGCTTCATGAATCCTAGGACAGCCTGAGAAGACAAACTCTCAGCATAAACTTCTGCTCTGATAACTTAAAGGCAGCCCTCTGAAATTTCCAAGTATTAACGTCCCTCAAAGGAAAACATAGAAGCTGAGGGATACACACTACTCTGATAAAAAGAAACAGAAGAAATCTGCTCAGATGACTGACAATGTTCACTACACCCAGAAACATAACTTTACCCATTTTTGGAAAATTGCAGAGAAAGATGAGCACCTCCATACACTTCCACAGGGATGAATTATGCTTTAAACAAAGTATACACAGACTACCATGTGCTTACGTATAAATTTTCAGTACATAATACCACATGCATTTCACCATAAAATTGTGCCCTACAGTTTGCTAAGTAAACAGAAGGAAGGCTGTTCATACCTTGCTTGTTGTAACCACATATATAAGTTGCTTAGAGGTTATCCAACCCCTACACATCTGTATTACTTCCTTACTGCTGCTTTAGTAAATGACCACAAACATAGTAGTTTAAACAATGTGAATTCATTGTTTCACAATTATGGCTGTCAGAAATCCAAAATGGTGACTTGTTTCTCCATCTCATTAAAAAATGACACTGGAATTTGTATTGGGGTTGCATTATATAAGTAGATTGCCTTAGGTAAAAGGAGTGCATCCTGAGATCTCCACTAAAAGACCTCAATTGATGGTCCAGTGGTTTCGGGAGTGGTTATCAGAGCAGTCATCATACTCCTCTTGATGTCTTGAATGTCATCAAAGTGTCTTCCTTTCAGTATTTCCTTTATCTTCAGGTAAAGAAAAAAGCCACTGGGGGCCCATGGGGGCCATTAGGGCGAGATCAGGTGTTCCAACATAGTTATTTGTTTACTGACTAAAAACTCCTTCACAGACAACTATACTGGGAAGTTTTCTGAAACTGCCACCATCCACAGTGGCCATTTCAGAAAGAGTTCCCCCAATTGCTTTGCAGGGTGGACTAGGGGCTGGTGTCAGTGAGTGGCTTCCCAAGGGCAGGGCTTTGAAGGTGACCGTAGTGATAGTCAGCAGTGAAGTACGTCACACGTAGAACAATTAAGCTTGCTGACTTAGCTGTCAGACCTTGTTCCCCCTCCACCTCCAGCTTCACCAGCTGTTTGCACTGTTGTCATCTCCGCTTTTCTTCTGCTTCCTTCGTCACAGTGTCTTCTTCGACTGACTACTTACTCTCTGTTTTATTTGTGTTGTTTCTTTTTTTTTGGCGTGAGTGAGTGATTCTGTCTCTTAGTGACCGTGTAGGCAGAGTGGAACTGCCAATGGGGATTGTTAGACTATAGTCTTTATGGAAGCAGACTGCCACATCTTTCTCCCATAAAGTAGCTGATGGGTTCTAACCACCCATTTTTTGTTTAGTAGATGGGTGGTTAATCATGTGCCACCAGGACTCCTGTCACTTATAAGGGACTGTACAGTATAGTATTGGGCTAACCTGGATATTCTATAATAAGTTTCTATTAAAATCACTAATTTAATCATACCTGCAAAGTCCCTTTTGCTGGTAAAGTGACATATTCATAGTTTCTGGGGTTCAGATTTGGACATTTTGGGCTGGTCCCTATACTGGTTGTCAGATCTTTTAACTGGTCTGCTTTCTGATTATGTTACATAGAATTAGTTTCAGTTGTTTGCAATCAAGAACTAGGATGGGGACACCAAACTAAATCAAGCTTTTTTCATTGAATCAATTTCTATTCCTTGTAACCCTACAGCACAGAATAGAATTGCTCTCTAAGATTTCCAAGGCTGTAGTCTTTATGGAAGCAGATTACTACACCTTTCTCCTATGGAATAGTGAGTTCTAACCACTGATCCTTTTCTAAAATTATGATTGAATGAAAATGTACATTTTTTCCCATATAAATTGCATGCCCACCTATATGCAGCTCCCACTGCTCTCCCTGCCCAGTGAAAGCACACTCTTTCTCTCTGTTCCATACATGTCTTATCCACCCAGCAATCTCCTACCCCCTCCTCTCCACCCACTCCCCTTCCTCCAGTAAGAGGTCAGTAGGAAACATCCTATAGATAGATGTGCAGGATCATTAAGTGCATACATGATATGGTCACTTTGTGTCACCAAGTCCAATCCATTCCTGTCTGAGAGTCAACCCCCATTATGATTTATGGAACAATGCAGCATCAGGGCCAGCAGCCATGCTTCCACGGGAACCCCAAGCCTGTGGGCCATCAACTGCGGTCTTTTAATGGAGCTCTCAGAGTGCACCCTTTTATTCTTGTGTTGCCAGTGAGACTCAACTTTGTGATCTCCAACACTGCTATCACTGGTGCTGGCCGGGCACCATCTGGTTCTTCCGGTCATAGGTCAATGCAGTCACCCACTCACGTGGGTCTCTCTGTCTTCTGGGTTCTCTTTCCCCTATGTCCATTTGGTCCTCGGTGAGCATCTGTTTGTGCTAAGTTAGGACCATTTGCTGTACCCTTGGATGGCAGCTTGGCAGCTTTCCAGACCCTAGACACCACTCACCAATGTGGGGTGCAGAGGTCTCCCTTAGAAACCACTGATCTTTCAGTTAGCAGCATGCACTCAACCACTGCACCACTAAGGTTGTGGGGTTGAAACAACAAGGATCCTAAAGGTATGGTTGATGTAGCCAAAGGCTTCCAAGGATCCACCAAGTCAGGTTGTCTGAGAGCAGATCAATGAATCTGCCTTTTATTATGTTTCTAAGTGATTTTTATCCCCAGTAAATATCTGCATCCATGCTTATACTGTTGCATTTCCATAAAAATAATTTTCATAGATTTTTGTAAGAACATATCTATCATTCCCCCCCCCCGCCAGTCTTTAAATTGGCACAGCTCAGGATGCAGCATAGATTAGTACTTCAACTTGAGAATTAGGCTGTAGCTTGAAGTTGGCTCTCATGCTTTTTCAAATCTAATCCCTTTTTCACAATCAGATCAGTCAAATTCCTTTCACACAGCAGTAGGTTTCCTCTTCTGTGATTTGGGGTAACATAATGGTGTTTACCTCCATAGGCTAATATCCCATTGACATCCAGTTGACTTGGCACACAGTGACCCTATAGGACAGAATAGAATTGTCTCATACTGTTTCCAAGGAGTGGTTGGCGGAGTTGAACTGCTGAACTTTTCATTAGAAGCCAAGCTTTTGCCCACTGGACCACCAGGGCTGTAGTACAGATTAATGTAGAGGTGAAACAGGGTGTCATCTATAGAGCAAATAGCAGTGCTGAGAAAACGGTAGAGATACTAAAAGAAACAAGTTCTTACAAAAATACACCACAATGTGGATATATATAAAAATAGCTTCCTTTACTAACTTTAAATACTCTACTTAATATTGCTTTCGCTCTTCATAGACTCTCACCATTTTCTAACTTTTTTCAGTCTGCTCAGAGCTATAGAGTCTATTTCAAGTTCTCCTCCCTGTCCAGATGTCCTTTCTCTCCGCAGTCATACTTCTACAACTTCCTGTTGCAGACTCTTCGCCTGCTGATTTGGTTCAGGGTCTTTGATTAAGAGGCTGTGGCGTGTTAATCTCTGTAAGGCATTTCTCCGTGGACTTTTTCAGTCTGCCTCTCTTTCATCTGGGCCTCCTTATAGCCTTCAAAGGCACCATTCTGGGATAGATCTGAGGTAGGTTTGAGGCCTGGAATAAATCATGCTGGGAAACCCCTTTCCTTCCGGCTAGAAGGAAAAGGAGCAGCGATAGGGCAAAAGGGAGGGTGTCTTAACTTTGAACAACACAAAGGTGAGGACATCAGTATTCCAGAATTTGCCTGCATGTTCTCTGAGATGGATATGGATATTTAGTACTAGGCCCTCTAATATTCAAATTGTGTAACTGTTAAATATTTTAATACATAACCAATTAATATCATAGACTTTCTGTAGTATTTCTAGAAAAGTGTCAGTAATTTTCATGTTTTTTCTCCAAAAATGTTTCATGGTAAGTTATAAATTTATTATTACTAACAAAAAGCTGATATATTCATGTATAGTTGGCCCCAGTTGAACTCAGTTTTATAAAGAGTAACTAAAATTTATCAGCACTGGAAGAGAGACTCAATCACATTGAAATAATATAGCCAGCAAAAACAGTAAAACATCTGGTCAACCAGCTGTATTTTGATATACATAAACCATCAAGTTGAATTAACTAATTTTTATGAAAGATTTTTCTTCCTCTGCTTCAGAAAATTCATCGTAACTCCACTTTCTTTGGAAAGTAGATGTACATGGATCTTAATGTCTGTGTTTGAATTAGGAAATGGACAGAAGGATACCCTGGAAAAGGAATGTGACTGTGATTCTCTGTTGAGAGTGATCAAGACAGGTTAACAACATATGGAAGATATCACAAAGGGAAAAACAAAACAAAACAAAGAAACACTCACCCACCCCCCACTTTGTATAAAATAACTACTTGTTTAAACAAAATACAACTAAAGCCAATCCCTTTGTTCCTAAGAAAACAAGAGTTAAGAACAATCAAACAAATAAACAGAAACCCTTGTAAAAGAGGTTACTCGTACTCATCTAACTGATGCCCAGTTCAAGTTAACAGGTATTTAATTTGATCAATTAATTCACTCTCATGTAATTAGCCATTTCATTTCCTTTCTTCTTTTACGTGGTTGAGACACCCACAAGAAGTGTCAGTGGTTGCTAACATGGTCTCTCGGTATCTTGGCTTGTGGAAGAATGACATAAACAATGAGTTTCTGCTTCTTAAAAATTGAAGGGCAATCTCTTGTTCCTTTTAGTCCTAAAACAAATAAAAAATTAGAAATAAGGCCATTAAACTAATATATGCATGTGTATGTATGTGTATTTTGATGTAGCTTTTGAAAATATGCGTAGTCTATAAGATGACTGTATGTTCTTAACCTTGGCAAAATTCCTTGACAATGATTCATACTTTGAAAATTGTTTCTTCTTCTCCAAGATGTTTTGTTTTTTCCTCCTCCCCATCTTTCACCCTGAGATATAAGGGATTACAATATTATTTTATAACTTAAATACTCCTAATGATTTCCTCAAATTGACATTGCTTCGTTTCTAACTATAACTGATATGAAGCAACTGCTATATGCCCAAAGTCATATTATGTACAACAGAAGATACAAGAAAGCCTCAAACAAGTCCCTTGTTCTGAAGTAAAACAAGACATAGTCAATGTCTTTCATCTGCTTGGCTTTTAACTCCCCTATAAGGTACTAGCCCTGATGGCATAGTGGTTAGAAGCTACAGCTGCTAACCAGAAGGCTGCCAGTTCAAATTGTCAGGCCCTCCTTGGAAACTCTATGGGGAAGTTCTACTCTGACCTCTAGTGTCTCTATGAGTTGGACCTGACTTGAGGCAGTGGGTTGGATAAAGTACTAAAGTAATGATCTGTTATTCTAAGTCTTACAGGTTCAATTGTGTCACCCCAAAAGGGACGTTGAAGTCCTAACAACAGCATTGGGGAATGAAAATGTGAACTTGTTTGAGGAAACTGATGTCTTGGGCCATGTTCTCCAGAGAAGCAAGGCAAGGAAATCTGTATATATAGAGAGAGAAACACAGAAACACAGCAAGAGATTTATCTTGAGGAAAAGGCTCATGCATTCTCAGAGGCTGGCATGTCTCACGTCCATGAGTCAAGCATCAGTCTAGAGGCTTTTTCTGACCCATCAGCAGGGGCTGATGAACCCACGGTCTGCAACCCAGACAGCAGGCCACTGGATCAGGTTCCAAGAACTGAGGTCAGATGACAAGACAGATGCAAGACACAGAGCGAGAAAGAGACTTGCTGAAACTGTCATTTATATGTTGGATGCAGGTCCCACCAAGAAAATTCACCTTTCTACTGATGGGCTGCTCATAGAAAATCTCATCACGGAGCTGATTATATATTATGGAAGAGCAATTAGTCCAACGTCTGCCCAAACTCTGAGAGAAGTAACCTAACCACACAGACACAAAACAATAACCACCATATTCTAATGCTTGTCAACTTGGCACATGTACGCATCTCCTTAAACCATGTATAATCTCTGACTAAAGACAATTATGAAGTCACACTTACATCCTACATGATACAACTAACAAGCGTACAACTGAAATCACACTAACTGGTTAGCATCTTGTATTTTATCAGTAAAATATAGTTCTCATTTCTAGGCTGTTCATGTGTTTGTAACTGGCATTTAGAACTACCTTCTGCCACCCCCTCCTTCTGTGTTTCCTTGGTCCTCAGCAAGCACCACAGCTGGTCGTGGTGCTTTGCCTGGTGAGGTGACCCAATCTTTGTTCCTGAAGTGTCTGGACCATTAAAAGTCATGTTAGAGTTGAGTTGTTGTATTTTTCCACTGACTTTAAGCACTGGACATGATAGTGCTGAGGGACACCTTGAGGAATCGCCTGTATTCCAGACATACTCTTCTGTACCTCTGTTATATAGTATCAATTAAATGTCCTATTGGCAATCTAAATTTGACCACTTCAGAAAGTAGCATATGCTCAAGATTCAAGGATATTAAAGGAAGGAATCCACGCTGTACTGAAGGCATTGGCAAAAAAAAAAAAAAAAAAAAAAAATACCTCCAGAAATTAATATTAGTTGAGATGTTTCAACAAACAGATGCTATGCTGGAAGTGCTCACTCACCTATATCAAGAAATTTAGAAGATAGCTAGCTGGCCAACTGAATGAAAGAGATCTAGATTTGTGTCTATTCCAAACAAAGATTGTGCAGCAGAATGTGGAAATTATCAAACAATATCATTAATATTACTACAAGTAAAATTTTACTGAGGATAATTTAAAAAAAAATGGTGGCAATAAGACATCAACAAGGCACAAGTTAATCTTACCTACTGAGTCCTGCACTGCTGACACAACTGCCGCCCAGCCTCCTTTATTAACATCACAGACGCAGGGTATACAGCATATAGGACTGTCACACGATACTGGGAAACATGACCTAGCCAAATTGCTAAGTACGTTTCTGGGGAACATAATTCAATCCATGATGGTACAGGACTAGGCAGTGTTTCATTATGTTGTACACAGAGTTGCTGTCTTAAGCTGGGTTCCCTAGAGAAGCAAAAGCGGTAAGGCATATCACTCATACACACACATGTATATATAACCATATATACCATATATATATATATATATATAACCAGACGGCACTTGGCATATATACGTGTGTGTGTAAAGAGATTTGAAGGAAGCAGTTCTTGCTATTGTAGAGGCTGAATTATCCCAAGTCCATGGATCAGCATGAAGGCTTCTCCTAATTTATGTAGTCCATGGTCTGGAGAACCCAAGCCTGGAAGTTTGGAGAGGAGGGTTCTTGTACACAGACTGTGAAGATTGATTTAGCCTAAGATTGGCAGGCAAGATCACAAAGTTTCTCCTGACTCACGAAGCTGCAGGAGTTGATCAACCCAAGATCAGAAAGCAGGACTCTTGCTCACAGATTGTGGTGATCAGTGTATCCCAAGATCAGCATATAAGCGGGTAGCTCATGTTCCAAGAACTGGAGGGCCGAGGATCCAGAGCAGGCAAGTGCCAGAGCTTCAGCTTGTATTTGGATGCAGGCCACACGCCCACGGAAACTCCCTTAAAGCTGAGTAGCTACTCATGGTGAATCCCATGATATCCCATGGCAATGGTAACATACAACATGGAGAATCACGGCCCAGCCAAGTTAGCGTAGTCTTAACCATGACAGTTTCTATGAGTCAGAATTGACTGACAGCACCTAACAGCACCTAAAATACTGAAAGGTGCACTGATGATGCAAAAAATTATATACTGGGCTGCTAGACGAAAGACTAGTAGACTGAACTCACCAGCAACTCTAGAGGAGAAAAGACCTAGAGATTTGCTCTCATAAAGTTTACGGCCAAGGAAACTCAGAGGGGTAGTTCTGTCTGTCACATAGATTTGCTGTGACTGAGATTCAGTTTGATGGCAACTCAGAAAAATAAACTTACTGAAAGGGACATAGATCAGGTGAGGGGTGGGGATACATCACATCCTTTCTCAACCAACCTTGAGAAGGCATTCTGTTAAGTACCACCATCGCTTCAAAGGGGAGGCAAACAGAAGAAGGGACTAGGGGTCACTGGACAAAATGTAGCTGGTTTGGGGTTAATGCAGTAGATGCTGCTTGCTGTACTGAACTGGCGAAGGATGGGAATGGTTCCCGGGGTACTAGTTCTCAGAGGGACATAATGACAGAGAGGAGGATTCTGTGGAGGATGCTGATGAGGACACATCTGTGTCACATATGAGGCCTGTCAGTTAAGTGCATGAGCTCATCCTAAAAAAAGTGTCACATACCTCAGTGCTGAATATCACTACAGTCACCTTCAAAGGACTCCCCTTGGGAAGCTCTGCACTGATGCCAGCCGCTAGCTCACCTTGCAAAGCAATTGTGGAACTCTTTTTCTGGAATGGCCATCAGAGCAGTCATTGTATGACATTTGATGTCCTGAATGTCATCATAATATCTTTCTGTCAATATTTCCTTTATCTCTGGGTAAAGAAAAATGTTGCTAGGGCCAGATCAGGTGAGTAGGGAGGGTGTTCCAATACACTTATTTGTTTATTGGCTAAAAACTCCCTCACAGACAACTATACAATCAAGTTCGCAAACTCGTCAGCTTGTCGCCTTGCCACCATGCACAATGGCCATTTCAGAAAGAGTTCTAAAACTGCCCTAAATGGTGGACTAGGTGCTTGTGTTGGTGCATAGCTTCTGAAAGGGAGTACATTGAAGGTGACTGTAGTGATAGTCAGCCATGGGGTATGTAGCACTTAGAACAATTAAGTTTGCGGACTTATTATTGGACCTGACACGTTTCTTTTGTTCTCAGTGCTGCTGTCTCTGAGGGCCATATGTGCTTTTGAAAATATGTTAGTAGCATGTATTTTATTGAAAAATGTACTGCAGGGTTGGTGTCTACAAATTCCCTGGAGTTTACACAGAGGTCAAGAGTCTACCGTATGAGATTCTATGTCCATCTTTTAGTCTTCAACATAGATGTAGGTTCACTCATCAGATGAGTTTCTCAGTTTTATCAAAATGTGATTTGTCATTCCTATTACTTTGCAAAACTTGCTAAGATGTGGCATTTACATTTTTTTCCCTTTCCTGCCGCAAGATCAATTTCAGAGACAGAATACTCTTTTTCAGTAGTTTTAGATGAAAGAGTAAGTCCCAAATGCATTGTTCTTAGCAAAATGATAGACGAAGAGGTGAAGAAAAAAGGAAAGGTGAAATCTGAAAATATAATGTGACTGTAAGGGGCAGAGACAAGAAAAGAAAACAGATAAAATGTTGAAAAAAATAATAACATACTCCAGGTTTGAAACCTAAATGATGAATCCTGTGTTTCTAAGTCAAGGAAACTGCCTTCATGCGAGCAGCATATAGCTGAACTTTCTGTTATTTGTTGAGCAAATTACTAGGAGCTGAAAAGTAAGAGGCATGCAAAATTGTCTCACAGCTGACTTGTTCTACAGAGTTCAGGGGATGTAAGAGGTGAAATCTGTGCCTTGCATGAAATAAGAGAATCTCAGGAGGTGAACACAAAGGCTGCCACCCACCACTGCCTATTAAGTACTAGAATATTGGCAGTGGCACCTGGGTTTTACTCAAAATGAGAAAGAAAAAACTGAATCCTGGCGTATTAAAGCATCAGTCATGTTGAAATTGTAAACACACACGCATATACATATATGAGAATATGTATGTACATATTTTTTGTTGTTTATTTCTCTTCAGGCAAATTAGAGTGTGGGCTTCCAAGCTAATTACCCTTATCCTGGCTTCCAGAGAGTCTACCACATTTTCAATGATTTACGGGTGACTTAGTTTTTGTCTGCCAGTCCTGCTCCATATTTAAATAAAAAGTCAGATAACCCATCTGAATCAAATTATGCATGACAAGGTAGGTAGGTTGTAGACTTCAAAGAAAACTCCAAAAAGCCAAGGCATTGTATCTCATTACCAATACCAGTTTCAGTTGTGGAAGCAAGTTTTTGTCATTTTTAAAGATAATTTCTCTCAATTCAATTTGCCTACTTGTGAAGAACCCAGAGAAATTTACCTCAAAAAAAGTGTCAAGAGTTCAAAGGAAGTACTGTCTCTCAAATATACTGTCTGTTCCTTGAATTAGGAGGAACAGAGAATGGCAAACAAAGAAAAGAACAAAAAGCAGGAATAACACAGCAACCCAACGTGAGTCATTCTTCAGAGGGTGACTTTTTCTCCTCTCATCACGTTGCACAAGTTACTGTGAACGACATCTGTGGTCATAAAAGATATGCAATTGCATGTGTTACCTTGATCTTATCTTTGGAGTTGTATAGAACATGTTGGAAATCCTGATGACACAGTGAGTCAAGTCCTATGTCTGCTAGCCAAAAGGTCGGCAGTTCAAATCCATGAGGCGCTTCTTGGTGCAGTTCTACTCTGACCTATAGGATCACTATGAGTCAGATATGACTTGACAGGAGTGTGTGTGTGTGTGTGTGTGTGTGTGTGTGTGTGTGTGTGTGTGTGTGTGTGTATGGTATGACAGTTTTCTCTCCAGGCATATTGGACTTTGCATAGATGGTGAGACAACACTGAATTCATGGTAGACGGTGTAGGTTCAGTGGTCACATACACAGTCTGTACTCTGTCTCTAAAGGGAAGCAATCATGTATCCAAGAGACCATAGTCTTAAGAAATTCATGTAGACTTTTTTTGACATTTTGATCCATCCTAGGATAAACTGGGTCATGAGGGTCAATGACAAGGTTTGCTTGTACTGTACCCAAAACCAAGGGTTGCTTATACTGTGTGGCCACACCCACAGTAACAACCATGTTGTTCACCTAGTAAAGATCACAGAACTACTCATCCAAATATAGCCCACATTGACCTCCAAATCAAGAAAGTATTACATAACAATAAAAGACACAACATGCAGCAATTAATCCTTTACCTGGGAGGGAATATCCTGACATAATCTAGATCAGTTGACCCTCAGAATTTTTTCTAAGATAAAAAGCTCCTTTATTAAGATGTGACTTACCTGCCACCTCTTGAACAAGTCTGACACATCTGCTTCTTTCTGTTCTCCAAGTTCAGTTAACATAATACCCCCAACGATAGGGACCTAGATGAAGTTTTGTGGATTGTCAAATGGTTGGTATCTCTACAGACTAAATTATGTCCCAAAGCAACAAAGGTGAGATAATCCTGGGGGTAAACAATGAAAATGTGTGTTTCTTTCAAGAGGGAGCAAATTAGTTGTTAAGAAAAGAGCATGCTTCAGATCAATAGATGCATGCCAGGTGTTACGATTGTACTCATTTGGAGCATCTGCTGTAATTGAAGTCATTATCTGATTGTGTTCATTGATAGTTCATTGCTAGTCTCCAAAACTCATCTACTTCTGCTCTCGGCAAGCTGGAAAGTTAAGGAGGATACGACCACAATCCTGCCCTGGCCATTTTCAGCTCTCCAGTCATGTTGCTAATGTCTGTGATTTCTCTAGGAATGCAATTTGTTCAATTTATTTTGACATGTAAAGGAAGTTCCAGAAATTTCTCTATGACCTTTCATATCGAAAAACGGCCTGTGGTCTAGGGAGCTAACATGAGAGCCTCTTAGTTACTAAGAACATATTTTAACCCTACATTCAAGAATTTGGAAAAGAATGATGTGATTTTTTTTGGATTCCCACTCGGCCTCTTATGATATAGACAAATGCTAACACCCTATTCATTACTGACCCTTAGAAACCACATTTCTGTATCACAGCTTTCTACATACCTAGTATCCTTCCTCTATATTGTACCATAGGCCGCTATGGAGTTCAGGTTTTAACTTCTCAAATCAGCACAAGGGATACAGAAGCTTTGTAAGTGTACTCATTTTGACAAAGTCTGCTGGTTCTAACATTTTGTTCTTCTCTCCAGAGGATAACCTTAGGGTCTGTTGTCATCTATTTACTAGACTATTGCAAAATAGATTAAGAAAGTTTTATAACTTTATTTCTTTATTTCTTTATGTAAACCTTTGTTCTACGATGGAAACAAAAGGAATGGTGTTGGAAGGAGAACTTGTGGGAAAAATCAGGCGATTGTCTCAGAGTAACTTATTTCTGTGCAGAAGTCATAAACATCTTCAAGCAAGGCAGAAGTTATCTGGGTGACAAAGGAAGTGTCATGGTTACTGGGCTCTTGAATATTCCAAATTCACTGCATTGTGCCCTTTAATTCTGTCTTAGTTTCAGCATTCCACTCCTTTTTTTTTTTTTTTAAAAAAAAAAGAAACTTTATGTTTTTCAAAGAGACAGGATAAGGCTGGGAATTTGACCTTTTATAATTTAGCGAGAGTAGACTTGAAGCTTGTGTTTAGAGTTTTACTAATGTAGTTCTATAGCCATCACAGATTGAGATTATTTGTCATTGTGCTACAAAATTCCTAAATTTCAGCTATTACTGTTGTACTAAGTATTTACATATTATAGCATGCAATTTCTTTTCTTGGTATTTGTGTAAAGTTATTGCTGACTGCCATCCCACATTCACTCCTTAAAGTTTTACTCCTTTTATTCTTTTCTGTACGGAAACTTTGGTGGCATAGTGACTACATGCTACGTCTGCTAATGAAAAGGTCAGCAGTTCAAATCCACCAAGTGCTCTTTGGAAACTCAGTTAAATGATTCTACTGTGTTCTGAAACAACTGCTCAGTTTCCCCAAAGCTGACCTCCAACAAGCACTTAAATTTAAGCTGTTACCAAGGAGAACTTAACTTTCTGTTCCACCTACTCTCCCTTCCCTGAATACTAGATGAATTTTCACTTAGTCTAATAATCAATACCAGAGTACCAGATTTCCTTAAAGGTCTCTTGTCTGCAACTCACTACTTGTATCAATTTCTAGACTAGTTAAGGTTCTGTAATGCTGGAATTAGAAGCAGATTCTGGCCAATTTTAACAGGAAAGGACTTGTTCAGGAAAGAATTCAGAGAGGTCATAGAATCCACAAGAAGGGTAAGAAACCAACCTCAAATTATGAGGAAAAATCTAAGGTGGCTGGATATGGTGTCAGCAGTTCATTCTAGTCTGCCTGGACTTTCCCAGTCTTAGAACTGAAATTCATGTATCATAGGAGACCCTTCACTCCAAAGCCAGACTGAATGGTTGATCATCCTAGCAACATAGCTGAAATTACATCTAAGACTGTAACGAGTGGACAGGCTGGTTATATTGCCACTACTGCCCCATCAGATCCTTGGAACTGTCCCTGTCCCCACTGTGATTGCGGTCTCTGAAAACTGTATGTCACCACCTCACCTTCCTAATGGTGAAATTGTTAACCACTCAGGTTGTTAACCAAAAAGTAGGCAATTTCAACAGAGCACCCACTCCTTGGAAACCCTATGGGCATCTCTCTTCTGTCCTGTAGAGTGGCTCTGAATCAGGATTGACTTGATGGCAACAAGTTTGTTTTTTGTTTGTGTGTTTGTTTACCCAACTCCACCATTACAAGTAGTCCTCACCAGACTTTTTGGTCAACTTTTTTCAGCTTTCTCTGATTAGAGGCCCAGCTTTGTGTTCCACCTGAAGTTCTATCAGTATAAGAACAAACATTTTAAAAAAGGGTAAATTTCATTATAGTTGAATGTAGGTGATACAATGAATCAAGATAGTGGAAAAGAATGTTGGAGTCATAAAAATTCATATAAGAAGGGGATGTATAAAAAGACATCAGAATATGTAGAAGTCTTAAACAAAGGAATGTACTGTCCAACTGTAAGATCTCATAACTACCGTCCAGTACTTGATAAACACAAAGCTATACTCATTCAAATTACCACTGAAAGCAAAGCCCCGAAGATCAGAGTGGGAGCTGCTTCATCCAGATTCTTAACCATCTTTGGCCCATTGATTTTGGTAGAGTTTAGTCATGTTATTTTAAGTACATGTTGTTTAAGTTTTTAGAAGAAAGTAGAATACAAAATTAAATTTAATTGAAAACAGGATATCTCATTTAATTTGTCTGAAGCATTGAGTATGAATTTCTGGTTAGCAGGTAAAGCAGACAATTGCACAAGCCTACATAGCAGTTTTATTTTCCCTTAATTATGCTCTACACATGCTCCAGATGTTTTGTTTTTTAACTTAAAATTACTAGTGATACACTTTATAAGTATTCTTTTTATTGTACTTTAGATGAAGATTTACAGAACAAACTAATTTATCATTAAACAATTAGTACACATATTGTTTTACAACAGTGGTTAACAATCCAATGACAAGTCAGTACTCTTCTCAACCTTGAGTTTGATATTACCAGCTTTTCTGTCGCCTGTATTTTAGTCCTTGCCCCTGGGCTGACATGCCCTACAGTCTTGTTTTATTTCATGAAAGTGTTTAATCTTTAAGTAAAGGGTGACTCTCAGGAGTGACTTCATTACTGAGTCAAAATGTGTTCATGGGCCATACTCTTCTTTTTTCTCCAGTCTCTGTCAAGCTGACATGCCTGGTCACTTCTTGTGATTTAAAATTTTGTTCAACTTACTATCTGACTTGATGGCACTTGGCTGGCTTTGGCTCAACTAACTATGCAGATAGGTAGGAGGGAGGGGGAATTTGTGACATATGGAGCTAAGTTGGGTATGGAAAAGAAAGGAAAGAGGAGTGTCGTAGATTGACTTGTGTCCCCCCAAAATGTGCGTAACAATTTGGCTGGACCATGATCCCCCGTATTTTGTGATTTTCCTCCGTTTTGTGATTTTTACTATGCTATAAATCCTAACCTCTGCCTGTGGTTAATAGATCGGATTATGTTGAAGAAGTTTAGGGTGGTACTGTAACACCCTTCCTAAGGTCACTTCCCTGCTCCAGTGTAAAGGGAGCTTCCCTAGAGTGTGGCTTGCGCCATCATTTATCCTTTTATCCTACAAGAGACACAAAGAAAAGGAAGCAAGCCAAGAATTGGAGGCCTGATACCATCAAGAATGTGGCACTGAGAGACAGCGTGCCCTTCGGACCTGAGCTTTCTGCATCAAGATGCTCTCAGACCAAACAAAAGCTGATGCGGCACAAAGACCTTACCCCAGGCAACAAAGAGAAAAAGCATGCCTCTGGAGCTAGCACCTGGAATTCAGACTTGTAGCCTACTTGACGGTGTAAGAGTAAACTTCTCTTGTAAACCCGTCCACTCACAGCATTTCTGTTAGAGCAGTGCCAGATGACTAAGACGAGAGAAGAGCATGACCCAAGGGGAAGGAAAAAAAAAAGTGCTGAAGGAGCCTACAATTTCAGTGGAGAGACAAGAAACCAGGCTATGTAGGAAAAAAATAACACAAAATAAATAATGGGGAAAAAAAAATTCCCTTAGGGATCTCACTGGCCAGCTGGGAAGTGGCTTTCAAGCCTCAGGGTACAGCCCGTCTAGAAAGGGCAGAGATGGCACACAGCACTAAGTATTCAGGAAACAGGAAAAGGAAAAAAAACATATAGAGACGAGAAACTGAGAAATGAAGAAAAAAGGAAAAGAAAAGAGATAGAGGGAGAGAGAGAGAGAACGAGAAAGACGGAAAGAAAAAGAAAGAAAAAGAGAGAGAGACGAATCAAAAAGGAATGCTTTCAGAGATCCCGCTGGTGATCAGGGAAGCGGATGCTAGGCTTCAGGGCACAGCTGGTCTAGAAGACAGAGAGACAGCACACAGCAGCAGTATTTAGAAAACACAAAAAAAAGGGGGGGGAGTAGAGAGAAATGAGAAACTGAGAAATGAAGAAAACAAGAAGGTAAAAAAGAAAGAATATAATAAGAAGAAAAGACATGCTCCCGAGGGTCTCACTGATATAGCTGTGCAGATCATGGAACTGGCTTCTAAGCAGCACAGCACAGCCTGGATGGAAGGGGTGGAGATGGCACACAGCATCAGATGCTCAGGAGACAGGTAAACAAGGTGAGCAGAGAGAGATGAGCAATTGGGAAATGGGGAAAAACTCCTGCTGAGAGCTCCACAAAGTTACTTTGCTACCCTCCCTGTCCCACAGGAGTTTCAGATGGGGAATCCATGCTGTCTTTGCTAATGAGGGACCTCCACTTGGTATCTCTCCTTGCTCTCCATTCTCTGTCAGTTTTTTTTTTTTAATCCATTTGGTGTTTGGGTGGGTTCTTGATGTTTTCATTTGACATTTAGGGTTCCAGAATTGCTGTGTGTTTCTGTAGTTTTGGGCAGTATCTTTTCTGTGGAGGGATGGAGAGATGCTTCCATCTACAGTGTCATGTTGGTTCTGCCTCCCCTACATAATAGTTTTTTTCAAAGAAGTCTACATAGTGTTCCATGAAGGCTGGTCCATACAACATTGTCTGTTTTTCTTGGCATCTAGTTGTCACATAGTGACAGAGGGTAGAAGAGAAAAACAACTACAACAATATTACTGATTTCTATCCTTTGTGAACTTCTAATTGACCTTCTTAGGATTATGAAACCAGTGATCCAGTTGGATGAACTGTGGGTTCTAATGTTCTTAGATAGCTTTTACCCTGTTCACTGAAGTATAATGCTTATTTGGTGTGAAGAATATCTTCCAAAACACAGGCAAATACCCTTATGCTTCATCACATATTTCAATCCTAATATTTTTTTACACTATCAATCATAGGGAAAAACAGTTTAAATATAACCAACTGTAATATCATACATCATTACAAACACACATACCTATAGCCACACACGTACACATAAACACACACACACACATAATTTAAAACACAACGTTGAGCTCTTTAAAAAAACTGCATGAGTATACCACTTATCATTTTACCAGAATAAATATCTTTATGCATGGAATGAGAAGGAATATTAGCAGAACACAGATGACCTAATGACTTTAAACCTTAGATTTTCTACTCGGGATACTTTTGTAATGGATCCCGATAATCTCAGTTCAGCATTTTCAATCACAGAGGCAGGTGAGGGAAAGATGGTACTGTAATCCTTTCAAAGACTCACTGAATGTCAATTAAATCTTTTAGTTGTCATTACCACTATGTGCCCCTATGTCTGTCCGTTTGACCACACTATGGAAACTTGTGTGTTGCTGTGATGCTGGAAGCTGTGCCGGCAGTATTCAGATACCAGCAGGGTCACCCATGGGGGACAGGTTTCAACTGAACTTCTAGACTAAGACAGACTAGGAACTTCTTCTAGACCTGGCAGTCAACTTCTGAAAAGAACTAGCCAGGGAAAACCTTATGAATAGAAGCTGAACATTGCCTAAATGCTGGAAGAAGAGCTCCTCAAACTGGAAAGCACCCAGAAGACTGAGGAAGAACTACCTTCTCAAAGTAGAGTTGGCATAAATGACATGGGTGGACTTCAGCTTTCAGGAGCTTCATTTTCTGATGTAGCATGAGTCGAAATGAAAAGAAACATTGCAAATATCCATTAATGATCAGAACATTGAAGGTATGAAGTTCAAATCTAGGAAAACTGGAAACTGTCAAAAACTAAATGAAATGGATAAACACCAATATCGTAGGCATTATGGAGCTGAAATGAACTGGTATTGGACATTTTGAGCTGGACAATCATGTGATTTACTACGACAGAAATCACAACTTGAAGACGAATGGTATTGTGTTCATTATAAAGAAGGTCAGTTAATACAACTATTACTCAAATTTACAAGCCAATTGCTAAGGCCAAAAATGAGAAAACTGAAAATTTTTACCAAATTCGTCAGTCTGAAAGTGACCAAACATATAATTAGTATGCATTGATAATTACTGGTAATTAGTATGAGAGAGTTGGAAATGAAGAAGTACCGCTGGTTGGAAAATCTGATCTTGGTGATAGAAACAACACTGGAAATTGCATAACAATTTTGCAAGGTCAGTAATTTTAACCAGTGTTTTTTAACCAACATACATAGTGAGTAGTGACTAGTGACTATATATATATGGACTTCTCTAGATATAATGGGAACCCTGGTGGGGTTCAATTAGCAGCTAAGGCTGCTAATTGAAAGGTCAGCAGTTCATATCCACCAAGTGATCCTGGGAAACTCTGTGGAGCAGTTCTACTCTGTTATGTAGGGTCTCTGTGAGTCACAATCAACTCAACAGCAGTGTTTTCTTTGGGGAGGGAGGCAAAAAAGCTTATATATGTGTACTTCTCCAAATGGAATAGAATGTAATGAAATCAACTACATCTATGGAAAGAGATGACTAGAAAGCTCAGTATCATCAGTCAGAACAAAGCTAGGGGCCGATTGTCTAACAGACCATCAATTCCTCATATGCAAGTTCAAGATGAAATTGAAGAAAATTGGAACAAGTTCACAAGAGTCGAAGTATGACCTTGAATATATCCTGTCTGAGTTTAAAGAACATCTCAAGAACAGATTTTATACACTGAAAACTAATGTTTGAATACCAGGAGAATTGTGCAATGGCATCAGAAACATCATCCATTAAGAAAACAAGAAGTCATTGACAAAAACAGGACAGAAAGAAAAGACGAAATTGGATATCAGAACAGACTGAAAAACTTTATCTTGAACATCGAGCAGCTGAAGTAAAAGGGGGAACTGGTGAAGTGAAAAAAACTGAACATAAGATTTCAAAGGGCAACTTGAGAAAATGAAATAAAATATTATGATATAATGTGCAAAAAGTAGAAAACCAAAAGAAGGAATATACTGCATTTATCAAGATGAAATAATAAATAAATAAATAAACCTCTCACTGCAATAGCAAAGGACTGTATGGGGAAAATACAAAACAATGCAGGAAACATCAAAAGATAGAAGGAATACTCAGAATCATTATTCCAAATAGAATTGGTCAATGTTCAACCATTTCAAGAGGGAGCATATAATCAGGAACCAATGGTACTGAAAGAAGAATTCTATGCTGCACTGAAGGCATTGGTCAAAAAGAAGATTCCAAGAATTGATGGAATACCAATTGAGATGTTTCAACAAATAGATGCAGAGCTAGAAAAGTTCACTTGTCTTTGCCAAGAAATTTGGAAGATGGCTGCATGGCAAACTGAATGGAAGAAATCCATGTTTATGCCTATTTCCAAGAAAGGTGATCCAACCAAATGCAGAAATTAGTGACCAACGTCATTAATATCTCATGCAAGTAAAATTTTGCTGAATATCATTGAAAAGCAGCCACCAGCAGTATATTGACTGCCAGAAATTCAGGCCAGATTCAGAAAAGAATATGAACAAGTGATATCACTGCTGATGTCAGATGGATCCCAGCTGAAATCAGAGAATATGAGAATAATATTTACCTGTGTGTTATTGACTATGAAAAACATTCAGCTGTTTGGAGCACAACAAAATATGGATAACATTGCAAAGAATGGGAGTTCCAGAACACCTAATTGTGCTCTTGGGGAACCTGTCCTTAGATCAAGAAGCAGTTGTCCAGACTGAACAAGGGGATCATGCTAGCCAAGGGGATGATGGGTGGTTTAAATTCAGGGAAGCTGTGTGTCTGAGTTGGATCCTTTCACCTTAACCTATTCAATTTGTATGCTGAACAAATAACCAGAGAAGCTGGAAAAGGAAATTATACTTGGTAAAGTAGACCAAACCCAACTCGCTACTGTCAAGTTGATTCTGACTCACAGTGACCCTAGAGAACAGAACTGTCCTGTAGAGTTTCCAAGGAGCACCTGGTGGATTGGAACTACTGACCCTTTAGTTTGCAGCTGTAGCACTTAACCACTACACCTTGAGGGTTTCTGGGAAAGTACATGGTTAGTGGAAAAGAGGAAGACCTTCAGTGTGATAGATTGACGCAGTGGCTGCAACAACAGGCTCCAGCATAACGATTGTGAGTACGGTGCAGGACCGGGCAGCGTTTCCTCCTGTGGTACATAGGATGGCAGCTCTGAGTGGGCACAGACAACAGCACCTAACAACAACTACTATGTTTCTGTTGCTGACCTCAAGCTTTCACCCCAGAATTAAGGATGAAATTTCATTATAACCTAGTTCCAACCTTTGTCTGAGAAGACTGACAAAAAAACCAAACCATGACCGCTGCTCATGAGTTGACTCTGATTCACAGCAGCTTTGTAGGACAGACTAGAATCACCCCACAGGGTTTCCAAGGCTGTGATCTTTATTAGAGCAGACTGCCACATTTTTTTCTCAGCTTTTTGGTTAGCAGCTGAGCACTTAATCGCTTTGCCACCAGGGCTCCTTGAGAAGACTGAAATGGCTGATTCCTAGGTGTTCCCTGCATTGAGCTACAGAAGGATGTGCATTCATTATAGTACCCGTTTTGTTCACTATTAAATGAAACAGTGGAGAGAAGCATGACATTAAACATACAGCTCAGCTGTTATTAATCCAACACACTGGCCACATTTCCTTTTCCTCAAATTCTGACAGCTTTAATGTCTACAATATTGTAATCTGCTTTGGAAAATTTGCACCTATTCAAACTGAATTAAAGGTTACAAATATTCGAAGTATAGTCTATCAACTGGTAAATATCCATCATCAATTGGCCAGTTAATGCTGAGGCCCATCACCCACAGAAGCCTCTGTAAGCAAAGTCTCACGCCTATGTGATGGCGGGCAGACACATCCCACCCTTGATGTATTTTTTGGCCTTGCTTTTCCTGATAATATTTTGCATCCTAATGAAATCTTCCTCAAAAATACCCTCTTATCTCCCAGCACAAGGTTCAAAGAAGAAGGGTTTTACAACCCCCTCGGCTTAATGAATTCTGACACAGCATGCCCAGCCCGGGAATATTGAGGCCGGCCCGGCTCCACTGGCTTCCCCCAACTGCACTTCCCCCTCCACATGTGAAATACAAGATCGCAGGAAGCCCCTGGGAAGCTCCCCAGGGACGACCCCCTACACAGCCCTTAGAGATAGACATTCCACTCCCTGCATCAGGAAGACAGATAGGCTTCCAAGTTTATTATATTTGGTATGGCAAATAGACAAGTACTAAAGAAATACCCTTCTTAGAACAGCTTAAGAGAGGCTTAGAGTGGGGGATGGTGGGTGCTTATTGTCCCCACAGGAAGAGATAAAAAAGAGCAAAGAAGGAACAAATAGAGACAGCCAGATAATGAGCTTTGACCTTGAGGCATGGATAGAGCTGATTAAGCTCAAGGAATACCTTTGTTTTCACTGTTATTTATCATGACAATATACTTGCCTCGAGCCATTACCTAGAGGGCCCTAATGATCAACATGAAAAGAGACCACTGTCTCGGGCCATTATCTAGAAGGCCCTAATGATTAATATGAAGAGAGACCACGAGGTATCAGTTCCTCATTAGCCAACAGCTTACGTGGCCAAAGACCAGAGTGAAATCATGTCACTGAGTATATAAAAAATAAAGAAAGGCAGACCCTGACAGGCTGCCGATCCCCAGATTCCTGGTTGTCTCAGTCTCATTTATTCTTCGCCAGCACCACCTATCTCTTCGTGATTTCAGACCCTGCTGAGGCTGGCTCCCGGCAAGTTAGTATGCTGAACCTGTGGGAACACTTCAGTCTCACCTGAGTGCTTTGTTCCTTGATGTGGCAGAAAGCCTAATGAAGGATACAACAAAATGATAGCTTGGAAGTTTTTTCTCTACATTTTCTAAGAGAAACTATTAAATTAATTTTAAGACAGAATGGCTGAATGCTAGTGTTGTTGTTGTTAGGTGTCATTGAGTCAGATATTATTCATAGTGACCCTTTGCACAAGAGAAGGAAACACTGGCCAGTCTTGTACTGCATCCACAATTGTTTTTATGCTTAAGCCCACTGTTGTGGCCACTGAGTCAATACATCTCATTGCGGGTCTTCCTCTTTTTCATTGAGCCTTCACTCTTCCAAGCATAATGTCCCTCTCCAGGGGCGGATCCCTCCTGACAACATGTCTACAGTATATAAGATGCAGTCTTGCCATCTTTGCTTCCAAAGGGCACTCTGGTTGCACTTCTTCCAGAACAAATCTGTTTGTTCTTTTGGCAGTCCATGGTACATTCAACATTCTTCTCCAACACCACAATTCAAAAGCATCAATTCTTCTGTCTTCTTTGTTCACTGTCCAGCTTTTGCATGCATATGATGCTATCGAAATTACCATAGTTTGAGTCAGAAGCACTTCAGTCTTCAAGGTGACATCTTTACTTTTCAATACTTTAAAGAGATCCTTTGTAGCAAATTTTCCCAACACAATGTCTTTTGATTTCTTGACTTCTGCTTCCATAGGCATTGATTGTGGACCCAAGTAAAATAAAATCCTTGACAAACTCAATCCTTTCTCCATTTGTGACAATGTTGCTTACCAGACCAGTTGTGAGAATTTTTATTTTCTTGATATTGGGGTGCAATTCGTACTAAAGGCTGTGGTCCTTGATCTTCATCAGTAAGTGTTATGAATCTTCTTCACTTCCAACAATTAAGGTGGTGTTGTCTACATAATGCAGATTGCTAATGAGTTGTCCTCCAACCCTGATGAGTTGTTTTTTGTATAATCAAGCTTCTTGGATTATTTTCTTGGCATACAGATTAAAAAGGTGTGGTGAAAGGATACAACCCTGATGCATACCTCCCCTGACTTTAAGCCATACAGTGTTCCCTTGTTCTTTTCACACAACTGCCTCTTGAATCATATACAGATTCCTTAAGAGCAAAATTAAGTGTTCTAGAATTCTCATTTTACACAATATTAGCCATATTTTGTTATGATTACACAGTCAAATGCCTTTGCATAGTCAATGAAACACGGTTAAGCATCTTTCTGGTATTCTCTGTTTTCAGCCAAGATCCATCTGACATCAGCAATGATATCGCTGGTTGATATTTTAGGTTAAACTTACTGGTTTATGTTGTTGGCTGGGAGGGGACAGATGCATTTTACTTTTATAAAGAAAGTGAAAATTTGTTTCAGAATGATTATGTAGACAATAATATACCAAAGAAAAGCAAAATATAGCAATGAAAAAATATTTAGGAGTTGTTTCATTTTAGCAGATTTAGCATGTGAAAGAAGTAAATCAAGGAAATGTAAGTATTTGTTCACAGGGTGAAGTCTAAGTCAAATGTATAGATTTATTTCCTTCTAATGAATTTATAGTTTTATACCTTAGTTTCAATGAAATTCTCTTATTGGGACATCTTGGAAGAAGTATTCTTCTGAAAGCCTTTCATACATCCATTTTTACTCTTATCAGTGTTTTTATTCTTCGTAAAGTATCCAGTCGAATATGTATTCCCAAGTGCTTCCATTTGTGTGAATAGTTTGCATAATTCCTCCCCCCAGAGAGTGAGCAGAACTTCTGCCTATGATTGTATTTCAATCCCTTGATTACATTAAAAATCAACTGACTTTAAGATAGTCCAAAAGGAGATTATTCTGATTGACCTGGCCTGCACAGATGAGCCCGTTAAGGTGGAATCAAGTCCCTCTTAAAGTCAGAGATATTTAAAGCCCCCTCCAGTGCTCTCTTGTTGGCCTTAGAGGAGGATGTTGGCAAGTTTTAGAGACAGCGATACAGCAGGGAATGGTAGGGGACCTCTGGAAGCTGAGCCTGGCTTCTGGCTGAAAATCAGAAATAAAATAGAGGCCTCAGTCAAACAATGTAAAGAACTATATTTTACCAATTATAGTTAGCTCTGAATAAGACCCAGATCTTTAGATTTTCTCCTGCAAACACCTTGATTTCAGTCTCATGAGACCCTGAGCAGAGCAAGCATCTAAGCAATGATCAGTCTCCTAACCTACTGAAACGATAATATATTTGTGTTGTTTTTAAGTTGCTACATTTGTGGTCATTTTCTATGAATTAGTAGAAAATGAATACAAAAATATAATACTCCATTATGATATATTACTCACCAGAATATTGCTGGCCCATCCAGTAAACACCTAGACAAATGCCATAATAACTAGTCACTGCTTATATCTGACTGACTTAATTATATAAAAAACATAGCTCTACACATATTTGCCATTATTATAGTTATGAATGCTTCATACAATGTATTTTATTAAATAGCTTTGCACTTTAATTTGCAATATTTAAGTGCTAAGAGATAGATCACATAGACTTTCATCTTTACTGTAATTCTGGATCCTACAGATGTTAGCAGTGGAAACGTTCAAGATCCATATCAAATATTCAAAGCATTCTTTATTGTTCCAGTTAATAGCTGTGTCCTCCATGTTTCTTCATGCCACCATTTCAACAATCTAGTATCACGTGACTTGTGCCCTCTATTTTGTCTATTGGTGGCTTTCTCTCCCCCATTAGATCATAAAATTTAAAAACTGAGCAGTTACCACCAATAATTTCTATAAATTGTGCCAAGAACAATGCATGACACTTAGTAGTGTTCCATAGATGGCATAATTAAATAAATGGCTGAATAGGAGTGTAGACATAAATCTTTCAGTTCTGTCTTGTTTTTCTTGTAAAAATGACTGTCTCTATTCCTTGCAAATTAATTGGTCATGAGTACTGGGTAAGCTTAAGTCATTTTCAAAAAACAAACATTGAGGATACTTATTTTGCTGTGAAAGCTTTCTTGTCAGAAACAGAAGTTGGAGGAGAATACTAAATAAGTTGTGAAATACCACTATGAGATTGAGTAACATTGACCAGGCTGCCCTTGACAAAACCACCTGTGGTTTATCATTACATGAAACATGTATATTCATGTATTTATACTGTTAGATATCTCTGGTGATGTTTTCTGTCTAAAACAACCAGCAGTCAACAGAAAGCTGCCACCACTGAACCAGGAGGCATCTAGATCCAGAGTTAAGTTTTCAAAAGCAGAGAGAAATACATATGACTTCGAATGGCAATAAAATTCTTTCTTCTCTCTTCTTTTTTTGTCTTAGATAAATTTCTATGTGGCATTTTCACATTTAAAGGATTTCAAATGAATGTGACAAATGTTTTAATACTGTTTGCCAAGCCAGCCAAGTGCCGTTGAATTGGATCTGACTCATGGTGACCCCGTTTAGTGTGCGTATATATAAATGCTTGTGTATTTATAATATATAATTTATGTTATTATATTATATATTATACTATATTATATTACATTATATAATTATATTATGATATATAATATAATGCAATGCAATACAATATATATGTGCATTTATAATATATAATATAATATATTATATATGTGCATTTATAGTATATAATATATATATAAATGCTTGTGCATGTATAAATGCTTTCAGTAATTATTTATCTTGGGCCAAAAATTGTTCTTAACCATGTTGTTAACTGCAATCAAGTAGGTTCCACCACTCATGGTGACCTGGTAAACAGTACAACCAAACTTTGCCCATCCTGAGTCATCTTCATGATGAGTGATATGTTTGAGTTCGTTATAGTGGCTATTTTGTCATACCATCTCATTGACAACTTCTCTCTTTTTTTTTTTGGCTCCCCCTCCTTTGCCAACCATGATGTCCTTTTCTAACAGTTGGTTTTCCTTACGGCATGTCCAAAGGGAACAAGTTGAATTCTTGCCATTCTCACTTCTGAGAACTATTCTGATTGTATTTAAGATTGATTGATTTGTTCCTTTGGATGTCTGTGGTATCGTCAAGAATCTTCACTAATAGCACAGTTGGAAAACATCAATTCGTGTTCCATCTTCTTTTATTAATTATCAACTTTTGTATACATATGAGGCAATTGAAAAGAGCATAGCTTAGGTCAGATACAGCTTAGCCATCGAAGTAAGATCTTTAATTTTTCAAAATATGAAGAGGTCTTTTTTAGCAGACTTGCCCATTGCAATGCATCTTCTGCTTTTTTTAAGTGCTGCTTCCCTGGATTGTGGATGTCGATTGTCAGTCTAAGCAGAAAGAAATGATTGACAACTTCACATTCTTCCCATTTGTCATCATGTTGCTTATTGGTTTAGTTTTGAAGTTTTTTGTTTTCTTCACATTCAGGTCCAGTCTTTGACTTTCATCAGTAAGTATTTCAAATTATCTTCATTTTCAACAATCAGTTTGTATCACCTACTTATTGCAGACTGTTAATAAATCTTCCCCCAATTTGGATTCTCTATTGTTCTTCATTTAATTCAGATTATTGGATTATTTGTTCATTATATAGAGTGAATACATAAAGTGAGATGATGTAATCTGTTCACTCACCTTTTCTGTTGTTACACCATGAAGCATTCGCTTGTTCTGTTAAAAAAAATAAAATGAAAAACAAAAACTGCCTCTTACTCTGCATACAGGTTGCACATGAGAAAAATTTTCTCTGAGATTGTGCTGCTTCTTATTGTCGTCTACAACTTGTTATGACCCACACAGTCAAATACCTTTGCATGGTTGATAAAACACAGCTAAATATAAGTCTTTGATATTTTTTTCTTTCAGGATAGATCCATCTAACAACAGTTATGATTTTCCCCAGGCTTGTTAACTGTATTACCAATATCACGTGGGAGTCAGTTTATAAGCAAAAGCTCTGAAAGTTTCATCAGACAGTTGTTATTTGACAAAATTCCTTATTGAGACTCAGTGTGATTCAAAATTAAACCCAAATGTTTTTAGAAAATCCGTAAGAAAAACAAAGAGCACTTTGAATGAAATATAAAATAGTGTTAATTTAAATACCTTGACATTCCTTGTATTTTTGATTTTTTTTTTTTTGAAAAATAAAGAGACACAAATTACAGATATCTTCAGTTAGTCTTGGTAATATATTCATTGATCTAATATCTAACAGTTATGAAATTGCAAAGTAAACAACACTTATTAAAATAACAATAATAATAAAAAAACTTTGTTTTGAAATGGATATTTCAAGTGTAAAAACTGATTGAGCTATATGCTGGAGGTAAGTAAACATTTGAGTCAAACAAAATCTAAAAAGTTTTGCTTCCTTTAGCTTGTATTTTCCAGGCCACCTGTGCCTGAAATTTGGATTCTAAATACAAAAAGGAAACAACTACAAACATTTTAAAGGAAATAATTAACTATTTGTAAATTGTCTGAAATCCGTGTTATCATGAAAATAGGTTCTGTAGGTTCTCTGTGGAAACCCTAATGGCGTAATGGTTAAGTGCTATGTCTGCTAACCCAAAGGTCAGGAGTTCGAATCCACCAGCTGCTGCTTGAAAACTCTATGGGGAAATTCTACTCTGTCATATAGGTTGTCATGAGTTGACAGTACTGGGTTTAGTTTTCTTGGTTTAGGTTCTCTGTGTAATTTAATGAAAGTGCTGTTAACAAATTATTGAGAAAGCAGTCATTAGCCTAAGTTTCAAAATATTTAGAACACTTGTTTGAAAACATTTAAGAACTTTATCTTCCGTGCAAGTGGAGTGCTACCTATGAAGTGGCTCTTTCCTGCCCCTTTCTAGAGTAAATGCAAGGACAAGGTTAGTGCAACGGGTTAGTGCTTCTGACTTGTGGTTTTAGGAAGACCACCAGCCTCTCCAAAACTTTGATAAGTCACTGACCTCCTAGAGCAAGAGGGAGTGTTGCTGGTAAATTAGCACTTATTTTGTCTGAGTAATTATCCTTAAAAAAAATCTTGCTTATCTTGGTATCATATAGAGACATCATATCCAAGAGTTTCCAAGCTCCTAAGAATGTGGGGTCCTAAGTAGCCCTGGGAGTCTCTGGGTTGTCCACACGCTTACGTGCTCAGCTGTTAACCTAAGGTTGAAGGTACAAATCCGCACAGAGTGGGTTGAAAGAAGGACTTGGCTATCTCCTTCCAAAAAATCAGCCATTGCACTGAAAACTCAGTGGTTCACAGTTCTATCCTCCCAGATACAGTGTTATCAGGAGTTCAGATTGACTCAACGTTCCTGATTTGGATGAATTTTAAGCAGTGCTAAGAAGGAACATAGTTCCTAAATGCTTCTCTTTATTTATTATCTTAGCACCCCTATTAGTACATCTTCAACTGGGGATGTTCTATAATTAATTGATGCTGAGCTAAAGTATAACCAAATTTGAAAAAAAAGGTATTTTGCTTTAATAAAAGTGATTTTTCTTATAAATCTGTTTTCAAAGCCCAAATACATTGTAATTATGAATTATCAAATAATTTCATCCAATTATTACTAGTGATATATACAGTAATAAAAGTGTCTCTTCATAATAAGCTTATGAGGTACACACCTAAATAAAGATATTTCGTTTCCAATGCTAAAAGAATGGCATATTCTAATCAAATTAAATTATTCATTTATTTATATATTAAATTCCTGCTTTGGGAGACAGAATGATGTAAAAATAAACAGAACACATAATTTGCTAGTGATATCTTCATAAAAGATTATGGCAGGCAAAATATAATTGTACTGGATGGAACAGCCGTGCATAAGGTAAATTGCAACTCAATACTGCACAAAGATTGAGAGACGGTAGATCACAGTTACTATTTGAATAGATATTATGGAGTGTATAAGAGTCAGATAAGGAGAAAGTTACAAGGATTAGAGCAAGCTCAAAGGTTTGAGCCGACTCTTGAATAAAAGGACTACTTTGATAATCCACCAGCTGCTCCTTGGAAACCCTATATGACAGTTCTGCTCTGTCCTAAAGGGTTACTGTGAGTCAGAATTGACTAGATGGCAATGGATTTGGTTTTCTGGGTTGGTAATGATCAGAAATGGCAACATAGAAGTTAAAGTGTTCTAACAATTATTCAGTATTAGCATGTCTCTCTTGACATATAGTTAAAGTATGACAGGCATTGTCTTCATTTTGCCTGAGAGAAATTTAGGACTCACGGACATCAATTACTGTGCCTAAATTTTAGCAAAGGAGCTCTCAAAATACAGTGGTTCAAATAGTGCTGCTAACTGAGAGCTCAGTGGTTCAAACTTACCAACAGCTCTGTAAGAGAAAGATCTGGCAGTCTGCCTCCGTAAAGACAACATCTGAGGAGACACTATGAGGCATATGATTCTGTTCTGTAGTGTCTCTGGGCATTGGAATGGACTCAGGGCAAGAGGTTTAAGTAGCTACTGTTAAATGTGATTCCAGTCTCCAGGACTAAATCTTCTCCCCCGTGGTCATGGCCATCTTGGTACCCCTAGAGTAACCTAGTGAAGGCCAAGATGGGTCTTGAGTATGGAATTTTGGATTTCATTGACCTAAAATTTTACTTTCATCTTTCTGAAGCAATGTGTCCAGGCACGAAGTGAAACAGTGAGTTTTACAAGGCTGTGTCTAGATAAGTCCACTTACACGCTAGAGCTGCTTTCACATTCACTGCTCAGTTTCTCTGCTTCGTGTGACTGTCACTCTTAGATCAATACTGAACAGTAAGGACCATTTTCAGCTTTCACTTCTGTCATTTGAGATTTCTCTGAGAGTTCCACGGGCCCTTAATATCATGGATAGGTCAGTCCTGTGGACCTTCCTTTCCTATATTACACTGTCATGTTTCCTCAAAATCATAAGTGGTAACAGCTAAAGTCTTCTATAGTATATAGTTCTTTTATGATGTGAGGCTCTGTAATGGCTATTTGGATTCAGGTTCTGATTCTTACCTTACATTCTGTGTGATACTCAGTAGAGTTATCACACTCCTTTTGTCTCAGAATCCACACTATCACCTACCTGGTAGGCTTATTCTACAGAGTGTATGCTGCTATAAACATACAATATTTATCACAACTCCTGGCACATACTGTCTGTTTGTCACAGTCTAGAGGTTTGTGTGTTTCTGTGATGTTAGAATCTGTGCCACCAATATTTTAACTATCCATGGTGGGTATCTGACTCATGGCAATGAGTCGGATCTGACTCGACGGCACTTGGTGGCTGGCTTGGCATGGTGGATATGTTTCAGCGGAACGTCCAGACTCAGATAAACTGCAATGAAAGGTCTGCTGATTTAACTGAAAAAATTAGCTAGTGAAAACCCTAAAGATCAAGACGATATTATCCTACTGCACCCAAGCATGCCAGCTGCTTTAATCATCTAGTGCTGCGCTAACAGAAATACCATGAATGCATGGCTTTAAAAAGAGAAATGTTTATTCTTACATAGTCTAGTAGACCACAAGTTCAAATTCAGGGTGTCTGCTCCAGGGGAAGTCTTTCTCTCTGTCAGCTCTGGAGAAAAGTCCTTGGGTTGTGTCAGTCTTTGCTCAGGGAACATCTTGCTGTGGGAACCTCAGGTCTGAAGAACATGCTGTACTGCCCTTACTGCTTTCTTGATGGCGTCAGGTTCCCAATTCTTGGTTTTTTTCCTTTCCTTTTATCTCTGGTAGGATGAAAGGATAAAAGTCAGTGAAACCACACTCCAGGGAAACTGCCTTAGCAGGACCGTTGCAGACCCACCCTAATCTTCTTTTTAAATAATCTGCATATCTGTTAGCCACAGTCAGAGATTAAAATGTACAACGCCCCCCCCAAAAAAAACCAAACCCACTGCTGTTGAGTGGGGGTCCCACTCATAGTGACCCTAGAGGTAGAACTACCCCATAGAGTTTCCAAGGAGTGACTGGTGGATTTGAACTGCTGACCTGTTGGTTGGCAGCAGTAGTACTTAACCCACTAGGCCACCAGGGTTTCTGAAAACCAAGCAAGTTGTGATCGTAAAGTTGATTCTGACTCACAGTGACCCTATGGGATGGAGTGACTGCCCAGTGGGTTTCCAAGGAGCTGCTGGTGGATTCAGACTGGTGACCTCTGTGTTTGCCACTGAGCTCTTAACCAATACGCAGTCTGGCCTCCAGAATAGCATAGGAAAATCACAAAATATTGGGAATGGTCCAACCAAATGGCCACACACATTTTTCAGGAGACAGAGTTCAATCCATGACAACAGCCAATGATGATGAGTTTGCCGTTGAATCAATCAGCAGTTTGTTCTGTTGTCACCACAAGATGTAGGTGACAGCACTCGATAACAACAATTACATTACTTCCTGAGTGCTCAATAACTGTTGGTTATTCTTATTTTGATTATTTATGCACATGATAAAATAAAAGGAAAGGCTACATGCCACCAAAAATCTAAGACTGGAGACTTGTGTATTATGTACCATGAAAACAGAAGAGAAATGGTTGTTTTATGTTGGAAAAATTTTACTTGATATATAATGCTATGTTTCAAAAAGCATTCATTTGATCAATAAGAGATTCCATTCAACGGATCTTTACAACAGGCCAAGCACAGAAAGGAACAATTGATTTAAGATTATATACATTAACAATTTTTGTCTCTGTGGGGTGACATTTTGAGTGTTTTTTTCTTGCATTATATTTGTATTTTAGAATAAATATGTATTACTTGCTTAAAAAAAAAGAAGTTTCCACACAGTCACTCTAAGTAAGGGTGCATGACACTTCTGAGGTTGTAACTCATGTTGCTCTTTTCCTTGTGATGTGATACTGAATACCTGTTGTGTTTCTCACCACAGATGGTATCATTCAGTGGTGCTTAAAAAGACTTCTCTTCATAAATCCAGTAAAGTGCATAAAGATCCTTTCATAGGGGACAGAGTTGAGTGTTACTCTCCCTGGTGGGTGTGAATGTACACATTTGTTTTTGTTGAAAAAACTAAACATTTTTCAAGGATGTGTGAATTCATAATTTATTATGTGGATGAATGATGACCATGCACTTTTTTTTTTCATTCTAAAATTTACTGAAGCACATAAATAAATAAACTCTAACTGGAATCATTTGTGAACACTAAATTGTAGAATTATGGTAACTTCATAAAGTGCCTATTGTATGTGAAAAAACAAAAAATGGAAACGAAGATATATCTAGTGGAAAGTTGAAACAAAGTAAAATTATGATCATTTCTAACCTGAAAGCTTTTTGGTTTCAGGAGTAAAAATTTTTGGGGGGAGGGATTAAAAAAAAGATACAAGAAGACATAATCTAAGGAAGAAGAAATTCTTATTAGTGATAAGCCAAGGCAAGTGTTGTCAAGTCAGGAAGGCATAGTAAATGGATTATAAAATGTGCCTTATAGCTAGCATATCAGTTTCCCCACTATTAAAATGGAAAATCTGTATTCCCATTGAAGAAATTTTCATTAAAAGAGAGACTTCTATCTAGATTCATAAGTATGTATCTGTTCAGAGAGATGCATTCTGAGTCCCTACTACCATAAATAAGGAGACAGGAAATTTGAAGCTAGTAATTTACTTATTTATTTACTTTCAAATACAACTGGAGAGATTAAAAATAAGTTATTAAAAATAACAGACACTAGGCATTATAAGTAGTTTCTCAAGTCGTTAATCTTTAGAAGTAGAGTTTCATTAAAAAGCTCATCAATTCACACTAGTCGGAGAAAAAGATCAATTTAACACTATATATGTGTGTGTACATATACATATAACAAAATTTATATATTGTGTAAAATATAGTTACATATATTCTGTCTACCACTTACATTTATATTTAAAAATATGTGTGTTGTGTGTATGTACAAAAATATCATATAGATCAATGCAGTGATTTTTTTTTCTTTTATCCCACTGTCTTTTGAAAGCAGTAGTACATGCAGCATTTCTTCCCTGAACTCTGACCCCTGTGAGCTAGGTCAGACATTACATGTGAAAGGACATAGTTCTCCAGATTGCTAAGTCAGCCTCAAGATCTCAGGTGTCAGTCACAAGACTGGAGTCTCCACAACACCATCACTTCTAACACAGTGGCTACAAGTTGGGGGCTTTACCACTAAACCCTCAAAATAATAACTGTTAGCTCAGGAATCCTCTAGAAATCCCTTTATTTCTGACTTGCTGGGTCTTATTTCTCCCATGTATTTGATACACGTATTTGATAGGTTGCTAGAATAACTCACAGAACTCATGAAAAGAGCTACATTAAATTTTCATTATATCCTCTGCCGTCGAGTTGATTCCAACCCACAATGGCCCTATAGAGAGAGCATAATTACCCCATAGTTTCCAAGGATCACCTGGTGGATTTGAACTGCCTACCTCTTGCATAGCAGCTGTAGCATTTAACCACTACACTACCAGGGTTTCCATTTTTATAATAGCAGTTGTATTACTTTCATTATTTTACCTTATGCTATTTATAGCAGATTGCAATTTTATGACAGCAAGTAGATTACAAATGAAGAGATGAGTAAGGCAAGTTCTGGGAGAGTTAGCAATAAGATGCTTCCATGCCCCAAAAAGTGGTGTGCTACCCTTCCACATATATCAGTGTCTCTCATTAACCATTAAGCTCATGAAACTCCCATGTATAAGAGCTTTTACAGGGGCCTCTTAGGGTTTCCTAGGCTTTAATATTTATGGGAGCAGGTTGCCTGATTTGTGGATAGTGAAATCCAACAATGAAGCATGTGTAATATCATTTTTGTAAAATACTGTGTCCACACAGTTTTGAGATGCTGCTAGAGATCTGTCTGTTCTCTCGATCAGCTGATCACATCCTCTTTCCAACCACACCTTTTACCTAACACACTTGACTACTATGTAGTTGCTCCTAGGTGCCATAGAATCCCTTATACAACACAAACAAACATTTCCTGGTCCTTCCTCATTCTCGTATGTTTCTATGTTTGAGCCCATTGCTGCAACTGCTTTATCTAAATCCATCTTGTTGAGAGTTTTCCCTGCTTTATCAAGCATGATGTTCTTCTCCAGGGAGAAAAAGCAAGTGAGAAAAAGTCTAGCCATCTAGCCATCCTCACTTCCAAAGGGCATTCTGGCTGTATTTCTTCCAAGACATCTTTTTTTTTAACTCTTCTGGAAGTCCATAGTATATTAAATATTCTTCACTAACACCTTGATTTAAAGGCAGCAGTTCTTCTTTAGTCTTCCTCACTCATTGTCCAGCTTTTGCATGCGTATGACTGAGAGTACCATGACTTGGGTAAGGTGTGCCTTAGTCCTCAAAGTGACATGGACCACTATATACCCATCCTATTTACCCCAGGGCCAGGTATTCAACAACCAGGAACAGCTACTGTGCACTGTGAAACTGCAGAATTATTCAAACTGCCTAATTCCTGGGAAAACTCGATAATCTAGCCAAGTCAATTCATTTGACATACATAAGTCAGCTCCCACAATTCCACACTTTTATTGTTACCTAGTTTTCAGGGGCAACCCCCTGTGTGGTCCTGCTTCATGGCATGCCAAGCCTCCCTGTCTGAGTAAAATTAATCTAGTTATTGCTAATGTACCGCCTTTTCTCTGGGAACTGTGGCTAGAAAAACCCTAGTTGCTTTTCATGGTCCACATGATTCCTTTTTCCTGAGTTACACTTGAATTATCACCCCTTAGATTTGTTATAACATTATACCCCCCTTCCTTAAGGTCAGCTGATATGTCATATGGTAGGTATTCCTGGCCTGGACAGTCACTACCCAAGAATGACCTCAATTGGCACAATCTATTAAGGTGATTTGGTCTAGAGACCTTATCAAAGACATTTGAATCCTCATACTAAATTCTTAGGGTTAAGTTAATTTTTTTTTTTGTGTGTGTGTGTGTGTGTTATGTGTAAAAAACCCAACCCCACCGCCATTGAGTTGAGTCTGACTCAGTGGCTCTATAGGTCAGTGTAGAACTGCCCTACAGAGTTTCCAAGGAGTGCCTGTCTGATTTGAACTGCCTACCTTTTGGTTAGCAGATGTAGCACTTAACCCACTACTTCACCAGGGTTTATATATGTATGTATATGTACCTATATATACATACACATATGTATATATAGGTACATATACATATATACATATGTATATATGTACACATGTATATATGTACATATACCTATATACATATATATGTATATATAGGTACATATACATACATATATAGGGTCGCCATGAGTCAGATCCGACTCGACGGCACTTGGCTTTGGCTATATACATATGTGTATATATATGTATCTATATGGTGGCAGTTCAAATCTACCAGTCACATGTTGGAAACTCTATGGTGCAGTTTTACTCTGCCCTATAGGTTCACTAAGGGTTGGAATCAACTCAACAGCAAAATTATATGTTTTATATATATACATATATGTAAATACATGTAGATGCTGTTATGTGTTTGCCACTAAGTCAATTCTGACTCATAGACACTCTGAAAATCACAGTAGAACTGCCCCAGAGGGTTTCCTAGACTGTAATCTTTATGCAGCAGATCACCTGAGGAGTGCATAGCGGGTTCCAATCACTGGCCTTTCCATTAACATAAAGCGTCTGACCCAAGCCATGATATTTTTAATTGTATCATATGCACGCAAAAGCTGGACCATGAACAAAGAAGACAGAAGGAGAACTGATGCCTTTCAATAGTGGAGCTGCAGATGAATGTTGAATGTACCATGGACTGCCAAAAGAACAAACAGATCTCTTCTGGAAGAAGTACAACTGGAGCATTCCTTGAACACAAAGATGGTAAGCCAGTTACATACTTTGGACATGTAGTTAGGAAAGACAGATTCTGGAGAAGGGCATTATGCTTGGTGGAGTGGAGGGTGAGCAAAAAAGAGAAAGACCCTTGATGAGGTGGATTGACACAGTAGCTGCAACAGAGGGCTTAAGTCTAAAAATGATTTTGGACATGGCACAAACCAGGCAGTGTTTCGTTCTGTTGTTCATAGGGTCGCTATGCATCGGAACCGACTCGATGGCACCTAACAACAACACCAACAAAGCTTAATCACTGATTATTAGTACTCTCTCTATACATACACACAATTCATGTATATATGTATATTAGTTATCTAGTGCTACTGTAACAGAAATATCACAAATGGATTGGCTTCAAAAAAATAATTTCAGTCTCACACAGTCTGGTAGGCTAGAAGCTAAATTTAGGGTATCAACTTCAGGGAAAGGCTTTTTCTCTCTCTCCACTCTGGAGGAAGGTCCTTTTCATCTGTTTACCCTTGAACTAGAAGTTTTTCATCCCAGGGTCACTGAGTTTGAAGGATATATGCTTCTGTTCTTCTTTCTTGGTGGTATGAGGTCTATATGTCTCTCTGCTTGTTTATATCTTAAGAGACTGGCTTTAGACAAAATCTAATCTTGTAGATTGAGTTCCACTTCATTACCATAATGACCCATAATCCTGCCTGCCCATAATTTCACCTCATTAGCATGATAGAGGCAAGATTTATAACACATAGGAACACATGACATATAACACATATCAGATGACAAAATGGCAGACAATCAGTGTACACTGGAAATCATGGTATAGTTATATTAACAGATATTTTGGGGGACCACAATTCAACCCATATATATGCCATATACGCATAGTAATAATACACACACATGAGGATTGCAAATTAAGTTCATGAACTCGTACTAAAAAAGTGCTTCATACCTCACTGCTGAATATCACTACAGTCACACTCTAAGTATTCTTCTTGGGAAGCTATCCACCGACACCAGCTCCTAGTCCACCTGTCAAAACAATTGTAGAATTCTTCCTGGAATGGCCATCAGAGCTGTCTTTGTATTATGCTTCATGCCCTGAATGTCATACAAATGTCTTCCTTTCAATATTTCCTTTACCTTCAGGTAAAGAAAAAAGTAATTGGGGTCTAGATTAAGTGAGTCAGTAGAGTATTTCAGTACAGTTGTTTGCTTACTTGTTAAAAACTCCTTCGCAGAGAACTATCCGATTAAGTTCGCGAACTTGCCACTGTGCACTGTGCTCAATAGCCATTCCAGAAACAGTTTCAAAATCGCTTTGAAGGATGGACTAGGCACTGGCATTGGTGCACAGCTTCCTAATGGAAGTACTTCAAAAGTGACTGTAATGATATTCAGCAGTTAGTTATGTAACACTTAGAACAATTAAGTTCATGGACTAAATTGTTGGACCTAATCTATCTAGCCATCTAGCCATTCATCCTTCCATCCTTCTATCCCTCCCTCCCTCCCTCCCTCCCTCCCTCCCTCCCTCCCTCCCTCCCTCCCTCCCTCCCTCCCTCCATCCATCCCTTCCTCCCTTCCTGCCTCCATCCATCCATCCATCCCTCCCTCCCTCCCTGCCTCCCTGCCTCCCTCCCTGCCTCCCTCCCTCCCTGCCTCCCTCCCTCCCTGCCTCTGTCTATCTCTCTCTCTCTGTAGTAACTTAAACATAATACATCATTAAATACAATATAGGCATGCCTAATGTTTTTAAAAGCACAATTTACTGAATTTGTCTCTTGGCTCAAATGGTATATCCTCAGAGAGCATTTCCATAAATCTTCTATTACAAGTAGGACCCTGTCACTCTTTATCAACTTACTTCATTGGATTTTCTTCAAAGTTCTGATTCCTACCTGTAAGTCTTCTTTTCTTTACTTACCAGTTAACGTGTTTATTCTCCATCTATACCAAACTGAAATGTAAGTACTCTAACAATATTTTTCACTAGAAAATCATGAACTCTCAGGATAGAGTCTGGACCAAAATGAGGGCTCTCTAAACATTTGTTGAATGAATAAACAAATCAGTGACTGATTATCAATGCAGAGGCTGTAATTAACAAGTGTAAATTATATGTCCTATCCTTTATATTTTTAAAATTCGTATGTCATACTGAAGGAACCCTTAATGGTGCCAAACTTCTCTTATTACTGCTAGAAATACATTGCTAATGTGCAAAAGCCAGATAGCATCTTTTTCTATTTTATTTTTTTAACTGTGGTCATAAATGTGAAATATTGGAAAATGAGATAGTTTATAAGTGAGAAGCAGGTGTAATGGGAATACTGCATTCCCTAAATTATTCCCACCCCATCATGAGGGGCCATTAAGGATTTTATCCTTTTAGTATTAAGCATAACCAAAACCACCAAACCCACTGCCGTCAAGTCAGTTCCAACGCATAGCAACCCTATAGCATAGTGAAAGAATTTTCAAGAAGACCCAATCCAAAGTTTCTTGTGAATCCTATGGATCAAGGAGACACAATGGTTCAAACAATCTTATGAGTAAAAGGCTGTGGCGGCTACCTGTGACAGTAGGGACAGTGCTGTTCTCCTATTGATAACGTATCCAAGGTCCTATACTTAACCTGATGTGTTCAGGAACAAAATGCAGGATAGTAAGGTTTAAGGATCAACTCAGCAGCAGACAACAATAATCCAAACAGGGCTTACAAACAGTCAAGGGCTAGGGGCTGAGAGTGGAGCAGGTGAGGTGAAATGGAAGCAGTGTTCCAATTATATTTGAACTTGCAAGGGCTTTGATTTTTATTTCGAGCAAGTGGTGAACATTTGGAGGATTTTGAGCATAGAATGCCATCAGGTGGCTTGTGTTTGAAGTGGATTACCCCAGCTTCTGTGCTGGGAATAGACTGGAAGAGAGGGTGGAAGGGAAGTTTCTGTAACGATTCAAGAGAGATTTATGATGGGCGATGCGGCGTAGTAACTGTTACTATCTTTCACCTGGATTATTCCAATCCTTCCTATTATCTTCAACTGCTTTTTCCTTTCTATTTCACTAAGTCAGCTAGCCTAGGAAGAAACAGAAAGCAAGAGAAAGAATGACGAACCCAGTCATAAAGTTCCAGATCAGGCAGTCAGCTCAGAGAAGGGTCATAGTGAGGGCAGAAAGAGCTTGAATTTAGAGAGAAATTTGTACTTATTCTGATTATTGCTTTTGCGTGGATGAATTAGTTGATCAAATCACTAACTAATCAGATGCCTTTCTCTTTTTCTTCCCCAGAGGAGATAAGTTATGAGAACCATCCAATATTATAATAAAAGCAGAGAGAAAGCCAGTTTCCAGAGGGCTGGCATAACAGTATGGTGAACAACAGAAAAGTGTATTTTCCTGTTTTGTCCCCTGTAGTACTTTGTGGTAATATCTGGAGGCGAATAGTTAACAGCTATGGTTGCTAACCGAAAGGTGAGCAGTTTGGATCTGCCAGGTGCTCCTTTTTTTTTTTTTTTTCCAAGTACTTGATGAATTTTGCTTCTTTAGTAGATGGGCTACAGGTGGGCTTTATGTACGTGAGAGTGTTTACAAGTGACGACTGCCAATTACGTTCGTGAACTCATCCTAGAACAAGTGCTACGTATCTCTCTGCTGAATGTCACTATGGTCACCTGTGGAGCACTCTCGTTGGGAAGCTATGTACTGCTGTCAGCACCTAGTGCAATCTTCAAGGCAATTTGAACTCTTTCTGGGATGGCCACATCAGAGCTGTCCTTGCATTACCCTTGATACAGTGAATGTCATAAGAATGTCTTCCTGTCAAAGAATGTGCTGTCACTGGGCAAGAAGACCAGAGGGAACTGCAGACAGGTGGGCATGCAAATTTAATTTGGATTGTATACTATTTTCACTCAACCACACACACAGAAAATCTTCCTTTCAATATTTCCTTTATTTTTGGGTGAAGAAAAAAGTCACTAGGGTCAGATCAGGTGAGTAGGGAGGATGTTGCAATATATTTATTTGTTTACGGGCTAAAAACTCCCTCACAGATAGCTGTACAGTTAAGTTCATGACCTTGCCACCACCTTGCCACCTTGCCACCATGTTCAAGGGTCATTTCAGAAAGAATTCCAAAATTGCTTTGAAGGGTGGGCTAGGCGCTGGCATCAGTGCGTAGCTTCCCGAGGGAGATATTTCTGAAGGTGATCATAACGATATTTGGCAATGAGGTATGTAGCACAACTCTATAGGTTGAAAAGTTAAATGTTTTAGGAAACTCTGCAGTAATAAATCCTTGGTTTTCTTGTATTCCCTGACATCAGAATAGGAGTCCCTGAGAAACTATTTTTGGACATATCATATCAATAAAATGAACTGAGTATGATCTTTGGAAACAGATGATAGATATGGGATAACTTCATAGTGGATCACTTCGTATTTTTGATCTAAGATCTTCTTAACTGGCAGATATTTTTGAGGGGAAGAACAGCACGTATATGTAAACTACCTTGTTTAATGTCTGTAAGTAACAAAGCTGATTAATAATTTAATATCAACTATAAATGATATGTTACTTGTTCTTGGTTTTCTAGTAGACCTTGAGTGTAATTGTTTGAGTTAACTATGCAGTGAAAATGGTGAGAGCTGTAACTAGATGGGATTGCCTTGCTTTTTTTCTCATCTTGAAAGTTGTCTGCTGTTGATAGGATGGTCTTACCACTTTCTTATTGCTTACTTTAGTGGTTAATATCCAAGTTTTCCTTCCCTGATGTGATTACACTTCACACAGTTTCCAGCGGCAGCAGATTTACTGTTTCTCTCATTTCATGAAAAAATGATCTTCACTGGTCAATGTCAGACTCATCTCTTTCTTGATTGATTGATTGACTGACTCCTTTTTAATTTCATTCTCTATCTGTATTCACCATTTACTTTTCAAAAGGATTTTCTATGTATCATTTTCTTTGTGTGTATATATATATTTAAAGCTCTTGTACACACCCTTGTTGATTGACACAGCAGTTATGTGATTGGCTGCTAACTGAAAGGTCTGTGGTTCAAACCTACCACTGCTCTGCAGGAGACTGATGTGGCAGCCAGCTTCCATAAAGATTACACCATCAGTAACCTAATGGGGAGGGTCTATGTTGTTCAGTATGGTCTCTGTGATTCCTTATAAGTTGGACTCGACAGTAATGGATTGGTTTTGTTGTTGACTGTAGTACATATGTTATCAAAATACAAACATAATGTTGTGTCATAGATTTATTTTATTCCTTTATTTTTCACTCTGCACTGTTTCTTTATTAAGATATGTTTATGTCTGCATACAAGGACTGTGTCATCCTTAGCAACACTATCTTCTATGGTGTTCATCTACTACGTTTGCCCACTGATAGAGAACTAGATCACTTCCAAAGCTCCACCTTCCACAAATGAAGCTGTAGTGAATACATACACACACGTTCTCTGAGCACACTGTGAAGGTATCTTTGCGATATGTGCCCAGAAGTTAATGACTATCTAAATGGACTTAATGCTGCCCTACAATTTCCAGAATGCCACAAACACATACACACACATATGCATAACTATGATGAAATTTGCACATTATATAAAATATATATACTTTGCCTACTGTGTACATTTATATATAAAAACAGATGTGTGTGTGTTTATGTATAGGTATGTGCAAGTTATGTAGATCAATGCACAAGGGTGCTTGTATTCCATCATCCTCAGCAACTTGATTTAACCAGCTTTCTACAATTTGCTAGTTTAAGAAATTTAAAGGACTATCTCCAGGGTGCTTATTTTATTCTTCTCTGGATATGAATATGATTTAGTACCTGTTGTTTTGAGGTTTTTCTCTTTTATAAATGTTTTTACTATAACCCTTGTTCATTTTCCTGTGGAGTGTTAGTCTTTTTCTTTTTTGATTTTAGGAATTCCTCTGTCCTTGAATACTGTAGGGGTCAGTTCTACCCTGGCCCCTAGGGTCACCATGAGTCGGATCTGACTCGATGGCACTTGGCTTTTGCTTGCATATTCTACATAGTTACTGATTGATGGTTTTCGATATTGCAAATAATTCTCCCAATCTACCATGTGGGACTTTATTCCAAAGAGGTTAAGAACATGAACTGTGCATTTACTCTCCAGGTGAACTTGGACAAGTTAATTGAACTTTTTTTTTTTTTAATTTCATCAGCACAATGGACATAATAAAAATTGTCCCCGGCTCACAGTAAACACAATGTAAGTGTTAATCCCTGTCATCTTTTTCTTGCCTCTGTTCCCCATGTCCTTTGTTGAAAAGAAATCTTTTATTTTGAAATGTAATTGAATTTCTTACAGTTGACTGTTTTGAAGATTTTGTTGACAAAGTCTTTCCCCTCTTTTATCACAAAGATGTCGTCCTACATTTTCTTCTATTGAATTGATTATTTGACCCCTCACAGGTGCCTCTTTAATCTAGCAGATCTACCAAGATTTTACCTTTGACTGTGGTGTTAGCTAAGGATCCAGTTTTCACTTGCTTCACGCTCAGTTGTTTTTGACAACTTCAACTACTAAGTCCCATTGATTTGTGTGACCACCCAGTAATGCATGGCTTTAGCAATGCAGCAGAAACAAGCAAAAGCAGCAAGCTTAAAGTAGACCCGGGCTTTCAAATTAGTGCTGAAATGGAGACTAAAACTTGGAATAACCAGGAAAAGGCCTCTGGATCTATAGTTTAAGCTGTTCATAGGAATCAAGGATCTGTATCTGTGTTTCTTCATTATATGATTTTAAATGATCATTTGATCCCAATAAAATAAACCTGTCTGTTTCCAAAGGAGCTCTGATTAAACGTTAAATGAGCTGATGATTTTGGTGGTAGGATTGCCTCTGAGAAGACAGTGCTTTCTTTCTTGAGCCCTCTCTGCTTCCCTTTCATATCTCACCCCAAATGCAGCCTCATTTAGACCTCGAGAGTGTAAAAGCTGCAAGTGTGACTCATTTAACTAATTCACAGTAACTCTAGCATTTGGAGGTGACAGGCTAAGAGGCAAGGGAAACATTTTGCTGATGGGTTGAAAGAAGCCTGGTCTTTGAAAAGAAATGCCTTTGTGGTGTGTGAATCTTGACTGTTTTTTTCATTTAATTACCTGTCCACTCTGTTACTCAGTTTCCTCATTGCTACTGTGTATATTTATTGTGTCAGTTAAAGAATACGCCTCAGCTTTCTAGCCAAGTGCTTTATATTACAATCGTCAGTATGTTAACCTCGCATGTTTTTCTTTCCTGAATATGAAATTGAAAAGCTAGTTTGCAACACGAAGTGTAATTTCCTTTATAAAAGTGAAGTTGTTACCACCTTCCATCCTGTCACGTGCAGACTTACACTGTTCATATTCCTAAATCATTGAGTAAGAATGGGAAAATTTGCTTAGGCTGGATGAACTCTTTGTGTCTCTTGTTCTGATGGGTCTATATCTGAGATCAAGGAGAAAAACACTTGACTAGTGTGTTCACACATTGGTTTATTTGGTCCAGGTGGTAGAATTTGTTAATTTGTTCTTAATTAAATTACCAAACCAAGGACGGGGGAAGTCTGTTGCTGTCATGTTAATTCCCACCCATAGCTACCCTATAAGACGGAGCAGCACTGCTGCAAAGTGTTTCCAAGACTGTAATCTTTACGGAAGTTGACTGCCACATCTTTCTTCCATGAGTCACTGGTAGGTTCAAACCACCAGTCTTTCAGTTAATAGCCAAGTGCTCTAACTACTGGGATTCAGAGCTCCTTAATTAAGTTACAGACTACTCAAAGCCTTGATGACTGACTTCTTAGCAGCCTACTTGGTGTTTGGAGAAATAACATAAATTAGTCTTTAAAATTTTACTGACTACTTCTCCTTCTCTCCTCTACCCTTTACTCACTCCCAGTGGACACAAATCTGCATTAGATACATCAACATACGTCCACACACGCCAGTTAAAAATCAGAGGCCCCTCTCGACTACCGAGAGTATATTTGTTTTCAACTTAGCAGCAGAGGCAGTGCCTGAGAAGCACCAGTTTTCTCACTCCTGTGTACCTCCGACTTCTCACCAGTGTTGAGCAGCATCTTCAAAATTCTCACCAGGTAGTGTCCTTTTGCTTTTGACTTTTGTCTGTTCTTACCCTTTTTTTACTTTCCTGCTCTGCTTTCTGTTTTTTTTTCCCCCCTGGTTGGAGCATTTCTGATCAGCAGGTGAACTACCCAAAATGTCTTCTTTCTTGCAGAGTTGGCTAATGAGATTGTTTCTACTTTCAGATTCTTAAAGGGCATTCTTAAACTTGTTTGATGAAGTTAGAGACAAAATCAAGGAAAATGCTTTCATTTATATTTTATCTGAAATGACAAGAGTTGGTTAACACAGCAGCAGACTTGGAGGTCAAGACTTTTGATACTGAACATAAATACAGATTACTAATTGTATGGCTGTGTATTATTCAGTTTCCTCTTCTGTGAAATAAAGATAACAACAATTGTCAGTTGATGTGTAAGAACTGAATGAAAGCCATACAGGTATGAGAAAGGATAGTGCATTAATTTTATTTGGAATGAAAACTCAAAATAGTATTTAAGTTACTAAATATTTTAGAAAAATAAACATATATTAAGTCAATACTCCTTATTGCTACTAGTTGTTTAATAAATTTGGAAACACATAAAATGATATTTTTTTTTCTGTCTTTCTTTAGGTGATTTTTATTCTTCAGAATGAATTTAGCAGTTTTAATTAGGATCAGTATAAATGGAAATGTTTATAGTATTTGAAAGTTAGAGTAGTAAATTTACATTCAATCAAGACTAAAGAGAATGAAAACATTAACAAATTTTAAGTAAAGTTTTGCACATTACACAAAGGATTCATTGTATTTGTGTAGCTAATAATAAATTCATAAGTGATATAAAGATGAAATAACTAAAATATTTTTGTTTATGCTCTTACATTGTCAAGAATATGGAAAGCTTTAAACTTTTTTCTTTAAAATACGTGATTTTTTGAACCTAACAAAGAATACATTTCAGTTTTTACTGCTTCATTAGTTCAAAAACAGGCAGATACTTAACTCAGAATTATCAATTGTGCATTATTTTTAAATTCCTGCTTAATGACAGACTAACTTTTGGAAACTACTGCTAAAACTAAGTAAATAAATACAAAGGGCAGACCAAATAATGGGAGAATATTTTCACAAGATACGTAGTTTGATAAATGACTTATATAAAGAGCATAAAACTTTGCAAATACAGATAACTCAGAACTTACAACTCAACAAGCTGCCTAATAACCTGATAAAGATAGATATAAGATTTGAATAGACACTTCACAATAGAAGATACATAAATAGTCCATAAACACTTGTAGAGGTGCTCATATCATTAGCATCACAGAAATGGAACTTAAAAGCATTTACCATTACAAACTCATTAAGAGAATATAATTAAAAACAAATTAAGTTAAAACATTAAATAATTTTTACTATAAATAGTAAAATAGCTAAACAGTTACTTTAAGAGAAATTTATAGTAGAGATAATTCTATTTTGAAGAATATCTAGGTAAAAACTTAGAGCTCAAGAATAAAGTCTAGAAGGTTGGTCTATAAAGCCAAGTGCCATTGAAGATATGTAACTCTTCAACATAATAAATGAATAAATTAAAAATGAGTTCTAGGAAGACTAAAGTGTATAGTAGTTATGAAAAACAAATAAATAAAAATAATTTTTATAGCTGGATCATGTGTGATAGTGAATTTCTCTGTATTATAATATTCTACCTCATGCAGTTCTCCAAGCCAGAGACAACTAGGAAAAGGTTAAAGCCCTCAGACTCCATCCCCAGGGGAAGCAGTAGAGATGTGTGACTCCCATCTCCCTGTGTTGAGAATAAGAATAGAGTTGTACAAACTCAGAGAACTGCTCATGTTAGATGACGCATTGCATATAAAATGGACCTCGGGGATCTTGATTTGTAATCCTGCACTGAAACAAATGTTTATTTTTCATTTCCTGGGCAGGTCACACTGCTCTCAAGGTCTCTGATTTTTCCATGACATGAAGACTTTAAGTCATACTTTCTAATCTGTCCCCATTGCCTTGAAGTCGATTCCAACTCACAGCAACCATAAAGAATTGAGTAAAACCACCCAATATGATTTCCAAGGCTGTATGTAATATTTATGCGAAGAGACTGCCACATCCTTCTCTTGCACCTTCTTGCTGTATATTTTGATACTTCTATATGTTTTTGTCATCTGTGACTTTAAATGAAAACCTTGGTTCCCTAGTGATTAAGAGCTATGACTAACCAAAAGAAGGGCAGTCCAAATCCAGCAGGCACTCCTTGGATACTCCGTAGGGACAGTTCTAGTCTGTCCTGTAGGGCCAGTATGACACAAGATCCATTTGATGACAAGAGATTCACTTTTGGTTTTATGCCAGTAATACATCTTAAGTGTATTTGAAATTTCCTTCATTTTAAAAAATATTTTGCCCTTGGTTGGTGAAAGAGTCAATATGTTGAGTGTTTTAATGTTTCCTTGCCTTGTTTTAATTGAGTCCATTTTAAGTTCAGTAAATATCCATTGTCAACTTTCACATTTTGAGCACATGCTCGGCCTCTGAGGGTGACTACATTTCTTTCAAGGTCCTTACACACTAGTATAATTTCAAGTTATGTAATTTTTGCAATTTTTTCACAAGTAGAAGAGAATGAGACTTTTATACAGATATTTAAAATATTAAGTGATTAAGAAAATCCTAAGAATAATTAAGAAAATTTCACAGAACAGTGGAAAAATTCATGTCTGTTTTTTTAATATTTAAACATCAGATGATCTAAAACCCTAGGTTGCCAACTATCCCCTCTGTTAACTGCTAAGAATTGGAGGTAGAAAAACCTACTCTTACGGTGTGATAAAACAGTGGACAATATCCTCCACTCAGCCTTGGCCTTGTCTTTGTATCCTGCTGATACCCTCTTCCACTTTAACTAATAACAGAAGAAATAGGCTCAGCATATGGCCAACTTAATTATCAGTGGAAAAAGTAAAAGTCATTCAAGTTTTGTTAAGGTATCCTTTAAAGAAATCTTCAATCCAAAGTAAAAGAAACCTGCTGCATGATGTCACATAAATTATATGAGTATAATTAATACACACATTACTTTCTCTTATTGGTCCAGATGTTTTGCAGCCAATATAGCTGAAAAAATGTCTATTTTCACAATTCACCACCCTTCTGACATTCTGGATTATTCCGACTTGCGAAACAAATCACTGTTACATTCATACAGTCTTCCTTGCTCCCTTCTTTCTCTCTACTTTTCTAAATCCACTTCATACTAAAAGCAGCTCAAATACAAAGTGCCATCATGCATGTAGTTTGATAATTCTTGGTTCACTAGCATGATGTTTAAATACTTGGCCTTACTTAAATGATTAGAATTCTCTGAGTGGCAAAAAGCATTAACTGCTATACCAGCCAAAATGTTTACTGTTCATATCTACCCAAAGGAACCCTGAAAGACAAGCTAAGTGATCCGCTTCTGAAAGGTCATACCTAGCCTTGAAAATCCTTTGAAGAAGTTCTACTCTGCATACCTGGTGTTGCCATGGAGTCAAAATTGAGTCAATTTTGCATGTATATGAAGTGATTGAAAAGACAATATACACATGAGTAATAGAGACTAACACATATTGACCTCTTATTAAAGACTATTGTAAGTGCTTTATTTGTGTCAATTTGTTAATCCTCATAATTACTTTATAGGGAAGTAGTCTTATTCTCTCTATTTTATGGATAAAAAGTTAAGCACAGAGAATTTAAGTAATTTGCCTTTGTTTACACATTAAAAAAGAAAACAAAAACTACTGTCATCGAGTCAGATCTGACTCATAGCAACCCTAGAGGTCAGAGTAGAATTGCCTCATAGAATTTCCAAGGATCACCTGGTGGATTTGAAATGCCAACCTTTTGGTTAGTAGATGCAGCATTTAACCTACTATGCCACCAGGGTTTCTACACCCAAAGCCCAGTAAGAGTCAAACCTGTGTTCAATCACTAGAAACATGATTCTAGGATGGGCTTCTGCACCATCTTATGCTGTCCTGTTATTGAAAAAGAGTATTCCAGAATTAGTAATATTAAAAATATATGTGAGTCAATTTTGACTTGATTGCAATTAACAACAACAACCATTTAAATGGCATTTGTTACACTCACAGGGATGTATTTGGAAGTCCTAGTCTGTCTCACAGGGTCACTATAAGTCGGAATGGACTCGACTGCAACGGTTGGGATGAGAAATTAGAAGATTGAGGCAAATAGATACTTTTTTATGAATCTTACATAACTGCCCAGGTAAACAAAACGTGGTTACACTGATTTGTTACTTTTCTTGAAAGATTGTCGAAGTCCTTACATATTCATAATCACATATATTTCTAATACTGATAATTCTGAAATATTCTTTTTTTCAATAACAAGACAGCATGATATAATGAAGATACCATCTCTAGAATCAGGCTTCTAGTGTTTGAATCTAGGTTTGGCTCTTTTGGGGCCCTATGTGTAAAAAAAGGCAAATTACTTAAATTGTCTATACTTAACCTTTTATCCATAAAATAGAGTAAGACTATTTGCTTCATAAAGTTGTTAAGAGAACTAAACAAGCTGACACAAATAAAGCACTTATAACAGTTCCTAATTAAAAAAAGTCAATAAATGTTAGCCACTATTAATCATGGTGTTTTCAATCATTTCATATGTATACAACAGCTGGACAATGAAAAAAAAGAAGAAGAATTTATATATTCATACTGTAGTGTTGGCAGAAAATACTGAATATACCGTGAGCTGCAAGAAGAATGAACAAATCAGTCTCAGAAGAAACACAACCAGAATATTCTTGAGAAGCAAGAACAGCAAGACTTCAGCTTGCTTAGGAAACTGATCACTAGAAAAGGACATGGTGACTTATACATCAGAGAGTCAGCAAAAGCAAGAGAAATCCTCAAGGAAATGGGTTGACACAATAGCAACAATGATGGGCACAAACAAACCGGTGATTATGATGACGACAACATGGAACTAGGCTGCTTGTACATAAAATTGACACAAGTTAGAGTCAAGTTAACAGCAACTAACAACAGTAGCTATTACTCGACTGAAATTTAAAATAATAAATTATTTTCATGGTTTTGATGATCACAAAACCTGTAAAAAGCAAAAACAATTATTCAGTTTATAAACTGTGAATGTGGATACTGCGGTGATTTTCAAACATTTCTGTAACTCTGACTAACCCGGTTCCTCCTCCAACAGCAAGGTGGAGCAAGTGCTCTGGGTGGAGATGGTTCTGTCACTGACTGCTTTAGCTGTCCTCATTTATCTGACCTCCTATTCCAACGCAAGTTGCCTGGGGAGTCCACACTCTCTCCGCTGTTAACATTATGTTTCATTATGAGAACTTTGTTGCTCAGCCTGCAAATTTTTATAAAAGCCTATGTTCAGAATCTCTGTTTCCTGTGTTATTTTATTGGACACATTTTACTCCACCCGCTGTAGAAGCTTATTGATTTTTCCTTCCTGATGGCATTTTCCTGTCCTGCTGTGAGCTCTCACGCCTTCTTCATGATACAATTTCCTGTGCTTGAACATTAACTAGTTCTTCTGACCTCTGTGCCCTGTGTACTTCCTGTGGATGCTCATGATGAAATCTGCACTCTGTCATTGGTTAAGTCATTTTATCATTCAGCAAATATTAAAATTCAGTAACACCGTAAGCTAGGCTTCCTCCTTGGTGTTTTATATATGATAGTCAGCAAGAGCCTGTCCTGGCCATTTGGGTTTAGAACTGAGGGAAAAGGGCCAAACACCAAACAATTCAATGGTTAAGTACATATATAATTTAAAATTATGATAGCTCAGTTAAAGAGAAAACACTAATCCATAGGTAATGGCAAATGGTAGAGACTTATGAGTTAGTATTGGTTCAACGGCAACCAGTTTGGTTCTGGTTGACTTTAGGTAGAGTGAGATGCGGTCAAGGGAGGATGTTCTCAGAAGTCTTCAGTCATCACATCCCTGAGATACTCAAGTTTTGATGTCAGGGGTAGTTGGATACTATTCTGAAGGTCAAGGGAAATACATGTGGCCATTGATACATAAACACAAATTGTTGCTAGTTGATGTCAAGTGGGCTTGTGACTCATGGCAACCTTATATACAACAGAACAAAACACTGCCTGGTCTTGTGCCATTCCCATAGTCATTTGTAAATCACTTGAAACACTGTGATCAGTAAATTTTTCTTTAGTTCGTTGACATAAGTAGATTGCCAGGGCTTTTTTTCCCCTATCCTGTCTTAGTCTGCAAGTACCACTGCAACCTATTCAGCATCATAGCAACATGCAAGCCTCTGCTGACAAATAGGAAGTGGATGTGGATGAGATACATTAACCAGGAATCAAGTCCGGATCTTCTATACAGAAGGAGAAAATTTTACCACTTAATTATCCATGCCTCACATAGATGTGCAGATGATATTTAGCGTCATAAAAATGCATGAGATGACTTAGAAGAAAGGGTTGAACGAGATAAATCTAAGGGCTTAGTGCTGAGGAGTTATAATATGAAAGAAAAAAAGGACAACACAAGAGTCAGTATAAGAGACTGAGACTGTAAACAAATCTGTTGCTGTCAAGTCAGTTCCAACTCAGTGACCCTACAGTGTGAAATTGTTCCATAGTTTCCAAGGAGTGTTCAGTGTATTCAAACTCCCTACTTTCCAGTTAGCAGCCATAGCATTTAACCATTAAGCCAATCATGTGCAGATACATGAATATCCAAGGAGTAACATGTCACATTCCTGAAAGAACCTAAGAAAGAGTAAATTGCCAAGGGTCAAGCAAAGAATTAACATACCAAAGTCTTAACTGACAGGTTTCAGTTTTCAGTACACCCAGAGATGCCTCAAACCAAAGTCCTGGCAGTCTGCTTCTGAAAAATTTTCCAGTGACAACTACGGACGGCTGTTTTATTCTGACACAAGTGGAATCACCAAGAGTCAGAAGTCAACCCAACAGCAACTGGTGTGGCAGTTAATAACTTAGTAAGCACTTGAGTTGTAAGAAAGTGCTGTATGCAGGTGTCAATAATTAAAAGTGAGCTGGTAAGTACTCACTGAATTTACTTCTTTAATCTCAACTTTTATATCATTGCCTGGAGTAAAACACAAAAGCTAACACTCTGGCTACTATTTTCAGCCAAATTGATGAAGCCACATTTAAATACTGGAAAGATTCAGGGAGAGGAGTCAATATGGCAGACTAAACACACATCTCCCTAAACCCCTCTGGAAACCAAGACCTGAATTTATAATTAAACAGAGCTGTCTGGACACCTGGTGAGCCCTAGGACACGGTACAGGGCTGTCAATTTGGACTTCATACCACTGAACACAATACCTCTTATCTTTCATAGACCCCACTCTTGGCAAGCATGAGCTTGAATGGACCAAAGGTAGCTCACCATTTTAATTTTTTTTTTTCTCTGTCTTATCCAGTGGGCAGAGCTGGGAATTAACTAGCCAGTAATCTCAGACACACTGATGGTGGGATTGGCAAGCAAAATTGCCATATTTTGAGAGCCCAGCTTTGGCCTCTGTGCATCTCGGCACCTTTGATCTCTCTTTCTGCCTCCACCGTATAGTAGCCAGTACTGAGGTGGTGGCAAGATAGTGTGGGACACAATCTTGACCCATTGGGAGGTGGAGACAATCATACAGAGGTCCCAGCTAGACTTAGTTCCTAAGCTGGAAGGCAGTACATGCCAAAGGGAGAGCACTTTTCCAGCATAAAAGCAGTATTTTACACAGTGTCACCTATGGCTGGGGCCTGGCAACAGAGGCTGTGGACTCTGTGCATCTCGGTACCTTTGGCCTCTCTATCCACCTCCACCAGAGTAGCCTGGTCCCAGCCAGGTGGCAAGCTAGTGAAAGACACCATCTTGTTCCACTTGGAGGCAGAGATACCCATTTGAAAGCCTCAGCTGGACCTGATTCCTGGGCTCGGGGGCAGTGCCTGCCTGGAGGAGAGAGCGTTTCTGGTAGAAAAGCAGTATTCTGCATAGTGTTAACTGTGGCTGGAGCCTGATAGCAGAGGCCAGCAGGCCAGTAACCTTTCTGTATTTTGAGCTAGATTGTAACATCTGGGGATCAATATAGAGGTGCTTACTTTGCCAGCTGGGAACAGGGTCCTATGCACCTGAAAATCTGACTGACTTTGGAAGTTGTCAGATACTTTTTACCTTTCATTTTAAGGCAGCCTAGAGAAAACTGTGGTCCACCCTCACAGCATATCTCCCAGCCTCTGTCGACTCACATGATGCCTCCAAAGCAATAAACTCTGAAGAAAAGCATAACTAAAAAATCACCCATGGCTTCTGAAGGCCCCCAAAAGAAGGCATCTCAGAACTTCCCAGACAAAGAATCTTTTCTGAAACTATCAGAAGGTGAATACAAAAGGATTACATCTAGAGCCGTCCTAGACTTTATACAAAATGCAGCAGAACAAAATGAAAAATTAAGTAAGCTGTTCAGCGTGGTGGAACACCAGTACTCTGAAATACAGCAGATCAAGAAGAAAATCAAAGACATAGAAACTTCAATTCAAAGCCCAGAAAACAGAATGGAACAATGGAAAAGAGACGTTCTGACTTGGAAGACAGAGATACTGATTCCAGTATCTATGAGGAGAAATCAGAAAAAAGAAACAAGAAAAATGAAGAAGCACGTTGGACTCCAATGAATCTATGATTCATTGGAGTTCCTGAACAGGGTGAGACACGTGAGAACCCAGAGAGTATCGTGGCTGAGCTGCTGACAGAAAACTTCCCAGAAATTATGACAGAAGTAATATAGATATCCAAGATATATATCGAACACCCCTCAATATAGATCTCAAAAGAAAGACTCCAAGTCATAATCAAGCTTAACAAAATGAAACATAAGCAGAAACTCTTAAAGACAGCGAGACTCAAAGTAAAGCTAACATTCTGGAGGAAACCCTGTAGGCTTTCATTGGATTTCTCAGCAGAAACAATGCTGGGATGGAGACAGTGGCATGACACATTCAAAGCCTTGAAGTAGAACTTCCAACCAAGAATTTTGTATCCTGCCAAACTATCTTTCAAATATGAAAATGAAATGAAGACATTTTCAGGTAAACATAAACTCAGAGACTTTGTAAAAACCAAACCAAAGCTGTAAGAACTACTGAAAGAATCTCTTGGCTTAGAAGAACAAAACCACTAACTTTAGATTTTAGACGCAAATACAAGACACATCACCCAGAATCCTACTTGGTTAGGGAAGACTCCAAGCTCAATTAAAGCTGTAATAGTGAAAGAAATACCAGTGATCATATCATGAAAACTATGATGACATCATATTAAAAAGAGGGATGTACTACAGTCATTATAGTCCTTCCAGATGGAGAGGAAGTTGATAAGAATAGTCATAATTAAAATTGGGTTTGTACATAGTTTATTAAGGGGGATCTTTGGGGCAACCTTAAAGCACAATAAAGATGAAATATATTAAATCAAGAAAAAACACTACAAAGTCTCAACAACCACAAAACCAACCCTGAAAAAGGTGAAAACTCAACTCACAAAGAAGAATGTCCCACAACAGATTAATAAGAACAACAGAGAAAACATCAACACAAAAATAAACCTATCACAATGGCAGCACTGAACGCATGCCTATCAATAATCACATTGAATGTCAACGGACTGAAGGCTCCAGTGAAGAGACATCAAGTGACATCTTGGATCAAAAAACACGACCCATCCATATGTTGCCTACAAGAAACTCACTTTAGACTTAAAGATGTGAACAGAGTGAAAATTAAAGGATGGAAGAATATATATCAAGCCAGCAATACACAAAGAAGAGCAAGTGTGGCAATTCTAATCTCAGAAAAAATGATTTTAATGTAAAATCCATCATCATGGATGATGATGGACACTATTGCTGAAAGGTTCAATACACAAGCAGGGCTTAACAATATTAAATATTTATGCACCTAATATTAGAACACATAAATACATCGAAGAAACATGACTGCACTAAAAAATGAGATGGATCACTCCACAGTAACAGTGGGAGTCTTCAATACTCCACTCTCAATATTTGACAGATCGTCTAGAAGAAAGCTCAATAAAGACACTGAAGACCTTGTTGCCACAATTAGCAAACTAGACCTCATCAACATATACAGAACTTTCTATCCATCAGTGGACAACTGCACCTTCTTCTCCAGTGCACATGGAACATTCTCCAGAGTAGATCATGTGTTAGAACATAAAGCAATTCTTAACAAAATCCATACCGCTGAACCAACGCAAAGCATGTTCTTAGATCATAAAGCCATAAAGTCTAGCAGAAAACACATAGATAGAAAGTGGAACTCATGGAAACTGAACAACATCTTGCTCAAAAAGCCATGCATTATAGAAGAAATTGGGGATGCAATAAAGAAATTTCTGGATTCCGATGAGAATGAAAATACTTCCTAAATACTGGAAAGCTTCCAGATATGAGTCCAAAAGACTAAAGTAAATTTCTATCCAATAAACTACTTTCGGAAACCCTGACGGAGTAGTGGTTAAGAGCTACAGCTGCTAGCCAAAAAGGTCAGCAGCTGGAAACGAACAAGAACTCTGTGGAAATGCTATGGGGCAGGTCTGTAATGTCCTATAGAGTTGCTTAAGTTAGAATTGACTTAATGGTAATGTGTTTGTTTTTTTTCTGGTTTTATCCCACCTGCTGATTATAATCCTAGTTGGAAGAGAATACTGGGCATTAAAGTGTGGTAGAATAGCACAGAACTTATACCATAAAATTAAAAAATGTGTTTACTGCAGAGTGAAAATCACAAAGAAAGAGTTCAAAGACAAACAGGATTAATTTAAGCAGAGCCTTCCTTAAAAATATATAAATAGATTATGCTACAAAATGAAATTTGTGTCCACCAAAGTCGTATGTTGAAGTCCTAACCACTGGACCTGTGAATGTTTCATCATTTGGAAATAAGTTCTTTGAGGGCTTTGTTAGTTAGATTGAGGAGATATTACTGGAACAAGGTGGTTTCTAATCCCTTAAGAGCAGTATTGATAAAAGCAAAAAGCAGACACTAAGTCAAGGGGGTTGGAGGTAAGGCTTGGGGGAGACAGATGGTGTGCAATCTACAAGCCAACGAATGTGAAGAGAAGCCTGGGGCTACCAGAAGCTGGAGGAGACAAAGAAAACTATTCCCCTAGAGCACACAGAAGGGGATGGCTCTGCAAATGTCCTGTATTTACATATTAAGCTAGCAGGCCAGTGAGACAATTTACATCTTTTAAAGTCACTTATTTGTGGTATTTTCGTATGAAGCCCCAGAAAACTTATGATAGAGAGATAAAGAGAGTGAAAGTGAGAGATAGAGAGAGAAAGGAAATCAGAAAGGAAGGAGAGGATGAAAGAAGGAAGGAAGAAGGTAGGTTTTTAAAAATCTTTTTTAAATTGGAGACCTCATGGCATAGTGATTAAGATCTCAGGTTGTTAACCAAAAGATTGACAGTATGAATTCATCAGTAGCTCCTTGGAAACCCTATGGGGCAGTTCTACTCTTGTCCTACAGGGTCGTGAATTGGAATTGACTGGATGGTGCGGGGATTATTTTGTGTATGTTGGAGGTGAATTTTTTTTTTTAATGAAGATGTTTAGCTAAGGGGTCTGGGGCAAGAAAACTTGATATTCTACTTTACATGAAGATTTGTAGAGCAAACTAGTTTCCTGAAACAGTACACATATTGTTATCACTGGATAACAACCTCATGACACGTAAACAACTCTTCTCTTTTGACCTTGGATTTCCTGCAATCAACTTTCCTGTCCCTTCCTGTCTCTTAGTCCTTGCCTCTGGGCTGGTGTCTCCCTTTAGTTGCATTTTGTTTTATAGGCCTGTCTAATCTTTAACTGAAAGGTAAACCTCAGGAGTGACTTCTATACTGAACTGGAAGAGTGTCCAGGGGCTGTACTCCTGGGGTTTCTCAAGTCTCGTTCGGGCCAGTAAGTCTATTTTTTTTTTTTTAAGTTAGAATTTTGTTCTACGTTTTTTTCCAGCCCCATCTAGGACCCACTACTGCAATCCCCATCAGAGCAGTCAGTGGTAGTAGCTGAGTTCCATTTGTTGTGAGGCTGTGGTTGTTGTTAGGCTCATCTTACCTTGGGTCTTTGGATTTCTTCATCCTCCTTTGCTCCTGATGGGGTGAGACCAGTGGAGGATCTCAGATAGTCTCACAAGTTTTTAAGACCCCGCACACTACTCACCAAAGTAAAATGCAGAACGGTTTCTTTGTAAATTAGATAATGCCACTTGAGATAGCTATTCCCTGAGATCATGGTCACCACAGCCCTAAACCCAGTATTTTGGTCCCTCAGATTCATCGGGTGCTACTATAACAGAATCGTCACAAGTGGATAGCTTTCATCGACAGTCTGTTGCAGTTGTGAGGTGCCACTGAGTTGGCTCTGGCTCATAGCCACCTGATGCACAACAGAATGGAAACTGCCCAGTTCTGCAGCCATGCCCACAATCGTTTTTACGCTTAAGTCCATTTTTGCAGCCACTGTTCAATCCATCTCCCAGTCTAGAGGTTACAATGAGTCCAAATCAGGATGTTGGCTCCATGAGAAGGCACTCTCTGTTGGCCCTGGAAGGTTCTTGTACTGCATCAGTCTTCCTTTGAGTTGATGGCAGTGTGGGCTGGGCTTTAACCTATCATTTTACAGGAAAGATTGAATTCCTGGCAAGTCATTATCCCAAGAGAGATCTGTTCTACACTTTCTGGTATAATCCTGTTCCAAAAAAAATCAATGGGCCAATAAATTCCAGGGTCAGTGGAGATCAAGAGAAGATGACATTTGCCTACTTCCATGTTTACATCTGTACCATCTGAATTAGTTATCTAGGACTGCTGTAACAAAATACCACACAGATACTTGAATTTATCCTGTCTTAGTTATAGAGGCCAGAATTCCAAAGTTAAGGTGCTAATGTGGGCATGCTCTCTCTGTAGGCTCTAGGAGGGATCTGTTCCACAACCTACTAATTTTTATTTTTATTTTTTATTTTTAGTGCTGCTGTCTATTGTTGGCTTGCAGACCAATCAGCCTTTACTTCCACTGCCACAGGTATTCTTCCTGGGTGTGTATCTGCTCTGTGTCTCTTTTCCTCTTCCTATAATGACAGCAGTGATATTCAGTTGAATCCTCAAATTACCTAGTATGACTTCATCTTCACTTTAATTACATTTACAAAGACTCTATTTCCAAGCAAGTTCACATTCTGAGGTTCCAGGATGGATCTACATCTCGGGAAGACACTGCCCAACCCAGTATACCATCATTACATCTAAACTACATAACCACAAAAGAAATAAAACCAGAGTAATGTGTTGAATGCTTATTAAGACACCAGAAGAATGACATTTCTTTTGGTAAAGTTAATCATTCTTTCCCAAATACAAAACTATGGAAAAAATTAGAAAACAGCCTTATATTCAGGGATTAGGAAGGCAATATGTAACATCCTTATGTGATTTTGAAAATGAGAAAAAAATGTAATGAATAGCTTGGCTACCTTTCAGTTGATAATGATACATAATAGTTAAGTGGATCTTTGGCTGAAACAGTGGTTTGAATCAACTCTTTCTTCAGGACTTAAACCTATGCTCCACATATACTATTTCTGCATTATTGTTAGTCATGCCAATGCCCCATGTAATATGAAGAGTTTGACTCATAACAAGGGTCAGAGAAAATGAAATAGGTTGACCATAATGCTGTCTTTTAAGCCTTTAATAAATATAAATTGTGAACAGGTGCTTCAGTTTTTAGAGATTGGTTTAATTTATTTTTGGTAGGAATTATATTACCTTAGTGTTTCTGAGTGCTGAAGATAGCAAATATTAAGTAGGACCAGGAAATAAATGTTCCAGTAATTAGGCACTTGGGGAAAGCTTTTTGGTGCTTATACTATTTAAAAATGCCAGAGAATTAAAAGAAAGAATAAAACTAATATAAGGTACAATATTTCACTCTGGACGATTCAGCTGTAGGTAAAATGAATGAAGAGACTGGCTATGACTTGGTGTCTTACATATCCCACTCTACTATAACAGAAAGACCACAAGTAGATGGCTTAAACAAAGGGAAATGTATTCCCTCACAGTCTGGCAGGCTACAAGTGCAATTTCAGGGCATCAGTTCCCAGAAAAGGCTTTCTCTCTTTGTCAACTCTGGAGGAAGTGTCTTCTCATCAGCCTTCCTGTGTTAGTATTTTATAAAACATATGGAGTTATCTAAATAGTTAGCATTATAGGAGCACTGTGAGTCTGAATTGACTCGATGGCCCTCGGTATAATGATGCCAACCCTGACAAATGCAATGTGCCTGCTATGGCTGAAATGTTGATTTTCTAAGAGTACTTATTTCTTCACAAGTTTGTAATTATATTTTAATATCTCAGCAAGTTGATATCTATGAATGATAATATCTCAATAGCGTAACTTATTATACCTCTTGACCTACTTCGGAAACCCTGGTGGTTAGGTGCTACCCAGGCACTCCTTGGTAACTCTTATGAGGCAATTCTACTCTGTCTTATAGGGTTGCTATAAGTTGGAATCAACTCTGTGGCAGTGAGTTCAGACTGGGTTGACTTATTTTACTTGATATCTGAACAGTTTTTCCAACTTTTTATCTACATTTAACACCTTCTTTATACAAAACACTGTCTTAAGCCCTGAGAAATGTACAAAATAGGATAATGATACTAAAATGACAGGCATGTCACTGACAATAATTTCCACACATTCCAATGGAAATATTTATCCCATTGTAAAGATACAGTCAGAAAAGGCTTTGAAGTATCTGATCCAACAACCAATACTGAGGACCTACTATATCCCAAGGACTGTACTAAATCTTCCTGTATCAAAACAGGATATGACAATTGGGGAAAATTACAGTTATTGTTATCATACTACATGTGTTGCTGATTCTAACTCACAGCAATCGTGTAGGACAGAGGAGAACTGCCCTATGGCATCTCCAAAGGAGTGTTTGGTGGATTAGAACTGTTGACCTTTTGTTTAGTAGCCAAATCCTTAACCACAGTGCCACTGGAGCTCCATCCTTTAGTACAGAATCTTGCAAACGAATAGACTTTTTGTATGGTGTTCTAGCCTTGTGTTGGTACTTATTATTGGTTGAAATAGCTGTAATTCATCAGGTAGAATGTGATTTCTGAGCCAAAGTTTTAGTTTAATTAAAACTAAAATTATAGTCTGTCATGGAATGATTTGTGGCCTCCCAAAAATGTGTATAGCTATTTGGCTGGGCTCTGATTCCCAGTATTGTGTGAGTCTTCCATTTTGTTATTTTCTTATGCTGTAAATCCTGATCTCTGCCTGTGGTTAATTGACGTTGTTTGTTGTTGGGTGCTTTTGAGTTGGTTTTGACTCATAGTGACTCTATAGGGCAGAATATGACTGCCCCATAGAATTTCTAAGGAGGTCTTGGGGGATTTCAATTGCTGACCTGTTGGCTAGCAGCCATAGCACTTCACCACTAGGCCATAAAGGTTAATAGGAGTATTATGTTAAAAGCGGATTAGGGTGGAACTGCAACACATTTGCCAAGGGAATTTCCCTGGAGTGTGGCTTGTACTACCTCTTATACTTTTATCGTACACAAGATAAAAGGAAAAGGAAACAAGCAGAGAATTGGGGTCCTCCCACCATTAAGAAAGCAGCACCAACAGCAGGGTGTATCATTGGACCTGAGATGCTCTCAGACCAAACAAAGAGTATCCTCCAGATCCTGCAGTGACAAAAAACCTTTCTCTGGTGCTCACCCTGAATTTGGGCTTCTAGCCTAGCAGACTGTGTGAGAATGAACTGTTTTTTGTTAAAAAAAAATTCACTTGCCATATTTCTCTTGGATCAATACCAGATGATGGAAGGAAAGAGGAATGATAGGAGGGAGGGATGGAGGAAGGGAGAAAGGAAAAAAGGAAGGAAGGAAGGAGGGAAGGAAAGAGGGAGGGAGGGAAGGGAAAAGGAAGGAAAGAAGGGACAGGGAAGAAGGAAGGAAGGAAAGAAGGAAGGAAAGAAAAAAGGAAAGAAGAAAGGAAAAAAGGAAGGAGAGAAGGAAGGAAAGAAGGAAGGAAAAGACAACACAAACTCTGCAATTAGCAAATATTATATATGGTATATTCAAGATTTGTTATCTGGCAAACCCTCCCCCATTTTAACATTTCCTACCTACCCTACGCATATCATCTGAATCCCAGCTGTAGAGAACAACCGGAATCCTTTCCTCTACCACACGCTTTGTGTCACTGGTCCCTTTACATCTGCTTAAGGATCGCAGATATAGATTAGTAAGGATTCTTATTTGGAGAAAACAGAATCTATTCTAGTTAAACAAAATGAACAAAAGCAATCAAAAAAGGATATAGATAACACTGAATTACAGAAATGATGAAGAAATTTGTTTAAGGCCGTTCTTTCAGAAATATTCTTGTATCTATGTTAGAGCTATCTTAGCACTGACAGAGTGATAGAGCCAGGTCCTTGAAGAGATCTGCAGAGGAGGCTGCTGTCACCAGAACCACACTGCCTCTGACCCACTTTAGGTCAGCTTAATAGTATGCAAATACGCTTATCTCTCTGATGAAGTGCTTGAATATTTCTAGAAAGGACATCCATCTTTGGAGATAGTCATTCTTTTCCTAACTCAATTATAATCTCTGATAACCTCATATAATTTATTATCATAAAATACAATTATAACTGAATCCCAAATTTTAATTATAAATTCAAACATGAGGAATAAAATGTGCTTAAAAGAAGCAAGGGAGAGAAATTAATATACTAAATATACATTGCAAAACAATGAACAGAATGTGTCTATTCTTGTCTCATTTCTGTAGCTGACTGCGGAGCTAACATTAGTATTTACTAATTCTTTCTCCAGTAATGTTCACTTCCACAGTCCTATTTCCTCAAGCCAGTTCCTCAGTACGCTGCGATTATTCAACTCACAGAGTGCTTTGAAACTTTATTCTAGAAAATTCTGATTTGTTACTGTTACTACTAATGTTGAATTATCCTTGTTTTCCATTCTCATTTGTGACTTGAAACTAAAAACACCCTAGAGATTGTCCTTAGATCCTTCTCTGTGTGTCTATCATAGTGAATAACACTCAAGGTTTGGGGAACCTAAAGTGACCAGGAGAAATCTCAGCTTTCAGGTCACTCGAACCATTGCTGTGTTCCATTCCAGAAACATTTCAAGAACTTGTTCACACAGTTTATGCATGATTTCAGAATCTACTGTAATATAATATTATATATACTATTTCTATTTTGGTAATGAAGTTCTGTCACATGGCAAAATTTAAGGTTTGATGGATGAGCTAACACTCCATTCGTGATGTGAAACTCAGTTCCCATATTTGTTTGATGTCACACAGGCGAGAATTCAGTTTTTTCCAGGATCTAGTAGTGAGCCAAGTGCTGTCAGTCAAAAGTTATTGCAAAGTAATTATCTTCATAGGGTAAGGTGTGCCTCATGATGCTCTTATTTCACCTTGCCAGAAGGTCTATATCTGTTAAATTATAATACCTTCAGGGCAAATAATCTCAACGTAGTCCTAACCGTACCTCAGAGTCTTTTCTCGCTTCTCAAGTGCAGTATGCTTGGCCACCAGTGTAAGATCATACAGAACAGTCCCTAAGTGGTAACAACGACAGTGGCAGCACCTTATCCTTCCTTTGAAGATATTTGACTCAACTCAGATCACCACAAGCCTAGAAACTTCCTCAAAATAGTAGGTCTTTGATCTGTTTTAGATTTTCTGCCAGCTCTGTCACATGTTTTTTATTAAACCATCTGAGTTGTGATGAGAAGCAAAATGTAGAAGAGAGAGAAGGCATTGATGCCAATCTGTTAATGGATAATCTGTTCAACTGTAAACACTCCAGGGGCAATAATAGTCTTCTAAATTTGTGGTTCAGCCTCTAGTAAGTATCAGATAAATGAATGAATGAGTGAGTGGATGTATGGATGGATGGGTGAATAAATGATTCATTTCCATAATCAATGTGCTACATGTTTTATTGAATTTTTAAACTATTCTTAGAAGTAGTAGCTTGTTTTTCTAAATTGCATTTTTAATAATCCATCAACTGCTTTTGAGTCAGTGACTTTATTCCATGGTTTACCAAGGTAAAAATTAAATGACTGAAACCCATATAGCTCAGGGCCTGTGAGAAAGCCCTGATGATGATTTCACTGTCATTTTGACATTTTGTCAATGTCTGTGAGTCTAAGTCACCTGGGTCATCTATTGCTTTGCAGATTAATTCCCTCATTGAGGTAATTTCACATTCAATTAAGTTGAAGAGGAATTGAACCTGAACTTGATTCTTGCTACCTTACCATGTTTTGGTTGATTGAAATGAACTTTGATATAGAACCAAAAGCTACATTTGAGAGTAAATGTTATTTTCATGACAGTACCAAATTTCTGGAGATTTATGAAATTTGGGGACCTGTTTGTTTATCATTTTGCTGTTTTGAGTTCCATTTTTTTCCTCTAGTACATACTCAGTGAAGCCAGTGAATTAAAATAATGTATTTTCTATGTACGATATTCTTTTCTTTTATTATTCATTTATTCCATAAGTAATTGTTGAAAATCTCCTACATACCTAGTATTGTCTTAAGTATTGATGGTTGAGCATTTACAAAGATGAACTGATTTCCTTCTGTCAGACAATTTACACTCAAGTATGCAAATAAAGGCTTAATTAAATCACGTGAAAAGCAGCAGATTAGCATAAATGCTATACAAATACTAATATTCAGGTAATAAGATAGAGAATAGCTTTATCTTTACAGTCCACAGAAATTTCTACAAGTAAGTATATTTAAGAAATAAAGAAGAATCTAGGTAAAGATGAGAAGAAACAGCATTCTATACAGAAGGGTCCCCGAGCACAGACGTTGACACAGTTCTCCTGTAAAAGACCAAGCTTTATGGGCCAATCCCTATTGTAACTGTTGTACTTTATTGCACACAATGCAACAATAAATGACTGCAGCTGTGTTCCAACAAAATTTTATTTATAAAATCAGGTGGGGGGATGGATTCCAACTGGAAGACATAGCTACAGATCCCTGAACTTAGCATGAGATTCTTAACGTGTACACAAGCTTGACATGCTAGAAGAAACTAGAAAAGATAGCATGGCTGCATTCCCACAGGGTAGGGGAGAAGGAGTCTGAAATAACATGGGAATTGTAGCCACTAATGAGGTGACATGAAATAAACAAAAATAAAAGTAGATTTTTATTTTAAAGTTATAATAAATGATAACTTTAGCCACAAAACCTTGCTATGTGTGTGTCCTGAACCCATTCTGTATACTTAATATACTTGGACTTTTGGCTTGCTTTGGTCAATGGGACTTTGGCTAACGGGACTCAAGTAGAGACCTAAACAGCTCTTGTGCAATGGTATGATTCCCTTTTTTTTTGGTCACTTTAGGAGTGATTTTCCTAAAACATGTGGCTTCTCGATGAAGACCAGGTTATAAAGTGCAAAAGCAAAAGCAAGATAGGAAAATGTTGGTGGCTTAGACTTAGGTGATAACACTGAGAGTATAAAGATTTGCAATACATTTTAGAATGTAGATTCAACAGTATTTTCTGTTGAATGAGAAATAAGGAAATCGGAGCGATCAAGCGTAACATGTAAATTCATGTCAATCAATGTGGTAGATTTGTGGTATTTAATTGTAAGTCAGGGGGGAAAAGCATGAGGGTCATTATGTTTGACAATAGTGATAATCAAAAGCTTTGTTCAGGACCATTCATGTGTGTGCTTGTGTGTATGTGTATGTATACTTTCTTTTCTTGTTATTGAGACTATTCACAGCAGAATACACACTCATTCAGCATGTCTACATGAACAATTTAGCGACACTGATGACATTCTTCCAGTGGGGCAAACATTCTCATCCTCCTTTTCTGAGCTGACCCTTTGATATAAAGTCAGTTAACATAAACTCATTGCCTTCTAAGCTTCCTATTAAATCTTTTGAGTCACTATTGTCAGTTTGATCCCATATATGATAGATCTTGAAAGTGCACAGTCATCAACGCAGATCACCTGTACAAGCTAAGATTCACTACTGTTTGCTTTCTAGAAGACCTCAGGGATTATTTTTGCTTTCAGATTTAAAGATCATCTCTGTTTCATTCAGTCTTAATGATTAGTATGATATCTAAAACCAAAAAGGATTTCAAGGTTTATGGGCTTTCAGTCTTTCTGTTCAGCACTCAAGTCTACCTTTTGGGTCTTAAAGTTGTCAAACTGAGTCTGTTAACTAGATTTGCGAAGGAAAAAAAAAAAAAATATTGAGATGTGGAAAATGTAAAGAAGATCAGCCCTGAAATGGGAAAAGAGAACTTCTTAGAGTTGACTAATACTTCTGGATATTGTAAACTTTGTTTGACTCCTATTTTGGGGCGTATTTGTCCACTTTAAAACTTATCCGATACCCTAATTACAGCTTTGGGGACTGAAAATGTTCTCTCCTTTTGAAAGTGCTGTAGTGTAACAAATACTAATTTTGTAGTTTTGCAAGCCAGGGTTTGAATCCTGGCTGCAGTGTTAACAAGCACTGTAACTGTAGACAAGCCATTTAACCTGTTACTACTAGTTTTGATCTCTTTATAGTAAAATTTGACAATTTTTATTCAAAATCAGTTTAAAAGAATTTAATTCATTTACATTTGTTTCATTTTTATTACATAGTGTTTATGATATACCAGTGGAACTCCACTGACACGGTGGTTAAAAACTATCACTGCTAACCAAACGGTTGGCCATTTGAATTCACCAGTTGCTCCCTGGAAACCTTATGGAGCATTTCTACCCGGCCGTGTAGGATTGCAGTGAGATGAAATTCACTTAATGGCATAAGATTTGGTTTTGCTTTTTATGATACCCCAGTGGTTTCACATTTCAATCTAAATTCTAATTCATGGTCTAACGATCCTACATGAACAGAACTTGTGTCTGTATTACTAATTTTAGCCCTTTTCCTACTTTTCTGCCCTCCAGCCAGCATGACTACTGTTTATGTCTCTGGGACAGAGCACTGTGACTCTTAGAAAATTTGCATTTACCCTGCTTCATTTTGCATGAAAAATCTTCCTTGATATGATTTCACCTTAAATCTTGATTTGACAAAGTTTTACCATTTTGCCCAGTCACTCTACATCCTAGTGTTTTCTTCTCTTTTCCCCTAGTACTTAATCATTATTCCAAATTATATGATCTTTTGTTTCTTCCCTAATAGGATGCAAGATTTATGTTATAGGGATATTTGTATTGTTTACCCCAAACTGAAGTTAAACAAAAACTAGTGCATGGTAGGCACCAATAATTACTGGGTCATAAGTCAATGGCTGAATTAACCCTACGATTCTCAAAGTAGTACTTGTTGGCACAGAGTAACAAACCATAAACAATATTTATTATTATTGTAATTTTGAATATGGTTCTCATTTTGAGGTAGGATTTGAGCTTCCTCAGTAGTTCTTTTCTTTAAAGTAGAATGGTAAGGAAAATATCCTGAAGGTGTTTTTCTTATTTATTCCTGCTTGTCAACAAGTAGCCCAAGGAGAACTGTCTTTCACTATAACTGAACCAATTAGTTTAACAAGCTTTGGTTTAACTGAAATGTATTTCAGTCTTCAACCATGTCTACAATTAAACAGGCTATTTGGACCTTGATTTAAACTTTTGTTTCACAGAAGTTTTCCCCTAGTCTCTTCCATAACTACTTAACCAGTGCACCACCAAGCCTCCTTTTTGCATTAACTTCAAGCCAAATTTCATTTATTTCATTGTTTCCTTTTTCCCAGCCAGGCTGCCCACCTACTTGCCTACCTACCTACAGTCAGCACTCAGACAGACACTTCTCCAAGTACTGGACACAGAACAGTAGACAAGACAGAAAAATACCTAAGGGAGCTTGTATTCAAGTGAGGAAGATTGACAGTAAATAAACAAGCAAATAAGGGAGAAACCATGAAGCTATGCTGTTGTTGTTAGTGGCCATCAAGGGGGTCCTGACTCACAGTGACACTGTGCACAGCAGAACAAAGACTGCCTAGTTTGGTGCCATGCCTGCAACTGTTTTTATGCTTAAGTCCACTTCTGAAGCCAGTGCCAGCCCGTCTTGCTGAGGGCCTTCTTCTTCACTAACCACTCTACCAAGCATGATGTTCTTCTCCAAGGATTGATCCCTCCTGACAACACATCCGAAGTATATGACACACAATCTCACCATCTTTGCTTCCAAGGATCAGTGTGTTTGAACATCTTACAAAACAGATCTGTTTGTTCTTTTGGTGGTCCATGATATATTCACTATTCTTCTCCAGCATCACAATTCAATTGGTCTGCCTTCCTTATTTATTGTCCAGCTTATGTAAATACAGTTACAAAGGCCACTGTTTGGATCAGGCAGACCTTAGTCTTTAAGGTGACCTCTTTACTTTTCAAAACTTTAAAGAGGTCCTTTGCAGCAGAATTTCTCAATGCAATGCATCTTTTGATTTTTTGACTGGCTTCCACAGGCGTTGATCATTGTTGTTAGATACTGCTGAGTTGGTTCCAACTCATAACTACCCTATGTACAGCAGAACAAAAGAATGCCCAGTATTGCACTATCTTCACGATCATTTCTATGACTGAGGACATTTGTTGCAGCTGCAAAGTCAGTAGTACATCTTTTTGAGGGTTTTCCTCTTTTTCACTTACCCTCAGCTTTACCAAGCCCAATGTCCTTCTCCAGGTGCTGATCCTTCCTCATAACATATCCAAAGTACATGAGAAGATTCTCACCATCCTTGCTTCCAAGAAGCATTCTGGTTGTACTTCTTTCAAGACAGATTTGTTCATTCTTTCAGCAGCCCATGTTTGTATTCAATATTTTGTTTTGCAAACTTCAGTATTCAAAGATGTCATTTCTTCTTCATTCTTTCTTATTCCTTGTCCTGTTTTGCATGCACATGAAGCAATTGAAAGCCATGGCCTGGGTCAGGTGCACTTTCGTCTTCGAAGTGACGTCTTTGGTTTTCAACCCTTTAAAGAAGTATTGCACATTAAAGTCACCCAGTGCAATATATTTTTTGGTTTCTTGACTGCTGCTTGCATGGACGTTGTTTGCGGAAAAAGAAAATCCTTGATAAATGCAATCTTTTCTCCATTTATCATCATGTTGCTTCTTTGTCCAATTGTGAGGATTTTCATTTTGTTTATGCTGAGGAGTAATCTGTACTAATGGCAGTTGTCTTTGATCTCCAAGAGTAAATGCTTCAAGTCCTCTTCACTTTCAACAAGAAAGATTATTTTGTCTGCATAGTGTAGCTTATTAGTGCATCTTCTTTCAATCCTGTCACGCTGTTCTTGTTCAGAGTCAAGGGTCTCAAACTATTTGGTCAACACATAGATTGAATAAGTATCCTCTGGTTCTGTTCAAAGACTACCTCTTAGTCTATGTACAGGTTCCTCTAGAGCACAACTAAATGTTCTGAAATTCTCGTTCTTTGTAATGTTATCCATAATTTGATATGATTCATACAGTTAATTACCTTTGCATAGTCCATAAACATGATAAACTTCCTTTTTGCATCTTTTATTTTCAGCCAGGATCCAGCTGACCTCAGCAATGATTTCTCTAGTTCCAGGTCCTCTTCTGAGTCTGGTCTGAAATTCTGTCAGTTCCTTGTTGATATACTGTTGTAGCTGCTTTTGAATGATCTTCAGCAAAATTTTACTTGTGTGTGATATTAATAAAACTGTTTGGTAATTTCTGTGTTTGGAGGATCACTTTTCTTGGGAATGTAGTAAGTATGCCTTTCTTCCAGTGAGTTGCCCAGGTATCTGTCTTTGAAATTTCTTGGTATAGATGAGTGAATGCTTCCAGTATGACATCTCTTTGTTGAAACACCTCAATTGTTATTTTGTCAGTTCTTTATGGAGCCATAAATGCAGGGAATTCCAGGCAAAAGTTGCAGGAATTATCAGTGTCCTGAAACAGCAGGTGAAGATGAACTAGAGTTTTGTCTTGGTGATGGGAAGGTTGTTGAAAATAACACTGGAGAGGTAGCCAGTAGCCAGACCGTATAAGACCTCAATATTTGACTCTAAAAGTACTGGGTGGGAGGTGGGGGGAGGAAATTTTTGTCAGAACAAGTAAGTCTTTACAGTTTGAAAAGATCACTCTGACTCCTACACATGTCACAGATTACAGGAGATTCGGAAAGGACACAGAGAAATGATGTAGAATTTCTGGTAGGAGCCCAGAAGAGAGATGATGGTAATTGGGAAACCAGAATTAATCATGAAGATGTGAGAAGTAAGCAGCTTTGGAATGGATTTGCAAAGTAGGTCAACAAAGTTTGCTTGTGGATTAGTTATAAGATGTAAAATGAAGAGAAAGCAGGAGGGTTCACCAGTTTATTTTGTGGATAATGTTGAAAATGGCAGTGCTATTAATTTAGAAGGGAAAGGAACAGGGCTGGATAGAAAATCACCAGTCAGCATTAGCCTGTTAAGTCTGAGACACTTAATACATTTCTAATTCTTTCTATATGAGTCTAAAGTTCAGCAGAAATGAAAATGTAGCTATAAATTAAACAGTCATCGACATAGAGATGGTGCTCAAATTTGTGGGATTGAAAAAAGGTCGCATGGGTGTTAGGCAGTTGGGAAAGAGGTCTTGGAAATCAAGTGCTGAATGTTCCTCCCCTGTGGAAAAACACACTGAAATAAAAGAGACTGAGACAAATGAACCAGCAAGATTTGCGAAAATCCCAGGCTGTTTTTCTGTGTTGGTACAGAGTAAATGTGGAGAAAGAGTGTTGCAGAAGTCACTTGTTGCTTTTCTTTCTCACTCACTTCGGTCTACCACGCTATTTGTATTCTTCCTTCTCACCAGTTACTAGGTGAATTGCACTGATCATAGGTCCTGTGTTTACTGCCCAAATGAGTTGTGGAAAGAGGCCCAGTGATCTATTTTCTCTGACATGGTTTCTTATCTTATCTTATCTCGCAGTTGAACGTAAGATGTGACTTTGGACAACTGGGTCTAAGTTATCTCAGTTACTCCTTCTGACTGCTGAAGGCAGTGCTCATTTCTGAAGGACCATCCACGGGTTAGTGTGATGAGATGCGTGACTGGAGAACACTTTGAACATCATAAAACTCCAATGATGCCAGAATTTATTATTATTATTTGTCATAGAAGCCAATGATAGAAGGGAAAGGAAAGGGACAGGGAAATAATGCAGGTTGGTTTGTTTCCTACTTGATTTAGAATGAATCACTGAGTGTGTTTAGTTTCTGTTCCTTTTCTTCAACATGAGTTTTCAGCTTTGCTACTCATAAGTTTAAGTCTCATAAAGTGTTTCCTGCTGAAATGCCATGCTGACTGGAATTCAGCAGCAAATAAATATTGCTGTCCTCACTAATTTGAAACAGTATGAGTTTTAAACCTCTAGCTGCAGGAGATTTATTAAGATTACAGTTTTCATCACCAACCCTTCAGTCCATCAAGATAGGTCAGGGCTGCATAAACTTTTTTGTTTTTTTTAAACTAGAAACAATTTTCATTCTTTTATACGATGCTTTCTGAGCCAGGAATATTGTTAGAAGCACAAGCTTTAAGATAATAAAAAGCATATTCTTATAAATATTTTATCTTATCTTAGTTATTGGATGGAATAAAAATGGAATAAAAATTGTTGAACATCTAATCAAATTGAATTGTAACTCTAGGAACATAAAATATCTCTTGGTTAAGAAAAGGGCATAACTAGCTATATATCACATTATTATTTTTATTATATTTATCCTTTTAAATAGTTGTTTTATAATAGCTCAGTTAAGATGAAAATGTGTAGCACTGCTCTTCACTCTGAAATGGTGAATTGTAGTGAAGACACTCTTATTAACTGGTATAGCTTTCTAAATAGTATTCCAATGAGTAGCCCAATTACTGTATTAATTGATTTATAGTAATTGCCTCTACTAAATGACTTAATGATCAATAAAATAACTTTCTTCTGAGTTTATTAGTACTCATGTAAAATTTGATTTTAAAATTCCATTAATATTAGTGAGCCATGAGGTATAGGCTATCTTGGCAGAAGAAATCTACAATGTTTAGAACATTATAGAACAATAGTCAGCCCATGAAAAGGCCTCTCTCATATTGGATGGATTTGTTTTAATACCTAAGAGAGCTCAGTGTTAGTACTTTATCTAGCAGACCAGTCATCATGACATTTCGCACCAAACTATGTCTTTACATTGTTAGTTTCTAATTGTCATGCAGTCTACTAGAATTATATCTTCATGTATTATGTCTTATTTTAAAGGTATTAATTAAACCTTCTTTTACTGTTTTAAGATCCTACAAGAAATATTTTATGAGTAAGAAAAATAATTTTAAATCTAATGGACAATTAAATAATCTAACAATCCTTGGTATATAATAAGCTTTCAATCAATATTTTAACAGTAAGTGAATAAATATATGTGCTCCTCCAGAATCTAAACAGACCAAGAGGTTGTTATTCCAAATAAAACAAAGGATTTAAGATCAGGAAAAGCATATACCGAATTTGCATCCTTTCATCACACTATTCAATCCACGTGCTGAACAAATAATGTGAGAAAATGGACTATATGAAGACGAGTGAGGCACGTGGTTTTGAGTAAGACTCAACCAACAACCTGTGTCAGCAGATGACACAGTCTTGCCTGCTGCAAGTGAAGAGGTCTTGAAGCGCTTAATGAAGAAGATCAAAGAGCACAGTTTTCAGTACTAATTACACATCTACACAAAGAAAACAAAAATCCTCACAACTGTACCAATAAGCAAAAGCTTGATAAATGGAGAAAATACTGATGCTGTCAAGGATTTCATTTTACTCAGATCCATAATCAGTGCTCATGAAAGCAGCAGTCAAAAAAACAAACATATTTCACTGAACAAATCTGCTGCAAAAGACCTCTTTAACGTATTGAAAAGCAAAGACGTTACCTTGAAGCCCAAGGCATAGCTGATTCAAGCCACGCTATTTTCAATTACTTCATATATATTTCAGAGTTGGACAATGACTAAAGATGATCCAAGAGGAATTTCAGTGCTTTGAAATATGATGTTGGCAAAACATATCAAATATACCATGAATCAGTAGAAGAATGAATATGTGTGTCTTGGAAGAAGTACAGCCAGAGTGTCCTTGGGAGGGAAGATGGTGAGACTTTGTTTTCTGTGCTTTGGACATATTATCAGAAGGAATCACTCCTTGGGAAAGGACATACGGGTGATGAAATAGAGGGTCATAGCAAAAGGGAAAGACCCTCAGTAAGATGGATTGATGCATTGGCTGCACCACTTGGCTCTAATGCACCCATGTTTGTGAGGATGGCACAGGACTGGGCAGCATCATGTTCTACTAAACACAGAATCTCTGTAAGTCAGAACCAGCTCAGTAGCACCTAAAAACAACAAGAAAATAAAATTTTTGAATTTTACTTATTTAAATTTAGTGATATCTGTTAATGTCTTAGACTGGGTCCCTCAGGGGAGCAAAAACAGGGAAGTGTATACATAAATATATAGAGATCTATTTCAAGGAGATGGCTCATGTAATTGTGGAAGCTGGCAAGTCCCACATCCATGAGTCAGTGGCAGGCTGGAGGCTTCTCCTGACTCACATGGCAGTAGAGGCTGGAAAATTTGAAATCTGTAGGTCAGGTAGCAGTATTATGGCTCTTTCACCAAGAATCAGAGATCAGGAGATGACAAGGAGAATGTGGGATCAAATGCAGCATACAGAAGCAACAAGTTCTGTGAGAACATCTGTACATACATATGATGCAGGCCACACCCTCAGTGACACTTCCCTTTCAACTGGTCACATCAGATCACAAAATGGAGGATAATTTCATAATACTTTCCATACTGCTAAGAGTCATGGCCTAGCAAAGTTGACACTTAGTTTTGACCCTCATGTTCAGTCTCTTGTCAACTTGGCATCTGTACACATCTCCTTTAACCTAGCATAATCTCTAAATAAACCCAACTATAAAGCTATTCTTGTGCCTAACATGATACAACTAACATGCATACAACTGAAAACTAGCCCTGTTTACGTCTTATATTTTGTTAATAAGTAATGGAAAAAATGGTGGAAGATAGCTGATAGATATAGACAGAGACAGACACAGAAGCAAAGACAGAGGAAGAGATAGAGACAGACGGAGAAACAGAGAGAGATAGAGATAGATGATAGAGGTATATGACACAACTTCGCTGGCTGAACAGGACTTGAAGAATTTACTGATGAAAATCAGACCACAGACTTCAGAGTGGATTATACCTCAACATAAAATAAAAATCCTCACAATTAGACCAATAAGCAACATCATGATAACAACTGAAGCCTTTAAATTGTGACATTGGTGAATACCCAGTATACTACAGACTGACAAAAGGATAAACAAATGTATCTTGGAAGAAGTGCAACCAGAATGCTCCTTAGAAGCAAGGATAGTGAGACAATGTCTCATGTACTTGGGACATGTTGTCAGGAAGGATCAGTCCCTGCAGTAGGACATCAGGCTTCATAAAGTAGATGGTCAGTGGAAAAAGGAAGATCACAACAAGACGGTTTCACATGGTGACTACAACAATGGGTTCAAGCACAACAATGCTCGTGAGGAGTGCACAGAACCAGGCACTGTTTTCCTCTACTGTGCATATGGTTGCTATGAGTAGGAACCAACTGGATGGTACCTAGCAGCAACAACAAGTACGTATATGAAGTCTGAGAGTTACATTCCCAAACTCATCCTAGAAAAAGTGTTACATACTTCGTTGCTGAATATCACAATGGTTACTTTTGAGGTACTTGCCTTGGGAAGCTACATACCAACACCAGCGCCTAGTCCACCCTACAAAGCAGTTTTGGACCTTTTTCTGGAATGGCCATGAAAGTTTTCATCATATTACCCTGATGTCCTCAATGTCCTCAATAAGTCTTCTTTTCAATATTTCCTTTATCTTTGGGTAAAGACAAAAAGTTATTGGGGGCCAAATCAGGTTGAGTAGGTTGGGTGTTCCTAAGCAGTTATTTGTTTATTGGCAAAAGAATGCGTCACAGACAGTAACATGTGTGCTGGTGCATTGTTGTGATTCAAGATCCATGAGTGGCAAAAAGTTCAGGTCATTTTCATCTAACCTTTTCACACAGCCTTTTCTTCACTTCCACATAATTAGCATGGTAAACCGTGTGTCGAGTTGGGACAAATTCATAATGAAAAATCCCTCTAATATCAAAAAAAGATTAGTGATATCATTTTGACTCTTGATTTGTACTGATGGAACACTTTTGGTCATCAAGTGTTGGCTGACTTCCATTGTACACTTTGACACTTTGTTTTAGGGTTGTGTTGGTACACTTATATTTCATTACCACTGATAACATGGTCTAAAACATTGTCTTGCATCTTCAAAAGGACTTGGCAAACACTGACTCTCCTTTGATATTGTTTATCAGTGAACTCCTTAAGGACCATTTTTGCACACTTCTTTCTCATGCCAAGATTTTCAGCTAAGATTTTCCTAACTATTTCTCTGTTTATGTTTGTTCGGTCCTATATGCTTCTCAGATGGCACTTGGCCAACCAATTATTCAGATGTACAATTCAATGAATTTTTGCAATGTTTTCATCAGTTCTGCTTGTTTCTGGCCACCCTGATCTCTCTTCATCAGTGACACATTGTCTCCTCTCAGAAGAATGTTTAATCCACTTATATACTGCCATTTTCTTCATGGCATTATCCTCACAAACTTGGACTAACATGTCCCTTATTTCATTTCCACTTTTGCCAAGTTTAATGAGAAATTCAATGTTTGTTCCTTGCTCTAATTCAAATTCTGACATTCTTGCAATGGTGCACAAGAGCACACAACAAAAATAATGAATGCCACTCAGCAAGACATTACCACACGTTGACATGAACACAGCTATTAGACACTGATATACCAAGATTATGAAACCTTACTGACTTGTTTGTACAGTGTTTCCAACAAAAGCACATAGTGACAAGTTTATGAACTTAATTAATCAGACCTTGTATATGTTTTGTATGTATAATAAAGCAAGGAAGAAATATGCAAAACAGAGTTCCTATTTCTGCAATTGGTCATGTGGTCATGGCTGGTATTTGGAAGCACCTGCTTCCACCACCCATCCTGCATTCCCTTTGCTTTTGTTCTCAGTGAGTTCCTCAGCTCATCATGGTTCATTGCCCAGTGGAGTGACCCAAACCTTCATACCTGAAGAGCCTAGGCCATTGGTAGCCACGTCAAAATTGGGTTGCTATAGTTTTCTATAGACTTTAATTGCAGAATGTAGCAGAGGACTTCTAAGGGATCTTCTGTATCTTAGACACCATTTTGTTTACTTCCATTATGTGATATCAACATAATTTCTCCTTGGTAAGACCTAAAACAACTGCCATTGAATCAGGTCCAACTCATAGTGGCCCTAGAGTAGGTCAGAGTAGAACTGCCCTATAGAGTTTGCAGAGAACACCTGGTAGATTTGAACTGCAGACCTTCTGGTTAGCAGACATTGCACTTCACCAACTATGCCACCAGGGTTTCCTTTCTTCTTGGTAGTCAGGATCATTCTCACTGTCCAGTACTGTAACTCTTTTTGCCTGCTGATCCAGAGGTATGAGGAGTCTACAATGTCCAGATGTCATTCTTAACTTCTAGTGCAAGGGAGTCTGTAGTATGTCTCCTGGTAGGAGCATACTTCTCTTTGAAACTAAGACCTGTAGACCCACAGAATATGGAGTAACTGGGACATGAAGCAAAAATTTTGTGAATGTGTCACTCCCATTTCTACTTTTGATTTCTGGAGACATGAATCAATAGCTATGAAACAAAGAGTACTATATATTGAACTCTGATTTAGAGTATCTGCAAAGTATTGTCATCTAGAAGCAAAAATGGGTGATGGGCATGGGTCTTGGGGACGTTCAACAATGTCTTGCAAAGCATCTCCCTCTGGCAATACCCCTGACAATAGTGTAGGTGTCACCACAGCAATATCTTAGACGATGACTTTTCAGATACATCTGGGTTAACCTCATCAGATGAAATACAAAGGATAATGGTTTTATTGGGGGGTATAACTTAGCAGACAAAACTGGAATAATCTCTTCAGATGGGAGTAAGTAGCCTGCTTCTGTTAACAGGAATGATTCAAAAGAATTTAGGAGCTCAGTGTTTCCATCTTCCTTATAATCTGCCCATATATACTACTCCAAGTTTCACAGAGTACTACAATGTTCATTTTTTTTCCCCAGTCAATGCCCTCCCTTTAAATTCCGAAACTATTCAAGGTTGGGAATTCAATTTGCATTGTAATTCAGCCACTCTGTGATAATACACTGGGTTTGGTTTTTGACAATATCAGCTTTGTTGCTAGAAGAAATAAGGCTTCCTGTTGGAAACTGGTGAGTAATGGTTAAGAGCTATGGCTGCTAACTACAAGGTTGGCAGTTTGAATCCACCAGACACTCCTTAGAAACCCAATGTGGCAAATGTACTCTGTCCTATAGGATTGCTATGAGTCAGAATTGACTCCATGGCAATGGGTTTTATTTTATTTTATTTTTTAGGGCATAACTACCAACATTCAGATACTTTATGCAATGCTTGAGCTGTGACTATGAAAATTTGAGGTCATGCCTTTGACTCCCTTGTCTAGTAAAAGTAGAACCAACAACTCCTTTATACTTCTCGGTCTGACAAAATTATTAAAAAAATATCAATTACAGAATATCCAAAGCCCTATCTTTCTCACAAAACATGTGGTCCAACAGTGGTGATGTTTTGAGTATTTCTACAGTCATCTTACACTATGGATTAACCATGCTTTCTGTACACCAGGAAATGGAGTCATCAGTGCCTTTAAAACTAGTCAAACTTGAGAACAAATTCAGAAAACTCATCCTTAAGATTTTGTTCCTATTGAACCACTCTCAGTACCAAATACCTTAGTTGGAGTTTACTGCCCTCTTTGGGCTACATTGCCAAGCAAACAGGAAGACCAAGCCTCGGTATGGTGAGGCTCACTATTGGCCTCATGCCGTCTACGGGACTTGAATTCTCCCTTCAAAATCTTTTCAGCTTTCCCTTACGATACTTGATGACTCTTGGTCTTGTGCTTGTATTTAGCCTTACATTTATGAACAAGAAGCAGCACTAGATTCCTCTGCACTTGTGAAATGAATACTTTAATTGTACTAGTAATGTGGGAGAAAGCTATTCATCTTTAAATTTACCATGTGTTCATATGTCCCTTTTCCCTGGAAACAATCCATTTGTTTTTGTTACAATTTACAGATAACAACAACAACAAAATGATATAAAGTTACTACAAAATAAAGTAAATTGGTTGGGAAGGTGACGCGTATTTTGGATCTAATGGGCTACTGAGACCTGTCTGAGGGGTGACAGTCCTGAATAGTGAGGAGTTAGTTATGACAAGAGCATTAAAACAAACAGACAAAAAACTATAGTTCCAGTTAGAAGAACTGGTACAAGGTTCCTAGAGCAGGGATTGCCTTGGTGTATTTGAAGGACGTAAGGAAGATCAGTGTTCTGGACAGTAATGAGTTCAGGAAGAGATACAAGAAGAGATATGTTCAAAGGTAAGATCAGGAAGCTGAAATGCAAGAACCAGTATTATAAATGCATTCTAAGCTATAGTAAAATGTTTCACTTTTATGTGAAATGCATACCACCAAATGATTTTAAGCAGAATATTATGACCTGATTTATATTTTATAAATACTACTCTGCCTGCAATATAAAAAATTGATTATAGGAGATATGGCAGAAATAATGTTTTTAACCAAATATTCCATACGCCAAACTCCTGGAAACTAGATGGGGCTGTGCCCTTCATGGGTTGAGTCAGCAAAAATCCCATGAGATATTTTCCAGTCCTTTACTTTTTATCCATGGCAATTGGTGGGGCAAGGAGAAGGTTGCAGAGTATTCTAGAAGCTGCTTGGTGGTGTCTTGTTCAGCATGTGATCCTTGATTTCTTTGTTAACCTGAGTCCTTTGGCAACATGTGTGAAGTATATAAAATGAACATGAAAGAAAAACTGGTTGATGCAATTGATGGTCCATGGGCTTCAGACTTCCCCTGGGAGCATGGCCCCTGGCCCTGATGCTACCCCTGTCCATAAATCATAATTGAGGTCAATTCTTGCGACAGGAATGGATTGGACCTGGTGACACAGAGTGATCATATTGTGTATGCACTTTATAATTCTGTGCATCTATAGGATGTCATCCTGCTGACTTCTTTCTGGAGACAGGGGAGTTGGTGGAGATGAGGGGATGGAGATTGTTGAGAGGATAAGACATGTATGGAGCAGAGAGGAAGAGTGTGTTGTCACCGGGCAGGGAGAGCAGTGGGAGCTGCATAGAGGTGGACGTGTAAATTTATATGGGAATGTACATTTTCATTCAATCACAAAGAGAGAGAGAGAGAGAGAGAGAGAGAGAGAGAGAGAGAGAGAGAGAGAGAGAGAGAAATTCTGGTTGAGTTAGGCTACCATAATTTGTAATTGTTTGCTAGGACAGCATGAAACAAACCCAGTATGGATAACATAGACTGTAAAATAGAAGGAAAGAAAGCAAGATTATTATAGTAATAAAGCAAGAAACAAAGTTAACTTGGATTATGTTTGTTGCAGTAGATGGTATGAAAGTGAGATAGACTTAAACTGTATTTTGTAGATAAAGGAGATAAAATTAGTAAGTAGAATTTCTGAGTGTCTTCTACGTAGAGTTAGTCCGTTTTACGAACTGTCTGTTGAAATGTCAGCCCCATTACCGTTCTATTGTCTACTATAATTTCTATTGCAAGCTCTGGAAGTCTGGGTACCACATTTTTCAGATCCCCTTTGCCAACAGCATTCTCTTTTATGCCCTGCAAATGAAATGCTCTTGTTCAACATTTGAAAGAACGGAGAGATGGTGAGGCCATCACTATTTTGACATCAGTGTGGAGAATTACGTTTGTTGCAGTAGATGGTATCAAAGTAAAATATATCTGAGATGTATTTTGTAGACAAAGTATATGCACTGGGTTTGATGAGTGTCCTCTATATCGAATTGGCCCATTTTATGAACTTCCTGCTGGAGTTTTAGCTCCATTATCATTCTGTTCTCTGCTACCATTTCTATTACAAGAGCTGGAAACCTGAGCACTGTATTTTCTAGACCCCCTTTGCCAGCAGTGTTATATTTGATACCTCTGTGAATAAAAAAGCTGTTGTTCAACATTTGAAATGATAGAGAGATGGAGAGGCAGTTACTGCTTTAACATCAGTTTAGAGGTATGAGGGTTTGGGAAGGTGGCAGATGGGAAGTTTTACTAGTAGCTTCCAGGTGTCAAAATATGAGCCAACCTACTTAGAGAAAGATTATTGTTGATAGTTGTCTCTGATTTCTGAATTTCATGATTTCTGGCATGCAAGCAAGCAGTTTTCCTGGCTGTTACAGTTCTAGCTCTCCCAGAAATTTTATAAGCCTCTAATTCCCTGTGTTACAGTGACTTTTGCCTAAAATACCTTGATGTTGTGAAATTTTGCAATGAGGATGAGTATGTAAGCACAAGTAAACCCATTTGTACTTTGCTTATGAGGCAATCTGTCCCTATTATCTAGTATAATGCAACGTATCTACTACTTTACAAATAATTTCATTAATCACAGAAATCTGCAACTCAGAAAGTTAAGGACATTATCTAAGATTCTTTCATTACAATGGATAGAACTGTCCCATAAATGAAGACTCATAACTTGTGCTCTTTCCATTTTAGCATGCCTCTCCACATCTTAAATTCTCATCTATAAAATGGGATTTTAAACAATTTCCTTTTAAATCTCAAAGCTGATGAGTGGCACTATCACAGTTTAGGCTATTCTACTTCAAAAATAAAATTTCTGCTGATAAGGAAAATGACACCTGCTGGTGCATTTGCTCAGTACTTTTTTTTTTTGGTAGTATCTTTTCCATTTCATTGTATTTAGCATAAAGCTACTGGGTCATATTTCACAATTCGAAACTTCTTGAATTTTCTTGTCTAGCTTACAGATAAATGATACTATGCATGACTGCTGTTACAAATTTAATAACACCATAGTGACAGCTGAAAAAAATGTTTAAGAAATGAAGGAAAAGGATTTTTGCATTGAATGCATTTCATCACAGAGAGCAACATTAGGGAAATACCTAGGGTAAGCAAAATGTTACAGCTGTAAATTATTATTATTATTTGTAGTAATATTATTATTTACAAAGACGTTTGTAAAAGACGCTATAGAAATTTTTGTTTGCTTTTTACTTATCAAAATAAACCCATTTAAATATGTTTCCATAATCATTAATGTCCTTTTTCATTTAAGACCAGCCTGATTTACAAATAGAATAAGCTACCACCTAGTTAGAAATAGTTGCTAAGGAAAAACATGAATCAAAGGGACATACACACACATACAAGGACATCAAGAATAAATTGAATATATGAGTACATTTATAGAGAAAATCACCCATCAATATATGTTTTAATTGAGTGACAAGTTTTCATACCATGTTCCCAGATAAACTGTGAGGTCGTAAGATTCAAGTGAGAATTTTTATATAATGTATGTCTATTATATGTAGCATACACAGATAGCAGGAAATCCAAAAAAAAAAAAAAAAAAAAGTATGTAGAAGTACATTTTACAATGATTAATTACAGGGAGATATTATGATTTATGTCATTATATAAATAACTAATTGACCATTACAGAATATTTCCCTAAAATATAGACAGAAATTACTCTTTAGTTATTATCATAGAGTGAATCGTGCACCTCCACAAACATGTGTCAACTTGATTAGGTCGTGTTTCCCAGTATTCTGTGGTTGTCTTCCATTTTGGGATTGTAATTTTATGTTAAAGAAGATTAGGGTGAAATTGCAACACCATCAGTAAGTTCACATGCCTAATCCAAGGTAGAGAGTGTCCCCAAAGTGTCGCCTATAACACTTCTTATTTTAGAAAAAAATAAAAGAAAAGGGAAGCAAGCAAAGAGCAGGGACCTCATACTACCAACAAGGCAGCTCTGTTAGGAAGCAGAGTTCCTTCTTTTGACTCACGATTCCTGCAAGAAAAGGCTCTTAGTTCACGGGAAGACTGTAACAAGAAGGACCTCCCTTCACAGAGGAAAAAGACCATTTCCTGGAGCTGACACCCTGAATTTGGACTTGTACTCTACTAGATTAAGAGAGGGTTAGTCTAATGTAGAGTCAGCAAAGAAGAGGAAGACTCTTGAGGGGACGAATTGACACAGTGGCCACAGCAATGGGCTTAAGCATAAAAACAAATATGGACATGACACAAGACCAGGCAGTGTTTTGCTCTGTTGTTCACAGGGTAGCTATGAGTTGGAATCTACTCAATGGCACCTAACAACAACAGACTAAGAGATAATAAATTTCTCTGTTAAAGCTATCCATTTGTGGTTTTCCTGTTGTACAGCGCTAGATAACTAAAAAAAGAATTAAAATCCAAATGATAAAAAAATTGAATGTAATTTTTATGTTTGAAAAGAATTTGTAGTTGGTGTTTTTTCTCTCTCTCTTTTTTTAATTTACTGAAGTTAAAATGAGGCATGTATTTGGTTATATCATCTGTTGAGCACCTTTTCACTGTTTATTTGAAACATAATTAAATAAACAAATTAGCATTAAAACCCAATTTCTCTGATCTCAAAAAATGACATAGATGAGCCTGAAAAAAAGAAAGCCTTGAGAAATCTGCATAAAAATTAACATATTTTAAGTGCTAATAATTGACAGTTTTGAAAACTGCAGAGTATTTAGGAAAAAATGACAACAATAACAACTGCAACAGTAGAAGCAATCAGCAACCAAACTCTTAGAAAAATATTCTCTATTATCAGTAACTGAATAGACAAAACACATATATTTTTTTCACTGAAAATAGTAATGCAAAAGGCAAGCAATCTGTTAATGAAATAATCTCGTATCTCCCTAGAATGGATATAAATAAGTACAATGACTAGATAAGATGATGACAGTGTATCTGGGTCTTAAAGTTTTGTTCCCTTTTGATCCGGTTTTGTTAATTTTTTTTTGAGGGGGGAGAACCACTGTAGAAAAATGTAAACATGATGTATTAGAATGAATAATGATCCCCAGAGGTATAAGACCCTAGTCTAGAGTCTTTAAATGCTACCTTATATAGCAAAAACTGTAAAGAAGTTATTAAGTTTAGGTTACTGAGAAGGAGAGATTATTCTGGATTGTCAGAGGGGGCTCTGAATGTTATTATAAACATCAGTGTAAAACAGACAGAAGGAGACCTGGCCCACACAAAAGAGAAGCAGGTGTGAATATTAAAGAATAATCCAAAGCAAAATAAATAAATAAATTTGTACATGTGGCACAGTGAATATCAAAACAAAAATCCTGATCTTTTTGTATGGCCAGTTAAGTAACTTTACCCAAACTTCCCAGAGATAAACAACGTAAATTCTGAAAAAATGCAGAATGATAATCACAAGAAAATAGAGACTAAACCCCACCCCCCCCCAAAAAGGGGATTTGTAAGAGAGTCAGTGTTTGAGAGAGAGAAAAAGGACAGGTGACTTGTCTGTCTTGTGCCTTTTAACCCCCATGTGCTTGTGAGTTTGTTGTGCTTTGGAAGCTCGTGTGTTGCTGTGATGCTGGAAGCTACACAACTGGTATTCAGATACCAGCAAGATCACCCACAAAGGACAGGTTTTGGCTGAACGTCTAGAGTAAGACAGGCTAGGTAAAAGAACCTGGAAGTCTACTTAAAATATTTAAGCAGAGAAAATCTTGTGAATAGCAGCATAACATTGTTTATATAGTGCTGGAAGATGAGCCTTTCAGGCTGGTAGTCACTCAAACTATAAAAGAGCTGCCTCCTCAAAGTAGAGTCAACCTTAATAACGTGGATGAAGTCAACTTTCAAGACCTTCATTTGTTGAAGGGGCATGACTCGAAATGAGAAGAAATAGCTGCAAACATCCATTAATAATCAGGATGTGGAATGAACAAAGCATTGATCTAGAAAAATTGGAGGTAGTCAAACATGAAATGGAATACATAAACATGGATATTCTAGGCATCGGTGAGCTGAAATAGACTGGTATTGGGCATTTTGAATTGGACAATCATATTATCTACTATGCTGGGAATGACAGCTTGAAGAAAAACGGCATTTCTTTCTTCTCCAAAAATGACATTTCAAGATCTATTCGGAAATGCAATGCTGTAAATGATAGGAAAATATCCATGCACCTACAAGGTTAATTCAAATATCATTAAAATGTATACACCAAACACCAAGGCCAAAGATTATGAAACAGAAGATTTTTACCAGCTTCCACAGTCTAAAATAGTTCAAATATGCAGTCAGAATGTATTGCCAATTACTGGTGATTGGAATAGAAACGTTGGAAACAAAGAAGGAGGTTGAGTAGTTGGAAAATATGTTCTTGGTGATAGAAATGATATCAGAGATCACATAATAGAATTTTTCAGGACTAATCACTTCTTCATTGCAAATATATTTTTCCACCAACATAAAAGGTGACTACACACATGAATGTTGTAAAATGGAACACTCTAGAATCAGATTGACTACATTTCTCGGAAGAGACATGGAAAAGCTCAATATGAAGAGTCAGGGCAAGGCTAGGGACCAACTGACTAACAGACAACCAATTATTCATGTGCAAATTCAAATTGAAATTGAAGAAAATTAGAACAAGTACACAAGAGCCAAAGTATGACATTGAGTATATCCCATCTGAATTTAGAGATCATCTCATAGGTTCAATGAGTTGAAGACTAATGACAACACCAAATGAGTTGTGGAATGACACAAAGGACATCGTATGTGAAGAAACAAGAGATCACTGAAAAGACAGATAATAAAGACTGAAATGGATGTCAGAAGAGATTCTGAAACTTGCTCTTGTTGTCTAGTAACTTAAGAGAAAGAAAGAAATAATGAAGTAAATCTGAGCAGAAGATTTTAAATGGTGGCTTGAGAATACAAAGTAAAATATTATAATGACAAGTGCAAAGATCTGGTGGTGAAAAACCAAAAGAGAAGAACATGCTTTGCACTTTTCAAGCCAAAAGAACTAAACAAAAATTCAAGCTTCTAGTTGCAGTGTTGAAGGATTCTATGCTATTCAACACTAAATGACTCGGGAAGCATCAAAAGAAGATGGAAGCAATAAATAGAGTCACTATCTGACTCGACAGCACTTGGCTACTTGGCATATCAAGAAGAATTGGTTGACGTTCAGCCATTTCAAGAGGTACTCTATGAGCAGAAACCAACGGCACTGAAGTACAAAATCCAGGCTGCACTGAAGGCATTGGTGAAAAATAAAGCTCCAGAAATTTGTAGAATACCAATTCACATGTTTCAACAGATGCAGTTCTGGAAGTATTCACTCATTTTATGCCAAGAAATTTGGAAGACAGCTACACGGCCAACCACTGGAAGAGATCTATATTTATGCCTGTGCTCAAGAAAGATGAGCCTTCTGAATTTGTCAGATTAAAACAGTATCATTAATATCACATGTAATTAAAACTTTACTGAGGATCATTCAAAAGTTGATACAGCAGTATATCAACTTGGAATTTCCAGAAATTCAAGTCAGATCCAGAAGAGGACTCAGAACCAGGGATATCATTGCTGGCATCAGATCAGTCCTGGCTGAAAGAGAATACCAGAAAGATGTTTACCTGTGTTTCACTGACTATGCAAAAACATCTGGTTGTGTGGACCATATCTAACTATGGATAACATTATGAAGAATGAGAGCTCTAGAACACTAAATTGTGCTCATGAGGAACCCATATGTAGATCAAGAGACAGTAGTTCCAACAGAACAAGGGAATACTGTAAGGTTTAAAGCAAGAAAAATCTGGGTCATGATTGTTGCCTTTCACAATATTTATTCAGTCTGTATGCTAAGCAAATAATCTGAGAAGGTGGACTCTATGAAAAAGACGAGGGCATCAGGATTGGAGGAAGTTTCATTAACAACATGAGCTATGAAGAAATTTGAGCTATGAAGACGACACAACCTTGCTTGCTGAAAATGAAGACGATTTGAAACATTCACTGACAAAAATCAAAGACTACAGGCTTCAGTATGGGTTGTACCTCAAAATAAACAAAACAGAAATCCTCCCAATTTGACCAATAAGTGACATAAGGATAAAAGATTTCATTTTACTGGTATCTACAAACAACGCTCATAGAAGAATCAGTTAAGAAATCTAAAAATGCATTACTTTGGGCAAATCTACAGCAAAAGATCTCCTTAAAGTGTTAAAAAGCAAAGATGTCACCTTGAAGATCCAACACATTGTATTTTTGATTGCCTCATACACATGGCAAAGCTGGATAAAGAGTAAAGAAGACCAAGGAAGAATCATATATTTGAATTATTAATTCAAACACAGTTATCAATTTAAATGGTAGCATCATTTTAACTATTAATTAGAATTTTTGCCCCAAATTTGTTTAGTATACCATGAGCCACCAAAAGAATAATAAATCTGTCTTGTCAGACAGTCAGCCCGAATGTTTTTCCGAGGTGAAGATGGTGAAACTTTATCTCTCATACTTTTGATGTGTTCTCAGCAGGGACCATTCCATGGAAAAGACCACTATACTTGGTAAAGTAGAGGGTCAGCAAAAAAGAGGAGGACTCTCAACAGGATGGATTCACACAGTGGCTGCAACAATAGACTCCAACATAGCAATGAATGTGAGGTTGACACAGAGCCCTGAGAACTTTCTTTGTCTGTATACAGTATTGTTATGAGTCAGAACCAACTTGACAGTACCTACTGACATTACCAATAGATGAGCTCCCTGAGTGATTCAAGGAGGTTTTCACTTAACTACTAACCGAAAAGTGGTCTGTTCGAAACCATCCAAGGGCACCATGACAGAAAGGTTGATGATCTGCCTTCATTAAGGTAACAGCCAAGAAAACCCTATGGAGTTCTACTCTGCAGCACGTGGAGTCACTACTGGACTCTGTGACTCAACTGTAATCAATCTGGATTGTTTTGTTTCATTATTACTAAGGTCAACTAAGAGTCCCTGGGTGGAGAAAAATGTTAAGTGCTCAACAACTAGCGAAAAGTTTGGTGATTCTAACCCACCCAGTGAAGCTTCGCAGTGAGTCAGAAACATCTCGACAGACTACAACAGTCACAAAATATGTGATTGATTTAAAGGAAAACGAATTCTTATTAATAACAAAATAGGAAAATTCAGCAGATAAATAAACCTGGGTGGAAACAAAGCACCAAACAAAATTTCTAGAACTGAAAACTATTGGAAATTTAATTAAAATTTCACTGGATGTCTTAATAGAAGGATAGAGATGACAGAATAAAGACTCCATGACTGTGAAGGTTTGTAAATATCTTCATCAACATTGAAATTATCCCATGTCGGGGGGGGGGGGGAGCGAGTGGTGGTTGAAAACAATGAACAGAACTAGAAGCAGCTCTGGAATAGTAACAGAGTTCTAACACACAGGTTCTAAGATGCTAGGAGATGTGAATCTTATGTAAAAGAGCACACAATATTGCAAGACTTCATTTCTGTAGAATTCTAGAGCAGGCTCTAACACTCAAAAAAAAAATTAGAAAAGTAGTTGGTTGCCTCTGCCAGGAATGTATAGGGATTAACTAGGAAGGAGGATAAAGGAAATTTCTAGCATAATCATTGTGATCTACATCTTGATCCGGTTCAGGTTGCACAGCTTTTTGGATTTGTTAATAACTCAACAACTGTGCAATTAAATTTGTGCATATCATTTTTTTTGTAAAATTTACATTAAAAAACAAAAAACAAGCAATAAATACTAGTTAATGATGTGTGACCAAATAGATGTAAATATGCACATGTATGCTAATATATGCAATATACTTTCAAATGACTCCAATGGATATAGAAGTGAATAGAAGGATAGTTAAAAATGTTAATGGTCAAATCTAGGTAATGGGTATATGGGGACTCACTGTAAAATTCTTATGACTTTGCTGTATGTTTGAAATTCTGCATGATAAAACATTGAATGAAAATGGACTATTTCCTACAATGAATCTGGTGCCACAATGCTGCTTAAGTATGTTAAAAATGTACATACATAGCAAAGTTATACCTTATAGAGGTATTAGAGACCGCAGATGAAACAAGTTAGGATGAGGGCTTATAATATGTAATAGAAAAGAAGAATAGTACAAAATAAAAAAGTGAGGGTGGGGTAAATTTCTTTCTATGGATTGGAGACGACCTTGTGATATGAACTGGCAAATGCATTTAGCTCAGGGCTCTGCCTTGGAAGTTCCTCGGTAGTCATGTAACCTAGTGTCAAGTGGGAAAAGCTGACTGGTCTATATTGCTGTTGATATGCTGCTGGATGCCGTTGAGTCCATCAGACTGACAGTGACTCTTCAGGACAGAGTAGAACTGCTACATGGGTAGCCAAAGCTGAGATTTTAATGGGAGCAGACTGCTGTATCTTTCTCCTAGGGTGCGACTGGTTGGTTTCAACTGCTGACCTTTCAGTTAAGTGCAGAGCGTGTAACCATTGCGCCAAATGGATTTCTTTTGTCCATATTCTAAAAGAGAGCAATTGCCGTCAAGTTGATTCCAATTCACAGTGAGCCTATATAACAGTAGAACTGCCCACAGGATTTCCAAGAGAAAACTGATGAATTGGAACTACAGTCCTCTTGGTTAGCAGCTGAATACTTAAACCATGTCATTAAAATAACAGACTGGATGTTGCTATGGACATCTATGTCCAAAAACCAGCTGTCCTCAAGTGGTTCGATTCTGTTCTCCATTAAAATATTTAAGTATTTTATACATGCTTTACATTAAACTGTGTTACACAAGAGAACGTGGTCCTTCTGATAGAGTCAAGTGCTTCTGTTTGTCCGGACTTTAATATGTGACTTTTGTGTAGTCATTTCGGTTTTCTCAACCTGAATGTCCTCTTGTGTACAAGAGAGGTAAGACTGAGTGCTTCCTCAGATTGCTTTTCCTAGCTACATAATCCAAGGGGCAGACATTAAAACAGAGTGTGTGTGAAAGGTCTGAGTCACTTTCTGTTTCAAACTCTGACACACAGCTGTGGTCTGATGATGAGCAAAGGACATACCTATAAGAAAAAAACAAAGGACTTACCTACAAGAATAAAATCCTGCAAGGGTGACATGAGGATTAAATAACAATATAGATAAGGCACTTAGAAGCTTATCTGTGATATAAATGTCTTCAACAATTTTGTTGTTGTTGTTAATAAAAATTCCAATGTAGTTTTTTTTCTGTGAATACCTTCCCGTAGCATCAAAGCCTGCTACTAGCCTCTTAATTTATACCCAATTTGAAAACGCCTTGGAGAGAAGAATATATCCTTGGTGTTAGCAGTTCATTAGATATAATTTTTCTCCTGCTTAGTATTACGAGAACCGTTGTTCTAACTCACCTCACAGATGCTGAACTCCCAAAGAGAGGCTCATTAAACATCCAGCCAAGTGGAGCATTTTTCAGTTCCAGCTTTGAATGTGCCAGCAGAACAGGCATTTATTTTACAAGAGGCTGAAGGCATTGGTTAGTAATCACTGTCACTGGAGTCCTGCTGAAGCCTTTCTGTCAAAACCAACTCATTCTGTCCCCAGACTACGCCCTAAACCTCCTGTTTCCCTCACCTAAGTGTTTTATTTTTCTTTCACATTTTTTCTTAATTCAGTTTTTAAATTGCAAGATGCATTTTATAAATGGTGAATTTGATGCAGATTTTTCCCCCCTCTAGTGTTGAGAGGGTGCAGATTGGAAAGTGATAGCTAAGTGTTGGAAGGTAATAAGTTTGGGTTACATTTTGGAGTAATGCTGCTTTGAGCGTTAAAGTGGGTCATAGTCTCCATTCATCCTTCACCTGTTTAGAAAATCTCCACTCATATTTTTGCCCTGGCGGTGCGGCAGTTAAGGGTTACTACTGCTAACCAAAAAGTCAGCACTTGTAGTCCATCAGGCACTTCATGGAAACTCTACAGGGCAGTTCTACACTGTGTTTTAGGGTCACTAATAGTCAGAGTCAACTTAACGGTAATGAGTTTTGAACAGATCTTCGCCTTGAAAAGGAAGGCTTTCTTTCTCAACTGAGAGATTTGTATCACTCGTAAGGGCCATATTTATATTCTTTTCTTGCTCTCAGGGCTACATTGTAAGCAAAAATTGATGACAATAACACTCTGTGATCTGATATAATTTACTGTGAAACCACTATCCATTTTTGACACTTAAGCTCTGCTTGCCAATCTGTAAGTCCATTTACAGTGGAGGTCAAGCAATTATTCCTCGGCCGCTGTGTATTCTCTGATGTGATTGCTCTCTATGTGATTTGATTAAGAGGGTGGCCTGAGAACATCTACCTACTCTTCTTAACAAGGAACAATTATGTAGAGAGGGTTTGAACAAAAATGATAGGATTTTAAGGATTTAGAATGGCCCGTCTGTCCATTTCTGTCTACCATCTAATGACTTCCTAATGTTGAGACCCCAAACCACTTTAACAGGGAGAAACTGACTTTATTCCACTCTTAAAGGTTAGGGTTGAAAAGCAAATGCCTGCTAGGTAACAATTCCACTGACCTCAGTGACTTCTTAGAGTCTCTGGGTGGCATTGATAGTTAAGCAAACCCTTGAGCACTAACCGAAAAGCTGATGGCTTGAACCCACGCAGAATTGCCCCAAAAGAAACATCTGACTACCTATTACTAAAAAAAAAAAGAAAAAAGCCACTGAAAACCTGGTGGAATGCAGTTCTAGTCTGCATACTTGAGGTCACCGTAAGTTAGAATCAATATGACAACTAGTGTTTTGTATTTTGTTTGTTTGTTTGTTTTTAAGTACTTTCTAGAGGGACATTGTGAGTCTAAGGCTTTGAGTCACGGGGTGCATGAGGAGAGAGAAAAGGTAGACGTAATGAAGGTTAGTCCTTTATTCCACGGCTTAATAGCTTGCAAGGCCTGTTAGAGCCTGAAAGAGTCTAAATGTAAATTCTAAGAATGCCTTTATTCTCTGCTCTTCATTTCTCTCATCTCTGCTTCTTCATCACTTCCGTGCATGCTCCATGGCCCTCACTGATGGGACGTTAATGTCATTCTGTGCCATTTTTTGAGGATTATTTTATTTCAGACTCTACGATTTTTGAGCTATGAAATGTAAATGCGCTTATGGTGTCCCTGATTAACAAAGCCTTTCATACAACAATAATAATTTTGTAAAGTTGTTGCCTATGAATTTGAATATGTGAATGACTAACACTATTGTGTACATGACAGATTGAGGCGACAATTTCCAGTGGCCATTTGATGCACAGTTTCAAGGAAGATATTTTGACATAGCCTAAAAACAAAGCTTAGTCTTTTAAACTGTTCAATTTGTACAATAGACAAGCTGTGCTGAGTCCCGTCCTACGTTTGGTTTCCCTCAACCCCTTGGTGATTCCCAACTGGACGAGGACATGGGATTGGACTTGAGGCCGGATGAGGGGTGATGTGCCTGATGGATACCGTTAGGCAGAAACAAGCTCAGAGACCACATGAGGCCAAAGAACAAACCAGTTGCAGTTAAGTAAATTCCAATTCATGGGAACTACAGAGCAGAGAATTGCTTTAACATGGCCATTCTAGTCACTGTCTTATAACTCCTACAGAATGATTGGCTGGACTATGTAAATAAAGTGTATAAAACTCTTCCAGAGATTGTACAGGTTACTATGCAAATAAGGTATCGGTGATGTATTAAGAGAATTGATCAGTTTTGCCATTCTGCTAGACAAGAAAGGATAATCCCACAGAGGCCTGGGGAGACCTCACTACCATCAAGAAGAAGCATTTGAAGGGAATCTCATCCTTTGGAAGAGAGAAAGACCCAGGGTTTCTGCACTGAGAAGCTCCTTGACCCGGAAGGAAAAGTGAATGTTGAAGACATTAAGAGACACAGTATTGGAGCAGATCCGCAGAGTGAAAACTGAGCACCTTTGTGTAGGAGGCTTGGCAGCAGAGTTAAAAGATTTGCAACACTTGCTTCCACAAGGCAGAGATTTGAATGTGCCACATGCAAGGGTTGTGTCAAAGGCTCTGTGCAGGCTCTTCCTACAGCAGTGCAGAGCCGGATGCCTCTGGATAGCAGATGTTGTTCATCTGATACTACCATCACAAAAATAGTACAGGTGGATGTCTCCAACAAAGAGAACTCTGTTCTCTCACAGTCTAGGAGGCCATAAGTCTGAACTCAGGACCTCAGCTCCAGGAAAAGACTTTCTCTCTCTCTGCTTTGGAGGAAGGTCTTTGTCATCAATTTTCCCATGATGTAGGAGTTTCCCTGAACAGTGAGCACTTCCTATACTTCATTCATTGTTGAAATATCTCCACTGATATTCCATCACTTCCTGAAACCTAGTTTTACGCCAATGCCTTCAGTACAGCTTCAACTTTTTCCTTTAGTATCACTGGTTGATGATCATATGCCATCTTCAGAAATGATTAAACGCTAACCAATTCTTTCTGATAAAATGACTTTGTATTCTTTCCATGCTTTTGTGTCATTCAATATGTTGTCCATGGAATCCTTCAATACTACCACTGAGGCTTGAAGTTTCTCTTGAGTTATGTCAGCTTGAGAAACGGCAAAAGAAAAAAAAATGTTCTTTTTGGGTTTTCTGTGTAGAGAGCTTTATACAGATTCTTTATATAGAGCAAAATATATTGGGGAAAGAATGAAAAATGAGTAACATATATAGAATTTGAATTTGGCTATTTAATACTTGTATGAATTTGAGCAAAATAACTTTAGTTTCTGGGCCAATGTATCTTTATCTTCTAAACAAACAAAACGGAGCAGTGTTGGATTAAATAATGTTAACAATTCTTTTCACTCTGAAGGCCCAACGAGGATCCTTTGGTGTGTTTATATAATTAACTGAAAATGGAAAACCAGTGATTTGTGCACAAGAGATTTAGAACAAAAATCAACAGAAATTTGTGTTTGTTTTTGTTATTTTCTTTTGAAATAAATTCAAATGTACAGAAAATCTTCAAAAATAATACAAATTTTTTCCACATACACCTCACCCAGAGTCTCCAAATGTCTGGGTTCCCTTATACTTCCTTCATCATTCTCCCACATTTGGTTTTTCTGAAATGGACTTTAGAGAGAGAGAGGAAAAAAAATAATCTAGTCTAAGAAAAAGCCAGAAATCATACTTTGCATTTATTTTCATATTTTTTCTTTATATGGAATTGTTTGGGCTTTTTCCCCCCAGAATTTGGACATCTTTGAAAACCACAGATCAGTTATTTTGTTTGCTGTTCCTCAGTTTGGGTTGGTTAAATATTTGCTCAGGATTAGACTCAGTTGTACATTTTGGGGGGGGGGGCGCAGAATACCACAGAAGTGATGATTCTTTCTTAATGCATCCATAAGGATTTCTATTTGTCCTGTTACACATATTGTCAAAATCGATTACTTAAGTATTGTCTGCCAGATTTCTCCACTGGAGTTATTCCCTTTTACTATGCAATTATGAAGAAAAAAAATCAGAGATGTATTTTGATATAATTTAGATATCTGATTTGTCATCATATTTTTTCCACAATTTGAGGTATAATGGAGAATTTTGATGTCAAATTGTATTCATTATTTACATTACAAAAGGCGTTAGTTTATCTACTAGGCTGATCTAGATCTCCTGATGATGAGTATCCCTCTCCAGTCACCAAGCTCAAGCAGTGATGATGAAGACCACTGATAACTTTAGGTCCAGAATTGCTAGTGTAACTAATAGACAACCTGGTCCTCTTGAGTTGACTCTGACTGATAGGGACCCTAGGACATGGAGTAGACTGCTCCATAGGGTAGGGTAAGTAATCTATGAATGTATAACATGTAGCCTGTTAGGCAATTTAATGTTTTCTAGATAGTGGTGTTGTTGTTAGCTTAGTGATGTCATTTTGATTCACAACCACCTTAGACAAAATGGAACGAAACATTGCTGAGTCTCATGTCATCCTTAAAATCACCAGCATGTGTGACTTCATAGTCATGGCTATGATGCCAGTTCATCTTGTTATGGGTCAGCTGTACTATTAGGGGCACTTTACTTCAACACTATACTCTTATTAGGGATTGATCCTTCTATGATGTGCTCTAAGTAACAAGTCTGAACAGTATTCTGCTGTGATCCATAAGGTTTTCAGCGGCTAATTTCCAGAAGTGGGTTGCCAGGTCTTTCTTCGTAGTCTGTCTTCATCTGAAAGCTCCATTATAACCTGCCCACCATAGAAGAGCCTCCTAGTATTTGAAATACCAATGGCACAGCTTCCAGCAACATGCAATCCATCATTGTAGGATGCACTGGTGGATAGGTGGTGGAGACAGTGTTTACCACCTTATGTTTTAAAATAATTTTAAAAAGTATTATGTTTAGTTTTCTCTTTTTCTCAATTTTTCTTTTCTTTTTTTTTGGTTTGTGTAGTAATTGATGTCTTTTGCCTGTAGGTATGAAGAATCTAGTAAGAGATGTATTTTTATGTAGATACATTCTTAGTCTCTTACATTTGAAGTCGACTTTGCAGTGTGGCATTACATTTTATCAGTGTTTGTGGCACAAATGTTGATATATGAAGATACAAATATGTAAATTATTTTGATTTACCAAAACATAAAAAGAGGTAGTACTTAGTTTCATGACTGATAGTAAAGCTGAGATTTACACTTTCTTCCTTGGCGTGTTTTTAACTGTTGTTTTGAACCCAAACTGGCAGCTCTGCTCTCTCTTAAGCTCTTTATTGATGATGTGGAGTAGAGGTAAGCAGAGTATTTATAATGGAATATGCAGATTGCTTTGACTCACCAGATGCTGTGAACCTCCATGACTGTGAGTAATAACATAAATGACCCTTCAAAACTATGGACAAGGAGTCAACAAGTGAGATTTAATTAAAAATGAGATTTAAAAATGAAAAATTAATCTGAATAACCTGAAATCCAATTATCCGGGAAACTACAAGAAAATCAATCTGCTATTCATGAAGCAGATGGCAGATCATTCATGTTTGCAAAGTGATGGCAAAGTTAAAAAAGAAAAAGTCCATTTCCATTTCAATTGTTAGTAATAAACTATTAAAGCAATGCTTATTAAACATTAGTTGTTGGTACATGTGTTTCATTGTTAAGGTATATTCAGATTCTACCTGACATTTGCTTGTACTTAATATGAGATGGGTTTTCCCTTGACTTTTAGCAAAGTTGTTTATTTGGAAAGGTAATAATAACTGTCATTATTTTAAAGAACTGCTTGAAGAACTGTCCAAAATTGGTGAAAAAATGAGCATCATAGAATCACATTCTAGGAAATGTGATCTAATTTCTGTGATCAACATGTATTTATTGATACAGGGAGAAGAATGTTTAGAGACATGTGATATTTAAGGTGTTTTTTTCTTTTTCTTTTTTCAACATGGAGATGGAAATGCCAGACATACATTCCAGAAGAGGGTCCACACTTGCAAGACAATTTCAAATGGAGCTGAAAATTTTTGTATCATTTTTCCAGAAGTAATAGCTGATGTTTTAGATGTATTTGGGATTGCAGAGGAGAGAGTAAAGAGAGAAGACAGCCTAAGGGCAGGTCTTTGTGGGTATTATCACATACACAAGAACAAAATAAGCTTGAAAAGAACCCATGCAAATGGAAGAAGTTATGGACAGGTATCACAGGATGAAATCTTGGGTTACAATACCAGAGTCCAGACAGAAGGACATCTTGTATGGGACACTTAATGTGGTGTAAGTGATAATAAGAAGTCTTGGATATAATCCTGGGGATTGACATTAATAACATTTTGGAGAAAAGACTCAGTTATCTGGTGAGGTAGAAAACAAGATGCATATTCTTAAATTTTGTAAGTTAATCCTAAATTTTCAGACAAGGCATTCTGACTTGGCTTCAGACATCTATTCCTATTTCTTTATGTTAAATTGGGATGACAAGTATTTTTTTCTTTTTTCTTTTTAAGTTCACTACCCCTAGAGTTGCCATGAGTCGGATCCGACTCGACGGCACTTGGCTTGGCTATTAGAAAATAAACTTGGAAAAAAAAATAAATGCTGTCAATTTAGCAAATTATAATGGAAAGCAACAAGTAAATATAAGCAGTCCTCTATAATATTAAAATAAGAAATAAAAAGGCTGACAAGTGAGAAGAAAAATAATTTTACATTTCAATATCCCTTTTAGCAAGGACTAAATTGATTTAAAAGACTTATAAAAATCACTTCATAGATTTATTAGGATGCTAAAAGGAAGTAGGGAGAAGTTTCACACATATGTTTTTGTTAAATGAAAGAAAAAAGATTCACTTCAAGTTTTTGTATGAAAGAAAATTGACTTTTTTATGACTTTTCAATAGGAATGTAAAATAACACGTCTGCATTACTATTTGTAGTAAAAAAATGCTTGTGACAGTATTCATGAGGAAAGACCCATGAGAACATAGCTGTCTCTCCTGTACACCTTTTTTTTTTTTTTTATTCTACTATAGTAGTAGGCCAGGTAAAGGCAATAAAATGTATTCATTACTGGAGGAGTAAAACCAAGACCCAATACTTGTATACAGGGTCTGAGGTTATGTGATTAGAGTGACTATGTCACTGATGGAAACCCTAGTGGTGTAGTGGTTAAGTGCTACATCTGCTAACCAGAAGGTTGGCAGTTCAAATCTTGTAGGCACTCCTTGGAACTCTGTGAAGCAGTTCTGCTCTGTCTTGTAAGGTTACTATGAGTCAGGATTGACTTGACAGGCACTGGGTTTGTTTTTTGTTAGTTATGTCACTGATTAATGATACACTAATGAATAATTTATGGTAAATTAATGATAATTATAATGACAATACATTAATGTTAATAAATTAATGATACATTAATCCAAATATCTGCCCATGTTTGATTGATGGAAAACAGAAGATTAGTCTTTTACAGAACAATTTTATTTGTTTAAGAGATAGTCATGTGTTATATCAATCTTCTTTCACAAGAACTCCCTCTTCCATGCTTTGTTCCAGAATACAGCTTGTCAGTCAAGATATTTCCACATAGGTAATTTTTTTAAATGAAAATGGGTTTATGTATGAATACTGCTCAAAATACAAGTTATTGGAAAACTATGACCACAGCAGTATGATTAATTGTGATTTATATCTTACACAAAGATGTTCCCTAAAAGTTTTTTAAAGATTGCTTAAGCAAAATGGCATAGTTAAAGGTTTTGTTTTCATACTAGGTTAAGATAGAAGCCTAAAATTACTCTTTGCCAAAGTATGTGATTTTTGCTTTTGCTCTTGAAGGCAAAGATAAAATCCCCTAGCATATGATATTTGGCTGACAACAGAGGAAGAACAGAATAGGATCTAAGCTGTAAATTCTCTGAGCCCAGTAGGTATAACACAGTGTGCTGTACTCAACTACTCACTTGACCTTTCTGTATCAAAGGATATGTGAAAGAAGTCTCAGTTCCTGAAAACTCCAAACAGTCTGCTATCTCAGGGCCCTTGCACTTGCTGTTCACTCTTCTACTAGGGAGTCAGATACTTTATTCTTCATTTGTTCCACTCCTCTGTTCAAAGGAGGCCTGGTAGTACAGTGGTTAGGTTAGCAGTTTGAATTCACCATGAGGACACTACGGAGCAGTTCTATTTTGTCCTATAGGGTCACTATGAGTTGAAACAACCCAATGGTCATAAGTTTGATATTTGCTCAAATATCATCATATACAAGAATACCCCTGATCATCCTCTGTATAATAATAGCCACAGTTCCTAGCTTACTTTTTGATCACTTTGTAGAAAACTTGGTGGCTTAATGGTTAAGTGCTATGGCTGCTAAACAAAAGGCTGGCAGTTCAAATTCACTAGAAGCTCCTTGGAAACTCTATGGGTGAAGTTCTATTCTGTCCTGTAGGGTCACAACAAGTGAAATCAACCCAACGACACTGAGTTTGGTTTTGTTTTATGTTGCAAAATGATAGACAATGTTTTCCTTACTATGTTTCTAGCTCCCATAACGGTGTTAGACTCATGGCAGGTGTTCAGTACTTATTGAATAAATAAATTAGTAAGTGAATTAATGAATAAATTAATGGATGGAAAGGGAATCAAAATACATATTCCATGTACATTAACTTTATTGAGGTGATACACTCACTGTATGTATAAGACAAATTTTATTTGAAATGTTTACAGTGAATTATATGTTAGTTATAATTCACTGAAGGCATGAAAAACGTTAAACAAAAACACACATATCTATGTGCGGCACCATGATATCTTCAAGTGGTAATCATGGCTAGCTACATGAATTTGCTCAATTAACTCATTATTATTTTCTTGATCTTTCTGTTGAGCTCTTCCCTTTGCTAACTGGATGGTAGTACAAGGATGACCAGTTAATTTCTCGAATTCATCCTAGAAAAAGTGCTACAATTCTCTTTGCTGAACATCACCAGGGTCACCTTCGAAGCACTCCCCTTGGGAAGCTATCCACTGACACCAGCGCCTAGTCCAACTTTCAAAGCAATTTGGGAACTCTTTTTCTGGAATGACCGTTAGAAATGTCCTAATACTTGGGACCGGAAGAACCGGATGGTGCCCGGCCACCACCAGTGATAGCCACGATGGAGCTCACAGAGAGGAATCTCACTGGCAACACAAGAATAAAAAGGGGTGCATCATGAGATCTCCACTAAAAGACCTCAATTGATGGTCCAGCGGTTTTGGGGTTCCTCTGAGAGCATGGCCCCAGCCCTGATGCTACCCTTTCCCATAAATTATAACAAAGGTCCACTCTTTGGACAGGAATGGATTGGACTTGGCAAGGCAGAGTGACCATATATTGGAAGCACTTTGTGGTTCTATACATCTATAGGATATCATCCTGCTGACCTCTGGCTGGAAGAAGGAGAGTGGATGGAGAGGAGGGGAAAGGAGACTGTTGGGAGGATGAGACATGTATGGAGCAGAGAGGAATAGTGTGCAGTCACCGGACAGGGAGAGCAGTGGAAGCTGCATATAGGTGGGCATGTAAATTTATATGTGAATGTACATTTTCACTCAGTTATGTTAAATAAAAATAAAAAATAAAATAAAAAAAAGAAATGTCATAATATTGCCCTTGGTGTCCTGAGTGTCATCCAAATGTCTCCCTTTCAATCTTTTCTTTATCTTTGGGTAAAGAAAAAACCATCAGAGGAAAGATCAAGCAAGGAGGAAGGGTGTTCCAGGCAGTTACTGGCTTACTGGCTAAAATCTCCCTCACAGACAACTATCCAATTAAGTTCACAAACTTGCCACCATGCCACCATGCACAACGGCCATTCCTGAAAGAGTTCTGAGATTGCTCTGAAGTGTGGACCAGGCACCGACAGGAGTGCATAGCTTCCCAAGGGGAGTGCTTGGAAGGTGATCACAGAGATAGTCAGCAATAGAGTATGTAGCACTTAGAATAAGTTCTCAAGTTTAATTGTTAGACCTCGTTTCTCACATAGATACAGTCTTAACAATATTTGGTGAAATTTGTGTACTGTATTTAGTTGTGATACAAAGCCTTTCTGTTAGGAGCACAGGCTTACGTTGATTACCAGGCCATCTATAATGAACAACTGCACATTTTTTTTACTACATCCACGATTCTGCTTTTAGGTCTGACTGGTATCTGTATCCCAAGCCTGCAGCACCTTCCTATAGAATCCACACCTGTTTGCGAATTTGCAGTCTCTGACAGGGTTGGGTGTCCCAACTAGCAATGTAACCACCAGTCCACTTGTGTTTACTTCCCATTTGTAGTGAATAATTTCACGTATTTTTCACCACATAAAGAACATACTGAATTGTTCACTACAGATTAGGCAGTAAGCATTAGTAGATCTCTTTTTAGATTGTGCAATGATTAAGGTTATATGTCAACTTGCCTGAACCATGATTCTTAATGTCTTGGCAGTTATGTAGTTAAGCAGCTACATAATGATATAATCACCTGTATAATGAGACATGATGTAATGTAATCATCTCCATGATGAAATATGTAATGGGCGCAAATCAGTTGAAAAGAAGTTGGCTTGGAGGCCTGCATCTAATATATGTGGACTTTCTGGCAAAGCTTGCTAGATTCTGCTAGCGCTGTATTCTGCAGCTAGCTCCTGTTCATCTGCCCTCTGGTTCTTGGCCCTTGAACTATCAGTTTACCTGCTAACCTTGGGATTCATCAGCCTCTGCAAACTGTGAACTTGAGGCTTGTTGTCTAACCTGCTAATCTTTAGCTTACCAGCCCTTCGCAGATATGTGAGTCAGGAGAAACCTTCAAACTGATTCACAGACCTTCCAGTCTCGACAGCAGCTACATGAACCATTTCTTTGATGTAATCTCTTTCTCTCTGTGTATGTCTGTATACATATATACGTATATATATATTTATACACATACACACATATATACATACATACACATATATGCATATATACATATGTGTATATATATATATACACACATGATTCACTGGTCTTGTTTCTCTAGAGAACTCAGCCTAAGACACCTTGCTTATTGGCCAATCTACCCCCACTTAGCATAATTTCTCAGCTTCTTTTGTATTAAACAAAATATAAGTATAGGAGACACAGAACAAACTAAGGAGGAGGATGCTAAAAATCCAAAAGTATCTTTGTTTCTGAAATCAAACATGGGTGTGTGTGTGTACATACACACACACACATATATATATTTTTCTTTTCTTTTCTCCTATCCAGGCCTTTAAAAGATACCCACGTGATGTATCTGTTTTGCTTTTCTTTCTCATTTAACAAGATGTGCATAAACACTTAAACTCTTAAAGATGTGAAAAAAAACTTTCAATCTACAGAAAAACAGTGTGGGATCCTTAAAGGGTAAGGTTTACTATATCATGGTTAGTTTTCATAAAGAATGAAAGAATCTTTTCTATTTAATTATGCATCACAACTTATGGTACATTCACCCTCAGGTCTTAGGAAAGGAGCAAAATAGATACTACAATCTGTTTCTTCTAGTCTAGAAGTGGAGTGTTTGAGAAATTAATAATGTCACCATGGTCAAAAAGGTGGTAAACGGACCTGAAACTGAGAACCCTGGATTCTTCCCTTGATCGAGGACGCTGCTAAAAATATGGTCTTGTGTCCCTTGTTCTACTCAGAAATTCTTAGCAAAGGTTCAGTTTCAGGGCAGTTCTTAAAAAATGAGAAGATTTAGTGGAGAATGACAGTGGCTTATCTTAGCTGACCTGGTTTGGTCATCCATAAAAATTGTTGAAGGCAGAAGAGATAACGGCTTGAAATGTAAAACAGTGAGTGGGAGTTTGGCTACCCGCAAATGAAAGCACTGGAGGCTGACAAGACTGGGTGGCACGCAGCCAATGGGAAGTGCCAACTCAACAGCTTCCGAGAGAGGAATGAGATTCAGAAGACTGCTCACAGCCTGTGTGGGTATTACCCCAGGGAGCATTGTTGTGGCCAGGTTCTCTGTGAGTACAACTACCCACTGAGATTTTAATATCATGTGGAGGAAGGTTAGGGCAATTTCTGAAGAAAACATTTTTATTGCATGTCTCAAGACTCAAAAGCATTAAGTTAAATAGAAATATAAAACAAGTAGAGAAGAATGTTTTTAAATTTTAATTAACGCATACATAAAGGAGGACGAAAGTGACCTTGTTAAATTCTTGAACTAAATGACATTTACATGGTTTCTGACACATTTGTCTCCTGATGTGTAAGCACGTGCAGTAAAAGAAAAATTGAAGAGCAAGTAAATACAAAATCTTATCTAAATATCCTTGCTAAGTATGAATTATCCTCCCTCAATGTGAGCAATGACTTCTTAAGCATACTTTTTAGGTATCACTTTCCTGGGGATGAAATGGATTAAGATAGATTTGCTAGAAGACTTCTTGCAAAACATAGCTGCAGTTCTCCTCCTCTGCATTATTATTACAATTATTATTGTTATTCTACATAATGTTCTCTCTTTTGGAAGCAGCCCAGCAGAAAATATATAACATTAATTTGAGCTCCCCACCCACCCAATTTCAGTTTCTCATCTGCATAAGATAAACACCATGTAGGGTGGTGACTGTACACTCTTAAATGTACTGAAATATTTTCATTAAAAATATGCTTTCCTGTGCTCATTTCGGCAGCACATGTACTAAAATTAGAAAGATACAGGGAAGATTAGCATGGCCCCTGCACAAGGATGACATGGAAATTTGTGAAGTATTCCATATTGCTAGTGAAACACTGTTAAAGAAGTGGAACACAGTAGCAGGCCTCACACCATCTGACCTTAGAAACCATTACTCTGCTGCAGTAATCCAAATAGCCTGGTACTGGTACAAAAAGAGAAATACAGACCAATGGAATAGAATAGTGAATCCAAAAATATCACCAAACTCCTATGAAAAGTTGATATTCAACAAAATCTGAAAGGTTGTAAACTGGGGTCAAAACAAGTCTCTTTAACAAATGGTGTTGGCAAAATTGGATATACATCTACAAAAAACTGAAACGATCCATATCTCACACATTACACAGAAACTGGATCAAAGTCCTAAATATCAAACCTAAAGTTACAAAGATATTAAAAGAAATAATATGGACAACAATGGAAGTTCTAAAACACAGTCTAAATAGACTGAAAAATCTGACCAACAGTGCACAAACAACAAAGGAGAAAATAGATAAATGGGAACTACTAAAAGTCAAACACTAATCCTCATCCAAAGACTTTACAAAGAGAGTTAAAAGATTGCCTACAGAATGAGAAAAGATATTTGGCAACTATGTATTGAACCAATGTCTAATTTCCATAATCTTGAATGTACTACAAAATATCAACAAGGAAAAGACAAATAACCCAATTAAACAATGGGCAAAGGACATGGAAAGACACTTCACCAAAGACATTCAAACAGCCAAAAGAGAAACGAGAAGATGTTCACAGTCATTAGCTATTAGAGAAATCCAAATCCAAAGCCAAACTACAATCAGACACCATGTCATCCCAATGAGGTTGGCAATAACCCCCAAACCACAAAACAACAAATGCTGCAGAGGCTGTGGAGAGACTGGAACTCTTCTACGCTGCTGATGGGAATTCAGAATGGCACAACCTCTTTGGAAAGCAATTTGGAGCTTTCTTTTTTAAAAAAGCTGGTAGTGGAAATGCCATGTAAGTCAGCAATTCCATTGCTTGAAATACATCCTACAGAAATACGGGCTGCCACACAAACAGACACATGCACATGAATGCTTATTGCAGCACTGTCCACAACAGCAAAAAGATGGAATCCACCTAGGTGCCCATTATCAGATGAATGGATAAACAAACCATGATACATATACACAATGGAACACTATACAATGATAAAGAACAATGATGATTTTAGAAAGCATGTCATAACTTGGTAGCAACTAGAAGACATTATGCTGAGTGAAATCAGTCAACTACAAAAGCACAAGTATTGCACAAGACCACTAATATAAGGACTTAAAAAAATGGCTTAAGCATAGAAAAAAAAGAGTCTTGGACAGCTACAAGGGTGAGGAGGCAGGGAGAGTTTGTTCATAAGTTAGATAGTCTATAGGAATTTGGTAAGGTAAACGGTGTGGTGGTCGCACTCAGTAGAAGGCGGGTCAGCATAGTTGGACTACAACATACACTAAAAGGTTTTCTAAATTCAACCTAGCATTTCAAAGAATAGAGTAGCAGGGGCGGGGTCTGGGACCATGTTTTCAGGGGACATTGAGGGCAATTGGCATAACTAGCGTATTGCTAAGAGAGTCTTCTGTACCCCATTATTTGTGAGTGGCATTGGTGGTCTTAAAAGCCAGCTAGCTGCCATCTGAGGAACATCAATTTGTCCCAAGCCACCTGGCAAACATGATGACTGAGAATATCATACATGAGAAGAAGTGAGTCCAGGAGACATATGACTGGGAAACTACATCAGCAAGAGACCAGAAGAACAAGATGGTGCCCGGTCACCACCAAAACCAGCCTTGATAGGGGACACAATGTAGAGTCCCTGATGTAGCGTGAGAAAAAGAAGTGCACAGATCAAGAGCTTGACTGAGAGACCAGAACTGACAGTGTGACAACGTGGAGGATCCCGTCGGAACATGGTCCCCAGACTTGCTACTGAAACCAATACTGAGTCCAACACTGCAGATGAAGAATTGACTGGACTCGAGGACACAGAATGAGCATGTGGTGTGTCTACTTTATAGTTTTATGCATTTATAGAAGGCTGTCCTACTGTTTTCTCTCTACAGTGGAGAGGAGAGGGGGGTGAGGAAGGGACAGACACCCACTGGGAGGGTACCAGAAGTGAAGAATGGCAAGGACTTTGCTGTCATAGGGAGAGGAGATCAGATACAGTTGTAGACAGGCAAGTACACAAAAGTGACTTAGATTATATGTTTTCACTTAATCCTATAAAAAAAAGTTTTCCTAATGTCTGCATCCCACTTTGTTGAGTGGTATCTGGGTCTTAAAAGATAACAAGTAGCCACCTAAGAAGCATCAGTTGGTTCTGACCCACCTGCAGCAGAGGACAATGAAGAACATCAGAGACATAAGGAAATATGAGACCAAGATACAGAAAGGACTGCATAATCCTGAGCATGAGACCACAGGAAGATCTAGATGGTACCTGGCCAATATCAATGGATGCCCTACCAGGGAATACAACAGAGAGTCCCTGACAAAGCCTGAGAAAACTTGGGGTGCAGAATTTGACCTTTATTAAAAAGACCAGAGTTGATGGTCCAGTAGACTGGAGGGTCCCAGAAGACATGGACCCCAAACACACTTAGCACAGAGCTGAAGCCATTCCTGAAGCTAACTCTTCAAAGATTGGACTGGACAGTAAGACATCAAATGATACTGACGAAGAGTGTGCTTCTTGGCTTACACAGATACGTAATTTTAACAGGGCATCTCCTGTCCAAAGGTGAGATGAGAGGGCAGAGGAGGAAAAGAGTTAGTTGAACAGATACGGGAAATGCAGTGTGGAAAGGAATAGTGTGTTCTCACAGGGTGGGAAAAGCAGCAAGAGATACATAGCAGTATGTGTGTAAGTTTTTGTATGATCAATTGACTTAGATTGTTAAGTGTCACTTCAAGTGCAATAAAATATTTAAAAAATAACAATAATCTGTTCTCCTTCTTCTCAGTTCTTTTTAGTAGATGATATTGGAAGAAAGCACTGGGAGCTATAATAAGTGATTAAGTAGCAAATTAAAAATCAAAATTAGACAATTAGGGAAAGTTCACAAAAGCCAAAGTATGATCTTGAGTATACTCCACCTAAGTTTAGAGACAATCTCAAGCATCTATTTGATACATTAAACAATAATGACTAAAGATCAGATGAGCTGTAGAGTAGCATCAAGGACATCAGATGTGAAGAAAGCAAGAGATCATTAAAAAGACAGGAGAGAAAGAAGAAACCAAATTGGATGTCAGAAGAGACTCTGAAACTTGCTCTTGAATATGCAATAGCTAATGAAAAAGGACGCATGATGAAGTAAAACTAACCAAACACAAGATTTCAAAGGGTGACTTGTGAAGAGAAAGTATTATAATGGCATCTGCAAAGAGCTGGAGATAGAAAACCAAAAGGGAAGAACACGTGCTGCATCTCTCAAGCTACAAGAACTGCAGAAAAATGGCAACCCTCAAATTGCAGTAGTGAGGGATTCTACAGGGAAAGCATTAATGAGACAAGAGGCATCAGAGAGTGGAAGGAATATAGTTATTGTATCAAAAATAATTTGTCAATGTTCAGCTATTTCAAGAGGTCACATATTAGGCAATTAGGGAATTAGCTCCCAGGAATGTATGGTACTTAAGGAAGAAGTTGAAACTGTATTTAAAGTGTTGGCAAAAAAAACAAGGCTATGGGAATTTGTGGAGGATCAGCTGAAATGTTTTAACAGACAAACATGGCATTAGATGCATTCACTTGTCTGAGCCAGGAAATTCCAAAGACAGCTACCTGGACAATCAGCTGGAAGAGATCCATATTTATGCCTATTCCCAAGAAAGGTGACCTGACTAAATGCTTAAATTATCAAACAATATCATTAATATCACACGCAAGTAAAATTTTGCTGCAAATCATGCAAAAGCAGCTGCAGTGGTATATTGCTAGGGAACTATCAGAAATTCAGGCCAGATTCAGAAGAGATCGTTGACCTGGGAATACCACTGCTAATGTGAGATGGATCTTGGGTGAAAGCAGAGAATACTAGAAAGATGTTTATTTGTGTTTTATTGCAAAGGCACTTGACTATATGGATCCTAACAAATTATGGATAAGATTGCAGAGAATGGGGATTCCGGAACACTTAATTGTACTCATGAGGAATCTGTACGTGACTCCAGAGGCAGAATCAAACAGAGCAAAGGGACAAAGTATGGTTTAAAGTCAGGACAGGTGTGTGCCAGGGATGTATGCTTTCATCATACCTGTTCAGTCAGTATGCTGAGCAAGTAATCCAGGCAGCTGGACTATATGTGGAAGAATAGGACATCGTGATTGGAGGAAGACTAATTAACAACACGCCTTATGCAGCTAACACAACCTTGCTTGCTAAAAGTAAAGGGGACTTGAAGCATTTACTGATGAAGATCAAAGATGACAGCCTTTTTAGCATGAGTTACACTTCGACACCAAGAAAACAAAAATCCTCACAACTGGACCAACAAGCAACATTGTGATAAATGGAGAAAAGACTGAGATTATCAAGGATTTCATTTTACTTGAAACCACAATCAACACCCATTGAAGCAGCAGTCAAGAAACCAAAAGATGCACTGCACTGGGAAAATCTGCTGCAAAAGACCTCTTTCCAGTGTTGAAATGTAAAAACCTCACCTTGAAGAGTAAGGTGCGTCTGAACCAAGCCATTTTGTTTTCAGTCACATCATGTGCATTCAAAAGTTAGACAATGAAGACAGCAGAGAAACTGACACCTTTGTGCTGTGGTGTTAAAGAATACTGAATATACCATAGACTGCCAAAAGAACAAACCGATCTACCTTGGAAGAAACACAGAGTGCTCCTTAGAACCCGTGATGGTGAAACTACATCTTAATTACATTGGACATTTTATCAGGAGCGATCAATCCTCCGAGAAGGGTACCGTGCTTGATAAAGTAGAGGGTGCGTGAAAAAGGGGAAGACTCTCAACAAGATGGGTTGACACAGTGACTACAACAATAGGCTCAAGCATAACGACAATTATGGACATGGCACAGGACCAGGTAATATTCTGTTCTCTTGTACATATGGTCACCATGAGTCTGAACCAACTCGATGGCACCTAACAGCAACAAGCAACAGCAAATTACATTTTGTTTATAGCTAATAAAGTGAAGCTAATTTTCTTTATCAGTTCTACCGGCATTATCCTTATATCACCATCATTAAAAAAAATCATCTGGCACTGACTTGTGTGTAGAGCTAATTTAAGAGTCATAAGACATGCAAATATAAGGCCCCACCATTTCTCCCTTTGCAGTGGTACCAAACTTACATTTTTTGACTAGAATTTTATTTTGTCATTGGAGACAATTAGGCACTTTCTCAAAAGAGACTGTTCCTGCTCCGCAAGTCTCCTTGAATAGTTGTCTTCAATAAATTATTTTTAATATCTTCAAAGAAGCTTAAGTTTTGTGCTTTAATATGTATTCCATTATAGATCCCTTGAGGCAACAGACAGATGAGGTCAAAACAAGGTCCCAGCTTTTGGGTCTGATCCTAGAAGTCGCTATGTGCATTGGCTGTGTGACCTTGACCTAGTTCTCTACATTCTTCCAGCTTTATTTTTATTTGTATTTGTATTTTTAACTTATAAAACAAGAACATCAAGATGTCAGGGATAGTTATGTCTATCAGAGTTATTAAAAACAAAACCAGAAACATTTTAACTCACAGTGACCCTATAGGACAGAGTAGAATTGCTTCATAGAGTTTCTAAGGATATAATCTTTATTAAAGCAGACTGCTACATTTTCCTCCTGGGGAGTGGCTGGTGGGTTCAAACCACTGACTTTCAGTTGGAATATGCACACACACATAGGTATGTATATATGTAGGTATATATATACATATTTATATATATATAGGTATGTATGCATGTGTGTATATATATATAGGTGTGTCTGTCTATATACATATACACACATATATAGGTATATATAGTTGTGTGTGTACATATATATATATTTATATATTGGATTCATAGCTACCCAAAAGAACAGAGTGTAACTATCCCTATAGGATTTCCTAGGCTGTAATCTTGCTATAAAGGAGCCTTGGTGGTACAGTGGTTAAAGCATCAATTGCTGACTGTAACCACAGGAGCTGGAATAGGACCAGATCAGATTCAGGTCCCGATCAGCCCAGCCCGTCTAAATGGAGTAGCCAACACGGCTGTCAAGACAAGGTGATCACATTTCTTTAGTGGGCCAAGTAAAGGATCTTACTGGGACCTGTATTGCCAAGATGGTTCCATGACACTGAGCAGAGTCTGCTTTCATTTTACTGTTACATTTAACAGAATCAGGAGGTTATATATACTCATGATTCCTTGTTGATCACTGATGGTGAGGAAGAATTAGGAATTGGCAGAAAGTGACCAACAAGCCTTCCTTTAAATAGGCTTGGCTATGGTCCAATGAGGTAAGTTCGATGCCTTTTCATTTCTTGGCGTAAACCTTATGTTTCCTTGTGATTAAGTTTTCTAATCTGTCTGCTCATGTCTGATGGTTGGCCACTTCTTTCTTGGAATTGATTTGTGATCTTTATCTGTAGACTTTCCTGAAGTTAAAACAATGGAAAGAGTAAAGAAAAGTCAATCCTAGCTAGACAGTTCTGATCTGAATCCCCAGAAGGCCGGGGGTAGCTTGCAGTGAAGAAACAGTCAGTCCTAGTCAAATGGTTCTGATTTGAATCCTTAACACAGCCTGGTAAAGAAATGGTCATTTGCAGTTAAACAGCTCTGATCTGAAGCCCCAATATGGCCAGCCCTATTTTGAGGGGCAGGAATGCGACGTAGAGACCACCTTATAACTGAAAAGTGGGTAGTTCGAAATCACCAGCTGTTGCATGGGAAAAAGATGAGGTGGTCTGGTTTCTTAGAGATCTACAGTCTTTGGAACTCTATAGGGTTGTTGAGGGGAAGTTAAACATGGTGAAAATAGGTTTTGGGGAATGTTAAGATTTTCCCGTCTTTGGTGAAGAAGCTGGGGCAGCTAGGGGGCTAGAATGACCAATTTTTCAGTGAGCTACCAGACATTTGACTGCTGTATTTCTAGGACTCCGCAACAGTTACAAACACACACGCAAAAATGCATCATCATCCAACAGGTTCCAACTTGCTGTGAACAGGGTAGAATTGCTCCATAGAATTTCCAATAGCAACTGTCCTTTTCTAGCAGAAGAGCTTTCGGTTAGCAGTAGTATACCTCCCCCACCAGAATGAGCGATTAAATGAGAAGAGAAATGTGGAAAGCATCTCTCAGAGTGACTTTTGCCTAGTAAATAGTAAGGAGGTGTTAGGTACTATATCAGTCTTAAGGGCTGCCATAGCAAAGTACTGCACATTAGACGACTTAAAAGAGAAGAAAATTTATTTTGTCTCAGTTCTAGAGGATTGTCTTCATTAGATACCACGAAGTCAGTTCTGACTTACAGCCGCTCCGTATACAACAGAAGACACCACCGGGTTCTGTGTCATCTTTCTGATTGGTGTTGTGTTTTAGCCCTTTGTTGCAGCCACAATGTCAGCCTGTCTTGTTGAGGGTCTTCTGCTTTGTCGTTGGCCTTGTGCTTTATTAAGTATGATGTCTTTTTCCTGGGATTCATCCCTCTTAACAGTATTTCCAAATACCTGAGACTATGTCTCTCCATCCTCACTTCTAAGGAGAAATCTGGTTGTACAGAACCAAGGTAACTGCCTCTTTGATTCTTTCTGAGAGCTGTCAACAATCTGTTCTATGACTCTTCCGGCTTCTGATGATGGTAGTCAACGCTTGGCTTCTCTCAGCTTGCAGATCACTCCAGTGTTTGCCTTCCTCTTCCCCTGACTGTCTTCCTTCTGTGTTCTGTTTCTATATCTCCTTTCTTGTATAAGGGTATCACTCATGTTGTCTTAAGATCTACCTCAAGTGGGTCATCACGTGTGTATGACCTTAAGTTATGTAACCAAAAAACACTTTCAAAGGCCAAATTCATAGGCAGCAAGTGTGGGGAATTTGCTGTCTTTTTGGAGGATACAATTCAATCTTAGCAACTACTATCATCCTAAATCAAGTAATTTGGTGTAGGTTCCATAACACTCTCATTGATGATAGGTGTCTTTGAGGCAATTCCAACTAATACAGACTCTGTGTACCACAGAATGTAATATTGCCCTGTCCTATGCCAGGTTCACAGTCATTGTTTGGCTTGAGCCCATTGTTGCACCCACTGTATCAGTCCATCTCATCTGGGTACTCCTCTTGTTTTCTGATCTTCTACTTTACCAAACTTGATGCCTTTATCTGGGGACTGACCCCTCCTGGCAGTATTTCCAAAGTATCTGAGACACAATCTCATGTCCATGCTTCTAGAGAATATTCGGATTATGTTTCTTCCCCAGATAGATTTGTTTGTGCCTTTGGCAGTACATGTATTTGAAATTCCTCACCATACCACAATCGAAAGTCTTCAATTCTTCATCAGTTTTTCTAATCCACTGTCAGTCTTTCATATGTGTATGATATGATTGAAAATATGATGGCTTGGTTCAGGTGCACCTTCATGTTCAACCTTCATGTTCAAAGTGACATCTCTGCTTTCCAGCACTCAAGAAGTCTTTGGCCATAGGTTTGCCCAATACGTCTTTTGATTTCTTCACTGCTACTTCCTTGGGCGTTTATTGTGGATCCAGGTAAAATGAAATTGTTGACAGCCACAGTCTTTTCTCCACTTATCATGATGTTTCTCATTTATCCACTTGTGGAGATTTTTGTTTTCTTTATATTGAGTTGTGATCCATACTGAAGGCTGTGGTCTTTGACCTTCATAAGTAAATGTGTGCAGTCCACCTCACTTTCAGCAAAAAAGTTTAATCATCTGCATATTGCAAGTTATTAATGAGTCTGCTTCTAATCTTGATGTTCTGCTCTTCTTCATACTGTCCAGCTTCTTGGATTATTTGCTCAGCATACATATTGAATGGTTATAGTGAAAAGGGGCAACCCTGACACACACCTTTCCATGAACTATCTCCTTATTCTATCCAAACAACTGCCTCTTGATCTATGTGCAGGTTCTTCATGAGCACAATTAAGTGTTCTGGAATTCCCATTCTTCACAATTATCCATAATTTGTCGCAATCCACGCAGTCAAATGCCTTTTCATAGTCAGTAAAATACAAGTAAACATCTTTCTGGTATTCTCTGCTTTCAGTCACAATTCATCTGATATTAACAATGATATTTCTAGTTTTGCATTCTTTTCTGAATCTGACTTGAATTTTTGGAGGTTCTGTGTCTATGTGGCTGCATAGTGGCACATAGTGGCTGCAGCCACTTAGACATGGAAGTGGCTGCAGCCACATTTGCACTATCTTCAGCAAAATTTTACCTGTGTGTGACATTAATGATATTGTTTGATAATTTTCAGTTGGATCAACTTTCTGGAAACAGGCATAAATATGAATCTGTTCCAGCTGGCTGTCCAGGTAGCTGTCTTCCAAATTTCTTGGTGTAGACAAATGAGCACTTCCAGTGCTACATGCCTTAGTTGAAAGATATCATTTGATATTCTGTCGATTACTGGAGCCTTGTTTTTTTTTTTTTTTTTTTTTTAAATTTAATATGACTGAGTGCAAATGCACATTCCCATATAAATTTACATGCCCACCTATATGCAGCTTCCACTGCTCTCCCTGTCCGGTGACAGCACACTATTCCTCCCTGCTCCATACGTGTCTCATCCCCCCAACAGTCTCCTTTCGCCTCCTCTCCACCCACTCGCCTTCCTCTAGCCAGAGGTTTTGCCAGTGTCTTCAGTGCAACTTGAGCTTACTCTTTCAGTACTATGCGTTCTTGTTCATATACTATCTCTTGAAGTGGTTGCATATTGACTAATTCTTGGTGCTATAATGACTCTGAGAATTCCTTCCATCTTCTTTTGATGCTTTCTGTGTTGTTTAATATTTTCTGACTCGACGGCACTTGGCCGTAGGTTCCTTCAGTATTACAATTCAGGCTTGAATTTTTCTTCAGTTCTTTCAGCTTGAGAAATGGAAAACATATCATTCCCTTTTGATTTTCTATTGCCATCTTTTTTTTTTACATGTCACTGTAATAGTTTGTCTTCTTGAGTTGCCCTTTGAAAACTTTGTTCTGTTGTTTTACTTCATTGATTAGTCCTTTTACTTTAGCTGCTCGATGTTCAAGAGCAAGCTTCAGAGACTCTCCTGACATCCACTTTGATCTTTTCTTTCTTTTTAATAGACTTCTTCTTTTTCTTTTTTCCTTCATTTATGTTGTCCTTAATGTCAGTCCACAACTTGTCTGGTCTTTGGTTATTCCTGTTCAGCATGTCAAATCTATTCTTGAGACAGCCTCTAAACTCAGTTGGGATATAGTCATAGTCATACTTTGACTGTCATGGACTTGTTCTAATTGTCTTCAGTTTCAACTTAAACTTGTATATGAACAAACGATGATCTGTTTCACATTTGCCCTCTGGCCTTGTTCTGACTGATGATCTTGAGTTTTTTCTATTATCTTCTTCAAACGTAGTCGGTTTGATTCCTCTGTATTCCGTCTGGTGAGGTTGACACGTATAGTCACCATTTATGATGGTGAAAAGAGGTATTTGCAATGAAAAAGTTGCTGATCTTGGAAAATTCTGTCATTTGATCTTCACCAACATTTCCATCACTAAGACCATATTTTCCAACTACTGAACCTTCCTTATTTTCAACTTTTGTTTCCGTAATCTAAGGTAAAGTAAAATAGGGTTTTATTTATTGAGTTGAATCAAAAACTAGACAATTTTCTGAAAGTTATCTCTGAAATGAAGTGAATATTTGAAACAAGAATATAGACTTTCAATATTATTATGCCTTAAGAGATAACATGAGTTATAATTACTGTGTAGATACACCAAAATCTGAACCAAATCTGTTACTGTCAAGGTGATTCTGACTCATATCAAAAAGCAAAACAAAAACAAAAACAAAAACTTTTGCCATTGAGTTGATTCTGACTCATAGCATCCCTATAGAACAGTGTAGAACTGCCCACTAGCATTTCCAAAGAGCAGCTGGTGGATTCATGCTACCAACCTTTTGGTTAGTAGCTGTAACTCTTAACTACTGTGCCACTAGGCACAGGTATAGTAGGTATAGTAGTAAATAAATTACATGTCTTACTATATATAGGTATAGTCGGCACTGGGCTCGGCAGTTAATAAATTACGTGTCTTACATTTTAGTTATGGCTTCTACTCACTGCTTCACAGAGCACTTCCTCAGTCCTCTTAGGTTGGATAATCTGGAAAGGATTTAGAAAACAGATTTGAAAACGTGTAGTGAGGGAGTTGACTATTTGCACTGGATATATGATAAGGATATGTTGAATCTTAGGAGGGGAAGCAAGAGGTATAGTTGTAAGAGAATATTTTCTTCTTGACAGGAAGATTTAATAAATTTATTAACAGCAGTACTAGATATTGTTTCTACATTTTGTTTCATCATAAATTTTGCTGCAGTACGTTATTTCTCTTCGGCTACCTCAACATGTCATTATAAGTAGAAAATTCTCTCCTACCCTCTTGAATAGGTGTTCATAGTACAATTTTAGCATACTCTGGTCCTGACACCATGGCATCACTTCCTGCTATTTTGAAAGTTCGTTGGTCATAAGGGTTGCCCATTATTTGCTTAACTCCCTGGAAACTGTGCACTTAAACCATAAAAGCCCACTCTGTTAGACTGAGCCCCGCATTACTACATTTGCCCAAGGCTCGGAAGGATTTATCATGGTACTACATCATGCACTTGAATTTGAGCTGACAGAGATATATAATACGGTTTAGCTGAAGTAGTTGATGTTGTCTAAATGATAACTCTTGACCTGGGAAACTCTGAAGTAATGAAAGGAGGATAAATTTGCATGATTTGTGCCATAAGCAATATTTATAATGTAAGAGGGCTTTAAAGATTAATACATTCCCCGAGCAACACATGAAAGGAGACAGGAAAGGTTACTCGATGATCACCCAAATGCTCTATTTATTTGCAGTGCTTTCATCTGGAAGATTTTCTCAGGACTTTTTTGTTTTTTTAATGTTCATTAATTTAATATACAAAGAAGACATTGATATTTTGCTAATTCCAAAATACTTTCTGGAAGTTTAACTCTCTTAATCAAGGAGCCGAGACACAAGATTGCTTGAAGAAAGAGTTGATGGATGACCTCTCATTAGTTAAGTGGCCTACAGTACTTCTTAAGTTCTTATATCATTCTCTTCTTATTTTGAGTCTCAAATAGCTTGAAGTATTTTTTGCAAAGTATTTACATTATTGCTTTCTTTACTTACCAATTAGAAGGGAAAATTGAGTCTTATAAAGCTTTCACAAAAATATAAAAGTATGTTAGAGTATTAAAGTTTCAGATTGACAATATGCTCAATTATAGTCCTTAAAATTTTTTCAGAGTTGTTTAGGCATTTTCTACTTTCTATAAAAAAGTAGTGTTCAAAATGGCTTCCTCTGCCTGACTTATTTTTCCCACTGTAAAAACTAATTCATCATGGCTGTGACCAGAGAGTTTTACAAAGCATATTCAAAAGAAATTAAAAGACTAAGTCTAATTTGATACCTACATGTATTCTGATTTGAATTCCCTTGGCAAATGATGCATGATAGTATCCATGTGTCTCTATAATTCCAAATAGCTCATTGAAAAGTGAGCAATTCTGTCCAGCAAACGTTCTGTTTACTTCTCGGTGCCCAGTGGCTTTGAAGATATGGAATAGAATGTTTATTCTGGAAATGAGGCCAGTGGTTGAGCATGATGTCGTCTTTGTCAGCTTCCTCTTGCTTTGCTTTCCCATCACAAATTTTCTTGCACAGTTTTCATTATCTGTCTGGCAGATTTGATCTCAGTCAGAAAAAGAAGTTTAGGTATTATGACTTGCTTTATAATATCCTTTGAGGCAGAGATAAATAAATTCATTCTGCCTTATCTCATGTCTCATGGTGCATGACCTAATATTACTTCCATTTTACAAATGAGGGGAATCATTTAGGAAACATAATCAAGGTAATACAAGAAATAAGTACAGATCTAGTTCTGAACTTTTCTTTCCATATTAAACAGTATTTTTTTCTGTGAGTTCAGCTGCTGAACTGCGAGGATAAAACAGAGGAAATTACTTCTATTTTTCCCATTATAGGCACGTAGGACACGTGTATTGATTAAGGATTATCATTTGGGTCTATTGTAGAGTTAACAGTATGATTTGTACATAATGTGAAGGTAGACATGATAGTTAACAGTCATCCTAGCAAATTAAATAATCCAAATTAAAGGAATTGTTTTTGCAAACATGTCTTGGCTTTATAATTAAAATGCCATGAGTTGGATCCGACTCGATGGCACTTGGCTTTGGCTTGGCATTTTTGCTCAGAGTAGTTTCTGTTTTCATTTTACTTGATATGAAGGAAAGTATGTTGACTGCCACTATGAAGAACAATTTTCACTGGAGTTTTATAGACACACTGGAAAAGTCTCTCAATTTTGTTGACCTAACAGGCAAATTCACCCTCTCTTTACCTTGGCTTGCTCTTCCTGATGATATAAGCTGTAGCTAATATTGTAGGCTAAGGAGTCGAGCAGGGCTCAATGTCAGTCCTAAAACTTCATTTTCTAGCTGTGTGACACTGAGTAGGCTACTATGGTCCTCAGTTAGTCTTTAGGTGGAGCAAACAGTTAAGCAGTAAACTATTAGGTGAAAAGCTGGTGGTTCCAACCCACCCAGAGCCCTCTTGGAAGATAAGCCTGACAATCCACTTCCCAAAGGTCACAGCCCGGAAAACCCTGTGGAGAAGTTTTACTCTACACGCATGGCGTCGCCTCTGATGAGAAATGACTTACAGCAACTAATAACAGTTACTGTCCTTATGCATCAGTGCCTTTGCTTTTAAAACAAGAATAACAGTAGGTTGAATGATGTCTCCCCAAAATTCATGTCCATGTAGAATTTCAGAATATGATCTTATGTGGAAACAGGGTATATGCAACTTATTTAAAGATGTTGAGATAAAAATTATCCTGGATTTGGGGCAGTTTCTAAGTTCAGTGAAGATGACCTTATGAAGATGGAGGAAGGATCTGAGTTGAGCTTCCATGAGCTGTGGAAAGCCAGGGGCCACCATAGCTGAAAGGGGTGTGGAAGAAGTCTCCTCTAGAGTCTTCAAAGGGAACAGGGCCCTGCTGACACCTTGGTTTTGGACTTTGGGTTCCCAGGAAATATGAGAGGATGAATTTCTAATGTTTTAAGACATGCAGTTTGTGATAATCTGTTACGGCAGCTCTAGGAAAACAATTTGTATTGCTCTTCTAGAACTATTTTTTTGAATAGCAAAATGTTGCATATCAACATCCTTCATTTGTAGTAAGTGGTTTAAATGCTTACTATTATATTATTTCCTTAGAGTCTCTTTATGTCTTAAAAGCAAGGATAAACCATGGGGGGGGGGGAGGGAATTGCCTTTGAGTCAATTCTTACTCATAGTGACCCTATAGAACAGAGTAGAACCGCTCCACAGAGTTTCCAAGTAGTACCTGGCAGATTTGAACTGCTGACCTTTTGGTTAGCAGACATAGCACTTTACTACTACACCACAAGGGTTCCTGGCAAAGTGAGAAGAACATCAGAAGTTTCTTCTTCTTTCCTGAAGGCAGAGATTTCCTCCTACTCAGAGCAATGGTGACTATTATTTATTTCTTCATTTAACAACATCTGTGCCTTGTCATCATAAATACATGATTGTTGCTCCAGTGTGGCCCTAAGTTTCTTGAGCAAAGTGTCTGGACTCTGATTTCTATATCAATACCATGGCATGTATTTGGAACCCAATAGAATTTTAGAAAGTAATTTCTTTCAAAACCCGTGTGTACATATTTAGCTAGTAAACAAATAACTGCATTGAAACAACCTCTTTACTCACCTCATCTGGTCCCCAATGACTCTTTTCTTTGCCCAAAGATAAAAGAAATATTGAAGGGAAGACATTTTGATGACATTCAGGACATCAGGGTAATACTGTGACAGCTCTGATGGCCATTCCAGAGAAAGAGTTCCAAAACTGCTTTGAAAGACTGACTAGGCACTGGCATTGGCTCACAGCTGCCTAAGGGGAGTACTTTGGAGGGGACAGTAGTGATATTCAACAATCAGGTGTGTATCATTTTTTCTAGGATGAGCTTGCGAACTTAGCTGGCAGTCCTCATACATTCAGATGACCTGATTTCCAGTCACGGTTTTTGCTCTAAATAAACTACTTTTTTCTCAAGCAAGTCACTTCATCATGAGCTGTGTGGTCCTCATTTGTAAAATGGTGGTAATATTACCTCTCTACTGTAGAATTATGTGAATCATGCTAGATAATGCAGATGAAAGTACTTTAAACTTTAATCACATGCCAAGAATTGAAATCTCTAACTTGAAAATAAGAATGAGAGTAGGCTTTTATTATATTGCCTCAATGCATAATAAAACAGCTACATTTATGTGCTGGAAATGACAGTTTGATTTTGAAAATACACTTGGAATACAGTCATTTACTGATGGATGTGATCTGCTTATAAACAAGAGCCAATATTAGCACTGTTCCACATCTGTCTGAATCTGTTATTATATGACATGAAGACATGTAGAAATTTTAGGAAAACAATCATGGAAAGGTAATCACCCGGATGAATGCCTGCTTGCCGACACCATGGATTCCCATTAGGAAGGAGGAGATCAGCCTGAAGAAGAACTGAAGTAGGATGAGAATCAGTTTTGTTATTTCTTTACAACTCCCAGACTGACCTTTCTCCTTCCTGGATGAACAGTCTTGAAATTCAACCTTCCTTCTAGGCCTTTAATAAACGTAGACAAGGTTTGTTTCTACTTCTTTCAGAGGCTGGAGGGAGAAATGTTGAAATACCACATGAAATGCCTTGCTTATAGGGTTTCCTGCTGAGTCTGGAGGCTGAAGTGCTGAAAATTCTCACAAGTAATCCAGGCTTCAGGATATTTCCAGACGAACTCAATAGCCCCCAGGGACGGGGGTCAACTTCAGGTGAATACCCAGAGTCCTTGTATGTTCAGTGTGCCTCAAAATTGTCCCACCCAAGGGGTGTAACTGGAGATTTTAAATAAATTCTTTAAATGATATTTTTATTTATTGCATTATTGTTTGTGATGACTGCAAAGTTTGGGATTGGAAAAGAATGGGTATTTTTCACTTCACTTCAAATATTAACTGTGTTATGGAAAGTGTATCTCCTTTTTCTTTTTTTTTAAAATGACCTTTCCTTAACAAGAGGCTTGTGGAAAATGAAGCATTACCTGTCTTAATAGGTCTCAGTTTCCTGCATTGCCTGTTCCAGTGATATTTCAGAGTCTATTAAAAAGGACACAAAATTGCACAGCAGGAAAACACCACAAGATATTCCCCTGAAGCTCTGTTTTGTAGATTATCTGAAGGAAAAATAGGAAACTATTTGCTATTATTATTAGTTTATTTTTGTTGTCACTTTTATTTTTATTTTTCTCACTGTGATAAAGTGAAAGTATACAATCCAAATCAATTTTTCATGCCCACCTATCTGCAGCTCTATCTGCTGTCCTTATCCAGTGAAAGCACATTCCTCCTTTCACTGGATATTTCTAGCATTGTCTTAAAGAGCACCTGTCCCCTCCTCTGCACCCTCTTCTCTACCATCTAGAAAGAAACTGGTAGGACTGCATCTTATACATGTATACAGCCATAAAGTACACACGCCATGTGGTCACACTATGTCTCCGGCTTCAGTCCATTCTTGTGTGAAGAGTCGACCTTAGTACTGGTTTCCAGTCAGGGTCAGCAAAAAGTCTAGGGGCCATGTTCCCAGGGGATCCTCCAGGCTATCAGACCATCAGTTCTGGTCTCGCAGAATTCTTGAGCTGCACACCTCTTTTTCTCATATTGCTTCAGGGACTTTTGTGTCCCCCATCACAGCTGCCTTTGGTGGTAGCTGGGTTCCATCTGGTTCTTGTGGTCTCGTGGTGCTACAGTCTCCCATTGATATGGGTCCTTCTGTCTCCTGGGCTCTTTTTTCCTTGTGTCTTTGTTGTTCTTGTTCCTCATCTGTTCCAGATGACCTGGAACCATTTGGTGTACCTCAGGTGGCAGCTTGCTAGCTTTTAAACCTTAGATGCCACTCACCAACATGAGGCGCTGGCAGCTTGCTAGCTTTTAAACCTCAGATGCCACTCACCAACATGAGGTGCCGAAGACTGTCTTAGCAAAAGACTAGTTGTGCCAACTGGTCTTGAAGTCCTATGAAAACATGATCCCCAGGCCCACATCCCTGCTGCTCTATCCTTTGATATACTGGGTTGAGTTTAGAAAATCTTTCAGTTTATGGTATAGTCCAGTTATGTTGATCTGCTCTCTACTCCGTGCTGTCACTGCTTTCACCCAATCAAATTCCTACCTACTATCTAATCTGTGCCCAACCCTCTCCCTCCTTCCCCACCCTTGCAGCCATCAAAGCATCTTTTCTTCTGTGCCTAAGTTTATTTTTCAGTCCTTGTCTCAGAGGCCTCATACAACACTTGTCCTTTTGCTGCTGACTGATTTCACTCAGCATAACGTCCTCTGGTTGAAACTAGGTTATGAGATGCTTCCTGAAATCATCATTGTCTTTATCATCACATAATGTTTCATTAAATATCTGTACTGTAGTTTGTTTATCCATTCATCTGTTGATGGGCACTTGTTGTCATACCCTTGGTGTAAAATGTTGCTCTTCCTCACTAACAAATTGTTAAGGCTACTGATGTAGCCAAACAAATGGTCAGAACTGAATCAAGAGGTGAGACTGTAATCAAGTACTGATCATTAAAATGTCAGGACTCTCATGGCTGTTGAGTCAATTCCAACTCATAGTGATCCTATAGGACACAGTAGAACTGTCCCTTAAAATTTTTAAGGAGTAGCTGGCACGTTGGAACTGGCCATCTTTTTTTGGCGAGCAACCACAACACTCAACCACTGTACCACTGGGATTTCAGGTATAGAGATGTTCAGTTTTTGCTGCTGGCCTTAACTGGAAACCAGTACTGAGGCTCTTCAGACAAGAGCAGACTGGACTTGAGGACACAGTGTGAACATACGGTGTGTGTACTTTATGGTTCTATGCATTTATGGGACAAAGTCCTACTGGTTTCTTTCTAGATGGTAGGGAAGAGGGTAGAGAGGAGGGGACAGGTGCTTATTAAAGAGGGTACTGGAAATATGGATTGAAAAGGAGGAATGTGCTGTCACTGGGTGAGGAGAGCAGGTGGTGCTTCAAATAGGCAGGCATGCAAAATTGATTTGGACTGTATACTTTCACATAACTGCAATTTGAAAAAGGTAAGAGAAAAAAGAAATTTTCAATTTAAAAAGTGATACTGCAGTGTAACAATCATTCAAGATATTCTTCTGCCTGTCATTTTTAATAAATTAGACAATTATACCAGAATATCCTTTACTTTGCTATTTTAAACTATTATTAAATATTTGAAAATAATAAAAATCAATCAATTCCCACTTAAAAAGATTAATATGGTTTGAAAAAGTAATATGAAATAAATACATAAACAAGTGATTTTGTTCATATTACAATGCAGCTGGAGAGTAATTATTCTTGTAAGATTATTATTTTTATTGATTGACATCTGCTGTGATTCAGCACCCATCCCCTGTGTCTTTACTTCATCATGTACATTGTTCCTCATAAAAACAAAACTATCACTTGTTGTGCAAGTTTTGAATCTAATACAGTGTAGTTACATATGACAATGATTTTATTGATTTTGTATGCATTTATATGTTGTAGTAAAACACAGAGATTTTATAAAACCCACCACCATTAAGTTGATTCCAACTCAAACTAATCTCTGTTCCAGTAGAGTTTCCAGATTATGTAGAACCAGGTAAGCAGTGATTTCAGAAAGGATACCCACCCATGGGGCAGTGATTAAGTGTTACTCCTGCTAATCAAAAGGGTGGCAGTTCAAATTCACAAGGCACTCTTTTAAAACTGTATGGGGCAATTCCACTCTGTCCTATAAGGTTGCTATGAGTTACAATCTACTTGATGGTAGGGGGTTGATTTTTTTTTAATGTAGTTTTTAATTAGATATTTTTTTTGAAAACATCATTCTATTCTCACAATATGTTGAGACCACTTCAAAGCAGAGGCCTGCTGGTGCTTCTCTGAGACAAAATTTAGTAGATAAATGTTCTGCGAAATATTAGGATGACAACGCTGGTTTAAATCTCATCTTTTTTGTTACACTGGTCAAAAGTCATGAGTGACAAATGTAGAAAATTGTTATAGTCATTTATATAATTTTAGATCATTAGAGAGACCTTCTCGGGCACTGCTGAGTTGGTCCTGACTCATAGTGGCCCTATGTACAACACAGAGTAGAGATAAATACATAAGCAAGGTCTTCAAGGTAACCAGCATATCTTTCCTTTTATTCTTTTCTCCACAACTCTTCCCAGCATTTCTTCTGTGAGTAAAATTGGAAAGCAGGTATACAAGTGGAGGTAGCTTATTGAATGAGCCAGTGTAGGCAGAAAGCAAATTTATTTTTTTCCTATGACATTGCTTTATCCTCATCCTCTTCATGCATTCTTCAATTCTGTTCTCACCCCTTTAAGTGGAACACTAGTTCTCATAGCTTTTTCTATTTATTTAATTTTATATAACGTACGGAACAGCTAGGAGTCCTTGGGTGGTGCAAAGGGTTAAACACTCAGCTGCTAACTGAAAGGTCGGTGGTTTGAGTCCACCCAGGGATACCTCAGAAGAAAAGACTGGTGATTTACTTCTGAAAACTCAGCCACTGGAAAACCTCATGAAGCCCAGGACTCCTCTGACACGTGTGAGATTGTTATGAGCCAGAACTGACTCGAGGGTAACTGATTAAGGTATAGCTAAGGTTTCCAATAATTCATGTTTGCCCAGGTTTGAGGGATTTTGTCAGATGAGAGACTTACAGTGCTAAAAGCAAGAAATCCTTGAAAAATTGGGGAGTTGATTACCTGTGTTATACAGTCTAGAAATCATGTAGGAAGCCTGGTTGCGTAGTAGCTACGGCTGCTAATGGGAAGGTTGGCTGTTCAGATCCACCAATAATATGATTCCAACCTTTCTCAGTCCTACCTTAGGCTTAGAAATCTGCAGTGCTGAAAAAATTATGATTATATTTTCACTATGTCTGCCTTTACTATTCTCCTTCTCCATTCTCCTCACAAGGCTGCATCTGACTGCTCCAAGTTTGGTGGAGAAAGAACAGAAAGGGCTCCATAGACTGGTAGAGTCAAGCCAATCTCAGTAAGTTTTGAAAAAAGCCTACCTTTTCTTTCACTCTTCTAAGAAATTTTACTAGATGCAAAGGAAAAACGCCTTTCATATCGGGGGTTTTGGGAAGATATGATTTCAGCAAATGAGCTCTGCTCTAATAAGCTTTATCTGTCCTCATGTGCATAGGCTCTAAGACCTCAAAAATAGTGTAAGACTCATTTATAAGTAGCTTTGAAACTACTTTGAATTATTCTTCCACCATGACTTATTCAACAAGTAGATTTCAAATGCTACATCTTTCATATGCTAGGTCTGCACATTTAATTGTCTACCAACTTAACTGTTCTAAGCACTACATATCTCATTGCTGAATATCACTAAGATTATCTTTGAAGTACTTCTCCTGGGAAGCGACACACCAGTGTAGTGCCTAGTCCATTCTTCAAAGCAACATTGGAACTCTTTCTGGAGTGGCCATTATGCATAGTGGCAAGGTGGCAAGTTCACGAACTTAATTGTCTAGTTGTCTGTAAGGGAGTCTTTAGCATGTAAATAACTGTGTTGGAACACCCTCCCTACTCACCTGATCTGGCCCCCAGATAAAGGAAATACTGAAAGAAAGACATTTTGATGACATTTAGGACATCAAGCATAATCAACAACAGCTCTGATGACCATTTCAGAAAAAGAGTTCCCAAAGTGATTGGAAGAGTGGGCTAGGTGTTGGTGTCAATGTATAGCTTCCCAAGGGGAGTACTTCCAAGGTGACCTTAGTGATATTCAGTAGTGAGCTTTTTATAGTATGAGTTCTCAAACTTAATTGACAATCCTTGTATTCTCGATGCTCGACTCATCAGATTTGCAAACATTTTCTCCTATTCTGTAAGTTGGATTTTTACTTTCTTGATAATTTTCTTCAACACACAAACTTTTTAAATTTTTGTAAAGTTCAGTTTATCTACTGTTGTTGGTATTCATGCTTTTGGATAACCTAATTTTTAATGTAACATGTCATTACATCTGCGATACGCTGTTCATCACACCAGCCAAGGCTTGCGTGAAGAGGACTTAAAAAGGTAGGGTAAACCAAAAGACAGAGATTATTGGGTGCTTTCTTGGAGGTCAGCTATCACAAACAAGTAGTAACTTCTGAACCAGATGAAGTGTGAAACTTCCGGTTTTAAAGTGGCAGAAGATATCACCACAGGCCTCATGGAATATTAGAAAAGTGGACTGACATTTGCAAAGAAAATGTAGATTCATCCTCAACATTCTAGAGAAAAAGATTCAGTACCTAATTTTGAATTAAATATTTTTGCTTTCCTGAACTCACTGGTATCAAAGATGTTTAAAGAATTAAAAAGGTATTACCATACAACAAATGAGTAGTTACAGACTGATGCCTTATGACTAATACCGAAAAACAACATAACAGCATTAGGATTCTCTGACTCTATACTTGAACAATTCTTTTTATGTCCACACATATCCCAAAGAAAACAAATGTGTAATTGTGCATATTTACCACCAATCAACTGAACTGCTACCAACTGGTGCACACTGCTTGTTGTGGTATGGACAATGCCACAACCAGCTGGTATAAATGACCAGCCAGAGCAAAGATCTGAATACATACCCCTACTTACCAAAATACCAGAGGGTTAACTCTTCCTAGCTGCTGGTTTTTGAGAGTATTGGTGAGTTCATTAAAATGTTATGCATCCTGGCCCTAAAAGGGAAATGTTAGTATTCTGTAGACAGAAATGTGAAGAGAGATGGATTGTCAATAATGATCTTTCAGGCTTAATCCCATACTAAAATACTGTATCTGTTTAGTGGGTTTGATTCTTACACACAGATTATGGAAAACATGAGAAAAACTGGAGGTATAACCAAGCCTACCTTTATTTATTGTAATGCTATAATGATAATACAGAAGCAATAATGCTTTATTTCAAACATATTGATATTCTCAAATAAATGTTAAACTGCATTGTATCCTATAACAATAAGAATAAACCAGAACTGTCTTAGAATATTTGATGTGTGATCCTTGCTTACCTTAATAACAAATTATATTTAGGCTAAGGAATAAAAAAGAAGGATACCTCTGGTTCCACATTCCCTTCTAAATCTAGCTTGAATTTCTGTCCATTCCCTGTCTGTGTATCACTGCAACCGCTTTTGAATGATCTTCAGCTTAATTTTACTCACATGTGATATTAATGATTATTGCTTCATAATTTCTGCATTCAGTTGAATCACCTTTCTTGGGAATAGACATAAATATAAATCTCTTCCAGTTGATTGGCCAGGTAGCTGTCTTCCAAATTTCTTGGCAAAGACAAGTGACCACTTTCAGTGTTGTATCCATAAACTGAAATACTTCCATCAGTATTTCTTCAACTCCAGGAGTCCTGTTTTTCACCAATGCTTTCAGTGCAGGTTTGACTTTTTTCTTTCACTGTCCTCAGTTCCTGATTACATGGTTCCTCCTAAATTGGTTGAATGCCAGCCAGTTCTCTTCGGCTTTGTGATTCTGTGGATTCCTTCCATCTTTCGGGATGCTTTCTGTGTGGTTTAATACTTCCCCAGTAGAATCCTTCACTACTGCAACGCGAGACTTGAATTTTTTCTTCAGTTCTTCCAGCTGCAGAAATGCTAAGCATGCATTTCCTTTTGGTTTTCTAATTCCAGCTCTTTGCATGTGTCACTATAATACTTTAGTTTGTTTTCTTGAACAAATTGTTCGGTTCTTTTATTTCATCAGGTCTTCCTTTTGCTTTAGCTACTTGACATTTAGGAGCAAGTATCAGAGTCTCTGCTCTCATCCATTGGTCTTCTTTTTCTTTCTTATCTTTTTAATGACTTCTTTCTTCACATATGATGTCTTTGATGTCATTCTGCAAACGCATCTGGGATTCAGTCATTAATGTTCCACACTAATACGATACAATCTAAACTTTTTATGGTAGTCATGAGAAGCCTGTTACCAGTAGTTTTCCAGGTAAAAGTATTGTCACAGATTGAAAGTCAGGTCATGGGAGCCTATAAAAATCTTTGGGCTTCCAAAGTTCTATTTTGAATGTCATTTCATGTTGAAAATACAAGGAATGACTCTTATTATATCATGTCTGCCTCAGCAATAGAGATATTTTCATACCCTGATAAGAGTCTCTTAGTAGGAGTGTAAATAATAGATAAGTAGACAGATGGTAAAACAATCTGAAAAAAAAAAATCCAGCAAGAAATGACTAGTGCCAAATGCTAATGACATACCTATTTCTAACACTTTGAGACAGAGTGTAAAATAAGCCTGGAGTCATTCTGAGTCATGTCCAAGAGCATCACACTGTTTTTTTTTTTTTTTTTTTCCTCCAAAGAGGAAGTGCGGTTTAAGAAGTAAGTTTCCTAATAGACGTATTTTTCAGTCCAGAAAACTGAGATATATTCTTTATTTGGTGCTACACAACCTAGTTAAGATTCCTACTTAAGCACTTTCCTGCCAAAAGAAAAAAGAGAAAAAGAAAATTGGCTGTTCGAACCTACCCAGGAGAAAAAGATCTGGCAACTAGTTTCTTCAAGATTGTAGCCTAGGAAACCCTACAGGCCGGTTCTACTCTGCCATATGGGGTCACTAGGAGTTGAAATTGACTCAGTGGTAACCAGCAGTAGCAACATGACTGGTTTAGTCAAGAGAAGGCTGGATTTCTGCAACCTGAAGACACAAGAATTTTTAAACCATGGCTTTTTAAAAGACTTCCTCATGAAAAAATATTAATCATGGAGAAAACCTATTCACACACTACCCAGATGTAACAATTGTAGACTTTCTGTTTCTTGCCTTTTATTTCTCCGTGAGCATTTTGGGGTTGTGAATCTTCTCCGTACTAGTGGGTATTCAATGAAAAGCTCTAGAACATGCACTGCACAAACATATCTTTACTTAAATGCACTGTCAGAATGCCTGTTTTTTCCACCATCTTTTTAGTACCCAAGCAAAACCAAATAAGCCCACTGCTGCTGAGTCGATTCTGACTGATGGTGGCCCTACAGAAACAGTACAGCTGCCCCACAAAGTTCCCAAGGATCACCTGGCAGATTTGAGCTGTCAACCTTCTGGTTAGAAGCTGTAGCACCTAGCCACTATGCCACAAAGGTCTCTGCAGTACTGTGTTGTATTAATCTGAAAGTCCTTGACTTTTAGAAAAATTGAACCTGTCTCCACAGAGCTAAGGGCCTGAAGTATTTCCGTTTCTAAACTTGCCCGTTTATATCCTTTAGCTATATTTTAACTGTATTAATCTTTCCCTTGATGTGTAGACATTTCCTGAACTGTCTAGTCAAATGGTATCTAAAGGAGGCTTGATGGATCAATGGTTAACCACTTGGCTGCTAATGCAAGATTGGTGGTTTGTACTCGCCGACTCCACAGCAGTGAGATACAGCAGTCTGCTTCTATAAAGATTACAGCCAGGAAATCCCCTTTGGAAAGTTCTGCTTTGTTGTGTAGGGTCCCTGTGAGTCCGAATCAGCTTGACAGCAGTGGAATACCATTATTTAGAAATTGCATTCTCACTGTTGTCACTCACATCCAATACTACTTTTTAGTTGAATTTCTACATATAATTCTTTCAGCAAAATTCTGTCATAAACTCAGATTTTGTGTGTATGAAACTCATATGAATTTTACTTAAGTTTTTTTAATAATAGGCTAGATATCAAAATTTATTTCTATATCTATTATTGGACATAAGAAATCAACCATCCTTACAATAGTTACTTTATTGAAAGGTGTGGTTCTGTCATATTCTGGCCTTCATTATTTATAATCATAATTCAATAGTATTTTAAATGTTGGAACTTTCTAATTTTTCTGTTTATACCTCTAATTTTCCTATAAACTTATTGTTAAACCAAAACTGGAATTTGGGGATCCTTTGAATTACAGCCATAAGCTTTATTTTTCAAAGTCCATCTTTAGGTAATCATTTCTTTACACATTTTTATCTTCTCAAAGATTATTTTTATCTTTTCTCAACATTTAAATGCATCCAAATCCTATCTGTGACACAAATTTGTTTTATAACAGTATTGTTTTTCCTTTATTTCTTTTTCTTCTTTTTATTGTGAATTCTTATTTTCTCATTTGGCTTATAATTTGCTCTAGAACGAATCATATGTGTATATATTTTTATTCAGTACAAGGCACTGTGTGCATAAATGTTCAATGAATGTGATTTTGTATGATCAGAGTAGAGAATACTTGTCAAGAATTCAAAACTATGTCTACGTCTTTGAATGAGACATTTGTTTTCTATTGGCATGATAGCTTTTTTATGATTATTAGCATTATTGAAGAATTATAACCAAATAAGGAATTTCATTTGTATTTGGAAGACATTTAAATTCAATTATTTGTCTGTTGCACAAGGCAAATCAGAAAGATTGAAGAGTTGAAATTACATTATCAGCCTTTAACCAAAACAGCATCACATTGGGTTCCCATTTGAGTATAGCTAAAATTTGACTTTTTCCCTTTCTTTTAGATTGTGTAGCTTTTCATTACAAAAACCAGCATTAGTAGATTTTCTGCTAGATACTTAAGATACATTTATTTAAAAGCTGTTGGTGGTGGGTTGTATTCATGATCATAGCAAATTTACTGACATATCAATGAAAAATCTAATTTCCCAGGATTTTTCAATATTCTCTATTTTTAGTGAATATTTATAACCTTTTCCCATCACACCCCACCCCCAATATTTCTGCAGCTCATCAGCCTGGAGTTTCATAATGAAAGAGATATAAATAACAATTACAAACACAACACAAACTCTCTGTGCTCCAAATTCTTAACAGTGTCTTACTCTCTCAGCCAATGACTGGCTTCCATTGGCAAAGTTTTATGAAGACTTCTACATTCTCAGATTCATTAAGTTTGTTCTCTCTAGCTTTCCTTTCATTCTCACTGCTGCCTTCTCAAACTTGATGGTGTGAGCTAGCATTTGAGTCACCTCACGCTTTTATCACCACGATTGACTTGGTAATATATTATTGTTTAATGCACGCATATCAACTCCCTTGCTCTTCTATCACATCGTTATTTTTCTATTTCACCTGTGGCTGTTCTGTGGGGGGCAGAGAGGGGGATCTTACAATACTCTTAATACTACAACACTTTGATATATGTTTTCACCTCTTCATAGTTAGCATCCACTTTTGCCTAAGTACAGATTTTACACGTTTTCCATCCTTTCAAATCTGTCTACAGTACTAACTCCAGAATTTTTTAAAAAAGGAATGGATACAAGTGATTATACAAATTTTTTTCTCCTTCCCAAAAAGTTAGTCATCACACCAACTTTTTGTTGTTGTTTTGTTGTTTGTTTTTAACAAGAACCTGTCATAAAAGCTAAAAATCCCTTCAGTAAGAGTGAGAAGAATGGATTGTAGATTAGATACCCTCAAGACGTGATAACTCAGCTGATGGGGGAGGACTCCTGAAGACAGAGCATTATAACTTGACTTAAAATCATTGCTGGAGATGTATCAATCAGTTGGAAAAACATGTAGAAGTTAACATCATAATTTAGCGAATAATTTCATGGAGAACAGTAAAAGGAAGAAGAAACCAAGTTGTCAATCATCCGTTCTACTTTATAAAGTAAATAACATGTAAGCGGTAGACTAACCATGAATCAGAAGGAATAACAGATTTAGCTATGATAATTATAACATCATATATGTAAATGATTTTTTGCACTCATGACAGAGTGACCTGTAAGACATGTGGATAGAGATGACTTAAATGTAACTTGAACTATAAGCCTGTAGCTCAGAAGGAGAGTTATAGATCAGTATCATGAATTTTGGAGTCATGGTCGTACAGGTGGGAAAAAAGACTGGAAAGTTACATCAAAGCTTTTCCAGAATCTCATATAATGTGCCTCAAGAAAAAAAATACTTTGATAGAATGTTGTTGTATTTATAAAACAACTAAGTACATAATTAACTTTGTTCACTACTAGATATTTTCATTTAGACTTTATTATTATTATTTTTTAAATAATTGTCAGATTTTACAAGTTTTCTAGGAATTGTAAAGTTATTTCTCTCTGTCATCATTTAAAGAAAAACAAGAACAGTTCATGAATTAATTATAACAAAACAAAGCTCCACAGTTACAAATTAAAAAAAATCCATGTATTTTTTTAACTCTTCAATTTTCCTGTTCTTTAGTCTCTAATGTTCAGCTAGAAAAAATAATCAATAGAGAAAGCACAACCAAAGTGCTCCTTAGAGGCAAGAATGGACAGACCACATCTTACTTTGGAAATATTGTTAGGAGGGATCAATCCCAGGAAAAGCACATCGTGCTTGGTAAGGCAAAAGGCCAGGGAGAAAGAGAAAGACCCTCAGCAAGATGGGTTGACAAGACGGCTACAGCAGTGGGCTTAAGCCTACCGACTGGCGTGGCATGGGACTGGGCAGTGCTTTGTTCCTTTGTACATGGGTTTGCTATGAATCAGAACCGACTTGATGACACCTAGCAAAAACAATGGAGAAAAATAAGAGTTGAATAAATACATTTACAAAAGAATTTGGTCTGACAATTTTCTGTAAAAATGTTTATTTTTAAACAAAATACCAGAAATGGATTTAATCATTTGGAGATTTGTAGAAATAATTAGCCAACAGCACTGTTTTGTGTGTGAGCTACTAATTTGTTGCTTATATATCACCTCAGGTATCTAGTGCTGCTGTAACAGGAACGCCCACAAAAATAAGTTTATTCTCTCGTAGTCTAGTAGGCTGGAAGTACAAATTCAGGGCATCAACTCTAGGGGAAGGCTTTCTCTGTTGGCTCTGGAAGAAGGTCCTTGCCATCAATCTTCCCCTGCCTAGGAGCTTCTGTAAACTCCAGGTCCATGAAAATGCACTCTGTTCTCAGCATTGCTTTCTTGGTGGTCTAAGGTCCGCTGTTTCTTCTTCACTTCTTTCTCCTTTCATCTCCTGTAAGATAAAAGGTGACACAGGCCATACCCCAGGGAATCTTCTGTTACATGGGATCAGGGATGTGAGCTGAGAAAGGGTGTCACATCCTACCATAATCATCTTCAGTGTACCCCAATCCTGCCCCATTAACCACAGGCAGAGATTAGGGTTTACAGCACATAGGAAAATTACATCCATAACAAAGAGGAGGACAACCACACAATACTGGGAGTCATGGCCTAGCCAAACTGATACACATATTTCTGGGGACACAATTCAACCCCTGACATATATCATACAGCCAGGTTTCCACAGAGAGTTAGGCCTTGACTTAACTAGAGAGGTGATTCACTTTCGGAAAGTAAGGATTCTATACGCATATAGAGATACAAATCTTCTGCTGGAAAATATGAGAGAACAGATTAGAACCAAAGAAAAGTAAAGAAGAAAAGAAGAAAACAAAATCCAGGGCCATTGAGTTGGTTCCATAGTTACCTTATAGGGCAGAGTAGATCTGCTCCGTAGACAGCTACAGTTTTGAACTGTGTATGTCAGATGACACAAAGACGCATGGACTACCTACCATCCTACTTTACACTATTCATTTTTATATTTGGGGTACCTTGTACAGTTCCTTGGAAACCCCAGTGATGTGGTGGTTAAAAGCTGAGGTTTCTAACCAAAGGATCAGTAGTACAAATCCACCAGGCACTCCTGGGAAGCTCTATTGGGAAGTTCTACTTTGTCCTATAGGGGTGTTGTGAGTCAGAATTGACTCAATTGCAACTGGTTTGGTCTCTGGCTTGGGTGTAGTTCCTTACAGCAAAAATGTTCAAAACATATGTATTGAATGAAGAATAAACAAATAAATAAATTTTGCAAACAACAATGGCCTTCAAAATGAAAAACCCAACATCATTTACCAAAGTCTGAAATGTTGGTTTTCTCCAAGACTGTGTATGCTTTTCTTACTTCATACATCATTCCTTGTGACATAATGCCTTTGCAAGACCTTTTTAGGGACACTGTGTTTTGTTGACCCTGTATAAAAGTTTGTTAATCTTCAGTGTACCTCAATCCTGCCCCATTAACCACAGGCAGAGATAACGGTTACTACTCATAGCATTGGAATACTCAGATGATGAAACCTTGCTTGCTGTATAATTATTACTGTTATTACCAGTTTCTGAATATATGCTAATTAAATTATTCCATATCCATTAAGCATATAGTTTCTAAACTCTATCTCCTCTAAGCCAATATTTTAAAATACTTACTGATAAGGTAGAATCTACCCACGATATCCCACATGTTTTAGACAGATTCCATTAATCATCGCATCTTTGAGATGAGTATCATGTTTATGCTTGTTTTAAGTATGAAGAAACTAGTCTCAGATAAATTATTTAATACAGCTACAGTTAAAGATAAAATTTAAACTGAGAATTCAAAACTTGGAACTGCGATTTAATATCATCATATCCTTTGGGATCCTGTTCCAACCAACACTTTCAATTCACATGTCCTTGAACTTCTCTTTGCTAATGAATTGCTCTGCCCCCTTTCAGACCTGGACATTATTTCCTAGAAATGTTTCACATCAGAGATGCAACAGCACATCTCCAACCACAGTTTTACCATTGTGGCATTATCACATAGCTTTTTCCACCTCACCTTTGCTTGGCTTTCATAAACACTACACACTTTTATTTCTCTGCATTCCAGCCTGTCATTTCCATCTCATCCTTACATATTTTCCTACGCAGCTTATAGAACAAATCTTAATATTTTAGTGGGAAGAACAGATACCAAAGTAAAATTATCAAAACAAAAATAAATACGTTGACTTCAGACTATGGCATTCAGGTATTAAACTGAGTTTGCACATGACTTAAATAAAGGACTCAAATATTTCACCAGTTCATTATCTTTCTCCAACTTCCATTCCATATTTTACCTTTCTAATCATATGAATCTGTGGGGGAAAAGTGTATTCCACTCCAAGTGTTTCATAAACTCTTCAGGTACTCTGTCTCTTGGGTATAGGTAATCCCTTTCTTATTTCCACACAAAAATATTACTATTTTCCTCTAATTTCCAACCGAGTGTTCATCTTCCTTATTCTCAAAAATGTCTTCAACCAACTAAATTAATTAAGGCTGTGTAAATTATTAACTTTTAATTTCTAACTCTCATAAAGTTTCAAGTTCTCTAAGTTCATTCTTTTTTTCCTCCTTTCCAATTTGAAAGATTGACATGTATGTCTAACCATCATTCTCTTACTAGCTTTACTACTCATAGCATTGGAATACTCAGATGATGAAACCTTGCTTGCTGAACATGAAGAGGATTTGAAGCACTTACTGATGAAGATCAAAAACCACAGCCTTTAGTGTGAATGGCTTCTCAACATAAAGAAAAACAAAAATCCTCACAAATAGACCAATAAGCAATATCATAAACTGAGAAAAGACCGAGGTTGTTGATTTCATTTTACTAGGATCAAAATCAACACCCATGGAAGCAGCAGTCAGGAGATCAAGTGATGTACTGCATTGATCAAATATGCTACAAAAGGCTTCTTTAAAGTGTTACAAAGCAAAGATGTCACTTTAAGGATTAAGGTGTTGCTGACCCAATTCATGGTGTTTTCAATTGCCTCACCTGTATGTGAAAACTGGAAAATGAATAAGGAAGACTGTGTAGGAATTGATGTCTTTGAATTTAGCCATTGGTGAAGAGTGTTAAATGTACCATGAACTATCAAAAAGATGAACAAATCTGTCTTGAAAGAAGTATAACTGGAACACTCCTTAGAAATAAGGATGGTGAGACTGTCTCACATACTTTGGACAGCTATAAGGAAAAACAGATTCTGGGAGAATGGAATTGCATGAAAAAGAAAGACTCTCAATGAGGTGAACTGACACAGAGACCACAGCAACAAGCTCAAGCATAACAATGATTGTTAAGATGGCACAGTTCTGGACAGTGTTTTGTATTGTGGTGTATAGGGTCACTATGATTCACAGCTGGTTTGATGACACTTAGTAACATTGTTTTCATTTTGCAGTCATCTAATGACTCTTGGAAACACTGGTGGTATAGTGGGTGATGTACTACATCTGCTAACAAAAGCTCAGCAGTTCAAATCCCTGAGGCACTCCTAGGAAACTATGGGTAAGTTCTACCCTGGCCTTTAGGGTCACTGTGAGTCAGACCAGACTTGACGGCAGTGGGTAATGACTCTTTGTCTCCAACTTAAGTATCTTCCAGACCTAAAGGATATCAGTCAAAACCGTTTTAGTTATTTAGTGCTGCTTTAGCAGAAATGCTACAAGTGGATGGCCTTAAAAAGAGAAACTTTAGGGAATTTTGCCAAGCTTTTAGAGAAGAGTTGTCTCCAATACTACTGAGATTATTTCACAGTATAGAAAGGGATGGAATTCTCTCAGACTCATTCTATGAAGCCAGCATTACCCTGACACCAAAGCCAGAGAAAGACCCAACAAAAAAGGAAAACTACAGACTGTTATCACTCATGAATCTAGATGCAGAAATCTTCAACAAAATTCTTACCAGTAGAATACAACAACATATCAAAAAAAAGACTCCATCATGACCAAGTTGGATTCATACGAGGGATGCAAGGCTGGTTCAGCATTAGGAAAACAGTTAATGTGATTAACTCCATGAAGATCACAAAAGACAAGAATCACCTGATTTTGTCCACTGATGCAGTGAAGGCATTTGATAAAGTCCAACACCCATTCATGCTAAAAACTAAGCAAAATAGGCATAGATGGAAAATTCTTCAAAACAGTAAGGGCCATTTATACAAAGCCAACTGCCTATGTCATCCTGAATGGAGAGAGACTGAAACACTTTCCCCTGAGAATAGGAACTAGACAAGGATGCCTACTCTCACCTCTCCTATTCAACATTGCACTAGAAGTTCTAGCCAGAGCAATTAGATAAGACCAAGAAATAAAGCGCATCTGTATCAGCCAAGAAGAAGTCACATCTCCCTGTTTGATGATGATGTGATTGTATATACAGAGAATCCCAAGGAATACATAAGTAAAGTACTCAAACTGAAACAAGAGTTCAGCAAAGTCTCAGGATATAAGATAAACATAAGTAAATCAATAGGATTTCTTTATGCCAATGAGACTGTTAATGAAGAAATCATCAAATTAATACCATTTACTATAGCCCCTAAGAAGATAAAGTATCTTGGGATTAATCTAACCAGACAAGTAACAGACCTTCACAAAGAGAACTACAAGCGCTTACTACAAGAAACTAAGAGAGACTTACATAAATGGAGACACCTATTCTGCTCATGGATAGGAAGAATTAACATTGTGAAAATGTCTGTTTTACCAAAAGCAATCTACTTGTATAATACAATCCCAATACAAGTTCCAGTGTAATTTTTTAATGAAATGGAGAAACAAATCACCAATTTTGTTTGGAAAGGGAAGAAGCCCTGGATAAGTAAAGCAGTGCTGAAGAAGAAGAACACACTAGAAGGCCTTTCATTACCTGACTTTAGAACCTATTACACTGTCACAGTAGTCAAAACATCCTGGTACTGGTACAAAAATAGACAGATAGAACAATGGAACAGAATCGAGACCCCAGAGATGACACCATCTGCCTATGAACAGCTGATATTCGACAAAATCCCTAAGACATTAAACTGGGGTGAAAACAATCTCTTCAACAAATGGTGCTGGCAAACCTGGGTATCTTTCTACAACAAATTGAAACAAGACTCATGTCTTATACCTTATACAAAAACCAACTCAAACTGGATGCCAAGCCAGCCAAGTGCGAGATAAAAGATCTAAATATCAAGCCTAAAATGATAATGCTCATCCAAGAAAAAGTGGGAACAACACAGAAGTTTTAATACACAACATAGACAGACTTCAATATCTGTCATACAAACCACGATCAACAGAAGAGAAAATAGATAAATGGGAACTGTTAAGAGTCAAACACTTTAGCTCATCCAAAGACTTTATTAATAGAATTAAAAGGCCACCTACAGAATGGGAAAAAAATATTCGGCAACTATATGTCAGACCGACACCTGACCTCTATAGTCTACAAGGTACTACAAAATATCAGTAAGAAAAAGACAAATCATCCAATTAAGCAATAGGCAAAGGAGATGGACAGACACTTCTCTAGAGAGGAGATCCAGGCAGCCAAAAAACACATGTGGACACGCTCATGATCTTTATTAAAGAAATTTTAATCAAAACGACAATGAGATACCATCTCACCCCAACAAGGTTGGCCAGGATCCAAAAAACTCAATACAACAAATGCTGGAGAGGCTGTGGAGAGATTGGAACTCTCCTACACTGTTGGTGTGATTGCAAAATGGTGCAATCTCTTTGGAAAGGAATCTGGTGCTCACTTAAAAAAATGGATATAGATATACCATTTGACCCAGTAATTCCACTGCTTTGAATATGTCCTAAAGAAGCAAGGCCATGCACACCAACTGATACATGCACACAAATGTGTATTGCATCACAGTCCAGAACACCAAAAACATGGAATCAGTCCAGATGCCCAACAACAGAGGAATGGATAGGTAAACTATGGTATGTATACTCGATGAAACTCTAAGCAGTGATAAAGAATGATGATTTCAGAAAACATCTCATAACCTGGTTTCAACTGGAGGACATTATGTTGAGTGAAAGTAGTCATCGACAAAAGGACAAGTATTGTATGAGACCTCTACGATAAGAATTCAAAAACAGACTTAAGCATAGAAGAAAACACTTTTGGATGGCTGCAAGGGAGAGGAGGGAGGGAGGTTGAGGGAGAGGGTTTAGATAAAATAGTTGATAGAAGTTTGGTTGGATGAAATTGGGGACAGCACACATTAGAAAGAAGAACAAAATTAGGTGGACTTCAACATAACTTGAGTACTCCTTCCATCTTAACTCAATATTGCAAGGACAGAGTAGCTGGGGCAGGGGCCAGAGACCATGCTCTCAGGCAAAATTGAGACCAATTGGCCCAACTAGCATTTTGCTAAGAGGGCTGTCTGCACCCCACATTGGTGAGTGGCATCTGGGGTCTTAAAAGCTGAATAGCTGCCATCTGAGGGTACAGCAAATGGTCCCAACTCAGCAGGAACGGATGATCAACGAGGACCAAAACAACATGGGGGAAAGAGAACCCAGAGGACAGAGAGACCCACATGAGTGGTGAGAACCAGATGGTGCCCAGCTACCACCAGTGATAGCAGAGATAGAGCACATGAAGTTGAGTCTCACTGCCAACACAAGAAGAAAAATGGGTGCACTCTGAGATCTCCACCAAAAGACCACAGTTGATGGTCCAGGGGCTTCAGGGTTCCCCTGAGAGCATGGCTCCTAGCTCTGATGCTGCTCCTGTCTGTAAATCATAATGAATGGATTGGACTTGGTGACACAGAGTGACCATATCTTGGGTGCACTTTACGAATCTATGCATCTATAGGATATCACCCTGCTGACCTCTTACTGGAGGAAGGGGGGGTGGGTGGAGAGGAGGGGAAAGGAGATTGCTGAGAGGATCGGACATGTATGGAGCAGAGAAGAAGGGTGAGCTGACACCGAGCAGGGAGAGCAGTTGAAGCTGCATTTAGATGGGCAAGCAAATTTATACGGGGATGTACATTTTCATTCAATCATAATTTTAAAAAAGAGAGAGGAGAGAAACTTTTTTGTTCACAGTCCAGTAAGCTTAAAAGTCCAAATTCAGGGTGTCGGCTCCAGGGGAAGGTCGTCTTTATTCACACTGGAGGAAGGTGCTTGTCGTCAATCTTCCCCTGGACCGGAAGCTTCTGGGATGCCTAATAACAGTGGTTTCGTTTTGGCAATGACTCTTTTCCTCCAAACTAAATATTTTCCAAGCCTAAAGGATAACAGAACAAATGCTTTCCTTTCCTGTATTACTGTCCCATTGCTTTACTTCCCTGCTCAGATGGGCTCTCAGGAAGTTAAGTCTGCACTGAGTCCTTGCTTCTTTGTGTCTGATTTAGTCTTTAGCTCACTGCATTAGAACTTCTGCCTTCACTCCACTGAAATTGCTTTGGCAGATAGCACCAATAATGTCCTCATTGCCAAATCAAGTTGATAATTTTCAGTCCTTATCTTTGAGTCCTTATCATCATTAAAGCTCTTCTGTCTTCCGACTTTTCCTCTTTGGCCTCCTTAATGAGATTCCTAAATGCAGTCCTTCCCCATAATTCTGTCACTGACTTGCAATTGTTTCCCTCTACGTGTGCTTGAGAGAGCTATTCTTTAGATTGAGACCAGATGTACTTGTTAGACACCGCTGAGTCAAGTTGATTCCAACTCATAGAGTCCTTGTGTAAAAGAGAACAAGAACACTTCCTGGTCACGTACCATCTTGCAATCATTGTTATGTGATTGTTGTCCCATACTGTCCTCTCAGTCTTTGTTACGTTTGACCCCATTGCTGCAGTCACTGTGTTAATCCATCTCACTAAAGGTCTTCCTCCTCTTTTGCTAACCCTCTGTCTTACTAAGCATGATGTCCTTCTCCAGGGAATAGCCCCTCTTGATAACACATCTAAAGTATGCAAGATACACTCTCATCGTTGTCACTTTGTACGTGCATTCTAGTTGTGTTTCTTCCAAAACAGATTTGTTTGTTCTTCTGCCACTTTGTGGTACATTCAGTATTCTTTGCCAAAACCATAACTCAGAGGCACCAATCCTTCTTCAGTCTTCTTTGTCTGTTGTCTAGTGTTTGGATGCAGACGAAATGATAGAAAATATAATATAGCCTGGGTCAGGAGCACCTTAGTCCTCAAAGTGACATCTTTGATTTTTAATACTTTACAGAGGTCTTTTGCAGCAGATTTACCTGTTATAATACATCCTTTGATTTTGTAATTGCTACCCCCACAAGTGTTGAGCGTAAATAACATCAACGACAACAACAAAACAGTGTTGTCGAGTCAATTCTGATTCACAGAGATCCTGTAGGACAGAGTATATCTGCTCCACAGTGTTTCCAAGGAGCACCTGGTGGATTCAAACTGCTGACCTTTTGTTAGTAAGCATAGCACTTCACCACTATACCATCAGGGTTTCCTTGAACTGAGATAATCAATGCTTTCAAGTCAATTCCAACTCACAATGAGCCTAGAACTGTTCCATAGAGTTTACAAGGAGTGCCTGGCAGATTTAAGCCACCAACATTTTGGTTATCAGACAGACGTAGCACTTAACCACTACACTACCAGGGTTTCCTGAGCCCAGATATTCCCCATGAATTTGGTTTCTTTGTTCCTTCAAATTTTTGCCTACCCTCAAGTGTGATGCACAAACAATTCAACAACATATCCAAACTCATCATTTCTTCACCTTAATTCATCAGTGTCGCTGTTCTCCGTGGAAGAGTACAGATTAAGTACTAATCTAATATCTTCAGATTTTATCACAACATTTACTATTTAGTTGAAGTCTGGTGAATACAACTAAATTAGGTAAATTAATGTATCACTGACATTGAACTTTAAATAGTTACTTAACTGGGAGCAACTCCTTTTTTCTTTTCCTTTCTTTTCTTTTTTTTTTTTCCACTGTCATGGTTCATTCATTGAGTTAATTAAGTACATGAGTGTATCACTGCCAATAAACCTTAGATACTTCCCTAACTGGGAAATATTCCTTTTTTTTTCTTCTCCTATCATCATTCATTCATTGAGTTATTTTCTCCTTTCCAACGATTTTAACTACTAGGAAACCCTAGTAGCATAATGGTCACGTGCTATGACTGCTAACCAAAAGGTCAGTAGTCCAAATTCACCAGGTGCTCCTTGGAAACTCTATGGGAGTAGTTCTACTCTGTCCTATAAGGGTCACTGTGAGTCAATATTAACTTGACAGTGCTGGGTTTGGTTTCCTTTTTTTTTTTTTGGTTATAACTGAGAAGTTTCAAAATTTTATTTCCACTCTGGACCAGTTCCCTGGAATTCATTCTCAGCATCACAATCTTTCTAGATACTCAGAAAAAGTGCTCCTCAATACCTCAGTTTCTTTCTAATCATATATTCAGTCTACTAGCAAACTCTTGCCCTGTCCTTCAGAGAATATTTGGATTCTAACCAGCACATTTCATTACTTCTTCTGCACTTCCATTATCAGTGTACTCCAGTCAAACAACTTACTCCCTGTATTGTTGGAAGTGCCTTCGACTGTCCTGACTTGACAGTGCCTGGGTCCCACCTTTAGCCCAGTAGTCTTTCCTCAGCATAACAACCAAACTGATCCCTTTACAAACTAAATTAGTTAATGTTTCTCCCCAGCGCTAAGCTTTCTAGTAGTTGTCTACTTTACTTGGGACATAAGTTGACAATAAAATGACCCATAGATCTTTTCATCATTAGTTCCCACTACTTCTCTGACTTATTCTTTGTTGATTGTGTGCCTCACTGTTTTCCTTCTACCACATTCGGGTACGTATTCATCTTAAGAATGTTTCACTTATTCTTCCTTCTGCCCTGGAATGGCTTCTTCAATAGCCTTCTGCAGCCCTTCCTATACTCAAACATTACCATCTCATTGAGCACTTTTTTGACTTCTTTGTTTAAAATAATAGGTCAGCTCTGCATTTACCCACACTTTACTTCCTTCCTTGTTTTACTTTCTGCTTACACATGTAGTGGAAATACTGTATATTATGATGAATTTGTTTATTACATCTTTCACCTACCTACTCTTCCATTTGCACATTCAGCACTAGAAGATGAGTTGTATAGAAGAAGTAATTTTTGTCTGATTTATTCACTGTTATATCCCCAACAACTAACACAATGACTAACACAAGACAAACATTTGCTAAACATTCATTAAGTGAATACATGTATGTGAGGCTCCATGTCCCATTCTCTATATGATGTTCACAACATGAAGTGGTATTTTTGAAAGATATGGCTAAGAATTTTAATTGAATTAAGATAATTCAAATTATCTCAGTGGAAAAGACAAAAAAAATGAAAAGTTTTCTGTTGAGAAAGAGCCGTAGATAATTTCAGTAATTCAACTTTGCTCTGCTATTCTTATATACTCTATTATTTTTCAATAAAAATACGTTTTCTCTCTTCTTTTGTATTCCCTGCCATGAACAATGTTGCTTGGGATGAGAGAGAGAAGCTTACAAACCCTTAGCCTTTCTTTGAACATGTTAGAGTGAAAAGTAAACAGAGGTGCTTGATAGTTACAATTGTCAGGAAAAAATGATTTCCTGAAAAAGTGAAAATACATGTAAGTTAGTGGAAAAGGAATTAGTGAATACACTTTCTAATTTGTTAATGAAGTGAGAAACATATAAAGATTGTTTTCCTGGCTAGAGGTAATATAATCCCGTAAATCACTTCAATTTGAGATATTGAGATATTATAGATACGCTGACCCACTGCTGTCAAGTCTGTTTGGACTCAAAGCAACTCTAGACATGTATTTTTCTGTAGGCTAGGATTTTATGTACTATATTTCATGTATTTTATCCTGGATGTGTAATAATTTCCACAGACTAGGCTGTAATTCATATAAATGTTGATGAAAATTATTTCTGAATTCTAATTCCAAAACTTGGAATATTTTGTAAATATTGCCAAACATTACATATATGTTATTGTTAGGGGCTGTTGAGTCACTCTGACTCATAGTGATGCTATGTATAACAGAATGAAACACTGTCTGATCCTGTGTGATCCTCATTTTCATGAATTGAATTGTGTTCCCCAAAAAATATGTGTAGAAGTTTGGCTGGGCCATGATTCCTGACCTTGTATAAGGTTCCTGTATGCTGTAAACCCTGCCTCTATGATGTTAATGAGAGAGGATGGTTGGCAGTGGCATCGGTGGGGCAGGACTCAATAAATACAATTGTTTTGGTCTTGAGGCAGTCTCTTGAGATATACAGGAGAGAAGCTAGCCAAGAGATTTGAGGACCTCATACTACAAAGATATTTCTGTGAGCCAGAATGAACTCAAAAGAGGTGGCTTGGCTTCTTGGATACCACCAAGAAGCAGTGCTGGCAGCTGAGTGTGTACTGTGGAAAGGACTGGAGTTCCTATGCTTCAGAAGGCTTCAGTCCAGGGGAAGACTGACATCAGGGGCCACCCTCGAGAGCTGGAAGACAAAGCCTGCCCCTGGAGCTGATAATCTGAATTTAACCTACAGGACGGAGACAAAATAAACTTTCTCTTTTAGAAGCCATCTACTTGTGGCATTTCTGTTAAAGCAACAATAGATAACTAAGACACTTGTAATCATTGTTACCTTTGTGACCATTCTTGCAGCCACTCTGTCTATCTGTCTCCTTGAGGGTCTTTCTCTTTCTACCTGAATCTCTACAATAAAAATTATATTAAGCCAATAGGAGAAATTGGTTGAAGTTTATTAGAAGTATGACTTGAAAACTGGATAACATTTCCATTAAAAAGTCAAAAATATTCCAAAGATGAAAGAACTTCCAAAAATGTTTGTGTCCCATCTTATGGACGGTAGCATGGAAAAGGATTGGATCAATATTTACATAATACATCAATTTACCCTGAAACAGTTGCCAGCCTCAGTCAGACTCTGGCATTTCTATTTCTAAAATGGACTGAACTCTCCATAACAGCACAATGCCCAAGGGAAGATGGTCTTTACAATTAACAAGACTTTCATTTGACTTAAAGGTGACTTTTAGGAGCCTAGCCTGCTCAGTGCTCAATGTTCAAAAAAATCACCTCATGGCAATCATCTTGGTGGGTGATCTCAATTCTATGGACCCTAGAAATCTCAATTATAGAATAACTAGAATTGTTTTTCTGTCTGTCATATATGAGAGACAGAAATAATAATTGTAAGTTATATCTAGTTCAAAATAAGCCAAATACTGTCATGATTCCGACCTTGAAGAAAGATTGAAGTATGATTATTCAAGAAAAAGTGAACTTTAACCAGTTTCTGCATGGATTGTCAACTTTGAAGCTTAATTACCAGCATTTACATGTCATCACTGACCTTTTATGACACAACCAGCACAATCTAGCTTGACTACTCAGTAAACTTTGATGTCTGTGTTATACTTCTACTCACTTGAAAGCATGCTTATAAGACCTAGATATATTCATGGATCGAAACAGTGAATTTAATACTTAGGTTATAGATTGGTGGTAAAAAGTATGTACTGAAAACATAGATTTGCAGTCCATGAACCCATGCAGGGAGGAAATTACATATCTGTTCCTGTTTTCAGATTGGCTTATCTTTTGCGTCTGTGTTCCTGAGTGACCTTAGTGCCACGAAGGGTGACCTCGTTTTTTCCTTGGGTGCAACCCAAAGAATCTTCAAACTCATTGCCTTTGGGTCAACTTCTGACTCTTGAATACTTTATAAGGGAGACTCAACATAGTACAAATCTCAGGGGTCTAATATAGTGTAGAGGCACCAAGGAGTTCACTTCAGTCATTGGTGATCTGTCCATCCCAGTTACCATGGATACCCTTGTCCTAGTGTTCTCTCAGGACTGCTAGCTTTTCTTCCTCTGTGCCTCATATATGGCTCAGAAATTATTGACCACACTATTGTTGCTATTGGAAACCCCAGTAGCATAGGGGTTGAGTTCAACAACTGCTAACCAAGAGTTCAGCAGTTCAAATTCTTCAGGTGCTCTTTGGAAACTCTTGGGGTAGTTCTTCTCTGCTCTATAGAGTCTCTGTTAGGCAAGTGGATACTGTTGTTACTACTGTTAAGTGACAGTCAAAAAATTAGCAGCCAGCCTTAACCCCAAACCAAACATAACCCAATGTTGTCAGGTCAATTCTGACTCATAGCAACCCTATAGAACAGAGAAGAACTGCCCACAGAGTTTCAAGAAACACTTGGTGGATTTAAACTGACAGCCTTTTGGTTGCAGGTAGCCTTTTGGTTAGCAGACACAGCACTTAACCACTACACCACCCCATGTAAATATTTTGTTTGATATTATCTACTCTGGCCCCTAGTGTCGCCATGAGTCAGATCCGACTCGCCGGCACTTGGCTTGGCTTGGCTATTATCTCACCCGAGGAAAAGCTGATAAGGGAGTGGAAAGAAGCGTCTCACAGATACCTTTGATTAGGAAACATTTTTCTTCTTTTCAAAATGTTTCTACTTTTTAGCTTTTTATGGTGCGTTCAGCACAGTATGATGAATTTCTTGAGGCTCTGGAAGAAACCAGCGTCTTAAAGGAAATTGTGTTGGAGACAACTCTGGCTTTCTTCTGTTACAAATTTCCCATGGGCATAAGAACAGAAAACCATCCCTGGCCTGAAAGAGAAACAAACTAGGAAAACAAAACGGGGAGGGATGTGGATATATAAACACCTTTCAAATATTACTACTATAGATTTAATTACAGTTGAAACAAACATAATCTAAGAGTAAGGAAAGCACTAATAAGTGAATAAAGTAAGGAATTTAGGATTTTATCAAGGATAGCTGAAGGAATTAAGGATAAACTAAAAACCAAGCCCTATTCCATGGAACTGATTCCGACTCACCTCAACCCTATAGTCCTTGCTAAATAGTTAATATGAAAAATAAAATGTGATATTATCATCTTGTTCTCTGCTGCTTTGGAGACAGAAATCAGGAAAGACTTGTTGCAGTTTAGCGTGAAAGTATAACATCAAAATCTAGTGGAAAGAACACAGGATAAAGGGTCAGAAAAAAACCCACTGCCACTGAGTTGGGTCTTGCTTATAGTGACCCTATGGGTCAGAGTAGAACTGCCCCATAGAGTTTCCAAGGAGTGCGTGGCATATTTGAACTGCCAACATTTAGATCAGCAGAGGTAGCACTTCACACCCTATGACACCAGGGTTTCCAAAGAGTCAGAAAAGCCTTGATTTTCTCCTAGTTGCTCAACCTTTAGAATTATCAGAAAGTGTGTGTCTCAGTTCGTTCAGTGATTCTCTAGCTCTTTGCTTTTCTCTTTTCCTTTCATTTATTTAACAAAACACTTTCATAGAACCTTGCATATTCCGGAATTCAAAGTATTGTATTCAGTGTTTGGTTTTAATGAGGAGCAAAAATCTAAATGATCTGTTTTCAGGAACAACAATGCTAGAGGCAGAAATTAGAGTATTTTACCCAATGCAGAATGATAATGGTGGCAAAAGTTACAAAGGAAAACTATATGGTACAATGAAAAATGTTGTGCTAAGGCTAACACCAAGATTTCCTTGGGGAAGTCTGGGTAATACAAAGTGAGAGGGTTGGGAGGGTTCCCAGGGGTGTGGAGCCAGACGGACTGGATAAGATGGGCAGTGTCCTTGAGTTAGGTGGGGAGACTGCCACTATCAAGAACCTGAAAGAAGGCCAGGGAAGACACAAATCAAGCAAGAGAGAGAGGCTGGAAAAGAAGACAGGGCTCAACCCAAGAAGAGGTCTCAAAGGAAAGATTGTGACATTCTATCTTAAGACAGCACCTAACAACAACAACACTGTGTATATCATGGGCAACTAGGGAAGTATTGGGGATCACTGGATGAAAATACGTGAACACGAAGCTTGAGTTTAGTAATAAGCTTTATTTAATCAAGTCGCACTCTTACAGTCAAGCAGAGGGGAAAGTGCTCGCAACCAGGAATGCAAAGGCACTCTTAGTTACATTAGTTAAAAACCAAACAGGCTCATAGTCAGTCTCAGAGGGACTGCACAATTAGTCACCGACAACATTAGTATGTCATCGCTTACACTTCCCCCAAAGTGGGTTTCACTCTAATAACTTAAAGATTGGCTGTGCTCTCTCTGTGGAGACATCAGTAGCATCCACAGCACATATCTGAGATAACAAAGTGCCTTTAGGCTAGATCCAGCAAGGACAGAGTGGTGGCCTTTGGCGCAGTGCTAACTGTCACAGTTACACAAACCAAGCTTTGGAGGGTGGAGCAGATGCAGTCCAGGGTCAGGCCACCACACATCAGCAGACCAGCAGGTACAGACTCTTTGGAGGAAACTGTGTACCTCAAGTCCAGAGTGCTGGGTTTTTTGTATTAGCAAGTAAACACACTCCAAGTTGTTACCGACCAGTCCTTAAGTTTTATCTTCTGGTGCCTAGTATTGTTGACTTCCTCCTGATAGGTTGCTGTCCTTATCACCTCCCTGAACATCTGATGTTCATGCCCATGGTTGTTTTTCTCACTGGTTTGCTGTCTCGTCATGACTTAACCTTTTTTCACCATCTTACTTAGCTTAAGTACAGCCATTTTGAGTAGCAATACTTTGGCCAACTTCAACTTAACTTACGGTTATGACAATATGGTGGCCTTATCAAATTTTAATAGCCTTAAAATTTTGCTGAAGATCGTTCAAAAGCAGCTGCAACAGTATATCAGCAGAGAACTACCAGAGATTCCAGCCAGACTCACAAGTGGACTTGGAACCAGTGATATCTTTGCCCGATGTCAGATGGATCCTGGAAGAAAGTAAAGAATGAGAGAAAAATGTTCACTGTGTTTTATTGATTATGCAAAAGCATTTCACTATGTAAATCATAACAAATTATGGATAATATTGAAAAAAATGAGAATTCCAAAGCACTGAATTGTGCTCATGGGAACCAGCACATCAACCAAGAGGCTGTCATTCAAACAATGCAAGGGAATGCTGTATGGTTTAAAGTCAGGAAAGATGTGGGTCGTGGTTGTATCCTTTCACCGTACCTACTCAACCCGAATGCTGAGCAAACAGAGAACCCAGACTATACGAAGAAGTACACAGTATCAGAATTTGAGGGAGATTCATTAACAACCCACATTATGCTGAAGATGCAACCTTGCCTGCTGAAAGTGAAGAGTGCTTGAAGCACTTACTGATGAATATCAAAGACAGCAGCCTTTGGAATGGGTTGCACTTCATCCTAAAGAAAACTATAAGCAACATCCTGACAAAAAGTGAAAAGATGGAAGTTGTCAAGGATTTCATTTTACTTCACTTCACAATCAACACCCATGGAAGTAGCAGTCAAGGGATCAAAAGACTCATTGAATTAGGCAAATATTCTGTAAAAGACTTTTTTAAAGCATTGAAAAGCAAAGGCATCACCCTGAATTCTAAGATGAACCTGAGACAAGTCATGCTGCTTTCCATAGCCTCATATGCATGAAAAAGTTGGAAGATGACCAAGGAAGACAAAAGAAGAATTGATAGTCTTCAATTATGGTGTTGGCAAAGAATATTGAATATATCATGGAATCCTCAAAGAATGAAAAAAATCTCTCCTGGAAGAAGTAGAAACCAGAATGCTCCTTAGAAACACAGAAGATGACACATCATCTCACATCCCTTGGATGTGTTACCCAAAGAGACCAGGCTTGGTAACGTCAGCGAGAAGGAGGATGACCCTCAAAGAGGTGAATTGACATAGTGGCTGAAACTGTGAGCTGAAGCATAGCAACGTCTGTGAAGATGGCATGCAGCGAGCCAGCGTTTCCTTCATTTATACACAGGGTTGCTGTGAGTGGTGGCTGACTCAACGGAACCTAACATTACCAACAATATTGATTAATTTCAGGCTGGATATGACTTTTGAAAGTGCTTCAGAAGGCCATACAGATGTAATCACAACCATCTATAACACATACACACACACACACTGCTGTCAAGTTGATTCAGACTCACAGCAACCCTATAGGACTAAGTAGAACTGTGCCATAGAGTGTCCGAAGAGTGCCTGATGGATTCAAACTGCCAATCTTTCAGGTAGCAGAGGCAGTTCTTAAACACTACACTATCAGGGTTTATATCTGTAACACACGCCGCTTCATTTAGAGGCAGCAGTTCGCATATTTGTAACTGTTTGAAAGGAGAGATTAAACGGCCACCCACTTGGAATTGTCTTTGAGTTGTTTTCTTCTTTGAAGAATGGTTGTATCCTAGGGACATTTTTGTTTGTTTGTATTCTTGATTCTCCTTGTGCAGACACTGAGGATAGCTTTGTTATAAATAATACGCTTGTAGCCACGAAAATAAGAGTCTTTGTAGTCCAAAATGAAGCAAGAAGGTTTCACCACCTTACCCTATTTTATCTTCTCTGCAGAGGAAACTCCTAAGGACCAGCTCTTTTTTTGACAGAACTGCTTGGATAGGATATATCTTTTTGCTTTAGTGGAGAAAAGCCAATAAAGAGGAAGAGTTTTACAACTTGAAGGTTTTATACGTGGAGATGTCTATGCAAAGCCAACAGCCAACATCATCTTAAATGGAGAGAGTTTGAAAGCATCCTGCTTGAGCCCAAGAACCAGACATGGATGCCCTTTGCCACTAGTCTTATTTCACATTGTCCTGGAGGTTCTAGCCGAAGCAATGAGGCAAGATAAAGAAACAAAACGTGTCCAAATTGGTAAGGAAGAATACAAAGTATCTCTATTTAGAGATGGCATGATCCTATACAAAGAAAACCCTAAAAACTACACACACACACACACACACACACACACACCAAAAAAAAAACTCTACTGGAACTAACAGAAGAGTTCAGCAAAGTATCAGAAGATAAAATAAACATATGTAAGTCTGTTTGGATTCCTTTACACCAACAAAGAGACCATCAAAGAGAAAATCACCAACACAATATCATTTATAATAACATCCAAGAAGATAAAATACCTAGGAAATAATCTAACCAGAGATGTGAAAGACCCTATACAAAGAAACATGCTGAGTAAAACTAGTCAGTTGCAAAAGGACAAATACTGTACGAGACCATAATTAGGAGGACTCAATAAAAGGGCTAAACACAAAAGAAAATAATCTTTGGTGGCTACCAGGGAGGGGAGGGAAGGAGAAGGGTATTACAGGTTAGATAGCAGATAGGGGTTACATGAAGGAGTGACAGCCCACAGAAGGGAAGTTAGCACAGCTGGAGTACACCGAAAGCTAAAACGTTTTCTAACTACAACTCAGAATTTTGAAGGACAGAGTAGCAGGGACAGGGTTCTTGGGGACCATGGTTTCAGGGTACATCTAGGCTAATTGGCATAACTTTTTTTTTTTTAAAGAAAACATTCTGCATCCTATTTGGGTGAGTGGCATCTGTGGTCTTAAAAGCCAGCAAGAGGCAGACCTTCTAAGTAGCATCAATTGGTCACAGTGCGCCCAGAACAGACGAGAATGTGGTACCCAAAGACGTGAGGAAAATATGAACCCAGCAGACATAAGGTGCCATGTGATCTGAGAATGCATCCGCCTGGGACCAGAATAACTAAATAGTGCCTGACCACCACCAGTGACTGCCCTGATACGCACAAGGTAAAGTCCCTGACTTAGCTGGAGAAAAATTAGAGTGCAGAACTAGCCATCTGTTAAAAGACTACACTTGATGGTCCACCCAACCACAGCGCATGCTCAAGGACACGACCCCTAAACCGTTAGCCCAGAGCTTAAACAATTACCGAAGCCAACTCTTCAGACAAAGATGGGAACTGCACTATAAGACATAGAATGATGTTGGCAAAGAACGGGCTTCTTGTCTTAAATATATGTACCTGAGGCTATCTAAGAAGGCCTGGGCCACAGGCAAGATGAAAAGGTGGAGGGAGACAGGTGTTGTTTGAATGCTTACACAAGGTACAGGGTGGAAAGTAGCAGTTTTCTACATAGGGTAAGAAGAACAGCTAGAGTTGCATAGTGGTGAGGGTGCAGGGTTTTTCATGGCAAATTGACATGGATTGTAAACTGTCCCTTAAAGCACAATAGAATGTATTTTTTAAAGATGTCACGTTCACTGGTACAGGGGTTAGGACTTCAACATATCTTTTTGATGCACACAGTGTGCAGCAATTTACTTTATAGCTGGGTCTATGTGTTTATCTGTATCTATATGTGTTACTGAGTTCAAAAACAGGTAAAAATAATTTATGAGATTTGGAGTAAGGATAATGGCTACATGTGGAGATAGGACACATGAAGAACATTCAAAGTGTTGTTTTCTTCTATCTTTTCCTTCTGTGTGTGGTTTTAGACAGATGTTCGCTTTAAGAAAATTCTTCGGCCTGTTCTCTTATGATTTGTATAGCATTCTGTAAGTATGCCATATACTAATTTTAATAAAATTAATTAAAATAAGGTAAAATGTGAGAGAGGCATACTTTGTACACTATTGCCTTACTGTGATACTAACAGAAAGATAGATGTCCTTTGCCGAACAAAACTCCAGAGGTAGAGACATACTCTTAAATGAAATTTTGAGGATTTTTGTTTGCTTATTATTATTATAACACAAATTTTTTTAGTTAGAGTTTACCAACAAAAGTTTCATGGACACATATGTTATATGACAATGGACAAAAACACCAACCCTGGGAATTCTAACGACTTTTATGCTGGACAAATGATAATCATCTTGGAGAAATTTAGTAGTGAGAGAGAGATCAATGCTAAATACTTTAGTGATTGATTCTGATAGATTTTACATAAAAGATGCCAGTGAATTTTTAAGTTATAGAAAGTAAGTAGGATGCAGCAGTATTTTGAAAAGAAAACAAGCAAAAACAAAATCAATAATGCTGTCACTGAAGCCCCCATTCATAGTGTCAAAAGCAGTGGTGTGATACAGTGAGCCAGATGCCATGTTGCAGTTGCTTTTCCTCCCTCTGCAGGAGGGTGAAGCATCAGTGCTTAGGGAGTACGGTATGGTTTGAATTAAGAAATCTCAGTGCTGGGAAGAGAACCCAAATTTGAAATTTTCAAATGACAGCTTAGATGCAGAGTGCCAAATTTATCCCTCTCATGCTGTGCTAACTGAAAGCCAGGAAAAACTAGAACTCAACAAAGGGAATTTTCATGGTATCTTAGGGATCTGAATAATAATAATAATAAAACTATGTAGGCTGGGGGCTGTTGAACCAAGAGCTGCACCTTACACCATGGATTGTCTGAAGGCAAAGTCTACCATTCCCACATTTATACCCACATTGGATAAACTCACTGTGATTCTCAATTTGTGAAGGGCTACAAAAAAGCATGAGCTTGACTTGGTATATTTATAGGTACATAATGTTTTCACTAAAGGTATATAGGTGATTCAGTGAACATGTTAACACTTGAAAGCATCTGAACTACATTAAAGGATAAAATACAGCCCCAGAGCTTATTAAGATGTCCAGTACAGCCAAAACATCCAGAGTACTGAAATAAATAAATAAATAATGTGGATGGCGTGCCTGTGTAGCTCTAAACATCTGGATATACGTAAATAAAGGTATGAACAGTCATGCTTTCCCATCATGCACAATTAGTGACAATGATGGATTAGTCTTGATTGTTACGTCTTAGGAAACTTGACCAGGAAACTAGAACGTTAAGATTCTATCATAATGTGAATTTTTTTATTGTGTCGTATACTTCAGAGTATTTTCACATGCACTATTTTTGTCTTTGGTGAAATCGTTTTTAAATAAGCTGAATTTATTCATTCTTTTGTTTGTTCTTTTGCTTAAAGAAGATGAATGAGTCTAGGTTTGGTGGCTCTACCAAGGTTGCAGATGGTTATATACAGGTAACAATCAATTTTAATTAAAACCAGTCTGCTTCTGTTTCCTGTAACTATGCTACAATAGAACCCAGAGTAAGATAAGGTAGTTGTGATATGTGTACACTTGTTGAAATGTTGTTGTTAGGTGCCATCTAGTCGGTTCCAATTCATAGCGACCCTATAGGTCAGAATCGAACTGTCTGGTAGTTTCCAAGGAGTACCTGGTGGATTTGAACTGCCAACCCCTCAGTTAACCCCTGTAGCACTTCACCCTTATGCCATCAGGGTTTCCAGATAGAATATAAAATATTACATCTGAATGTGTTCTCACTTCTAGTGTGGAACCATGGTACTCCTGAGGTTAACACTATAAGGAATATTCTGTGTGTACAAATGGGTAACAACGCTATACAGACTTACAGTAAAGAAATTTTAAGGCAGAAACAATAGTTCCTTCTTAACAAGTGGGGAGAAGCAAGATCAAAGGGCCAAGGGACTTGCTTAAAACCAGATGGTAAACTCAAATCTGGTACAAAAGCTAGACTGTTGACTCAAGCTTGATACCTTTCCAGGACACTGGGCATTATCTTCTTCAACTGAAAATAAATAAACAAAAATTTTAGATAAAATAAATTGATGTTCTTCTTAGAAAGTATGACTGACAGTATTGCGCTGACACTTTAATTTGCAATGTGGCTATAAGCATCATTATAGCTGTATTTCACATTTTAAAAGTGCTTGCTATTTTCTCCCTGCTGTCACTCATGTGATCCAGGAGCCTTGAGATTCTAATATTGTTTTGCCTTTTTAAACAGGAAGAAAGCCCAGAAGTATTTTGTCCTTAAAATAGAATTTATTGTAATAATTTGGAGAGAAAATGTATTTTTCTACTTTTCCAATTCTACCAGAAATTTTCCAGTGTCTGTATCAACCACTATGAAGAGTATATTATAAACTTTGTGCCTTTTCCACTTACATGAACAGTTTTGCTTAAAATAAAATACCTCCATGAGATATGAATTTGATTTGAGTATACAAGTAAGAAATACACAAAGAAATATTTACACTCCAGAGGCAAGTTAATTCGGAAGAGTAAAATTGTAAAGAAGGGAAAGTGTTTTTGTTTGCAACATGTATTTTACAGTGCTTTATCAAAACTCTAGTTGTTGTAAATCAATGCTGTATTTTTCAGTGCATATTTTATTACTCCACATTAACATAAATATATGTGTGTATACATATATATTTACTTACTCCTTCTCTACTCAGTTTAACTACTTGCTATGATATTTATGGGTGAACATTATCAATCCAATACTAGTAATTGCATAATCTATAAAATAATATGACATGTTTTTAGAACCATAAAATTAATTGATGAAAAATGAAAACATTTATGTGGTTCCATGTGTGTTTGTTAATCTGAATGTAGCTAACCAGCTTCTGTTTCTCTTCACCACAAGATACTGTTTTCTGAAGTGTATTGAATTGTTTTTCTCCATATAAAAATTGGCAGAGGACAAACAGTATTTGAGTTCTTCACTTATTAATCACAACTAAGATTTTTTTCTCCCAAAGAAGTTCCATAAGACTAGTTCATGTAGAAGAACATCCTTGAATTATTATAAGGTGATATACATTTACCTTCCCAAAGACCTGCTGTGCTCCATTACCTCCTAGTCAATTCTGATTCTTAGGGACCTCGTACAACATAGTACAACTGCCCTATGGGGTTTCCAAGAAATTGCTGGTAGGTTTGAATCACCGAATGTTTGGTTAGCCACCAAACTCTTAACCACTGTACCACCAGGGCTACAAGAGAGCTGAATAGTATGTGATTATCTTAAATATATGTTTCCTATGCATAAAATGAAAGCCCTCTTTATAGCTTTCCTTTCGGAAACCATAGTGGCTTAGTGGTTAAGTGCTTCAAGTGCTAACACAAAAGTTAGAAGTTCAAATCTGCCAGGCACTTCTTGCAAATACTATTGAGCAGTTCTACTCTGTCCTATAGGGTTGCTATAAGCAAGAATCAGCTTGATGGCAGTAGGTTTGGGTTTTCTTGGTTTATAGTTTTACTTCATATGCTTGGTTTTAAAGTTCTTAAAATTTAATTTCACAAATTATTTCAAAACAGAGAATTACTGTGTGCTTTCTTCACTTCAGTCTTTATACTTACATAAGTTTGAAGGTATATGTATATGTAATTTTAAATACACATATATAATTGTTACAGTTTTATATAGGTACATATATAGAAGCTCATGCTATTTAACAGGCTAGCCAGCATACTTGGCAAATCCCTTTCAATAATTCCTGTTTCTGGATACAGATTTTCTCTATATTTAATATGGTTCTTTGTCTAGATTATGATCTTGGCTGTACTTTCTCTCTTTTTTCACATAACTTACATACATTTACTGAATTCTCCTCCAGCTCACAGCTATTCATTAGCTTGCATAATTTTATTTAAAACACATATATACACTTTTTTTACATTGCTAATATAAAGGGAGGAGTTAAAAGGCATGCTCTTTCCATCACAAAATATTGTATTTCAGAACATGATACTATTTCTACTGCTCTGTCTGATATTATTCCAGTAAAACATAGATCATGGACTTTCTGAGTGACTTTAGTTTGTTGCTTAATGATTCTTCATATGTGAAACAACTAACAGTTTCCTTGGAGTCTATCCTGATTCATGGTGACAACCCTCAGAGAGGTGGATTGACACAGTGTCTGCAACAATGGGCTCAAGTATAATAAAGCTTGTTGACATGGTGCAGCACTACCCAGTGTTTCATTATGTCGTACACAGGCTCACTAGGACTTGCAATGAACTTGATGGCACCTAACAACAACATCTACTTCTAAAACACTGAATTTTCACCACAAGGTAGATAACTGTATGGTTACAGAAGTGAAAGTATTTGAATATTATGCATCAGCTTATTTTGTTGTTGCTAGTTCTCAGGAATAAATGAAACATTGGCTAATTTGATGCAGCCTAGATTTTGCTTCTTAGAAATAAAAAGAAAACAGAAAAGAATCTCAACAGCAACCTGAGTTTGCTATTGTCTATGCATTTTTTGCTTTCTGATTATTATCTAATTTACTTACAAGTCATCTGTCTGCTTTTAGAGTCATGTTTTTCCCCCCTCTCAATGTTTAAGAAACCAAGCATCTTTCACAATCAATGTCCATGGAAGCAGAGGTCAAGAAATCAAAAGATGCATTGCGCTGAGAAAATCTTCTGCAAGAGATCTCTCTAAAGTGTGGAAAAGCAAAGGTGTTACCTTGAAGACTAAGGTGCACCTAACCCAACCCATCTTATTTTCAGTATCATCATGTGTGTACAGATGCAAAAGCATTACCACTCCTACTTATCCAATTTTTCTGTCTCCAGAAGGTAGTCATTGTCCTCAAATTATCTGTCTTTACAACTCATTTGTTTTAATAGGCAGGACTCACCATACTACAGAAAATATTTTTTGCCAGCTTTTAATAACTGTTATTGACTTCATACTGTAGGTATCATTTTGAAAATTTATTTTTTTCACTAAAATCTGTTTTTCAGATTTATGTGTATATTTATATGTCTAGCAAATTTATTTTAGAATTCCATTATCTGACTGTACTGTAATTATCTTCCAAATCATAATTATTTATGACTGCTGATGTAAAAAAATTATGATTTATGACTCTTTGCTGATGCAAAAAAAAAAAAAAATTCTGTTAAAGGTGACATCTTCCCGAAATGTGTCCTTCGAGATTTGTTTTTTTGGTGGAAGGAATTATGTATCTTCTTTATATCACAGTCTAAGCATAAAGTCACTTTTTTGTATAAATTAAGAATCAGAGCAGAAAGGAATAGTGTGCTGTCACCCGACAGGGAGAGCAGTGGAAGCTGCATATAGGTGGGCATGTAAATTTATATGGGAGTGTACATTTTCTCTCAGTCATAAAAAAAAAAAAAAGAATTAAAATTGCTCACAATATGTCAGCAAATCATGTTGAGCAGGAAGAATCATTTAAAAGAAAGCAAAACTACAAAAGTAAAAAATAAAGGAAAACAAACCCATTGCTGTCTAGTGGATTCCGATTCATAGCAACCCTATAGGACCCAGTGGAATTGCTCCATAGAGTTTCCAAGGAGCACCTGGAGGATTCTGAGCTGCCAACATTTTGGCTAGTATCAGTAGCAGCTCTAAAGCACTACACCACCAGGGTTTCCACAAAAGGAAAAGCATTTAAAATTTCAGTGTGGTCCTATCCGAATTCTTCCACAAGGCATACACATTACAGTCAGATTAATTTGGAAGCTGTTTCATTCCCAAAGACGAATACATTTTGCATAAGAGGATGTTCCCACCTGAAACACTGGGAAGTTCAAATAATCAGTTAATCCAAGTGAGAGCTGTCAGGGAAGTCTAGAAGAAGATCCTTACCCTATTAAAATAAAAAACCATACTCCCTGTTGTACAATCAGTTCTGAGGCATTGTGTCTGCATAGAGCAGGGTAGAATTCTCCTGTAGGGTTACAAGCCTGTAAACCTTTGCAAAAGATGACTGCCACATCTTTCTCCCGTGGAGCAGCTCCTTGTTTGGGTCATCAGCCTTTCCTTTGGCAGCTGAGCATTTAACCACTGCCCCACCCAGGCTCCTCCCCATCTCACTAATGCCAGTGAAATTCGGTCCTCTTCATCGAGCTGTGGTCTTCATCAGGTTGTAAAGCTGTCATCAGAAGTACCTATCTATTCACAGAATTCAGAATCGATAGGCACGATGCACTTTACCCTCAAAAGAATCCGTTCGGAGTTTTTTTGACCATCCCAAGAGGCAATGATTTTATTCATAAAAATGCAGACAACTCAGGGACATAACAGATGCATCGTCTGATGGAAAATTGCACAACAGAAAAGGAATGTGTAATCCTGGTGAGTTTGAAAGTGTAGCTGATTGTACATATTTCTCCAGATTACATAATTTTTCTACTTAATTGGCACAGTTCAAGGCATTGCACATACCTTTCCTTCCAAACTTCATATAATTTTATGTCCATTAGGGTTATGGGCAACTTGATATTTTCTTTCCTCAAGTGCATATAGAAAATGAGAGAATCTGAAATTAATTTTATTATTTATTCTTACTCAATTCTAAGGGTTATATTCTGTGACTGCATATATTTCTATATAACTAAAAGATTCTACAACTTTGAGCACAGGTTTCATGCTTATTAATCTTTCATGTGCCACTGATGACGCGGTACATGAAAATCAGGACTTTCAGTTGAAGAGACATTGCTTAGAAATCCCTACAGCACAACCAGTTGACAACAGATGATTTCTCCTAACTGATTCATATGCCTCTCTTTTCTTTTATTCCATCTTTCTCTTGCTGCCAAAATTCTTTTTAAAACAGAGACATAATTCTTACAATTTCCATTAGGGAAGCATTTTTCATAGATTTATTTTATTTCCACTTGTTTTGCCATGTATGAAAAAACAGTGTAGGGTTGTGTCTTATCTCAATTAAATTTATAAATGAAAAGAAGAATCAAGATCAACAGCCCAAGGCCACTTTCAGTGAAGTGGAGGTCAAATATGCCTCATCTTTCTACCACATTTAGCAATTCTGACAATAATATTTTCCCACAGCATTCTCTAATTCTTCCCTTGGTTTGATAATTCATTCCAATGTCCACTCAGAATTCACAGACAATAGTCGTAAATAGAAGGACATCATTCTTTGTGGAGTGGAGGGTCAGAAAAAAGAAGACAACCCTAGACGAGATGGATTGACACAGTGGCCACAGCAATGGGCTTAAGCATAAAAACGATTGTGGACATGGTGTAAGACCAGGCAGTGTTTCGTTCTGCTGTTCACAGGGTCGCTATGAGTCAGAACCGACTTGATGGCACCTAACAACAGCAACACTCATGAATATAGTCGGATCCGACTCGACAGAACTTGGCCAGGAAGATAACAGATTACAATTCAGGCTCAGAAACAGGATACAATTCTTCCATCAAGGAAGACTTTTCCCAGCTCTGACACAGACAGACTTCTCTCTGGCTCCTTGGCCATTGTCCTGCTCAGGAGTGTCACAAAGCTCCTTTTGTTCTGCTTATAAACGCCCAGAGGTACCTTACACCACCAGTAAGCCTTGGTCTAAAGGTGTTCATCCCTAATTCTCTGCAGTGGCACACACCTCGCTCCATCAAACACCCACAGGCATCCTACTCCTCCAGCACACCTCCTGGCCAAAGACGTTCAGCTTTCTTACTCCATGGGCCAGGATACCCACCGTAGGGTCTGCTGTTAACCTCTTCTGATGTGTTTTCTCTGCTAACTGGTAGTGTTACAGCTCTCTTTCTCCTGGGTCCAGGAGCTTAGGATTCTGGGTCCAAGAACATGCTCTCCACTGCTGACTGCTCTTGATTGGTGTTGGTGTGATTGTTTCTTTCTATCCTCCTAAATGGCTCACTTCAAGCCTAGCAAGATGAAGCAGTGGATCAATTCCTTTGGTGGGCCAAAAGTACCCTATTTACCACCGAAACAGCGGGATGGGAGTTACACCTTACGGCGAGGAAGACCACACCAGAGGGACCTATCACACCACGCTACAATAAAACTTTTGTACTTTGGTTCCAACCTTTAACAAAAACTTAAACTTCTGTTTCTTTTCATTTCCACTTACCTTTCCTCACTCTAAACTCCATTCTGAGCTTTAAACTTTGAATTACATGTAATTACCATACCTGGGACACTCTGTCTTACGACTTCCATGTCTCTGGACACATTTTTTCTTCTAACAAATTTTTTCTGTCCTTTAAGAATCAACTCTGACATTACATTTTCTAGGAAAGTTATCTGACAGTCTTCAGCAGGTTGAATTCATCCTTCCCTGATTTACTCTGTTGTACTATGTTTATGCAAAGTTTCATGATAGTGTTTGGCTTCTCTCTCTCTCTCTCTTTAATCCCAAGACTCTGAGGTCAAGGATGGCTTAAGCACAAAACACAACTTCAAAACTTAATTTGAGTAACAGTGATTACGTCTTCCTTAACTCAATAAATTGGAGATCTTCACAAATGCTTATTCAATGAACAGATAAACTTCTATTACTTAAAATGTGTTTTATGCTCACAAAACAAATATGTGTGGAACACATACCATGGACTATTTTCTGTTCTACCTGATGGTATTACAACTTTGAACTACTTTTTGTTTCCCCAAAAGAACTGAGGAGTTTGTATTCATCTCTTACATTCTTGCCTGTTCTTTCTTAGGTCTCTGAATCATGGATTAAGTTTATGACCATGGAGCAAGTAAAACAAAGTGACTTCTCATAGAATTGATCTAGTGACAGGAACCTCATTTGGACAGTGCTCTAAACAACAGGAGTGATAATGTTTCCATATATAAAGTCTTAAGGCGTAAATTTTAAGCAACACTAGTTTAATCTACCTCTTGAACTGTAGGAGCATCAGTTGAATGGATAACATTTTCAGAGTAACAGTGACCTCAGGAAATTGGACCCCAGCCATCAAAGATCCAGGGCTGCTTCAGCTATTGTATTTCACCTCAAACTACAATTTAGTCTTGGTTTTTGCAGGATCTCCAAATACCACAGAAACATTATATTTATGACAGCACAAACTACAGCAAACTTCCTCCAAATACTTGTACTATAGATACTTCCACTTAAAGAAGAAAGTTTTCAAATTATGTTCCCTTGGAGAGACTACAAAGACCTGATCACAGCTCCCTTGTCATTTTTCTCTCTTTGAGAAATACAACTTTAAACTACTTTTGAATTATGTGAGGGGAGAATGTGTATATGTTCTACTTTAAAAGCAATTTAGGGTGAAGTTCTCTGGCACAAAGGCAATTCAAAAATAGCTGAAGCTTAAGAGTCAAAACTCCCCCTTGTCTGGTCTGTATTGAACAGAGTTATTAGCAATCAGAGTTGTTTTCAAATGCTCAGTGCAAAACTGCAGAAGTGTTTAGTTTTATAAATAAACTATAGGCCTTGGAGGTGTCAAATGGAGGTTGTTAAATCCTGATGGCCTAGTGGTTCAGTGCTCCAGCTGCTAACCCAAAGGTGGTCAGTTCAAATCCACCAGGCACTCTTTGGAAATACTATGGAGCAGTTCTACTCTGTCCTAAAGGATTGTAATTAGTTGACATTGGCTCAACAGCAACAGGTTATAGCTTACATATTTGCTGTAGCAAACTTGAATAGTGACAAGCACTGGGTGCTATTGCTATTGTTTATGTCCCTTGAAATAAAAAAAAAGACAAAAACTTAAGTGAAAAAGTATTACATAGGAAGGCTACCTTGATATTTCAAGTGAAGCATAATTTCAATATTATCTTGCTTAACATTCATTAAAATGCAGCACTTGGTGTAGGAGATGATTTTACATAATATTAAGATGAGGAATTTTTGACCCAGGATAACTTTTGTTGAAATCACTTCTCATCATTTATTATTTATTTATTTATCATTAACTAGTCATCAGAGTCTGAAGTGCAGAACCTGATTTCTATCAAGCCTTTGGGTACATCTTCTAGTCTACAGTAAATGGTGAGGATAGAGAACCAATTAATGCCAACACTAGGAAGCAGTCGGACTAATTCAGAATATGGAATTCTTCTGGAAAAGTGAAAGGAGTGTCATAAAAAAGGGATGGGGAACTCTTCTAGAGTACAAGCTGAGGAGACAAAATTTGAATGCAATTTAGCACTACATTTGCTCTTGACTGGAGCAAATAAATTATAAAAAGACATAGAATGAAGAATGATTACCATGAACTAAATAATAGATGATATCTAAAGATTTGCATTCACTTTTTAGAGACACAATTATATGTACTTTTTTAGATATATAATTATATTTTGATTGTGTATGAATGTCTTATTTGTAGTATTTTTTCTGTGTAATTTTCTTACATGTAATATTTATTGAGAAGGATAATAGTATTGTGATCAGTTAAGAAAATATTCTTAATTGTCATAGATGTGTTCTGAAGTATTTAAGAATGAAATGTTTGAGAATTACTTAATTCAGTAACACAAAATATAAAAGATGAAACAAGTATGAAAAATGTTGGTTTTTATTTAATATCTGGTTGTGTTTTGTTGTGTTATTCTATCTACTTTTATGTGTATTTGAAAAAGTCAAATGAAAAAGCTTCAAAATAATAATGATAAAATGCCTCAGTAGCAACATCTGTAGTATCAACAGTAAACAGATGATTAAAGGTTTTAAGAGTTACTATATATGTATTTAAACCAATTTGGCAGTGTATTTACTCAGCAACATTTTATTAGTTTTTTGATTTGTGAGTGTGTATGTACTCTTAAAATTTATACAAATCCATGTATGCATTTCAGGATGCTGTCTAATTTAATTAAGTCAACTTTCTACCAAATGTGAACAGTTATGCATTAGCTTTAGTAAATATCCAACATTAACTACAAAAAAAAATGACTAAAGCAAAACTCATTAAATTGTTGTATTGTTTTAGTACAGAAGGATGACTTTTATTATAGTGTAGTGATTAATTTAACCAAAAAAGTAAAACAGAATGTCATAAAATCCAAGGCATCCTGAGTCAAATACTAATTGTAAATACACCATAAAAATAAAGTCACCTTGCTAAGATTTCTTGGAAAAGTAGGTAACATTCCCATGATTATTGGGTCTTTGAGAACAAGAAAATCAATATAATAAATTACTTATTTTATATCTGCATGTAAATGCATTAACCACATTCTGACTATTCTCTATATTCTTGGAAATTTCTCTAATGCAGGCTGTTTATGATCCTTTCTAAACAAATACTTTCCAGAGAGGTAGATGTTTTACTATAGCACATAGTTAATGATAAGCTTTTCCATGCCATCAATCAGCACTTAAATCATTCCTCATTTATAAAGCACTAGTCACATTCCAGATTAATTGGAAATTTCAAATTTGCCCTAAAACTCAAATCGTATAAAGGTCGGCGAAGAGGCAATAATTATCCAAAAAAAAAAAAAAAAAATAGAATCCAAAGCAAGGATGTTAATAACACTTTATCTGGGCTTGTTTTATTACAAATGTATTTTAAAACTGTAAGTTCAGAATTTATAATTTTTAGAAATGTCTACAGAAGTAGCTGGGGTGCTTAATATACGACTTTAAACTACTTGGTTTTATTAATGGCTACAGCAACTTAGGGATTCAAAATGAACACGAAATTACTCAGAGAAGAGTCATGGAGAAAAAAAAATTCTTATTGAAAACAAATCAACTTAAGTATAAAAAAGTCAAGTTAGTACTTTCTTTTCAAATTGGTATGAATAAGCTAGGATTTTAAATCTAAATCCTCATATCTGTATTGACTTTGGGAGTGTATCTGTCGTCTTTGACCCATAATTAGGTACGTAATTCCTTGAGTGCCCTTGAGCTCTGACCTCTGAATCCGCCTGGTGACCATGTAATTTATCTTCCAAATTTCAAACCAGAACACGTTTGCAGTGAAAGACAGTACTTTGAATAATTGCATCAGGAGGATAAGCAAAAATGAGAACTGCCCTGGGCTAAGAAGACCATCTGCTCACCCTCAGCATGATCCCTCCTCTCGGAATCATAGATGATCAACACCTCCTACAGCATGGCACTTTGATCTCTAGGGCGAGAGCATGAGCGTGGGACATGAATCTGCCTTGCAAATGTTCAGTCACTGAAACTCATCTGGAAGGTGCTCACCCAGATGTGGCACTTTACACACAACTTTAGACCCAAGGGCAGTTCAATAGGATTCATAGATCCTTCAACTGCCCTCTGTTTTCAGGTTTCCTTCTTGTCTTAATCGCACCTCAGCCTGAATTCTCGAGGATGTGTATACTTCTCCCTCTTCCCTTGCCCTTTTTTTCAGTTTGAAGTCTTCATCCACAAAAGAAGCTGAGTCTTCCCCGTATATTTGCTAATTATCTTCTCAAACCTGATGGAATTTGTGAGTGAATTAATGAAATCAGCATCTCTTCTTTTTCCTGACTTCTTCTTTTCACAGGAAGGTCTGTCTGAAGCTAACCTGTGCCACTGATAGCTTTTAGGCACCCTAGGGAACACTTGAAATGTCACAAGCCTAAACTGAGATGTGCCGCACAAATACACACCAGATTTCAAAGACTTCCTCTGAACCTCAGCTAGCCCCAACTCAACTGGAACAGATTAAAACAAACATCAAAGATATGAAGAAAAATGAGCCTAGGAGACAGAAGGACCTGTATGATTGGGAGATACTTCAGCAGAAGAACAGAAGAATTAGATGGTGCCTGGCCACCACCGAAGACAGCCCTGACAGGGAACACGATGTAGAATCCCTAATGCAGTATAAGAGAAAGGAGTGTGCAGATCTATAACTCCATTAAGAGGCCAAACTGGATGGTCCAACAACCTTGAGGGTCACCTGAGAACATGGCCCCTGGACTGGCTGCCAGCCCAGAGCTGAAACCATTACTGAAGCCAGCACTTCAGACAAGAAATGGACTGGACCATGGACACAGAGTGATGCAGGTGCTGTGTGTATTTTATGGTTTAATACATATATGTGGCTGTCCTACTGTGTTTTTTTTTTACAAGGGAAAGGAGAGGGTAGAGAGGAGGGGACAAGTACTCATTGAGTGGATACTGGAAGTAAAGAGGGGAAATGAGAGTATGCTGTCACAGGGTGGGGAGAATACATAGACTTGTGTAGAAGTAGGTTCTTGGGATTTTATATGGGAAAGTGACTTTGATTGTAAGCTTTCACTTAATCACAACAACAACAACAAAAAAGATGATTTAAAAAAAATGTAACTGTCTCCATAATAATTTCATATTGAACCACTTGTCAAAATAATAATGTGCTGGATATATTTAGTTAAGTGACATACATTACTAAACTTGTTCATCAGCTTCTTTTTAATTTTTAACATCTATTGACAAATTTAAAATTACGTAAGTGGGCTGCATTTGTAGGTTGTGTTAGAGTTCTACTGAATAGCTCTGGTAAAGCTTTGTTCTACTTGCCTCTTATTGATATATTGATAATACTGTCTTGCCATTTTATGTATTTGAATTTTTATCTCATTACTTCTACCACATTGTGGGAAATTTTCTTTCCATTTAACATGCTTCTTTTTGCAGGCTTTTGAAAAGAATTTTCAACAGACTTTTACCACACAATTGTAGTATCTTTATAATCCAGAACATTCTGTAGTTATCACCGAGACTTTGAAAATGATAACCAATACTTCCCGTGGTCGTGTCTACACACAGTATTTACAAGTTCATAGCATAGTCTCAAGTCCAACACAGGCACTCCTGCTACCTGCTGTTAGCACTGCACGTCACCTGACAAGCAGATGGTTAGTAGCCTTAGCGCTTAACTTGACAAATACATTCCTTGTATCCTTGGTTGACACCAAAACCCACACTGTCCTCTCTGGCTGAAATTGTTAGATGCATAGGATATCAACAAACCACGTCTTTGTGTAGATCATGTCTACAAAAATAGTCTTCACGTCCACAAAAAATAAAAGAAAATATATATTATTAGTTTTAAGATTTTTCTCCTTCCTCATCCCCTTTTATTGATTCAGAATGGAATATATTTCCCTGCTCTTATCTTCAGACTTTGAGAGAATGTGATATTCGTTTTGCATACACAGACTAGAAACACTTAAAATTTATTATCCTATGTTTGCAGTCACGGAGCCCTGGTGGCATGGTTGTTAAGAGTTCAGCTGCTAACCTAAAAACAGCCAGTCTGAAACTACTCAGCAAGTCTATGGAAGAAAGACTTGGCAATCTGCTCCTGTAAAGATTACTGCTTAGAAAACTCTATAGCACAGTTGGACTCTGTCACATGCGGTTGCTATGAATCAAAATTGACTCAACAGCACCTAACAATAGCAATCTGCTTTCAACAGCAAAGCATTAGTACATGCTATCATGTATATACATATTTACATATACGTATGTCTCTGTATGTGTAAAATAATAGGGATTTGGCTACTAACCAAAAGGTCAGCAGTTCGAATCCACCAGCTCCTCCTTGGAAACCCTGTAGGATAGTCTTAATCTCTCCTAAAGGGTCACTGTGAGTTGGAGTTGGCTTAATGACAACAAGTTTGGTTTTGGCTGATAACTTTTAACCGTATTCTTTCCACTTACTGCTATTGGCTCCCCAAATGTGTGGCATTATACAGCGTCACATGGTGCGGGATGACCTGTAGTAGGAGATGCCAAAGAAATTCTTTATGATCAGAGGTAATCTGCCAGCTCTTTAGGGTAACTAAATATTTATTATATATGTTCCTACATGTGTCTCACTTTACAAACTCATAGGATCCAGGAGGGGAAAATACTGTCCTGATTTACAGATGGAAAGTTGACTTATGAATTTACTTTGTATGGTTAATAAAACAACAACAACAATAACTTGGTCTGGAGACCATGTAGTCAGGGGACACTAAGGTCGGTCAGCATAACTAGTCTGTTGCTAAGAGAGTCTTCTGTAACCCATGTTAGTGAGTGGTATCTGGCTTCTTAAAAGCTAGCAAGCTGCCATCTGAAGTACACTAAATGGCACCACGTCATCTGGAACAGATGATCACTAAGAACAACAAAGATATGAGGAGAAAAGAGCCCAGGAGACAGAAAAACTCATACGAATGGAAGTCTGTATCAGCATGAGACTAGAAGAACAAGAGGTGCCTGGCCACGACCAAAGAGAGCTGTGACAGGGACACAGTGCAGAGTCCTTGAGGCGCATGAGAATAAAAGGGGTGCAGCCCAAGAACACTATAAAAGACCTGAGTTGAAGGTCTGACAGCATGAAGTATACCACGGGAACACTGCCCCTAGACCTGCTGCTGTCCCTGACAGGAAACCAGTACTGAGGTCAGCTCTTCAGACAAGAATGGCCTGGACTCGGGGACACAGTGTGAGCATGTGCTATACTTTACGGTTCTATGCATTTGTAGGAAGCTGTCCTACTGGTCTCTTTCTAAGTGGGAGAGCAGAGGGTGGAGAGAAGGGGACACATACTTGTTAAGAGGATACTCGAATTATAGAGGTTTTCCAGAGTGCTTTCTAACCAAGAAAGGTCATTTAAAAATGATGTTTGGGCTTAGAGCAAAATGACAGAAGAGAAGAAGACCTGCGAAAAAAAGAATTTTCAGCAGAGATTCAACAAGTGTAAGAACAGAATTTTTTCAAAAAAATGAAAAAGCCGCTGAGTGACTGTGAATTCTTATGAACAAGAAGGGGAGATGAATTCAGAGACACTGGTAGAGTGCAGGTCTTGGGGTGTTCGCGAACCAGCTTTCATTGTGTGGATTATAACTTTAGATTTCTGACAACATATGAGCTAGTTCAGATTCTAGAAAGATCACTCCGGCTGCTGTGTGGCAGGATCACTGGGACAGAGAGAGTGGAAGCAGAAGGGACAGTTAATAGATTATGGGAATAAAAGGGATTACTGATTGAGGCGGTAGGTAGCAGAGACAGTGAGAAGTGAACGGATTTGACTTAGGACATGTTCAGAATGTGGAATTGACATTAATTGCTGTGACGGTTTGGTTTCAGAGTCAAGGAAAGTAGAGGATGACTCCTGTTCCCAGGCTTGAACAGTTAAATAAGTAATGGTATCATTTGCTTTGTTATTGTTGTTAGGTGCCATCGAGTTGGTTCTGACTCGTAGCAACCCTATACACAACAGAACAAAGCACTGGTCTTGTGCCACGTCCACAATAGTTTTTGTGTTTAAGTCCGTAATTGAGGCCACTGTGTCTGTCTTAATGAGTGTCTTCCTCATTTTCACTGACCCTCCACTCTACCAGGCATGATGTCCTTCTCCAGGGACTGATCCCTCCTGACATGTCTCGAGTATGTAAGATGCAGTCTTGCCATCTTTGTTTCCAAACAGTACTCTGGTTGTACTTCTAGAACAGTGTTTTTTTCTTTTGGCTGTCCATGGTCTGTTTGCTTTAATGAGGAGCTATAGCGGAGGCTGGGCATTTGGAAGGCCTCAAGAGTTCTATTCTGAAATAACTTACTGGAGATACATTAATCTGAAGCTAAGGAATGTTGAGCTGAAGATAGAAATTTGGGCATTTCTTGGTGGGTATACAGCAGGTATGAACTGTTGCTCAGAATTTCAGTGTTAGGAACTTGGTATATATGCATTAAGAACCAATTAAAAAATTGAGAACCAATTCCATTCTCAAGGGTACACTCACGTCAACTAAATTTATATACAATGGAATATGGAGCCAAGACTATCATTTAGAATGTTGAATATACTGTAGACAAACACATCGTTACTGGACATAGTACAGTCAGAATGCTCCTTAGAGTCAAGGAAGGGAGACTTAGCTAACTTTGGATGTATCACCAGTAATGACCAATGACTGGAGAAGGACATCATGTTTGGTAAAGGGTCAGCAAAAAAAATAGAGATGCTCAGTGAGATGGACTGGAACAGTGACTGCAGTAACGGGCTCAAATAGCAGTGCTTGTAAGGAGTATGTTGGATGAGGCAGGATTCTGTTCTGTAGTACATAAGGTGGCGATGATTTGGAACCAACTCGACAGCACGAAAAACAACACAAACCAGCTGTATAGATCAGGGAATTTTATCAACTCTCACAATCTGTTATCGTCACAGTTGAGATTTCTACAGGTGAGACAAAATATGCTCAAGACGCTCTTATGCTAATCCTTTAATGACCTTAGTCTAACACCAACCCCATCATAATTTGACTTCACAGGTAGAAATTTCCTGCAGTGGAAATAATGTGTTACTTATGCTAATAAAATTAGACTGAGATAGTATTCCTCTCTCTAGAAATAACTTTCCAAAAGAATCACTCTTACCTTGGTGAAGGTTTTCTTTCTTAGAGTACCTTGAATTGTGTTTGAATGGATATGACTGACATTTGCCTCTGTAAATAATGCTCTAATGCATTGCTTGATACTTTCTTTTTCCAAATGACACATACTATCTCTGGACATATGAATATTCTCAGTGGGACTCTGTTAAGTTTCTTAGCAGTTATGTCTTTATTTATGCTTGCATATCCCTTTCAGGCCCTTTGTGAATCAATTGAATACCTAAAATTTCAGCAGCAATGCCGTATCTCTTTTTTTGTTCAAACTCTTGTTGGAAACCTATAGATGCCCTATAAAAATCATGAATCACCCAAAACATTTTCAGTAGTGTGAGCTTGACTGTATTTATAGAAATAGTAATAAAGGTGAGAGTTTTCCTCCACCACATGGATGAAAGAAAAAAGGAAGTCTGGTCATGATAAATTTTGATTACTCACAGATTCAATTAACCATATTTTTCCAACCTCCAAAACATCAGTGAAATGCATGTTCTTGTTCTTCTTGATGGCTGTTAAGGACCACCAGGTTCCTCACAGAAGTCTCAGTCAAGAAGTTAAAAGATGAATTACAGTGGGCAAATCTAGTTTGAAGTGTTGAAAAGCAAAGATGACACCTTGAATATTCTGGTGCACCTGATCCAAACCGTGGTATTTTCAGTTGTCTCGTATGCAGATGAAAGCTAGATAATAAATAAGGAAGACTGAAGAAAAACTGATACCTCCTAATCTTGGCCTTGACCAGGAATATTGGATATATCACATGCTGCCGGAAGAATAAACGAATCTGTTTGCAGAGAAGTATAACCAGGATGCTCCTTAGAAGCAAGGAAGGTGAGACTATACCTCGCATACTGTAGACACGTTAGTCAGAGGTTTCAGTCCACGGAGAAGGGCCACATGCTTGGTAATGCAGAGGGTCAGCAAAAAAGAAGAAGAGCCTCAACAAGATGCAATTATCACAGTGGTTGCAACTATTAGCCCAAGCATTTTAAGAGTTGCGAGGATGGCACAGGACTGGACAGTGTCTCACTCTGTTGTACATAGGGTCACTGTGAGGCGAAATTGACTCAAAGACACCTACCCACAACAGAGGAGACCATGGTGGTAGAAACTTCCTCCACAGAGGACACAATGCTATCGGTCACCAATTCCTCTTGGTGAATGCCATGCTTCCGTGATCCTCATGATCAGCCCGGATATCAACACAGTGTAAAGTAACCAATACGGTACCCACACTAAGGTAAAGCAACTTCAAGTAACTGGTCATTTAAATATAGAAAAGTGAAAGAATTAAGACAGTAAAATTGTGAGTTCCATCATAACTCCTTCATTAAGTTACATGGTGTGAGATCTTTCTACCCATTAATATTTTCATTTGTAGAATTAAATGAGGCTACATTAGATGTTTACAAAAGTCCCTGGCTTAAGTTTCTCTGAGTCTGTTTTTGTCTTGTTAATTTGTTTTAGGATTTTTTTTTTTTCTTCTGAAAGTATTTCTTGAGTATGCAAGCCCAGATTTGCTCCCTGAAAGTGAAGAGGATTTACTTGGCTGGATGAAGATCAAAGACCACCACCTTCCCTACAGATTGCTCCTTAACATCAAGAAAGCAAAAATCCTCACAACTGGACCAGAAAGCAACATTATGATAAATGGAGAAAACACTGAGCTTGTCAATCATTTCATTTTACTTGGTGCCATAATCAAAGTCCACAGAATCAGCAGTTAGGAATTCAAAAGATGCATTGCACTGGGAAAATGTGCTGTGAAAGACCTTTTTTAAAGTGTTAAAAAGTATGTACCTGACCCAAGCCATGGCACTTTCCATTGTGTCATATGAATCCAAAAGCTAGAAAATGAATTAAGGAAAACAGAAGCATTGAATTCTGGTGTTGGAGAAGAGTATCGAACATTCCATGGACCACCAAAAGAACAAACAGAGCTGTCTTGGAAGAAACGCAAGTAGAGTGTCCCGTGGAAGGAAGAATGGTGAGACTGCATCTTACATACTTTGTACACGTTTTCAGGAGAGATTAGTACCTAGAGATGGACATCATGCTTGATAAAGCAGAGAGTCAGCAAGGAAGAGGAAGACCCTCGCTAAGATGGACTGACACAGTGGCTGCCACACGGGCTGAAGCATTAAAGCAATTGTGGGTACGGTGCAGGATCAGGCAGTGTTTTGTTCTGTTTTACACGGGATCACAATGAGTCCGTACTAACCTGACCGTACCTAACAACAACAACAAACCGGTAATCCCTCTGTCTGTCTCAATGGGACCTAATACACATGTCCATCATATCTGTTTCCATACGACATTGTAATTACTCGTTTACTTGTGAAATGTCTCCTTCCAACCACGAGCTCCAAAGACTTTGGAGTTTATCATATAGTGAAAAATTATTCTTGTATAAATAATTAATGTTTTTAGTGATTACATATGCAAAAAGGAGGCCTCTTAAACACAGTTTCCATCAAGATTATAGATAATAGTGTTTTGAGCAGTATTCTCTCTTCTCTCTAAAATATCTGCAGTGTGCTACAAGACTACAAGACGTTTACTGAAAGCAGATGTTGTGAAGTTGAATGAAGCCATCATTCAGACAATAGAATGTCCAAAACTCCCTGTCACTTTTTGGCAGCTAGGAATATATGTCTGCCTTGATATCTAAATTCAGAGACATAAACTATTGTCTGCAGGGATGCATTACACAGACTGATTGAATCTAAAAACTGCAAAAACTTTATCCAAAATGAGTAAATGCTAGTTCTATTTCTCTGTCTTTAGCTCTGATCAGATTGGCAGATAGTAAGCATTAGATCATATTAGACTTTATTTATATTCTGAAATCTCCATTTTATAAGTTTCACATGGTTATATATTTTTGGATGGTAGCATAAGTTACATTTTGAGATATTTTTATTGGTGTTGTCAAGTTAAATCTGAAGCCACACTTTTTTGTTATTGTTGTTCCAACTCTGGCCAGAGTAGACCAATTCAGAAGCATAATGCATAGTTACCTTCTAGCTGGAAACCCTGGTGGTATAACGGTTAGGTGTTACAGCTGCTAACCAAAAGACTGACAGTTTGAATCTACCAGATGCTCCTTGGAAACTCTATAGTGTAGTTCTACTCATCTTATGACAAGTAGAGTAGTTGCTATGAGTCAGTAATAGTCATGAATAGTCATGAATAAAACTGTTTCAACGAAGTGTAATTAAATGAACATCTGATGATTATATTTGAGGAAATGCCATATTTTTATAGAACATTCCCAGCTTTGTCCAGATATACATCAAAACAAATATTCAATAATAAAAGTGTTGTAGCAAAACAATTTCCAAAAGATAGACAAGAAGAGTAGGGTACAGAAAATCCTGATGAAAGACAATCAAATGTTTAATTACTGAATTGTTACATGGCAAATTCACATAGTTGAAAGCAGGTGGAACGTTCAGTGCTCAGTGAGACATTCTGCTGTTGAAGACATAAATATAGGTGTGACGTCTCAAAGACTCGGCACCTGGGACAGGCCCAAGGGCACAACTTCACAACAAACAGTGTCAAGAAATTCTGTGAAGCTGCAGGGAGACTTGGAAACATATCGGACAAAGTGTTATGAAATAAAGAACACTTCCTGAGAAAACGATCATTAATTTGTCTTTTTTTTCACCTTGTCTAAGAATAATGTGTCTTTCTAACTCTACATTTCATTCCCATATTCTCCTTTGAGGTCTCTAACATTATGTCCACTTCCACATCAAGAATCTTTGAACTGAGAGTATTAAGGTTATCTTCTCAACTGTGTGATTTTAAACTGCTAAAAATTGAAGCCATATATACATAAAGCCATTGCTGTTGAGTAGATTCCAATTCATTGCAACCCTAGAAATTAAAACCAAGCCCACCACTATTGAGTAGATTCTGACTCGTAACATTCCTATAAAGCAGAGTAAAACTGCCCCTTAGGATTTCCAAGAAATGACTAAAAGATATTTATTGTCTATGATGAGCACTTGAAAAAAAAAATCATCTCTTTTCCAGCTAAAATTCGTCATAAGTATATCTGAAACAATATATCTTAAATGGAATTCCTGTGAGGGAGACAGTCTATTTTATTACTCCTTTTTTTTGTTTGTTTTAATACCTTGTACAACTGTATATGTTCAAAGGCAATGATTCAAAAATACTGGAAAAAATAGATTAATATCCTAGATGCTGGAAACAATGATACAAAATATTCTTGAATGGGAATATAAAATGTGTTGATTTATTCTTTCCATCCCAAAATTTTGGGAAAATTCCAAAAATCCAAGAAATCTTTGCTCAATTTCTGAGCTACCCATTTGAAACGCATCGTTCTTTACTACCAAAGAATGAATTAGATAGGCTTTTCCAAATGCATACATCGTCTTGTTTCTCTTTTACACTGAAAGTCTTCATTTGGCTTCATTTTATTAAACTAAGAATTCATTCTAAACTCTCTATATGACCTTTAAGCTTATCTATTTTGTAGCTCTTCTCTACTTTTCCTACCAGGTTTCATTTTGCTTCCTTCTCTGACCAGATTATCCATAGTAAAGGAAAGCACACCCAACATACATTTTCACCAAATATAAAATCTTGGGTGTTAATGCAAATATTGAGCCAAAATCAAAGGATAATCTAATAATACCACCATCATGAACCTTGGATTTCTGGTTTACCGACATAAATCTGAAACATTATTAGTATTAATTAGCCAAGCCAAGCCAAGTATTAATTACAGTAGCTTTATACAAAATATTATTAGATGAATTTCCAGAAATTTATCTCTTCATTCAAGAACACTAGTTTCTCCTCTGTGTGATTGCTCCTGCAGTTACTCTTCAAAACAGTCACAATACTAAATACATATTAAATTTCTTCACAGGTTGGAGCAACAAAAAATTGTTTTTTGTTGCCTCTATTCTGATGGCTAATATTGTGCGGCAGCTTGGCTGGACCGTGATTCTCAGGGTTTGGGTGGTTGTATAACGTTATGGTCACTGCCATGATGGGATGTGCTATGGTACCATCGGGGTGGAGCTTGTAGCAGCTCTTGGCGCACTCTGGCTTCATTGCTCCGTGTTCCACTGCCTATTTCCTTCATGCTTACCTTGCCAAGATTTTTGTCTTGCTGTGGAACTAGCAGCTGCTTCTCTTTTATCTTCTGACCTCCAGTTCTTGGGACTTGAGCTAGCAGTGATATTATCTGTCAGTTCTAGGATTTGTCAGTCTTCGCAGACTGTAAATAAGAGTCTTATTCTCTGACCTGCTGATCTTATTTTCACCAGTCCCTGCAGCTACATAAATGGGGAGAAGCCCTGTGGTCTTGCCTGCTATCTTGGGATTCCTGGATCTTCACAGCTTATGAGAGGGAACCCTGGTCTCTGAACTGCTGACATTGGGTTGGCTAGGTTCTGTGACCTTTATCCTGATCCATGACTTGTGATCTTTCAGCTTCTATGATCACTTGAGTTGTTTCCTTGACCTAAGTCTCTCTCTCTCTATATTGATATGCTTTATTTATTTTACTTCTCCAGAGACCCCAGTCAAAGATACCCACCATGGGATATTAGGGGTGGCTGAGGTCAGATTATTTATGTTGTGTTTCTCTGAAATAACTAAATTATAGACTTATCACTCATTAAAATTCTGCACTGGAAGACACTAAAGACAGGCTTTTCACTGAGTTGATTCCCAAGCTACAGCCTCAACATTATGTGATGTAAAAATAATTTTTAAATATTTTAAAAGTATATTCATATCATTGATTTCATTTGTTTCTTGTTTGTTTATTTTAATTTCTAAAAACTTTGAATATACTTCATTGTTTCACATAGGCATTTAAGAAAAAGAATCTTTATACATGGAGCAAGAACCACAGTGACAGAGCAGTACTGGGCTTTAAAGTTAACAAAGCAAAGTCTCCCAGCATTCACATTGTGTGTACTTACTAACAATAGCATTGTAATAGGATGATAGCATCATCTTAGAAGCAGAAGTAAAGAAATTCTTGCTTTCTTTATCTTCTTTGTTCTGGTTACTTCTTGAGCAAGTTACTGAAAAGGAATTATTTCCTTTTCAATTAATCATTAGTAGGTAAATAACACCAAGGCCAAGAAATGCAATCTTTGAAGTATAACATTAATTATTTCTTTTGTTCCAGTAGCCTCTTCAATAAATGGTTTTTGATTATTTCAAAAGCTTACATAGCAATAGAGCAGTCATGATCTATCTTTTCTTGAATGTCACATAGCTTTGTATTTTGCTATAGAAAATACATATATATATTCAAAGTAGCCACATTCATCTTTCTACTTATAGCCGTTAATTATGATACGTTAAACTGCTCCATAATTATTTTCAGAACTTTTAACTGAAAGATATGCGTAAAACATTTTATGCTAATAATTATGAAATCATCCATAGCCAATAACAATTACATGATGCTTTTTGTATTGATTTTCCATTCCGTGAATACTCCTTCACTCTGCTGTTGCCTACCTACCTGTCACTATCATGTCAATATCAGCTCTATAGGATAGGGTAGAATTGTCCCATAATGTTTCCAAGGAACATTTTCTGGATTTGAACTGCTAACCTTTTGGATAGCAGCCTAACTCTTAAACATTATACCATCATGAGCTCCACTCTGTGGTGCACTCTGGGAAATCCAATCATCAGCTCTGTCCTGAACAACTAAGCTAATTAGGAGGAAAAAAAGAAAGTCATCATTAGACTACCAAGTTACCAAGCTAATATCTGCATCTGCTTTTCTGTACAAATAGACATTTGATGTATGAGATAAAAAAGTAGTATGTTAAAATATAATAAATTTATACACAATAGAAAAAACGTATCAGGAGTGATCTATGTCTATTTCAGGCCAAGGTGTCAAGAAATAACTATTTTCTCCCCACCTCTAACCCTTCCATATTCTCTCCTCTTCTCCTGGCTGGAGACGGATAACGGCATGTCTTTGGAGGAATGGGGAAGCAAATCTATGCAAAGAGTCAGGGCAGAGCTGAATCACCATATATAAACAAGTTCTGCTGCAGAAAAACAACCTCATGTGAATTGGTAGACGGCCAAGGAATCAACTTTAATTGAGGTTTGACTGAGTTACTTTGTTACACAATGCAGTTATATATATTTATTTTGAGTTGTTACATATTGTGTGTGTATACATATGCACTCGATGGCACTTGGCTTGGCTTGGTATGTATATGTACATACACACAAACACACATGTTTATGGTTGGATCAAATATGACGTATCCATACATCATATGTGATATTAAAGTTTTTCCTCTTTTGAAATTTTGAAATACAAATATTGATAGACTGTTAATTCAAAATGTTGATACAGTGTTAATTCACCTTCCTAAGATATAAATAATTGTCAAATGGAACTTTTTCCTTAAAAGCTCGGTCAGTAGCATTAAATGATTTAAATCTTAAAAGTGATGTCTAAGGTGACAAGTGCTGGGACAGTAAACACTTGTATAGGGATTAGATTTTGATACAGACAAATCTCTACCAATCTTTGTTACAATTTATAATTGCTAAGCACCAGTATGACGTATCCCCCCCCCAAAGTTATTTATTGTAAGCTCTCAGTATTTATTTTGTCTGTATACCTACTTAATTATTTTTGTACAAAAAAAATTTGACAGCTTTCACAATCCTCAATTATTGGAGCAATTAACTTTTGCAGTGATAAATATAAATGTATATTTCAAGTGATAGAATTTCAGCAAAATTTTTTTCTGAATAGATTTTTACTCATAATTATATCCCAAATGCTAATCTATTTTTGAAAGCCACTATTTAGATATTAACTCTACACTCAAATGAGTTCTTTTGATTGTCTTACTGATGTTGCTGGCCTCATTAATATGCACTAAAAAATTCAGTAAAAGAATTATTGATTCTGTACAAATTCAGATGTGCCAGAAATGAATTGGCACAGACATGTGACAGCTCCTTGGTGCAAAGCCTGGAACCAACAGTCAACAGAGGATTTTTGCCAAATACTAAAGATGAAGCTTAATGCTTTGGTGTATTATTACTACTTGCATAAATTTTTACAGTATTTCACACCTCACTACCTTTGTACATAATTTTCCATTCTGTATTCATCTCATTTGCCTGATAAACCTGTCTTTAAAGATTCAGTTGAAGCATCTTCTTTGCTCAAGAAATCTGCCTGTAACATTAGTTCGTACAACAAACCTTTTCTCAACAATCTGATCTCAATAATTGTATGTATCACAATGAATTTAATTGTGTGTGTGTGTGTGTGTGTGTGTGTAGTTTATAGCAAGTCAGTAACTTTATGTTGAATGAATAGTAGAAGACTATCTTTCTATAGGGTTTGAATGTATTGAATAGTAGGAAAAAAAATCACAGGCTTCTGTTTAAAGAGGAAGAATAGCCTATGCTCTGTCTTAATCAATATATTTCACTGAAGTGTACCTACACAAATTTATAACAGTTAAGTGTGCACTTACGCCTAAACACATACAAACTTACAGCAACTAAGAGGAGAACGTGACTGCGAGGATCTGGGGAGACGAAGGGCTCATGGGACAGGTCAGAGTCATTTATGGGCTTCTGGAAAACAGGAAATGAGAAAGAGGATACACAAAAGAGAACTGAGGAAACTGGTGTTGGGAAGATACTTGCCATAGAGGTAGGACCCAATTCTTCCTTCACTGACTTAAAGATGATGCTGCACCAAAAGTGGTCTTGAAGAGCCGCTATTTGAGCAGAAAGCAGAGAAATTCCCTGAGGAGCTACTTGGGGATCTGGGTCAGGAATAGAACTGCAACAGAAGCCACAGGTCTTTCATGTCTAGCAAGAATTAAGAAGTCTTTGTTTCTCTCCTTCTGGCATTTGAAAGAGGCTCTAGGTCTTTTCTGCTCCTACGGATCTAGTGTGATACTTGCTAGTCAGCCGTGCTTGCCAACGGACTCAGCTTTCAGTTCAGGAAACGGCCTACCTTAATCAGCAAAGCTTCTCTGTTGAGTACCAAAGGACAGCCAAGAAGCAAGACTCACTTGAAGAAAATCCATAGCACAAAAGGCGAAGTCCAAGACGAAGAAACAGAAAAATAGAAAGCCGAATAAAACAAGGCAAAAATGTTTTTAGATTTACATTTAGATTTTCCTTCAGTGAATTAAAAGTCTTTCAAACAAGGATGTCCTATCTTTGAGAGCTCATGGCTGCGGCATCTGTGAAACTACAGCAGCCATGTTTATCATGGTTTTGTTTGTTTTGATTTTTTTTAATCTTGGCAAATAGCCGTGAAAAGCTACACTACTTCACAACACACAGAAATTACTAAAATCTATTATCAAAATGAGTGTTCTGTTCACCAAACATTTCGTGCGTTAGGTGAAATTTATGATGCATATAATCATCCCAGCGAGAGAACCATTTGACATTTAATAAAAAAATTTCAGACAAACTGGGTCTGTTGCCAATCAGACTAGGCCTGTGAATCAATGGACTGAATGTTCCAGTGAAAATATTTCCACTGTTTGTTCTTCAGAGTGTCTGCAAGAATCCATCCAAATCCATTTCTGGGTGATCACGAGAACTGGGCCTTTTATCAACAACAATTTGGTGAATTTTGTATCTGGACTTGATGTTTTGCCCTTACAAAACTGTTTTAACCCAAGAACTGAAGTCCAAATACCATAGATTATGCCATACACTTGCTGACTGGGCTCTGGAGCAATTGGAAGGTGACCCTGCTTTTGGCCAAGAAAATCATCTTCAATGACGAGACCCATTTTTGGATAAATGGTTTTAATAAGCAAAACTGCAGTATTTGGAGCGATAAGACTCCAAGGGAGATTCAGTAATATCTACTTCATCCCCAAAAGTTACCATGTGGTGTGGACTTGGATCCAGCAGAATCACTGGACTTTATTTTTTCCAAAATGTGTGAAGAGAGGCTGTGATTGTCAATGGCGAAAGACATTGGGCTGTGATAATAGATTACTTTTGGCCTCATTTGGAAGATGCTCTCCTGACCATTTACCTGAAGTTCTTTGACACACGTAACACCATCAAAATATTAAAACAGTTTAAACTATCACTTACACACCTTGTTTTATTCAAGTTCAAAGAGAGGATGCCCTTGTTGGAAAATCTCTTACATTAAAGTGATAAAATAAGAGTTGATGCTGAAGAAAAACAAGCAATTAGAGATTAAGAAAGCATTCTGGCTGTCAAAATTAGAGGAAAACAGATGGACTAAATATAAAATTTAAGAACCCATCTAGAAAGTTAAAAAATACGTTAAGAAACAATTGGGTAATAAATATCCTAGTAATGATTCCAGATGTATGGAAGGAAAAAAAAAAAAAAAAAAGAAAGGAAGAAAATAATCAAGGAAATAGTACGAAAGTAGGAAAATTTACAAAGCTGAAGTATACAAAAATTCTTCAGACTCAAAGAGCAAAGACAATAAATGAAGACAGATCAGCATAAAGGGAGTTCCTTAAGTAGTTATAAAACTGAGGATACATAAAGGGAAATCTTGAAGAAAACCACTAAGACAATTCTCCTACAAAGGAGATAGATTTGTAGAGGAATTTGATATATATATATATATATCAAATATATACCAATTATTTGATATGTATATAGTCATTAAATAATATACAAGTAAAAAATGATAACCTTTATATGAGGTCTGGGAGGTAATAACCCAGTTGAGCTTTTCACCCTTTGTGTCTATTACCAAGCATTTGAAGCACCTACTAAGTTCTGGCATCATGGTGGATAGTGGTACAACTGTCTAAAAAAAAGAAAAAAAAAGTTGGTCTATGCCAAATTCAAGAGAAAATTTGAGAACTGTTCATATGAAGGGAAGCTTCCTAAAGGAGTTGTGTGAATTTTTGGTGTCTTTTGACTTCTTTACAGTGAGATAAGGCTTGCAAGTATGTTTACTGTTTGCTTTGTGTTTCTGGTAAAATAGACACTGGCATTCAGAAACGTTCAAGTAAATGAGTTATTTGTGGGGTGCAAACAGTTGTTGATAGATTTATAGACCATGGGACCAACAGGTTTCATGCAACATGGCACCCATGTAGCCAATTCTAAATCACAATGATAGCAATTTTGTGCTGCACATATAATGTTTGTTCGATATTCTGTATGTGTTTTTGGAAGCTTGAATGAGATGTTTCATTGCAGAGGTGTAATCAGAAAAGTGTGATGTGTTTCTTGAGTCACAGGACCAACATGCCTCTGGGATGGGATCTGCTTCTTGAGACACAGGTCCAGTACATTCTGTTTGCAGTTGGAACTCTATTAAAAAAAAAGGAAAGACAGAAAGAAAAAACTACCCACAAACAATGATTGACGTCTGTTTCATTAGTGATAAAACACAGCAGTACTGATAAAGAAAAGTTGATTATGAACCAATAATTACTTTGAACTAAGGGATATAATCTATCCTGAAGATAATTTAAAGATTTTAGATAGGAAAAGACTAATCCCCTTGTTGTTGTTGTTGCTATTTTCTTGTGAAGAAAATACTATTGAGCTTGTATACCGGGGGGGGGTGGGGTGGGAAACAGCTGTAGAAAACAAAGAATGAAAAGGCATGGAATCAAATAAAGTGAGAATTTAGCTGAGTATTGTAGTAAAGGATGAACCAGAATACTAGCCATGTATCCTACTCATTTGGAATAGGAAATCAGTGGATTCCAGGAATTCTTTTTTTCCTGAAACAAGCAGATTCCATGCAGTAGCCAATATAATTTTGCTGACAGAGAATCTTTTACATAACCATAAAAAAATGTACAATTTTTTTGAAACAGCTCGTGGTCAAAAACAGAAAACGTAAAGGAATATATCTCAGAAAAGAACTGTAAAGTAGAAAGTAAGAGGTGAAAGACAACCAGATGTTGGCTTTCTGCGTCTTCGCCCTAAGTAGTGGGAAACTCAAGGGTTCTCTCACGAAGTGTAATGATCTAGTTTTGCGTGATTAGTAGAAGACATAGTGGTGATCTAAACAAGTCCTAAAACTACAATTATAAATATGGCAATTGGGGAGAAAATGAAGGAAAATTATGAAAAATGGAGAAATGAACTCACTTATGACCCTCAGCCGAGACTCAGTAATAGTGTACGAAGTTTACAAACCAAAAAAACAGACGCATTAGATCTTAGAGCTTGATGGAGTTACCTCCTCCTAACAAAGAATTAAAACTTAAAGCAAAAACCATTACAGGTAAGTTGCTCCGGGCAGGGGACTATATTTGGGACATCAAAGGTTTACCTTTTACTTCAAGTTCTTCTAATGCATTTTCTGTACTTAAAAGGCATCACTGATATGGAATTGTTTTTCTACTTGCGTCCACTATCATCTCAACACACCTTCAGTTTGTCTATTAGACATTTGGGGCATAGAACAATAGGGGATTATTAAATCACAAGCAAACTTTCAGGTTCAGCTAATTTTTCTATGACAATAAAAAGCAACAACAAATAAAAGCAAATGTATAAACAAAAAACTTTTTAGCTAGCACCAAAGCTGGGTAGTACTGACATATTTTGAAATTTCTGTGACAGTTCTATCAAGTCTTAGAGCCATTTTAAAACCACGGTATAGGGACTCTTAGTGATGTTTACAAGGAGACAGGCTCCAGTTGTCTTTTATTATTTATTTATTTTGTCTTCTGATTCCCCACCTTTTCTATGCTGTTGTTTTTGACTTGAAGCTACATAACTGGGAACTGAAACCTGAAGGATTTCCTTTTTCCTACAGTCTGGGCTGCATTAAACTGTAACATGTGTTCTCTGCAGAACATACGAGAGGCATGGAGAGCAATCCCAGCAGCCCGCTACGTATTGGGGAAGTAAATGTTGATGCCACCCAGCCCCATTCTACATGTGTTACACATCAGTCATTAGCAGAAAAGACATCAGAAGGGACTTCAGCTGAGGTTGCTGAGAGAGGAGTTCCCTATGTTAGATGTTACAAATTGTTCTTTTGTTGTTATAGATTATGTCTAAAATATTAACACAGAACTACTGTACCGATTAGAGTGTATACAAGGAATTTATTCAGTGATTATTCAAATGAAAAATTACAGATCAGTCCCCACAGTGGGATGCTTTTGATTACTGGCCATCAGTTGATGTGGTAGTCCTCCGTCCAGAACAGCCAAGAGTTTCAAAACCACAACAGAAGAGTATTATTATCTGAATTAAAGGATCTTTCCAACAATAGGGACCTGTGCAACTATCTAGGCGGCTGGCCCACAGAGCAGGCCTCATCACCTGTGCAGACAGGCTGGGGTATTGCTTGTGAAGGTGAGTCTATCTGCTGAGAAAGGGCAGGCAGTTTGTTAGGCATTGCATTACTGTTCCAGACACAAAGCGCTTCCTGTCTCTATCTCATGAGCTTTCTACCCTTTAATAAATCTTTTAACATTAAAATTTCTGAGCTATCTGCCCTCCGACCATTTTATCTAATGCTGTATGCCAGTAATCTTTCTTCCCACATTCATGATTGGCCACAACATTTGAGCAGCCTCTTGGTTGAGATACCTGGGTCCCCTCCACTCTTCTTTTGATTTTTATCCCTCTTTTTCCTGTGCATTCTGTAAATCGATCTACCTGTAGTTGGGGACTACTTACAATTTGTTGGTCTGTCTGGTGCATTTCTTCAAAGAAAGCCTAATTTTCTGGCCCCACAAAACTTGGGCTGACTCGCTGACCATTTTTATTAATCATTAGTGCAGAGGCAGAAAACACTCACTCCAGAGATCCCAACATTCTCTCAGTGATAGGGCTGGAACTCAATGCTTATTCATACTCTTTGCGACCTTACTCAATTACTGCTTCAGTTTTACAAATGGGGACACTGAACCATCATAAGACACTGTGGCCCTTAGAAAAATCATGGAGTCCTTTAACGAATGGGTCAGCAGTCAGGTCCAGGTCTCTGGTCCCCTGTCTGGTGACATTCCCTAGCCTAGCCTTGCCTGTCTGCTGTAACTCCTGTTGGTACAGTCCATGAACTCTGTAGAAGATTCAGATGCAAATTATGAAGGATTCTTCTGGAAATCCTTGTATTTATTTATCTTCTTTCTTTTTGTGAACACTAGGCAAAGAAATTTGTCTTTCTATGCTCAAAATTGTTTTCTGTGAAATGATGTTAATGCAATAGATGACAAACTCTACTTTGATCTTCTTGATAGAAATGAGATAGAAGACAGTTCAGGTCCCTGGAATATGCTGGCAAATGAATTTGCTACATTAAAATGATAATTTAAAATAATAATTGAAATTATTCATCTGTATACTTTTTGTCTGTCTTCTAACTTCGTGCTGACATACATAATCCTTCCAAGTGTCTGAAGACAACAAATACATAATTTTTCCCATTTTACAGATAAGCAAACAGAGGCACAGAGAAATGAACTAACATACCAACATGCTAATAACGTCAGTGTCATACCAGATCCTTATTATGGAGTCACTGATTATCCTAATATGAAAAAATATCCAGTACTTGTGTCAGTGCTCTAGATTTGGCTTAGAGGATCTCTGGGGTCCTTTCTAGGTCAAAATTAATATCATGCTCTGGAAGAAAACAGCTGTGAACAACATTCAACTAATCTCCATTAACTATAAACAAAGTAATTATGCATTATTTTTACATTGTTCGCACTTTTTTTTTCTGTTCTACTTTAAAAATTTAAATGATTGCCAACAAAATGAGGACATTTTGTCCTCATTTAGTCCTTACTATGAATATAGGCACCATGATTTCATTATTCTGAGTCTATTGATTGCTCTTCAAATGTCCTGCTTCTGTAATTAGGGCAGACTGTAATCAACCGCATTTTCAATCTTCCCTTGGATAATCTTTTTAGCTTTGCTTTTCAGTAGTTCTCCTTTAAACATAATAGTGCCTTCAGGATTTGAGTTTTCAGGTAAAGAGTAGTTTCTTTGGGTATTCTTGTTAAAGAAGCTTGATTCACGGTAACATCTGTTTGACTGAGTTCCCTTTAAGGGGAGTCTTTTTTAGTACTGCTCCTTCAGCCCTCAAAAACAGTTCTCTGTTGGATGACACTGCATAAATTAAACTGTGCTGATTTATGTTATAATTAGTTATATGGTGCAGTATCTTAAAATAATTTCTCAGAAGAAAATTGCCTTTTCTTTCAGAGAAAAATTGGCTTAAATGCTGTTAATACTTAAAACCAGTTAGCTGAAAAAGTCAGTAATTAAAGGGCACAATGTCATACGCATATATCAAAGATACTGTTACAAAGTATTAGCTAATATGGGTAAGTCCCTTGAAACCATATTGCATAAAGAAATCGATGATAACGCAAATATTTTTAAAAACCTCAAACATTCCCTTTCTTTTTTTTCTAAGTTATTGGTATCTATTATGTTTCTGAAAATCACATATACACATACATACACACACAAATAATAAAAAATATGCATTTACTAAATCAGTTATTGATTTCAATGTTCTTTGCATATTGCAGAGGTCAACTGCAAATTAATAAAGTTTGCTCTGCAAAGACAGTTAAAGAGAATACACAGATAATCTACAACTTGGGACAAAACATTCGGAAATCATGTATCTAACCAAGGACCTGAGTCCAAAATACAGAAAGAATGCTTGAACTTTAACGGTAAAAAACAGATAAAAGTTTTGAAAAGGCATTTCACCATAAAGGGCATATGGATGACAAATAAGCACCTGAAAATACTTTCAACATCATCATCATTAGGGAAATGCAAATTAAAGACATGCTGAGGGACCACTAAACGCTTAACAGGGCTAAGACTTAGAAATACAGACAACGTCAACTACCGACCACGTGAACTCCCATACACAACTGATGGGAATAAAAAAACGCTACAGTCTCTTGAACATTTGCTTTAAACTTACAAACACAACTCAACAATCATATTTCTTGTAGTTACTCCAGAAAAGTGAAAAGTTAGACCCCTACAAAACCTATCTATGAATGTTCATCACAGCTTTATTTGTAATAGCCCCCAACTGGACACAAGACAAAAGTCCTTCAGTAGGTGAGTGGGTACAGGATCTATGGTGGATTCAGACACTGGTTTAGAACCCAGCAATAAAAATGAACAAATTATTGGCACACATGACAGCATGAGTTTGAAAGGCATTGCACTATTTAGAAAAAAGCAAACCTCAAAATATTATACACTTTTCTGATTGGCTTTCTAGATCATTCTTTAAATAACACGGTAGCGATAGAGGTTAAAGTTAAGGAACGGTATTCTCGTAAAGCGATGGTGTGAAAGAATTCATGATCGTAATGCCATTCTGCATTGTGATTGGTGGTTCTACAAATCTACGTAATCCACTGCTGTTGAGTTGATTCCAACTTATAGTGAACCTGTAGGACATGGCAGAACTGCTCCATGGAGTCTCCAAGGAGAACCTGGTGGATTTGAGCTGCCAACCTTTTGGTTAGCAGACATAGCACTTAACCACTACCCCACCAATGTTTCATGTTGTACAATGTCATAGATACTTACACTAGAGAGATACAGAGAGAGAGAGAGAGAGATGGGTTTTATGTGAAAAATGATAAAATTCAAATAAGATTTGTAGTTTAGTTAGTAATATCATATCATTAACAATTTTCTGTTTCTATTGAAGTGCATTTTTTCAAACTTGTGAGGCTACCAAGTCTAAAATTAGCAAACAAACTAACAAATAAATAAATATTGCTAACTAAATGAGGACATTTTTTCCTCATTCAGTCTTACTATGATAGATAGATGATGATAGATTGATTGACTGACTGATAAAGCTTCAAGCATTCATTTACAATTAACCCGTGCATCACACAGTTCACATAATAAATATCTTGTGATAAGTTTTAAAACAGGTTGGAACAGATACGTATTACCTCTTGTGATTAATTTTTTTATTTCCCTCTGTGAAAAATATATTAAAATAGCTTCCCAAAGAATACACTATTGTTAAAGTAAATGGATATAGAAATTAAAAAACAAATGTGTCATAAGTTTGTTGTTATTAGTTTACCATCAAGTTGATTTCAGCTCCTGCTGATTCCTTGTGTGTAAGTGTAGAACTGTTCTCAAATAGGTTTTTCAAGACTGCCCTTTCAGAAACAGATCACCAGGCGTCTCTTCCAAGGCACCTCTGTTTGGTTCAAACCACCTACATTTTGGCAAATAGTCCAGCATTTAACCATTTGTGCCACGAAGGAAGTCTTTTTAATTGGCATAGAAATATCTTATAATTTTCAAATATTTCAACTTAATTTTTAAAAAAGTATACAATAGAGAAAACATTCTTTTCATATTTCTGTATACTTGTATTATCCCAGTGCTAAAACATACTTCTAGCTAACATTTAGTATGTGAATAGATTCTTCTTAAACAAGAAACAATCATAATTTATAACAAAAAAAAGCACATTGTTTTTGAATTGATTCTGCCTCATAGTGACCCTATAAGTCAGACTACTACTGCCCTATGTGGCTTCCAAGGCTGTAATCTTTAAGGAAGCGTATCTTTCTCCCCTGAAGTGGCTGGTGGGTTCCAATGACCAATCTTTTGATGAGCAGCCAAATGCTTTGACCTCTGTACCACCGTATCTTCTAATAATTTATAATAGAAGATGTAGGTTACTGATATGACCCCTACTCATTTTGCTTCACTTGTGATTAACAGTAAAGCTTTCCTCAAACATTTATTTACATTTTCCTTAGCTGATTTGATGGACTAGGCTTCTAAGGTTTAGCAGAGAGGGAATTAGGTACAAAAATATTAGTGTGTGCGGTAAGTTCTCCCATCTTCCTGAGATGGTTGATTTCCACAGTGAAATAGATTGTGTTGAATAGCTGTTTTTGTGAAAAATCTATTATATATATATTTTTCCAGACAGAATAATTACCTTACAACAGGAACAGCATGTTACAGAAAACTCTTTATTATCTTTTCTGAAAAGAAACAGAACTTTTCAGGAGAAGAGGGAGGAAACAAATCAACAGAGCATACCGAGCAATATGTTTGGGGACAAAGGAAGTGTAGTGACAGAGATACCATGATGGGTGGTTCTTTGTTACATGCACTGACAATTACTGTAAGGATAAAAGGACAAATCATTATTTAAAATTTAAGGTAATTATCTGGATTTATTATCTCCTTTTATACTGAAGACCATATCTGATTTTGACAAGATTTTTTTTTAATGTGTGCTTCAAAAGACTGAAGATGGATGAAAAATAAAAGATACTAAAACACAAGAGAAGAAGACATCCTCCAAGTAATGTTAAGTCTGTAGATTCAAATGGTAACGTTATGGTAATAAGAATTCCCTACTATTGGAATATAAGTTGTTGCTTACAAAAGAAGTAATTGCTACGCACTAAACTATTTTAGACCATTTTTTCCACATCAAGTGTTTATTGATTTTCAGGCATTTTTTTGAGAACTTGGTACTGAGATGTGAACAATCTTGGTTCCTGGCCTTGAGAGATATGTATTTAACTGAACATAACTGTGTGCTGTTGATATTCCTAGTATTCAGAATATTTCTTTAGCGTCATCTAGTGCATGATCCATATTCTATTTCTTTCATTGTTTTTGTCTTGTTTTGTTTGTATCTTGACTCAATCAAGGTTTATTCATTATTAACCCATAGTGTCTTTTAACGATCCCATTTTTTTTAATGCCATTCACTTATCAAGCCAATTGCTCAGTCAAGTCTCCTTTCATATGTTCCAAACCTTGAATTTGTCTGAATTCTGTCTCATCTTGTTATTTATGTTTTCCTTTTGTTCCCTGTATTACCTATAAATTGAAAGTTAGTGCTAAGAGCTTAATTAGACTAAGGTTCAACTTTTGACAAAAATGTATCAGGAACTGTGCTGTCTCCTTCATGTTTCATTACATTATAAGAGTTACAATGCCTTGTTGGCTCATTTTTAGTGATGTTTAAACTGATCAGTTCCAACCCTGGGGTTAAGTGCTGTATCTGCTAACTGAAATGGTGGCAGTTTAAGTCCACCAGGTACTCCTTGGAAACTCTATGGGGCAGTTGCACCCTGTCCTATAACGTTGCAGTGAACCACAAACAACTCGATGGCACTGGGTTTGATTTTTTTTTTTTTTAATTTGGAAGCAAAGTTTACAATTAATCATTCTTCTAATGGTTTTAGCATCTGATGACTACCAGTACCTGAATTAGTTATTTCACTAATGTTGACAATTGTAATTTTTTAATACTCTATTTCCTCTACACATAGTACATATTCTTTAGAGTAGAATATCCTCTCATCAGCTGTTGTTGTTGTTAAGCACTGATCAGCCAGTTTTGAATCCTAGCCATCCTATGTGCAAGTGAATGAAACACTGCCCAGTCCTTTTGTCAGTCCCACAATCATTACTATGTTTAAGCCCGTTGTTGCAGGCAGGCGTTGTCTCATTCTGTCTCGTGGAAGGTCTTCCTCTTTTTCACCGACTAAGCACGAAGTTCTTAAGGGACTTGTCCTTCCTGATAACTTTTCTAAAGCATGTGAATTGGGGTCTCCTCATCGGCACTTGGCTTGGCTATCTTTGTTTCTGAGGTGCACTCTGGGTGTATTTCTTCCAAATCACATAAGCTCATTCTTCTGGGAGTCTAAGGTACAGTCAATATTCCTTGCTAACACTATAATCCTGAGGTATCAATTCTTTCATCTTCTTTATACATTACCAACTTTTGCATGTACAAAGACTACCAATTAAGTTTGCAAAATCATCCTAGAAAAAGCTGCTACCTACCTCATTGCTGAGTGTCACTGTGGTCCCCTTTGAAGTACTCCCCTTGGGAAGCTACTCATTGATGCCAGTGCCTAGTCCACCCTTCAAAGCAATTTTGGAACTCTTCCGGAATGGTCATCAGAGCTGTTGTTGTATTACCCCTGAACATCATCACAGTGTCTTCCTTTCAATATTTTATTTATCTTCAGTAAAGAGAAAAGTCACGGGGGGCCAGATCAGGTGAGTAAGGATGGTGTTCCAATACAGTTATTTGTTTACTGGCTAAAAACTCCCTTGCAGACAACTATACAGTTAAGTTTATAAATCCGTCACCTTGCCACCATTTGCAATGATCATTCCAGAAAGAGTTCCAAAATTGCTTTGAAGGGTAGACTAGGTACTGACATCTATGCATAGCTTCCCACGGCGAGTACTTTGAAGGTGAGGTATGTAGCACTTAGAACCATTAAGTCTGCAGACTTAATTGTTATACCTCATATATTGACGCAATTGAAAATACTTTGGCCTCAGGCAGGCACAACTTTGTCCTTAATGTGACATCCTTGCTTTTTAACTTTTTAAGAGATTGTTTGTTGTAGATTTTCCCAGTGCATTGTGTGCTTCGATTTTGTGACTGCTGCTTCCAAGGCTGTTGATTGTGGATACAAGTAAAATGAAATCTTTGACAACTTCAATTTTTTTCTCCATTTATCATGATGGTGTTTAGGGGTCCAGTTGTGATGGGTTTCGTTCTCTTTATTTTTAAGTGAAAACATACTGAAGACTGTGGTCTTTGAGCTCCACCTGTAAATGCTTCCAGTTCTCTTCATTTTCAGAAAGCAAGTTTTTGTTATATATATATTGCAGGTTGTCAATAGGTCTTCTTCCAATCTACTTGCTGTGTTCTTCTTACAGTCTAGCTTCTCAAATTATTTGTTCAGCATACAGCTTGAATAAGTATGGTGAAAGTATATACCCATAATGCTCACCTTTCCTGATTTTAAACTAGGAAGTATTTCCTTGTTCTGTTCCAACAACTGCCTCTTGGTCTAAACACAATTAAGTATTATGGAATCTTCATTATTCACAATGTTACCCATAATTTGTTGTGATCCACAAGGTTGAGTGCCTTTGGAGAGTGAATAAAACACAGGTAAAGATCTTTCTGGTTTATGCTTTCAGCCAAGATTCATCTTGGCCTCTTCTGAATCTGGCTTGAATTTCTGACAGTTACTTATGGATATACTGATGCAACCACTATAGAATTATGATCAGCAGCCTTTTACTTTTGTGTCATATTAAGTATACAAACTATAAGTTTTTGTAGATATTCACCAAGTTGACAATGTTTTCTTGTAGTCCCAGTGTGCTGAGATTCTTTTTTCTTTAATTACAAATGGATGTTACACCTTGTCAAAAGCCTTTTCTGTTTCTCTCAATATCTTTAGATGATTTTTCTTCTTTAGCTTCTTTATGTGGCTTTAGAATGTTGAACCAGCCTTTCACACCTGGAGGAAATTCAAAGTGATTGTGGTACATATATATTTTTTAATACATTTTGAATTTGGTATTTTTTTTTAGAATTTTTGCATCTGTGCTCATGAGAATCAACGTGGTCTATAATTTTCTTCCCTTACAATGTTTTATATTTGCATTGCATTAATGCTGGAATAAGATTCTGTTTAGAATAAGATGATGTACAGTTCACTTCATGTTTTCTTGACTACGTCTCTGTCCTCTTACCTTGCTCATTTAGAAGCTCTTACAGGCTTTAAGTCCAGATTCTGTTAAGTAGTCAAATTTTTCAACTTCCTCTAAAAACTTTCTTTTTTCTTGTTGCCTGTTTTCAGAGCAGCACTTCTCACCCTCAGTACATGAGAAGAGCTGAACTCCAATCCCCCACTGCTGCTTATAGAGCTCAACAAACTGGTGCTTCTACCACTGTTTACAACAGGTTCAAGTCAATTGTTGCACAGAAGAATGTTGTTGCTGTGGTGCACCATTGAATCATTTGCAATTCTTAGTGACCATATCGGACAGAGTAGCACTATTCCACATCATTTTCGAGGCTGTCATCTGTACAGTAGCAGATTGCCAGGGTTTTTCTCCCATGGAAGAGCTGGTGAATTCCAGCTGCTGACCTTTTGTTTAGCAACTGAGTACTTAGCCACTGCCCTACCAGGCCTTCTCACACAGACTAATAGCATCCTGTAATATGTTTCTATGCTAGAATAAGGCCATAAATGCTACACATATTAACACAAAGCTTATATTATGAGGATAGAGTTTATCAGGTTTGGCTCTGTAAAATAACTTTCAAAAATACCATCCAAACAGTCCATATGTAAAGCTATTATGTATAACACAGAGAAACTAGTTGTGTGTGGGAATGTCAGTTCTAAAGCATCCATGTTTGGCACCAAAGGCACTTTGACTATATTTTTGACAGTTTTTACTTGAAACCTCAAAACTATTCATCTCTAAAGAATACGGAACTAGGTTTTTTCAGAGCCACTGATATGCTTCATTTCTGAAAACAACAGGATAGATAGGTTCCAAGAATGTGCCCTGGTTATAAGTTGTGGACAAACAGCCCTTATGTATGATTTCAGGAAAAGTAGCACTGGAGGTTCAGTGGAGGAAATTCTCTCCTTTTGTGTGGGAGATCTGGGTTTGATTTCCAGCCACGTACTGTATGTGAAGGTAAAGAATCCTCCAGATCACTGTGGCCTTGTTGTCTAGGTAATGTACATAAGGTTCTTGGAGCTACCATATAAGATGTCTAAATATCCAATTCTACCATGCCAGAGAGGTCACCCTAAATTGACAACTCTAACTAAGTTTCTAACCAACAGTCAGCATCAACGGTGAACAAAGTGACTGAGCCAGCTTGGCTGTAAGACTTTAACCAGAGCTTGTACGTAACTACTACAACCCGTCTCTCAGTGATGGCTTGTATACCTCTATAATGCTCAGTAGGTTTCAGTGGAGCTTCTAGCCTAGGGTTAAGAAGAGTGGCCTGGTGACCTACTTCTAACAATTAGTGAAAATCCTGTGATCAGAGCAGTCTGGTCTGTAACCCATGAGGAGGATGGCCCCAGATGGGCCATATTCCATTGTGGAGAGAGTCATCAGGGCTCAGCTCAGCTGCCGTCAGCAATGGAAACTGATCTGGGTTTGTTTGCTACTTTGGTTTATTAAAAAGGTTAAGACTTCTGATACTCCTAATGAGATAAAATTTCTGATGGTCTGTTCAAACTAAAACTTTTCAAATATTCCCTTTGTTCTCAAAAATTAATATATGAGACTCTTCAACTCGATATAATTTCAGTCTGTTTGTAACCTAGTATTAGCAGTCTTTACAAAATAAGGTATATTGAAAAGACCAAGAAAATGATAAGTATATCTTCTATGTTACTTTGCATTAAACTGCAAAATTTAAAAACAAATTACTTGTATTATGGCTAACTACTTTTTCTTTAACATACAAGATTATTTTATAATGTAGTAAGTATAAGAGCTAATCTTTTTTAAAAAATGAATAAATTATTCTGTCAATCACAATGTGGTTGATAGCTAAGAACAAAAGGGAATTCAATAGTACAAAAATTAGATATGCAAATATGAAATCACTATATTCGTGAACTTGAAAGCATGATGAAATATGGGAACAAGGTGTGTTTCCTAATACAGTTAATGTACCCAAAGAGATTTGTAAAATCTTCCAACCTTAAATGTTAACTACTCAGGACTTCTTCTTGATAACATGCCTTTGACCTTCAATAATCTAATATTGCTTTAATCATTTTGTTGAAATGCTGTAAAAACTGAAAGAAAATATATAGTTTTACTTTAAATATGTTTTTTCTAATATGGAAAATATGCACAGCTCTTACAAAAGCCTGATGTTTAACTTTTCAAGGTGACTCTAAGCAACATCTCCACAGAGAATTAGAATACATACCGTCATGATATGTTTCTATGGTAACTACTCTTTATATTGAAAATAAACTAATGAATCTTATAAGAGGATTGCCCTTTGTGGGCTGTGAACAAATGAGTATGTCTTTTTATTTATCAATTCTGAAAGTTCTTCAGTATCTATTTTCTGATCTTTATTAATACATAATAGCCATGAAGATAGGGTTGGCTGTGGCTCTATTTATCAAGAACCAACATACAGCTAGCCTATTTTGTTAGATAAATAAGTGATCCAAGTAGGACACATGAGGTCAGAATTAGCTCTATGTAAGGCACAGTGGTTTCCATGGCAGATGGAGATACCGAATAGACTAGCAAGAAACCCGGGTTTCGTTTTAGAGAGTCCTCTAAACCACTGTTGCCTTGTTTTCTGAGTAACTTACGTTCTTGGAGACATCATATGAGATGCCTAAATATCCGAGTCTACCATGCCGGAGAGGTCACTCTTAAATTTGTTTTTTACCATAACTAAGTTTCTAACCAGTAGTCAGCAGCAACTGTCAGCCAAGTAACTGAGCCAGCTTGGCTGTAGATCTCAGTCAGAGCTTATATCTAACCGCCACGGAAGGAGATGCCGAGGCACAACTTGAGTAGATAATCTAACCAGGCTCCTGGACAAAACATGCATCAACTTGTAGTTAATTGGAAACCCTAGTGGTGTAGTGGTTAAGTGCTATGCCTGCTAGGCAAGAAGCTGACAGTTCCAATTCTATGGAGCAGATCTACTCTATCTATAGGGTCACTGGGAGTCAGAATAGATTTGATGGCAATGTGTTTTTTTGGGGGGGGGGGCAGCTAAATTACCGCACCATCTTGGATGCAGACTTCGGTTGTTCAGCTCAGACGTGGCACAAGACCGTGAACCACATCTGCTTAGCTAAGGCCTTCCCAAAATTCTGATCTACAGAGACAGAAGCATAAATAAAATGCTCTTATAAGCTGCTAACTTCGTGGTAATTTGTTATACAGCACTTAGACAAAGAATATTTTTTCTTTATTTTTTTTTTCTTTTAAAGGTCTATGCATATTTACTGAGGAATAATTTAAACAGGTGCAATAAAATGCATTCAGTTTTCAAGTGCAATTTGATGAGTTTTGACAACTGTAGAAATCCATATAACCAACACCCAAATTAGGATACGGATTTCTAGAAATCTCTCTGGAACCAAGTAGATCTTCACTGAAAAAAAAGAAAAATAATGTTTATTTTCAACCCACTCCCATCCTAACCAGACAACTAACTACTGTTCTGAGTTCTATTACCATACTGGACCAACCAACCTGCTGCCACTGAATCAATTACAACTTCTAGCAACCACACAATGGTAGAATCACCCTGTAGGGTTCCCAAGAAGCGGCTGGTATATTCCAATAGCAAGCCTTTCAATTAGCAACCAAGCTCCTAACCACTGCTCCTCCATAAAAACCAAACAATTAAGCCCACTGCTGTGGAGTTGATTCTGACTCCCAGCAACCCTGAAGGACACAGTAGAACTGCCTATAGGGTTTCCAGGGTTTTAACTCTTCATGGAAGCAGACTTCTATCTCTTTCTTTCACACAGTAGCTGAGCAGTCTGAATTACTAACTTTTGATTTATCAGCTGAGTACTTGACCCACTGCACCGTCCGAGCTCCTTTGTATTACCATGGAATTAATTAAATTTCCCAGAGGCCTTCCTTAACTCCAAATCCACATTTCACTAAATGTAAATATAATACCTTTTGGTTAGCAGCTGTAGTAGCACTTAACCGTTATTCCACCAGGTAGTGTAACTATAACATGTGACTCAGCATAGTCTTACAAGACAGAGTAGAAGTAGAAAGCTTTTCCAAGGCTGTAACCTTTACGTATGCAGACTGCTACCTCTTTCTCCCATGGACCCTGGTGGATTTGAACCATCAACTTTACACTCAGCAACTGAGTGCCACAACTACTGTGGCAGTAAGGTGTCACCAGGTCTCATTAGCATGTCAGTGGTTTCCTCCAATATTTGGGGAAATCAGATATGCCTTCTCTATCCTCTCTTTTTGTCTACTAGCTGAATACCAACCATCCCAGGACACAAGATAGAAAACTGTCAATGTCATGAATACCTGTATAGAAGTAGTTAACTGAACACACATACTGGTCTTTTGCCTGAGCCAGAGATGTTTTTGTTAAACCACCCAGGTAAGGGAGAGCGGGTATCCATTACAGTATATAACATTTTCTGAACCAACAGAACAAACATAACAGCCTCTCAGGACCTAGTATTGTTAAAAGAAACTAAGCAATTAATAACTCCTGATCATAAGCTACAAGAAAGCAACTTTATCTTGCTGAGCCAGGAGTTAAAACAGGAAGAGTCAGTTAACTGGGCCAAGAGAATTTATTTGCTTAACCTCTTGGGAAGACTGTCCATTTAAAGTCTGTGGACTGAGGAAACCTACGGTATTTTCAATAAACACTGTCATTTTCTGTCTTCATGATTCTTTTTAGTGTGCTTCTTGGCTGTACAATACCACTTTTTGTTAAATAGCTACCTCAGTACAGAAACCTCGGTGGCATAGTGAGTTAAGGGCAGTTCAAATCCACCAGGCACTCCTTGAAATCTCACGTGGCACAGTTCTACTCTGACCTCCAGGATTGCTGTGAGTCAGACTCGACTCAATGGCAGTGGTGTTCTGTTTTTATTTATTTATTTATTTTATTATGACTGAATGAAAATGTACATTCCCATATAAATTTACATGTCCACCTATACGCAGCTTCCACTGTTTTCCCTGCCCGGTGACAGCACACTATTCCTCTCTGCTCCATACATGTCTCATCCTCCCAACAGTCCCCTTTCCCCCCTCTCCACCCACTCTCCTTCCTCCAGAGGTCAGCAGGATGACATCCTATAGATGTATAGAACCATCAAGTGCATCCAATGTGTGGTCACTTTCTGGCCCCTAGGGTCGCCATGAGTCAGATCCGACTGGATGGCACTTGGCTTGGCTTGGGTTGCATCACCAAGTCCAATCCATTCGTGTCCAAAGAGTAGATCTTCTTTATGATTTAAGGACAAGGGCAGCATCAGGGCCAGGGGCCCCACTCCCAGGAGAACTCCAAGGCTGCTGGACCATCAATTGTGGTCTTTCAGTGGAGCTCTCAGGGTGCACCCCTTTTTATTCTTGTGTTGCCAGTGGGACTCAACTTAGTGAGCTCCATCGTGGCTTTTTTTTTTTTTTTTAATGTCAACACACTCACCGAGTTTCACTTAACGTCTCGCAGAACTGGCTCTTTGATGTCTGTATAGAAACAGTATTTGTTGTTCTAAGAGTTTTAACTTTAAAGGAACAAAAAAACATTTGAGAAAACAGTAAATTTTTCTCCATAAATTATGAGATGAGCTGATACATCTTGAGCACCGACTGCTTAATCAAGGGTAGGTCATCATTTCTGGTGTATTTTGCTGCAGCTCAGACTGAAATTTTAATACCAGTGTGTTTGCATTGGCATATGCCAGCCAAGCCAAGTATATGCCATATATCCACAATCCTTCTACAAGTAGGATGTGGCAAAGTTTTGGTCTTATTTTTCCAGTTTAATTTGCTAATGTAAAAAAGAGTTCAAAACCTTTCACTCAATTACTTCTAAATCTAATAATACTCCCTTAAGAAATTAGGAGTTTTATTTTTAACTTTAAAAAGAAAGCTCAATAATAAAAGTAGAAAACACAACTTCTCTTCTAATAAACAAGATTTGAGAAAGATTACCTCACATGAATACCCTGTTTCATAGAATTCAAAAGATTATTTGACAATTCTGCATGTTATTTCTTGCAAAGAAGTATGTTATTAATGGAATTTAAATGTAAATTAGTAGAATTTAAAACTGAAATTTGTATTTGGTTTACCAGGACAGTCTCATATATCACAAAAGAACTCTCCAAATTTTTATGCCAATGAAAAATACATTTTTTTAAAATTGTGTTTTTGATGAAGGTTGACAGAGCAAATTAGTTTTTCACTAAACAATTAATACAACATATTTCTTTGTGACATTGGTTGCTACCCTAGTACACGTTAACACTCCTCTCTTTACTTCGAGTCCTGTTACCAGCTTTCCTGTCTTCTTGGCCTTAACCATGGGCCAGTATGCCTGTTTAATCTTGTTTTGTTTCAGGAGTCTATCTAATCTTTGGGTGAAGGGTGAACCTTAACCCAAAACCAAACCCACTGCCATCAAGTCAACTCCACCTCATAGTGTCCCTATAGAACAGAGTAAAACTACCCCATAGAGTTTCCAAGGAGTGCCTGGAGGATTTGAACTGCTGACCTTTTGGTTAGCAGACATAGCATGTAACAATACACCACCCAGGTTTCCAGGTGAACCTTAAGAGTGACTTAAGTACTGAGTGAAAAGGGAGTCCAGAGACCATACTTTCAGTTTTTACAGCCCTGTCAGAACAGTAAGTCTGGTTTCTACCTATCTGTCTGTCTGTCCATCCATCCGTCCATCCATCTATCCATCCACCCACCTTTCTATCTATCATCTACATAACTATCCATCCATTCATTCATTTATTTACTTTGTGAGTTAGAATTTTGTTCTACACTTTTCTCCAGCTCATCTTGGACTTCTATTGTGATCCCTGTTGGACCAGTCATTGCTGGCAGCTGAGCATCATTTAGTTGTACTGAACTCAGTCTGGAAGAGGCTGTAGTATTTGTAGCACAATCTTTTAGTTATTTATTTATTTGTTTCAAGGCCTTGCAGTTGTGAACTATCTGTATCAGGGACTGTTGAGGTCTCCCAAAAGGATTTGTGCTCTCTTTCCATAGCTTAGAGCTGTGGCTGTATATCTTTAACTGGATGATCCAAATGTTCCACAAATATAATATGTTTAAAATCTAACCTGGCATTTTAAACAGTTCAAAGAAACCGTACTGTGGTTGTATAATTTCTAGGGCTAATCACATGACTTGTGAGTTGCTATAAGAGTAGATAAAATAATCAATGTAAAATTTTGAAAATATTTACAAAGGCCATGTTCCCCCGTATCTCCTTTACTAACGTATTATTCTGATAAATGTTAAATCTCCAGATAGAATTCTAAAAGCGTAAAATGAATCCCATATGATTATCAGCTAAATTTACCAATCATTAATGCTTTGCTGTATCTATGTTGTCACACAAACACATTTCTTTTGCAGAAACATTTGAAAGATAGAGACAAATCATGTAATTTCATGCCTAAATATATTACTGAGTATCTGCTCAGAAAAGCATATAAACATTCTCCTATCCAATTAGTCACATTTAGAAAACTTTACACTAACATAGTGCTATTTTCTTATATATCTTCCATAACCAAATTTACCAACTGTCTCAATAATTTTCATTATAATCTTTAAAAAGCAAAGTACAAGGATCATCTGTTACATTTAATTTTCCTGAGTTTTAGGACTTCTTTTTATTATTATTTTTAATTGAGAACACTTAATCTTTCCTCTCTCTTTCACGTCATGGCAATGACTGAGACTATCTTGCAGAATGCAGTTTCCATTTATTTGGTTATTTTATCGTGGCTGATTCAACTTCTCTTATTCCCCTAGTAGTATAATAATGATTCGTTTTTCGTTTTTCAATGTTTATATCATAGGAATCACATTATCATTTTTTCCTCATCTTTGACATCTTTAAAAAATAATTTGAGACAAAGGATTTTTTTTTTTCTTCCCAACAGGACTTTTGTTTGTTTTTATTTTCTGCCAGCATTCTTCACAGAGTTCCCTGGAAATCACCACATGACAGCTACCTTTTTCCGCATATGTGCTTACTTACTTCGGAACTTATCCTGGCCTTTGATATCTCCAAAGCAATTGGTTTAAAACACTCTGTGCTAAAGTAACAGAGAAAGCTCTGTTCCCAAAGGAAAATACATCCACAGGTATCAGGAGCTGGAACTCCAAAGTAAATTGCGGGACACACAGTTCAAACCATAGTCTGTGCATATATCCACGTGCATATACGCATTGATTGCATAAGTACTGACTGTGGATAAATATGCCAAATATGCATGTGTATGTCCCGGGTCGGAGTTTTTAAAAAAGTTGGAATGCCATTATTTTATTGTTATGTTTTACTTTGTTGACGAGTATGTCTTTTTATGTCCCTTGTTTTTGAAGACAACAGTAAATTAGCCATTTGATCCTGGGAGGACACATATTTTGTCTGGGTGTGTTCTTCCAAGTCTAGAGGAAAAAAAACGATTTTTCTATGATGAACCAGCTGAGGTACTGATCAAAACATCTTTATTGTACTATCAAATTTAAACGGCAGATTTAAATTCTGTGCTGACAGATCTTTTTCTTTGACAGTTTGAATATATGACCTTATTTTTTTGCCTCCAGTGTTATATTAACTAGTTCAATGTCAACGATTTTGTTCTTTTCTTGGTTTTCAATTTTTCCTCTCTGGAGTGTATGGATTTTCTATTCTTCTTTATTTTCAGGAATAAGTATCAGCACAATTCTAAACTGCCCCTGGCCCGTTCTTTGAACACAACACCTGAGCATCCCTATGCCAGGCTACTAAATCACTCCACATCAGTTTGCGAATTCATTGATCTCTGTAGGAGTTCCTTATAGGTTTTCTATTATATTTCAAAACTCATATTTTCTTCTTCCTGATTTTTTTTTTGAGACAGAAGAAATAAACAATCTATGCTCATCTACTCTTTTGTCTGAATAATAACATGCATACGTTTAATCCACTTAAGCTTATAGAACTGCCTGCTAACCAAGAGGTCAACAGTTCGAATCTACCAGACACTCCTTGAAAACTCCATGGGGCAATTCTACTCTGTTCTACAGGGTCACAGTGATCCAGAATTGACTTGTGTACCCCCTCAGTTTTCACAATCACTTTTCAACTCAAAGAAGTTGTCTTTCTTTTTATCTATTATAATAAAACTGCTCTTAATCTCCTCAGTGATGTCCACACTACTAATAGAAAACCTGGTGTTGTAGTGATCAAACGCTATGGCTATTAACTCAAATCCACCAGGTACTTCTGGGAAGCTCTTTGGGGGCTGTTTTACCCTGTCCTATAGGGTCGCTATGAGTTGAAATCTACTTGACAGTGGTAGGTTTTTTTTGTGTGTGTGGTATAAAGATACCATAACTCACCTTTAGTTCTTAACTTATTGGTCTTAGTAGCACATGAACACAGTCAGCCACTTAATTGTCTAGTTTTATGGCTGACTTGTACTGTAAAATACCATTTGCCATTCGTCCATGCTCTACTTTTCTTAAACCACTATTTCTCTACCTTCTAATTTCTATTTTCCCTTAGCCTTAGATACTGATATTACAAGCCAAGCCAAGTGCTTAGGCACAAAAATGTATAGCCAAGCCAAGCCAAGTGCCGTCGAGTCGGATGTATAATAGATGTTAAATCTGTTTGTTTAACATAAAAGAAACATTCTCCTATGTTCTAGAGTCATATATCCATTTATTTACTTAGTCTCTCCAACGGTATACCCCATAGGTGTTGTTCTTTCAATGTGCCTGAAATTAAAGTCATCATGACATCCCCACATGTGATCCTGTTCTCAGGCATTCTATCTTGGCACATTATTTTTTTGTCATTTCCCTTTCCCAGGCCATACTATGTAGGGTCTTCCAGGTCTCCCCTTATGTTTTATTCTCTTTTGCAATTTCTATACTCCATTCCTATTCAATTCATCATCAACCTGTGATTCTATCTTAGTCTCTCTTGAGTCTAGGTCTTTTTCCTCATTCTCTTAATCTATTTCCTGAACTCTGTACTGCACTGACTTTTGCTTGAACCATTGGAAAGGTCTCTCATCTGGCATAATTACCAGCAGCTACAACCCACTCCAACAGAACCTCAACCCTGGTGACTTAATGCTAGCAACATAATTCCTCTACTCAAAGGAGTCTAATAACTCCCTGGTAAAAACTAAAATTATTTGCAATAGATTGTGTACAACCCTAAAATCTGGCTTCTATTCACACAGTCTACTTCTTCACCCTGTAAATTTACAGTCTATAACTGCTAACATGTTTGTACTTCCCCAGTCTCACCATCAATGTATAATACCTCACTGTTTGCACACATAGTCATCCCTAGTGTTCTTTGGAATATCCTGACTTTGCTTTCCAGTCTTTCCTATTCCTTCTTCTTATGATCTCACCCTCAATAGTACCAAGTCTTTTAAATCATTCATGAATCTTAGAAATTACAGATATGACCTCTTGTGCCCCGTTGTATTGGGTACTTAATTCCAACATATTGGAACTATTTCCATGTATGTGTACTTATTAATGTGACATTTCCTTTAGGATATGGATAATAATGGAAATTTCTACATAGCATGGTTTTTAATTTAAATGCCTGGAGCACAATAAGTACAATATAAGTATTAGATATTAGTGTAATTACTGTAGTCATATTGATTGACTTACAGATTTAGTATTCTTAAATGTAAAGACACTACTGAATTCAATGCTATATCTCATTGTTGTTGAATCAATTCCAACTCACAGTGACACTTCAAAACAGAGTAGAGATTCCCTATAGGGTTTTCAAGGAGCTCCTGGTATATTCCACTTGCCAACACCTTTTGGTTAGCAGCTGTAACTCTTAGCCACCACGCCACGAAGGTTTCTTCAAACCCACTGCCGTTGAGTTGGTTTTGACTCACAGACCTTGTATACATCCTCAGTAATAATTCAATAAATTGATAGATACATATTTGGGAATAAATTATTCAGTTCAGTGTTTTACACTTTATTAAAATAAGAGGACAATCCAAAATGACCTGTGTAATTGTCTCCATCACTGTCAGAGCTGAGAATACATATGGATACACACAATCATACACAAACATGCAACTGTACACATACTCCTAAACTGTTAACAAACAAAAAAAACTACTGACTATCTTTTCTTCAATTTGAAGTCTATATAAAAAATTGTAGTGAAAATCTCTTAAAATATAACTTGCCTCACTTGTGTGTGACCTTACTGAGTGAGAAAGTTTAACTGTAAATTTGATGAAGATACACTTTGATTTCATGTCATTTATTCTTAACATTGACTAGAGTATCACATCACCCCTAAATACTTGCCCTTCCCAGGACACACAGTTTTGGATAGGTCTATGGGAGGGAAACACAGTTTTCTTCCACAATGCCAGAAAAATCTTTTGATTCAGAAATTGACTCAAATAACATGGAATTCCTTCACTTACAGGCTCCACTCATTTACAGGTTCCCCTCATTTACAGGGTCCCCAGATGTCCTTCTTTGCAGATAAAAACCTCTGTCCAATACCCAGTTGTTAAATACAAACTGTCTTCTCACTGATTATGTTGAGATACCTATACAATTTCAAATGTTCATTAGGTTATTTTATTTTTTTTAATAGCATATAGAAACACCAATATTTCTTCTAGCATTACCCATATTTATTTTATCCATACTGTGTATGTAGTAGATTAAATATTGTCTTTCTTAAATGGATATTCTCAGAAAGAGACTTTATTTGAATAAAGTAGGAACCTCTCAGAAGAATTAGTTAAGAGAAACCCTGGTGGCATAGTGGTTAAGCGATACAGCTGCTAACTAAAAGGTTGGCAGTTCAAATCTGCCAGATATTCCTGGGAACCCAAATAGGGCAATTCTACTCTGCTGTGGGGTAGCTATGCATTGGAATTGATTTTCTGGCACTGGGTTTGGTTTTTAATTTCATTGAGATGAAATTGTCAAAGATTTAGCATAGTCTTAAGTTTATGAGTGGTGTCTTTATAAGAAGAAAAAGAATCACAGAGATGCAGAGAAGATGATTCTGTGAAGAGAAAGGTACAGAGAGGAGTCAGGCTGCCACAAATCAAGGAATTCCAGTAGCCATTAGAAGCTAGAACACTTAAAGAAGCATCTTCCACTTGAATTTTTGGAGGGATCTTGGCCTTGCCAACACCCTTGATTTTAGAATTCTGGCTCTAGAACAGTGTGACAGAACACGTTCCTGTGCTTTTAATCAACCTGGGTTGTGCTAACTGTTTATGGGACCACTAGGAAACTAATACATTATGACTTATTTTTCTAAAATGTTTGTGGATTATAAGTATATCATAAGCACTTCTAGTAACTAGAGCTCATTTAATTTTCATAATCCAGCTAGTTAGGTAAATCAGGGGTAGCCATCTTTATAGAACTCTAAAATGTAGAATTCTAAATATTCATGGTAAACAAAAAAAGAGGTGAGAATGGTCTGGATACTTAGTAAATATGGAAAAACTTTTACTAGAAAGCTACACTTTCACCTATAGCTAAGTGAATCCCTTTGGGGAATACTGAATTTACCTACAAATAAGTTCATGCAAAACAGTAACTTTCTTTTTCTTCTTTGGGGTAGTAGATCTGGGGATATTTAACAAACCTTTCATCTTAATCCTTTGTCATCTGTGTACTCCACATTCACGGCAGTTCTCAGATGCTCCATTTTTAATTCTGTGTTTTTTTAAATTATTATTATTATGATTGAATGAAAATGTACATTCCCATATAAATTTGCATGGTGACCTACATGCGGCCTGCACTGCTCTCCCCGCGGTGACAGCACACTCTTCCTCTCTGCTCCATACATGTCTTATCTTCCCAGCAGTCTACTATCTTCTCCTCTCCACTCTTCCCCTTTCCTCTAGTATAAAGTCAACAGGAAAACCTCCTATAGATGCCTAGAACCATAAAGTGCCCACACAATATGGTCACTCTGCGTCATGAAGTCCAATCCATTGTTGTCTGAAAAGTTGACCTTCGTTATGATTTATGAACAGGGGTAGCATAAAGGCCAGGCGCCCCACTCCCAGGAGAACTCCAAGGCACCTGGACCATCAATTGCAGTCTTTTAGTGAAGATCACAGGGTGTACCCCTTTTTATTCTTGTGTTGTCAGTGAGACTCAACTTTGTGAGCTCCATAGCCGGATGCGATCTGGTTCTTCCCATCACAAGTCCATGTAGACATCCACTCACATGGTTCTCCCTGTCTGCTGGATTCTCTTTTCCCCATGTCGTTATGGACCTTGGTAATCATCAGTTCCTGCTGAGTTGGGACCATTTGCTGTACCCTCAGATGGCAGCTTGGCAGCTTTTAAGACCCCAGACACCACTCACCAATGTGGGGTGCAGAGAGACCTCATTAGCAAAATGCTAGTTGTGCCAATTGGTCTCGGTTTCCCCTGAGAGCATGGTCCCCGGCCTCCCGCCCTAGCTACTCTGTCCTTGCAATATTGGGCTCTGTTGAAGTACCGTTAATATCGATCTTATTACTAATGTATGCTGTTACCAATTTCACCCAACCAAATTTCTAACAAATTTCTAATCTAAACCCTCCCCCCTCACCCTCTCTCCCTCCCCACCCTTGCAGCCATTAGAGTGTTTTCTGTTATGCATGAGTCTGCTTTTAAGTTCTTATCTTAGGGGTCTCATACAACATTTGTCCTTCTGTCGCTGTCTACTTTCACTCGACATAATGTCCTCTAGTTGAAACCAGGTAAAAACGTGTTTCCTGCTATCATCATTGTTCTTTATCATTGTATAGTATTCCATTGAGTATATACCCCATAGTTTACCTAACCATTCCTCTGTTGTTGAACATTTGGGTTGATTTCATCTTTTCACTATTGTGGACTGTGCTATGATGAACATTCATATGCATCTATCAGTTGGTGTGAATGGCCTTGATTCTTTAGGATATATTCCAAGCAGTGGAATCACTGGGTCAAACAGTATATCTGTATCCAGCTTTCTAAGGAAGTACCAGATTGCTTTCCAAAGAGGTTGCACCATTTTGCAATCCCACCAACAGTGTAGGAGAGTTCCAATCTCTCCACAGCCTCTCCAGCATTTGTTGCTTTGTGTTTTTTGGATTATGGCCAACCTTGTTGGGGTGAGATGGTATCTCATTGTCATTTTGATTTGAATTTCTTTAACAGCTGATGATCGTGAGCATGTCTGCATGTGTTTTTTGGCTGCCTGGATCTCCTCTTTAGAGAAGTGTTTGCCCATCTCCTTTGCCCATCACTTAATTGGATGATTTATCTATTTCTTGTTGATATTTTGTAGTACCTTATAGATTATGGAAATCAGGCATTGGTCTGACACAGAGTTGCCAAATATTTTTTCCATTCTGTAGGTGGCCCTTCAATTCTATTAATAAAGTCTTTGGATGAGCAAAAGTGATTGATTCTTAGTAGTTCCCATTTATCTATTTTCTCTTCTGTTGTTTGTGGTTTGTTTGACAGATTTGGAAGTCTGTCTGTGTTGTGTGTTAAAACTTCCATTGTTGTTCCTACTTTTTCTTGGATGAGCTTTATTGTTTTAGATTTGATATTCAGGTTTTTTATCCAGTTTGGGTTATTTTTTCGTACAAGGTATAAGATATGGGTCTTGTCTTAATTTAGCGTACATAGACATCCAGTTTTGCCAGTACCATTTGTTGAAGAGATTGTTTTTACCCCAGTTTAATGTCTTAGGGCCTTTGTCAGATATCAACTGTTTATAGGCAGATGATGTCATCTCTGCAGTCTCAATTCTGTTCCACTGATCTATCTGTCTGTTTTTGTACCAGTACCAGGCTGTTTTGACTACTGTGGCAGTACAATCATTTCTAAGGTCAGGTAATGAGAGGCCTCCCAGTGTGTTCTTCTTTAGTAATGCTTTACTTACCTGTGGCTTCTTCTCTTTCCAGACAAAGTTGGTAATTTGTTCCTCCATCTCATTAAAAAAGGTCACTGGAACTTGCATTGGGATTACATTACATAAGTATATTGCTTTGTGTAAAATAGGCATTCTGACAATGTTAAGTCTTCCTATCCATGAGCAGGGTAGGTTTCTCCATTTATGTAACACTCTCTTAGTTTCTTGTAGTAAGGGCTTGTAGTTCTCTTTGTAACAGTCTGTTATTTCTCTGGTTAGATTTATTTCTAGGTACTTTATCTTCTTAGGGGCTATGGTAAATGGTATTGACTTGGGGATTTCTTCCTTAACATACTCGTTGTTGGTATAAAGGAACCCTACTGATTTACTTATATTTATCTTGTATCCTGAGACTTTGCTGAACTCCTCTATCAGCTTCAGCAGTTTCCTTATGGATTCTTTGGTATTCTCTGCATATACAATCATATCATCTGCAAATAGGGAGATTTTTAGTTCTTCTTTGCTGATGCAGATGCCCTTTATTCCTTGGTCTTGCCTAATTGCTCTGGCTAGAACTTCTAGTACAACGCTGAATAGGAGAGGTGAGAGTAGGCATCCTTGTCTAGTTCCCGTTCTCAAGGGAAACTGTTTCAGTCTCTCTTCATTCAGAATGATGTAGGCAGTTGGCTTTGTATAAATGGCCCTGATTGCATTGAGGAACTGGTCACCTATTCCTATTTTGCTGAGAGTTTTTAGCATGAATGCGTGTTGAACTTTGTCAAATGCCTTTTCTGCATCAATAGACAAGATCAAGTGATTCTTGTCTTTTGTGGTATTTTTGTGGTTGAACTCATTAACTGTTTTTCTGTTGTGGAACCAGCCTTGCATCCCTAGTATGAATCCAACTTGGTGATGATGGATTTTTTTTTTTTTGATATTTCTTTTTTTCTATTGGCAAGAATTTTGTTGAAGATTTTTGCATCTAGATTCATGAGTGATATCGATCTGTAGTTCTCCTTTTTTGTTGGGTCTTTCCCTGGCTTTGGTATCAAGGTTATGTTGGCTTCATACAATGAATTTGGGAGTATCCATCCCTTTCTATACTGTGAAATAGTCTCAGTAGCATTGGAGATAACTCTTCTCTAAAAGCTTGGAAGAATTCTGCAGTGAAGCTATCTGGGCCCAGGCTTTTTTTGGTTGGCAGTTTTTTGATGACTTTTTCAATCTCTTCCTCTGTGATGGGTTTATTAAGTTGTTCTGTGTCACCTTGTGATAATTTGGGTAGGTGATATGAATCAAGGAATTTGTCCATTTCCTCTAGGTTTTCAAATTTGCTAGACTACAGTCGTTCATGGTATTCAGCTACGGTATTTTTGCTTTCTGATAGATCTGTTGTTACAACTCCCCTTTCATTTCTTCTTCGGGTTATTTGTTTCCTTTCCTGTTTTTTCTTTAGTAAGTTTAGCCAGTGGTTTGTCAATTTTATTGATCTTTTCAAAAAAACAGCTTTTGGCCTTTTCAATTGTTCTTCTATTCTCTAATTCATTTAGTTCTGCTCTGATCTTTATGATCTCTTTTCTTCTGGTGCCTGAGTGGTTGCTCTGTTCTTGTTCAAGCTGCAGGGTCAGTTCTTTGATTTGGTTTCTTTCTTCCTTACAGATGTGTGCATTTATGGAGATAAACTGACTTCTGAACACTGCTTTGGCTGTATCCCATAAGTTCTGGAAGTGTTTTCATTCTCATTGGAACCCATAAATTTTTTTATTTCATCCTTGATTTCTCCTATAACCCATGGATTTTGAGCAAGCTGTTGTTCAGTTTCCATGAGTTCCACTTTCTATCTATGTTTTTTATGCTGTTGATTTTGACTTTTATGGCTTTATGATCTGAGAAGAGGCTTTGCAGTAATTCAAAGGTATGGATTTTGTTGAGAATTGCATTATGTCCTAACACATGGTCTATTCCAGAGAATGCTCCATGTGCACTTGAAAAGAAGGTGTAGTTGTCCGCTGATGGATAGAAAGTTGTGTTTATGTCGATGAGGTCTAGATGGTTAATTGTGGCAATAACGTTCTCTGTGTCTTTATTGAGCTTTTTGCTAGGCAATCTGTCCAATATTGAGAGTGGAGTGTTGAAGTCTCCTATTATTATTGTGGAGTGATCTATCTCCTTTTTGAGTGTAGTCAGTGTTTCTTTGATGTATTTAGGTGCTCTAATATTATGTGCATAAATATTTAATATTGTTAAGTCTTGCTTGTGCATTGAATCTTTCAGTAATAGTGTTCATCCTTTTCCACAATGTTACATTAAAATCGATTTTATCTGAGTTTAGAATTGCCTCATCTGTTCTTCTTTGTTCATCGTTAGCTTGAAAAATATTCTTCCATCCCTTAATTTTTAGTTTGTTCATAGCTTTAGGTCTAAGGTTAGTTTCTTGTAGGAAACATATAGACGGGTCATGACTTTTGATCCAAGATGTTACTCGATGTCTCTTTACTGGAGTGTTCAGTCCATTCACATTCAATGTGATTATTGATAGGTATATGTTCAGTGCTGCCACTGCAATACGTTTATTTTTGAGTTGATGTTTTCTCTGTTGTTCTTGTTAGTCTGTTCTGTGACCTTCTTCTTTGTGAGTTAATTTTTCACCTCTTCCAGGGTTGGTTTTGTGGTTGTTGAGACTCCTGTATTACATTTCTTGAGATGGTATGTTGCTTCTTTATTATGCTTTACAGGTACCCCTATGATCCTACATAATAAACTACATATAATTCCAATTTTGATTGCTACCAGTCTTGTCAACTTCTTCTCCATCTGGAAGGACTATAGCAACTGTATTCCACCCTTCTTTTTAATATGATGATATCATAGTTTACATGATATGATCACTGGATTGTTTCTTTCACTATTATAGCTTTGATTGTGTTTGGAGCCTTCCCTAACTGAGTAGGATTCTGGATAATGTGTCCTAAAATACAAAGTTAGAGGTTTTGTTCTTCCAAGCAAAGAAATTCTTTCAGTATTTCTTGTAGCTTTGGTTTTGTTTTTACAAAATCTCTGAATTCTGTTTATCTACAAATGTCTTAATTTCATTTTCATATTTAAAAGATAGTTTTGCAGGACAAATGACTCGACGGCACTTGGCTGGCTTGGCTTTGCAGGATATATAATTCTTGGTTGGAAGTTCTTCTCCTTCAAGGCTTTCAAAGTGTCATGCCTCTGTCTCCATGCCAGCATCGTTTCTGCAGAGAAATCTGATGAAGGCCTACAGGGTTTCCTTCTGAATGTTAGCTTTGCTTTGAATCTTGCTGCCTTTAAGAGTTTCTGCTTATGTTTCATTTTGTTGAGCTTGAGTATAATATGTCTTGGAGTCTTTCTATTGAGATCTATATTGAGTCATGTTCGATACATATCTTGGATATCTATATTCTCTTCTTTCATAATTTCTGGGAAGTTTTCTGTCAGCAGCTCAGCCACAATACTCTCTGTATTCTCAGGTGTCTCTCCCTATTCAAGAACTCCAGTTAATCATAGATTGTTCTTCTTAATAGAGTCCCACATGCTTCTTAATGCTTCTTCATTTTTCTTGTTTCTTTTTTTCTGATTTCTCCTCATAGATGCCAGAGTCAGTGGCTATGTCTTCCAAACCAGAAATTGTCTTTTCCATTTTTCATTCTGTTTATTTGGCTTTGAATTGAAGTTTCTATGTCTTTGATTTTGTTCTTCATCTGTTGGATTTCTGAATACTGATATTCCATCAGATCAAACAGCTTGCATAGTTTTTCATCTTGCTCTGCTGTATTTTGTATAAGGTCTTTTGTATTCATCTTCTGATAGTTTAAGAAAAGCTCCTTCATGTGGGAAGTTCTGAGGTGGTTTCTTTTGGGCACCTTCCGATGCCATTGGTGACTTCTGGGTTACCATCCTCTCCAAAGTCTGCTGCTTTGGGGGCATCATGTGGGTCAGTAGAGGCTGGGTGAGATGCTGTGAAGATGTACCACAGTTGTTTCTCTAGGCTGTCTTAAGATGAGAAGTAAAAGCTATTTCACACTTTCCAAAGTCAGTCAGATTTTCAAGTATATGTATCCCTCTTCCCAGCTGGCAAAGTAAGAACCTCTATATTGAACACACCTGATATTATAAACTAGCTCAAAATACAGAAAGGCTACTGGCCTGTTGGCCTCTTATGTCAGGCCCCTGACATAGGAGATATTGTGTAGAATTAGAAAAGCAGTCTCTTCTGGGTAGGAACTGCCTTTCAGCCCAGGAATTAGGTCCAGCTGAAGCTTCCATATGGACGACCCAGCCTCCCAGAAAAACAAGATGGCGTCATGCACAAGCTCACCAGCTGGCTGGGACGAGGCCCCAAGTAGAAAGAGAGGCCAAGAGTGCTGAAATGCCCATAGTCCACAGCCTCTGCTGCTGGGCCCCAGCCCCAGGCAACCCTGTGCAAAACACTGCTTCCCTACTAGAAAAGTGCTCTCCCCCCAGCAGGAGCCACCTCCTAGCCTAAGAACCAAGTCCGGCCAGGGCCTCTGCCCGGGCTTCTCCATTTACTGATAGACCAGAGGAGCTGAGATGCATAAGGTCCAAAGCCAGGCTCTCAAAACCCGGCAAGTATGCTTGCCAGTCCCACCAGCAGTGTGTCCTAGTCCAGCAGCTAGTCAAGTCCCAGTTCTGCCTGTCGGCCAAGAGAGAGGAAAAAAATAATCGAAATGTTGAGTTACCTTCCATCTGTGTAAGCCTGTGCTCACCTAGAGTGGGGTCAGTGAAAAAGAGGAGGTTTTGCTTTCAGTGGTATGAAGTCCAAATTAACAGCCCTATGCTGCATCTCAGGGCTCACTAGGTGTCCAGAAGGCTCCATTTAGCTGTCATATCAGGTCTTGGTTTCCAGAGGGATTTAGGGAAACATGCATTTAGTCTGCCATCTTGACTCCGCCCCCCTGTTTGTTTTTTTAATTGTACTTAGCTATGAGCTACTTTTGTTCATTTTCCTCATGTCATTTAGTTTCTAAAGTTCTTGCTCATTACTCCTGTTACTTGTAATAGATTTGCCTCATGCAGATCCACTTACCTCCAGTGTTGTTACCTCTAAGCAGAAAACAAAGTAGAAGCATTAATTCAGTATCCCCAAATCAGATACATCAAGCTCACGTCATTCTGTTTACAGTTTCTTTGAATATTCTCTTGGAAAAATACTAAATATTGTGGATCTTGAATGAACAGAATCTATTTCCCTGAAATTTTCTAAAATAACACTTTCAGTGGATTTTTAATAAAAAGTACAGAATGCGCTTGTAATATAGAATTTTCTTATAATCTCCTCACAGAAAGAGAAAAATTACAAACCTGAAATAAGAAATGAAAAATGTCCAAGAATTTGGAGAATTATGTAGTACATTAGAATCTAGTATTTATGGTTATTATTTAGAGTTTCTTCCCAGAGTCCTGATGCCAAAGAGACGTATGATGATGAATAGCGTACCAAACACTGAGTACTGAGAACTCTGGGAAAAGAGCATAAGTTACAAAAATTTGAGCTCACTCACAGTGCTTGATGGGATTAAACTTATGTTTCCCTGACTAAGCAAAAACCACCATTTGTTTATCCTCTTCCAAATCCTTAGAACTAATAAAATGATGGTTAAAAAAAAATCAATAGCCATCTTGGAAAACAAAAGAAAACCTCAATAATGAGAACGGACTATAAAATTCTGTCAGTTAGAAGGTAGATTGTATCAGAAAAAAAAAATAGAGCAACCTCAGCTCAGATGTGCTGCAAAAACAGAACAACAGCAACACAACAAAGACAGCTCCATGACTAACTGATGGTGCTGCTTGAAAATGTAGGTCCTTGTGTACTTAATACAATGACTAGTAGGAACGTTAAAGAAAGTGAATTCTCACCCTTGAAATACCTCTTGAGACTCAGTCCAATGTGATCTCCGGTTACTCGGCAATGCCAACTGTGCTTGCCTGTGAATATAAGCGACACATGTGGGAAACAGGACAGTACCTTGAATTAATGGGACTGCAAATAAGGAAAAAGTACAATAAGACCCCAAATATAAGCAGATTAAATGACTTGCCCAGAGTTCCATTACTGCCGGCAATATTTTTGTAAAGGCTGAAGACGTCACATTACGAGCAGCCATCAACATACTCCCCTTCCAAACACACATGCACGTGTACAGCAGAGACTCAACAGTTGATGGCAGAAGGAACTTCACATCTAAAGCTATAAAGATAAGCACATGACCAGGCATTACCAGACATTTAAGGAAAGCCTGTATCAGTGAAAATAAATTCAATCAATGAAAGAACTTATGTGTGAGGAAAACATCAAACTGAAAGTATAACAGAACCTAAGAGTACGTTAATGGACTATTCTCAGGGAAATGTCAAAAGATATCAAATTCCTACAAAAGATCCACTTAGTGGTCAAGAAATCCTGAATCATGAGAACTGAAAAGCAAAGAACTTAGAAAGTAAATTGAAAATCTTTCCAGTCAAGTAGAGGCAGGCTCACAAAACACAGCTAAAAAGGATAAGCGAAAATAAAAATTATGCAAGAGACAAGATCTAGGTATTCCAAATATATCTAAGATGACTCAGAAGAAAATAAAGAAAGGCTTGAAGAAGAGGGATATCCACAAAAACAGTGAGAGAACAATTCTCCAAACTCAGAGAGACATGAATTATCTAAAAAGGTCATCTAGTGCCCAGAGTAAGAAAAGAAAAAAAATACACAGGTGCACAGACATAGATACTCCTATTAAATGTCTTGTAATGATGCCTAAACTACTAAAGAAGATGGAAGAACCAAATTTTTTTGAGCAAAAGAGGAATAATAAAAAGTAAAAATTCACAAAAATGCTGCAAATGGATGGGTATTAGTTTGCTACTAAACCTTGTGTCCTTAATTTTCTCACCACAAAATCTAAGAAGCAAGAGATTTAAATTTATGGTGGAAAATTACTTTGAACCTGTCTATAACAACTAAGCATTAGATAAAATGAAGATACTGAAGGCATACAAGGATTTTGAAAGCTGCCTTTACACAAACCTCATCTGAAAATGGTATTACAGTATCCATTCTAACAGTTTCAAAATATGATGCTTCGAGGAAAAGGAAGGGAGAAAGAAATAATAGTGACTAAGTATTGAGGGATAATTAAAATTACCTGTCACAGAATATAATCACTAGAGCAAAAACTAAGTAATAGTAGAGGAGGTTTAAGTATCATAATTTAAATGCTAGATCTAAGAAAGTTGTACCAAACTTAGTACTCCACATTCACACTGTACATATATTTATTCAAGCACATGGAACACAGAAAAATGATTACCCACTAAACTACTGAATGAAACCAAACGTTACCTTAGTGTTGATATTATGCAGGACACACCCAATAACTATAATAAAAAAAAACCCAACCCATTGCTGTCAAGTGAATTCTGACCCATTGTGACCCTATAACCAAGGCATCAATAATCAAAAAATCACTAAAAATGTGTATGTCTGGAAATTAACATAAATATGAATACATGTTCAAGATACCTACATGACTTTTGGTTCAAAGACGGAAACTTATTTGCAAAATTGCAATTAGAGAAACACATGTCCAGAAAAAATGTGTTCTCTCTGCTGTAATAAAATTGCATTCATTTGAAAAAAAAAATACTGAAAATATATAGAATAATCTGTCTTAAATAAGCTAGAAAAAATAACATACACAGAACAAATAGAAAGAAGGAGTAAAAGACAGAACTCAAAGTAAATACAGGAAGGAATTAAAAATAATGATAAAATAAAACAATTAAATTCATTGTTTTAGAGATGATCAATAGAAGGAAAACTTGCTCCCTAGAAAACAGCAAAAACAGGCAAATCTTTCACAAAAATTATTTCAAAAAGAGAAAAGTGTCAAATTAACAGGGATAGTTTAAAAGAGTGCACAATTATAGACTGAGACAGGGTTTTCTGTTTGCTTTTGTTTGTCTTGTTTTTGTTTAAATCTAAGGAAATACACTATATAGCTTTGTACAAAATAGCCTAGTAAAATAATTTTCTGAGAAAATACAAATTGGCAAAATGTGTTAATAAAAAATAGAAAATCTGAGCAGATGAATATTATAGAAGACACTAAAACAAACAAAAAAATTTACCTTCTAAACGAAAACAGATGCAAAGATTTCAAAAGCAAGTTACAGAAAGTTCTCAAGGAACAAATAACATCTATCTTATAATAAGAACTATTTAAATTTTTATGAAAAAGGTGGGAAGCTCTCCAAGTCATTTTTGTAAGACATATATAAAGACCATATTACCGTTGTCTTGAGACTTTGACTGAGCTGAAGAACATGGCTGCCAGACCATGCCTGCAGAGCTCACTGAGATATCGTATGCTGCTGTGAGAACTATCACCCAAACTAAAGCCTTAAAACTGTAGCTCAGTAGATTGATCAGATGGTTTCTCTAGTGAGAACTCCTTTGACAGAGCTGTAATGCTGTCTCCTCCCCCACCTTCCTTGTGAAGAAAGTCTCAGAGCAGCATTCCAGAGCCTATGGTGGACAGGCTGTGCATGGAAGGGCCCAGAAGACTGGGACTTGGTTTCTAATTATTAGTGAAATGAGAAGTCATGAGTTTTCCTGTGGGTTGAATGGATTCAAGAAAGGTAACAAGCCCTAGAGGCATGAGCAATTCCTGAGGTTATCTGCAGGAGTGAAGGACCTACAATCAATAGAGATTATATAGAGAAGATTGCTAGAAGCTAGGGCTATCAGTTTTAAGGATCTAGCCAAGAGATGGATAGTGCTGATAGCTGCTATCTAGTCTGTTCTGACTTACTGGTGAGCTCACCCATTGTAGAGCAGGACTGCTCTATAGAATTTTCAAGGCTGTGATCTTTTGGTAGGAGACCTGACAGCAACTGATTTTTCCTATATACACATAGAGAAAGTGTGTGTGTGTGTGTGTGTGCGTGTGTGTGTGTATGTGTGAAATTAACAATGAGTAAAAATTAGAGGGAAAGGGAGGATTATTCAATAATACTGCTAACACAGTTTGATATTTTTAGGTAAGTAATAAAATTAGATGATTATCCTACTTATTCAAGCTCTGTATAGAGTAAAAACATAAACATAAATAACAAAGCCATAAAAATATTCGAAGAAAATAGGTTTATGACTTTTGGGCAGGGAATCTTGTAAACAAAACACATCAACATAATAAATTAAAGGTATAAATTTACCTTATTGAGGTTTTAAAGCTTCCATAACACAATATAAAAATTAGCTAGAATAAAAGGAAACAGTAAACTAGAAGAATACATTAATAACATAAATTACTCTGAAAATTACTCTCCAGAACAGAAAAAGTAATCTTGAAAAACACAAATATAAGCAAGCCAAGATGCACTTGGATAATACCTATGAACTGGCAATTAACAGCAGAGGAAGTACAAATGGCTAAGAATCTTAGGAAAATAGATTAACTTTAGCAGTATCTAGGTAAATACTAATTAAGACAAACAAATGAACAAACGCACAACACCAAATTTCAAGTTGCTGAGTGTTTAGACAGACTTGTGTTCTTACCATATAACAGTAAGAATACATTTATTAAAAGAATTGGTGGAAAAGAGAGGTTAACAGAATTTAGTAAATAATGTGTGTGTGTGTGTGTATTTAATGCATCTTGCTGATAAAACAGTAATTCAGATTTTGTGCAACTAATTTCATTTTTCAGCACTTGGCTGGCTTGGCAATTTCATTTTTCAGGACATCATTTTTGATAAAATGAGGATCAAAGAAAAGAAGGAAAACCCTCTGTGAGACAGATTTACAAAGTGGCTGCATCAATGGTCACAAACATACCAGATGATGACTTTGGAGCAGGACAAGACAATGTTTCTTTCTGTCACACATAAAGTCACCATGAGTCCAAGCCGGTTGGTTGGTAACTTACAAGAACTTTTACACGTGTATATAATTTACACAAGATATGTTGTTGTTGCTGTGTGCCATCCATTCTGTTCCAATTCATAGCAACCCTATGTGCAACTGAATGAAACACTACCCAGTCCTTCACCTTCACCACAATCGTTGTTATGCTTGGATCCATCGTTGCAGTCACTGTGTCAAACCGTCTCACTGAGAGCTTTCCTCTTTCTCTCTGACCCTGTGCTTTACCAGCAATGATGTCCTTCTCCACGGACATAGGACATTATTTAGTAAATAATGTGTGTGTGTGTGTATTTAAAGCATCTTGCTTATAAACCAGTAATTCAGATTTTGTGCAACTAATTTCAAATGTCCTATGCCCCAAATGCACAGGACTAAATGTTGGTGTTCTTCTGTATAACGATCAATCTGGCTGTACTTCTCCAAAGACAGACCTGTTCCTTCTTTGGTAGTCTACGGTACAGTCAGTCTTCCTCGCCAACACCAAAACTCTAAGGAATCAATTCTTCTTAAGTCTTTCCTCATTCATTCTCCAGCTTTCACATGTCTATGAAGCAACTGAAAACACTGGATTACATCAAGCAAACCTTAGTCCCCAAAGTGACAACTTTGCTTTTTAATACTTTAAAGAGGTCGTGTGTAGCACATTTGCCCAATGCAATATTCCATTTGATTTTTTTTAACTGCTGGGCTTTGATTGTAGATCCAAGTAGAATTAAATCCTTGACAAATTCAGTCTTTTCCCTGTTTCTCACAATGTTGCTTATTGGTTCACTTGTGAAGACTTTTTGTTTCATGTTCAGGTGAAGTCTGTACTGAAGATGGTGGCCTTTGGTCTTCCTTAGCAAGAGCTTTAAATCTTCACTTACCACAAGTAAGGCTGGGTCACCTGCATGTTACACACCAGATCTTCGACAGTCCTGATGCTGCGTTCTTCTCCAGATTGTCTAGTTTCTCAGATTGTTTGCTCAGCATACAGATTGAATATATATTGTAAAAGAGTACATCACATTACAACCTTGGCATACTTCTTTTGATTTTAAACTATGCAGAATCCCCTTGTAGTGCTCAAGCCACACCCTTTTGATATTTATAAATACACATAGGTATACATGCATACATATTAATTCAATATATATAGTCAATATATATTCTCTCTATATATACATTCAATGTGTATGTATATATATATAACCTCTGTATGTGTGCACATACACAAACACACACACATATATATGTATACACACACACAGACACACATATTTGACATAAGTACAATTAGTGTTCTCGGATACCCGTTCTCCCAACATTATAATTTGTTATCATCCACACAGTTAAATGACTTTGCAAAGTCAGTAAAACATAGATAAATACCTTTCTGGTATCCTTCACTTTCAGCTGAGATCCATCCGACATCAGCAATGACATGCTTTGTTCCAGTTTCTGTTCTGAACTCAGCTTGAATTTCTGACGCTTGCCTGTCGATGTATTGCTGCAGCCACTTTGGAATGATCTTGAGTAGAGTTTTGTTTGTCATATTAATGACATTATTTGTTAATTTTGTATTCTATTGTATCACTTGTCTTTGGTTGTCATTGTCAGGTGGCATGGAGTCAGTTACAACTCATAGTGACCCTACATACACCAGAGGAACACTGCCTGGTCTTGTGCCATGCACATTATTGTTACGCTTTAGCCCGTTATTGCAGTCACTATGTCAGTTCCTCTTGCAGAGGCTCTTCCCCTCTTTTTCTCACCCTCTACTTTGCCAAGCAAAGGATTGTTAATAAGTCTTTCTCTAATCCTGATGTCCTGTTCTTCATATAATCCAGCTTCTCAGATTACCTGTTAGGCATATACCTTTGTAGTTGATCACAAATATGGATCTCTTCCAGCCAGCTGGTCAGGTAGCTGTCTTCCAAATTTCTTGGCATAGGCTAGTGAGCAACTCTAGCGTTGCATGTTTGTTGAAACCTCTCGGTGTTTTATTCAGTTAGTGATGCTCTAAAAGAAATATCACAGAGAGGATGGCTTTAACAAGGGAAGGTTTATTCTTACACAGTCTGGTAGGCTATAAGTCCAAGTTCAGTATGTCTACTACAGGGGAACACTTTTCCCCTTGTTGGCTCTGGAAGAAAGTCTGGTATTGCATCAGTCTTTGTCCAGGTTTGGCACAGGAACCTCAGGTCTAAAGGATGCACTCTTCTCCGGGTGCTGCTTTCTTGATGGTGTGAGGTTCCCAATTCTCTGCTTCCTTCTCTTTCATTTTGTCTCTTGTAGGATGAAAGGATTAAGGGTGGGACACGCCATACTCCAGGGAAACTCCCTTGATAGTGGAGCAGGGAGGTAATCCTACGAAGGAATTTACAGTCCCACCCTAATCCTTTAACATACAGCACATGGAAATAACAAAACGGAGGACAATCACAAAATATTGTGAATCATAGTCAAGCCACACGGCTGCACATATTTTGGGGTGATGCAATTCAATCCATGACAGTTGGTATTCTGTCAATTCCTAGGGACTTGTTTTTCGACAACGCCGTCAGTGCCTTCATTACCATGGATTCTCGATCACATGCTACTTCCTAAAGTGGTTGAACATTGAACACTTCTTTATGATACAGCAATTCTTTGTGTTTCTTCATCTTCTTTTGATGCTTCCTGTGTCTTTTAACATTTTCATTATAAGGTCCAATACTGCAGCTTGATGCTTCATATTTTTCTTCCTTGCTTTCAGCTTCAAAAATGTAAAGCATGCTCTTTCCCTTTGATTTTCTAATTTCAGGTCATTATATATAGGTTTTTTTTTTTTTTTTTTAAATAATACTTTGTCTATTCAAGCTTCCCTTCTAAATACTTGGTTCAACTCTTTTACTTTACCATTTCTCCTGTTCTCTTTAGGTATTTTATATTCAACCACAAGTTTCTGAGTGTCCTCTGTAATTCATTGTGGTCTTTTCCTTCTCTCTTGTTTTTCAATAATCTCTTGTTTCCTTATGTATGATGTCCTTGGTATCATCCCACGAATCATTTGGTCTTCAGTCATCAGTGTTAAATGCCTCAAGGCTGTTCTGGAAATGGTCTCTACATTCAGGTAGAATATGATCAAGGTCAGATTTTGGCTCTCATGACTTGCTGTAATTTTCTTCAGCACCATCTTAAACTTAAGTACAATCAGTTGCTGGCCTGTTACATAGTCAGGCCTGGACTTCTCTAACTAATGATACAAGCTTATCAGCAAAGACTATCTGTACAGTGACCTTGTAAGTTGTTCAAAAAGGTATCTTGAATGAATAAGTCATTGTTCTTGCAAAATTCTCTTATGAGAGCTCCATCATTGTTTCTGTCACTAAGACCATATTCTCTATTAATTCTTCTTTGTTTCCAACTTTTGCATTACAATCAATGGTAATTATCACTGAGCCTTGACTGCATGTTTGATTGCAGAAAATGTAAAAAAAAAAAAGAAAAGGTCAGTTTCCTCATCTTTAGCATTCATGGTCAATGTTGAATTTTAATGATGGTCATATTAACTGGTCTTCCTATAGGTATATGAATGTTTTCCTTTCACTGACAGACAGCATAGTATTTTAGGATACATCTTGAAATATTCTTTCTGACAATGAACATGATGCCATTCCTCTTTAATTTGTCATTCTCAGAAAACTAGACCATATGATTTGCTCATTCAAAATGGTTGATGTCAGTCTATTTCAGGTCACTATCGCCCAAGATATTAATCCTTATGCATTCTATTTCATTTTTGATAATTTTCTATTTTGCCACGTTCGTAATTTGTACATTCCATGGTCTGATTATTGATAAATGCTTGCAATTGTTTGTTCTCATTTTCTGTTATGTTTCTCAGTAAATGGAGTTACTTAAAAGTTGACTCCTTCCAAGACATTAGGGTCAACTCTGCTTTTAGGAAGCAGCTCTTCCCTAGTGCTATTTTGACTGCCTTCGAAATTAGTAGTTCATATTCTGGCACTTTTATCGATGTTTCATTGTTACGCAGAAAGTATTTACCCGCCAGGTTTTAGAAGCTGACTTTCAAACACTTCTTCCTAGTCTGCCTTAGTGTGAAAGCGTCACTGAAATCCAACTCATATGGTTGGTCCTGTTGGTATCTGAACCACTAGGAGCATAGTTTTTAGCATCACAGTAACATGTAAGCCACCACAGTCTGACACACAGGTAAGTGGTAGATGAAACATATAGAAGAAAGCAAACTGTATCATTGTTTGTAACAGTAAAAATTGGAAGAAAAAGTAACTCTAAATATTCTTAAGTTGGGGGGGGGACCCTGTAAGTATTTTAAGTCTTGATTAACCGAGAGTAACTCACAGTGTAACTAGAGTAAAAGCAAGAAATAGACAAGGAAAATACATTAAAAACCTACAAAAGAAACTGGACGACAGCTGCTTGGCCAATCTGCCTGAAGAGATTCATATATGTGCCCATTCCAAAGAAAAATGAAATGTACAGAAATTATTGAACAATATCATTAACATAACACAGGTAAAATTTGCCGAAGGTTAATTAAAACATGGTGGCATTAGTACACGCAGGGAATTGTCAAGAGGATATGTAACTAGGGCTGTCATTGCTTATCTCAGATGTATCATAGATAAAAGCAGAGAAAGATTATTTACTTGTTTTATTGACTATGCAAAGTCATTTGACCGATAAATTGTGGATAATGTTGTGGAGAATGGGATTTCTACAGCATTTCAGTGTGACCACGTGGCACCTTTACGTAAACCAAGAAGCAGCTGTTTAAACAGAACAGGGGGATACTGCGTGGACTAAAATCAGGATAGGTATGTGTGGGAAGCCCACATCGCAGCCGCGCCTTGAAGATGGCGCCGAGACACCCGACCGCGCCCTGAGTAAACCCACCTCCCCACGTCAGCCCCTGTGTGACGCCCATGATGGCCCTGCAATAGTTTTCTATAATCACTGGTACACTGCTCAAAAACTATTTGTTTCACAAAGGCGGCAGTATTGCGAGACTCTCCCATTGATCTAACTACAGCCTGATTCACTCTGGCTACAAAGTCAGAGAAAGGTTCGTCAGGCTTCTGATGCAATTGGGTTACTTGCCCTCCATCGTCCCCTCGGGAGGGGATACGCTTCCAGGCTCGTAAGCAGATGTTATTAATTTGCTCATACACCACTGGGTTATAGTCTGTCTGATTAGAAGTATACGGCCCATAACCCATCAACATATCAAGGTTCCAGTCGGGCTCATGCAGGATGGTGGCATTCCTATGAGCCTGCTCTTGGGCAGCGTCATGAGCTAGGGACTTCCAATCTAAATACTGTCCATTAGACAGGCAAGTGCGGGCCAAGTGCTGCCAATCACTAGGCGTTAAAGCCATATTTTGCAAAGTGCCCCAAAGACCAACAACATAGGGGGAGTTCGGACCATATTCTTTAACTCCTTTGGCTAGATTTTTGACATATTTGAAATCAAGGGGTTCATGAACTCTGTCGCCGTCATCATCCAGAAAAACAGGAAATAGCTGCTTAGAGAAGGAGCGCCCGCCAGGGGGCGGGTGCGAGGGGTTATAGGGCGGCGGGGCCGTGGGCTGTCCTGTGGACAGCCCACCCAGGCGACGGGATAACGCCTTAATCTGAGGGTCGGGAGACTTTTCTGGCCCGACCCCTAGTCCCCCGCACGCGCCCAGAGTCTCCTCTTCGTCGGAGTCGCTGCTTTCGCTTTCACTCCCTAGCTGCTCTCGGCAAGTGCTTCCCTGCTGTGACCTCTCTTCTTTAACCTTTTCTAGTATGTCTGCGCCCCGGACTAGTATTCTCTCAACCACCTCAGACTCGTCGTGCAAACAAGTCAGGATTAAGACCCAGATACCCATAACTCCTGGGGGCAGGCCTCCTTGGGTATCCGCTCTGGTTAGATCTCCACCCAATTTATTCCAGGCGCTCAGCGTTAAATGACCCGAGACCAGGAACCAGGGGGCCACTTCCTCCACTGCTGAGAGGAAAGTTTTAAGGGTCCCCTGTTTAATCTGAATGCCCCTACATTTTAATAGTTCCTTTAAAGGCACAAACAGCCTCTGGCTGCTTGGGTGATTCCCCATTATCTTCCCGGTAAATACCGCTCCAGTAAATACTGACCCAGGTAAATACCTGCTCACCCGTCCAGGCGTCCCCGCGGTGAGGGTTGCAGTCCTATCCCCTTCAGGTCCCTGTTCGGGCGCCAAATGTCGCTGCCTGCGACCCCCGGAACCCGCCCGGGGCCCCAAGCAGGAGACACCGAATGCAGGGAGACAAGAGAGGAACAACAACAACTTTATTTTTCTGGGCTTCGGCTTATATACCGAGCCATGTCCAATAGGCATTCAGTTTGGCATGGGGTGAGGGCGGCTTTCTCTTCTAACTGGCTGCAATCATCAGGCCATCATGGGCGTCACACAGGGGCTGACGTGGGGAGGCGGGTTTACTCAGGGCGCGGTCGGGTGTCTCGGCGCCATCTTCAAGGCGCGGCTGCGATGTGGGCTTCCCACAGGTATGCATTAAGATAGTATCCTTTCATTATACTTACTCAATTTGTGTGCTTAACAAACAGTACAAGAAGCTGGATTATATGAAGAAGATTGTGGCATCATGATTTGAGGAAGACTCATTAAGAGCCTGTGATATGGAGATGATACAATTTTCCTTGCTGAAAAGCAAACAGAACTTGAAGCAATTACTGATGAAGATCAAAGACAATAACCTGCATTATGAATTACACTTCAGCAAAAAGAAAACAAACATTTTTGCAATTGAATCAATAAGCAACCACATGTTAATCAGAGAAAAAATTGAATTTGTCAAAAATTTAATTTTACTTGGATCCACAATCAATGCCCAAGGAAGAAGCAGTCAAGCAATAACTGATATATTGCATTAAGCAAATCTGTTGCAAAAATAAAACAACAACTCTTTAAACTGTTGAAAAGGAAAAATAAAACTTTGAGGACTAACACACACCTGATAGGAGCCATGGTATTTCCAGTCAACTTACCTATCTGCAAAAGCTGGAGAACGAATAAGTAAGATGGAAGAAAAATTGATGCATTTGAATTTTGGCTTTGACAAAGAATATTGACTGTATCATGGGCTGCCAGAAGAACAAACAAGCGTATCCTGGAAAAATGACAACCAGAAAGATTCTTAAAAGTGAGGATTGTGAGACTTCATCCTATATATTTTGGACATGTTGTCAAGAGGGATCAGTCCACGAAGAAGGGCGTCATGTTTGCCATCAGAGAAGGGGAGTGAAAAAAAGGAAGACTCTAAAGAGATGGATTGACAGAATGGCTACAATGAGCCGAAACAGCAAGAACTGTGATAATGGTGCAGGACCAGGCACTGTTTTCTCATGTGTATATGAGGTTGCTATGTGTCAGAACCCACTCCACAGCATCTAACAACGATCCATTTCAAACATTATATGAGATTTGACAATTAAGTCCATGAACTTAATTGTTCTAAGTGCTACATACCTCATTGCTAAATATCACTATGGTACCTTCCAAGTACTCCCCGTATGAAGTTGTGCACTGAATACAGCTCCTAGTCCACCCTTTCAGCCAGTAAGCAAATAGCTATATTGAAGCACCCTTCCTACTCACCTGATCTTATCCCCAGTGACTTTTTCTTTACCTAAAGATAAAGGAAATGCTGAAAGGAAGACATTTGGATGACATTCAGGACATCAAGAGTAATACAATGACAGCTCTGATGGCCACTCCAGAGAAAGAGTGCCAAAATTGCTTTGAAGGGTGGACTAGGCACTGACTTCAATGCGTAGCTTCCCAAGGGGAAGCTATGAAGTTTGTAGCACTTTTTCCAGGATAAGTTCACAAACTTAATTGTCAGTCCTCATATATGGTGGTTATCAAGAATTATTTAGATTAACTGATTCCAGCTATATAGTAAAGCGAAACTCTCATTCATATACTACAAAACCACTCAAATGGAAGAGAACACAATAATATTGATTTTATGAGGGTACATATATATATTTAAAATACATAGATAACTATCTGTATGTATGTATACCAAGCTGCTGACAGCTCTTGCTTTTGGAAAAGGACTGGGACTTTAGAGGTGTTGGAGGTAATAAACAAAATGACTTTTATGTTATCTGTCATGTTTTAATTTTGTAAGACAGTCAGCCCAGTCCAAAGGAGGACTACAGGATTATCTTGATTGATCCATATAATTTTGTCTTCTCTCTCCTTTTTACTTTATCATTACAACTTTACAACTTCTGCCAAATGTATATTGCATTTATCGTTCAATTGGTCAAATAGATAAATAAAACCTTCAACTTCTTGACATTAGTTAATCTAGGATAATATTGTTATCCTAGATGCAAAGATGAAACTCACGTATTTTCAGGGAAGCAGTCATGAGTGTAGGTTACGGGGTTCTTGGCCTTCATTGTTTTGGGTAGTAAATCTGTCAACATAGCTAACCCTTTTCAATTTTTTTTATTAACTTTTTTTTATTTAATACAACTGAGTGAAAATGTACATTCCTGTATAAATTTACAAGCCGACCTATATGCAGCTTCCACTGCTCTCCCTGTCCGCTGACAGCACACTATTCCTCTCTGCTCCATACATGTCTCATCCTCCCAACAGCCTCCTTTCCCCTCCTCTCCACCCACTCTCCTTCCTCCAGCCAGAGGTCAGCAGAATGATAGCCTATAGATGTATAGAACCATAATGTGCATCCAATACATGGTCACTCTGCATTGCCAAGTCCAATCCATTCGTGTCCAAAGATGTCAGTATACAATATTCATTTTAAAATTTCCAAGTAGTACACCAAAAGCTAAGTGGTTTCCAAACTGCAACCCAACATTTTGAAAGACAGAGTAGCAGGGACAGGGTCTTGGGACTATGGTTTCAGGGGACCTGCTGGCTAATTAGCATAACTAACTTTTTTTATGAAAATGTTCTGCATACCATTTTGGTGAGTGACATCTGGGGTCTTAAAAGCTAGCAAACTGACATCTAAGTAGCATCCAATAGTCCCAATTCACAGGCAGCAGGGGAGAATGAAGGACATCAAAGACAAAAGAAAATATGAGCTCAGCAGATGGAAGGTGCCATATGAATCTGAGACTATTTAAGCACGAGACCAGAAGAATTAGCTGGTGTCCAGTCACCACCAATGACTGCCCTGACAGGAAACACAGCATGAAGTCCATGAAGTGGTGGGAGAATAATGGGTATACAGGACTAGAACTCTATTAAAATAAAGACCACACTGGATGGTCAGTCAGACTGGAGGGTCCCCTGAGAACATGGCCCCTGGACTCTCTGTTAGCCCAGAGCTGACAGTACTGAGCCAACACTTCGACAAAGGCTGGCCTGCACTATAACACACACAGTAACGCTGGTAAAGGTGAAGCGTTTGGGCTTAAGTCTACACACAGGACTGCCTGAGTAGCTCTGGCCCACAGGCAAGGTAAGAGGGTAGAGAGAAACAGGAGTTGGTTGCATGGAACAGGAAGTAGAAGGTGTCAGGGAGGGATGTGCTGTTACAGGGTGGGTAGGGGGAGAGCAGTTAGAACTGCATAGTGCTATGGGTTCAGGGTTTTATATGGCAAATTGATTTGCATTATAAACTTTTACTTAGAGCACAATAAAATGTTTTTTAAAAACTTCCCATTATTTAAAAATCCACTAAAATAGTTAAAATACAGAAATAGTTTATGGCTGAAATAAAATAAAGTTTAAAATACAGTGAGGAGATAAACTCTCATCTCTTCTATAAATGTCAGCAAAGTCTTTCTCCCTCCCACTTCTCACTAGCCCCATCTTCTGTCTTCGTTGCTGTTGTTATTGTTAGGTGCCAATGAGGTGACTGCAACCCACAGCAACACCATGCATGACAAAACTGAACACCGCCCTTTCCTGAGCCATCCTCACAACTGCTGCCACATTCAAGTTCATGGCTACAGCCGCTGTGCAATTTGTATCTTCCAGGATCTTCCTCCTTTTCACTGAAACTTTACCAGCACGATAATCTTTTCCAGTCACCCATGACTCCTGGTAACACATCCAAAAGTACCCAAGAATAAGTCTCACCATCTTTTCTTCTGGGGAGTATTTTGGCTGTACTTCTTCCAACACAGACTTATTTATTCTTCTTGCAGTCTGTGATATACTTGATATTCTTCACCAACACTGTAATTCAAAGGCTTCCACTTTTCCTGGATCTTCATTATTCACTTGGCCAGCTTTTACATGCGTATGAAACAACAGAAAATACCATGACTTTGGTCAAGCAACTTAGTCCTTATAGAGTTGTCTTTGTATTTTTAACACTTTAAAGAGATCTTCTGTAGAAGTTTTGCCCATTGAAATGCGTCTTTTGTTTCTTGACTGCTTTCATGGATTTGAATGTGGATTCAGGTAAAATGAAGTCTTTAAGAAATTCAGTTTTTCTCCATTTCTCATGATCATGCTTATTGTTCCAGTTGTGAAGATTATTGTTATCTTTATATTGAGGAGTAATCCATAATGAAGAGCAGTCTTTGATCTTCACTGGCAAATGCTGCAAGTTCTCTCGCTTTCAGCAAGCAAAGTTGTGTTTTCTGCATATCACACAGATGAATCTGTGTGATTTCTCCTGTTCCATATCTAGAGAGTAAGGCATCATTTTCCAGTGTTGAGAGTATCTACAGCAGATATTCACCTTTGGCAACAGTGCACCACCATTCCTTAAGTCAGTGACAGAGCAATTGGGAAGAGATATATAAGTGTGGTGCAACTGGTTAAGTGCTTAGCTACTGTTTGGCAGTTCAAACCTACCCAGAGGTCCGTTGAAAGAAAGGCAAGATGACAGCCATTGAAAACCTGGTGGAGTTCACAAAGCTCTGTTTTGAAACATATGAGGTCTCAAAGAGTTGGAATCAACTCTCTTAGCAATGGTTTTTGTTTGTTTTTTAACAAAAGAACTACAGAAGCAAAATTGATCAATATTTTATACTGTAAGTATGACATGTAAGTAATGTTATAGAGTGAGCTAACTCAGTGATTTATAGATTCAAGATCTTACCATGTCAGTTTCTTAGAATGGCAATGATTATGAAATTTAGGATCAGATTAAGATACTGCAAATAGCTAGATAGCTTATAGAAGAGGTAAATTCAAAGCTTCCCCACAAGGTATAGGGTTTTACAGTTTTCTAGTGAATTGGTTTTGCTTTGCTACTATATTTACTATAATTTCATAATCATGTTAGTATGCTGTGTAAGTTTGCATATGTAAGCATATTTCCTACGCATCTAATGAAGGGTGTAATGAAGGAGACGGTCCTGTGAAAGCATAGCAGGTAAAGCATCTCAAGCACCTTCTTTCTGGGAGTTAAGAAAAAAAAAGAGCCAGGAAGGAACTCATGATGATGGTTCTGACAAGGTAGAGAGAATAAGATCAAGGGAAGTGTATCTCTTATGTTAAAAATCTTAGGTTTCACACTGGGATCATCTCTTTTCGTGCAGAGAAGCTGATAGGTGCATATAGACTTTCCAAGCAGTACTAAATAGATACAGATACACACATATTAATTTTTTTATTTAGATTTTGGTGAAAGTTTAAAAGTAAATTAGGTTTCCATTTAACAATTTCTATGCATGTTGCTCAGTAGCTTTGGTTACATTATTCACATTATGTCAATGTTTTCACTAATTCTGTTCTGGTTGTTCTGTTTCTATTAACCTAGCTTTGTTTCCTCTCACTCCCCAAACTTCTCATCTTTACTTTAGGCTTGTTTGCTCTCATATAGACCTTTTATTTTTAAGGAACATAGTATTCCTGGATAATATTGTTTGTTTCCACAATTCATCCATCAGACAAGTGCCCAAAGAATAAATGTATCTGTCTTGGATGAAGTACAGTCATAATTCTCCTTAGAAGTGAGGATGATAAGTCTTCATCTCACACACCTACAACATGTTATCAGGAGGGGAAAGTTCTTGAAGAAGGACACCAGGCTTGCTAATGTAGAGGGTCAGCAAAGATGGCAATGAGTCTCAGCGAGACGGACTGACCTGGTGGCCACAACCACGGACCCAGGCACAGCAATGACTGTGAGCATGGTGTAGGATCTGGCAGTGTTTCGTTTAACACACATAGGGTCACAACGGTAGGAATGACAATGCAATTGCTTATTTTATGAGCCGATCTATTATTTAGCTGAAAGGTGACCTCCAGGAAGAGCACGAATTCAAAATTTGAAGGCTATCTCACGATGCTAGCTTCAATGGCTCCTTTAATCTCTGCAAATCTAGTAAGTCTGTTTCTCTCTCTCTCTCTCTCTCTCTCTCTCTCTCTCTCTCTCTCTCTCTCTCTCTCTCTCTCTCTCTCTCTCTCTCTCTCTCTTGGAAAGAATTAGTTTTCTTCTACAATTTTCCCCATTTCTATCCTCCACCATCACTTGTTTCCCTGGTCAAGAATGGTGAGTAGTGGTGGCTGGGAGCCAGCTTGTTCTTGTTTCTGGATAGATAAATTCATAGTTTCAAGAGTGATAGTTTTAAGAGAATGAATTTTCTAGAACCTTTGTTTGTAGCTGCTTAATAGTCGTGTACAAGACTGACATTTAAGTTTGCAAACTCATCCTAGATAAAGTGCTACATATTTCATTGCTAAATGTCATTAAGGTCACCTTCGAAGTACTCTCTGTGGAAAATTATGCACTGACACCAGCCTTCAAAGCAATTTTGGAACCCTTCTTCTGGAATGACCATCAGAGCTGTCGTCATATTACCCTTGACATTCTGAATGTCATCAAATTTGTACCTTTCAGTATTTCCTTTATCTTCAGGTAAAGTTATTGGAGGTCAGATTAGGTGAGTAGGTAGGATGTTTCAATGCAGTTATTTATTTACTGGCTAAAAAGCTCTCTCACAGACAATCATACAGTGAAGTTCGTGAACTTGCCACAGTGTCACTGTGCACAATGGCCATTCCAGAAAGAGTTCCAAAGTTGCTTTGAAGAGTGGACTAGGTACTGGCATCAGTGCATAGTTTCCAGAGGGGAGTACCTCAAAGATGACCATAGTGATATTCAGCACTGAGGTACGTAGTACTTAGAACAACTAAGTTTGCAGGCTTAATTGTTGGACCGCTTAGTCTCTTTCTAAAACAACCGATTATTCCATTATTTTTCCCCTACTTCCCTGTAAAAAGGACCTGTAGTAGCTTTTGCTACCACAAATAGAGACTAAAGATACTGGTTTCTCAGAAATCCCTCTGTTGATTAAAGAGTATGACTAAAACTTATCAGTCTTCTTCTCATTCATCTTACATATAAATACTAATAGTGTTGGGATGCTCTGAATTCAAAAGGATTCATAAAACAAGTATTACCATACTTGAAATTGTCTTTAATTTAATTTAATTTCCATTCTTTTTTTTTTATTATCACTGAGTGAAAATGTACATTCCCATATAAATTTACATGCCCACCTATAGGCAGCTCCCACTGCTCTCCCTGCCCGGTGACAGCACACTTTTCCTCTCTGCTCCATACATATCTCATCCTTCCAACAGTCTCCTTTCCCCTTCTCTCCACCCACTGTCCTTCCTCCAGCCAGAGGTCAACAGGATGATATCCTATAGATGTATAGAACCATAAAGTGCATCCAATATATGGTCACTCTGCATCACCAAGTCCAATGCATTCATGTCCAAAGAGTGGACCTTCATTCTGATTTATGGGCAAGGGCAGCATCAGGGCCAGGGGCCATGCTCCCAGGGGAACCCTGAAACTGCTGGACCATCAATTAAGGTCTTTTGGTGGAGATCTCAGGGTGTACCCCTTTTTATTCTTGTGTTGCCAATGAGACTAAACTTAGTGAGCTCCATCGCCGCTATCACTGGTGGTGGCCGGGCACCATCTGGTTCTTCTGACACCAAGTCAATGTAGGCACCCACTCATGTGGGTCTCTCTATCTTCTGGGTTGTCTTTACCCCACGTCATTTTGGTCCTCTGTCAGCATCCGTTCCTGCTGAGTTGGGACCATTTGCTGTGCCCTCAGATGGCAGCTTGGCAGCTTTTATGACTCCAGACACCACTCACCAATATGTGGTGCAGAGAGCCCTCTTAGCAAAATGCTAGTTGTGCCAATTGACCTCGATTTTGCCTGTGAGCATGGTCCCCTGCCCTTTGCCCCAGCTACTCTGTCCTTGAAATATTGGGTTAAGATGGAAGGAGTACTCAAGTTGTGCTGAAGTCCACTTAATATTGTTCCTGTTTCTAATGTGTGCTATCACCAATTTCACCCAGCTAGATTTCTAGCAACTATCTAAACTAAACCTCCCCACCTCGCACTCCCTCCCTTCCCTCCCTTGCAGCTGTCGAAGAGTCTTGTCCTCTATACATAAGTCTGATTTTGAGATCTTATTGTAGGGGTCTCATACAATATTTGTCCTTTTGTCGCTGACTACTTTCACTCAACATAATCTCTTCCAGTTGAAACTAGGTTAGCAGATGTTTCCTGGAATCATCATTATTCTTTATCATTGCATAGTGCTCCATTGAGTATATATACCATAGTTCATCTATCCATTCCTCTGTTGTTGGGCATCTGGGTTGATTCCATCTTTTCGCTATCCTGGACTGTGCTGCGATAAACATTCTTGTGCATGTGTCCATTGGTGTGAATGGCCTTGATTCTGTAGGATATATTCCAAGTAGAGGAATTACTGGGTCAAATGATATATCTATATCCTTTTTTTAAAGAGAGATTGCTATCCGCAGAGGCTGGACCGTTTTCCAACCCCACCAACAGTGTAGAAGAGTTCCACTTTCTCCACAGCCTCGCCAGCATTTGTTGTTTTGTGTTTTTTGGATCATGGCCAACCTTGTTGGGGTGAGATGGTATTTCATTGTAGTTTTGATTTGAATTTCTTTAATAACCAAAGATCGTGAACACGACCACATGTGTTTTTTTGTCTGCCTGGATCTCCTCTTTAGAGAAATGTTTGTCCATCTCCTTTGCCCATTGCTTAATTGGATGATTTATTTTCTTATTGATATTTTGTAATATCCTATAGATTATGGAGATCAGGTGTTGGTCTGACATAGAGTTGCCAAATACTTTTTCCTATTCTGTAGGTGGCCTTTTAATTCTATTAATAAAGTGCTTGGATCAGCAAATGTGTTTGATTCTTAATAGTTCCCATTTATATATTTTCTCTTCTGTTGATTGCGGTTTGTTTGACAGCTTTTGAAGTCTGTCTACATTGTGTATTAAAATTTTCATTGTTGTTCCTACCTTTTCTTGGATGAGCTTTATCATTTTAGGTTTGATATTTAGGTCTTTTATCCAGTTGGAGTTGGTTTTTGTATAAGGTGTGAGATACGGATCTTGTTTCAATTTATTGCAGGTGGACATCCAATTTTGCCAGCACCATTTGTTGAAGATACTGTTTTTATCCCAGTTTGATGTCTTAGGGCCTTCGTAGAATATCAACTGTTCATAGGCTGATGGTGTCATCTCTGGGGTCTCAATTCTGTTCCATTGATCGATCTGTCTGTTCTTGTACCAGTACCAGGCTGTTTTGACCACTGTGGCAGTGTAGTATGTTCTAAGTTCGGGTAATGAGAGGCCTCCCAGTGTGTTCTTCTTCTTTAGTAGTACCTTACTTATTCTGGGCTTCCTCTCTGTATTTTAATTTTAAATCTGACTGACTTTTTCTGTGATGACCACATCTTTCAGGCATACTGAATGAAACACAAAGAAAAATTTCCATGATTTCTTTAAGAATGGGTGTGCATTATTCAGTAAGGAATTGGAAAACCTATTTTATCTAAGCATGAAATATTTATGCTAATTATAGTAAATCCTCATTTCATTTTACAAAACTTTTAATATTTTATGTCCTGTTAACCAAAAATAAACTCCCCCAATTCTGATGAAACTTTTATAAATATGAATCATTCTTTGACGGAGAATAAAAGCAAAAATCTTCTGAAGACTGCTCTCGTAGTTTTCAGGGTAAACTCATAAGGCATGAGGAGGGTAAAACAGTACACTTGGTAAGTGTTAACCTTAGGGGACTGAGAGGTGGCAGACAAGTGCCTGAGGAGCTATATACTAATGTACCAAGCACTAAAAACATAAATAAATAAATAAATAAAAACAGATCCAGTTGTTGCTTCTGTACCTTAAAGTGCATACCTTAGTCAGCTGATGGAGTAATATGTTCCTTGAGCAGGCAATGTGTTTAAGTATTTTTTCTTAACATGGAGTACAAAAACTTTGGAAGGTTTATTGGAAGCTTGATTTTTTATGATTCATTTTTATGTAAGAGAATGTGAGTGCCTTATTCTACAATTTTTTTAAAAAAAATCCTTTATGATTTACTTGTTGAAGAATATCTGTTTTTGTGCTCACTCAGCAGTTTCTCCTTTCTCCTCTCTCTCTGTATCTCTTTTCTTTCTTGCTTCTCCTTCTTCTCCACTCTTCCTCCTTCTGCTCCCTTTCCCTCTCTCTTCCTCTTCCTTCTTTTTCTCTCCCCATCCCCGATCTCATCCTGTTTCCTTCCTTCTTTTCCTTTCCTCTCTTATTCTCTCCTTTATAGTTGCACCTAGAAACAACCTGTGAATCCTAGTTGAGAAGAAGCTTATCTTCTCTTTCCTTCTTCTTCCTTGGAACATTCATTTCACAGAGTGCTTCTTCCACTACCCCCTACAGTATGTATGAGATTTATCTGGCAATTTAGGAGTGATGATGGACAGTGGTTAAAGCAATTGACTTGCTAATGGAAAGATAAGCAGTTGGAAACCACTAGCACCCTTCAAGAAAAAGATGTGGCAGTTTAGTTCCATGGAGATTTACAGCCTCAGAAATGCTCTGGGACCACTGTGAGTTGGAATTAACTCAATGGCAGTGGATTTTTTCTTTTTTTAATGATGATACTGTTTTAAAATTGTATTTCTAACACAAAGAGTTGTCACATACAAAGAGAAACCAGAAGTCCTCAGTTATTGGCAATTGCGGGGAACACTGAACTTCCTCCTTTCATTTGGAAGTACGATATATCTTTAAAACAAAAATCTAAAGTCATTGCTATTGAGGAGACTGTAGTTATTAAAAAGACAAAGTGCCTAAAAAAATTTAAAAAGAAAAGATGCCATTTTTTAACCATAGCTGTTGTTTTAGAACCAAAAGTAGGAAGTCCATCTGTGAGTATGTCCTCTGGTATAGAAACGTAATGGACTTTTTATTTTAAATGGGAAATTACAAACACGAAGTAAGCTATGGGCTATTACAAGAAGAGTGGCAATATTAAATGGCATTCATTTTGAAGAAGTAAATGTATATGATGAAGTATGACTGCTTTAGAAAACCAAGATTTAAAGAAAAAGGTATTTGTTCTGCTATTATTAGCATTTCTACTTGCTCATAGTAAGTGCCAAAGATGATGGCCTGGAGTTACTGGATGATTTATCTGCCACTTATATTTTTTAATTATGACATGTAAATATAACAAGACTTTCTAGTCACGCCAGCAAATCTGAAATACCATATGCAAATTATACAGTATGCAAATTATAGCCATAAATTCTGATTCAAGGTACAAATCAGAAAAGCTTAGAGTTTTGACAAATCCACAAAACAGTTTTTCAAACAAACTTAAATATTTGATTTATAAATATGCTCATGTTCTATTTTGAGTGTCAAAGGAAGAAAATGAATCTATAACATAGACTCTTATATAACCACGCACTAGAGTGCTTACTAAAAGGTCCTGAAATATAACAAATGCTATGTTGGAAAATTTATCACTTTCTGCATTAACACTGCAGGGGGAAAATCAGTCACTAAAATAGGCTCTTAACAGAGGAGGATGGTGTTTTCAAACAGTTAATTGCAATATTAAAGCAAAATGTCAGTGTAAATTTTCTAGGTTTTAAGATAGTATATTAATACTGCACATAAAAAAGTTGTATTATGAAGTATACAATACTGTACCACCAATTCAGAGGTTTATTTAAAAGAAGATGATTCTGAATTATATTTTTTGTCTCTATGCTGTGGCAGCCTAAACTGAATGTTCCTCCCTTTTCATTCTAGAAATGAAACTCACGTCAGTTCATCCGAGGGGAAAAAGAATTAAAATGAAAAGCATCACAGGGAGTTTAGGACTATATTGTACTCTAAATTAAATAGTCATTTTGCCTCTACTATGAGCCATGATTTCTTAGCTGCGCAGAGAAGGAACTCAGCTAACGCCAAAACTAATTTCCTGCTCTGTTCCTGGAATGCCAAAGGCAGAACATTCAACACCATGTTAGGCAATCTTCCCATAGAGCTAACAGACTTAGCAGAACTGAAAAGTAACGTGACCTCTGAAGCTGAAAAACTTAAGGGCAAGGTAGAAACACCATAACCCTGGGATTTCTTAGTCTTCCTTCCACAACCAACTCTTCAGAGGTAAGACCAGCAAGGGACCACCTGGTAAGACACAGATCCTAAAGAGTAAGAATCCAAGACTTCATAAACACTGTATTTTGATTACATTTAGACAATAGTTTGTGGGCTAAAGACTATGCATTGAAAGCATATTAGCTAAGATTGGTTACCATTGAAAATTTCCCAGTATATGAGGGGAAGAAATACATGAGTTGGTTGATAATGTTTCCCTTCAGTTTGTGGGAATCCTCACTTCCTCTCTCCTCTTTCTCTCCTGTGATTAGGTGCCACTGAATCAGCCCCAACTCACAGTAACCCTATATACAAGCAGAACAAAACACTGTGCGGTCCTGCGCCATCCTCTCAGTCACTGCTATGATCAGTTCCACTGTTGCAGCCACTGTGTCAATCCATCTTATTGAGGATCTTCCTCTCTTTCACTGACCCTCTATTTTTCCAGCATGGTTTCCTTCTTCAGGGACTGATGCCTTCTGATAATAAAGTGAGATGTAGTCTTGCCATCCTTGCTTCTAGGAAGCATTCTTGTGCCTTCTTTGAAGACAGATGTGCCTGTTCTTTTGGTAGTCCATGGTGTATTAGGAAATACGTAATTAACTAGTCTACTACTGTTCATGTCTGCTGCTGTATTTTTTGTGTTTATAAATACATATTCGTTTGACATTCAGTTTGTCATTGAGTTAAAAAATCACCTTGACTAGCCCAAGGCATGAGATCAAAAGTGGCACTTATGCTTTGAGAAAACAACCATCCGAAATCAACTACAGTATTTCAGGAATGGACACCACAGGTAGAATCACAGAAAAAGCCGGGACACAGCTACACAACTCTAACATTTGTGACACAGGCAAAGTTAAGTCACCACATTCGATGAACAGACATTGTTGCTGTATGCTGTCAAGTCGTTTTCTACTCATAGGGACCCTATGTGACAGAGTAGGACTGTCCTAGAGACTTCTGTGACTGTAATCTTTATAAAAAGAGGTCACCAAGTATTTCTCCTACAGATGGCTGCATGGGTTCCAGTTGTCAGTTTTTCCGTTAGCTGAGTTCTTAACCATCTGTGCCACAGATATCCCAATTACAGAATGTTCCAATGATGAAACATTATCTTATTTCTAATTTTCCAACTTAGAAAATGAATGTAATAAATTATACAAAATGTATGAATTCTTAATGTTTTTTTCCATGTTTTATTGTTACTGTAGTAGTTGTGTTTGACCACAAAGTCCAAAGGATCTCTAGCTTTATGTGTCTCCCTGCATGGAGAAAAAGACAAAGAAACGACTAGGTATAGTAAAATATCTATTTAACTCACTAGACACGATAGATTAAAATTTAGAAAACAAAAGAAAACAATCTGAGGAAAAAGTTTAGCTAACCACCTTCCAACAAGCCTGAGGGAAAATCTCCTATCACACCTTCCCTTCATAACATAGGGTGAGATGATAGCATTTTTGCCCTCACTTTGGATGGGACATAACCCCTGGTGGCAAAGTGGTTAAATACCATGTCTGTTAACCAAAAGGTCAGCAGTTCAAATCCACCAGGTGCTCTTTGGAAACTATATGGAGCAGACCTACTCTGTCTTATAGGGTTGCTAAGTGTTGGAACTGACTTCAGTGGAAGTGGGCTGGGTTTGGCTTCATGTGGTTTGGTTTTAGATAGTGCAATATCCAGTCATGATTAGACATTTGTCTGTAGGTGCCTGGCTAGTTTAATGAGTCCAATTTAGCACACTTTTACTTTTATAAGTACTGGTTATTTGCCAATTGTGTATATAACTATTAATTGCAATGATTATAAAAAACATATGATGTGAAAAAAAATTACATGATGTTGAATACTTGAAACTCTTGATCAACTTCAAGAATATTTGATTTAAAGACATGAATTATCTCATTCTATTTCTCTAATGAGAACTCCCAGGTAATAAATGTTTTGATTGAAAATTCTTTATGCTATTCATAAAGGTGTTAAGATTGTTGACTACAACTATAAAAATTCTTACGATAAATATCTGATTTTAGTGTAGCTAATTATTATGATGTTTCTATCAGTAAATATATTTATGCATATATTTTCTAATCATTTACAGAAGAAAAATGATATTAGTAACAAAATATTTGTAAGTACTAGAATAAAATATTAGCATAATAATTATAAGAGGGAAATTGGACACTGTTCAAATTATTAGTGATCGTTTTCTGGTTTGTTTTATTTATGTTTCAAATGTATTATCAACTTTAATCAGGATACTTAACCTGTAGGTTTCTTAAACTTAAACACAGAAACACACATGGATACACACACACGCAAATGAAGCTTTTTAAAAATCTAAGTATCTTTAATTACTTTACCTGTATACTGTCATAAGATACTATTTTAAGCAATTTAACGCTGAGAGTTTTTGTTTTTAAATTAGTATTGTTAAAGGGTAGACTTTTGTTGATTGCAGTATGTCTTATAAAGGTCAGAAGGGATGGAGAAAGTTTACTACCTTCCATTATACAAAACTGGCAAGATCATTAAAGAAAATATTAAAACATTTTTCAAAAAGCTGCATTTACATGTTACAGCCATTCAAAGACTGTATTTAATTTATGCTCCATTAAGGTATGTGGGTTTATATGGCTATCTGTTATATTATTGAGACCAATTCTAATAGCAGCTGCCATTTACAATACCAGGGAGATATGGAACAGTTTATTAAAGTGCTTATTTTCACTAATAGGAAATCTGATCACTAGCTTTTTTTCTGGTGTTATTAGGAAGGTGAAAAATGCATTTTTCTCTAGATTAGATTTTGGGATAATTTATCTTCACAGTAGATGCAGATTTACCCTTATTGTTTGAATATATCGAAAGAGTAGGCTTTTTAAATTTGCTTAATACAGAGAATCTGCAGAAAGTACAAAGAAAAATAAGGACCCTGGAAGGAATACTTCCCCAGCAGAATGAAGCAGAATAATGGATCTGCCTCCATGTCTCCAAATCCCTTGTCTTCCTTTTTATTCCTTATAATCACATATATTGAAATTGGAGAGTATGGATATCTACAAAAATCTAGATTTCTATGCCAAGTTGCCTCTACAAGGTTTGTATCTTCATTATAAAGCTCAAAGGAAATCCAAGTTCATTTTTCTTTTCTAACAGAGATAAATAGACCTGCACAAAACAATCAGTAGTAGTTACCTTTCAATATTTTTAGAATTGTTCCAACATTTTTAGATACTAAAGACACTTTCATTTAAGCCAGCATATTCTCAAATATCAAACCATGCCATAGTTTACTGTAGCTGAATGCAAATATCATATCCTTTCAAATAACTATAATTTAATAGCTAATTTATGATAACTGTCATTAAAAACCAAATTGCTGGGAGGATGAGACATGTATGGAGCAGAGAGGAATAGTGTGCTGTTACCAGACAGGGAGAGCAGTGGAAGCTGTGTAGAGGTGGGCATGTAAATATATACGGGAATGTACATTTTCACTCAGTCATGTTAAATAAAAAAAATAAAAAATAAAATAAAATAAGGAATAAAAATAAAAGAAAAAAAAAACAAAACAAATATCAAACCAGTTGCCGTTGTATGAACTCTAACTCACAGTGACTCTATGGTGCTGAACTCCTTCATAGGCTTGCCAAGGGGGTAGTCTTTATGCAAGCAGACTGCCACATCTTTCTCCCACGGAGTACATAGTGGGTTTCAGCTATGAACCTTCAGGCAAGCAATTGAACCCTTAATCACTGGGCTATGTCCATTGTTACCACTAATAATAAAATAATAGTGATAATAGATACTTCCTTTGAGTCAACTCCAATTTAAGATGACCTTATGGAAAACAGAACAAAATATTTTCACCAAATGTCTTCCTCATCCTCGTGGCCAGCAGAAAAGGAAAAAGCGACTGCCATAAAGTTGATTCCCACTCACAGCAACCCTACAGGCAGGGTAGAACCACTCCACAGAGTTTCCAAGGAGTGCCTGGCAGATCTGAACTGCTGACCTTTTGGTTAGCAGATGTTGCACTTAACCACGACACCACCAGGGTTTCTATTGATTGGGGAGCTAAAATCCATTGCCCCTGCCATTGCAGTTGATTCTGAATCATAGTGACTCTACAGGACAGAGCATATTTGCACCCTAAAATTTTCAAGGAGCACCTGGTGGATTCGAACTGACAAGCATTTGGTTAGCAGCCTTAGCACTTATCCACTATGTCACCAGGGTTTCCTGATTGGCCCACCACTTCACTAAAAATGATATCCTTCTCTAGCGATTGATCCTTCACATGACGTTTTCAAGGCAAGTGAATAAAAAAAATGTTCTATTGTGATCCATAAAGTTCTATTGGCCATTCTTCAGGAGTAAATGATCCAGACCTTTCTTTCCAATCTGTTTTAGACAGGAAACTCAGTTCCATTCTGTCCACCATGGCTGAACCTGCTGGCATTTAAAATACTGGAGATACAGCTTCCAGCATCACAGCAACAGACAATCGACTACAGTAAGACAAACTGGAATGTGGGTGGTAGAATAACAATAATGGTACTAATTGATGGCATGCTTTCTATGTGCTCAGTGCTTTGCCACGTGTCTTTCTGCTATCTCACATGCTAGTCTTATTCATTTACTGTAATCCCTGCTGGCTCCAATTTCATACTATTACTGATTCCTCTGACTGCTTTGCCTAATCTTTTGTTGCTGTCTCAACTGTCTGTCTTGCAAGGACTCAGAATTCAGTTACAACTTTTATTTTTGATTCTTTATAAGATCCATGTACATAAAAAAAAATAAGAAAAGGAGGTGAAGTCAAGATGGCAGACTAAGCCCACGTCTCCTTCTATCCCTCTGGAAACCAAGACCTGAATTGACAATCAAACAGAGCCTTCTGATCACCTAATCAGCCTCAGGACACGGCACAGAGCTGTTAATTGGGACTTTATACCACTCAGTGAAAAACCTCCTCTCTTTCGCTGACTCCCGCTCCTGGCTAGCCCCGGCTCTCACGGACGGAAGGTAAACGCACCAGTTTGACTTTTTTTTCCTCTGTCTCGGCTGGCGGGCGGAGCTGGGCCTTGCCAGGCGGCTGGACTCAGACACGCTGCTGGGGGGATAGGCATGCGAAATTCCCATATTCTGAGAGCCAGGCTTGGGACTCTGTTAATTTAGACACTTTGAGCCTTTCGTTTTGTAGCTGCCTCAGTGGGGTTTGCGCGGAGCTTTGCAGTCAGTATGCGGGACACCATGTTGGTACCGAGATTTTAGCGGAACCTCGTTCTTAGCCTGGGAGCCAGCGCCTGCAAACGGGACAGCACTTCTCCAACAGAAAAGTAGTGATTTTCCCAGTGCCACCTACGCTGCAGGCCGTGCAACAGAAGCAGAGGAATCACTACCTCTCGGCACCTTTAGCCCCTCTGTCTGCTGCCTGTGTGGAGGACGCCATCTTGGGTACGGTGGCCACAGCTGGCCCTAATTCTTAGCTTGGGAGCCAGAGCCTGCCCACAGGAGAGCACTTTTCTATCACAAAACCAGTACTCTACACAGTGTTGGCTAAGGCTAGGTCCTGTCAGCAGACAACAGGTCAGTAGCATTGCTGTATTCTGAACAAGTTTGTTATCATCTGGGGATGGATATAGTGGTGATTACTTTGCCAGTTGAGAAGAGGGACCTCTACACCTGAAAACCTAACTGACTTGTGAAGTGGTCAGATACCTTTTGCTTTACATTTTAAGACAGCCTAGAGAAACATTTGCAATCCATCCTCACAGTATCTCTTCCAGCCTCTACATACTAACATGGGACCCAAAAAGCAACAGAAAATTGTGGCATACAAGAAATCACCCATAGCTTCAGAAGGCTCCCAAACAAAGCAACTAAGGAGTTTTCCAGATGAAGAAACTTTTATGAAAGCATCAGGAAGTGAATACAAAATTATTATATACAGAGCCCTTCTAGACCTTACACAAAATGCCACAGAACAAAAGGAATAATTAAGCAAGCTGTTCAATCTGATGGAACACCAGTACTCTGAAATCCAACAGATCAACAAAATCAAAGACATAGAAACTTCCATGCAAAGCCAAGAAAACAGAATGGAACAAATGGAAAAAAGAATTTCTGACTCGGAAGACAAAGCTACTGATTCCCGCGTCTATGAGCGGAAATCAGAAAAAAGAAACAAGAAAAATGAAGAAACATCAAGAAGCATGGGACTCTATTAAGAGGAACAACCTTGGATTAATTGGAGTCCCTGAACAGGGTGAGACATCTGAGAACTCAGAGAGTATCGTTGCTGAGCTGCTGAAAGAAAACTTCCCAGAAATCATGAAGGAAGAGAATATAGACATCTCAGATGCATATCGTTTGCCACCCAATATAGATCTCAAAAGAAAGACTCCAAGACATATTATAATCAAGCTTAACAAAATGAAATGTAAGCAGTAACTCTTAAAGGCAGCAAGACTCAAAGCAAAGCTAACATTCAGAGGGAAACCCTGTAGGCTCTTGTCAGATTTCTCAGCAGAAGCCATGCTGGCACGGAGACAGTGGCACGACATATTCAAAGCCTTGAAGGCGAAGAACTTCCAACCAAGAATTATATATCCTGCAAAACTATCTTTCAAATACGAAAATGAAATTAAGACATTCCCAGATAAACAGAAACTCAGAGACTTTGTAAAAACCAAACCCAACCTACAAGAAATACTGAAAGAAGTTCTTGGCTCTGACTTAGAAGAACAAAACCACTAACTTTATATTTTAAAATGACACACTACTCAATACTCTTTTAGGGAAGTCTCCAAAGTCAATCACAGCTTTGATACGGAAAGAAGCAATCCAGCGATCATCATGAAAACTATGGTGTCATCATAATAAAAAGAGGGATGTACTACAGTTGTTACAGTCCTTCCAGATGGAGAGGAAGATGACAAGACTTTTATATATAGTTTATTAAGGGGGATCATAGGGGCAGCTGTAAAGCACAACAAAGACATATCACACCATTTTAAGAAATGTAACACACAAGTCTCAACAACTACAAAACCAGCTCTGAAAAAGGAGAAAAATCAACTCACAAAAAAGAGTGTCCCAGAACAGACTAATAAGAACAACAGAGAAAATATCAACATAAAAATAAACCTATCACAATGGCAGCAGTGAACACATACCTATCAATAATTACATTGAATGTGAATGGACTGAATGCTCCAGTAAAGAGACACCGAGTGTCACCTTTGGATCAAAAGACATGACCCATCCATATGTTGTCTACAAGAAACTCACTTGAGACCTAAAGATAGGAACAAACTGAAAATTAAAGGATGGAAGAATACATATCAAGCTAACAATGAACAAAACAGAGCAGGGGTGGCAATTCAAATCTCAGACAAAATCAATTTTAATGTCAAATCCACCATCGTGGACAAAGATGGACACTATTTATTGCTGAAAGTTTCAGTACACAAGCAAGACTTAACTATGTTAAACATTTATGCACCTAACATGAGAGCACCTAAATACGTCAAAGAAACGTTGACTAAACTCAAAAGAGAGTTAGATGACTCCACAATAATAGTGGCAGACTTTAACACTCCACTCTCATTACTAGACAGATCATCTAGAAAAAAGCTCAGTAAAGATACAGAAGACCTCATTGCCACAATTAACCAACTAAACCTCATTGATATATACAGAACTTTCCACCCATCAGCAGACAACTACACCTTCTTCTTCAGTGCACATGGAACATTCTCCAGAATTGACCACGTGATAGGCCATAATGCAATGCTGAACAAAATCCATACCACTGAATAACTGCAAAGCATCTTCTCAGATCATAAAGCCATAAAAGTTGAAATTAATAGCAGAAAAAACATAGATAGTAAGTGGAACTCTTGGAAACTGAACAACATCTTGCTCAAAAAATACATGAGTTATAGAGGAAATCAAGGATGAAATAAAGAAATTCATGGCTTCCAATGAGAACGAAAACACTTCCTACCAGAACCTATGGGATACAGCCAAAGCAGTGCTCAGAGGTCTGTTTATCTCCAAAAATGCACACATCTGGAAGGAAGAAAGAAACCAAATCAAGGAACTAACTCTACAGCTTGAACAAGTAGAAAGAGAACAACAGAGGAACCCCTTGGGCACCAGAAGAAACAGGATCATAAAGATTACAGCAGAGCTAAATGAATTAGAGAATAGAAAAACAATTGAAAAAATTGAAAAGACCAAAAGCTGGTTTTTTGAAAAGATCAACAAAATTGACAAACCACTGGCTAAACTTACTAAAGAAAAGCAGGAAAGGAAACAAACAAAGCAAATAAGAAATGAGAGGGGAGTTGTTACCACAGATGCAACAGAAATCAAAAATATCATAACAGAATACTATGAAAAACTGTACTCTAACAAATTTGAAAACCTAGGGGAAATGTAAAAATTCCTTGACTCATTCCACCTACCCAAATTATCACAACATGAAGCAGAGCAATTTAATAAACCCATCACAAAGGAAGAGATTGAAAAGGTCATCAAAATATTGCCAACCAAAAAAAGTCCAGGCCCAAATGGCTTCACGGCAGAATTCTACCAAGCATTTAGAGGAGAGTTATCTCCAATACTACTGAGACTATTTCACAGTGTAGAAAGGGATAGAGTACTCCCAAACTCATTCTATGAAGCCGGCATAACCCTGATACCTAAGCAAGAGAAAGACCCAACAAAGAAAGAGAACTACAGACCGATATCACTCATGAATCTAGATGCAAAAATCTTCAACAAAATTCTTACCAATAGAATACAACAACATATCAAGAAAATAATCCATCATGACCAAGTGGGATTCATATCAGGGATGCAAGGCTGGTTCAACATCAGAAAAACAACTAATGTGATTAACCACATAAATAACACAAAAGACAAGGATCACCTGATTTTGTCCATTGATGCAGAAAAGGCACTTGATAAAGTCCAACACCCATTCATGCTAAAAACTTAGCAAAATGGGCATAGACGGCAAATTCCTCAACACAGTAAGGGCCATTTATACAAAGCCAATTGCCCACATCATCCTGAATGGAGAGAGACTGAAAGACTTTCCCTTGAGATCAGGAACTAGATAAGGATGCCCACTGTCACCTCTCCTATTCACCATTGTACTAGAAGTTCTAGCCAGAGCAATTAGACAAGACGAAGAAATAAAGGGCATCTGCATCGGCAAAGAGGAAGTTAAAATGTCCCTGTTTGCAGATGATATGATTGTATATGCAGAGAAACCCAAGGAATCTGTAAGTAAGCTACTCAAACTAGTAGAAGAGTTCAGCAAAGTCTCAGGATACAAGATAAACATAAGTAAATCAGCAGGATTCCTTTATACCAACAATGAGACTGTTAAGGAAGATATTATCAAATCAGTACCATTTACGATAGCCCCTAAGAAGATAAAGTACCTAGGAATTAATCTGACTAGAGAAACAACAGATCTTTACAAAGAGAACTACAAGCCCTTACTACAAGAAACTAAGAGAGACTTAGATAAATGGAAAAACCTACCCTGCTCATGGATAGGAAGACCTAACATTGTGAAAATGTCTATTTTACCCAAAGTAATTTATTTATATAATGCAATCCCAATACAAGTTCCAGTATCATTTTTTAATGAGATGGAGAAACAAATCAGAATTTGGTTTGGAAAGGGAAGAAGCCCTGGATAAGTAAGGTACTACTAAAGAAGAACACACTGGGAGACCTCTCATTACCCGACCTTAGAACATACTACACTGCCACAGTGGTCAAAACAGCCTGGTACTGGTACAAGAACAGACAGATGGATCAATGGAACAGAATTGAGACCCCAGAGATGACACCATCTGCCTATGAACAGTTGATATTCGACAAAGGCCCTAAGACATTAAAGTGGGGTAAAAACAGTCTCTTCAACAAATGGTGCTGGCAAAATTGGTTATCCATCTGCAATAAACTGAATCAAGATCCATATCTTAACCTTACACAAAAACCAACTCCAACTGGATAAGAGACCTAAATATCAAACCTAAAATGATAAAGCTCATTCAAGAAAAGGTAGGAACAACAATGGAAGTTTTAATACACAATGAGGACAGACTCCAAAATCTGTCAAAGAAACCACAATCAACAGAAAATAGATAAATGGGAACTATTAAGAATCAAACACTTTTGCTCATTCAAAGATTTTATTAATAGAATTAAAAGAACACCCACAGAATGGGAATAAATATTTGGCAACTCTATGTCAGACCGACGCCTGATCTCCATAATCTATAAGATACTACAGAATATCAATAAGAAGATAAACCATCCAATTAAGCAATGGGCAAAGGAGATGGACAGATATTTCACTAAAGAAGAGATCCAGGCAGCCAAAGACCACATGTGGACATGTTCATGATCTTTAGTTATTAAAGAAATTCAAATCAAGACAACAATGAGGTACCATCTCACCCCAACAAGGTTGGCCATGATCCAGAAAACACAAAACAACAAATGCTGGAGAGGCTGTGGAGAATGTGGAACCCTCCTACACTGTTGTTGGGGTTGCAAAGTGGTCCAGCTTCTTTGGAAGGCAATCTGACACTTCCTTAAAAAAGTGGACATCGATATACCATTTGACCCAGTAATTCCACTACTTGGAATATATCCTACAGAATCAAGGCCTTTCACACCAACAGACACATGCACAAGAATGTTTATCACAGCACAGTCCACAATAGCAAAAAATGGAATCAATCCAGATGCCCAACAACAGAAGAATGTATAGGTAAACTATGGTACATATACTCAATGGAGCACTATGCAATGATAAAGAATAACAATGATTCCAGGAAATATCTCCTAACCTGGTTTCAACTGGAAGACATTATGCTGAGTGAAAGTAGTCAGTGACCAAGGGACAAATACTGTATGAGACCTCTACGATAAGATCTCAAAAACAGACTTGTGTATAGAAGAAAAGACTCCTTAACAGCTGCATGGGAGGGGAGGGAAGGGGGGGAAGGTGGAGGGTTTAGTTTAGATAGTTGCTAGAAATCTGGTTGGGAGAAAGCGGTGACAGCACACATTAGAAACAAGAACAACATTAAGTGGACTTCAGCATAACCTGAGTACTCCTTCCATCTTAACCCAATATTGCAAGGATAGAGTACCTGGGGCAGGGGGCAGGGTACCATGCTCTTAGGCGAAATCGAGGCCAATTGGCACAACTAGCATTTTGCTAAAGGAGCTCTCTGCACCCCACATTGGTGAGTGGTGTCTGGGGTCTTAAAAGCTACCAAGCTGCCATCCGAGGACACAGCAAATTGTCCCAACTCAGTAGGAACGGATGCTCACTGAGGACCAAAATGACATGCGGTAAAGACAACCTAGAAGACAAAGAGACCCGCCAGAGTGGGTGCCTTCGTCGACTTGGGACCGAAAGAACCGGATGGTGCCTGGCCACCACTAGTGATAGCCACGATGGAGCTCACTAGGTTGCGTCTCACTGGCAACACAAGAATAAAAAGGGGTGCATCCTGAGATCTCCACTAAAAGACCTCAATTGATGGTCCAGCAGTTTCAGGGTTCCCCTGAGAGCATGGCCCCCAGCCCTGATGCTGCCCTTACCCATAAGTTATAACAAAGGTCCACTCTTTGGACATGGATTGGACTTGGCAATGCAGAGTGACCATTTATTGGTTGCACTTTATAGTTCTATAGATCTATAGGATATCATCCTGTTGACCTCTGGCTGGAGGAAGGAGAGTGGGCGGTGAGGAGGGAAAAGGAGGCTGTTGGGAAGATGAGACCTGTATGGAGCAGAGAGGAATAGTGTGCTGTCACCAGACAGGGAGAGCAGTGGAAGCTGCATATAGGTGGGCATGTAAATTTATACGGGAATGTACATTTTCACTCAGTCATGTTAAATAAAAAATAAAAAAAATTAGTTCTAAAAAAAAGAAAATAAGAAAAACTGTTTGCAATCAGCTTTTGATCCTAGTTTGAGAATAATAATGGAGGTCACGTTGCAGATCAGAGGTTGTTGCTGCTCTTAAATGTACACATGTATGTATTTCATTTCAACATCTAGACCGGTGTTCGACCAAACAGCTAAGCATGGCAGCCTAGTCACACTGACACACAGAATCAGCTACCACAGCAGGGCGTCACGTAGCAGTTGAGCTGTTAGTGAACAGCCTAAAGACACCAGTCCTAGAGATGAGCTCGGCTAAAATCCAGTCTAGCTTGATCAGATTACTTTATCAGATCATGTAACCTGTGTCTGGGAGGCTGCACTCTCCAGAGGAGGCTCTTTTGTTTTCATTTATGTGAAGGTACGTGCAGCTAATTATTGGCCCTGAATGTGTTACCTGTTTTGTACCTACAAGTGGAATGTGTAATTCTAGTTTTCCCTATTAGCTTTTCATCGAGGGATGGCTCTACAAACCTGCCTTATACTCCTTCTCAGCTTCCCATATTTTCTAATGTCTCCTATATGATGAGCATAAATGATGATTTAATTATCCAGAATGAGCTCAAGGGTGAACCTTACTTTCATCTCTCAACTCCCGCTCTGAAACATCCTGCATCCCACACATCTTTGGAAGTTCCTGAGAACTGTCACATGAATGTTCCCAAACAAGCTCACCAGGTTTTCAAGAGGTTGGGTTGAAAACCACTCAAAGAAAAAACATTCCCTCCCAGCACTACCAAAGCATATCACACGTTGCTGAAGTTACTGTCATCAAATTGAAACTGACTTCTAGTGACCTGTACCACTACGACACTGTTCCTGGGTAGTTAACAAGTTTTTACTTTCAGGACCAGAGATTACACACACAAAGGTTTCGTCTCACACTAACTTCTCTATGAAACGGTGTGCATTTTTAATCATGTTCTGAGATATCATCTACCTATATGTTCATATGATAAAACCACACTTGGGAAGTTGGTTTTCTTTGCAGATTTTACCTAAGGAGTCCCTGAGAGATGAAATATATGTTTGCCATGACAGCTTTCTGCTGCGAGCACCGGTACACTGAACAGTGCCTCTCAACCCTGGCTGCACATGAGAGTCCCTGAGAATCTTTTAAATCCTCCAGTGCCCAGCTCCCAGCTCAGGCCGATTAAATCAGAGTCTTTGGGGAGTAGAACGAGGGGCGTAAGTTGTTTTTTAAGTTTCCCAGGTAACTCCATTATACAGCTAAGATTTAGAATTACTGATGAGTTTGAGGGCACTTGGCTTGGCTTGGAATGCAATTTTATGTGCTAAAACCTGTGTTAATTAAACACAATAGTTGAACAGAAAGAACATGTACTACTCTCCTGATTGAGTTTCCTAAAAAGTGAACTTGCCTTAACTAATGAATCATTTAAGTTTTGATTCTCAAAATCATCTCAGATTCCCTCATTAAAGATAAAGGAACCTGTCTTTGTTATTTATTCACCCTTATTTAATTTGATACCCTTCTTAAATGGAGGCATGATATATGTACAACATATATTTTCATAAGAAAAGCTCTTTGCTCTTGATAGATCTTAGGCCCCTCCTGCTTGTTTCCAACCTAATGTCATAATCATCTGTGACATCACAATTAATTCCTGCAGATATGATTATAGTTACTAGAGAAGAATATGATTTCAGGAGGGTGATTAACAGCAGGGGCAGAATGAGGTCTTTATTTTGTATCCTGAGGATTATTAATTTGATAAGAGCAAAAGAGAGAAAAAAAAATTGAAAAGTACTTCCAGAATATTGCAGAATAGAAAAAAAAAAAAAAAAAAGAAAGAAAGAAAAATGACTTATTTATTTATTTGGTGAAAGGCCATAGACTTTAAACAGTTTTCTGTTGATGGTCCTAGCTTAGTTATTGGAACAGTGAATTTTTTTAACTCAAGCAAAAATTTTACTAGCATTGCTTTAAATGGAGAATCCAAATATCCCTTATGATTTAGATTTCCCAGCATCATTATTGTGGATATTGGCTATCTGTAAATGTTTAGCTTTGCAAATACTTTTGATTTCAGAATAGTTTGAAAATACTGCCTTCTAAGAATACAGTCATTCCCACTGTTTGTCTAATGTCTGTATCCTTTCAGAAGCATCTATCAGTGTCTTAATTCCATCAAAAGATATTCAAATGATTAAATATAAAATATCTATATCTATATTTCCACTTAAATTTTATATTACTTGGGCCACAAATCTCTCATTAATTATTAGGCTTGTAGAGACCGTAGTGTATAATTTATAGTACTACATCAAAAATGCAGAAGTATAAATGGAAGAGATACAGATCAAGTTTGACTGTGAAGCAGATATCAGTCCCATCTGACTCTATCTTCTGATTAGAGTTTGCCAATAAAGGTGTTTGGGTAGCTACAATTGTTTAAAATTTTTATTTGCCCAGGCTTCTTTGGAAAGACCAATTAAATATATAAGAAACATGCTCCCAGTTACCTGCATTAATACTCTAAATCAAAATCACATTTTGTGCTCAATAGAATTTTTGTACTTTATTTTTTCAAATTTCTTCAACAAAGCATATGTTACATTTAACAGTTGTGTAAGTTATCTTCAACTCTGAAGGATTCAAGATAATACTAAGTTTATCTTCTCTGTCCCTGTAGGACTCCAAGTAATCACTGGTAGAAAACCCAAATGCTATAATCAATAAGCGGTTAATTGCTTTTACAATTGTAGTATTGTTTTTGAGACTGAAAATACAAAGTAGAAAAGTTTATCAACGCTAAGGAAACCTGCAAATGGAATTTTGTGAGACTACCTTTCTAAATCTTAAGAACTTGCTTTATAATCACCAAAACACAATTTTCATTCTGAAAGCTTTCTAGCTTTGAAATTTCTTAAATTAGAATTAATTGATTTAATTTTTGCCTTGATGAAAGAATCCAAGCAGATAAGTTTAATTTCTTAGTTTCTAACTACCCAACTTACCCAAGAGGGTATTCCAAAATGCTCAGAACTCAGATCTCCATCAATTACAATTCATGTAAATGATCTGTTTTGCTCTAAAACTACTGAAGAAATATAGAAGACACACAAAGCAGTGGGCTGGCAGGACGTACAGAGCAAACTCTTTCCACGTGGGCTATTATCAAAGTTGATTTAATTATCTCTTTCAGAAGTTTAATATGCAAAAAGTTACCTTTTAGAAATATCCATACTATTGCCAGATGGTTATGAAAATTGTTTTTCATTAAATTGGGTGCCACAACTTTTCCAGGCCCATGAATCCAAAGACAGTCTAATCACAGTCAAGGGGGAATTGTAGCTCTGAAAAACTGAGAAGAACCCTCTAGCCAGTGCTATAATGATAATTATAATAAAATAAAATCACAAGATTGGGAATTAGGCTAGAAGAAGGTAATTCTAGTCATCTAGAGTCTGACACAAGAGGATTATCAAAGGCATGTCTTGTGGAAAATTCCTAGATAGTCTATAGGAGAAATAGAAAGAGGAATCTATACATTTTAGAAAAGACAGAGATACACATTACGATCTTTGGGTTATACCTGACATGGAGTTGTGATTATGGTTTCAAATTTAATATTAATTTACCCAGTGAATGGAATACTTATCACATACCACTTAAATTTTATAAAATGTAGATACAGAGTAATATGGTCAGCTTTGGAAACAATATGCTAGATGAACGATGTTTGATTCCATTCAAAACAACTTCAGAATCATTTCTTAAACAATTTAAGATAATATTATTTCAGATGCAGACTTCTTAACAGTATAACTGCTGAATCCTGTGGACTGATGAGGTAGTTGAGATTATATGATTATTATGTGGAACACAAATTCAAGGCTACGTCACAATTGTATGGTAGAGAGCATAAATGCAGACCTCCATGATATTTGGCCATGATATTTCACAGCAGGGTTAAACAAAGGTCCTCTAGGGGTCCTGCTGCATGTGAGATGTTTGATGATGTTGTTCAGGAAGCACCATGACGTTCATGTTTGTGCAAAACTGAGGGATCCATACTCAGAACAAACAGCAAACAGAGAACGAGTTTTCCCTCCAAAAAAATGTTCCAGATATGACTGGATAGTCTACAGATAGCCTAGATTTTGAATTGCTACTTCTAATCATAAATAAATAGTCATATTGAATTGTTGTTGTTAGGTACTCTCAAGTTGGTTCTGACTCAAAGAAAACACTGCTGGGTCCTGCACCATCCTCACAATTCCAGAGCTCATTGTTGCAGCCACTGTGTCACTCCATCTCATTAGCATCCTTTCTCTTTTCTGTTGACCTTCTATGTTATCAAGCTCCCTCCTGACAACACATGCAAATTACATGAGACATAGTCTCACCATCTTTGCTTCTAAGGTGGATTCTGGCTGTACTTCTAAGACCAATTTGTTCGTTCTTTAGGCAGTCCTTAGCATAGTCAATATTCTTCCCCAGCACCACAATTCAAGGGTGTTAATTCTTCTTCTGTCTTCCAGATTCATTGTCCAGCTTTCAAATGCCTATGAGGTGATTGACTATACCATGGACTGGGTCAGGTTCACCTTATTCCTCAGTGAGACATCTTTGCTTTTCAGTACTTCAAAAAAAGTCTTTTGCAGAGTGATTTGAATTAAACTGTATAGTTTGATTTCACTCAAATAGTGTCAGCATTTGCAGACACTGGAGAGAAACATGGCTTTCTGTAAATAATGAAGATTAAGTACTACACATTAAGCAAGTGACAAGGCAAAGTCTGAGACCTGAAGCAAGAGGAGTACATTTTGTATCAGGCAGACTGTGGGATGCATGGAAGACATTTGAGAATGAAGCAGAACTACTCCCAGAGCTCCACGGATGAAAACATTTCCCTTACCTTAGTAAAAAAGACTTCACTGTCTGACAGTGGACCCCATCTTTCATCTTTCTTTTGTGTAAAATGTATATCCATGATACTTATTAAAGGATGGATGTGATGCTTAAGGCTATGTGACAATTTGCCTGGGACATGATTTTCCATGATTTGGCAGTTACGATGTAGTTTGGCAGTTAGGTAATGATGCACTCAATTTCATGATGATATATGGTATGAGCTGTCAAGCTATTGAAAGGGAGTGTCCTTGGGGTGGGTTTTGCCTCTAGTATATAAACGGATGTCCCAGGAAGGCTCCTGCACTGGACTCTGCACCTGGCTTGTCAATTACTGACCTTCAGTTCTTGGGACACGAGCTAGCAGCTTACCTGCTGATCTTGGGTTTGTCAGTCCCTACAGCTATGTGAGTCAGAAGCCTCCAGACTATTGCCTGACCCATGGACTTGGAACTTGCCAACCTCTACAACTCAATGAAGCATTTCCATATGTTTTTTTAGGCTATGTTTTTGTGGGGGCAATTGTCAGTTTTGTTTCTTTTCTCCTCCCACAGATCTGCTAGAATAGGTGTCAACCACTGTCTTTTTAGTAATAGCTAAATATTTACCCATCACAGTACCAAGTCTCCTTGTCCAGCACTATAGTGCAGTCTGGTGTCCTCAGTCCAAAAGTAGCTCAACCTTGGCTGACACTCACAGCTGGTTTTAGGACTGCTGGTAGTGACATAGATCCCCATTTCTGTGGTCTGACTATGAGAAATACAACTCTATATTGTGCCTTGATAGGCATCTGCTTGCAGAAATGGTGAAGATAGTTTGGCCCTCAGAGGTATTTAAGTGCTTTAAAAATAACTGTTGATTCTCTCTAGGACCACTAAGAAAACTGATGACTTTTAACTACCCCACCCCACCCACCAAAAAAGAAAACACCTGTTTCTGTTAATTCTGACTCATGGTAAAACTATATATTACACAATAGAACTTCTCCACTGAGGTTTCGTGGCTATAAACTTTACAGAAGTAGTTTGCCAGACTTTTTTTCTGTTGCACTGTTGGGAGGTTCAAGCAGCCAAACTTCAGGTTAGGGTTTGAATGTAACGCATTTGTACCACCCAAAACTAAAAACCTGCTACCATCAAGATGATTCTGAACTATAGTGGTTCTATAGGACAGAGAAGAACTGTCCCATTTGGTTTCCAAGGAGTGACTGGTAGATTCAAACTGATAGGCTTTAGTCAGCATCAGTAGCTCTTAACTAGTATACCACCAGGGATCTTTGCACCAACCAGAGACCTTTAAAGAATGTCATACTTGGAAAGGATTTGAAGCTCTGTAAAATATTCTGTACATATAAAAAGCTGCCTAAGGTAGCTGATATCTGTAAAGGACCCTTATTTATAACATTAATAAAAACAAGAGATGTCTTGCATTAGGCACAAAGGAGACTACTGTATTAACATAGCACACTTACAAAAATACCTGAATACTACAGAGAAGATGGGAATAGCTGCTAATTAAAAAAAAAGAACACACATATTATTTGTGCAAAAATATAGTAAGTCAATTTACTTTATTTAGACAAAAATAAAACCAAAAAAAAAAAAAAAAAAACCACTTCCGTCAAGTTGGATTCGACTCAGGGACCTAAAGATCAGAGTAGAACTGCCCCATGGAGTTACCAAGGAGGATCTGGAGGAGTTGAACTGCCAACCTTTTGGTTAATAGACATAGCACTAACCCTACTATTTCACCAGGGTTTCCTAGACAAAAATACCAAATGTTAACCCTGGATAAGACTTTTTTTTTAACTGTTATTATTTTTCAGTTTCAGCTGTTCTAAGACATTCTCTTAAACAGGAAGAAGAAAATAAACAATTTTCTTTTTCTTTTTTTTTAAAAAAAGAGAACAATAAGCCTATACACAGAAGCAATACTGACTCTGGTATGGGACTGATTTTTCAAAGATTTTCTTTCTCAAACCTACAGCCTTGGCAATTACAGGTCAAACACATCATACTTGCAGTTTTTTGCATTTATGCTTATGGTGGTCAATTGTCCTACAACTCTTGGTGCTCAGACTTATTTACAAGTTACAACAATGAGAGACATTTGTCACAGCCCAGAAACTACTTTCAGAAGGCGTGATCAAAAACTCTGAAGTTGAGATGCTTCTCTGCTCTCCATCCCAAACCAATCTAAACAGCTTTTAATACAATATTTTTGTACCGTTTCCATTAAGATCTTGTCTGAAAACACAAGGGCAGAGGCAATCAAAAATAAAATAAAAATAAGGGGTACAAAGAGTAGATACTCAAGCTGCATGACCATAAAAGTTTCCAATTAAATTTGTAGTAAAGGTCTGAATAATGCCTTGATGGATACTCCCGGTTAGTTATTTCTGAGTTAGGTCATGTACTATGTCTACCGGGAACATACCTATATGACAAGGACACAGAAAATTCTTGTCTCTGCAAACTGTGCTATTTTTCAAGTCTCTAATGAGGTGGAGTTTCAGGGTTAAGATATTTTTTGTTTGTTGTTTATTATGTGTTGTGGATTGAACTGTCTGCCTGAAACATGTGTTGTAAATCCTAACCTCTATGCGTATGGTTATGACCTTATGTAGGAATGGATTGTCTTTGTTATGTTAAGGAGACAGGATTAGGTAAGATGTGTTTTGAGTCAGTCTCTCATAAGACATAAAAAAAAAAAGATTACGATAAGCAAGCTGGAAGAGAAATGCCAACCTACAGGAAGACTGACCAAAAGCAGAAATTCAAAAAGATAAGGACCTTCCTCCAGAGCCAACAGAGAAAAAGCCTTTTCATATAGTTGGCACCCGAAATTCAGACCTTTAACATGCTAAATCATAAGAAAATAGTTCATGTTTGTTAAAGCCACTCACTTGCTATTTCTATCGTAGTAGCACTACATAACTAAGTCTATAAACAAGATTCTTATTTTTAGAAGTTTAAAATACACAGAACGTGTACAACAAACAGCGACCTCGCACACCTCTGCCATCCTCGCTGCTCTCCCGAGATTGCTGATGGTGTCCCCACCTGCTTACTCACAGTGCACACCCCTCACTTAGCAGTGGTAAAAATGTCCCCAAGGTTAGGTGAGGGTCCACTGGATCTCAGTACGTGGCTTTCACAAATGTACTCTGTGAATGTCTGGGAACATTTAAAAAGGGTTTTCTTGTTTTTTTCCTGTTCTGCACCCAATAAAATACCATATAGACTAGCTCTAGTACAATGAAGAGAATTGGAATTAGGATATGAGGTCACTCTCTGAAAAACAGAGAAATAATAAGAATGAAATCATGATGGATACATCCAACTATTTCAGAGGCATTTAGGCTGATGTCTTAGTTTGCAAATGTGCATGCAAAGGTTGGGAAAAGTATTTACCCCATGTATGACCCTCAGTGGAGAAAAATTAGAATAATTTTCTTCTATTTTCACTGATATAACCTATGTGCTTAGTCTGTGACATGTGGAGATGCCCAATAATATCAGTTGCATTAGTGGACTGTAATAAATCAATAATGAAAAAGAAAGCTAGTATCATGGTATAACTATGACAAAAAAAAATACAGATGCAGTTAAAAAGAAAAGCAAAGAATCAGTAAGAACAAAGAGGTAGTTAGCCTCACTCCTATCAAAATGACAGTAACAGGAAAAGATATTAATTTAATTTTTGAAAACAGCATAGTATAATTATGTTTTACAAGGTAAGTTCCAAAACGCTATAGTGTTCATTCTGGGACTCAGATCTTTAGAATATACATACCTTTTGACAAAAATTCTACTTTTAGGGACTTAGTCTATGACAATAATAAGCAGAGTGCAGATATATAGTTACAAGGATATTTTGTCTAATAATATTCACAATTAAAGGAAAAGTATGGTATAATCTAAATTTCGATCACCAGAGATTGGATATATAAAGTCTGGGCATTGCTGTACATGAAATATGAGGCACATTACTTGATTTGACTAGATGTTAATGATCGTTCACTAAATTAAAAAGAACCCTACAAAGCAATACCAGTTTGTGTGTATATTGTGCATAAGAATATGGTAGGGTTCCCAATGAAATAGTAAGAATTTATATTTGTTTAATTTTTATATAAATGATTTTAATTTCATCATGTTTTTCATATCTAGTGAATATTTTATCAGATATTTTGCTACATTTATAATCCAAAGCATATATTTTCATTTTGGAAAATATATATATTTTTTCTGATAGAAACTGAAGAACTTCAAGTTCAATAAATTTACTACAATCTAAAGATAATATTTTAAGAGAAATAGAAGTGTGTAATCTAAGAGTTGTCCAGAAGAAAGATGTGGAAGTCTGCTCTCGTAAAGATTAAAAAAGAAAATTAAAAAATTAAAAAAAATAAAGTTGCCATTGAATTTCCATAAAGATTACAGCCTTGGTTTACCCTATGGAGTACTCTGTCCTATAGGGTTGCTATGACTTGGAATCTGCTCAGAAGCAAAAGTTTGGATTTAATCTAGCAGTCTGGAAAAGGAGAGTCAAAGAGCAATATATGCATTCATTTCTAGTCTTCTGGAATGACTCTGACTACATACAAAATTTAGCTTCCTTTTTATTCCCCCTCACCCCAGTTGCAATGAGTTTATAGAGGCAACCTATTTTAATATCTTAATTACTAAGATTGTTTAAGTGTTTTGTTCTGATTCTAGTCTCACGCCCAGGAAAAAAACAGACTGACAAGTTGATGTGATCTTTATGCTTAGATATAGTATTATTGGCCTCTTGTGTGTTTGGTTAGGCTAAATTAACCCAAACGCTGGATGAACTAAAGAAACTGAGTTTCTGAATCTGTAAGGCCATGAACATAGTGACCTGCTTATTTGGTGAGGGCACTGTCACTTTGAGGGGCCTTACTTCTCACAGGGCTGCCTGATCTTCTCTTCAGCTGTCACTAAATTAACTAAACTCATGGCAACCCCGTGATCAAAGGAATAAAACCTTTCCTGGTCCTGAGACAGCCTCTGATTGGTTGTTGATCAGATAGTTGTGAGTCATAAAGCTTTCATTACCTGATGATCGGAAGTAGACCACCACGCCTTTCTTCCTAGTCTGTCTTCATGTAGAAGTTCCACTGAAACTTGTTCAGCATTTTAACAACACCAAGTCTCTAGTGACGTATCCGTGACAGTTGCATATGAGGCGCATCTGTTAGAAATCACACCTGAGTTTCCCACATAGAGGGTGAGACTTCTACTGCTGAACCACTACTGTCATTAGCTAATGTGCTAGCCAACTATTATTCTTGTTTTTGCCAACTTAATATATCAATATTACCTGGGAGGACTGGCAAATTGTTCAAAACAGCAAACAGATTGGGATGGTGTGTTTTCATCTCACAGGCACACATGTGCACACAATGAGCACATCTGCAGCAAGTGGGCTCTGGCTGTGTATGTGTGGTACGCTTCATGGGTGCCGAAGAAGGTGGAAGCCCAAGAACACAGAATCCCACCGGATGGCAAGTTCTAGAGGCCTGGGTGCCAAGGCAGCCTTGGTGGATTGGGGTCTTGCTCCTTGATCTAAGTGTCTGTTGATCCCAAGCCTGCCTTGGGCTCTAGCAAGTCACGGAAAGGGATGTGTTGTGACCACCCGAGTTGGAGCAAGGAGGCCTCCCTTCTTGCTGAACATAAAGTCCATTTTCAACAGAGATGGCACTGTTGTGCCCAAATCAGGCAGGATGCCTAGGAGGCTGGCGGGTGGGGCTGGCATGAGATAGGGTCGGAGAGCGGTGGCCACCAGGAAACTTGTGGCTGGTGATGAGCCCCCGGCAGGTTTGCTGGGCAGGAGCATTGTTGACGGTGGTACAGGGAATACAGAGGGAGACCTGGGAGGCCTTGCAAGCCACCTGAGCTCATGCTAGTTTCCCGGGATTGGTGCAGGGTGACTGAAGCCTAGAGAGAGACTGACACCTCTGCTGAAGCAGGGGCAGGAAGAAGATGTTGCCAAAGAGAAAGACCCCCGAGACCCCAAGGATCTCTGCCAGGTCTGCCCTCCAGTGGGGCTGGGAGCTCTCAGGCTGTGCTGAGGAGTTTATTTTCCGGGCCATCGTCTGACTCCCAGAAACCCTCTGCGTGAGGGAAGGAGACAGCGCGTGGTCTCACACCACCCTCACGGTCACTGCCGCGTTTGAGCCCATTGTTGCGGCCACTGTGTCAACCGACCTCACTGTATAACTTGTATAACTTCACTCATACTGAGTGACAGGTATTTTTATAATGTACTTTAATCACAGTATGTATAACATGAGCACACAAGTTGCTATAGATTTCAACTCCGAGCGGCCCTTTCTCCTAAGGCAAGTCTGGGTAGACTCGAACATCAAGAAAGACCTAGAATATGACTTGTCTATCCTTCCAGCCTTGTGCCCTACCATGCCCAACAACTTAACCAGTGACAACAATTGTATTTCTCCAGGTTTGCTATAATAATGGAGTCCTTCGGCCTGAGCTAAGCCTGCCTTCTGATGACTTTCCTTCTCTTGTAGGCCTTCCTTGACCACCTGTGCTGGGTTAAGTTCTGATTTTTTGTCTGTTCATAGTTCCCTGTGCATAAATCTATTGCCATATTGTACTGGTGTCTGTTGGCTTCCATGTCTGTCTTCATTAATATAGTCAGACTCCCTAGAGAAGGACTTATATGTCTTTTATGTAATCTAGTAGAACAAGGCCAACCATCAGCCACTCTAAGAAGTTAATACAACAGTGAGCAAATGAATGCATGAATGAATAAGTAAAACAATTGCTGTCACTACAAAGACCAAACTACTTGGTAGTCATAGCTGCTCCCTCTGATTCTGATTTGAGGGACAGCACTCTAATTAAAATAAAAAACAAGGCAATTGCCGTTGTTCTTTAGTGAATGCAATGTTGCATTTTAAAAACTATTTTTAATTTCTGACTTTAAATGCTTTAATCACCAAATAACTTTAATACAGTTATATTACAAAATATCTTAAGCAAAAAGATAAATCCTGAGCAGATAATTAACACATTGTAATGTCATAGCCATTTTATCTTCTTGATGTTCCCTTGTCTTATTTTTATGTCTTTCACTGTGAATATTTACGTAGAGCTCCCTACATGCTGGGGATATATGCTCTCGTAGTTCAGGAATTAAAGCTATGTAAGTGAGTAAGACTAGACAAGGTCCACGACTTCTTGCTGGGGGTTGTTGAAGGGTTGCAGTCAATATACAAACAAATAAACATATAAATGATGTAAATCCAGAACATTATAAATAACAGAAGAAGCAATGTGATACAATGGAGATAACTGGGGATAAAATGTCTGTCTGATTTAGGATGAGTGACCAGGAAAGTTCTCTAATTCCTGACTTGAGCAGCAACAGGTTCCAGAAACCTCCTTTTGTCTTGCCTGATTATGTTACCCTTCTAGAGATAATCTCTACTTGCTGGTATTTGTGGTCACACGACAAAGATTTTTTTGGAAGATGGACTGCTAAGATTACAATTGCTTCTTATTTCAAGAATCTTCCAAATTCTGTCAGATTTCAAGTTTATTTTGCTATGACTTTCTTATTTTCTTTTTTCCACTAGTCAAGTGGTGACACGGTTACTGTATTTCAGAGGTGATGCCAGATACATGGGCACAGCGGGACACTCGTCTTTCACATTTGTGCTTCTTTGCAAAAGATAAATATAATCAAAGCTGTTGAAACTGATGAAACAAACCACTGTCTTTCATTGTTTTAGTGAAAATGTTTCTCAAATTTTGTGAAGACAATGGGTGGACTAAGCACTGGTAAGTTAAATAATATTACACCTCTTAAATAATATTAATATGTCAGATTTCTTTTGCAGTCACCTTACACAAGGCTTAAGCAGGATATGTATCCTGACAAAGTATGTAAGTGTTCAAATATATGTCACTTAGTGTATCATCTGGGGTCAAGTAACTGTTCAATTTCTTTCAGTAAGCATTTTCTAATTTATTTTGTGTTTAATGTGGTAGCCCTCTCAACAAATGGATTATCTCTAGGAGATAGAAACTCTATAGCAGTAAGTCTTCTCACATTGCAGTGAGGCCTCCACAGGGGACTCCAGAGCTACAAGGTTGAGTTAAGCCACATACGAAGAAATGACATCCATCAAGTGACACATCTCCCACTACTTTCAAGACCTTCCCCCGTTATGTTCACCAAAGACCACAGACACACAAAACCACAAAAGAATAGGAAATACACACACACACACACACACACACACACACACACACACATTGTTGTTGGTAGCTGTTAAATCCATACTGACTTATAGTGACCCCACGTGTGTCAGAGTAGGCTGTGATCTCTCAGAAACACATGGCCCGCCTTGGCTTGGAAGATGTCTCTGGATGGGTTTGAGCTGTTCCTGTTTTGGATAGTAGCTGAGCAATAAGACATTTGTGACCCCCAGGAAGCCAGACACATACATACAAGCCAGAACAGTTTAAAGTATAGCTTCATATCATGATTTAAAAAACAATCCTTAAAGAACACACTTACATGATGCAGTCAGAGAACAATCCTTAAAATTGAAGTTTTTAGATCCTTGATATTTTTTCCTGCAACTACTCGAACAACCTCATGCCCTCTCCAAATGCAATACATGTTTTTAATTTTTTTTTCCCCCTTTATAAGGGTCACTGGACACCCTGGTGGTGCAACTGTTAAGAGCTATGTCTGCTAACCAAACTACCGGAAGTTTGAATCCACTAGTCGCTCCTTGTAAACTCTATGGAGTTTACAAGAACTCTGTTCTTTAAGGTCACTAGAAGTTGCAATTGACTTGACGGGAGTGGGTTTTGGTTTTCATAAGGGTCATTATGAATCAAAATTGACTCAACTGCCATGAATTTGCTTTACTTTTGGTTTGTATTAACATTAAGCTCTGACTGGCATCACTTACATTAATACTTGAAATATCACATAAATGGTTCATGTGTTTGCTTCAGCTCAATGCCTATTAACTGCTGCCACCTATTCCTTTGTCAGTAAGGAGCCGTGGTGGCACAGTGGTTAAATACATGAGCTGCTAACCACAGGGCTTGCAGTTCAGTCCTACCAGTCTCTCAATAACCCATTGCTGTTGAGTCAATTCTGACTCATAGTGGCCCTATAGAAATTGTGCACATATCTGTATGTTTGGTTTTAGTCAAGTCATCGACAAAGGAATAAAATCGAAACACCAAACCCACTATTGTCAAGTCCATTCTGATTCATGTACAGAGTTTACAAGGTTGTAAGTCTTTACGGAGGCAGATTGCCATATCTCTCTCCCAGGAGCAGCTGATGGATTTGAACCACCAGACTTTTGGTTAGCCACTAAGAGCTTAGCCACTATGTCACTAGAGCTCTTTCAAAATAAAGACAAAGATTATACTTTCCATTTTAGGTATGGTGGCCATGCCTGCCACACTAATTCACAGAGACTTGGGCTGGAGTCCTGGCGCTATCATTTGCTAGCTAAGTAAAACTGGGAAAAACCACGAACTCTCTTAGTTTCAGTGTCCTCACACTCCTTCTCTGAGTTGTTATACAATTTAAGTCAGAAAAAAAGCACAGCTAACACAGTGGTTGGCTTCTACTCTGTTAACTCTCAATATTTTCATTCTTCTTATACAAATATTACAGTATCTATTTTTTTCTGAACCTCATCATCGTTTTACTAAAAGCTCAGTTAATGAGTATTTGCTAAGTAATTGGATACATCATCTATTCTTTAAGGCTTCCGTTTACAATATGTCCCCGTTACGCAATTGCACTCATCAGATTCTCAATGCCAAGCCAAATAGTGGCTGCTTATAATCAATTTAAGACAAATTGTAGCCTGGGTTCATCAAGCCTTAGAGGGAAGAAGCTGCGTTCAGTTGATAATGTTGAATTCCGTTGATTGAAAGTGATATATTTTAACAAATACTATCAGTTGTTATCAATACATTTGTATAGGTATTTGTATACATATCCACTTACATTATTAGTCTTTACTATATAGAGAGACTTATTTTCAATGGAATACTTAAATGGCACAGCTGAAGAAGAGCTGTGGTTGCATTATTAAATAATGCTGGCTGTGAATGGTGGCCTAGTGGAAGAGTGAGTGGATTCCTGTCAAACTGTGACTGCAGAACATGGACTTGGTCCCAAATACTGTGAAAAGAAAACAGTTACATGTGATTTCTGTTGCCATTCTTAATCTCTGAGTTTTTAAAGCTAGAGGGTAATTATTTTCTGGTACCATGTCAAATTCATCACATGCTACCTTATGTATCTTTTTAATCTTCTTATCGTAAGCAATAGTCATGGAAATTTGTAGGGATGAAATCCTTAGTACTCTGGTGTTTAACTACTGTATGGCTAGGACTCTAGGATGCAGAAGAGTTTGGAAAATACATACACACACACACACAAAACTGCATTACTCTGGTAAAAAGCAAATAGATTGAAGAGGGTTTAATCATGTCAATTCTTATTTACGTACTTGGAACTAAACTGCTGGATTTGAGAATGGAGAGTTTTTTGTTGTTGCTGTTTTATTGTGATTGAGTGAAAGTGGACAATCCAATATAAATTTGCATGTCCGCCTACGTGCAGCTCCCACTGCTCTCCCTGCCTGGTGACAGCACACTCCTAACCATTCTACACATATGATATCCTGAGAATGGAGAGGTTTTTAAAGGACATAGTGAACATAATTTTGCTCCTAGCTATTTGATAATTGAAGAGTTCATTTCATTAAGCAGATTTGTCTTTAGAGCTAGTGTGAAAGAGCCTGCCATTGCTTTGAAATTTCTCAAAACACTGACCTCAACCAAGATGCTCTCTTACACTTTTACATTTAAGTCTTTAAATTTATTTGAGACTTGGGGCTAAGTGGAGAGTAAGATCAACTTTTCTGTTTCAGTTCTCTGTTTTTCTGTGTGTCTGTTCCTCCCCCATTTTACTCCTCTTCTTTCTGCAAGCAAATGAAATTCATATAATGCAGACACATGATACAAAAACAGAGATTCCTGAACTTAATGCTCCAGTCTAAGTCTTCACTGCATGAGGAAGCTGGACCATGAAGAAGGAAGACCAATGAAGAATTGCACTTCAGTTATGGAGGAGGTGCAGAATATTGATAACACCATGGACTGCAAGACTGACTAACAAATTTCTCTTGAACTAAGTACGGCCCAAATAATCCTGGAAGTAAGGATGGCTAGACTTTGTCTCACATAATTTGGACCTGATATCAGGAGGCACCAGCCCCTGGAGAAGGTCATTATGCTTGGTAAATGGAGGGTCAGTGAAAAAGAGGAAGACCCTCCCTCAGCAAGATAGATTGGTACAGTGGCTGCAACAATGGGCGGAAGCATAGCAAGGATTATGGGAATGGTGTGAGACTGGGCTGTGCTTGGTTCCGTTGTGCACAGATCACTATGTGTCGGAGCCAGCTCAACAGGCTCTAACCAAAGCATCAGTAAGCCTTGGCAGTCAAGAAGCCAGTGGAAACAGGACTGATTTACTACTGTGTTATTGTCAGGTGCCATGGAGCCAGTTCTGACTCAGCAACTCTATGAACAACAGAACAAGACACAGCCCAGTCTTGCACCACATCCCCAATCATTTTTATACTTAACTCATTGTTGCAGCTACTATGTCAATCCATGTTGTCGGGGGTCTTCCTCTTTGTCACTGAGCTTCCACTCTGCCAAGTAAGATGAACTTCTCCAGTGACTGATCCCTGCTGACAACATGTCCAAATTATATAGGAGGCAGTCTTGTTATCCTTGCTTCCAAGAGGCACTCTGGTTGTACTTCTTCTGGAACACATCTGGTTGTCCTTTTGGCGGCCCGTGGTACATTCAGCACCCTTCTCCAGCAGATTTACTAATTATAGTGCAGTTTTATGCTTACTATCTATCTTAGTTGCCTAGTTCTACTGTAATAAGTGATACAACAAGTATGTGACTTTAAAGAACAGGAACTGATTTTCTCACATGCTGGAAGCTGAAAGTCCAAATCAGGGTCTCAGCCACACACGTCTTTCTGTGGGTCTCTTTTCTTGTTTCTGCTGTTAACGACAATGGTTTGCTTGGTTTCCCTTTGCTTGTGGAAGGTTCATCACATGTCATCTGTGTTCGCCTATGTGCATGTCCTTGCCTATTCTGATTCCTACATGTGACACTGCTCAGATGTGAGTAGGTTCAGAACCCACCCTACACTGGTCTGACCTCACTCACTTAAGAAGAAAAATATGTAACTTATAAACAGGGTTGTATTTACAAGTATGAAGGTTAGGATTTTCACATGTCTTTTGGGAAATATAATTCTGTTAATAACATTACTCCAACACTTGTGACTGGTGGCCAGGTACAACCATGTCTTGTATATAGTCACATACACTACATGTGATTAATAAACCAGTGTACTGAACACAGTGCCTGGTCAATATTCACTTGCTCTAATATTCTTTCTTGTATCAGTAATGCATAAGAGACAGGTAGGGAGGTAGAAATTTCATTTGGGGAAAAAGCCTGCTTACCAAAATACCAAACCAAGCCTGTTGCCATCTAGTTGATCCCAACTCACGATGACCCTACAGGACAGAGCAGTGCTGCCCCATAGTTTCCAAGGATGTGCATCTTTATGGAAGTGCCACATCTTTCTCCAAAAGAGCAGCTGGAGGGTTCAAAGTGCCTATCTTTTGGTTAACAGCCAAGCACTTTAACACTGTGCTGCTGGGCTGCTTAGCCTGCAAAAGGGAATCAGATTTTTAGGTAGCATCTCTAAGCTTCAGTTTCCTTCTCTGGAAAACAAGGTTAATGATCGTGCTTGCTATAGAGTTGTTTCAAGCATTCAGTGGCCTAGTGCATTTCAGCGGGTTAATGCACTGCCTTGCTCATGGTAGCTCCTTGAGAAACCACGACCATTATAGCAATGGCGATGGTGAATAATGTGACACGAAATCAGGGCCAGTGGAGTGATCTGAGAACAACACACACACCAGGGAAACCCTTGGGAGGGCAGTGAAAAAGGGTATATGGATTTTTAAAAAGTTAAATAAAAAGTTTAAACTCTCTAAAACTCTTTAGCCCTTCTCATTGCTGTATTGTAACTGTGCACTTATCAACTGTGCATTTATGTGTTGCTTTCCCCTGTTCTTTCGGGCAGCTACACCTTCTGACTTAGTCTCCTAGGGACCAGCCTACAAGCAGTGACACGTGGGTGCCCCAGTTGTATGCATATACATTTTGTTTTTCCAAAAATGTACCAACAAACATTTTTAACCATCAAAACAGAAAACCAGGTAATCTCTGCACTGGGAAACATCATGTGTGATAGTACTTGTTCCATCTTTTTTGAAACACTGAGGCTAATACATACTAGTAGTGCAATCAGCACAAAGTGAAGTTCTAAGAACAACTTCCATCCAGCCAGATTGAACATAATTATTTGATTTGTTTGCTGACTGTGGTTGTTTGCTGGTTCTCCTCAACCTCCACCATGATCAGTCAACCAGTTCTGGAAAGTTTTTCACAAAATACTTATGATAAGTCAATCCAATATATTAGCATTTTATAAAGGGCTCAGACATCTTAATAAGATTTTACTTCCTGTTTCATTTATCGTGTATATAAAAACCAAAAAACAAATCCAATGCTGTTGAGTCAGTTCCGACTCATAGGGACCCTCTAGTGTTTATTGTGTACATTATTACTGTTATTATTTTTATGTAACATATATTAATAAAAATATTTTTATTATTATTGTTATTTTGTACACTGTAGAGGTGTGTGTCTTATTATCACTTTTACTTTATTTTACAGTGGCTAATAAAGATCACCACGTGATCCCTCTAAGTGCAGAATTGAGAAAACTTGTATGAAAGACTGAAGTTATTACTTTTAAAGACAGACTACTTCTTACCAGATGTTCCTTCATTTGCCCCTTCTTCCTACCACTTGAAAATGGAAGCAAAGTTGAGTTGTTCAACTCAAGGTGTTTCAGGTAGCTTCCTCACCTTGACCCTTGTCTTTGAGGCTTAGACTGCTAATTGTTAACGACTCTGGGTAGACAGAAGAGAGAAGAAAGATGTACTCACACAAGGACAGGCATAAAACAGCTCATTAACGCGCACTCATCTGTCCACTCCCAGCTCAGTGGTTCAGGGGGCTTTTATGATCCACCTGTGTGGTTCTCATCAGCCGCTAACCCGGCCTGTCCAGCCGACCATCCGTCCTCTCTCAAGTCTCTCTGTGCTCTGGGTCAGATTTTTCATTTCACACATCATTCCACTCCTCGCTCCAATGACTCTGAAGAGTCCAAACCCACCTGATTCTCTGTGCACATTAGTGTCAATCATTTCAATTCATACTTCGGAGAGGTGGAGATTATAATACAAATTCTTCAAAAGCATATACACTAAGGATTTTTATGATGGATTCTCTCAGAAATCACTTTAGAAAATGATGACATTTGGAGCCAGAAAATAGAAGACTTTACCTTATCTACTGACCAGCCTTCTCATGTATAATAATGTTTCCTCTTCTGAGTTTTTCTACTTATGGGCATAATCTATAATTACCCTTGAGTTTAAACAAGAAATTATTTTTCTTGTCCCTTTATTTTCTTAAGCATACTTTAGGTGAAACTTTACAAAGCAAATTAGTTTTTCGTTCAATAATTTATATAAAAACTGTTTTGTGGCATTGGTGAAATTATTTTTTTCTTAAATATGCAATGTCACTCTTGATTTTTTTTTAGTGGGTGGATTCTGATAGGGAAAAATGGAGAAAACCAATTTTAAATCTTCAACTTGCCCTAGCCTAAATAGATCTACATGCTAAACTCAACAAATATTTTGTGACTGGTACTATCTACACGATGCCAACACAATTCATTTGAAGTTAAATAAACAAACCAAAACCATCATCACTGAGTGGATTCTGACTCGTAGCGAGTCTGTAGACAGAGCAGAACTACCCCACAGAATTTCCATGGAGCATCTGGTGGATTTAAACTGCTGATCTTTTGCTTAGCAATCATAGCACTTAACCACAACATCATGAGGGTTTCCTAAAGTTAAATAGAAATAATAATAATAATAATATTTGTAAAATTAGCCAACACAATCGTGGGGCTAGCTTGTGAATTCAAAATAAATGAAATAGTAGTTGGACATTTTTGAGATATAGGATATATTCCTATGTTGTACTAATTAACTCAGTAACATGTTTGGAGGTGTTACAAAATTTTACGAAATCGGTTGAAAAAATATAATTTTTAAAGGGTAAATGGTATTAGCTATATTTTAAAGTTCATATCATACTTGTATTAAATTTGGGCACCCAACATTGGAAGAACATAGAGAGTATTTTACTCTGCTCACTGAAACCCTTTCTTGTGAGCAAACACTATTGCCTACTCAGAGAAGCTCTGGCTGTACAATGGGTACACACTGCCTACTGACCAAAAAGTAAGAGGTTCAAACTCACCAGACCCTCTGCAGGAGAAAAGACCTGGCAAGCTGTTTCTGTGATGATCACAGCCTTGAAAACTCCATGAGGCAGTTCTAAGCTGGGGCAATTGTCACTCTGAGTCAAAACTCACTCAGCAGCACACAATAACAACAACAACATTGTCTACTCAGTACACATTATTTCCTTTTTCTCTGCTAGCAAAATCCTGACTGTACTCGGGAATTGAGTATCTAAAACCCTGGTTGCCTAGTGGTTAAGTGCTATATCTGTTAAACAAAGTTCAAATCCACCAAGCACTCCTGAGACAGTCTACGGAGCAGTTCTACTCTGCCCCATAGGGTCGCTACGAGTCAGAATCCACTCAACAGCACTGGTTCATTTTTCTTTTTTTGGTTGTTTCATATAATCTCCTAGCCCTAGGTAATGAATATTGGTTAGACTAATAATGCAATCCCAGAAAAACCAATTCCATTACTAGAATTTGTTGAGGGAGGAGACAGTTTTTCTGAAATGGGGAATTGATACTTACAAAATTTTCCTTCCCCTAGAAATGAGACATAAAAATAGGATACATCTCTTCTTGACTTTAGATATTAATGCATATGACGTGATGTTTGGAGCTGCTGCAGCCATTGGATGAGCACAACATTGGTGAGCTACTATCCAAGAATAGCTCACAGTCAGAATGCATTTTAAGTCAATACTAAATATTCTACTGTTAAAGTGACTTATACTCAGATTTTGTGATACCTGAAGCTGAAACTATTCTAACTAGTGCACTTTACCTTCAGGATCATAAATCAATCACTATGTATGTTTATCAAATCTCATTCCTCTGTGTTAGGTAGACTAGACTTCATATTCAAAAGTTTATTCCCATATATGTAAATTCTACTATAGTTCTAGTGGATTTCAAGAGAAAGTCTGAAGTATTGACTCTGGACTTCATTATGTTTCCACCTGATGGCACTGCCATCTCAAAGTATGGTTTCCAAAGTCACTGAATCAGAAGAGAGAGATGAGGATTCCTCAAATACATTTTACTTCTTTAAGAAGCCAGCAACTTTCATTAACTGTCCACTGGCCAGGGCAAGCAAGGTGACCTAGTCAGTTGTACAGGAACTGGGAGTATAGGAGAGCTCTTGGATTTTCCAAAACCCACTGCCATTGCATCAATTCTGACTCACATGAACCCTATGTAACACACTAGAAATGCTCCATAGAATTACCAAGAAGCACCTGGAAGATTCAAACCTCCAGCCTTTTGGTTAGCATACATAGCAGTTAACCACTATGCCATGAAGATTTCCTTGGCTGTTCAGTGAGTTTTAAAAATCTTCTCTTCAGTGACTCTAGATTTACCCATTGTCACTGTGTACCATGAAGCCAATCTCCTTGTAGCAACCCTATAGGAAGGAGTAGAACTGCCCCATAGAGTTTCCAAGGAGTACCTAGTGAATTCAGACTTTTGGTGAGCAGCTTGCGTTCTCAACTATCTTGCCACCAGGGCCCCAGATTTAGTTATTAGGATTACAGAAATTTAGGAAATTTTTCTATCTCATTACATAAAAATAAAAAGAGACTTCACCAGATTCCCCTGAGTTTTTTCACACATTTGGAGGAAAATTTTATAAGACTGAATTTTAATTTCAAAATACAGTTTTACAGGATTTAGAATAGGTGAAATAATAAATGGTAGGGAATTGTAAAAGCATACAGTAGCAGGAATTTCGTATTGTAGGAATGATTCAGAGCATGGACACTGGGATCTAATAATCTGGTGCTAAGTATGTGAACTGGAGATACTTGCTTGAAAACGGGAATGATTGATATGAATTTCATAGGATTTCGAAAATAAAACATCTGCCATTAAACACACACACACATAGTGAAAGGTGACAGACATCTCTTTACTGTACGGTGTTGTAAGCATGGGTATTGAAGGAACCTAAGAACAGCCTATAGAAAAATTTGAGTGCCCAATGTGCTGTGACTATCTTTATGTGAAACTTTTTGTTCTATTATGTACGTTTACTGCTCAGTATGCATGCCCTGTTCTTCAAAAGCAAATTACGCAAGACTAATGATTGTTTCATTTAAAAAATAAAATGCCTCGCTTTTTCCTAAGTATACTTTTCCTTCCTGCTGTCCCCTGTTTGGCATTTCACAATTATGTCACCATTTTGTCAGTGGAAAGGAGAGAGAAAAGCACTGAAGTAAATTTAGTTTTAAGTCATGAGATTACAGTAAATGCAGTGCCATGCCAATGGAAAGTGGTAGATTTTCTCAACAAATAAACTCTTGGCTATAATTCTTCTCAGTTGTACTTCCCAACCCCAAGAAGCACATTCACAGACAGTTGCCATGATATTGAGATTTCAAGTGCGCATTGGCCTAAAGAGTATCTATCCTTCAATCATGATGATGCTGAAATACAGCACAATTTCGTATTTTAAATGCATAGGGCAGGAAGGCACACTGTGGATATACAGAGATGCTGAATTCCTTTAGGTCACCAAAGACTGACAATTGCCTTTAATGAATTCTGTGTGTGTTCACATATGTATATTTGTGTGTTTGTGTATGTGTGATACAGTTAAACAGACGAAAAGAGGAAAGCAGTGCTGATTCTCCTGTAGCCAGCTATTCTTTCATTCAGCAAATATCTCTTGAGTACCCGGTATGTCATGAAAACTGGACTAAACACTGGTAACAATAACAAAGAAGACAAATACACCTTTTGGTCTTTGAAAAAGGGGACATTTGTCGTTGTTAGGGTTAGTTGCCATTGAGTCTGTGTGACTTGCAGTGACCCTGCGCACAACAGAATGAAACACTGCCTGCTTCTCCCCACTCTCACACTTGTTGCTGTGCTTGGGCCTGTTGTTTCAGCTGCTGTGTCAATCCATCTCATGGAGGGTCTTCTTCTTCATTGACCTTCTCAATTTTACCAAACATGATGTCCTTCCTCAGAGACTGATTTTTTTTTTTTTTTCCTGGTAACATGTCCAAAGTATGTGAGACATAGTCTCTACATCCTTGCTTCCTCTGTGTGAGATTTGTTCCTTCCTTTGGCAGTCCACAGTGTATTCAATGTTCTTGGTCAACATCACAATTCAAAGGCGGTAATTCTTCTTTGGTTTTCTTTATTCATTGTCCAGCATTCTCATGCATATGAGATGACTGAAAAACACCAGGGCTCGGGCCAGGCACACCTTAGTCTTGAAGATGATATTTTTGCTTTTTAACATTTTGCAGAGGTCTTTTGCACCAGATTTGCACAATGTAATGCATCTTTTGACTTCTTGACTGCTGCGTCCACAGGTGTTGGTTGTGGATCCATGTAAAATGAAATCTTTGACAACTTTAGTCTTTTCTGTTTGTCACAATGTTGCTCATTGACCAGTTGTGAGGATTTTTGTTTTATTTTCATGGTAAGCTGTACTGCATACTGAAGATCCATTCTTAAATAATTTACCTTCAATAATTTTGTGTCAATCAATGGATCTTCAACAGTAAGTACCTCAAAACCTCTTAACTTTCAACATGCAAGTTTGTTTCATCTGTGTGACACAGGTTGTTACCGAGTCTTCCTCCAAACCTGATGATCTGTTTTCTTGATGCAGTCCAACTTTGGGGATTATTTGCTCAGCATGCAGATTGAATCAGTATGGTGAAACGATACAACCCTGACACAGACCTCTCATGACTTTAAAACACTCCATGTCCTCTTGCTCTGTTCAGAAGACTGCATCTTGATCTATGTACTGGTTCCTCATGAGTACACTTAAGTGTTCTGCAATGCCAGGTCTTCTCAGTGCTATCAATAATTTGTTATCATGCACATAGTTGAATGCCTTTGCACAGCCGATAAAACACAGGTAAACATCTATCTGGTATTCTCTGCTTTCAGCCATAATCCAATTGACGTTAGCAACTATATATCCCTAGTTCCTCTTCCTCTTCTGAATCTGGCATGCCTTTTAGATAGTTCCCTGCTGATATACACCTGCAGCCATTTTTGAATGAGGCTCAGCAAATTTTACTTGCTCATAATACTAATGATATTGTTTGATAGCCAAGTTTAGCAGCAGACATAAGCATTAAAGGAATTTAATATATTACAACCAATATCACAGTGTAAGAATATACTATGTGACTATCCATTACTAGATATGACCTTGTTTCATGGGTCTGGGATGTCTTTAGGGAAGAATGGAAATTTCCAGAAGTGGAAATTAATGAGGGCTGCAGTAATAGTAATGATAACCAACAGGTAGATGTTGCTTTAAAAAATTACAAAACACCTCCACACTTATTCTCTCTTTTCAACTTATGTCAAGCCATCTTCAATCCTATCCCTTAAAGACTAACATAATGGAAGACAATGATTTGTGGCATCAGTTCTAAATCTACCATTAATTATTCTCCTGACCTGGGGCGTGTACTAAAGCCCCTTGACCTTGGATACTCTATCTATAAATGGGAATTCAGTTCACCACAAGGCCAGACCTATTAGTATTGCTATGAAATGAAAATGAATCAAAAGCCATTCACTTCTTTATGTATTTTTTGTAACAAATAAGACAGGAAAACTTATTTCTTTGCCCTCTCAGTATCTCAAGGAGTGGCACAAAGAAGTGGCTAGACAATACACATTAACTGATGCAAAATTACTAAAGGTAAATTACTTAAGATACTTCCAGCTTCAAGAAAGGATGAAAGAAAGGAAAGGAAGGAGAGGAGGAAGAAAATGAGAGAAAAGGAGGAAGGGAGGGAGGGAAGGAATTAACAAATTTGAATGTAACTCATCTTATTTTAAAAATAGCAAAAAGCCTTGAATTGGGCCGGTCCAAATGGCTGTAAGAACAGACAGATGTGAGAAGACAGAAGACACAAATTTTAGAAGGAAGAAGGTCTTGTGCATTGGATAGAGATTGCAAGTGTGGAAGGAGAGTAGATTTTCACAATAATGACACTGCACAATTGTATGTTCAGGGGATGATAAACAAACACTTGATACGAATTTAAGGGTTATCCACAAGGAGAACACTAAATATTTAAACTATGTTTTAGAGTATCTTTTATGGTAGTAACTATTCATTCCCCCGAAGCAAAATAATAAGGGTCACTCTCACCGTAGACTCAAACAATGAACAGTGAATTTGATTTATTACTGTATCATGTGAAATTTATATTATCTAGATCAATTCCTATTATCTAGGTTCCTGGTGGTGCCCTGGTTAACAGCTGTGGCTGCTAACCAAACGCTTGGCAGTTAGAATCCACCAGTGGCTGCCTGGAAACTCTGTGCGGCAATTCTGCTTTGTCCTATGGAGTTGCTGAGACTCAGAATAGACCCCACAACGACAGGGTTTAGTGCAACCACGGTCATCATACAGAGATATTGAATTCTCATAAGAATGTCCTGAAACACAGAAATATCGACAAGAGTTTTTCTGATCACCAGGAGTAAACTGATCACAATTCAATTAAAGTAGTCTATCGAGGATGTGTGGTGTCCTTTTTACTTAAAAGGCATTTTCATTCACTCAGTAAGCATCTAGTTAGAGACTATTCTGCAATGGAGCTCAGAGACAAATCAGCTCAGACCTTACACATAGGTTTACAGCCTCCAGTCAAAAAAAAAAAAAAAAAGAAAAGAAAACAAGAACTGTTAATGCACTGTAGTAAGTGTTCTAATTGAGATTCATACACAGTCCTATAGTAGCACATTCGGGTTACATGACAATCTTGTTAGTTAAGGTAGCTCATAAAAATTAAATAATTTATTCAATTATCAGGAGTTTGCAAGAAGTAGAGCATTGCTTGAATCTTAATCTTTTGCTGTTAAGTCAGCATTTTTCTCAATAACGTGAGATTATTTGAAAACTAGAAACCTACAGGTAATACTATAAACCAAAAAACCATATCTATTGCTTTTGAATCAATTCCAACTCATAGATACACTGTAGTGGTCTATAGGGCAGAATATAATTGCTCCATACAGTTCCCAAGAAGTACCTGGTGAATTTGAACTTTTAACCTTTTGGTTAGCAGCCGTAGCTCTTAACCACCATGCCACAAGAGTGTACTGCATAACACTACTGAAAAACAAAAAGGAAAAAGAAACACTGCCACTGAGTCAATTCCAACTCACAGCAACCCTTTAGGGCAGAGTAGAACTGCCCCATAGCATCCGAGGAGCACCTGGTGGGTTTGAACTACTGAACTTTTGCTTAGCAGTCATAGCATTTACCTACTACACCACCAGGGTTTCTGTGTAATACTATAGAGTCTATTTATAACATAAACTATAATACTATGTATGAACTATAGCTAAAATCAATAGGGTCACTATGAGTCAGAATCAACTTGAGCAATACATTTGGTATTGTTTTTTTTTGTTTTTGATGCATAATATGAGCAGTGTATACATGCTAAATGAATTGTCTTCTAACTAAACCCAAACTCCTAATCTACTCTTTCAGCTAAGGCATACATATAGGTATATCCTTGACATCCACTAAGCTCGTAGCTATTGTTTAGCTCACACTCTTTACATATTTATTGTTCCTTCAAAACCAACCACAGTACTAGTTGTTCTGCCTCCAGAGAAGCTTGATAAGTCATATTCAGGGCTGTATCCAGATGCTCCCATGAAACTACAGATTCTAGTCTGACCCTCAGCCACCAGCCCAAATCCTTGTTCTCACTGTCAGTTCTGGTTTTGTGTCCTATCATTCTCTGATGCATACAAATTGGTCTATTTCTTTCTCAGATACCAGCTCTGCCAACCAGGGATGATTTGATTAGATTTGCCTTTGCCAGGTCATGAAAGGTTTTACTATAATTTTCCCATAGCAATTGATGCCAGCAAGCCCCAGACTTCATCTCTAGGGGCAGAAAAGGAAGAAACCCATTAATTCTTCACAGAAGTACAAATCTGCCTCAAGGTGACATGCACTCGCCACCTATACTTTTGCATAATTTTATGCCCCATCTCCAGTTAACATGTTTTGTGTGTCTCAATAGTAAAACTGGATGTTCCTATATATTGTAAAGTGTATGTTAGTACTAAACTGTACTTAGTGACATATATATCTAATACACTATCAGGAGGAACCACTCCCTGGAGAAGGAAAACATGCTTGGTAGCACAACGGTCAGCAAAAACTAGGAAGACCTTCTACAAGGTGAGTTAACATACTGACTGCAGCAATGGACTCAGACACAGCAACGATTGTGCGGACGTCCCAGGACTGGGTAATCTTTCTTCCAGCTGTACATGGAATCGCTATGAGTTGGAACCAACTATACGCAACCTAACAGTAACAACCCTTATAGCAACTATAGCTGTAAACATCAGAACATCTTATTCGCAGTCTAACACACCTAAATCAATTTCTGAGTTAAATGAGACTAATGTAACTGTGCCAATATCCAGAGTAGAACTCACAAAACCTCTTTTAAAGTTGCATGAGAGAATACAGGGAAAGCAGTTTAGCGACAGTTTCCCACTGGTACCCACGGTAGTATAGGTGTGGCTTTCCAACGCTCTCACCTTGCTGGGTCTCAGTTCCATTTGCTCTTCGTCAGTGTTTCTTCCCTACATTTGCCTGCTTTGTTTCTTGCTTCCATTCACCTTACGTGTATTTTATTATGCAGTTCAACAAATTTACTACTTAGCAACTACTTAGCGATTATTTTGTGGAGAATTCGTATGAAAGAAGCATCATTCAATAATTTTGCATGTACTTGGAAAACTGTTAGCAGATGGAGATGTTCAGCTTATTTTGAGATGCTAGCATATGAACACATATTTTAGTGTCTCTGATAATTAAAAAAAAATGGCAAGGTACTCTTAATATTTCTAATTTCTTTAATTTTTTCCCGAAGTGCCTTCCTACTTACCTATTTTTCACTCTATACTGCACTGATTCTTTTTAAAGTAAGACTGATTTTAGTTATCCCAAAGATTTTAAAGTTTCTATAGCGGGATTTTTTTTTTTTTTTTTGGCAGTACATTTATTTATTTTGGAGTGGTTTTATCCCTCAAGCACTCAACTACTAACCGAAAGACTTCCAGGTGAAAATCCACCCAGAGTAGCCAGAAAGAAAGGCCTGAGATCTATTTCCAAAACACTACATCCATTGAAAAACTCTATGGAGCACAGTTCTCCTCTGAAACAAATGGAGTTGCCAGAAGTTAGACCCACCTTGGTGGCAAGTTTGGATTTTGGTTTCATTTATTTTGTTATGTGTCAGACATGTAAAACGGAGGTTACATGCCAATGGCACCAAATCATTCCAGGGGACATTTCTGATTATTCAGATTAACAATGTGGCTAAATGTGTGACGCACAGAAGCTAAGGAGGCCGATGTATGTGCAGACAGAAATAGGGAAAGCTCAAACAAAAGGGACTTAAAGCGTACATTACCGGCAAAGTGGCCGTGTCAGAAGGGCAGCAGAGTGGGCTGGCTGTTCAGACCGTAATCCGTTACTTGCAAACACAGCAAATATCATGAAAGGCTCTCTGATTAAGAGATTTATCCTTCATGGTGTGATTCAGCAGTCCTGCGTTTGGCTCAATTCTCCGCCACCGCTTTGGGCCCAGAGTCAGCAACGCGCCCTCTAGGGGAGAACAGGGCGATGGTCCCCAGCATTTCAGAAGGTGATTCACTCAAACCACGCAGAAGTCAGTCATAGGAATGACACGCAGGACAAGGCTGCAGACTTTTTGCACTACCTGGAAGGTGAATGATGAATTATCCTGTATAGTTAATTGGCTTTCCGTAATCTTTACCGAAAGAGCCTGAGTGATACAGTGATTAAAGGGATTGACTGCTAATCAAAACATTTGCACTTGAAACCACCCATCACTCTGCAGAAGAAAGGTGTGGCCCTTTGTGTGGCCCTTTGCTTCCATACAGATTTATAGTCCCGGAAACCCTATGGGGTCACTGTGAGTTGGCATCAACTGGAAGACAGTGTAAACTTCATAAACTTCATGTAGTCTTTTCTCCCTTCTTTAACCCAGGCCTGATTACCATAATATCTAGAATTCTTTCTAACTCCATATATTTGTAATCAGGAAAATGGGGGGGGGGGGGGGGGAAGTGTAGGATTCTTGGATCTTGCGAAGCTGCATACATCACCTTTCAAGATTGCTTGACTGAAATAACAACAGGAACAAAACTACTGCTGCTGTCAGGTAAGTTAGTTGAAATCGATTTGAGGGCTATAGGTTTGGTTTGGTTTTGGCTGTCCAGTCAATTTCAACTCATGCACACTTTCTGTATTTCAGTTCCATGTTCCACAGAATTTTCACGAACTATAGTGTAGTGGTTAGGTGCTGTGTCTGCTAATCAAAGAGTCAGTATCTTGAATCCGCCAGGCACTCCTTGGAAACTCTATACAGCAGTTCTACTCAGTACTATAGGGTTTCTATGAGTTTGAATCTACTCAGCGGCCTTAGATTTGATTTAGTTTGGCATCACCTTTCAAAACTAGATTGCCAGATCTTTCTTCCTTTCAGGAATTTCACGTAGGTGCCTCTGGGTGAGTTTGAATCACCAGCCTTTGGTGAGTAATTGAGTGCTTAACCATTTGCACTACTTAAGTACTCCTAGTTGAGCTTTCCATACAAGCTAAAGGTACACAAGGGTATATGCAAGCCCTCGCTTTCATTTTCTCTAAGCAAGAAATAGAATGGACTTACAGAAGTCAACTAAAAATTTTTGAGTATGGATTTTCAGTAATATTTGGTCAAATGTTTCTGAATATAACTGAAGATTTGTTTTCATTACTGGTTGTGTGAATCTGTTTATTTAAGATTTCTGACAAATGCAAACTTCAGCTGAAAAGAAGTGTTAGAGAGATGTTCTTGAATACTTGTAATTTTGGTGTCTTTTCTAATTCTTTTCTTATTAACTGAATTGCATATCATCATCTTAGGGCCAAAAGTATTTTGTTTATTGTTTCAGGCACTAAAATTCCTGCCAAACAAGTCCAATTCCAGGACTATTAAGCCAAGGTTGAGAAACTGAAGAAGAAATTTTCATCAACTGACATTGACATCCACGATACAGTACATCTTTACTCATGAAATTTTGTCTACTTGTGAACTGCTTTCTGTGAATCCCACAGCAGAATGGCCAGATGAGTATTAAAGAATGATCCATCAGGTTGCAATGCAGAGCTCAATTTAGGAGCAAACTGACAACATCAGATGTGAGGAGTAAGATTTGAGAAGTTACTAAATGCTGATAGCTAGAGGGAAAAGGGAACATAGAGATTCTTGGATATAGAGTAGGGAAAATGAGATGAGCTGCTTGCCATCCTGGAGACAGGAGTGCAGCATGAGAAAGAAAGTAATTTTAGAGTGCCAGGTGTTGTGCTCTTGTGTATTTAAGGAATGAAAGCAGCATGGCCAAAAATAGTTGACTAAGATAGAGATGTTTGCACTCATCAGAAGATTGCTTGGAGAAGCAAGAATGAGTTAATTGGGAAAAATCAAATGTATCTAGAATGTAGTGCCTCATAGCCACAGTATAATTGGTTCCCACTGGCATGTGAAGGTAACATGCCAGATGTTTGTGTTGGCAAGGAACAGGTCCTCAATTAGACAAATCTATTCACTTCTTACCATCAGCACTGCCAATGCTCTGGTCTTGAGACTAGATTATTGCAGCAACCTCTTAACAAGTCTCCCCGCTTCCCCTCTTGCCCTTTTATAGCCTGTTTGCCACATGTCAGCCTGAGACAGCTCTTTAGATTTTTAAGTTACATACATCACTGCTCTGCTCAAAACTTCAAATTGTCCCCGTTTGTACATGTAAAAGTGAAAGATGTCATGGCTTGTAAGATCCTACATACTTTTCCTCATTCCTTGCCTTAGTTAACTTATTTGCTAATCTTTTCCCTGGCTACATTGCACTCCAGCCAGAAGTTCTCAACATGGTAGGCAGTCATGCTTTTCAGGGCCTTTGCACATGTGACTTTCTCTTTCTGGCATGTTCTCTCCCTGCTAGGTACATGTGTACTACTGTACCTCCTAAGTCTAAGTGTCAGCTTCTAAAAGAGATATTTGGGGTTCACTCATTAAAACTGCAGCACTCCTGAGTACTCCATTGTCTCTTTGACTTTATCCCCAAAGAATTTTAAACTTCATATGCATGTATATTGATAAATATGTAGATGTACATGCACATACTTATGCATACATAATGTTTAAATAGTATGTGAATCTGTGTCTCTCCAGGAAATTTTAATCCATTTTTAATTCAGAAAAATTACAAAGCTTCTCACACTTTTTTGTTTGTGAAGAAAGAAACAGGCTTTGGGTAAGTTTCAATGTGAAATAAAGACTTCTTTCTATGTAGAATTCATTCATTTATTTTCATATTTAGTATATTGAAAAATCAAGCATTCTTTCGAACTCTGGCTGTGCTGTCTTTGCTGCTGCCTCTCTAAATGCGATCCACGCTTGGTATTGAAGGGGATAGAAAGATGTCAAAAAGGATTCTAATCTCAAGGACCTTACACGTTAGTAATAAGATGGTAAGACTATATCTTTGCATCTCTTTTTAAGACATATATTATCTTTTACCTGAAATGTCAGGGAGTTTGCTGTTTAATTTAAAGAAGGACATACAAATTGTATTCTGGAAACAGTGAATAATTTGATTTTCTCTGAGTAAATTTTTGTGAAAAAGAATTGTGGGAAACAGCAAAAAGAAACTTCGAGTAATCGTAAAAGTTTTGAAAATCTAAGTTAATAAATTTTCAGTTAATCTAAAGGCCAGGGGGAGCCTCTGAAGTCTGAGTTGTGAACACAGCTACAGCTTTGGGGACATTGATCAGGTATTCACATGTAAGGAAACCCGAAGTTGGGCGACACTAAAGCAAGACAAAATAGGGCATATTTAAGGTAGCCAGATTCCCTCTTGGGGGGCTGCGATTTAGACCGCCAATGGGAGGAAAGAATAGGAAAGATAAAATATATAGGAAAAAAAAAAAAAAAAGCAGCCAGCCAGCCAAGTGCCATCAAAAAAAGGAAAGATAAAAAAACGAGGAATAAATTTTAATGCACGCTTGAATTATAGTAAAGGAAGGGATGGTGAGACTGTTATCAGAAATAGACAACCTAAAAGAGAGACAGATTCAGAAGAAACATGATAGGTTAATCTTTGGACAAGTGTAATCAGAATTGCCTAAGGGGCTATGTACAGAGAGCTGGAAATACGTTGAAAGAATTTTGGAGCTGTTATGGATAAGTATTGTTAATACTGAATGTTTGAATATATAAATAATAAATTTCAGAATTATTCCAAGAGTAATTGAAAAAACAGATTGCCATCGAGTAGATTCTGACTCATAGCACCAGGAGTAATAGTCTAGAAAAATAAGAGAACAAAGATAGATAGATATGAATATACACGTGTATACAAAGTAAACCTGTCTCGTACGTAAGTCAAAGCCACTGCTTTTGAATTAACTCTGACTTATAGCCACTGTATAGGTCAGAGTAGAACTGCCCCCATAGAGTTTCCAAGGAGCATGGGCAGATTTGAAGAGCTGATTTTTTTGGTACTTCACCACCATGCCACCAGAGTTTCCACTTCTGTGTCTAGATTCCTCTTCAATTTAATGATCGAGAAGACAAAAAGTAGCAACAGCAACAACATAAGCAAAAACAGTGAAGACAGAGATCAGGAAGGAAAAAGAAGAGTATCAGTATTAGAAAGGCCAAATGAGAAGAGGCTTTCAAAGGAAATCACAGAAGAGGACTAAGGCTTACAAGTAGTATGGAAACTGACAGTTTTTAAGAGGAAATTTAGCTGTGAAAAATACACGCAAGGGGATGAACATACATGGAGTGTCCCAGGGAGGAAAACTAGGGCTCTCTGGAGAAACCAGTGATTCCATGTCTAAACTGGAGATGTACCTGGTCAAAGACTACTAAGGTTATATTGAAGGAATACAGGAGTCAATCTGAAGAAGCTTTCATTGGTGCTGAGTGAGAAAACTACCCACCAATAAGAATAATAAGCACTATGCTACATTGTAGAGAGGGCTATATGTGAATTTGTAACTCTAACAAAGCAGTAAAGAAAGCAAACTGGTCATCACTGGATGGTGATGGGAGACAACTCATTATTTTGAAAGCTGGTAAATGAAGCATCAAGCATTTAGATTGCCTTTTTGACTCAAACTATAAAACTGATAAATCAACTATTAGAGGCAGGTAGTTGTTTCTTTAGAGAAGTTTTCATCCGATAACAAATGAATTAAATAATCAGAAATGATTACTTGGCATTATTTGCATGAATTAATAGATCTAGGCACAATCAGACAATATATATTTAGTGATGAAAGAACAAGCTACCATCAGCGAAGGATTCTTACTGTAAAGCCTGAAATAAGTTTGATCAAACCTCTCTTAACAGTTACCAATTTACAGATAAACATAATAAACCACACCTTAGAACGTAATTAATAAAATTTAAACTATGGGAAATTTGCAGGACAAGTAGCCTAGTATCTTCTACACATATGTCACAAAGAAAAAAAAAATTAAACACAACTCTTACAAGAAACTTAAAGAAATACCAATTACATCACGTACATTCTATTTGAAGTATGATTGAAACATCACTCAAAAGCGACTGCAAGACTATATTGACCAGGAACTGCCAGAAATTTAAGCCGGATGCAGAAGAGGACACAGAACCAGGGGTATCGTTGCTGATGTCAGATCAACCTCGGCTGAAAGCAGAGAATACCAGAAAGATGTCTACCTGTGTTTCATTAACTATAGAAAAGCATTTGACTGTGGGTTTTAACAATTACAGCTAACACGGAGTGAAAATGGAATTCCAGAACACTTATTTGTGCTCTTAAGGAATCTGTATATGGATCAAGAGACAGTCATGCGAATAGAACAAAAGGGCACTGCATGGTTTAAAGTCAGGAAAGGTATGGGTTAGGGTTGTATCTTTTGCCATACTATTTCAATCTGTATGCTGAGCAACTAGTCCAAAAATCTGGATTATACAAAGAAGGTGGAGGTATCAGAATTGGAGGGTGACTCATTAACAGCCTGTTATGCAGACAACACCACCTTACTTGCTGAAAGTGGAGATTTGAAACACTTACTGATGAAGACCAAGAACCACAGCCTTCAGTATGGAATGTACATCAACATCAAGAAAACAAAAATCCTCACATCTGGGCCAGAAAGCAGCGTTGTCGTAAAAAGAGGAACGACTGAGGTTGTCAAGGATTTCATTTTACTGGGGTCCACAGTCAACGCTCATGGAAGCAGCAGTCAAGAAATGAAAAGACACATTGCATTGGGAAAATCTACTGCAAAGGACCTCTTTAAGGCATTGAAAAGTAAAGGTGTCACCTTGAAGACTAGAAGTGCATCTGACCCAAGCCGTGGTATTCTCAGTGTCGTCATAGGCATGTGAAAGATAGACACTGAACAAAGAAGACAGAAGAAGAATTGATGCCTTTGAATTGTGGTGTTGGAGAACAATGTGGAATGTACCATGGACTACAAAAAGAAAAAGCAGATCTATTCTGGAAGAAGTCAAACCAGAGTGCTCCTTGGAAGCAAAGATGATAAGACTGTGTCTTACGTGTTGTTAGGAGGGGCTGGTCCCTGGAGTAAGACATCATGCTTGGTTAGAGTGGAAGGTCGGAGAAAAAGAGGAAGACTCTTGATGAGATGGACTGATACAGTGGCCACAACACTAGATTTAAGCACAAAAATGATTGTGGACGGGGCACAAGACCACACAGTGTTTAATAATTCTATTGCTTGTAGTGTCGCTATGAATCAGAACAGAATTGATGGCACCTAATAATAACACCCTGACTAAAACAAATAAATACTACTAAAATTGCAAGCCTATTAGAAATTTGAATGCTGAGGATAGGTATTTGGGGTTATTTACTATTATTGATAAGTTTGATATGTTTAAAGCCAAGTGCCGTCTAGTCGGATCCCACTCATTCATGTGTTTATGTATCATAAATATAAATGTTCTTATCTATTGGAATATTCAAAGTTGAAATTACATGATACCTGACATTTTCTCCATGATAATATGGACAGAAGAAAATAACAGAGCTTAACAGGAGGCAAGGAAACCCTGGTGGTGTAGTAGTTAAGTGCTACACCTGTTAACCAAAAGGTTGGCAGTTCAAATCCACCAGGTGCTGCTTGGAACCTCTATGGGGCAGTTCTACTGTGACTTAGAAGGTTGTTATGAGTCAGAATCAACTCACCATCAGTGACTTTTGACTTTGACCATGAGGCAAACTTAGACTTGGATTGATTATTGATGTGTTGGATGACGAGTACAAAGATACTATTTATGTTATTTTGTTTAGGGGTCTGAATGCTTATCTAGTGTTACTATAACAGAAATACCACAAGGTGTCCACCTGTATTTCTGTTACATCAACACTAGATACCTAAGACAGTGAGGGAGAGATTTCCTACTTGGGGTTATCAGGATGACTGAGAACATGACATTGGACATTGGATAAATGACATCAGCAGCCATTTAACAGTCAGCGGTACTGGTAGCTGGAGGTGGGCGGGAGGAAACAGCACATATCACACAGGTTCATATGGACATTGCACTAGGGAACAGAGTGGGGGCAAAAAAAAAAAAAGAAAAACCAACACTGGAAATGTACAAGGCAGGCAGGAAAGTAGCAAGAGGAAGCAGTGGCATCTTGGTTCACATGGGAAGATGTGATTGGCACGTTTGAACAATTCCATGAGTTGGCAAGGCACAGAAATTTGCTATTTAGGGATAACAGGAAGCATATCTGTTCTTCAATGTTATGAATTGAGGAACGCCTTCAAAATACGTGCCCACTTGGTTAGGCCATGGTTTCCAGTATTGTATGGCTGTCTTCTATTTTATCATCTGATATAGTTTTCCCGTGCTTGTAAATCTAAATATCTGCCTGTGGTTAAAGAGGCAAGGTTAACTGTGATAAATATGAACAGAATGGCATGCAATACCCTAACTCAGGTCATAGTCCTGATTCTAAAGAAAAGTGAAATTTTCCTGGAATGTGGCCTACATTACTTTTTAACTTATAGGAGGTCAAATGAGAGAGGAGAGCAGAAAGAGAGGCACCTCTTACCTCCCAGAAAGGTGAGCTGGGAGCAGAGCACATCTTTGGACCCTGCAGCCCTGCACTAAGAGGCTCCTAGACTAACAGAAGATTGATGACAAGGATCTTCCCTAGAGGCAATACAGAGAGAAAACCTTCCCCTGGAACTGACAACCCAGAGTTTGAACTTCTATCTTCCTAAACTGTGAGAGAACAGATTTTTCTTTGTTAAAGCCGTAGCAATAAGATACTTGGATACTTTTATTTATCAAGAAGGTATTATTTGCAGGAGTAGAAAACTTGAAGGAGAACTTACAACTAGACACTATGATGTCCTCCAATTTTACCAGATGGTGGAGCAACACATGTTAGACCTTAATTTTAAGTCTTGCACTATGTAGGTACACCGCAGGTTCTAATGCTGAAGATAGGAAAAAAAGTATAATGAATATCATTCTTTTTCTGCAACATACCCTTAGACCCTATCTTAGTTTTCTAGTGCTTTTATAACAGAAATACCCCAAACTGATTGCTTTAACAACAAGAAAAGTATTTTCTCACAGTCTAGTATGTTAGAAGTTAAAATTCAGGTCATGAGCTCTAGGAGAAGTCTTTTTAGCTCTGTCTGTTCTGGAGAAAGATCCTTCTATACTTCTGGTAAATCATTCCCTGCACTAGGACCTTCTCCTCACAGAAATCTTGCATCCAAAGGATGTATTCTACTCTCAGTGCTTCTGTTTTTGCTGGTATTAGGTCCCCAGCTCTCCGCTAGCTTCCTTTTCCTTTTATCTCTTGTAAGATAAATGCTGGAGCAGGCCAAACCCCCAAGGAAACCCCGTTTACATCAAGGATGTAATGTGAATGTTTCCGTCAGCTAGGGCTGCTCTAACAGAAATACCACAAGTGGATGGGTTTAGCAAAGAAAAGTTTATTCTTACACGGTCTGGTAGGCTGGAAGTCCAAAATCAGGATGTCTGTTCCAGTGAAAGGCTTTCTCCCCTTCATTAGCTCTGGAGGAAAGTCCTTGAGTTGTATCAGTTTGTTCAGGGAGCATCTTAGTTCAGGAATCTCAGGTCTAAAGGATGCGCTCTACTTCCATTGCTCTTTTCTTGATGGTGTGAGGTTCCCAATTGTCTGCTTGCTTCCCTTTCCTTTTATCTCTTGCACGATGAAAGGATAAAGGGTGGTATAAGCCATATGACAGGGAAACTCTTTTAGAGTGAAATAGGAAGGTGATCTTACGAAGGGATTTACAGATCCACCTTAATCTACTAACATACAGCTAAGGAAAATCACAAAAAGGAGAATAATCATAAAATATTGGGAATCATGGCCCAGCGACACGGCTACACACATTTTTGGGGGGACACAGTTCAATCCATGACCGTGAGCAGGAGTGTAACATTCCAGCATTTAACCACAGACAGAGATGATGACTTGTAACACATGGAAAAAAAACACAAAATAGAGGACAGCAACACAACACTGGGAATCATAGCCTAACTAAATTATGCTATTGGTTGACTCGAAAATGACTTTAGGAAACCAGGCGCTCCTTGAATACTCTGGGGATCAGTTCTACCCTGGCCCCTAGGGTTGCCATGAATCGGATCCGACTCGACGGCACTTGGCTTGGCTTTGGCTTAGGAAAGCAGCTCCTTAAAAGCTCCAGGTTCTAAAGGACTTCTAAAGGCGGATGGCCTAAGCACGTCACCTCAGCTCCATGCATCCAGAAATCTGGATATTCAGGAGAATTAGCATGCTATCTCAAAAATGAGAGCCAAAGAACCCAATCGGACAAATTTGAAGGAAACTTTAGAAGTTGTTTTTATTTTTGCTTCAGTTTCAAATGTCTCATTTTACTCCCTAGGTTTTTGTCTTAAGAATCAAAATGTAAGTTTCCAAAGCAAAGCCTTTCTTTAAGAAAAGAAAAGGGATTTTAGTGAGGAGTAAACCAAACCAAACCCACTGCCATGGAGTCTATTCTGACTCATAGGGACCCCTTGGTCAAAGTAGAACTGCCCCGTAGAGTTTCCAAGGAGTATCTAGCAGATTTGAACTGCTGAGCTTTTGGTCAGCAGGCTTAGCACTTGACTACTATGACACCAGGGCTTCCTTCGTGGGGAGTAGGACAGCTTACAGAGCATGGTTGAGATTCACAGGGTAAGGAGGTTATTCACAACAGTATCATTATTATTATTATTTTGAGAACAAACAGAATGTGGACTTGGACTCCTAGTGACACAATGGTTAAGAGCTTGGCTGAGGAGCACATGTAGGATGTGGAACTCAAAATATAGTATTAAGACCAGACTTTATGGTCTGAAGGACTGGAGGGTTACCAGAAGACACGGCCCACAAACTCTCTGTTAACCCAAAACAGTACTTTCTGGAATCCAGGTCTTCAGACAAAGATTGCTTTCATAAATAAGCCATAAAATGATACTGGCGAAGACTGTACCTCATGACTTGGGCAGATACAGGAGACTAATCAGAAAGCTTCTTCTTGGAGGCAAGAGGGAATATCAGAGGGGTACAGGAGCTGATCAGATAGGCACGAGAAATAGGGGTTGGAGGGGAGGAGTATGTTATCTCAGTGTCAGAAGAATAAGTAGGGTCACGTGCAGAGAGGGTAAATTTTTGAATGAGAAACTGAGTGTAATTGTAGATTTTCACTTAAACACAATTAATAAAAGAAAAAAGTAGAGTTTGATTGGGAACCAAAATGTAATATCAGCAGCTCAAATCCATAGGTACCCTCCTTGGAAACTTTATAGGGTAGTTCTATTTTGTCTTATGGGGTCTCTGTGAGTGGGAATCAACTCACCAACAAAGGATTTAGCAAGTGACATAAGCTTAACGTAAGGCAATAAAAGGAAGTGTATGCAGAATGAGTGACTCAGGAAATCTGAAAATGAGCAATCTGCAGCAGTCTAGTTAGTGAGGCTTCCTGGTGAAGACTATGAACTTTGGTGCCAGTGTGCTGGAGTTTAAACTCTGGTCCCATAGCTTATTGTGCCTCATTTTTCTCATAATGAAAATGGGCTGATAATTTCACTTCCTTCAGAGAGTTGTTGTGGGACTAAGAGATGCATTATGTGTAAATGACTTAGAACAATGCCTAGATCAGAATAAGGCTTGACTAGTTATCAAGAAAAATTGGTAACAGAACATTAATTGGTAAATGTCTAGAAACACTGATGGATCCACAAAATCAGTAACAAATACAAGCCTGACTGAGGAAATAGTTGCTGTAAAAAGGACCTCATCATAGTTAGTAGGAATTCCCTTCCCCTTTCCCTACCAAAAAGTCACAGTACAATGTAATGTGAATACTGTACCAGGCATTAAATAGATGTATTAGTGAAAATATAGAACCAGAAGGAAATAATTACAAAAAGATTTGGCTTTACGTCAATTTTATGGATTGAATTATGTTCCCCCCCTAAAATATGTTTTGAAATTCTAACCCCTGTACCTATAAATATAATCCTGTTTGGAGATAGAGGTTTCTTTATGTTATGTTTGTGAGTTCATCCCAGGGTAGGGTGTGTACTACCTAGTGAATTCTGAGTTCTATAAGGGGCAGAATAAACACAAAGACCACACAGGGGAAAGCCAGATGCTAAGGAATGCTAAGAAATTCCAAGAAACCCACATTGCTAGTGAAAAGGAAAGATATCTTCTTAAAGCCACACCCTGAATTCAAATTTCTAGTATCTGGAATTGTGGAAAAAAAAAAAAAAAAGAGTATCTTCTTATTCACTAGTGGTATTTCTGGGACAGCAGCACTAAGTAACTAAAATAGCCATAATTCAAACCCTAACTGACTTGGTACATATATGACTATTTCTTGTTGACAGGAATTAGCTGAAAGTGACTTCAAAACTGGAAAAGCACTGTATCAGTTTTGACTGATCAAGTACACCACTCTCCAGCTTGGAAACAAAGGAATATGGGTATAGCAATAGTTTTTGCATCATTGGTCATTATTAGTATGTCGGCAACCATGAGATAGATCATTTCTATCCACATACTTCATGAATGCCAGTTTACAACAGAGTGAGAATAACCCACATGCCCATAGACACTTGTCTATCTAAGAATAAAACTCTGAGAGGCATGTAAGAAAATTAAGTGAAAATAAATTCTGCTCATAATCAAATAAAAATGCAACACATCCAAAGAATGTTCTTGTGTTGAATTTTTCCTCTAAACTTTAATTAACCGACTGGAATGATTTTCTAAGTGTTGCATTCAACTTTTTGAAATGAAAGATTCATTATTAAATGGGACATATGCATTTCATTTTAAAGCTGGAACACAGGAAATTGGCTTCGTTATTTACGATGAAAACAGACTGGATTTTAGAGTACCTTTTTATTTAGTATAAAAATACAGATCTTAACGAATTTTAAATTCTGACTGAGTGCCTAGAGTCATACACATACAAAGCAAAATGATGAAAAAGACATCATTATCTGAAAAATCTAGGTAATAGGATAAAACTCATGAAGTTGGCAGAATCTCAGTAGTACCAGTAAGCAGTAAAAACAAGCCACATGAAATGACTTCTTTTTTAGATGAATCAGCAATTATTAGTTCAGATTTTTTTGATAAACATTCTATTGGAATAAAAGGTTACAGAATATTTTACGGAGACATCTACAAGTTCATTGTTTGTTTCCCAACTGTGTCATCTACTGATAATCCCATCAAAGATATTCTTCATTTCTCATAGGGTTTTTAATTTCTAACATTGCCTTTTGATTCCTAAAATTTCCATAAGTCTTCTTACATTACCCATCTACTCTTGTATGTTGTCCACTTCTTCTGTTAGGCTATTAATCACAACAAAAACCAATAATCAAAAAATAAACACACTGTCGTTAAGTTATAGATGGTGTACATTTCTTGCCTGTAATTTCCAAGTTTCTGCCATAAATGAATCTGACTTTGATGTCTGGTTTCCTGCTTTGCATTACAATTTAGTCTTTTATCATGTCTTGTAATTTTTGCTAGAAACTGATTATAACATATCAGGTAAGAGAAACTGAGAAAAGCAAATCTTTAGTATGAAGTTCCATGTTTATCTGGTGAGGGCTTAGGGTGTGCCTAATATTTTCCATAGCTCAAGCCATCAGATGTTAAAATTTCCTCCAGTGTCCTTGGTTCTGTCTCCCCCTTTATCTCTGAGTGTCCCTAGAAGCTCCTTCTTACATACAATCTGAGTCTTTCAGTTCCTTTTGCCTGTTGTCCTTTTACTTCAGAGAGCCCTGTTATGTGCTGAAATGTGACATAGTGCTAAAATGCTGTGACTGGTAACCCAGAGGTTGGCAGTTCAAATCTGCCAGTCATTCCCCAGAAACTCTACTCTGTCCTGTAGGGTTTCTATGAGTCAGAATCAACTCAACCGTGTGAGGTTTGGTCTTTGCACTGTGTCATTCAAAAATGCTTCTCAGCTTTCTGCCCCAGTCTCTTGGATGAAACAGGGAGATTAGAGGGGGCAGAAATTAAATGTTTCCTTTAAGCACATGGTTCCCAAACAAACAGTTGTGTCAAGTCAATTCTGATTCATAGTAACCTTGTAGGAGAGACTAGAACTGCCTCACAGAGTTTCCAAGGAGTACCTGGTGGACTTGAACTACTGATCGTTGGATTAGCAGACCTAGCACTTAACCACTACCCCATCAGAGTTTCCCCGTATGGTCAGGCTCTGGTAAAACCAACATTTGAGCCATCAGCGTTCTGGTTAAAGCTGATCCCTTTAAGCACTGCACTGTGAGAGTTTCTTGAAAAATATAAACACACTCAAATAATTCTATCTCCATTGTGGTTATAATGATGGATTACCAGATGTCTGCAAGCCAGCTGCAAAGAAACAAAAATTCTGGCATACTGATTTGTACATAATATCACAAGTCATCCTCATTTTACTTCATTAATACTGAAAACTAAAATTCTACTTGTAGTATTCATAAGATCTCAGATATTTTATTTAATCTTATCTTTCCATTTCCAAACTTATAGTAATCTACTTTAAAGAAGGGCTGTGCGAAATAAAGAAATACACTATGTGAAAGAATCTAGGTTTACACTTCACAAAAAAGAAACACATAAACCTCTTTCATCCTTAAATAAATATTTGTGAGAGGCTCACAATCTCTTTTCTAAAACAGCTGTCATTTGTTATTGACATTATTGGCAGCTTAATTAAGAAGTCAGTTGGAGACGACAGTGAAGATGGCCTGTTTTCAATATGGGTCGATAACCTCAGAACAGGTATTGCTGGAGAAGGTTTAGGAAGAGGCTGGTCTGTGACAGGAGGATTACATAGAATTTCTAGAGGAAAATATCTTCTGCCTGCTCTGTATTATTTTATTTTATGTGTTACTCAAATCTACTGTGTACTTTAATGTCTAATTGTGTGTGTGTGTGTGTGTGTGTATGTGTGTGTGTGTGTGTATGTGTGTGTGTGTGTGTGTGTGTGTTTTATCTGCTAAAATATTCACAGAAATAATGGTATGCATAAACTGGATGATTGAATGACTACTACCGAAAAACTTGATAATTTAACTTGAACAGTACTGTATGTTGTAATATCCTTGGCGGTTTGCTGATAATATTCCAGTATCTTATAGGAATATTAGAATATTATCATATTACATATTCTAGCAATAAATCCACTGCCATCAAGCTGATTCTGATTCATAGGGTTCCTAAGGCTGGGAAATCTCTACAGAAGGAGATGGCTGTGGGTCTTCCTCCTACAGAGCTGCTGGTGGTTTCAAACCGACGACTTCAGGCCAGCAGTCAACTGCTTTTACCAACACCAAAAATAATGCTAAGGAAGAATTGATGATGTAAATCTGCTTTGAGTGGCACCAGATACATCAAGTTGACATCAGTCTTTATTAAGCAGTATGAGATTTCTTGGTATTCTTATAAAGAAACTCATTTCAATCAACAAGTGATAGAGTTCCAGGCAGAACTGCGCTGCACCCCAACTTGCATATATAGTCTACATCCCAGTATCAATAACACGATCACATTCCACCACAATTAGCAACTGCTACTAATAATAATGTTTGGTTAAGGCATTAGATGACTAAAGACAAACACCTTTCTAACTCCACATGGCATTTTTCAAAAGTGAAAATTTCACTAGAGAACAGTGAAGTACCTGTTCTGAGATTATCTACTGTTACTGAAAACATACCACCTGCACTGTCATCTCCAACTGACTTCTTAATTAAGTTGGCAGTGCCGTCAATAACAAATGACAATTGCTTTAGAAATGAGATGGTAAGCCTCACACAAGTACTTATTGAAGGATGAAAGAGGTTAATGGGCCTATTTTTTGTGAAGCGTAAATCTAGATTCTTTCACACATTATATTCCTTTATTTCTCACAGCCCTTTCTCTAAAGCAGATTATTGTAAGTATGAAAATGGAAAGACAAGATTAAATAAAATATCTGAGATCTTATGAATCCTACAACTAGAATTTTAATTTTCTGTTTTGTCAAAGATAGCAGTTTCAATATTATGATTTCAACATTATTTTAGATAACATGGTGAAGAATGGTCTTGTATATATTGTCCATATACACTCTGTTTATTGAGCATAAGAAATTTGATATTTATAACAAAAAGTTTGTGAAGAAACTTGAAATTCAGTTAAAATAATTTGGATTCATTTCTGTATACAAGAAAAAATATTGCAAGTACATAGAAATTAAGTACATTTTACATGAAATAATACATTATCACTATATTTAAACATAAATGTGACATTTATGAGAATTCTTCTGTTTCATACCAAGAAACAATATATAAAAATGTGTATGTGTATATATACTACAAAAAAACAAAAACTCACTACAGTTTAGTTGGGTCTGACTCATGGTGACTCTTAGCCATGACAAAGAAATTGACAAGTTCTACCTCCCAAAAGCAATGATTAAAACTGGGCTAAATTCTCAGAATTCAAAAGCACAAATTTGTTGCATTCTAGTTGGTTCCAACTCATGGTGAGCTCTTACGTTAGAGAACAGAACTGCTCCACAGTGTTGTCTTTAAGGAAGCAGATTTCCAGGGCCTCCTTCCTTCTTCTGGGTGAGTGCAAACCACTAACCTCTTGTTTCATCTTTTCCTCTTCTTCAGCTTAGTTATATTGATCGATTTTATTTTTTCTCATATGTGTTTTGGCAGTGCACATGCTGTGGGTGAACCATACCAACTCATTTCACTATGGTGCTCAGAAGATTATCCATAAATTTTTTTTATATTACATGGTTGGAGTCAAAATGTTTGCCTGGATAAATACCAGCATTTGATTTTTAAATATCTTCATTTATAAATTGTTGTGTCACATAAGGTGGTTTAAAAATTGCCAGAATGTAATTTTCTATCTTCCAAATATGCATATTCTAGAACATACACATAGATTCTCTCTCTGTCTCTCTCAAGTCTTTAAAATTTGTCTGGCCAATTTGAACCAACTGAAAAAGACAGACATCCAAATAACGAGTATGCCACTCCTAAGAAGGATTTCATTGGCTCTTGGCTGCCACTTAATGGGATGTGTGGTTTTCAGAGATACTTGAACGTTTCTTGAATCATGGTCAAGGAAGACTTACAAAAACAACATGGACATTTAATACATTAATTTAAGTAGTTATTTATACACATATGGCAGGCTTCTGCTAAAATTCACCATTAGTAAAACTATTTACTTCCCTGTGGACAGGAGGACAGAAAACATAAAAAGCATGTACTTAATAACATTCCCTCTCCGCTGCATTTGAGCATTTTGGAAAAAGAGTATCTCAAAATGGCAAGTAAGGTTTCATGATTACCCTTCTTCAGGTCATCAGTGCCATCCATACATATTGTCGTAGACCCGTATTGATGAGTAATGTTGGGGGCCATCAACTCAGTTCTAACTCACAGTGACACTAAGTCCAGCAAAACAGATCACTGCCTTGTCCTGCATAATCTTCACTCACAATCTTTGCTATGTTTAAACCCCCTGTGGTGGCCTCAGTGTCAGTTCATCTCAGTGAAGGTCTCCTTTATTAATACGCATCTTCAGTCTATTTGGTGATTTTCCCTACCTCCTCCTCTCATCAAACCATCAACTCATAACCATCAAACAATGTCAAACATACAGTTGGTACTGATTGAGCACGTGATAAGTTGACAGTTACCATTACCCAAGACAATAATCCCATACGCCATGTTGTATAGTGGGGGAAATAAAAAAGGTAGTCTAGAAAATTCATATGTCCAACCATGGGGCAAATTCATTGATTATTTTATAGTTTATGGCCACTATGTTGAAACTGGAAGATACTTTTCTTCATGTTTTTCTCTCTTTTGTTGAATGAAAAATGGCAGTGGTAGTTTCAAAGATAGTTACTTAGGGTTGTAGAGAAGATTTATCAGATAATTGTGTGTGCCTCTGTTGGTACACAGCATGTCAAACACTTAGTAATTATCTGCTAAATCCCAATAATAGTCAATTATCTTTGGTAGCTAGGATTGAAAAGTATCTACCAAAGAGTAAAATTCTATTCTAAGATAAAGTGTTTGGTTAAGCATGTGTGTGTGTGTGTGAAAGTATGCTTTTATCTTTAACCACAAACACAAGAGAACCCAATGTAAAATTTTCTGGGATGACTTGTACTTGAAATGGGAGGCTGAAGTGAGCATCTGAGCAACTTTTAGGGGGGCAAAGCTGGAGTGGGCTCCACAAGCACTCCAGTCCAGCAGGTCCTTATAGAAAGCTGTTTCCCTCTTCCACTTGTCCTCTGATAATGAGAGGCTCTATAGATTTTAGCCCATCTTGAATTCTTGGTAATGTACACTGAGACAAACCAGAGAAATCAAAATCAGTAGACGAGGACAAAATTTTGCTTGAACCTCAAATAGTAGTCTAATTCAAGTTAAAGGCCAAATTAAACTATGATGAAGTCATTAGGAGATTGCCTTGAAGCAGCCTTCAGTTTCCTGGTTTGCTTGTATTGGTTGCCTGGGACATGATGCAGGTGAAGGACTAGTTCAGGCCTAGCAGGCCAATATACATTTACACACAAGCATGCATTCTAGGAGTGCCATTACAATTTGTTTTTCTTTGTCAATGGGAGCTTAAGAAATAAAAGTAAGGTGAAAAATCAGTGTGAGAAAAAAAAAAATCTATAGTTTTATCGGAAACTCTGGTGATGTAGTGGCAAAGTGCTATGGCTGCTAACCAAAAGACTGGTAGTTCAAATCCACCAGGTGCTCCTTGCAAACTCTATGGAGCAGTTCTGTTTTGTCCTGTAGGGTCACTCTGAGTCAGAGTCAACTAGAAAGAAGTGGGGTTTGTTGTTGTTGTTACGGATTCATTGCAAAAATTCCTTCTCTTAATTGCTGCCAATACATAGTCCTATAATTAATTATCTGACTTCATCTTTAGGTTATGCATAACTCTGTACTTCACTGCTTATTTCTTATTTTTGCTCATTACAAGAAAAAAACAGAAATAAGTCTACCCCTGAAACCTCTACTACTTCCAGGGCCAAGAAAAGAGCAGCATGACTGTTCAGACTAGCCAATATTGGATGCTCAGCTCTTGTGCGAGTTTGTGCGCGTGTGCATGTGTGATACACATGTATATATATATATGTTTTCAAGACAGTGTTTTATATCAGAAGAAATTTTAACAAACTGGCATCCTTGCTGTAGTTTCTTTTATTATTGTTTGATGATCTATTATACCTGTTACTTTAGGATCCAGGCGTGACTTGCTAACAGCTGACCTCTGGCTATCTGTACCCTCTCTGACTTAGCTTGCTTTCTTTGGACCAAAAGCATATGCATTATTGTTTATATTCTCTCTTTCAGGAAGTTCTTGGGTGTTTCATGAAAGATTATTTCTACAAGCCTGGTTCGGATACTGTATCTTATATCAGTATCCTGCATTGAACAGAAATCTTGAACAGAGATTTAAGTTTCTACAGATGACACAAGTATGATCCAGGTTTCCTAAATTTATAAGACCAGACTATCTACAACTCTATAATTACAAAAATAGATGAAAAAAATAAAATGATAGTTTAATTTTGAGAGTTTTCTCAGTTACTTGTATATTATTTAGTGTTCGAAGTATATTTTCTCATTTTAAATGTTTACAACAAACTGGGAGGAAACCAAACCAAAACAAACGAAAAAAGCAAACTTGTTGCCATGTAGTTGATTCCAACTAATAGCAGCCCTGTAGAACAGAGTGGAATTGTCCCACAGAGTTGCTGAGAAACGCCTGGCGGATTTGAATGGATGAAATTCTAGTTAACAAGAGACACAGAAAGAATAAACAATTTTATTAAATTTACATGGCTAGTGTGGAAGGGACTTAAAATTCCAACTGAGCAATATAAAGCCAGAGACTAAACTTAACCAATAGAGTATACTATTGCAGGGTGATCTTAACGAAATTACTGGCCTATCAAATTTAGACTTAATTGAAAAACTAATCTGGACTTGCAAGAGATTGTTTAATGTAAATAAGTTTTTTCACACCACAAACCTCCATAACTTAAAAAAATTAGAAAAATGTACAGTTTAGAAATGAGACATTTATGCACAAAATCCTCAGCCTGTTGAATGTTGACAAGAAGTTGATCCAGACTCATAGTGACCCTGTAAACAGAGTAGAACTGCCCCACAGACTTTCCAAGGAACACCTGGTGGATTTGAAATCACTGCAGCACTAGTATTTCCGTATTTATGCACATGCGTATAATTTCAACAAGTTTAAAAGCATAGTTCATAAAATCCATAAAAATTCTGCTAATAACATTATCAAGAAAATTATACCCTTCAAAAAGATATATTCAAGTTCTGCTTCCTGTTCATCTAAATATGACCCTGTTTGGAAAAAGTGTTTTTCCTATGTTAATGATGTCATAGGAAGTTAGGGTGATGCCTAGAGCTCATCCTGGGTAGTGTCTTATGAAGGGGACTGAGCACAATACAGAGAGACACACACAGGGGGAAGGCACCGTGTGAGGATCTTTGTAGAAGCCGGGAAATGCCAGAAACACCAAAAAATGCCTGGGCAAGGAGATGTTCCTGGTTGGTACAAATGGTTAAATCTCTCAGCTTCTGACCAAAAGTCTGATAGTTCAAACCTATTCAGAATGCCTTTGGAAAAATCCCTGGTGGTGTACCTCAAAATACCAGTCAGTAAAACGTTATGGAGCACCATTCTACTCTGACATGTAGAGGGCTATTATGAGGTGGAATTGAATCACTGGCAACTGTTTTTGCATTGTTTTCTTTAATGACAAAGAAGGTCTCTCTTAGAGCTAAGGTCTTGATTTGGATTTCTAGTCTTCAAAAATGTTCTGCAGGAAATTTTTGTTTCTTTCATCACCCCCTTCTGATAACTTTGTTCAATAGCACTAGAAATTACATTTATAAGATATTCTTTAATAAAATAAAAGTCTTTGACTTTTGTAATCCCTATTATAATTCATGGAGAAACACAGGTATTCTTGAAAATAAATAAATTAGAAAAAAACAAGACCCTATCAATTTACTTTCAGGGAAAGTCATTTTAGTTGACATTACTATTTGTAAAAATATTTCATATGGTGTATTTCCCTATCGTTTTAATAAAGTACAAGTATTTCAGTCTTGCTAATCAAGTTAGTTATAAGACTAACTGACTAATCACCCATTTTCCAGAAAGCTGTGTAAGCTACTACATTCCCTTTTCTTAATTTAGCTGGGGAAACACTGAATATCACAATTTGTAATACTTCACAAAAACATGTAATATAATTGTTTCTCCAGTTATATAAAACTGTATGTTCCACAGTTCCAAAGCTGAGAGCTACTGTGATGTTTAGTGTTGTGTACAGACAATAGTATTCCATACTAGTATGCCAAAGCAATTGAGCCTTTGCTTACAGATGTCTTACTCATGTAAAGTGATCATTTTGTGTTACGCTAAAATGTGATATAATGTTGCTTCTTCTTCAGGTTTACCTGTTTTCAGGAATAAAATATTTTTAAAAACTATTGGGGGCGGAGTCAAGTTGGCAGACTAAGCCCACGTCTCCTTATATCCCTCTGGAAACCAAGACCTGAATTGACAATCTAACAGAGCCTTCTGATCACCTAATCAGCCTCAGGACACGGCACAGAGCTGTTAATTGGGACTTCATACCACTCAGCGAAAAACCTCCTCTCTTTGACTGACTCCCGCTCCTGGCTAGCCCCGGCTCTCACGGACGGAAGGTAAACGCACCAGTTTGACTTTTTTTTCCTCTGTCTCGGCTGACAGGCGGAGCTGGGCCTTGCCTGGCAGATGGACTCAGACGCCCTGCTGGGGGGATAGCAGGCGAAATTCCCATATTCTGAGAGCCAGGCTCGGGACTCTGTTAATCTAGCCACGTTAAGCCTTTCATTTTGTAGCTGCCTCAGCGGGGTTTGTGCAGAGCTCCGCAGTCAGGGTGCGGGACGCCATGTTGGTACCGAGATTTTAGCGGGACCTCGTTCTTAGCCTGGGAGCCAGCGCCTGCAAATGGGACAGCGCTTCTCCGACAGAAAAGTAGTGATTTTGCACAGTGCTGCCTACATTGGGGGCCCTGCAACAGAAGCAGAGAAATTACTACCTCTCGGCACCTTTAGCCCCTCTGTCTGCTGCCTATGTGGAGGATGCCATCTTGGATACGGTGGCCGCAGCTGGACCTAATTCTTAGCTTGGGAGCCAGAGTCTGCCCACAGGAGAGCACTTTTCTATCACAAAACCAGTACTCGACGCAGTGTTGGCTAAGGCTAGGCCCTGTCAACAGAGGCCAACAGGGCAGTAGCGTTGCTGTATTCTGAACTAGTTTGTTATCATCTGGGGTTGGATATAGTGGCGCTTATTTTGTCAGATGAGAAGAGGGACCTCTACACCAGGAAACCTAACTGACTTGTGAACTGGTCAGATACCTTTTGCTTTACACTTGAAGACAGCCTAGAGAAACATTTGCAGTCCATCCTCACAGTACCTCTTCCAGCCTCTATATACTCACATGGGACCCAAAAAGCTACAGACAATTGTGGCACACAAGCAATCACTCACGGCTTCAGAAGGCTCCCAAACAAAGCAACCAAGGAGTTTTCCAGATGAAGAAACTTTTATGAAAGCATCAGGAGGTGAATACAAATTGTTTATATACAGAGCCCTTCTAGACCCTATACAAAACGCGCCAGAACAAAATGAAAAATTAAGCAAGTTGTTCGATCTGATGGAACACCAGTACTCTGAAATCCAGCAGATTAAGAACAAAATCAAAGACATAGAAACTTCCATGCAAAGCCAAGTAAACAGAATGGAACAAATAGAAAAAAGAATTTCTGACTTGGAAGACAGAGCTACTGATGCCAGCGTCTATGAGCAGAAATCAGAAAAAAGAAACAAGAAAAATGAAGAAACATTAAGAAGCATGTGGGACTCTATTCAGAGGAACAACCTTGGATTAATTGGAGTCCTTGAACAGGGTGAGACATCTGAGAACACAGAGAGTATTGTTGCTGAGCTGCCGAAAGAAAACTTCCCAGAAATCATGAAGGAAGAGAATATAGACATCTCAGATGCATATCGTTTGCCACCCAATATAGATCTCAAAAGAAAGACTCCAAGACATATTATAATCAAGCTTAACAGAATGAAACACAAGCAGCAACTCTTAAAGGAAGCAAGACTCAAGGCAAAGCTAACATTCAGAGGGAAACCCTGTAGGCTCTCTTCAGATTTGTCAGCAGAAACCATGCTGGAATGCAGACAGTGGCATGACACATTCAAAGTCTTGAAAAAGAAGAACTTCCAACCAAGAATTATATATCCTGAAAAACTATCTTTCAAATATGAAAATGAAATTAAGACATTCCCAGATAAACAGAAACTCAGAGACTTTGTAAAAACCAAACCCAACCTACAAGAAATACTGAAAGAAGTTCTTGGCTTTGGCTTAGAAGAACAAAACCACTAACATTATATATTAGAACGACACACTACTCAATACTCATTTAGCGGAGGCCCCAAAGTAATTCACAGCTTTGATATGGAAAGAAGCAAGCCAGTGATCATCACGAAAACTATGGTGTCTTCATAATAAAAAGAGGGATGTACTACAGTCTTTATAGTTCTTCCAGATGGAGAGGAAGATGACAAGACTGGTACTAATTAAAATTGGGTTTATAAATATTTATAAATATTAAGGGGTTCATAGGGGCAGCTGTAAAGCACCACAAAGATGTATCATACCATTTCAAGAAATCTAACACACGAGTCTCAACAACTATAAAACCAGCTCTGCAAAAGGGAGAAAAATCAACTCACAAAAAAGAATGTCCCAGAACAGACTAATAAGAACAACAGAGAAAACATCAACATAAAAATAAACATATCAGAAGGGCAGCAGTGAACACATACCTATCAATAATTACATTGAATATGAATGGACTGAATGCTCCAGTAAAGCGACACCAAGTGTCATCTTGGATCAAAAGACACGACCCATCCACATGTTGTGTACAAGAAACTCATTTGAGACCTAAAGACAGGAACAAACTGAAAATTAAAGGGTGGAAGAATATATATCAAGCTAACAATGAACAAAGCAGAGCAGGGGTGGCAATTCTAATCTCAGACAAAATCAATTTTATGTCAAATCCACTATCATGGACAAAGATGGACACTATTTATTGCTGAAAGGTTCAGTACACAAGCAAGACTTAACTATATTAAATATTTATGCACCTAATGTCAGAGCACCTATATATGTCGAAGAAACACTGACTAAACTCAAAAGAGAGTTAGATGACTCCACAATAATAGTGGCAGACTTTAACAATCCACTGTAATCACTAGACAGATCATCTAGAAAAAAGCTCAGTAAAGATACAGAAGACCTCGTAGACACAATTAACCAACTAAACCTCATTGATATATACAGAATTTTCCGCCCATCAGCAGACAACTACACCTTCTTCTCCAGAGCACATGGAACATTCTCCAGAATTGAACACGTGATAGGCCATAATGCAATGCTCAACAAAATCCATACCATGGAATTACTGCAAAGCATCTTCTCAGATCATAAAGCCATCAAAGTTGAAATTAATAGCAGAAAAAACATAGAGAGAAAGTGGAACTCTTGGAAACTGAACAACATCTTGCTCAAAAAAACATGGGTTATAGAGGAAATCAAGGATGAATTAAAGAAATTCATGGCTTCCAATGAGAACGAAAACACTTCCTACCAGAATCTATGGGATACAGCCAAAGCAGTGCTCAGAGGTCTGTTTATCTCCATAAATGCACACATCGGGAAGGAAGAAAGAAACCAAATCAAGGAACTAACTCTTCAGCTTGATCAAGTAGAAAGAGAACAACAGAGGAACCCCTTGGGCACCAGAAGAAATGAGATCATAAAGATTAGAGCAGAGCTAAATGAATTAGAGAATAGAAAAACAATAGAAAAAATTGAAAAGACCAAAAACTGGTTTTTTGAAAAGATCAACAAAATTGATAAACCACTGGCTAAACTTACTAAAGAAAAGCAGGAAAGGAAACAAACAAGCCAAATTAGAAATGAGAGGGGAGTTGACACCACAGATGCAACAGAAATCAAAAATATCATAACAGAATACTATGAAAGACTGTACTCTAACAAATTTGAAAACCTAGGGGACATAGACCAATTCCTTGACTCATGTCACCTACCCAAATTATCACAACGTGAAGCAGAACAACTTAATAAACCCATCACAAAGGAAGAGATTGAAAAGGTCATCAAAACACTGCCAACCAAAAAAAAGTCTGGGCCCAGATGGCTTCACGGCAGAATTCTACCAAGCATTTAGAGAAGAGTTATCTCCAATACTACTAAGACTATTTCACAGTATAGAAAGGGATGGAGTACTCCGAAACTCATTCTATGAAACCAGCATAACCCTGATACCTAAGCCCGGGAAAGATCCAACAAAGACAGAGAACTACAGACCGATATCACTCATGAACCTAGATGCAAAAATCTTCAACAAAATTCTTACCAATAGAATACAACAACATATCAAGAAAACAATCCATCATGACGAAGTGGGATTCATACCAGAGATGCAAGGCTGGTTCAACATCAGGAAAACAATTAATGCGATTAACCACATAAATAACACAAAAGACAAGGATCACCTGATTTTGTCCATTGATTCCGAAAAGGCATTTGATAAAGTCCAACACCCATTCATGCTAAAAACTCTTAGCAAAATGGGCATAGACGGCAAATTCCTCAACACAGTAAGGGCCATTTATACAAAGCGAATTGCCCACATCATCCTGAATGGAGAGATGCTGAAAGACTTTCCCTTGAGATCAGGAACTAGACAAGGATGCCCACTGTCACCTCTCCTATTCAACATTGTGCTAGAAGTTCTAGCCAGAGTAATTAGACAAGATGAAGAAATAAAGAGCATCTGCATTGGCAAAGAAGAAGTTAAAATCTCGCTGTTCACAGATGATATGATTGTATATGCAGAGAAACCCAAGGAATCTGTAAGTAAGCTACTCAAACTGATAGAAGAGTTCAGTAAAGTCTCAGGATACAAGATAAACATAAGGAAATCAGTAGGATTCCTTTATACCAACAATGAGACTGTTAAGGAGGAAATTATCAAATCAATACCATTTATGATAGCCCCTAAGAAGATAAAGTACCTAGGAATTAATCTAACCAGAGAAACAATAGACCTTTACAAAGAGAACTACAAGCCCTTACTACAAGAAACTAAGAGAGACTTAGATAAATGGAAAAACCTACCCTGCTCATGGATAGGAAGACCTAACATTGTGAAAATGTCTATTTTATCCAAAGCAATCTATTTATATAATGCAATCCCAATACAAGTTCCAGCATCATTTTTTAATGAGATGGAGAAACAAATCACCAATTTTGTTTGGAAAGGGAAGAAGCCCCGGATAAGTAAGGTACTACTAAAGAAGAAGAACACACTGGGAGGCCTCTCATTACCCGACCTTAAAACATACTATACTGCCACAGTGGTCAAAACAGCCTGGTACTGGTACAAGAACAGACAGATCGATCAATGGAACAGAATTGAGACCCCAGAGATGCCATCATCTGCCTATGAACAGCTGATATTCGACAAAGGCCCTAAGACATTAAAGTGGGGTAAAAACAGTCTCTTCAACAAATGGTGCTGGTAAAATTGGTTATCTATCTGCAATAAACTGAATCAAGATTCATATCTTACACCTTACACAAAAACCAACTCCAGCTGGATAAAAGACCTAAATATCAAACTTAAAACAATAAAGCTCATCCAAGAAAAGGTAGGAACAACAATGAAAGTCTTAATACACAATGAGGACAGACTCCAAAATCTGTCAAAGAAACCTCAATCAACAGAAGAGAAAATAGATAAATGGGAACTATTAAGAATCAAACACTTTTGCTCATCCAAAGACTTTATTAATAGAATTAAAAGAACACCCACAGAATGGGAAAAAATATTTGGCAACTCTTTGTCAGACCAATGCCTGATCTCCATAATCTGTAAGATACTACAAAATATCAATAAGAAGAAGATAAATCATCCAATTAAGTGATGGGCAAAGGAGATGGACAGACATTTGACTAAAGAGGAGATCCAGGCAGCCAAAAAACACTTGCAGACATGTTCACGATCTTTAGTTATTAAAGAAATTCAAATCAAGACAACAATGAGGTACCATCTCACCCCAACAAGGTTGGCCATGATCCAGAAAACACAAAACAACCAATGCTGGAGAGGCTGTGGAGAAAGTGGAACCCTCCTACACTGTTGGTGGGGTTGCAAAATGGTCCAGCCTCTTTGGAAGGCAATCTGGCACTTCCTTAAAAAAATGGATATTGATACACCCTTTGACCCAGTAATTCTACTACTTGGAATATGTCCTACAGAATCAAGGCCTTTCACACCAACGGACACATGCACCAGAATGTTTATCGTAGCACAGTCCACGATAGCAAAAAGATGGAATCAACCCAGATGCCCAACAATAGGAGAATGGATGGGTAAACTATGGTACATATACTCAATGGAGCACTACGCAATGATAAAGAATAACAATGATTCCAGGAAACATCTCCTAACCTGGTTTCAACTGGAAGACATTATGTTGAGTGAAAGTAGTCAGCGACAAAGGGACGAATACTGTAGGAGACCTCTATGATAAGATCTCAAAAACAGACTTGTGTATAGAAGAAAATACTCTTTGACAGCTGCAAGGGAGGGTAGGGAGGGAGGAGAAGGGTGGAGGGTTTAGTTTAGATAGTTGCTAGAAATCTAGTTGGGAGAAAGCAGTGATAGCACACATTAGAAACAGGAACAACATTAAGTGGACTTCAGAATAACTTGAGTACTCCTTCCATCTTAACTCATTACTGCAAGGATAGAGTAGCTGCGGCAGGGGGTGAGGGACCATGCTCTTAGGCAAATTCCAGGCCAATTGGCACAACTAGCGTTTTGCTAAGAGAGCTCTCTGCACCCCACATTTGTGAGTGGCGTCTGGAGTCTTAAAAGCTGCCAAGCTGCCATCCGAGGACACAGCAAATGGTCCGAAACTCAGCAGGAATGGATGCTCACTGAGGACCAAAATGACATGCGGTAAAGATAACCGAGAAGACAGAAAGACCCACAAGAGTGGGTGCCTACATCGACTTGGGACTGGAAGAACCGGATGGTGCCTGCCCACCACCAGCGATAGCCACGATGGAGGTCACAGAGAGGAGTCTCACTGGCAACACAAGGATAAAAAGGGGTGCATCCTGAGATCTCCACTAAAAGACCTCAATTGATGGTCCAGCGGTTTGGGGGTTCCTCTGAGAGCATGGCCTCCGGCCCTGATGCTGCCCTTTCCCATAAATTATAACAAAGGTCCACTGTTTGGACAGGAATGGATTGGACTTGGCAATGCAGAGTGACCATATATTGGAAGCACTTTATAGTTCTATACATCTATAGGATATCATCTTGCTGACCTCTGGCTGGAGGAAGGGGAGTAGATGGAGAGGAGGGGAAAGGAGGCTGTTGGGAGGATGAGACATGTATGGAGCAGAGAGGAATAGTGTTCAGTCACCGGACAGGGAGAGCAGTGGAAGCTGCATGTAGGTGGGCATGTAAATTTATACGTGAATGTATATTTTCACTCAGTCATGTTAAATAAAAATTAAAAAAAAAAACTATTGACATTATATAAGCCAATAAATAAATAAATAATATATTTCTTCCTTAGAAAAGCCATGCAAAACAATCTAGTCAATATATAGAACACAAAACAGAAAAATCTAACATCCTGCATTTGAGTAGATCAACTATCCCCATATTAGTATCTATGAGGTACTTAGAAAGATAATTTGTGAATTTTCACACGCTGTTCTGCTGAACAGCATGACAGTAGAGCTTTATTTCATCGATGCTGGAATTTAAATCACCTTTGAAACGGAATGAGTCTGTTATATGTGTTTTGAGAGAGAGGAAGGGGTGCAACAGAAGAGGAAAGGTTTTCAACAACATTTAGCTTCTCTCACCGTCAGTAATTCCAGTGCTTTCAAAGTGAAATCTAACTTAAAAGTGTTAAACTTCTAATTTCTGGTATTTTCAGAAAAATGTGCTCAGCTTTTAGAAAGTTTTATTTTAAATGGGGGGCAATTATCAGGTTAATATAATCTACATTAAAAATAGAGTTTTGTCTTTTTGTAACAGTCTAATAATTTTAAAGTATTTTTTACCTGTTGTTTGAATCACTGTTATGACATATTCTACATATAAAGCTATGAAAATGACTGTTTTGACTAGTTTGATTCCATAGCTAACTCAGGTGAAGAACTAAACCACTGGGAGACAATAACCTGAGTTAAACCGATTATTTCATCTTTACATTTCTAAAGAGTTAACTGGTTTGGCTTTATCCACAGTTGTTTTGCTGTCAGATAATTGGCTTTTCTTCTTCTTCTTCTCAATCTGAGAAGGTAAGAAAACAGTATAAATGGCATTTTTTTACTCCTTTGTCAAAAGGAGTTTGGTTACAGAAAGAAATAGTACATGTCAGTGTGTTTTGTAGCATTCCCAGTGGGCACCTGCTAAATAACATGAGTATGGCAGTTTGAAAGATACATGAACACAGAAATTCACAAGTATATATTTAAAGAAACACATACTTGACCTACAACTGGATCTCCAAATAGTGACTCTGCACTTGAGTATGTAATGTATATAATAACTCTTATTATCTAATTGTGCTTATAAAATGGATGAGTCTGAAATGCAAAGTTCTCAAGTTTCGCAATTGATAGAAATGAAAGTAGTTTAAAGCTGCCTGTTTTTGTTAGTTTGAAAATATGCAAAGAAGAAAGGCCATTCAATCTACTCATTTTTATTTACGCCTTTTCCAGATGGGAACGTAACTACTCATTATAAATTCATTTCCATTTTTCAACCCTTTGATTTTTCATCTTCACTTTTGAAAGTTGATGCCTAAATACTGCAAATTTAGTTTTTACCATTGTAGCTAATCCCAGCACAAGGTGCTATAAATTTCAAATATTCAACAGTGAAGTATTGTTATCAAGTTATTGCCTTTTGCAATTTACCCTGAGGTTGTTAATGATACCCAGCTCGGGAATTTCATAATTAATTCAAATAATAATTTAAGGATGAAGTAATAATTACGTTTTATACATCTGCACATTTCACAGTGAATTGGAAAAGACATTACAATTTCTTGCATTGTTAAATGAAATTGCTCTTCCTTTTTGTGTAAGGAAATATGCACATCATTTATCAAGGAAGTGGTATGCAGTTTTTATAAGCAGAAAAGTTTTCCAGATAGTGTTCTTGTTTGGGGGCAGAGATAACTCTTTTAGATAGGCTATTCTTAACACACCAAAATAAATGGGTTCACTGGTTGGAATTAAGCATACGCCATAACTAGAACATCAAATGAAAATGGAGAATATTCAGACATTTTTATTTATTTCTTTTAATTTGAAATCTGAGCTATACTGAGTCAGATTGTTCTTAACAGTTAATATTCTTCATGATCAGTAAAATAAATTATTTTACATTTATTGAAATACTTAATCCAAAAATTATTGAGTACTTCTTAAATAAAATGTTATTTCTTACTTGCCTATGGTTTAATAATTCTGCATTTGTTTCTATATTTAACATGGAACCCTAGCATGTATCTCTCTGCTTACCATTGTTTGCAATCTTATTTCCAGCCGATGTCTTAAAATATGGTCTATATTTGGTGTCTTTACTTTCTGCATTCACTCTTCAACTTATTCCAAATGGAAAATAAGGGGGAGGGTGCAACAACAAAACTTCAAAAAGAAACTTTCACGTAGATCAAAAGGTGATAGGGTCATCATGCTAAAGACTGGATAACGTTGAACTGTGTGTTGATGCTGTTTGGAGAGAACAACTGTAGTAAGCAGGCTGCTCAAGGAACAGGTCTGGGAATTAGAAATATGATATACTCTTTACCTGCTTTAGTTCCCTGAAATTATAAAGGAATTTCCTTCCCAAATTTTCTTTTTTTGTTTTTCCTTTTCAAATTTAAATTATCTAGAGTAGGAACAAATATAAATTACCAAAATTTTGAAGTTTGTTTGGTTGTTAGCTTTCCCCTCTGAAGTTTGACTCCGGGGCCCTGTGCCTTGCCCAAATCAGCAATATAACTTATAAACAAAAAAGCAAAACCACACCAAGTGCCACTGAATCGATTCCAATTCATAGCGACCCTATAGGATGGAGTAGAACCGCCCTGTAGAATTTCCAAGGAGCACCTGGGAGATTTGAACTGCTGATCTTCTGGTTAGCAGCTGTAGTACTTTTCCACTACACCACCAGGGTTTCCACATAGGTCTTTAGAAAAACAAAGCCAAACACATTGTTGTCAAGTTAATTTCGACTCAAAGCAACCTTATAGGACAGATCTCAGGGGATTTCTAAGTCTGTAAATCTTTATGGAGGCAGACTGTCATGTTGTAAGCATAGTTACTATTTTGGAGAATGATTAATCATTAGTTATTAGCACTGCAATTACTGGTTAAAGTCTTTAAGGTACAAATTCTTTCCACATGATTATTAACAAAAGAATTGGTGGTTCAAATCCACCCAGCAGTGCTGTTAAAGAGGAGCTTGATAATTTACTTCCATAGCATTAAAACCCCAAATCCAAATCTATGGCCATCAAGTCAGTTCTGAGTCACAGCAACTCTAAAACACAGAGTACAGCCCCTATGAGATTTGCAAGACTATAAATCTTTATGACCTTCATGTGTCTGTTAATTTGCTGTACTGTGGGGGCTGGTGTGTTGCTGTGATTTTGAAAGCTGTGCCACTGGTATTTAGATATTAGCAGAATCATACATAACAGACAGGTTTCAGCTGAGCTTCCAGACTAAGACAGTCAACTTGTGAATGAAATTAGCCAATGCACAGTGGTACATTGTCTGATACAGTGCTGGAAGACGAGACCCCACCCCCCCCCACCATGGTTGAAGGCACTGAAAAGATGCATGGGAAGAGCTGCCTCCTGAAAGTAGAGTTGGGCTTAACGACATGGGAAGAGTCAAGCTTTTGGTACCTTCACTTGCTGACATCGTGCAATCCAAACTGAGAAGAAACAGCTGCAAACATCAATAATCAGGACACGAAGGTATGAAGTATGAATCTAGGAAAACTGGAAATCATTGAAAATGAACTGCAACATATAAATATCAATATCCTAAGCATTATTGTTCCTGCTGTTGTCAGGAGCCATTGAGTTGGTGCCTACTGATAGCGACCTGTAGCACAACAGAAGAAAACACTGTCCAGTCCTGCACTATGCCCACAGTCATTAAAAATGCTTAAACAGCTTGTAGCCATGATGTATTTTGTTGAAGGCCTTCCTCTTGTTTGCTGGCTCTCTGCTTCACCAGGCATAATGTCCTTCTCTAGGGACAGATCCTTCCTGACAACACGTCCAAAGTGTATAAGATGCACTCTCATCATCCCTGCTTCAGAGGAGTGCTCTGGTTGTACCTCTTCCAGGACAGAGCCGTTTGTTCTTTTGGCAGTCTGTGGTATATTCAGTATTCTTCTCCAGCACCACAATTCAGATGCATCAATTCTGCTTCTGTCTTCCTCATTCATGGTCCAGATTTCACACACAAATGATGCAGGTGAAGATACCATGGCTTGGGTCAGGGACACCTTAGTCTTCAAGACAACATCTTTATTTTTCAACACATGAGGTCTTTTGTAGCAGATTTTCCTAAAGCAACATGTCTTTTGATTTCTTGACTGTTTCTTCCGAGGGTGTTGATGAAGGAACCAAGTAAAATGAAATTCTTGACAATCTCCAGCTTTTCCCATTCATTGTTATGTGGCTTACTGGTCCACCGGTGAGGATTCCTGTTTTCTTGATGTTGAAGTGCAGTCTGCATTGAAGGTTGTAGTCTTTGATGTTCATCAGTAAGTGCTTTCAATCCTCTTCACTTTCCACAAGCAAGGCTGTGTCATTGGCAGCATGAATCAAATGAATCTTCCTCCATTCCCGATGCCTCATTCTCATTCATATAGTCCAGCTTCTCAGGTTATTTGCTAAGCATACAGATTAAAAAAGTATGATGAAAGAATGCAACCCCAAGGCACACCTTTCCTGACTATAAACCAGTCAGTGTCCCCTTATTGTGTTCAAACAACAGCCTCTTGCTCTGCGCACAGATTCCTCGCTACCACATTTAAGTGTTCTGGAATTCCCATTTTTCTCAATGTTATCCATAGTTTGTTATAATCCACATAGTCTAATCCCTTTGTATAATCAATAAAATACAAGTAAACATCTTTCCAGTATTTCCTGCTTTCAGCCAAGATCCATCTGACATCAGCAACCATGACCCTGGTTCCACATCCCCTTCTGAATCTAGCTTCATTTTTTTCAGTTCCCTGTCAATCTGCTGTTGCAGTCACTTTTGAATGATCGTTAGCAAAGTGTTACTTGTGTGTGATATTAATGATGTTGTTCTATAGTTTGCACATTCAGTTGGATCACTTTTCTTGGGAACAGGCAAGCATTTGGATCTCCTCCTGTCAGTTGGCCAGGTAGCTGTCTTCCAGCTTTCCTGCCATAAGTGAGTAAGCACTCCGGCACTGTATCCATTTGTTGCAACATCTCAGTTGATATTCCATCAGTTCCTGCAGCCTTGGTTTTCAACAACGCCTTCAGTGCTGCTTAGACTTATTCCTTCACTGCCATCGGTTCATGATGATGTACTACTTCTTGAAATGGTTGAATGTCAATCAATTCTTTTTGGTATAACAACTTTGTATATACCTTCCATTTTCTTTTCATGCTTTCAGAGTCATTTAATACTTTCCATGTTAAATCCTCCACTATTGTAACCTAAGGCTTGATTTTTTTCCCCCTAGTTCTTTCAGCTTGAGAAATGCAGAGCATTCTTCTTTTTTGGTTTTCTAGCTCCAGCTATTTGCACATGTCATTAAAATATTTCACTTTTTCTTCCCAGGCATCCTTTGAAACCTTCAGTTATTTTACTTCATCATTCCTTCCTTTTCCTTTAGCTATTAGAGGTTCAAGACCAAGTTTCAGAGTGTCTTCTGACATCTAATTTGATATTTTCTTTCTTTCTTTCTTTTCTTTTTAATGACCTCTTGCTTTCTTTATGCGTGATGTCTTTGACATCCTTCCCCTTCTCATCTGGACTTCAGTCATTAGTTTTCAACGCAACAAATCTATTCATAAGATGTTCTGTAAGTTCAGGTGGGATATACTCAAGGTAGTATTTTGGCTCTCATGTACTTGCTCTAATTTTCTTCAGTTTCAATTTGAACTTGCACATCAGCAGTTGCTATGAGTCAAAATCAACTTGAGGCCCGTGGGTGTTGTTTGGTATAAGCAGTTGATGGTCTGTGCCACAATCAGCACCTGTCTGGTTCCGACTGTGATACCGAGTTTTATACAGTCTGTTTTTCACAGATGCGGTAGGTTTGATTCCTGTGTATTCCAGCTGGCAAGTTCCCTGTGTGTAGTCACCATTTATATTGGGGAAAAAAGGTATTTGCAGTAAAGCAGTCATTGGCCTTGCAAAATTCTATCATGCAATCTCTAGCCTCAGTTCTACTACCTAGGCCATATTTTCCAACTACCGTTCCTTCTGTGTTTCTAACTTTTGCATCCTAATCATCAGTAATTATCAATGAACGCTGATTGCATGTTCAGTGAATTTCAGATGGCAGAAGATTGTAATAATCTTCAATTTCTGCATCTTTGGCCTTAGTGGTTAGTGGGTAAATTCAGACCGTAGTTGTATCAACTGGCCTTTCTTGTAGGCTTATAGAGATTATCCTAACGCTGACAGCAATGTACTTCGGGATAGAACTTGAAAACTCTTTTGGATGATGAATGTCACAGCATTGCTTTTCAAGTCATCATTCTTGACATAGTAGACCATATGATCGTTCAATTCAAAATGGCTAATATCAGTCTATTTCAGCTCACTAATGCCTAAGGATACTGATGATTATACATTCCATTTCATTTTTTATTTCCAGTTTTCCTAGATTCATACTTCCTACATTCCGTATTCTGATTATTAGTGACTATTTTCAGCTATGACTTCTCATTTTGAGTCATACCACATCAGCAAATGAAGGTCCTGAAAGCTTGACTCCACCTAGTAGCAGAGAACTAGCAGCAGGAGACAGGTCAAGGGGCTTCCCTGGCAAAGAGAGAGACAGCTGAGTGCCTTGGTGAAAAGGCCCAGGGCCAGAAAGTGGCAGACCTGAGAACACAGTTGGAAAAGGCTATCTTGACCAAAGACTGTATCGTGAACATTCCTAAAGTGAAATTAAAGCACTACTTTCTTAATAAACTACTTTCTTAATAAACTTTCTTAATAAACTACTTTCCTCTTAAGAGGAAATCAGTAATCATTTTTACTCTCTGTAAGTTCTGTGTGACTGTTGCAATGAATTGTCAAACAGAGCAGAGAAGCATTGAATGCTTTGGGAAGGACAGTCGGTATCAGAATTGGTAAAGATCAGAATTGGTAAAGATGGCTCCGAGAGGAGGGATATCTGACCCCTGCCTCATAAGAACCAGCCTTGGGAAGCTTATTTTGATTCTTCTTCCTACCTGGTGAAGTTAAAAGACATCAGACACCACTTCTATGCAGTTATTACAGAAATACAATAGGTCAAAGGCTTTTCCCAAAGGAGGTAGGTATGTGAAGCTCCCCTATGTTCCCTGCACATTTATTGTCATAACTCCGTAACTACCTTCTGCAGCACAGGTATACTCTTTAACTGTAAAACCTCAACTTAAATTAGAGGAAGATGAGTGGCAAAAGAGAAGGCATTTTCTACAGTGTTGATACAGAATTAACCACTTGTTATCAACAAATCTCAAGTTAGCACAGAGGGCAGAAAAAGTAAATGTACTAAAATAAATATAATTGAATACTAGACTAGAGTAAAAAAAAAATGGCATTGACTATTTTTAAGAGGAAATCAGTAACTAATACCTCTCAGATAATATCCAATATTTTGATTACTTTGGGTGCATAGAATTAGGAAATGTTAATTAAGAGATGGAGAAGTACAATGTGCACCAAAAAATTAGTTACTAGCATAGTACCATATATAGACAGACACTAAGTAAAGATTTCCTTATAGAAATTTGATAGGATTCTAACTACCCAATATGGTTATTCATTAAATAAGAAAATGAAAATGTCAACAAAATAGGTTCATAAATTGTTTTCATCTAATTTTTCTTTGTTCAGATTCCATTGAAAGCATTTAAATTAAACAGTAATCAGAAGCTGAATGCAGTCTTGATTATTCAAGTAATTTAAGGCTTTGTCAATTCTGTTCAAGCACACTTTGATGTGATCATAAAATGCAGTTCTGCTTACAAAGTATCAAGAGTATGTTATAGGTGTGAAAGTATGATGGCATCTTGAAGAGGTGCTATTTATGGTGACCATGTTTGCTATGTGAAAACTAACCAGGCTATACCTTTATAATTTCTATACTTGCTTATAGATATGTTATATTTCAATAAAACTAACCCTGGTGGTATAGTGGTAAGACCTCTGGCTGCTAACCAAAGTGTCGGTAGTTCATACTATTTGTTTTCCATGATTATACTATCTTCTCTGGTTAATGTTGGAGAAAATTGACTTCACAGGCTTGTATATGAGGACTGAGAAAAAGTATGTAGAACTGGAAGATAAGCCAATCAAAAAGTATCTGTGAAGGATGGTCTATATTTGAAAAAAAAATTTTGGTTTGACAAGTTTGGATGTTTTACAGAGGTTTTTAAGGCCACTAAAACTGTTTCTTTGTGGTAAGTAATTCATTTTTGTACACCCACAACAATTTCCCTCTATTCATATGTACTGAAATCAAAACACCGAAATCCATTGCCTTTGAGTCAATTCAAAATCGTAACACCCCATCGCAGAGTAGAACAGCTCCATAGATGTTCAAAGGAGTGCCTCATGGATTCAAACTGCTGATCGTTTGAATAGCAGCCACAGTACCTAACCATCATATGCCACCAGTGTTTCCATTTATATGTGCTGCTTCAAAACCAAACCCGTTGCCATCAAGTCGATTCCAACTTACAGTGGCCCTATAGGGAAGAGTAGAACTGCTCGACAGAGTTTCCAAAGACCTTTTGGTGGATTCCAACTGCTGACCTTTTGATTAGCAGATGGAGCATTTAACTACTATGCTACCAGGGTTTATTTCACAAATACTTTTTGGAAGTATATATACAGGAAGATACTAATTTTTTTGTTTTTTTTTTACATACAACTGTATTCTAGTATTAAATATAGATTGTCAAAAGCGTATCATCTCTTATCTGGTGTAGTTTGCTCAAGGAATATTAATGAGGTTACAGCTTTTATTTCATTTTGTATTTGAAAAGCAATTAAACTAAAAAGCTACCAAAATTTTTGCCTTGGAATAAAAAAATGACTTGTGATTCCAAGACTGAAATTTTGAAATGCACACATTTTATCACAAGTAGAAAAAATATGAGTATCTTAAAATCATCCATTGCTAGCCAAGTGCCGTCAAGTTGGATCCGACTCATGGAGATCCATTACCAAATCTCAAATAGTTCTTAAATCTAATACATTTTCATTTGCAATAAGGATGGCTGTCTTTTTCTTGAAGACATTATTTTCAGCATATTGACATTTCTAACATCTGCCTTTTGTTGTTGTTGTTATAAAATTTTAAGTTGAGCATGGGAAGAAGACTAAAGAACACTTGAAGAAAAGCTCAGAAGTTGCTAATAAAAGATAAAAGAGAGAAACATTATTACAAGAGAAAAGGGAGTAGGATTATGTGAAATTAGTATCTTCCATGTTATCACCTTCACTTGCCTTCTTTTTATTACTCTAATTTCCCATCATCAGTATGTCTTATTATTTGCTGACTGATTGGGTGGCTGTTAAGTTCCTCTTTAAAGTTTTAAAAAGCAAAGATGTCACCTTGATGACTAAGGTGCATTTTATCCAAGCCATGGTCTTCCCAATCTCCTTCAGTACATATCAAAATTGAATAGTGAGATAGAAAAATTGATCCATTTGAAATGTAATGTTGACAAGGCGTATTGAATCTACCATGGACTGCCAAACAAATCAACAAGAAATACAACCTTTGAAGAAATATGACTAGAATGTTCTTTAGAAGCAAAGATGGCAAGAATTTGATTCAGTAATTTTGAGCATGTTATTAGGAAAGAACAGTCTGTAGAAAAGGACCTCTTGTTTTGTAAAATAGAAAGCCCAGGAAAACAAGGGAAGCCCTCAGTAAGATGAACTGACGCTATAGTCATAACAAGGGATTCAAATAGAACAATTTATTCAGTCATGTATATATGGTGCAGGATCAGCAACATTTCATATGGTCACCATAAGTCTGAACTGATTTGATGGTAACTAACAACAACTTAGCTAAGTTATATTTTATATAATAATTCAACTGTCATTTGATCTGATAAATTTCCATTAATTGAAGGCAATCACAAACAGAAATATAAAGCAAACGAGTTGTTACAAGTGTGGCGACTGTAAGGCAGGAAGGCGACTTGCTTGCACTTGGCAGTCAGTCTCTCCATGTGGCTAGACTGGATTTGCTTCTGTGGCAATCAAGTCAAAAAAATAAATCAGTAATCTTCTAAAAATCATCAGAACTTTGTTTTTGACTTTAAGCTGAATGTAGGGATAGCTAAAGGCTATGAACTCTGTTCCAATTCCAACATGTAGCTTTCTTCCTTAGACTAGCTTGTCATTTTGGAGCTGGGGAAATCCATGAAGAAAGGGTAAATGTCAAAATTTGTGGAGCTAATCAGTGCCATGAACTTCAGTTCTGGCAACATTTCAAGAATAGTCGAAGAGATGTTAGAGAAGCTGTTTCCAGAATGCATTTGCAAGTCAGAGGGCCTAGATTATTCAGAAAAGCTATGGATCTGACTGCAAACTTACAAGCTTTTCTAAAGTGGCGTCAGCCTAGAATTCTAATAACTCATAATGAGAAATGGTTTAAATTTACACTTGAAAATGACTATTGTGCTTAATGAAGCATGCATTACAATATAATTCTATAGCATTGTTCATTTAAAAATGGGTCGCAACTGATTATAGCTGCATTACAAATACAGTTCTATTCAATAAGTTACAGCTCAGTGCATCCCTGGGTATATGGGAAGAGATCAACGGGAATGGGGCCTGGTGGGGAAGGGAATGGGGCCTGGTGGGGAAGGAAACAGAGCCATGTCCGTTATGTAGATGGCTGAGAAATGAAAGCAAATATTACATTTTTATGTTTCGTGAACAATTCTCAACTATTGTAGCTTTGAGGAGTGGGCTAGTTTTTCCTTCTTTTTTTTAATTTTCTTGAGAGGGCTGTGGCACAAATTCTACTAGCCAGACATTTACAACAAAGCAGTTTACACAAAACATAAAGGATTTTATGTTCATCTTTGGCAGGATTTTCTTTGCCAAAAGGGAAATTGATAAAAATAAATAAATAAATAAGTGAGTGTACATTGTCTTTAGTTGTATATATAAAAATCACTTGTAAAAGTTCAGATTTTTTGAATACTGGAATGTTCACAAATTTATTGATGTAAAAACACTGTCGAATATGTAATATCTGATCTGGTACTGGCAGTAGCCATAGATTAATCCTCAGGGGAAAGAAAATGAATTGCAAAGGACATCTTAATTTTATGTCATTAGTGACCAGGCATTTATTTAATGTTAACTCTGTCCATGGAGGAACCCTGTTCACACAGTGGTTAAGGGTGACAACTGTTAACTAAAACATCCTGAGTTCAAATCCAACAGGCAGTCTTTGGAAACTCTGTGGGGCAGATCTATTCTGCCAGTAGGGTCATTACGAGTCAAAATTGACTCTACGGCAAGAAGCTTCATTTGTTCTGTGTATGTGGAAACTCATGTTGTTTTGCTAAGGAGTTACTGGGTGAGAGAGGGTAGCTGTTAATGATATTTTATGATCATCTAAACCACATGGTCATTTCAAAAAGGAGCTATTTAACCACACATAAAGTTGTAGGACATTGAAATTGTCATATGTTATTGTCAGGTATCATCGAGTTGCTACTGACACGTGGAGACCATGTGTACAACAGGATGAAACATTACCTGGTCTCTGCCATCCTCACAGTCATTGCCACACATGAGCCCACTGTTGCTGCCACTGTGTCAGTCCTTCTCACTAAGTGTCCTCCTCTTTTTCAACGACCTTCTACCTTACTAAGCATGCTGTCCTTCAGGGACTAGTCCCTCCTGATAACATGGCCAAAGTACATGAGATGAAGTCACTCCCTCCTGATTTCTTTAGGAGCACTTTGGCTGTGTCTCTTCCAAGACAAACCTGTTCTGGCAGATCAAAATGTATTCAGTATTCTTTGCCCACATTCTAATTCAAAGGCATCAATTCTTTTTCTATATTTCTTATTTGTTGTCCAGTTTTTATATGTATATGAGATAATTGAAAATATCATATCTCAGATCAGGTATCTTTGCTTTTTAAAATCCTGAAGAGGTCTTTTGCAGCAGATTTTTCCAACAAAATACGTTGTTTGTTTTCTTTACACTACTTATGTGGACACAATAAAATTAAATCCTTGACAAATTATTTACTCGTTCAATTGTGAGGATTTTTTTTTTCCCTTTAGGTTGTAATCCATACTGAAGGCTGTAATCTTTGCTCTTCATCAGTAAGTGCTTTAACTCATCTTCAATTTCAGCAAGTTGTGTCATCTGCGTATTGTAGGCTGTTGATGAGTCTACCTCCAATCAATCTACCTCCACCCCATTCTCCTTCATATAGTTGATTTCAACTCTGTAGGACAGAATTGCTTCCCCAGAGTTTCCAATGAGCACCTGGTGGATTTGAAGTGCTGACTTTTTGGTTAGCCGAAGCAGCACTTAACCACTATGCAACCAGTATTTCCTGAATAAATATAGTCAAGGATAAAACCTTGACACTTGCCTTTCTTTATTTTAAACAATGTGGTGTCCCTTTGTTCTATTTGAATGTTTTACTCTTGCTCTATTTACAGTTTCTGCATGAGTACAGTAAGTATCCTGGAAATCCCATTCTTTACGGTGTTATCAATGAACTTTTATGATCCACATAGTTGAATGTCTTTGCATAGTCAATAAAACCATATAATCACCTTTCTGCTCTCTGCTTCCAGTCACAATCCGTCTGACATCAGTAATGGTAGCACATGTTCTAAACCCTGTTCTAAATATGGCTTAAATTTTTTGCCGTGTCACTGTTGATGTACAGCTGCAACTGTTCATGAAGTATCTTTGGTAACATTTTATTTTGGGGTCATATTAATGATACCCAAAAAACTCCAATGCCGTCAAGTCAATTCTCACCCATAGCAACACTGTAGGGTAGAGTAGAATTGCTCCATAGAGTTTCCAAGGAGCGTCTGGTGGATTTGAACTGCCTTCCTTTTGGTTAACAGACATAACACTTAACCACTACACCACCGTGGTGTTTGATAGTTTTTGCATTCCGTTGTGTATTCCTTCCATCTTTGCTCTTTGTCACCTTTCTTCAGAATGGCCACAAATTTGGATATTTTCCGTTAAGTTGGCTTGTTTACTTGGCATAAGTTTCCCTGGCACAGATGAATGAGCCCTTCCAGCATTACATCTATTCATTGAAATATCTCAGTGGGAATTCCATCAATTCCTTGAGTCTTGTTTTTGCCGATGTCTTCAGTGTAGCTTGGACACCCTTCTTCTACAGCGTTAGCTCTTGGTCATCTGCTACTTGCTGAAATGACTGAATATTAGCCATTTCTCTATGGCCTATTGACTGTACTCTTTCCATCTTTTATATCTGGGAATTTTGAGATTAGCTGATTTAGTTACATAATAACAGAGTCTGTGTGTCTGTATCTACATCTATATTTATACCTGTGTCTATATCTGCTAAACTGGTCACTGATTAAATTTGTGATTGTTTTTTATTCCTTTTTATTTTGTCATAACCATTTGTAACCAAAAATGAATGCCAGTTCAGAGTAATTTAGCAGCTTACTATACTGCAGTTTTTCTTTTCTAATTTTTATCTGTGTGCACAAAGTCTTTTTTTTCTGTGTGTTTTCATTTTGATGCAGATGGTCTTGCTTCTGTTATAAAAAGTAGTCATTGAAAACGAATAGCAGCATGGACTCAGTAAGTCTTTGGTTTCACTCAAAATCATTCAGAGAGTGTTTCGTTGGTTTGTCAATTTGTAGAGGAAGGTCATTTTATTTTGTCCATACTGCGGGTTCAGTAATGATTGAGTCATTGATCATATGGACATTCCTGGTCTCTGTTTGGTCAGGGAAGCTCCCTGAGACACCATTCACAAGCATATATTGTGAACCAAATAAAGTGCCCCTTCCTTCTTATCATTCATGAATTTGTCAGGTCGAGATAGCTAAGTTTTCCTAGAAGAACCCCTGTTTCTTATGTGAAGTTCAACTATAATTCTAAAGTTTTCTTTAAGCTTGATAAATTAATTTTTTTTTTGTCTGAGAACAGCTGTCACTGTTGTGGGACATTTTTAACATTTCAAAATATGTACAGAGAAATTATTTTTTGAAAAAGACATAGCGTATCAACCTTTTAATAGTCAACTGACTCGACGGCACTTGGCTGGCTGGCAATAGTCAACTTCCTTAGTTGATAATTTGAAGTTTTAAAATAAAATTCTAACTCCTACTGATTCCTAAAGAATCTATAATCTTCTAATATTTCAATATTTTGCTTGTGTCTGTATCTTTTTACTCAGCTTTATCTGCGCAGTCCGTTTATGCATGCACTTCTTCAGCTCTTTTCACTTGCCCTTTTAAACGTGTTGCTTTTGAAGATTTTGTCAGGGGAACAAATTGCTGGATTAAAAGGTGCTTCTATGGAAGTTGAGTTCAAGTTTGATGTAGTTCTAAATTAAGAACTCTAGTTTAACCATTTCCCATACCAAATAAACTTACTACAAGATTCACGATTTTGTTATATGAGGACTGCCAATTAAGTTGATGAACTCACCCTAGAAAAAGTGCTGCATACCTCACTGCTGAATATCACTACAGTCACCTTTGAAGTACTCACCTTGGAAAGCCATGCACTGATGCCAATACCTAGTCCACCCTTCAAAGCAGTTTTGGGACTCTTTTTCTGGAATGACCATCAGAGCTGTCTTTGTATTACCCTTTATGTCTTGAAAGTCATCAAAATGTCTTCTTTTATTTTTGGGTAAAGAAAAAAGTCATTGGAGACCAGATCATATGAGTAGGTAGAGTGTTCTAATGCAGTTGTTTGTTTACTGGCTAAAAACTCCCTTACAGATAACTGTACAATTAAGTTGGCAGACTTGCCCCTGTGCACTCATGCAAAATGGCCATTCCAAAAAGAGTTCCAAAATTGTTTTGAAAGGTAGACTAGGTGCTGGCATTGGTGCCTAGCTTCCCAAGGAGAATACTTTGAAGGTGACTGTAGTGATATTCAGCAATGAGGTACATAGCACTTAGAACAATTAAGTTTGTGGACTTAAGTGTCAGATCTCATATCTGTATATTTATAGATCTCTCATAAAAAGCTAACTTTTAGTATTCAAATAAAAAAAGGAAAAGGAAATAAAATGAAGAAGAAGAAGGAAAGAAAAACATCAGGATAAGACTGTAGAACACTGGGCAAAAAATTGACATCTCACTAACTGCTTATTAAAACTATGTACGTCTGAAATTTCAGCAGTGGTTCAAATGCCGTCTCTTCTGAGACACCATCCCCAAATAGGGGATCAATGATTCTTTATTTATGAAATCCTTGTATACTTGGAGGCAGTAGTCACTGAATGGTTAAATAGAAAACCTCATGAGCTGTTGAAACTGGAAAGCATGCTTAATTGTGTCATGCAGAGAATATATGGCTGCCAAAGCTTTTTTCCAATGGAAAATCTCTAGTGGTATTCAGCTCTAGTCCTGAAGATATTCTTTCTGCCAAATTATGGAAAAATAAATGTCCTGTTTCAATACTACAATGCAGTCAGTAGACACAGCTGGCCAGAAAAGTAACAGAAATGCTAGACAACTTAAGCAAAGAAATTTGGAAAAATATCAGCCTTAAGACAATGCTTTCAATGATTTTTGGATTGGAATTTTTATACATTCTTAGAGAAAGAAATGAAAACTTCTCTTTGAACGTTTCTGAATAGAATATCATTTTATGCTGTTTGGTATTCATTGTATGGTGTAGATTTTGTCATTACCAAATCATTACATGACTTTTCTCTCATGGATGTCATTTTAAAAATATCTTAGATTAGTTGCAAGGGAAGATGTGTCTTATTTGTGCCTTACATGGTTTCTAAGATGAGCACGGCATCAAGTTGCAGAAGAATTTATTATTTGTGCCATCTCTCCTGTTTCCTATTGGTTGTACTATACAATGAATAATCACATCATTTCATTATGTCACTATTACAACTACACAATTCCTTTTCTATCAGATTATGTATTGCTAAAAGAGATATATTATATATCTGTAGATCCAAAGAAGGTGAAAAACATCAGAACGTTAAAATAGCACACATGCCTTCTACAGAATTCTGAATTTGTTGATAAATGAATACATGAATTAATGGGTTAAAAATATAAAAATGATTAAGTGTTAAAGAAAGGAGAATATTCCTATAAAATTGTTGTCTTACAAGCTTGAATGTCAAGGAGAGGAGAAAATGGTTAAGAGCTAAAGGAAGTAAAAGGTTTTCCAGAGTATAAAACTGTAGTATGTTTGTATAAAACGGAACAAGAAGTAGTGCAATCAGAGACTGATGTTGTCAGTGGTAACAGATTTCCTATATAGAGTTTTAGAAGCAGCCAGAAAACATCAAATCAATAGCAAAGGTGGAAAGCAATGCTCTGTCATAAAGCTTCAGTGAGACATTATTTTTCACAGGAAAAAGTTAAGACTAAAATAAGGGTGACAACGATGAGGGAATCTGAAGTGGAGAATCAGAAAAGGAAGATAGTTTCCAGGAGAGAATGTTGTTCACTTAATGACATACTAACCTAGTTGATTTTCTGAGGTAAATTAGATGCCTGGTAGAGAGGATAATGCCAAATATAGAAAAGCCCTATAAAGATAAGACCATAGCTACAGAATCTTCAGTATCAGCAATATTTCTTCTAGGATAATTCCTGTATCACAAGTAAATATGCTTCACTCTATCTAATTGTGAAAGTTCTGCAAGTGAAAAACAAACAAAAACAACAAAGTTGCTGATGTCAAGTTGATTCCAATTCATTAACAACCCTGTAGGACAGAGTAAAATGGCCTCAGAGGGTTTCCAAGAGCAGCTGGTGGATTCACAGTGTTGACCTTTTGGTTAGCAGGCATGCTGCCAGTTGTGCAGTTCCAGGGCTTCTCTCCACATTTAGGGTACCATTGTTTGGGGTAGGGAGTGCCTGGTTGGTACACATTGCTGATGTACTGAATTGATAACTAAAAGATTGGCAGTTCCAGCTCACTCAGGGGCATTTCGGAAGGGGTGATCTATTTCAGAAAAATCAGCCACTAAAATATCTATGGAGTACAGTTCTATCCTGACACAAATTGTGTCACTATGAGTCAAAATGGACTCAGAGAGATCTGGTATATTGTTTGATATTCTGGGAGTAACTTTCTGATTATTTGGTCATTGTTTGTCCCTGTATATGATGCCATACAGCAGGTGTCATAATTTCACATGACTTCTAAGTTTATCTTTTGAGTAAATGAGAAAGAACACCTGACCCAAACTAAGCCAGGATGGGAACTATCCATTAACTCTAGTGGGCTGTTCCAAGGAAGGACGTATAAGTTATCCAGGTGTGTCCCTTCACTGAGGTTGTATTTTTAAAAATTTTTTCTTTTTGTAGCTGAAAAGGTAAAAGTTGAGTCTGAGAGGTAAGCATTCTCTGTGATTCCGACCAGGTTTTTTAAAAAAAAAAAGTCGATCTGTCCTGAATGGGAAGAACTAAACTGAAATGTAGAAAAAGTCAAGAGAAATAACAGAAACACAAAACCTTAGTGGAATTATTCCTAAAGACCTCTTTCCTTTATTAGGTTTCACAAGACTTCCCAAAATTCTTTTAGGTTAGTTTCAGATGGGTTTCTGTGACTTGTAACCTAAGATTCCTACAATACAGAATGAAACAGATAACAGTTTTCAGTTAGAACTTGTCCAAATAAAAGTATGTCACCAATGAGTGATTCTAACTCATGGGAATCCTACGTTACATGGTGAAAGTATTCCATAATTTTTTCTTGGATGTAATCCTCACAGAAAGAGATCATCAGGGCTTTTGTTGTGGCATTGCTGTGAGAGTTTGAACCAACATTTTTTAGGCTAGAAGTTGAGTGCAAGCTGTTTGCACCACACAGAAGTCCTTTAAGTAGAGTTTGCCAGGTTGTGAATAGATCATCTTTGCATAACAACATATTTAAGCAGGAGATGATTAAAATAGTACAGACTACTTACAAGCAAGGAAAAAAAAACTATGGCATATCCTACCACGAAGAAAGCAAAACTGGAAATAAAATGTGTCCCTTGGATACAGGGTGTCTGCATTGAGAAGCTCTTAGATCAGAGGAAGATTGATCACAAGACCTTCCCTGAGAGCCAGCGTAGAAAGCTTTCCCCTGGAGCCAGCACCTTGAATTTGAATGATAGCCTCTGAAATTGTTAGAGAATACATTTCTTTTTGTAAAAGGCATCCACTTGTAGTATCCTAAACTGATCTTACTAATGCCAGTAAATTTCTATTAGTCCTTACACTAGAGCCAGTCAGATTTGCCCATGCCATATGCACAGAATGGCCAAAGCTACCCTAGTGTTGTCAAGTCGATTCCAACTCATAGTGACCCTATAGCCAATGGTGACCATTAGCTGGCTTCAACAGAGGAAGTAGCAACAGCTAGAATGAATTGGAAGGAAAATCATCACTTGGAGCCTGTTTTGAAGTGAGAAGTCCAATAGGAACCATATTACCTTCTGTTTTGGGCCACCTTCTAGAATTTTCTCTCCCTACTACCCCTGCATGGAAACAATTTTGCTTCCCAAATCCCACATAAGCCCTGTTAACACATACACCAGAGAGCTGGAGCTGAGGAACTTAGCAGTAAAATGATTTTGTCTTTCTCAAAGACCAGTGTCCAAATAATTGGCAAGTCTGAGTGTACTGGGCAAGGACCCACCTTTTGTATTCAGTAATAACAGTTCTGTCACAGCAGCACTAAATAACTAAGACAGTAGAATTTCAGATTATGAGATCACCCCTCTTAAAAAGATTCAATTAAACCCAGACAGACCATGGCAGGAAAGTACAAGTTGAAATAGTAAATACTGTAATTAGTTCACTGACATTAAATATATTTGATAGTACATTGCAAATTATGAGGATGGCACAGGATTGAGCAGTGTTCTATTCTCTTGTACACATGCTTGCTATAAGTCATAACTGACTCAATAACACCTAACATCAACATTGCAAACTACGGTTCCTCTTTTGTTTTTCAGATGAATGGAAAAATATATTTTGTGGTTAGTCAGGCACCAGGAGAGAAACATGATTGATTACTTTTTATGAGAATCTGTAGGTTGTCTCTTTGGTCTTTCGATGCTGAGAAACTACAGTAGCCTTTATGCCAGCAGTAGGCCTGTCTAATGTGAACAAGCATATGCCATCTCTTGTCAGTGTTAATGCTAAATTAGAGGATAATTTGCTTTCAGGTGTTTAAAAATTGGACACAGCGAAGGTATTTAATTATCATTTTGAATCATTCCCATTTGATTATTATATTTTTCTCTAAATGAGGCTTGATTTAACTTGGTCTTAGTCACTTAACTGAAATGATGGCATTTTAAACATTGATGGTTTAGATTTCCAATTATTTTACAACCTCACGGGGATCGTGAAAACCTGTAATAATGCTTAGTTAGTTGCCAGAGGAATCTTCAGTATGTGAGGAGTGACATTAAACTAATTAGAGTGATGAACAGTAAAGTGATCATTTTCGCTTAAATGTCCCAATTTTCGAGCTGACAACCTTGCCTTTGAATGTTCCAGGAGCTATTTAAAATAAAACAAACAAACAAACAAACACAAGAACCAGGAATTTACAGTCAGAAAGTCAGACATGCTGTAACTCTTTGACTTAGATAGAAAGAAAAATCTAAATCAGACATGTCGATTTTAACCTACTGCCACGGATTTGGGTCTGACTCATACCAACCCTAGAGTTCAGAGTAAAACTGCCCCATAGAGTTTCCAAGAAGCACCTGGCAGATTTGAACTGCTGACCTTTTGGATAGCAGACACAGCACTTAACCCACTAGGGTTTCAATATCAATCTTAGAGCAGTGAAGTAGTTAGCAGGCCAACCCCTGAATTCAAATCTGGCTTTGCCAGTCAATAACTGTGTAGCTTAGGGTATGCTTCTAAAAGCCTTGTGGATGAGTTTACATGAGGCAAATTTTTCTAGATGATATAAGAAGAAATGATGTACTTTGATCAGTGCTTAAGTATTTGCGGTGCTTATGAGGCCTAAGGTTTTGAATCAGCAAAACATGCCTGCATTTGGGCTCTGGTACTTATTGTTCTCCTCCTTATTAGTTGTGTAGACTTTGTGAAGTTTTCTTTAACTTCTATAAACCATGGAGAACTGCATCTTAAGAACCAGTTGCCAACAACTCGACTCATACACTCCATATACATATCCAACTAGGACTGTGCTCAATAACATCTTCAATGGCTGGTATTGCAAAAGCAGGTATCAATGGCCTTCCTCCTCAGGTGTGCCTGGGTGGACTCAAACTTTCAAACTTTTGGTTAGCAACTGACTAAGTCAACTGTTTTCACCATCAGGTATTTCGTGCCATTTTGGTAAGAGGAATATATATATATCTTTTTCCATCCATCTCTATACAGTGGGGGTGTTACATGCAGTAATAAGGAGCAATGGTGTCATGATGGTTGAACATTCAGCTGCTAGCCAGAAAGTCAGCAGTTCAAGCTTGCTCAGAGGCTTTGCAAGGGCAAAGAGCTGGCAATTTGTTTCTGTAAAGGTTAAAGCCTAGAAAATCCTGTGGAGGCGTTTCTGTTACGTCCTCTAGAGTCACAATGGGTCAGAATCGACTTGACAGCACGCAGTAATGTTACTATTGAGGCCTCTAGGTGATGCACACAGTTTGCACTACACTTTTAACTTAAAGGTTAGTTGAACCCACCTAGCAGTTCTGGGGGGACCCTGGTAATGCAGTGGTTAAGTATCCCATCTGCTAACCCAAAAGCTGTGAGTCAGAATCGACTCTATGGCCATAAGTAGTGCTTCTGGGGGCAAAAGACCTTGAGATCTGCTTCCTTAAAATTAACCCTAATTACGACTACATCCAAGTCAAACCCTACTCACAACAACACCATAGGACAGAGCAAAACTGCTTCACAGGAGATTACAAGGAACACCCAGCGTATTCAAACTGCTGACCTTTTGATTAGCAGATATAGCACATAACCACTACGCTATCAGGGTTTCCTCAATAAGACCAAACCCACTGCTGTTGAGTTGGGTCCCACTCATAGTGACCCTATAGGTCAGAGTAGAACTGCTCCATAGAGTTTCCAAGGAGTGGCTGGTGGATTTGAATTGCCGACCTCATCGTTAGCAGATGTAGCACTTAACCCACTATGCCACTAGGGTTTCCTCAATAAGATTAGTGCAAAAAAATTCCTACAGGGTAGTTAAATTCTGTAACACATGGGGTCGCTATGAGTGGGAGGTGACTTAAAGGCAAATAGCAACAGCATTATCATTACTACTATTATTCTCTGTTCACACTACAATATGGACAGAAAATGGAAAAATACTTCTAAATTCTTGACCAAGTCATCATCCTCGTTAAAACCTTCCTCAAAATACAAGTTTTAATTCAAAAAATCTGTTCATGTTCAAATGTAACTCCTTCATGCTTTGAGTGCTTAGAGCTTTCTTGTAAATTAGTTTCTGCCGTTTGTTAGCAGCCGAGAAGCTAAATCTCTGCCTCATGGTCAAATCCTTTTGGCCCAGGAAACTCCAAGTCTCTGAGATACACTGAGCTACATACTATGCTTAATACACAGGATTAAAACATTTTCTTATATAACCCAAAGTAATTGTAAAAAGGTAGGCATCCTCTCAGATATTTTATTATTATGATGATTGAATAAAAATGTACATTCCCATATAAATTACATTCCCACCTATATGCAGCTCCCAATGCTCTCCCTGCCCAGTGATAGCACACTCCTCTTCTCTACTCCATACATGTGTTATGCTTCCAACAATCTCCTATCCCCTCCTCCCCACCCATTCTCCTTCCTCCAGTATGAGGTCAGCAGGACAACATCCTATAGATGCACAGAAACATAAAGTGCACACATGATATGGTCACTCTGTGTCTCCAAGTCCAATCCATTGCTGTCTGAAAACTTGACCTTCATGATGATTTATGGACAGGGGCAGCATCAGGGCCAGCTCCGGGGGGAACCCTGAGGCTCGTGGACCATCAATTGTGGTCTTTTAATGGAGCTCTCAGAGTGCATCCTTTTTTATTCTTGTGTTGCCAGTGAGACTCAACTTTGTGAGCTCCATCACGGCTGTGACTGTTGGTGGCCAGGCACCCTCTGGTTCTTCTGGTCACAAGTCGATGTAATCACCCGCTCACGTGGATCTCTCTGTCTTCTGGGTTCTCTTTACCCGACGTTTTGGTCCTTGGGGATCATCCATTCGTGCTAAGTTGGGGCCATTTGTTGTAGTCTCAGATGGCAGCTTGGCAGCTTTTAAGACCCCAGATGCCACTCACCAATGTGGCATGCAGAGGGGTCTCTTAGCAAAATGCTAGTTGTGCCAGTTGGCCTCAGTTTCCCCTCCTCTCAGAGATTTTTTAAATGCTGTCTTAAAATTTCCGTAAGTTAAAAAGTTGCAAAGGAGATATTTCTGCCATACTGTAAATATTGACATAAAGAAAATAAAAACTGTTACATTTTTCTTCTACATGTAACCAACTGAATACAGACATACTGATTCTCTACCTACCCCAAAAACAATTAGTACAAGTGTCGCACATCTCAGTCTCTCCTGTTACTCCTCCATCCTCCATCCCATCCATTCCACAATTAACCCAGGACTTCATGCTAAGGTAATATTATTTTGTATCAAAGTATTTTACTGTTTAGCATATTATATTTTTATCTACAATATGGTTTGACAACCTGGAGGAGGGTCCCCTGGGAACATGGCCCCTAGACTTGCTGCTCGCTCAGACCTGAAACCAATACTGAGGTCAACACTTCGGACAAAGAACAGACTGAACTCTGGGTAGTGGTTCCGGGAGAGAACGAGCATATGGTGTGTGTACTTTATGGCTTTATACATTTGTAAGAGGTTGTCCTACTGGTTTTGTCCAAGAGAAAAGAGGCTAGGGAGAAGGGGACAGGTGGTCATGTCTGTTTAAAGGATACTATAAGAGTGATAAGGAGGAGTGTGCTGTCACAGGGTAAGAAGAGCAGAAAGAGTTGCAGAGAGGTGAGCATGAAAAATTGACTTGGATTGCATACTTTCACCTAATCATAATAAAAACAAAATCTAGCCTGAAAAATGTACCTTCATATGTAGCAATATATACACATGTGTGTATATGTAAACTGATAACATACAAATAAGTTTTCATTGCTTTCATTTATAAAAAATGCTAAAGGAGAGGGTGGAGAGAAGGGGACAGAAGTTCATTACCAGGATATTGGAAGAGTGTAAAAGAGGATCGTGGTCTCACAGGGTGAGGAGAGCAGTTGGAGGTGCAATAGATGGGGGTGCAAAATTTATTTGGACTGTATGCTTCCACTTAATCACAATAAAAACAATGTAAAATAGAAATACAATTAAGGATCCACTGTTCCTAATGTGAGCAATAAATGATACTCTTACAGGGATACAAAAACTACTTCAGAGAAAATGATTCACCGTATGTGTGTATGAGTATGTGTATACATACACACACATATATACACACACGGATGCACACGTTATTACATTACGAGAAGGGATCAGTCCCTGGAGAACATCATGCTAGATAACATAGAGTGTCATAGAAAAAGAGGAAGACCTATAATGAGATGGATTGACAAAGCGACTGCAACAATAGCCTCAGGTACAGCAATGATTGTAAGGCTGGACAGGACCAGGGAGGATTTCATTCTGTTCTGCGTAGGGTCATTGTGAGTCACAGTGGACTCAGTAGCACATAATAATAACAGCAGTATATATAGATATATATATGTGTGTGTGTGTGTGTATATATGCTGTTATATATAACAATAGCATACAACAATAACAATAACAGCAATATATGTGTATGTATATGTGTGTGTACACACACACACACATAAGCATTGCCTTTGAGTAGATTCTGACTCATAGCAACCCTACGGAACTGCTCCACAGAGTTTCTGAGGAGCGCCTGGTGGATTCAAACTGCCGACTTTTGGGGTAGCAGACGTAGCACTTAGCCACTATGTCACCAGGGTTTCCCACATTCATGTGTGTGTGTGTGTGTGTGTGTGTGTGTGTGTGTGTGTGTGTGTGTGTATGTATATGCCAAGTGCTGTCAGTTGCCATGAGTATGTATATATATACGTATGTGTTTATATGTGACTTAAATTTTCTTTTATCTCTAGGAAAATATTTTGAAGTGAGTTATTGTGGTACTTATCATTAGTTTAGGATTGAGTAGAGCAACATATATTTTACAGGTTTATAAGTAATTATAAAGCAATAAAAATAATATTTTATTAGTAATGAGTTTCAATGAAATGAATCATTTTTCCCTCCAGTCCTTTTTGTATCCCTGTTGCTCAGATTAGGAGGAGTAGATCCTCCATTATATCTCTATTTTACACTTTTATAAATGAAAGCAATAAAAACTTGTTTTTGTAATGTAATACAGAATCCAATTCAAGTTACGTGCAAAATAATCAAACATTAAAATTTATTTTTATTAATCCATCCATGGGAAACTCTGCTGCTCCCTCATTTGTACAGAGAGCAACACATTATGTATGTATGTGTGTATACATATAATAGTGCTTTAGGTAAAAGCTTTCTGTTCAAATTAGTTTACGTGTGCATTGTTATGTGACTCTAGCTGATACCTCCACAATGTGATGGCACACTGTCCCTCTCTGCCCCAGATTTCCGATATACATTCAGCCAGCTCCTGTCCTCGTCTGCCTTCTCTTCTTGTCTGGACAGGAACTACAAATTTAGTCTTGTATATTTACTTGACATAAAAAAGACGCTCTTTACAAGTATCATTTTTTCTATTGTAATCTTTTTTTGTGAAGAGTTGGATTCAGGAACGGTTCTAGTTCTGATTTAACAGAAAGTCAGAAGGCCCTTTCCTCTGAGGTTTTCTCAGCCTCAGACCATTAAGTCTAGTCTCTTAACTAGAATTTGAATTCTGCATCTCATTTTTCTCCTGATGCGTCAAAGATCTTCTGTTGTGTTCTGTTGTGTCAGGGCAGTTACTGGTGGTAGCGGGACGCCATCTAGTTCTTCTTGTGTCAGGTTGATGGAGATTCTGATTTATGGGGCCCTTTTTGTCTTTTGGACTAATACTTCCCTTGTGTCTTTGGTGTTCTGAAATCAACACTTTAAAGAAATGTTCACAAAATGGAATTATTGTCTTTCACAATTTCCATGAAGTGTGTCACAGATCCTTTACCAGGGCTACACTAATGGTTGTTAATTACGTGCATTACTACTTCACTTGGTAGCATTTGATTTAACTTGGCATGCTTAGATATATTTTGGAGAGAACATCAAGCTAATATTTACTTCACTATCTCTTTGTTAATGCAATAGCATTAGTAATTTCCTTTATCTTCTCATAGGACAAATACGCTGGAATCTGGGAACTGCAGATGCAAACCCAAGATTTGGGTGAATGAGACGACTCTGGAAGGTCTTTCCTGTTACTGAAAATGGCCCAAACCAGAGAGACCGTAATGAGAAGTAGATGGGTATTTCTTAGCAGAGTTTCAAGCAACTGAGAGTCCAATTTCTAACACGACACATGCCATGCTATAATTATAGTTGTAGTACTTACTCTAGTCTCATTCTCCAAGGCTGGTGCTGGCCTAATCTGTTTACTCTGGGCACCGAGATCCTGACTACAACTGTCAATACGATCCATCGGGCTCAGGGACACACCAGCAATTGCAACTAATGAGGAAACCACTAAAATGACTGAATCCACATGATGGAATGAACCATATGCAAGTTGTTAGGCTATTAACCTAAACATATATTTTAGTTTCAGCAACCATAATTAATGGTTGGCTAGAGCATATTTGAAAAAGTTCCTAGCCAAAAGCAGATCCGGGATTTGCTTAGTTTCCCAGATTTATTTATTTTTCTATCCTTTTTACAAAATAATTCCTATCATATCGTTTCCAGTTATACACTGTGATTACCCAAGATTTAGCATTTCAGCAACACAGTATACCAAGTGTTAGTTTGGCCACTGATTTTTCTATATTAATTTTCTGTTCTCAAATCCTTGCAATGTACAAGTTTAAGCAGGTTCCCTGTTCCCAGTGCTTGCTCTCAAATATATGTAGCAGTCTTTCATGATGACTTAGAATACTATTTTTCTCCTTGTTGTCAGGGTGAGTGGAAAAGATTGACTTTAGAAACTGTTCTAGTTTTTAGAATAGAGAGTTCTAACTCCAATGTCTATTTTTTCCATATAAATTAAAATGTGATCTATAGTTATTCTAATAATCAAGACAGGAAATGATATGAAGATTGCTTTTCTTTTGGCTTTTTCCTTTATTATGGACTACCTATGCTCTTTGGAAATGAGGTGACAGCCATAGATTTGGTTTTGGAGTTTACCTATTCTCAAACTGCTTCCCCTTTGAACAAGGTGACTGAATAGTCAAAATCTCTCTGTAATATATATATATATATAAACAATATATACATATATGTAAATATGCATTTCCTAACAAACTTGTTAGTAGTAAGTCAGGTACAAAATGAGAAAGAGGAAACAAGAAAGCCATGAAGGTGACTAGATTTATTATGTTCACAGTTCCCAGGGACAAGGAGGCACAGCATGCCTTGAGGTAAGGCCGTATGAGGGTCGCACTCAGGGACAAGGTAATATCAAACTAGAACTGTAGGAGAAAGGTTACAGAGGGTAAGCAGGGTAGGGCTACCTAGGTTTTGTGGTCTTCCTAGATTGCACATTATGAATAATTCTGTAGGCTCATAGGGCATAAGGACTGTCCCTAGTTGTTAGATAGCTGGCGTCAAGTGATTAAGACAAATGCGTCGTGCTCCAGGAACATAAGAATCTGATAAGAGGAGTGATTGGAGAGTGCATTTAATTAGCTGCTCAAGAAGGGGAACAAACTGACTTCCAGACATTAGAGCAGTTAATTTATTAAAGGCACTCTGGTTTTTAATAGTCTATTTATACCACTAAACACTCATCAAAAAGGTCATATGAAAAATGATTAACTGTACTATGCTTTGACAAAGTTGACGGAAATGGTAACACATACAATGCTGGTAGGTGTGTAAACTGGTACAATCACTTACACTCAAAAAATTCACATCCTTTGAGTCCAATTCATAGCGACTCTGTAGGACAGAGTAGAACTGCCCCATAGAGTTTCCAAGGAGCAGCTGATGGATTTGAATTCTCAACCTTTCTGCTATCAACTGTGGCATTTAACTACTATATCACTAGGGTTTCTGTTAGCAGTCTAGGTCCAGAGAATCACTGCTCTAAAAAGTGGCTATTTCAGTATTATGGTATTTCCTTAAACACCTTCATCTTGTTGAAGGGTATTATTTTTTCCTGGTAATTCAATGAGCATAGCCACAATATGCCATAACCCCACCATTATAGATTGAATTGTGTCCCCCTAAAAAAGTGTGTAGAAATTTGCCTAGGCCGCCATTCCTGGCATTGTGTGATGTTCCATAATGTTATAATCCTTGATTCTAAAGACGTTAACGAGGGAAGACGGCTGGCAGTTGTATTGGTGGCGCAGTATTCAACCTGTGGGATTGTATGTGTCTTGGAGCAGCCCCTTGGGGTATAAAGGAAAAGAAGGCAAGCAGAGAGGTGGAGGGCCTTATGCCACCATGAAAGAAGCGCTGGGAGCAGAGAGCACATCCTTGGGATTTGGGGTCCTTGCACTTCAAAAGCTCTCACTCAGGGGAAGATTGACGACAAGAACCTTCTCCCAGCGCCAGCAGAGAAAGCTATCCCCTGGAGCTGACAACCTGAATTTGGGCTTTTATCCTATTGGACTGCTACAAAATAAAATTTATCTTTTATTTTGAAAGTCATCCATGTGGAATTTCTGTTACAGAAGAGCCAGATGACTAAGCCACATCCACCAAAGCAAAACCTTCTTGACAGTGATAGTTCATTTGGTGAAACAAATGCAACCAATTTTTCCCACCCTTGGTAGACATAATAATAATAATAATAAAGTGCATTTTCATTTTATAAAAGGGGACCCGGGGACAGGAATTGGAGAGATTTCCCTGTAGTTACTCATGGGGTCAAGGACCAAGTTGGGAATGGTGATACTCAATCCATTTCTCCAAATGCCTGATGCCCATGCCAGATATTTGTTTCCAGAGGGAACATGTCCCAACATAGCACAATGTAATTCACTTGGTGGTTAAGATCCTTGCTATATTTCATACAGGAAGAATGAAAATTTTGTACACACTTTCATGACACACTACCGTTATTGTGATATTGGCTACAGTGGATTTACCCAACAGCTGTAAGATCATAAGTTCACAAGACATTGGATAAAATGACTTTATCTAAGCTGTTCATATTTTAAAAGTCACGTTTCAAATTCTTTTCGGGAATAACAGCCAAAGAAATAGTAACAATAATACCACCACAACCTATAAGTGGTGACCTTAATGTAGTAGTTGGAATGGCTATCTAAGGAAATTCTGTGCAACTCTGGCTCAGCATGTCATGAACATTCTGTGAGTCAATTTTTTCAAGTAAATAGGCTGCAGATGCAGAGTTAAACAATGGGTATGATTTCTGGTGATGAAAGATTAAGAAACCAGCCTGGATCCCTCATTGTATGTGATTGTCAGCTACATCTGCCATCTGCTGCATTACAAGATTTTGGCACTGGCCTAAAGTATTTATCCACTAGTCAAGTAAAGAGATACTTGACTTCTGTAACACTCATAAAACTATTCAGGGGATGCAGTGGATTTCTTATAGCCTTTAACATCATATTTTAAGTTTAGAGAAGTTACAGTTTGAAGTTTTGTTCTCACTAATTGATTTAAATGCTCTGTGTTGGTGTTTTTTGGATACTGCTGAGTTATGATCATGAAGTATTGAAACGTAAGAGTTTTAGAAGCAGAGGGAAAAACATGCAACATCAAACAACAAGGGTATCTCATCTCTAACAAGTGTGGTTTCCTGAGTGAGAAGACACTTTCTGTAACATACAAGCTTGTGCAATAATTCAGTATGGGGAGTTAACCATTACTACAGTGCTTTGGATATCAAGCCTCAGACTAAGAGCAATAGAATGCATCATTAGTAATGTAAGTATGGATAAACATCAGATTAAAATGAAACATATTTAAACTAAAAATACTTTAACCAGAAAATTCTATTTCATGAGAGTAAGAGATGTATGTGTATTTGTGTTTGGAGGGTACACGTGAAAAAGAGAGATGAAGAAAAAGTTTACTTGGTAAGAGGAAATTTTTTTAGGCTCTCACTGCTTCCCTATTTGAATTTTAAAATGAGTCAACTTCCCCAGATTTTGTCTGAAATTTTAGTGTATGACTTAGTTGCCCTTTGTGGGAAAAGATAACACTTCCTACTGAGTGTTGAAACTAAATACCATTTCAGTCCAGATGTTTGTGATTCTGTAAAGTGAAAATTTGCCTTTTCTACCTAGATAAACATATGGCGTACACACATTAGCTCATGTAATAAAAATGGGTCCATATAAAGTAATCCTGTTTTAAAGAAACCTGGAGTCATCTTAAAAATCCACTGCCCTCAAGTTGGTTCAGACTTATAGTAACGTTTCAGGATACAGGACAATTGCCCCAGAGGGTTTCCAAGAAACAGCAGGTAAATTTGAACTCTCAGATTTTAGTTTACATCTGAGCTCTTTAACCATTATACCATAAAGCCTCCACTGTGCAAAAGTTGGCAGGGAGGCAAGAATTGTGCAGATGTTGTCTGATTTTCTGACTTACACGAGTGATTGCAGCTCTCTCACTTTTGCCTATAATTACCTCTTGCAGAAAATATAATTTCCTAATGAAAGTCAATGTTTTTTCTCAAAAAAATGTTTGTTCCTCAGTCAGTATTATCCTAAGTGGAGAGAATCTAAAAGCACCTCCCTTGAGAACAGGAATCAGAGAAGGAAACCCTTTGTCACCACTTTTATTCAACATTATACTGGGGGTTCTAGGCAGAGCAATCAAAGAAATAAAGGGCATTCAAATAGGAAAGGAAGAATCCAGAGAACCTCTAAAACAGATGGCATGATCTTAATAAGCAGAAAACCCTAAAGAACTTACAAAAAAAAAAAAAAAAAAGGAGAGAGAGAGAAGAAAGGAAACTATTGGAACAAAAGAGTTCAGCAAAGTATCAGGATACAAGAAAAACATACAAAAAAATCAGTTGGATTCCTTTACACCAATAAAGAGACTATCAAAGAAAAAAATCATTGACTCTATACCATTTACAATATCCCTCGAGAAGATAAACTACTTAGGAATAAATCTAATCAGAGATGTAAAAGACTTATGCAAAGAAAATTACAAGGCACTACTTCACAGAACCAAAAGTGGAGAAACCTGCCTTGCTCACAGATATGAAGATTCAACATTATGAAAATGTTTCTGTTCTACCAAAAGCAATCTATAGATACAAAGCAATCCCAATGCAAATTTTAATGACATTTTTTAATGATGTGGAGAAACAAATCATCAACTTCATACGGAAAAAGAAGAAGCCACAGATAAGTAAAGCATTACTCAAGAAGAACAAAGAGGGAGGCCTCACACTACCTAACTTTAAACTGTTATACCACCATGATAGTCAAAATAGTTTGGTACTGATATAAAAACGATTACATAGACCTATGGAATAGAATTGAGAATTCAGAAACAAAATCACACACCTATGGGCAACTGATATTTGACAAAGACCAAAATTCTGTAAACTGAGGGAAAGAATCTCTTTAACAAATAGTGGGGCATAACTGGATATCCTTCCGCAAAAAAAAAAAAAAAAAAAAATGAAACAAGACACATATCTCACACCACGCACAAAAACTAACTCAAAATGGACACAAGATCTACATGTAAAATCTAAAACAATAAAGACCATTGAAGAAAAATAGAGACAATGCTGGGAGCCCCAGTACATGGGATGAACAGACTACAAAACACTACTAACAATGCATAAACATCAGAAGAGAAAATACTTAACTGGAAACTCCTCAAAGTCAAACACTTCCAAAGACTTCACCAAAAGAATAGAAAGACAACCAACAGGCTGGGGGAAAAAAATTAGCTACAGCAAATCCAGTCAGCATCTATCTCCATAATCTACAAGACACTGCAAAACCTCAATAAGAAAAAGACAAATAATTCGATTAAAAATGGGCACAGGATATGAACAGTCACTTCACCAAAGAAGACATTAAGGTGACTAACAGAACATTTGCCATTAGAGAAATCCAAACCAAACTAAAATGAGATACCATCTTACTACAAAAAGGGTGACATTAATTCACAAAACACAAAATAATAAATGTTGGAGAGGCTGTGAAGAGACTGAAACACGTCTCTTCTATTGATGGAATGAAAAATGGTACAACAACCACTTTGCATGTCAATTTGACCCTTTCTTAAAAAGTTAGAAATAGAAATAACATATGATCTGGAAACCCTACTTCTTGGAATATATCCTAGAGAAATAAGAGCTGTTACATGAATAGGCATATGTACACCAAAGTTTATTACAGCACTGTCCACAACAGCAAAAAGATGGAATCAACCTAAATACCTATCAAGAGATGATTGGATAAACAAATTATGGTTTACTCTCATGGTGGAATACTATGCAGTGATAAAGAACAATGGTGATCTTGGGAAGCATCTCATAACATGCGTGAATCTGGAAGACATTAGGCTCAGTGAAATTAGTTGCAAAAGGGCAAATATTGTATGAGTATTTATAATGACTCAAGAAAAGTTTTAAATGAAGAAAAAAAGTCTTTTTTTGTTACAAAGGTAAGGAGAGGGTATTTTCATAGACTAGATGGCAGATAGGAATTGGGTTATGTTAAGGGAAAGACACTGCTCAGTAGAAGGGAGGTCAACATAGCTGAACTAAACCAAAAGCTGACAGGTTTCCAAAATATAACCTAACACTTTGAGGCACAGTTTAGCAGTTGTTGGGGTCTAGTGACCATGGTTTCAGGGGGCATCTAGGTTAATTGTCATAACAAAGTTCTTTTTTTTTTTTTTTTTTTGGCAAGTGGTGTCTGGGGTCTTAAAATCTATCAAATAGCTATTTAAATAGCATCAATTGGTCCCAAATCACCTGAAGCAAAGGAGAATAAAAGACATCAAAGACTTAAGGAAAATATGAGCCCAAAAGAAAGAATGGGGCATATAATCAGAGACTAGATCAGCATGAGACCAGAAAAACTAGACTGTACCAAGACTGAGAATACAACACACAGTGACTGACCTAGCTGGAAAAAAAAAAAAAAAAAAAGAATGTGCTGAACTCAAACTCTCTTAAAAAGACTAAACTTGATAGTCCTGACAGACTGTAAATTCCACAGAATAAATGGCTCCTAGAGTCTCCGCTAGCCCAGAGCTGAAACCATTCCCGAGCCAGCTCTTAGATACAGATTAGATTAGAATATAAGACATAAAATGATACTGATGAAGAGTATGCTTCTTGATCTAAGCAGATTCATAAGGCTAAGTGAGAAGCTCCTGTCCAGAAGTGAGATAAGAGGGCAGATGTGGACAGGAGTTGGTCAAAAGGACATGGGAAATACAATGTGAAAAGGGAGGAAGGGAGGCAGGGAGGCAGGAGGAAAAAGGGAAGCAGAGAAAGAGAGATGGAGGGAGGAAGGAAGGGAGGAAAAATGCTTGCTCCTGACACATCAGACAATAAGAGTTTTGTGGAGTGTCCTTGAAATATTGCAAACATATCTTTAAACACATCTATTGTCTGACTCAAGGGAAACTCATTCTAGTGTAAGCAAACTCAACTTCATCCTTAGCTTACAATAATTTTATCTTGGAAATTTTGTTGAAGGCCTGTTTACTCTGTGAAAATTTCTAAATGTTGAAGCAACAGAAAATTATAAGAAAAGATCTCCATCTTCATAAGCTCCTGACGTAAAAAAGGAAGGTGTAGCAATGCGAGTGCTGGTCGTAGGGCTATAATACATTGAAGGCCGTGATGCTCAGTGACAAAGGGATTCAGAGAAAAAGAGTAAGATCATCAGAAGATGGAATGACACGATGGCTGTAACAATGGGCTCCAGCACAACAGCAGTTGTGAGGACGGGGCAGGACTGGGCAGTATTTCATTCCCTCATGCATCAGGTCTCTGTGAGTCATAATCACCTCTATGCACCTAACAACAACAGCAATAAAACATAATACAGTTTTAAAAAATAATTATTGTTATTACAGAGTTTTCTGCAAACCTTTTAAGCAACCACAGAGGAGGTAGTAAATAGAAACTCTGCTGCTATAGTGGTTAAGTGATACGTCTGTTAACCACAAGGTCTGCAGTTCAAATCCACCAGGTGCTCCTTGGAAACTATGAGGCAGTTGTTCTGTGACCTCTAGGGTTACTGTGACTCAGAATCATCTTGATGTCAGTTTCAGTTCAGTTCAGTTCATGACTGACACAGCAGTGGTCATGAAAGAGGAAGATAATATGTAACACAGATCTTGAAAAACATTAAGAATTTATTGTGCAGTGAAGATGGAGAAGGGAATTTAAATGGAAGAAAGAGCAAAGGCAAGTCTCCAAACTGTGATGTCATGTGAACACTGAGTGTTTGGGGGGGAAGAAGAGGCTGGGTGCAGTAGGTTCTTTGTCAAGACAATGGAATTATGAATCTGATGAGAACAGTGAAAAATCAGACTCTGGAGGCACTATTAACTCTTCATCACGTCTTCTAAATGACTTTCCTTGGAGGAAACAGCTCTAATTTTCTTCATAGAAGGATAAAGTACACAGAGTTTCAACTTCTGTCATCTGAAAACTAAATGAAAATTTTAAAAAGAAAGGAGAACTCTAAAACAATTTATCTCTCGATGAACACATTGTTCAACCTATAATGAAGTGGAATTTGGAGATTTTTAATTTGTAGTGGATTCAACATTCCAGAAGGATCTGAGAATACCAGTTAGTCATAACTTAGAGAAGAAAGGCAACAAGTTATATTTTGCGTTGTTATTCAGAATAAAGTTGTTCTTCCCTGATTTCAAGTGTTGGTCTGTTACTCTTTCCACACTTTTCTCTACGTCTGGACCTAGAAACTCATATTTTAGAATTTATTAGAATTTCACATATCATGTTAAGCAGAACATGTTTCCTACAGTAATCATTCTCCTTCATTTAAGGAAATAATGGAAGACACAAAAGGATGAAAACCTTGATTCAATGATGCAGAGGAGCTGAAACCTGAAAGACGAGAATAAGAGGTGGAAGTTTCTCATTTTTTGCAAAGTTTAACTTGAGGGCAGGTCACATTTGATTGCTGTGCAGGGCAGTTAAAATGCCAATAGAAAAAGCTGACTCCCTGAAGCCTGTTTTCCGGAGAAGTACAGATGCTGATAAGTAAGAACGTAATCAGAGATAGGAAAAAGCCAGAGAGGGGAAGCATACAATATTGTGCATAAGCCTTGCCAAATATCTGGCTGACAGTGAACTTCACATGTATGAGACAAGCTCTAACTACAGGTCAATAATAATAATAGTAGTTTTCAGAGGACTGTTTTTTTAAAAAAAACTACCACATAATATAAACACTGACCCAGATAGAGGCCAAAATTTCATAACGTATGAGAAACCATGAAAATAATATCCTTTCTCAAGCAAAAAGACCATCAATAGACAACAAACTCAAGTTGACCTAGATACCGAAATTAGGAGACAAGAGTTTAAAAACAGCTTTTATAACTATTCAAGGAGAAGATGGATACTGTTCTAACAGTGACCGCAAAGAGCCTAATGTGTATTTTGGGAAGGAAAAAACAATGTAAGTGAAAAGATCCCTGTCAACAGAAAGATGATGACACAGAAAAGATTCAGTGAACTTGAAGATAGATTGTTTGAAATTATCCAGTCTAAAAAGACAGAAAAATGACGGAAAATAAAATACTTCAAGTACTTGTAAGACTATCAAATGGCTTAGTGCACATGTAAGTAGAAGTACAAAAGAAGGAGAAATAATGCAGACAGAAAAATGCTGCAGAGTTAATCAGCAATTATTCCCAAATTATTTAAAAATAAGACTATAAATTCAAGAAATTCAGTGAAACAAATATGTGAAATAAATTTTAAAAATACCTAGACACATTGAATACAAACTCTGAAAACTAAACACAAAGAAAACATTTTGAAAGCAGCCAGAGGTGAATAAACCATTGATTCAGATTACTATTGATGTCTTCTCAAAAGTGGAGAGGTGGAGATGAGGGTGCAGGAGATTTTTAAGAGGATATGACATGTATAGAATGCAAAAGAGGAGTGTTCTGTCACCGGCAAGTAGAGCGGAAAGAGTCACAGAGAGGAGGGCATGCAAACTGAAATTGGATTGTACACTTCCACTCAATCACAATTAAAAAAAGAAAAAGAAAGATAAAAAAGCTATCAGTCCAGAAGACAATGGGACTTTTTTATTCATCCATTTTATGTATTTGTTTTGTTATTTATTGTGATTATGTGAAAGCATACAATCCAAACTAAATTTGCATGCCCACCTGCTTGCAGCTCCTTCTGTACTCCTTGCCCCATGACAGCAAACTCCTTCTTTTCATTCTGTACCTGCTGTATCCTCTTAACAATCTTCTGTCCCCTCCTCTGCACTCTCTCCTCTCCCATCTAGAAAAACACCAGTAGGACAACCTCCTGTAAATGTATAGAACCATAAAGTACACACACCATGTGGTCACATTCTGTCCCTGAGTCTAGTCCATTTTTGTCTGCAGAATTGACTCCCATAGTGCTTTCTGGACAGGGATAGCAGCAGGTCTAGGGCTCATTCCCATACCATTGGACTATCAATTGCAATCTTTTAGTAGAGTTCTTGAGGTGCACTCCTCTTTTTCTCATATTGCTAAAGGGACTCAACATTGTGTGCCCCATCATGGCTGTCTTTGGTGGTGGCCAGGCACCATCTGGTTCTTCTGGTCACGTGTTGATACTGTCACACATTCACATGGGTCCGTCTGTCTCCTTAGCTCTTTTTCCCTTGTGTTTTTCTTGTTCTTTGTGATTATCTGTTCCACATAAGCTGTAATAATTTGGTGTACCTCAGATGACAGCTTGCTAGTTTTTAAGAGCTCAAACTCCACTCACCAATATGGGGTACAGAAGACTCTCTTGGCAATAGGTTAGTTATGCCAACTGCCCTCGATGTCCCCCAAAAGCGTGATCCCCAGAGCCTTTCCCTGCTACTCTAACCTTGCAATATTGGGTTAAAAGTAGAATAGTTTTCAATTTATGTTGAAGTCCGGTTAAGACGATCTGCTTTCTACTGTGTGCTGTCACTGCTTTCACACAACCAAATTACTAGCAACTATCTAATCTGTGACCAACCCTCTCCGTCTTCCTCCACACTTGTAGCTGTCAAACAGTCTTTTCTTCTGTACAAAAGTCTATTTTTATGTCCTTATAGTAGGGGTCTCATACAATATTTATCTTTTTGCTATTGACTGATTTCACTCAGCATAATGTTTTCTAGTTGAAGCCAGGTTATAAGATGCTTCCTAAAATCATCATTGTTCTTTAGCCTTGCATAGTGTTCCACTGAGTATATGTACCATAGTTTATGCATTCATCTCTTGATGGGCATATAGGTTGATTCCACACATTCAGTGTAATTACCGATAGGTACATGTTTAATGCTATCATTTCAATGCACTTACTTTCGTACTACTGATGTTTTCTATGTTGCTCTTACTATTCTGTTCTGGGTCAATCTTCTTTATGGGTTGACTTTTCATCTTTTTTGATATTGGTTCTGTGTTTGTTGAGACTCTTGTATTACGTTTCTTGTTTTGATATGTCTCAATGTTACTATGCTTTGTGGCTACCACTGTGATTCCCCTTATTATTCTAAGTTTAAACTAAACTTTAAGTTCTGCATAACTTTATTTCCTCTCCATCTGAAAGGACTATAACTACTGTAATATATCCCTCTTTTTAGTGTGATGGTGTCATAGTTTTTGTGGTTCCCTTTCTTTAAATATTATAGCTTTGATTGAGCTTTGTGACTTCCCTAACTGAGTAGGATTCTGGATGCTACGTGCTGCGTTGCTTCTTTAAGTGTACACTTAATGTTTTTGTTTTTCTAAGCAAACGGCTTATTTCAATATTTCTTTCAGTTTGGGTTTATTTTTTACAAAGTCTCTAAGCTTCAGTTTATCTGTGAATGTCTTAATTTCATCTTCATATTTGAGAGACAATTTTGCAGGATACATAATTCTTGGTTGGAAGTTTTTCTCCTTCAAGGCTTTGAATGTGTCATCCCACTGACTTCTTGCCAACATCATTTCTGCTGAGAAGTCAGACAAAAGCCTACAGGGCTTCTCTCTGAATGTTAGCTTTGCTTTGAGCCTCACTGCCTTCAAGAGACTCTGTTAATGTTTCATTTTATTAAGCTTGATTATAATGTAGTTTAGTGTCTTTTTTTTGGAGTCTGGTTTTTGTGACTTTTGATACATGTTTTGCATATCTATGTTCTCTTTCATAATTTCAGGAAAGTTTTCTGTCAGCAACTCTACAGCAATACTCTCTGTATTTTCATCTATCCCTCTTTGTTCAGGAATTCCAATTATTCATAGATTATTCCTCTTACTAGAGCCCCACATGTTTCTTAATGCTTCCTCATTTTTATTATTTATTTTCTCTGATTTCTCCTCATAAATGCTCATGTCAATTGCTATGTCTTACAGCTCACTAGCTCTAGCTTCCATTTCCTCAATTCTGCTCTTTTGGCTTTGGATTAAATTGTCTAATTCTGTAATTTTATTATTGATCTGCTGGATTTCAGATCATGGATGTTCCATCAATTCAAGTAACTTGCTTAATTTTTCATTTTGTTCTGCTCCATTTTGTTTAATCTCTAGGAGGGTTCTAGATATAATTCTTTTGTACTCAACTTCTGATAGTTTCAGAAAGGCTTTTTCATCTGGTAAGTTTTCTGATTCTTTATTTTGGGAGTTTTCCAGAGTCATGGTAGACTCTTTCTTTAAACGATCTTTAAACATCAATTGATTGTTGCCCACACACCATCTAGATGCTGTTCAGTTTCTCTGATGTTACTTCAACAGGAGCTGAGGTGTAGTTCTGAGAGCAGAAATGGTCATCAGCCACCTTTGTGCACTCTAGTGACTGGCCACAGGTGGACTCTCTGGGGTGGCAGGCTCTGCCTTCTGGCTGGCAACTATGGTGCTTTACTCATGAAGTCACTGGGGGCCATCAGCTGACACTATGATGTGGATCAGTGAAGGGTGGAGGAGATACTGCTGGGCAGCTCAACAGTCAGTTCTCCAGGTAGTCCTATTTTAAAAAGATATTTTACTACTAAGCAAGGAGATATCCAACCACTGCCAAAATCAGTCAGGCCATCAGGTGTGGGAGGCTCTGCCTGCTGGCTGACAACAAAAGCACCTCATAGGCCATCCCCAGATGTTATGGCATCGGCATTACAGCTATACTGCCATCCTCTTCCAGGCCCCACTCATAACTTCAGTCATGACTTGTCTGCTGGGGAAGCGCTTGTGATTTCACTTCTCAGCTGAACAAGATGGTGTCCCATCAGCACTGCCCTGCCTGCTGTGAAACAGGAGAATCTACGGCACGGCTCCAAAAAGAGAGGGTAGAAGGGCAGTGGTACCCTCAATCAGCAGCCAGGCTGCCACTATGTGACTATCCCAAGCACAGTCTCTCTGCTGCCCTATATGCTGTTTAATTAAGTACTACAGTTAAGTGTATTAGCTGTCTCATGCCCAGCCCCTACCTCATGCATAACAAAGAAGGTGTCAGTACCTGCAGTCCTCCCAGATGGTGAGTCAACAGAAGCCAGACTGAGCATACTGCTGTCTGATCTTGGTGACAGGTGCTTATCCCCCTACTGGCACTGGTCTAATCTGAGAACCCTATGCCTGATCCCAAGGCTCCGTGATGTCCATACTGTGCCATTCAATTGTCATCCCAGGCCTTAGTTTTCAAGGGGAATTGAGGAGACATGAGTCTAGTGGGCCATATTGGCCCTGCACATCAATATGACATTAAAGTCTAAAAGAAAACCAAATTGTTAAACAAGAATTTATACCCAGCAAAAATGTTCTTCACTAAGAAAGACAAAATTTAGATGTCTCAGACTGAAAAAAAGAAACAAAAGTAGAAAATTAAAGCTTCAAGAGAATGTATCATCAGTTTAATCTCACTATGAGAATGTTAAGAGAAGTTTCTCTTGATCAAGGGAAATAATGCCAAGTGGAAATTCAGGTATTCAGGAAGGAATGAAAACTTTAGGCATCGTAAATATTTGGCTGAATGTTCAAGAGTGCTTGTTCTTTTTAATCTTTAAAGGATTTCTGACATTTGAAGTAAAAAATAAAGTAAAATATAGCATTTTATTTTGGAGTTTAGGATGTACATAGTTGTAATACACACAAAACTACAGGAGAAAGAATGGTGGGAGTAATAAATGACCATAATAAGCTTTAAAGTGTATTTTGCATTTAGTAATGTAATATTAATTTTAAGCAGACTGAAAAATTAAGGATGTATCAGGTAACCATGAGAAACCAAAAGCCCACTGCTGTTGAGTCTATTCTGACTCATAGTGACCCTATAGGGCAGAGTAGAACTTCCCCATAGGGTTTCTGAGGAGCACCTGGTGGATTTAAGCTGTCAACATTTGGTTAGCAGCCAAAGCACTTAACCACTACACCACCAGAATTTCCTGAGAGAAACCCTATAAAAAGGGGGAGAGGGATAGCTTAAAAGTCAATTGTTAAATCAAAATGTAATTTTCAATACCCATCAATTAATTCAGAAGTAGGAAGGAGGGAATGGAAAGAAAATATTTGGAGGGAAGGAAAAAAAAGATAAAACAAATAAATAAAATGTAACTTAAATGCAATCCTATAATTAATCATATTAAATATCAGTGGTCTAAATACTCAAATGGAAAACAAAGATTTTCAGAATGTATGAAAAAGCAACACCCAACTATATAAATAGATTAGACATGTCATATAAACTGTAAGCATATAAATGCTGCCAGCCAAGCCAGCCAAGTGCCGTCGAGTTGGAGCCAACTCATGGAGACCCTAGAGGCCAGGGTAGAACTGGCCCTAAATGCTGCAGAGTTTACGTTAATAACAAATAAAGTAAGCTGCAAAGCAAAAATTCCTACCAAGGAAAAACAGGTACATTTCATAATAAAGTAAATGTCAGTTTACTAGGAAGATGCAACAATTATAGATAAATATGTATCTAATATGCTATCACTGTTATTTTTGTTAGGTGCCATCGAGTCGGTTTCCACTCATAATGGATCCTATGAATAGCAGAATGAAACACTGCCTGGAACTTTGCCATTCCCACAGTCATTTTTATGCTTCAGCTCACCGTGGCAGCCACTGTGTCAATCCATCTTATTGATGGTCTTCCTCTTTTTCACTTTATCAAGCACGATGTCTTCTCAAGGGACTGGTCCCTCCTGATAACACATCCATCTTCACTTACAAGGAACACTCCGGTTGTACTTCCTCCAGAACAGGTCTGTTCATTCTTTTGGCAGTCCGTGGTACGTTCAATGTTATTCTCCAACACCACAATTTAAAAGATGTCAATGCTTCTGTCTTCCTTACTCATTGCGCAGTTTTCGCATGCATATAATGCAATGAAGAACACCACACTTGGGTCAGCACACCCTAGTCTTCAAGGTGACATCTTTACTTTCCAGCACTTTGAAGAAGTCTTTCATAGCAGATTTTCTCAATGCAACGCATCTTTTGATTTCTTGACTGCTATTTCAATGGGCACTGATTGTGGAACCAAGTAAAATGAAATCCTTGACAACCTCAATCTTTTCTCCATTTATTATCATATTGCTTACAGGTCTAATTGTGAGGATTTTTGCTTTCTTGATGTTTAGGTGCAACCCATACTGAAGGCTATGTGGTCCTTGATCTTCATCAGTAAGTGTTTCAAATCTTCTTCACATTCAGCAAGCAAGGTTGTGTCATCTGTAAGTACTTACTCATCTAAGGCAAGAAACACAGAAGAGAGCTACCTGACCCACTGGCTAGAAGAGATCCACATTTATGTCAATTCTTGAGAAAGGGATCCAACCACGTGCAGAAAATATTGAATAATGTTAATGATACTATGTGCAAGTAAAATTTTGCTAAATATCATTCAGAAGTGGCTGCAACAGTATATTGACATGGAACTGTCAAAAATTCCAGCCAGATACAGGAGAGGACATGTTACCAGGTATATTATTGCTGCTATCAGATAGATCTTGGCTGAAGTAGAGAATCCCAGGAAGATGTTTACCTGGGTTTCATTCATCATGCAAAGACATTCGACTGTATAGATCATACCAATGTATGGGCAATGTTACAGAGAATGTGATTTCCAGAACACTTAATTGTGCTCATGAAGAATCTGTAGATGAATCAGGAGGGAGTCATGTGACCAGAACAAGGAGACACTGCATGGTTTAAAGTCAGGAAAGGTGTTTTTCAGGGTTACATCCTTTCACTATACCTATTCAATCTGTATGCTGAGAAAATAATCCAGGAAACTGGACTATATAAAGAAGAACAAGGCATCAGGATTGCCGGAAGACTCATTAACAACCTCTTATGCATCAAAAAAAAAAAGAGACCTTCAAACACTTTAAGCAAAAATTATTTGAATAAAAAGGAACAAAGAGAATTTCATGATCATTTCTGAGTATTTTAACACTAACATCTCATTAAACTACAAAAATTAGACAAAAGAATCCTAATAAATTAATAATCTGAGCCACAGTACCAACTACCTAAATGTAATAGAATATTATGTGCAATTCTTATAAAATACAAATTGTTTTCAAGTGCACAATGTTTTTTAAACAAGTCTCAAAAAGATTCAAATAATAAAGAATATATTCTGCATTTACAATGTAATTAAATTAAAAGTACATAACCTAAGGGTATTAAAAAAAATTCTTCTAAATATCCATGAATCAAATACACTTTAAAAGAAATTTGAAACTTCATCTTAACAGTAAGAACTATTCAACAGTTTTGAAATATCCCTAAGACAATGCTCTGAGACAAATTTATAGCTTTAAATACTTGTATGAGAAAAGAATAAAGGTCTAAAATCAGCTAGCATCTAGAAAAGGAACAAGTAAACTCAAATTAAGGAGGAAAATAACTGCGACAAGGGCTAATATTATTGAAATACAAAAATAGATAATTGAGAAAACTAACATTCTTGTTACATTTGCATAATAGCTCAACAGTCATGTCATGTCGATTCATTGTTAGAGATAGTCTCCCTCCTGCTAAATCCCCACAGAAGCTCCACATCTCTTTCTGTATCAGACGAAGAATGTGTCTTTTGATCCACTTGGCATCCTCTCTGCAACCGTTCTTGACTTCCATGTGGACTTATTCCAATGTGCTGTAAAACTGATTCCTTACTTATAACATCCCTTAACGATCCTCTAATATCCTCATAGAGTTCTTTATCATGACCAGTCTTGCAGATAGCCTCATTTTCTAAGAATTTTACTTGCTTTTCTGTGGTCACCATGTGCTTAGCCACCATGTACCGATTTTCAGTAAAAAATCCTAAAGGCCAGTGGATCATAAAATACCTCTTAATGACCAAGTACACTTCTGGAAACATTCACTAACTGTCACTTTTCTGCTTATGATGTTTCTTATTGTCTCCTATGTACAATGAATCTGATTTCTACCTTCTCTGAGATCAGTGGACTCCTTAAAGCTTAATCACCTTTGCATGGCCGTCCTAATGTACATGGTTATTTTAACCCAGATAGTTTCTTTTCTCCTGGCTTGCCTTGTGGTCTCACAAACACTTTGGGAGTAATATGCAATATGTTCCAACATGCTTCAGTTTGAATTAACTCTTGTAAATCTTCAGTATTCCTAGACTGATATTCAACAATCTGTTTAATTGTGACAATGCATTGTAAAACACCTGACACAGAGCTTGACATTTAAATGCCCAACAGCTATAGTTTGGTTTTAGTTATCTGGTATTGCTCTAACAGAAATACTGAAAAGTGGATGGCTTTAGCAAAGAAAGTTTATTCTTCCACAGTCCGGTAAGCCACAATTTCAAAGTCAGGATGTGTTCTCCAGGGGAAGGCTTTCTCTCTGTTGGTTCTGGAGGAAAGTCCTTGAGTTGCATCAGTCTTTGTTCAGGGAGCATCCTGGTGCAGGAACCTCTGATCTGAAGGATGTGCTCTTCTTCCCGTGCTGCTTTCTTGGTGATGTGAACTTCCGCATTCTCTGCTTTTTTTCCCTTTCATCTCTCATAGGATGGAAGGATAAAGTATGGTGCAAGCTGCACTCCAGGGAAACTCCCTTAGCACAGGGGCTGCAGTCCCACCCTAATCCTCTTTTAACGTAATCTTCTTACCTATTAGTCACAGGCGGAGAGAAGGATTTACAGCTTCGGAAAATCACAAAACGGAGGGCAATCACAGAAGGCAGGGAATCCCTGCCCACCCAAATTCCTGTGCATGTTTTGGGGTGGGGGTTCACACTTCAATCCATGACGAGTTTCCTTCCTACTCCCCATTATTTCTCACCTCCCTGTTGCTTATGATTCGTCTTTAATGCAGTTCAACTTTTCCTCATCACAGTGCTACGTGCAAATGTTTCCTCTGCTTGAACCTTGATTCTTGTTTAATATGTCATCAGTTTGGTCATCAATTATTCGATCGTGGAAACATGTCTTCAAAACCACTACGTGAAAAACAGGAAGCCATTACCCTTGATCCTCTTTTGATGAAAAATTAGAGATTTTTATAGTCCTGTCCTCACATTGTACAGGTCACAGTTTAAAAAACATATTAAAAGTAACTGGCTTCACTATTTATTATCCATTAAAGAAATAACATGCTCATCCAAAATTCTGTTGTGCATATTGAAGTATATAGAGAGAACATCAACAATATTCTGTCCTTCAATCCTGTATAGTTCCTATATGCAAATATTGTTGATTGGAAATTTGTAATATTTTTTCACACTCTTTAAGATACTTATAATATGCATAAAGAATTTTTTAAAAATGTATTGTTTTGCAACTTTTATTTCATGCTTAAAAATCCAGTTTGGTCAAATACTCCTATTGTGTATACACACTAAACCATTTCCTTTTGATATATAGATTAATCTATAAATAAAGATAAAAAATAAAATAAATGCTTTCAATAGTCACTGATGTTGAACTCTCACTCTGCCCTTATTATGAAGTCATGCAAGAGGAGAAAAATGCTTCTCTGTATGGTGTTTCCACTTTATTAATACTCTAGTTTTCCAAAATTATAGACAATAACGCTGCTTTGAAAACAGGCACATAAACATATCCTTTTCACTAAAGAGCTTTATCACCTCTCAGAAACCTTTCATAAAGATCTAGCTGTTGTGAGCTAAGTGACCTAATTTGGCCTTGATTTTTGTGAATCTGTGAATAGCACTGAGCTATAGTGAGTTTCAAATGTGCCTTAAAACCATTTGTACTCTAGAAGGTATTTTGGCCTTGCAAATCTTGAATCTCCTGCACATCAAAGGTTGATAACATCTGATGTGATTAATGGTCATTCTTATTTAACATAAATGAGTGTAATATATGAGAATGTGTCCTGCCATGTATTGCAAGTTTTATCGCTGGTTATTACAGATTTCCAAAAGCTCTCAAAGTATATAATATAGAAGGCATGAAAATGAAATGTTCAACTTGGGAAATAAGTCTAGAAAAAGTGAGATTTCCAGTTTTCAGTGGAAAAATAGCATATTGCATCTTTGTACAAGATTAAATTTCTGATCTTGTTTTATTTGTTTTGAAATAATAAATTAGGACTGGCGTTAACTGGCAGAAGCCCTTGTCTTACAGTGATTAAGTACTCATCTGCTAATTGAAAGGCCAGTGGGTAGAATCCATCAGCTTCTCACTGGAAGAAAGGTGTAGCAGTCTGCCTCTGTAAAGATCACAGCCTTTGAAATCATATGGGATGCTTCTGCTCTCATCTACAGGGTTACTATAAGGAAGAGTTGACTCAGTGCATGGAATTGGGTTTTGGGTAATGCAAATCACATTTTTCTTATTGTTGTGTAATCTTTTGATACCATTAAAAATGCCTGGATTTTCTTAATCAAAGGACAAAGGTTTTTAAAGGGAAGAATCTGATTTCCTGAAAGTGATACTGTTGCAGGGTTCTTGTTAGGTGGCACACAATATCCCCTTGTTCTATTTGCCTGACCACTTCTTGGTCTATGTGTTCTGGAATTCCCATTCTTTGAAATGTTATCTGTAGTTTGTTATGATCACCACAGCCAAATGCCTTTACATAATGAACAAAACACATGTAAACATCTTTCTGACAATTCTCTACTGTCAAACAAGATCCACCAAACATCAGCAATATTATCCCTCTTCACATGTCCTCTTCTGAATCCAGCCTGAACTTATGGCAATTTCTGGTCAACATACTGCTACAACCAATTTCGAATGATCTTTAGAAAAATTGTACTTGATCTTTAGGAAAATTTTAATGACATTGTTAGATAATTTCTGCTTTCTGTTTTGTCACCTTTCTTTAAAATGGGTACAAGTTCAGATCTCTTCTATTCAGTTGGTCATGGAGCTGTCTTCCAAATCCATTGGCATAGATGAGTGAGCAACTCCAACGCTGCATCCCTTTGTTGAAACACTGCAACTGATATTCCACCAGTTTCTGGATCCTTGTTTTCCCACCAATGTTTTTAGTGCCATTTGAATTTCTTCCTTCAGTATCGTTGGTTGGTGTTCGTATGCTGCTGCATGAAATGGTTAAATATTGACCAATTCATTCTGATACAGTGACTCTATGTATTCCTTCCTTCTGCCTTTGTTGCTTCATGCATTTTTCACTATTTTTTTCCCACAAAACCAAACCCAACCCATTGCTCTAGAGTGATTCTGACTCACGGTGACTCTGTAGGACAGGTCGGAATTGCCCCATAGAGTTTCCAAAGAGCACTTGGTAAATTCAAACTGCTGATCTTTTGGTTAGCAGATGGAATCTTAACCACTGTGCAACCAGGATCCCTCAAAAAACTCTCAAAATTGCAACTCAAGGCTTGATTTTTTTCTTCAGTTCCTTCAGCTTGGTGAAATACTGAGTGCCTTTTTTACTTTTTAGTTTTCTATTCCAGTACATTGCACATTTCATTACAATAGTTTACTTTGTCTTCTTGAGCTGCCCTCAATTTTCTGTACAGCTCTCTCACTTCACCATTTTTTTCTATTTGCTTTACTTACTAACTGGTCAGGAGCAGGTTTCAGAGTCTCTTCTAACATGTATTTTAGTCTTTTCATTTTTAAATATACTCTTAATGTTTGTTTTTGTTTTTGCTTTAACTTCTTTTGGAAACCCTGGCGGCATAATCATCATGTGCCACAGCCGCTATCCTAAAGGCTGGCAGTTTGAATCAACCAGACACTCCTCAGAAATTCTGTGGGGCAGTTCTGTTTTGTTCTATAGAGTCTTTATGAGTCAGAATTGAATCAACAGATAGTAATGGCTTTTTTGGTTTTGTTTTGTTTTTTTACTTTTTTCGTGTATAATTCTGTCTTAGTCATCTAACAGTGTTTTAATAGAAATAACTCAAGTGGATGGTAAAAAGTTAAACTTTGTTTTGTTACAGTCCAGTAGGCTGAAAGTCCAAATTCAGAGTTAGCTCCAAGGTAAGGCTTTCTTTGCTGCCTCTAGAGGAAGGTCCTTCTGGCCAATCTTCCCCTGGACTGGACTGGAAACTTCCGAGGCACAGGGACCCTGGTCCTTTCCAATGAGCATCCTCAGCTCTTCGAACCACTTCCTTGTGGTATGAGGTCCCCAAATCTCTCTGCTAATTTATTTCCTTTATATCTAGAGGGACTGCCTCAAGGTACAGAACCGTCCCATACATCGAGTCGGGCCCGACCAAGACAGCTGCTGCCCGTTATCCTCATCATGCTCATTATGCTGCCAGTAACCTCATCAGGGTAGTCAGCCAAGTGTCACCCAGTCAGATCCGACTCATGGTGACCCTAGGGGCCAGAGTAGGGTTTACACCTAAAGGAGTATCACACATTACTGGGAATCATGGCTCAGTCCAAAAGCCACACGTATTTTTGGGGGGACACAATTTGATCCATGATAGCTGTCTTTGATGTCATCCTACAACTAACCTGGTCATCACTCGTTAGTGCTCTCTACACCAAAACTACTTTTTAGATAGTTTCCAACTTCAGGTAGAATACATTCAGTGTCATACTTTGGCTTTCTTAGACTTGTTTTAATGTTCTTCAGCTTCAGCCTGAATTGTGTAAGAGCAATTGAAGGTCTGTTTCGAAGTCATCCCTTGGCCTTGCTCTGACTGATGATATTGAGATTTTCTATTGTTTCTTTCCACAGCTGTATTTGATTTGATTCTTATGTTTTCCACGTGGCAAGGCCCACGTCCATAGCCACTACTTATGCTGCTAATAAAGGGTATTCACAATGAATAAGTCGCTGGCCTTGCAAAATTCTATTATGCAGTCTCCATGAAGGTTTCTATTTAAAAAAAAAAATCATACTTTCCAACTACTAATCCTTCTTTGTCACCAACTTTCCCATTCCAATTGGAAGTAACTACCAATGCATCTTGATTGCATGTTTGATCAATTTCAAACTGCAGAAGCTGATAAAAATCTTCAGTTTCTTCATCTTTGGCATTGGTGATTGTGGTGTAAATTCAAGTAAGAGTTGGATTAGCAGGTCTTCCTTATATCAGCTTATTGACAGTATTCTATGGCTGACAGATTTGTACTTCAGGATACAGCTTGAAATCTTTTCTTGACTATGAAGTTGATATCATAGCTCTTCAAATTGTCAACCTGACATAGTAAACTATATGATGGTCCAATTCAAAATGGTCAATGTCAATTCATTTAAGCTCATTATTACTTACAATACATATCTGTACACCATTTAATTTTTGACCACTTCCAGTTTGCCTAGATTCACACTTCATACAGTCCATGTTTTGATTATTAGTGAATGTTTTCAGTTATTTCTTATCATTTTGATTTATTCCACCTCAGCACATGAAGATCCCCAAAGCGTGACTCTATCCACGTCATCCATGTCACTCTACTTTGAGGAGGCACCTCTTCCCCACTCATCATTTAAATGCTATTTTAGTCATCTGGTTCTGTGCTAACAGAAATACCACAAATGGATAGCTTTCGCAAAGGAAAGTTTATTCTTCTACAGTTCAGTAGGCTACTAGCCTAAATTTAGGGTGTCAGCACCAGGAGAAGGCTTTCCCTCTTTGTTAACTCTGGGGGAAGTTCCTTGTGTTGCATCATTCTTTCTTTGGTCTGGAAGCATCTTGGCACAGGTACCTGAGATAAGAAGGAAGTGCTCTGCTCTTGGTGCTGCTTTTTGATACTAAGAGGTCCCCAACACTCTGCTTGCTTCCTTCTCATCTTACCTCTTGTAGATAAAAGGGTAAACAGTGATGCAAGCCACACTCCAGGTAACCTCCTTTAGTAAGGCTGTTACAGTCCCACTGTAATCTTTTAACATAATCTGATCTATTAACCACAGGCAGGGGTTAGGATTTACAGCATAGGAAAATCACAAAATGAAGGACAATCACACAATACTGGGAACTATGACCCGTTCAAATTGTTGCATGCAGTTTTGTGGAGACACAATTCCATCTATGGCAAGTGTCTCCCAACCTGGGGCATTCATCTTCTGCTCTATATCAGACAGTATTCTCACATGATTCATAAAATTTTCTCTGGCCATTTTTTTTTTTTTTTCAGAAGTAGATTACCACTACCAGGTCCTTCTTTCTGATCTACCTTAGTCTAGAAGCTCCCCTGAAACTTGTCCACCGAGGGTGACAATGCTGGTATTAAAAGACTGATGCCAGATCTTCCAGTATCACAGCAACGTGCAAGCCACCACAGTGTGACAGACTGACAGACATGTGATAGTGTGTCCAGTTAGTATTTATGAAACTGTGGCAGAGAGTCTAACCATATATTCTGCTTGAATTTTTGACCAAAAATTAAATCTTAGCACTGGAAAGTTTCTAGAAAGTACATTCTGCAGTAATGCAAGAGAGACTTTATGGTGAATAGGGAAAATTAGATTACTAAGATTACAATGCTAAAAATTAGCACACTTGGTATTCTAAAATTAGCACACTCAAACCTTTGCGGCTAATGTCAGCATTGTTACCACTAGCTGATGGTTGCATTTTATACACAGCTGTTGTTATACATATGCATTTATTCAAATTGTTAGTGTTTTGTGCTTAGGAAGAAAAAAAACAGATTTGATGACTGAAATAATGAATACCTTGAAATGATTTCTTTATACCTAATGGATATTTTTTTTTTTTCATTTTGCTTCCCTTGATCACCATGATCTTCACCGACATTATTATAATCACCATTTTGAAGCATACTGTGTTAGGTATTTTGTGTACAATCTTATTAAATATTATTCTAGGAATGTGAAGTAAATATTACATATTTATGTTAAATAGATTTTATCGTGGAAGCAAAGATGGAGAGGCTGTCTCACATACTTTGGAAATTTTATCAAGGGGATGATTCTCTGAAGAAGGGTATCATCCTTGGTACAGTGCAACGTCAGCAGAAAAGAAGACCCTCAACGGGATGGACTGACACCATGGCTGCAACGTAAAGAACAACTGTGAGCGGCGTGCAAAATCAGGCACCGTTTCATTCTGTTACGCACAAGGTTGCTATGAGTCAGAGCTGACTCAGTGGCACCTAACAACAACAGCAATATTTTATTGTGCTTTAAGTGAAAGTTTGCACTTCAAGCCAAATTCTAATACAATCTTAAACACATTTTGCTATGTGACCCTAGCTCCTCTCCCCACGTGTGACAGCACAGTCCAACCAATCTCCCTGCGTTTCCATATCCATTCAACCAGCTCCTGTCTCCTTCTGCCTTCTCATTTAGTCACTGGGCAGGAGATGCCCAGTTAGTCTCCTATATCTGTTTAAATCAAGAAGCACACTCTTCACCAGTATCACTTTATGTCATATCCATCTTCTGCCATCAAGTTGATTCCAACTTACAGTGACCCTATAGGCCAGAGAAGAACTGCTCTATAGAGTTTCCAAGGAATGCTTGGCAGAGTTGAACTGCTGACCTTCTGGTGAGCAGATGTAGCATTTAACCAGCTAGGCCACCAGGATTTCCTTATATCCTATACGCCACTTCAGTTTTTGAGGCGTTAGCTTCAGGGATAGTTTCAGGTTTGGGGCTAACAGAGAGTCTGGAGGTCATGTCTTTGTCAAGTTGGTCAAAACTTCAACTTCGGTCTTTTTGCTAGAGCTTGAGTTCTGCACCCACATTTCTCCCACTTCATCAGGGACTCTCTTCTGAGTTCCTAGTAAGAGCAGTCATTAGTGGTAGGTGGGCACCGTCTAGGTCTTCTGGTTATATGTTGATGTAGTCTGTGTTTTATGTGGCCCTTTCCATTTCTTGGGCTCATATTTTCCTTATGTCTTTGGTGTTCTCTTTTGTTTCAGGTAGGCTGAGACCAATTGATGCTTTTTTAGGTTGCAGCTTGTTATCATTTATGACCCCAGACACCCCTCACCAAAGTGGGATACAGAGCATATTCTTAGTGAACTTTGTTAGGCCAACTGACTTAGAAGTCTCCTGAAACCATGGTCCCCACACCCTTATCCTTGCTACTCTGCCCCTTAAAAGCACCTGGCTGTGTTTAGAAAATTTCTTAACTTTCGGTTTAGACCAGTTTTGTTGACTTTTCCTCTAGTGCACCGTCTCTCCCTTCATCTAAAATAATTATTATCTATTATCAAATTATCTAATACCCTTCTCCCACGCAACCCATCTTTGTAATAATCAAAGAATGTTTTCTTATGTGTTTTAGCTTTTTCTTGAGTCTTTATGATAATGCTCTCACAAAATTTGTCCTTTTGTGACTGACTAATTTCACTCCATATTGTGACATATTCACAAATTCATCATTGGTTTTCATCTTTACATAATATACTATACATAATCCATTTCTCCATTGTTGGGCACATAGGTTGATTCAATCTTTTAGCTATTAAGGACAGTGCTGTGATGCACATTGATGTGTATGCATTTATTTGTTTGGCAGCTTTTATTTCTCTGGGTTATATTCCAAAAAGTTGGATTGCTGGATCATATGGTGTTTCTACTTACAGATTTTTAAGGAAGTGCCGTAACAATTTCAAAAGTGGTTGTACCATTTTACACATCCACTAGCAGTGTATAAGTATTCCAGTCTCTCCACAGTCTCTCCAGTGTGTATTATTTTGTGTTGTTTGGATTAATACCAACATTGCTGGGGTGACATGGTATCTCATTGTAATTTTGATTTGTGTGCCCAATGGCTAATGATCATAAACACTTCTTCATGTATCTATTAGTCAGTTGAATGTCTCCTTTGGTGAAGTGCCTGTTCATATTTTCTGCCCATTATTTTTGTTATTTGTCATTTTGTCATTGAGGTTTTGCAGTATTTTATAGATTTTAGAAATTAGAAGCTGACTGAATTTGTCCTAGCCACTCCCACCCCTCACCCCCTGCCCCAGTCTCTAGGTCGTCTTCTAATTTTGTTGGTGAGGTCCTTGAAGAAGCATACGTAGTTGATTGTTAGGAGTTCCAAGTTACCTATTTTCACTTCAGATGTTTGTGCATTGTTAGTTATGCACTGCAATCTGTTTATGATATGTTTTGGGGCTCCTGTAATTGTCACTATTTTTTTCTTCAATGATTTTAATTGCTTTAGATTTTATATTTAGTCCTTTGATCCATTTTGAGTAAGTTTTTGTACATCGTGAGAGATATAGGTCTTGTTTTATTTGCTTTCAGACAGACATCCAGTTATGCCAACACCATTTGTTAAAGAGACTCTCTTTTCCCAGTTTATAGACCTTGAGACTTGGTTAAATATCAGCTACTCATAAGTGGATGATTTTATGCCTGCATTATCAATTTTATTTCATTAGTCTATCTGTTTTAGTACCAGTACCTGGCTGTTTTTGTGCCAGTATCAGGCTGTTTTCACTACTGTGGCAGTGTAATAGATTATAAAATCTTCTTCAGTAATGCTTTACTTATCTGTGACTTCTGCCTCTTCCATATGAAGTGGATGATTTTTTTTCTCCATCTCATTAAAGGACACTACTGGAATTTGGATCAGGATTACATTGTATCTATAGATAGCTTTGGGTAGAACAGACAATTTTCAATGCTGTACCCTCCTATCCACGAGCAAGGTAAGTTTTTTAACTTACGTAGGTCTCTTTCAGTTTCTTTCAGTAGGGTCTTGTAGTTTTTTTCGTAAAGATATTTAACATCTCTGATGAAAATTATTCCTAAAGAATTTATCTTCTTGGGCTTGTTGTAAATGATACTGAGTTGATCATTTCCTCTTTGACATTCTCTGTGTTGGTGTAGAGGAAATCAACTGATTTTTTGTATGTTTTCCTTGTATCTTGATGCTTTGCTGAACTCTTCTATTAGTTTCAGTATTTTTTCTTTGTTTCTGTGTGTGCATGTGGGTATATGTAAGATCACATATCTACAAATACAGGTAGTTTTCCTTCTTTCTTACCAAATTTGGGTGCTCTTTGTTTCTTTTTCTATCCTGATTGCTCTGGTTAGAAAATCCCTCACAATGTCTGGTTCCTGTTCTCAAGGGGAATGCTTTCAGATTCTCTGAATATAATGATTTTATGTTTGTATAAATGCCCTTTGAATTCCCCTTGTATCCCTATTTTGCTGAGCGTTTTTATCATGAATTGGTGATGAACTTTGTCAAAAGTCTTTTCTGCATCAATTGATAAAATCAAGTGGATCTTGTCTCCTTTTATTTATGTGGTTGGTTACACTGTTTTTCTAATGTACCATCCTCAGTATGAATCCTGCTTGATCATGTGAATTATTTTCTTTAAATGTTGTTGAATTCTATAGTCTATAAATTTATGGAAGATTTTTGCATCTAATAGTGATATTAAGTCTTCTCTGAAAGTTTAATAGAATTATCCATTAAAGCCATCAAGGCCAAGGCTTTTATATTTAGTGGGACTTCTTAATTACTTTTTCAATCTCTTCTTTTATTATTAGTTTATTTAGTTGTTCTACCACTGTTTGTGTTAGTTTAGTTAAGTAGTATGTTTCTAGAAATTTGTCCATGACCTCTAAGTTATTGTTTGTTGGAGTACAATTTTTCATAATATGCTGTTACAATTTTTTTTTTTTTAAATTTCAGTTGTGTCTGTTCTGATGTCTCCCATTTTATTTCTCATTAGGTTTATTTGATTCATCCCCTATTTTTATATTTTGTCAGCTTGTCAGTGGTTTATCTATTTTGTTGGTTTTTTCAAAGAAATAGCTTTTGGGTTTGTTAACTCAATTATTTTTCTATTCTCAAATTCATTTAATTCTTTTCTGATTTTTGTCTTACTTCTGGTGCCTGAGCACTTCTTTTGATGCTCTTTTCTACTTTTTTAAGTTCTAGGGTTTAGGCTTTGGTTGGGACTCTTTCTTCTGTTTAGATGTGTGCATTTATTATAATAAATTTACCTCTGAGCACTGCTTTTGCTGTGTCTCAAACATTGTAGTAGGACTTGCTTTCATTCTGTGACTTTCTTTATTCTGTCCTTCAATTTTTTCGCAACCCAGCAATTTTTGAGAAAGATGTTGATCAGTTTTGATGTACTTGACTTTTCCCCTTGCCTTGTTGTTACTGATTTCCACTTCTATGGTGTTATGGTCTGAAAAGATGTTTTGCACTATTTGGATTTTGTTAAGGTTTGATTTATAGCTTAATATGTGGTCTGTTCTGAGAATGTTCCATGTGCACTAGAAAAGAAAGTATATTATGTTGTTCTCAGGTGGATTGGTCTGTATATGTCTATGAGAGCAAGCTGACTGTGACATTTAGATCTTTCACATCTTTGTTGAGCTTTTTTCTCGATGTTGTGTCCTTCACCAAAAGTGTTATATTAAAGTCTCCTACTATTATTGTGGAGATGTCTATTTTTTTTTTCAATAATGTAGGAGTTTATTATGCTCCTTGTATTTTGGAGCCCTACCACTGGTTGTGTAAATATTTAATACGGTTATGTCTTCCTGGAGCATTAGTCTTTTAAGCAACATAGAGTGATTTTCCTTGTCCACTGTGGTGGATGTTTCTTTACAGTCTATTTTATCAGGAAATAATGTTGCCACTTCTACTATTTTTGAATATTTGCATGGCTTTTTTTTTTTTTTCACATCCTTTGAGTTTTATTTTGTTTCTTTAAGTCTAAGATTTGTCTCTTGTAGGCAGTATATGGATAGGCTGTGTGTTTTAATCCATTCCCCCACTCTCTGCCTCTTTATTGGTGCATTTAATCCATTCACATTTAGCATACCTATTGCTAGATAAGTGTTTGGCTGGCTATCATTTTGATGGAATTTTTTTTGTGTTGATGACAACTTTTTTCCCTTAATTTTCTGTGCTGAGTTGTTTTTCTTTATATGTTTTCACCTTTCTTTATTTTTGTTGGTTTTATATTTACTGAAACCATGTCTTTCTTGTTCTTTTTTTATATTAATGTGTAAGATGGTTATTTTTCTTTGTGGTTATCTTAATACTTACTCCTATTTTTTTTTTTCTAAATGTGTACATATCTTTTATTTCTTTGTTTTTCCTTGCCATGTTCTCCATATGAAAGATCTATGATTATATTTTTTAAGTTCATTTTTTTGTTACAGTATTGTCATTTTTTTATAGGTTGATGTCCCTGTTTCACTATTTTTGTATTAACTTTAATTTATCTTACAATTTTGCTATTGTGTTTGATATCTTTTTGCTCTGTCTTGAGTTTTAGTCATGGGTTGTTACTTGATGTTATTGAATTTCTAGCCAAAAGGCTCCCTTTAGCACTTCTTGTCATTTTATTTTGATTTTTGAGAGTGTTCTAAATTTCTGCTGATCTGGAAATGTCCTATTTTTGTCATCATATCCAATTTTGCTGGATGTATGGATCTTGGCTGGCAATTTTTTGCTTCGAGGCTTTGTATATATCATCTCATTGCCTTTTCACCTGCAGAGTTTCTGCTGAGTAATCTGAGCTTAGTTTTACTGACTCTCTCTGAAGATTATTTTTTGTTTATCCCTAGCTGCTTTTAAAGTTCTCTTCTTTAGTTTTGGCAAGCTTGATTACGATATGTCGTGTTTTCTTTCTTTTGTGATTTACTTTATGTGGAGTTGGATAAGCATGTTGAATAAATGTCTTCTCATCTTTCATAGTATCAGGAAAGTTTTTCTGTTGACAAATCTTCAACAATTCTGTCTGTATTTTGTATTTTGTGTTATGTCACCCTGATCAGGTACTCCAATCTCATGTAGATTATTCTTCTTGAGAAAGTCCCATGTAATTATTAGTGTATCTTAATATTTTTATATTATCTTATCTGATTGTTCCTCATATGCCTTATCTTCAGTCTCACTGATTAGGCCTTCCATTGCCTCAATTCTGCTTTTGTGACTTCCTTTTGAATTGTCTAATTCTGTAAATTTATTGTTAAGCTTCTGAAATGCTGGTTTCTATCTCTCCGTGCTTTCTTGCAACCTTTTCAATTTGTCACTATGCTCTGCTAAATTTTGCTTCATCTCATTCCTGATCTCTTGAATAGTTCTAAATATTAATCTTTTGTAGTCTTCCTCTGATAATTACAGGAAGTTCTCTTTATCTGGAAACTTTCTTGATGCTTGGTTTTGAGAGCTTTCTGAAGCCACAGTGGTCTACCACTTTAAGTGATTTGATATTGACTATTGTCTCAAAGCCATCAGTGAGTTGTGTTTATTTATTTTATGTTTGCTTCCTGTGTTCTAACTTCTTGTTTCGGTTTGTCTTGAAATGCCTAAATAGGTGGGTTATCTGAGCTGCTTTGATTCTAGGTGCCTTTGGGGCTCTATCATCCTATCACTAAATGTTTTAGAGCCATTACTAAGCTTGCGAGGCCAGGCTTTCATTTCCTTTTCTTGTAGTATTCAGCTCAGGTGCCAAGGTAGTCTGTTTCTAAGCATGTGGTACAGGATCTCCCCTACAGTCTTGGAAAGGTATGGATGTTTGGTGTAGGCATAGTTATAGGGCTGTAGGCACTGAGAAAAGCGGGAGCTGACAGCTGTCAGTGTCTCTAAGGAAGGCATGTCCCCTTGTGCTTGAGCCTAGGCAAAAGGAATTATTTCTGCCTTGAGTTCCTGGCTTAGGGGAGTCCACAGATTATTATTACATTTTATATGTTAAATTGTTTCCTCTTGAATTCTAGGTGAATGGGTTAGGGTGCACATGAGGAATCCTATTCTTGGCCTATGTAATTTGTCATTCTATGGAGTGGGTTAACATTCAGAGAAGGAAAGGGGAATCTCAGGTAAATGGAAGAGAAGTTTATCCAGAAGGAAAGTTTTACATACCTACTTAGTAGATTAGACATATGCTACTTGGGTTTTGATGACTGAACGTCATTTTTACACTTATTCTGGTGGTGTAAGTGGGTTTTCCATTGCACAGTCTCTCCTGCTGTGGAAGATACTTTCCAAAAATCTTTGCTCGTCTCACTTCTGTCGCTGCTGCTGATCCACCTTCAGGGTGCCAATTCCCATTTGGTCAGGTCTGGCTAGACCTAGGTACTTCTAGATCTACTCTCCCTTGCCTGTCGCTCAGTCTGTTTTCTCAGCTTTCCTTTTGATGTTTAGGACTCCTAGAATGTCATATATAATTGTTTTGTTTGCTTTTGGGGAGCAATGTTTGTCGTTAGAGGAAGTGTCTGCCTACTATCCCATTTTAGGAATGCCTTCTCCTATTTTAAATATTAAATATGCTAGGAAAAAAAACTCAGATTAGGCTGGATGAGTTTAGAAAGAAGGTCTGAAGTTTTGAACTACTGTCAGAACCAGTATTTAAAGTAACACTGATTTAATATCCACATTCTTTTTTTTTAATTATTATGATTGAATGAAAATGTACATTCCCATATAAGTGTACATGCTCACCTGTATGCAGCTTCCACTGCTCTCCAGGCACAGTGACAACATACACTTCCTCTCTGCTCCATATATGTCCAATCCTCCCAACAGTCACCTATCTTCTGCTCTCTACCTACTCCCCTTCCTCCAGTATGAGGTCAGTGGGACAACATCCTATAGATGCCTGGAACCATAAAGTGTCCACAAAATATAGTCACTCTGTGTTGCTAAGTCCAATCCCTTGCTGTCCAAAGAGTTGACCTTCATTATGATTTATCAACAGGGGCAGCATCAGTGCCAGGGACCATGCTTCCAGGGGAACCTTGAAGCACCTGGACCATCAACTGTGATCCTTTCACATTCTTAAACAGAAAACTATACTGATTGGCTGTCCCATAACTTTTAATATAGGAGACAAAACAAGTAAACGAAAACCTTTCTGTGAGAAATAGAATTTTCAGTAAAACTACTGCCTTAGTTACCAAGTTCTACTATAACAGAAATGCCATCAGCAGTTGACTTTAACAACCAGAAATGTGTATTTTCACAATTTAGTGTACTAGTCTGAATCTAGCTGAAGGTTCTCTCTCTCTGCTCTGAGAGAAAGTCTTTGCCTTGTTAACATAACAAAGAACATTTGTTCCTTAATTGGTCTGTAACAATAGGTGTGTACAAGGATTGGAATTTACAATGAATATTTAGGGGAACACAATTTAGTCCAAAAGACATACTTATTTTCTTTAAATGTCAGCTACATATTATTTTTGTAATGTCTTGATGCATATCCTGTCGCATAAATATCCACTATAATGTTCCGTCTTTGAAAACTTCCCTCCCCTTCATCTCAGTGTGACTGACTTCACATATGTTAGCAGTAGGTGCTATGTACCTGGCAGCGCAGCTATGGCTGCTAACCATAAGGTCAGCAGTCTGAATCCACCAGCCATTCCTTGAAATCCTATGGGATAGTTCTACTCTGTTCTATAGGGTAGGTATGAGTCAGAATTGACTCTAAGACAACGAGTTTATGTACATTGTAAGGCAGTAACAGTTCAGTGGTAGAATTCTCACCTTACATGAGAAAAAGACCTAGGCTTGTTTGCTGGTCAATGCACCTTAAACTGGTTGCCATCTGGCCATCCGTGTAGGTATGTGTGTTACTGTACTGCTGACTGGGTTTCAGTAGAGCTTCCAGACTATGATTACTGGAAGAGAGGTCTGGCAATCTACTTCCAACAATCAGCCAGTGAAAATTTTGAAGGTAGCAGTAGTCTGATCCTCTTGTGTATGGGATTTCCATGAGTTGGAAGCCAGCTCAGCAGCAGTTAACAACAATAATATATACCTTGTAAAACAAAACAAATAATGTCTATCAAGAAAATTTTAGCTGCATTTCAAACTAAAACACAACAGGAAACATGTGAAATCACCAGTAATTTCTCAAAACTGTAATGATTCGTTATATTTAGAGAAATTTAATGTACTTCGTATCTGCTTTACTGCCTTTAAATATAATAAATTATATATTTGTAGATTCTCATAACTTAATAATCTCTTGAAGAGGATATTTTAAGGGCATGCAGGGATTACTTACTTTCTCTGACACTAGTTTAAGTTATCTTCTCTGAAGATTACTTTTATTTGAAGATAGTGTTTTTCTACAGAACACAAGCACTCTTTGCATGTGCATGCATATTCTCACAATGCGTGATATTATTTACAAAAATGTTTTTAACGGTAAAACTTTTGCAAATATATGTTCACTGATTTTTTTTTTTATCAGAGAATGAAAGGTATAAATTTAATTTACCTGTAATCTCAGCAGTGGAAACCCCAGATGCCTAGTGTTTAAGTGTTATGGTTACTAGTCAAAAGGTTGGAGAATAAATTTAATTTACCTAGAATCTCATGTGGCAACATCAGTGGCATAGTGGTTAAGTGCTACAGTTGCTAATCAAAAGGTCAGCAGTTCAAATCCACTAGGTGCTCCTTGTAAACTCCATGAGGAAGTTATACTCTGTCCAATAGGTTCTTTATGAGGCAGAACCAATTCTGCAGCACTGGGTTTATAATTTCACCAGTAAAAATCATCATCTCTGATAATTTTTTGCACTATTTCTTGTGTTATTTCCTATGCATCTATTAACTATATAGGACACATAGTGTATATTTTGTGATGGAGTACACTTGTGCATGCCTAAATAATATATCATTGAAGATAATTTTCAATGCTGTAACATTTTCTGTTGTTACAAGTGTTATGGGACATATGAGTTCTGACAATTAAGTTTACAAACTCATCCTAGAAAAAGTTGTACATTCCTTGTTGCTGAATATCATCACAGTCCCCTTTGAAGTACTCCCCTTGGGAAGCTATGCATCGATGCCAGCACCTAGTCCACCCTTCAAAGCAATTATGGAGCTTGTTTTCTGGAACGGCCATCAGAGCTGTCATTGTATTACCCTTGATGTCCTGGATGTCATCAAAATGTCTTCGTTTTGATATTTATCTTTGGGTAAAGAAAAAAATCACTGGGGGCCAGATCAGGAGAGTAAGGAAAGTGTTCCAGTACAGTCACGTGTTCACTGGCTAAAAAATCCCTCACAGACAACTATGCAATTAAGTTTGTGAACTTAACCACCGTGCCACCACAAACAATGGCCATTTCAGAAACAGTTCCAAAATGGCTTTGGAGGGTGGGCCAGGTGCTGATTTCGGTGTCTAGCTTCCCAGAAGGAGTACTTCAGGGCGACTGTGGTGATATTCAGCAGTGAGGCATGTGGCACTTAGAATGATAAATTTTGAGACCTTGTGTTTAGCTAATTCTCTACTATTCAACACTTAGGGTGTTCCACTTCAGAAAAAGAAATGCAGTAAATAATTATACAATAATATATATGGCAATACATCTTTCACCACTTACCTAATCATTCTCTTTTTTATCCTACTTTAAGTGAAAATTTATGGAGCAAATGGGTTTCTCATTAAACAATGAGTACACATGTTGCTTTGTGACATTGGTTACCAGTCTTGTGACATGTCAGCACTTACACCTTCTCAACCTTGGATTCCCTATTTCCACTCACCAAGCTTTCCTGTCCTTTCCTGCCTTCTCTCCCTGCCCCTGGGCTGCTGTTCTCATTTAGTCTTCAGTATGTGTTTGAAATTTCTATATTATTGTTGTCTTACAGGCTTGTCTAGTCTTTGACTGAGCATGAACCTCAAGAGGACCAACTTCAGTACTGGGTTAAAAGGATATCTGTGTGTTATGCTCTCAGGGTTTCTCTAGTCTCTGTCAGACCAGTACATCTGGCAGTTTTCTGTGAGTTAGAATTTTGTTCTGTGTTTTTCTCTAGCACTTTCTGGCACCCTGTACTGCGATCCTTATCAAATCAGTCAGTGGGGGTAGCCAGGCCCATGTAGTTGTGCTGGAATCAGTCTTGTGGGGCTGCGGTACCTACAGCCCATTAGTCCTTTGAACTAATCTTTCCCTTGTGTCAGTGGTTTTCTTCATTCTACCTTGCTCTAGATGAGGTGGAACAAGTGGACAAAATTAGATGGTCACTCACAAGCTTTTAAAACCCCAGATGCTACTCAACAACGTAAGATGTACAACATTTTCTTTATAAGTTATTTTATGCCAGTTAAGCTAGATTTCCTCCAAGACCATGGTCCCCAGCCTTTGGGGAGTTGGAATGTGTCTATGAAGCTTCTATGACTTTGCCTTCCTCAAATCTGAGTTCTTCTAGTAATTTTATTATGAAAATAATAACAGCCATAACAATAGCCACAACATTACTTCCATAGACAACATTTAAGTGCTTACTACGTCACTATAACAAGAATTTGACTACTACACTCCCATTTGGTACCCACCATTACCATAACAGCAAGACATCAGAGTTCCCCATTTGCAGACAAGGATACTGAGGTACAAATAAATTGAATAGCTTGGCTTAGATCCCACAGCTACAAACTGGTGGAGCTAGAATTGGGCCCTTTTTAACTAATTTGCAAACCCATGGACTGTCCTACGCTATATTTGTGAAAGTCAAATTTGCTGTGTTAAAATGCACACATTATTTATGCTCAAACTACATATTACTATTTCAGACATATTTGTCATCTCTGTGTGGATGTATTCAATGCCTGCATGATGTTTTACCTCAAAATACATTAATTTTTTGTCATATGAAACATTTTTATTTTTATGCAGTCGACTATATGGTTCTTTGATACGTCATCCACCTTTTTCAATCAGACAAATCATGATGTATCTTAAGACAATTTTTCTTTCAACTCTAATTGCTCTAGAGTGTTTCAGTGACTTTGCTTTAGACAGTGCTAAGAGATCCTATGGCTCAGGTCTAGCATTAATGATTCCAGGTGCTCTGCACATGGGTGTAAATACTACCACCTCCTGGACCACTGTCTAGTGATGGCTATATCCAGATTCCAGGACTTCTTTTCCAGTTTTCCACTTTGAACAACCAACTCTATTCCAGCTGCCACCAGACGAAGGCCATTACAGCATGCACAGTATCCACTGTCAGGTTAGTGTCCAGAACCAGCTACATAATTTGTGGGATTCATGTTCAAAAGTTATCAAGGATTTCAAGATGGCAACACAGCCTAGCATTAAAGTAAGATCAGAACCTTCTAACCCCAGGACTCTGTGCAACTGCACTTCAATGTCATAACTACCCCCCACATCGATTTTTCTTTTTTTCATTAAGATTTCATTCTACACTACTGTGTTAGTTTCTTTAGCATTGTATGACAAAATACCACAGAATGAGTGACTTTAAACAACAACAACAAAACTATTGTCTCAAAGTTCTAGAGGCTAGAACATATCATCTTTGATAATTTATTGAATGATTTATTACCTTATTTCATATTCATATTTTAAATATGTAGGACTTGGAATGCATATTTATAATGCTGTCCACTTCTATATACCTGAATAGTATGCTATATGAAGTATGCCTGAATGGTGTGTTACATGCAGATAATTTTCAGTGCTATGACATTTTCCACTGTTACAAGTACTACAATACGTTTAACTAATTCCCTGTTACACAACTCTTAGTGGATTTTTGGAGCCAGAATTAATGCAGAAGCAATGAGTAGAATGTTTTCATTCAGAAAATAAAGCCAAGCCAAGTGCCATCAAGGCAGATCAGAAAATAAAACATTTGAAATAATTCTGCAGTAATATATATGGAAATATATCTGGGTATCAGTCAAATAATGTTCTCTTTGAAGGTTCTAGGGGAAGATCCTTGTCACCCTGACTCCCAGCAGCCCCACTGGCTCATTGGCTTCAGCTGCAACACAATTTAGTCATCATATGGCCATATTTCTGTGTGTCTCTTCTTTTTTATAAGATCCCAAAACAAATAATAATAATAATGAAGAGCCATTGCTATTGAGTCAATCTCAAGTCATAGCCACCACTCAGGTTGAATTAAAACCCACCCTATTTGGGAATAGCTTCATGCTAATTTGATTGATACCTTCTTCACAAGCCCTTTTTCCAAACAAGCTCATGCTTACAGGTACCAGGTAAGGGTCTCTATACAACTCACTGGAGAACACAATTCAATCTGTAACACCTATTCAATATTTTATTTTATTTTACTACTGCAGTTATTATTAAGAAGGTTTATCATACTGCTTCGTCATTAACTGTGATGCTGAATTCTTCTCTTCTTTTTATTATGATTGAATGAAAATGTACATTCCCATATAAATTTGCATGTTCAGCTATATGTAGCTTTCACTGTTCTGTCTGCACAGTGACAGCACACTCTTCCTCTCTGCTCCATACATGTCCTATCCTCTCAACAGTTTGCTATCTCCTCCTATCCACCCACTCCCCTTCCTCCAGTGTGATGTCAGGAGGACGACATCCTATAGATGCCTAGAACCATAAAGTGTCCACAAAATATGGTCACTCTGCATAGCCAAGTCCAATCCACTGCTGTCCAAAGAGTTGACCTTCATTATGATTTATATGCAGGGGCAGTATCAGTGCCAGGGACCATGCTCCAAGAGGAACTCCCGAGGCTCCTGGGCCATCAACTGTGGTCTTTTAGTGGAGATCTTGGGATGCACCCTTATTTATTCTTGTGTTGCCATTGAGACTCAACTTTATAAGCTCCATCTTGGCTACCAATGGTGGTGGCTGGGCACCACCTGGTTCAACTCGATGTGGACACTCACTCACATGGGTCTCTCTGTCTTCTGGGTTCTCTTTCCCCCATGTCGTTAGGGACTTCAGTGATCATCCGTTCCTGCTGAGTTCAGACTATTTGCTGTGCCCTCAGATGGCAGCTTGGCAGCTTTTAGGACCCCAGATGCCGCTTACCAATGTGGAGTGTGGAAAGTCCTCATTAGCAAAAAGCTAGTTGTGCCAATTGGCCTCAATTTTCCCTGAAAGTGTGGTCTCCGGTCCCCTGTTCCAGCTACTCTGTCCTTGCAATATTGGGTTAAGATGGGAGGAGTACTCAAGTTGTGTTGAAGTCTAGTTAATACTGAACTTCTTACTAATGTGTGCTGTCACCGATTTCACCCAACCAAATTTCTACCAACTATCTAATTAAACCCTCCCCCCCTTGCCCTTCCACCCTCCCTAACCCTTGCAGTCATCAAAGAGTTTTTTCTTCTATGCACAAGTCTGATTTTAAGTTCTTATCGTAGGGGTCTCATACAAAATTTGTCCTTCTGTCTCTGACTACTTTCACTCAACATAATGTCCTCCAGTTGAAATCAGGTTACAAGATGATCCCTGAAATCATCGTTGTTCTTTATTATTGTATAGTGTTCCGCTGAGTATACATACCATAGTTTACCTATCCATTCATCTATTGTTGGACATCTGAGTTGATTCCATCTTTTAGCTATTGTGGACTGTGCTACGTTAAACATTCATGTGCATGTATCAGTGGAATTACTGGGTCAAATGGTATACCTATATACAGTTTTTTAAGGGACTGCCAGATTGCTTTCCAAGGAGATTGCACCATTTTAGAACCCCACCAACAGTGTAGGAGAGTTCCAGTTTCTCCACAGATTCCCCAGAATTTGTTGTTTTGTGTTTCTTGGATTATGGCCAACCTTGTTGGAGTGAGATGGTATCTCCTTGTAGTTTTGATTTGAATTTCTTTAATAACTAAAGATCGTGAACGTGACCGTGTGTGTTTTTTGGCTGCCTGGATCTCCTCTTTAGAGAAGTGTCTGTCTATCTCCTTTGCCCATCACTTAACTGGATGACTTATCTTTTTCTTATTGATATTTTGTAGTACCCTATAGATCATGGAGATCAGGCATCTGTCTGACGTATAGTTGCCAAATATTTTTTCCAATTCTGTAGGTGGTCTTTTAATTCTATTAATAAAGTCTTTGGATGAGCAAAAGTGTTTGATTCTTAATTGTTCCTATTTATCTATTTTCTATTCTGTTGATTGTGGTTTGACAGATTTTGAAGTCTGTCTATGTTGTATATGAAAACTTCCAATGTTGTTCCTACTTTTTCGTGGATGAGCTTTATCGTTTTAGATTTGATATTTAGGTCTTTTATCAAGTTTGAGTTGTTTTTTTGTACAAAGTGTAAGATATGAGTCTTGTTTCAACTTTTTGCAGATGGATATCCAATTCTGCCAGCACCATTTGTTGAAGAAGTTGTTTTTATCCCAGTTTAATGTCTTAGGGGCTTTGTCAAATATCAACTGTTCAGAGGAAGATGGTGTCATCACTGTGGTCTCAGTTGTGTTCTATTTCTCTATCTGTCTCTTTTTATACCAGTACCAGGCTGTTTTGACTACTGTGACAGTGTAATAGGTTCTAAGGTTGGATAATGAGAGGCCTTCCAATGTGTTCTTCTTCTTTAGCAATGCTTTGCTTATCTGAGGCTTCTTCCCTTTCTAGACAAAGTTGGTAATTTTTTTCTCCATCTCATTAAAAAAAGTCAGTGGAACTTGTTTCAGGATTGCATTATATAAGTAAATTGCTTTGAGTAAAATAGACATTTTTACAATGTTAATTCTTCCTAGCCATGAGCAGGGTAGGTTTCTTCATTTATCTAAGTCTCTCTTAGTTTCTTATAGTAAGGGCTTGTAGTTCTCTTTGTAAAGGTCTGTTTCTGGTTAGATTTATTCCTAGGTACTTTATCTTCTTAGGGGCTATAGTAAATGGTATTGAGTTGGTGATTTCTTCCTTAGTAATTTTGTTGTTGGTATAAAGGAATCCAACTGATTTACTTATGTTTGTCTTCTATCCTGAGACTTTGCTGAATTCTTCTATCAGTTTGAATAGTTTACTTATGGATTCTTTGGGATTATCTGCATATACAATCATATCACCTGAGAATAGAGAGATTTTTACCTCTTCTTGGCCGGTGCAAATGTCCTTTATTTCTTGGTCTTGTCTATTTACTCTGGCTAGAACTTCTAGCACAATGTTGAATAGGAGAGGTGAGAGTGGGTATCCTTATCTAGTTTCTGTTCTTAAAGGAAACTCAGTTTCTCTTCATTCAGGATGACAATTGCCTTTTATAAATGGCCCTTATTGCATTGAGGAATTGGTCGTCTATTCCTATTTTGCTGATAATTTTTAGCGTGAATGGATATTGGACTTTATCAAATGGCTTTTCTGCCTCAATATACAAGATCAGGTGATTCTTTTGTGGTCTTTTGTGGTATTTATGTGGTTGATCACATTACTTGTTTTTCTGATGTTGATCCAGCCTTGCATCCCTGGTATGAATCCAACTTGGTCACGATGGGTTACGTTTTGGATACGTTGTTGTATTCTGTTGGCAAGAATCTTGTTGAAGATTTTTTCATCTATATTCAAGAGTGATATCAGTCTGTAGTTCTCCTTTTGGCTTGGGTCTTTCCCTGGTTTTGGTATCAAGGTTATGCTGGCTTCATAGAATGAATTTGGGAGTATGTGATGCTGAATTCTAATTTTAGACAGATAAGTTTCTCAGTTTCAACTCTAATTCATTATTATTTCCGAAGTCTTTTCCATAAGTCGAGTATTAGATTTCTAAGTCTTTATGTTCAATACTTATTGAGTTAATTACATGATTAATGTATATTTAGCACAGTAATTTGATATATCATTGGCTTTATTAATATCAAATTGACATTGAAAAGTAAAGATATCACCATGAAGACTAAGGTATGATTAGCTCAAACCTTACTATTTTTGATTGCATCATGTGGCTGTGCAAGCTAGACAATGAACAAGGAAGACAGAAGAAGAATTGATGCCCTTGAACTGTGTTGGAGAAGAGTGTTGCATGTACCATGGACTGCCAAAAGAACAAATGAATCTGTTCTGGAAGAAATATAACCAGAGTGCTCCTTGGAAGCATGGATGGCAAGACTGCATCTCATATACTTTGGACATGCTGTCAGGAAGGATCAGTCCCTGAAGGACATCATGCTTGCTTAAGCAAAGGGTCAGCAAAAAAAAGAGGTAGACCCTCAATGAGATGGATTAATACATTGGCTGCAATGATGGGCTTAAGCATGAAAATGATTGTGGACATGGCATGAGACCAGACAGTTTTTCATTCTGTCATGCACAGGGTATCTATGAGTGGTAACCAGCTCAATGGCTTGTAACAACAGCAGTATCAAATTACCATTCTATTCCTGGCATGTTAGGGAAACCTACTATTAACTGTCTATATGTTCTTGATGTTGAAAGGAACAAAGAATATTAAGGCAAGTTGCCCCCTCTTTTTTTTTCCAGGAAAACAGAATAAGTCTAGATCTCTAAAATATAGTAGTTTTCACCCCTTTCTCACTTTGACTGTTACAACAATGTCTTCCTGTTCCAGAGGTTGAGTTAAATAGCTACTCAGATGTCACTTTCACTCTGGGAGTCATCAAAGATGAAAATCAGAGTGGACCCACAGATCATGAAGGAAGAAAAAGCAATTGTAGAGGAACAGAGGAAAGGTCAGACTTTGAACAGCAGGGAGAAGAACCAAGGTCAATGGTCTCTCTCATGGGTGAAGATCTTCTTCCTACATGGAGGCTAAGGAAAAAGAACTGGAAACATTGAAGGGAGTGGCATGAGGAGTTCACCAAACACCCAGCTCTGTAGGGCAATGGTGGGGTGCCCCAAGAACCAAGACTGAGCATTAGAAGGAATGTATTTTAACCTGTGGGGTCATCGGCATTTAAAATACAACTAGGACTAAATCATTTGTTGCCATTGGGTCCATTCCTATTCATGGTGACCTCACGTATTACAGAGCAGAACTGCCCTATTAGATTTTCCTGGCTGTAGTTTTTACAGAAGGAGATCATTAGGCCCGCCTTGTATGGTACCGCTCAGTAGATCTGAACTGTCAATCTTTAAGTTAGAAGTTGATCGTGAACCATTTGTGTTATTTTTATCCTTTGCTCAGAATGAGTGTGCTTTGAACTAGATGTCACTTTGAGGACTAAGGTGACACAAGCCATGATCTTTTCAGTCACCTCATGTGCATGTGAAACTAGACAATGAATAAGGAATACAACAGAAGACTTGCTGTCTTTGAACTATGGGGTTGGCAAAGAATACTGAATATATCATGAACTGCCAGATGAATTAGCAAATCCATCTTGGAGAAATACAGAAAGAATATTCCTTGGAAACAAGTATAGTTAAACTTCATTTCACATACTTGGGATGTGTTATCGAGAGACGCCAATCCCTAGAGGATATTGTGTTTGTAAAGAAGAGGACTAGTAAAGAAGCAGAAGATTCTCAACTGGATGGACTGACACAGTGGCTGCAACAATGGGCTGAAGCGTAGCAGTGGTGGTGAGGATCGCTGAGAACTGTGCAGTGTTTTATCCTGTTCTGTTGTACGTAGAGTGGCTATAAATCCCAACCGATTTGATGATACCTAGCAACAAGCATTCTTTAAAACAGTAAAAGCAAAAGAAAAACATAGAGACCACCAAGAATGAAGGACTGGGCCTATTTGTATTCCCTGACTGTATTACCACTAAGCTCCATATATAGTGGACACCCTGGGGTCACAATGGTTAAGAGCTACTGCTGCTAACCAGAAGGTCAGCAGTTAAAATTTAACAGGTACACTTTGGAAACTGCATAGTGCAATTCCACTGCGTTCTATAGGGTCATTCTGAGTCAAAATTAACTCAACAGCAGCGTGTAACCTTATATAACACCTCGGGTTAAGAGTGGCTAGGAGGGTAATCACTGAACGCAAAGTGGGAACAGCTTTAATTTGTCTTTAAAAAACCGAAGAAGTGAGATGACTCTTGTTCCCCTGTATTGTATAGAAAATTCACTGTTTTACTGATATATGAACTTCTCGTATTTTTCATCTAAACCTGTTGTTGAATTTTACTTGATTTTTTTTTCCCAGAACTTTTGTGTCGCAGTCCATAGGTGTGGGAATCTGTATGTTTATGTATGAGAGAGAGAACGTACCTGTGTATGTGTCGGGTGTGTGTCTTTCTGTTCTCATTTCCAGGTTTCTATGAGGATTTTTCTAGCTTCATTCAAGTATGTGAGTCATGTACCAAACATCTCTAAGATTCCAAAAAACATTTAGATTATATAACATTTATTCTCTGGGCATTTGAAAGAACTGTGCTACAGAATCATCTGAGCTTTTTCTCTCTCTCTGTTTGGATAGAATGTCTCTGCCCCATGTACATTACTGTGTTTAGTATTCTAAAGTTTCTGTTACTAATTCTTTTAAAATAATTGCTTTCCCATAAAACAAAAAAAGAAAAGAAATTGTTTGTTTATTTACATATATGCAAGCAGTAAAGAAAGAGTGTGACATAATGAGTCTTTAAATCTTAGTTAAATAAGTAGCTAGCTATTGACCTCAAGCAAACTGGCCTCAGTTTCCTAGTCTATGTAAATCTGTAGCATTGAGAATAAGACGGATCCTACTCCATGACACTTGGCTTGGCTGAGAATAACAAAACGTTAACAGCACAGGGGTTTTGTTAGGGTTAAATGAGTTAAGTCTTGAAGTCTTGAGAGTCACTGCTCCTCAGAGCTCATGATGAATACACATTGCCGTTGTGGTTGTTACACGCTGTCCAGTCTGTTTTGACTTGTAGCAGCCCTGTGTATAATGGAATTAAACACTGTGCCACCTTCCCAATTTCAGTGTTGCAGCCACTGAGTCAAGCCAACTCTGTGGAAAGTCTTCCTCTTTTTCACTGACCCTCTACTTTAACAAGCCCCAAAGCATGATATCCTTCCCCAGGGACTGGTCCTTCCTGATGACAAGTCCAAAGTATATAAGATAGAGTATCACCATCCTTGCTTGTAAAGAGCATTCTAGTTGTACTTTTTCCCAATAGACACTTGATCATAAAACGTGTACCTTTCTCTCCATTCCTAACCATACCTGCTAAGTGTTGTGCTGGAAGCAAAGCCCACATCCTTTTTCTCTTCCTCATTTCTACCTCAACTGAATTCCCCTGAGTCCTAGAAAAACAAACTGTGTTTTTCTTTTTCTTTTTTTTTTTGACTGAATTAGAAAAACAGACACAGTGTTTTTTTGTCATTATGGAAAATTGACTCGGTAATTGTTTTGCTAAATCACACTAATGATGAAAAGAATCAGAGCAGATTTTTCAAGGTTATATAAGAATAAATGTCCCTGATAGAAACTTAAAATAACTCAAAGCCATATTTTAGTTTGTAGATAAATTTTAACACTTTTTTTTTCCTGTTTGAGCTGCTATTTTTTTGGTTGAGTTGCATGACACCAGAACATAAAATATATTGCAGAAATATTTTCTATATATTGAACTTTAATACATACATGGTGCACTATAAAGAAGAACTAAACCCATTGTCTTTGAGTCAATTCTGACTCATAGTGACCTTATAGGACAGAGTATAACTGTCCCATAGGATTTTCAAAGAGTGCCCTGTAGATTCAAATATATATGTGTGGTTTACATATACACAAACCGAATCCACTGCCATTGAGTCAGGTTCAACTCACGGCAACCCTAGACGTCAGAGTAGAAGTGCCCTATAGAGTTTCCAAGGAACATTACATATCTGTATATATATATGTATGTATACATACATACACACACACACACCCATTATTGTGTTGATTCTGATTCACAGTGACCCTATGCAACAGAGCAGAAGTACCCCACAGATTTCCCAAGGAGCATGTCTGATGGATTTGAGATAGTGACTTTTTGACTAACAGCTATAGTACTTAACCAACATGCCACCAGGGTATGTGTGTATGTGTGTGTGTGTTTGTAGCATATGTATAATATTTTCCTCATTTAATTCTGTCTAAAATTCTTCCAAAGTAAATAGTATACACTCATTTTATAGATTGTAATGTTAAGTGGTTGAGTTATAATTTATATCCAGATATTTGTAAACCTATACTTTACCTATTTTCTTCACATAGCTTTTCAATTGATAACATTAATATCTTAGTCATCTAGTGCTGCTACAACAGAAATACCACCAGTAGATGGCTTTAATAGACAAAATGTTATTCTTTTACAGTGCAGTAAGGAAGAAATCCGAATTCAGAGAGCCTAATCCAGGAGAGGGATTTCTCTTTCTATTGGATTTTGAGGAAAGTCTTTGCGATGCATCAACCTTTCCATTGTCTACGAACATCTCAGTGAAGGAACCTCCAGTTCAAAGACCACACTCTGCTCCTGGCACTGTTTTCTGAGAATACGAGGTCCTTGTATCTTTCTGCTTGCCTCTCTCTTTTACGTTTGAAAGAGATTGCTTCAGATGCTCTGTAATCTTGTCTATGTCATCCATTTGACTGCCACTAATCCATCTCATCATAATGATAGGATTTACAACACAGAGAAATCATATAAAATAGTGGAAAATCATGCAATACTGGGACTCATGGCCCAACTAACTTAACGAGTATTTGGGGGAGGGGGCACACAATTCTATCATGACATTCAGTCCTTTGCCCACCTCCCCAAATTCATGTCATTGTCACATGTAAGACATTGTCACTTTATCATATTACAAGAAAAGTTTTAAATTAACTGCAGGCCCCAAATGTAGAAATTCCTCTTCATCAGTGAAGTCTAGAATACAAGTTATCTATTTTTAAAGGTACAATGGCATAACAGACAACAGGTAGAAACTGGAGGAAAAGAAAGGATAAGAGGGACTAAGCAAGTCAGCAGGGCATACTGAGTCAGCCCTCAAGCCTTGAAAAAGATTCTCTGTTCTCTGAGCCTATTTATACAATAGACTTGCTCTCTACACTCAAGTTATTGGCCATAGTCTCCAGAACCTAAATAGAAGACCCTCAGTTCTGGGATTCAGAGCCTCCTTCTAGGCCCACTGGGACAGAAACTCTGTTCCCTCACTTTAGATGCACAATCCACCTGGTCTATCAAGTGACAACTCCAGTTTTAGAAGCACCAGAGGTCACGGCTCCACCCTTTCAACCCCACGAGGTAGTAGTCATACTTTTTGAGATGGAGGGAGTTTGGCTTCTTGCATTCCTTGCTTCTTAAGCTTCTGCTTGCTGGTTTCTTGGCATCTCAACTCACAGGACTTCATGCCCCTAGACAAGATCCAACCGTTAAGTCTACTAACTTAATTGTTCTAAGCGCTGCTTACTTTACTACTGAATATCACTGAGGTCCCTTTCTAAGTTCTCCCATTGGGAAGTTATTAACTGATGCCGGTGCCTAGGCCACTCTTCAAAGCAATTTTGGAACTCTTTCTGGAATGGACATTGCGGGCATGGTGGCATGGTGGCAGGTTCCTGAACTGCATTTTATAGTTGTCTGTGACGGAAGTTTTAGCCACTAAACAAATATCGGTACTAGAATACCCTACCTACTCACCTGAAATGGTCCTAGATAAAGGAAATATTGAAAGGAAGACATTCTGATTACATTCAGGACATCAAGGGTACTACAGCAGCTCTGATAGAGATTCTAGAAAGAAGTTCCAAAATTTCTTTGAAGAGTGGTCTTGGCATTGGCATTGATGCATAGCTTCCCAAGACGAGTAATTTGGCAGCGACCCTGATGATATTCATAGCACTTTTTCTAGGGTGAATTCACAAATTTAATTGTCATACCCTAGTATTGCCTGCTGGGGCAAGTATTTCAAAGCTCCGTAGCTCCACCGATTACTGCCTGGAGGAACCCTACTCCACCAGAAAATGGCCTGCACACAGGCACTCAGCTCTCTAGCTCTGTGGATCAGCTCCAATTTGTGCTGGTCTTCTGTTTCTGCTGTTGCTGATTCTCTGCAGCAGCCACTGATTCTATGCCACTGAAGTTTGTTTGCAGCTCCTGGTCCTCTGCTACCACTTCTCTGCTGCTGTATATACAAACTTTTCTCGTTTATCCCTCTCTTAAATTTCTCCAGAGTAAACATTTTATACTCTCTTTATATATTAGGTCATAATTTTAAGTGGTTAACATAAATTTTACTTTTTTTTGATGCATAGCTTTTTAATTAATAAACACTAATTAAATGCTTTGTGTGTGTGTGTGCCAGGCATTTTATGATGTAATACTTGCTATAAGAGAATAATGTGAAGGAATGTAAAGCATGTATATTTGTATACATGTCTTCTCAAATTCATTGCTTTTGAGAAACTATACGTACAACAATTTACTTTCCAAAGAGAAACCAGGTTTGAGAGTGAAGCTCATGCTTGAACCAAGGATGGAAAAGATAACTAGGTTGGCACAAGCAGCTAGGAGAGGAGGTGACTGGAAAAAATAAAAGTGAGTGAGATTATAGGTATAGGATAAGCATGACTGGATATATCCAAGATAAGAAGCCCATACGATGACCAGATGTAATTTAATTAGAAGCTGGACCATTCCTTCCAGAAGTCTTTTTAAAGATGAGTTTTACAGACAGCACTAGGTTGCTGCATTTTACAGTATATCTGATCACTCCATAGTTTATTAAAAGAACTCTAGATGAGGCAGTGCTTTGGTTTTCTGTTTTCTCAGAGCTCTGTTAGCACTTTCACTCTAGGTCAAACTTGGCTTTGGGAAACCAGAAGATGAAGTTGAAAATGCACATTCCAGGGACCTTATCAATAGCACTTAAAAATCTCTTCTCTGAATATGCTAAAAGTTCAAAGTCAGAGGCCATTTGGATGGAGTTGGGATGTGTTAATTTTACAGAACAAAAAAAAAGTTTAAGAAAGGGACAGTCACGACTGTCCACCTTGAGGATATATGTTTTATCAAGTAATTTCTCTTTTCTTTCTTTTTCTTAATAACCCTTAGTTTAGGTCTTCTAAAATTTAAACTTTATGCTTTTACCAGTAATTGCTCAAGACAGTCTGAACACCTCATATTTTCCAAGTTTCAACTTTATGAATGGTTTTTATCTTAATAGAACTATTCTGTCAACTTCTGTCTTATTTCCTCCCTGTGGTACTTCTGAACAGAAACCTCAAGTTGACTCCTTTCACTGATTTTTGACTTATTAATATATGCTTTTATCTACTTCCAGTCATTGAAACCACAGAAAATATAAGCCATGGACCTTGCCCTTAAGAAACTCAATCCAGCAGGAAGAAAGTCATAAATATTCAAATAACATTCATTTAGTAGCTATGCATTGATATTCTTCTTGATGAGAAGAACTGCACACCAGAGATGTAAGCAAATATTTAGAACTGTTTGATTTTTGTCTTATCTGTGTCTCTTTAAATAGTGTAATTTTAATGATTACTTTTTATTTTATTTTCGTCTCTGAACTTGTCTAGTCAAATGGTGCTTTTAAGGTATCTGTTGTTTCTGTGAGACTCTAGAAGCATCCAGCTGTCTCCCCATGGAAAGTATGAGGTAAAGCCTCTCTTTTTTCTTTTTTAGATATATTTGCCTCAAAGCCTTCAGGGAGCATTAACATCGCAATTTTTAGCATCCTTATTTTCAAAGCGTGTTGGCATTCCACCTGATGGTCTACTTATTAGAGTGGGGGTTGGGGTTGGCATAGTCCTGAATTTTAAACACATATAATTGAGAAACTGATTATGACATTTTAAACAATTATTTGGAAGGTCAAGGTCTTCATGTCTTATGAAGATGAAGTTACTTGAGGTAATTTCCCTACCTTAATGTACTCATCACTACTTTCAGAAAGCTATTAAGCATAACACTGCTGTCTTGGACTATACCAGTAAGCAAAGCTCTGTCACAATAGGAAAAAAAAAAAAAAAAAAAAAAAGAACAAAAAGTGTTTCTATTGCAAACATGAACTGTGCATCCCAGGCAACCTATGTAAAATAGAAAATCTGAAGAATATTATGGTAAGCCAAGCCAAGTGCCGTCGGAACTCAAAATTCACTAGCCTATTTTAAGACATAGACTTCTGAGCCTGTTGCTGCTTACCTATTGCATTGCAAATCCCAAGTATTTCTTTTAATAGCCTCTGGAAATGTATTATAATGAGGAGCACATTCTAGTAATCTGTTGTGGTAAAATTACTCATGTTAGTGTCTTCCATTTAATAATTATTAAATATACAAAGTTTAATTTGATAAATAAAAATGTTCATTTCTAAGCCATGCTGATTGTGAACTGTAACCACTGATACAGATGACTTATTGTGAGATCACAATTAGAATCTTAAAATTCTAATGGAAGCTTGCATAAATGGAATTCAAAGGGTTTTCAGATACATTAAATATAGTAAAATTTACTTATAATGTGCATACACTCAATGCTTTCTATACAATAACTGAAAATTGGAAAATCCTGACCAATGGCCCAGAAAGTATTATTTCCTTCATTTAGAAATTTCCTCTCTTATTCATTCATTGCTTTTCAAATGGCTAATACAAATTAGTCTGTTTTCAACCATTTCATGGCTCTTGGTAAAGGGATAAAACTGATGTTAACAGGATTGTACTAGAAATAAAATTTAGTCAGTTAGAAATGGGACACAGTGAGATGAAACCCACAATATATGGGTCCTTTAACCTTCCATCATCTTTGGGGCTAAGGGTCCTATGTTTTGAATTTCAGTTAAAAACACAAAGATTGAAAAATAATAGAGATCAGTATCCCTCACATTCTGAAGACAGGTTTTAGATTTTTCATGGCTAACTTCATAGAAGATAGAACAACCAGTCCAGTGACTCTCAGTCTTCATCAATCATCTCTAGCTCAAAAAGAGAGAAACATAGAAATTTAAAAGTAATCCAGTAAGTCCACTTAAAAAGTTAATGAGATACAGGAGTGAAGACCTACTGCTGTGGTCTTCCTTCTCTTTTCTATGTTTGGAAAGAGAGAAAGTGATTCTTGCCACCATGCAAGCCAAGTGAGAGGACCTCTAGGAATACAGCGTTGTTTGCAACAAGTGGTCACCAACATCTCACTCCCAGTCTTGGAGGACCACTAAATTTGCAGAAAGTTAGAAGCTAATTTTATTAAAGCCTCTTATAGATATACTGAATCAATTCTCATGAGAAACTTATATGTATTCTTAGGAGAGTAGAAATGTACACAAACATGGTCACCGGTCTGCTTTCTGCCTGGAGAATCTGTAAGGTGGAATATAGTCATAAATGACCTCAACATCAGGGCAAGAAGAATGCAGCATCGAGGATTTGACCTAACAAGGATATAAGATTCTGATTAGTTCATGTGAACACAAAAGAAAATAACGGTGGGGGGACAAGGGGGTGGGGGGGAGATCAGACTATCTCCACAGTGCTCTGTGTGCATAAGTACAGTATCTCGATATAAGTCTCAAGTTGTGCTAATTCTCCGCTCACCCAGAATGAAAGCATGGTGTGCCTTCAGTTCTTTAGGTAATCTAGAGATGTTTTTGTTGCAAATAGTTTAGAAAGGATGGATGCAATGGAAACATAATGGATTAGAAAATGGAATTATGGATTCTTGTAACTCAAAGGAGAGAATCCAAACTTTTTGAAGTTATTACAAGGATCTAGCATGGATAGCCAATTAAAACTTTATAACTTTATTCAGAGTTATTTTGGAAATACTCTGAGGTTTTTAAGAAATCATTTTCTCCCTCTAGAATATTAGGTCATTCTAAACAGAAGCTGAGTTTCCATCATCAAAGGTACTAAGTCCTAGTAGAATTCCTTGTCAAATTCATAGACACTGAAAACGTAAGTTTAACAGAATAGCTGTCTTTATGAAGAAACTGCATCATTCCAAACCTAACTCCAGTAGATCAGTAACTCTGTTGATACTTTGCATAAGAGATAGAAAGGCAAAAAGACATTGTTAACATTGCTATTTCTCTACCCGCTAGTCCACTGATCTGCACTGAAATAATCATCTGGTAGCTGACACTCAACGCTCCACCTCAGTTACACACACGATTCTGTCCATAGATTGAGTGAGATTATCATCACTGATATTTCACCTTTAATAGCTTTAACAATAAGGTGCATGTAGGCACTGTATCCTTAACTCAACAGAAATAAAACAAGGGCATATATATTTTTTATTGTTTTTTAATTAGAATATAAATTTAGTTGGTAAAAGATTATTTTTTCATTTATTTCACTCTCCCTCTTTTAACACAATTGTTACTACAGAAAAATGCTAATGGTAAATCAAGGAAGACACTTTTCAATTTTCAGTGGGAGTGATTCCTATCACAGGAAATTCTAATGATACGAAGTAGTCTGCTAACTAAAAAATTAGTAGTACAAATCTACCAGGTACTCCTTGGAAATCTTATGGGGCAGTTCTGCTCTCAAATCAATGGCAACAGAGCTTACTGTTTTCTGATGAAATCAAGACACATTTTTGTGTGTGTCTGATGAAACCTGGAGACCTAGGTAGAGTCATTGCCTTTAACCCAACAACACATTTACTGGTACTTGGTAAACAGATACAAAATGAATTTGTAATAGGATCAGTTATTTAGAGGAAGAGAAAAGTTCCAAAAATCTTAAAATTCTGACCCCGTAGGAAACCACAATCACAAAGGGGTAATCTTTCAAAGAGGAGCCCTGGTGACACAGTGGTTAATGTGCTCAGTAGCTAACTGAAAGGTCAGTGGTTTGAAGCCGCCAGCCACTTCATGGGAGAAAAAGTGACAGGCTGCTTCTGTGAAGATTAAAGCCTTGGGAACCCAGCTGGCAGTTTACCCATGACCATATTGTTGCTATGAGTTGAAATCAACTTGATGGCAATGGGTTAGAATCTTTCAAAGGAAAAATACTACTGACAGATGATAACTTCTCTCATCAACTCATCTGATAAAGAAGCATGTTAGGATTTTCGGGCAAATGAGGACATATGGAGCTGGCTACCCCGCTATCAGCTTGTTAGTACATTTTCACTTCTGACTTTCCTTTTGATTCTCTCTTTAGAGTGGTCTCCAAGAATGTCTGCTGCCTGTATTACCTTGTTGACTATCATTGTCAAGTGTTCTACCCTGGCAAAGAGTTTCACTAGTAAAATGTGTAATCTTTTCTTCTTCTGAATTCCCAGGAGGGAACCAAAGCACAGCCAGCATACTGCAGAAGTGCTCTTTCCCATCATGGTGCATTGAAGACAGTTTCCTTATTTGTTATCATTTTTTAATACTTTTGGCCTTACCAACAGTTCTGTCGTCCATGTGAAAACTCTTTGTCACAAAGGTACCATTTATGACTTTTTTCTCCTTTGTTCTCTTTGAACTTGGCTGTATAATACTCAGACAGATTCAGGAATTCAAGTGGGTAACAGTTGTCAAGAAAACACCTTGGGTTGCTTCTTACTAGTGTAAGTTGGAGATTCTGAGGTTCTGTCCACCTTTTTGTCTATGAGGAAAGTGAGAGTACTCTCTTCCTTTCACTTGTTCAGTGACAAGAAGGTTTTATTTTTCATTCTTACAGTTCTTTTTTTAGTGCTTTTTGTTCTTTTGTTTTTGTTTTTGGCCAGAAATATCACCTGTATGGTATAAAAGATAGCTATGAACAGTAGCAGATATGAAAAAGATAAATAATTTGAAATTATTTCCATGAAATGTGGCAATAAAATACTCATTTTGGAACATGGACTTTTATTGAACACAGATGACTAAGAAGCTGGAAGCCAATGTAAGGCTGTCTCTAGGGTCTTCTATATAAATATAGTGAGACACAGTGACAAGAGCACCACTCTCTGAATACCAACTTACTGGATTTAAATTCTGGGTCTACCCTTCACTGGCTAGGGAGGTAATTCTAAGTGTCCTCATACCGATTGTGCATTTTGGAAAACCTGGTGGCATAGTGATTAAGTGCTATGACTACTAACCAAAATGTTGGCAGTTCAGGTCTGCAGGTGCTCCTTGGAAACTCCATGGAACAGTTCTGTTCTGTCCTGTAGGGTCGCTGTGAGTTGAAATCAACTCAACAGCATTGGCTTTGGTTTGATTTTTTTATTGTGATAGTTTTGTGGAAGAATTAATGTGTCAAAGAATGTATGTAAATTTTCTAGAACACTATCTTTCAAGAGGAGATCCAGGCAGCCAAAAAACACATGTGGACATGTTCACGATCATTAATTATTAAAGAAATTCAAATCAAAGTGACAATGAGATACTATCTCACCCCAACAAGATCAGCCATGATCCAAAAAACGCAAAACAATAAATGTTGTAGAGGCTGTGAAGAGATTGGAACTCTCCTTCACTGTTGGTGGGATTGCAGAATGGTGCAACTTCTTTGGAAAGCAATTTGGCATTACCTTAAAATAATGGATATAGATATACCATTTGACCCAGTAGTTCCTCTGCTCGGAATATATCCTACAGAATCTAGGCCATTCACACCAACTGCTACGTGCACACAAATGTTCATTGCAGCACAGTCCATGATAGCAAAAAGTTGGAATCAACCCAGATGCCCAACAACAGAAGAATGGATGGGTAAACCTTGGTATATATACTCCACGGAGTACTGTACACTGATAAAGAACAACGGTGATAGCAGAAAACATCTCTCAGTTTGGTCTCAACTGGAGGACATTATGTTGAGTGAAACTAGTCAGCGACCGAAGGACAATTATTATATGAGACCCCTACGATAAAAACTTAAAAGCATACTCATACATAATAGAAAAGACTCTTTGACAGCTACAAGGGTGGGGAGGGTGGGAGGGCGGGAAGGCAAGGGGCAAGGGTTTAGATTAGATAGTTGTTAGAAATTTGGTTGGGTGACATTGGTGACAATACACATTAGTAAGAAGATCAATATCAATGGGACTTAGACACAATTTGTGTGTACTCCTCCTCTCTTAACCCAGTATTGTAAGCACAGAGTATGTACACTTTCATTTTTTTTTTTATTTCATAAAAAAAAAGAAATAAAAAAAGTGGTTACAGGCAATTGTGTTGGTGGTGGTAGTAATAGCAGTAATAGTAGTAGTAGAAAAATAAGTAAAGGAAGTGGGATAAATTATATGAAACACCTGGGCCCTATCTGTAAGGAAAGATTACATCCCTCTTGAGGTTTTGCAGAACTCCTTTCCCCTTCACCCTAGCACTGATGTAGCAACCTGTGATTGCTACATTCACTACCACACCTGATACAGGGCCTATAGGACTATACATTTCATAATCACAGGCCCCACAATGCTAAGACACAGGCCATGGTGTGTGACTAAAACAACTTTCTACAATCTACTGGGGGACAAATAAAAGTGAAATTTGATGTTTTCTTTCCTCAGTAATGAATGTGAACCACTTGGGTCTCTGAGAACAGTTCTGGAAATATCTCCAGCCAGTAGTAACTACTGCCTTATAGAAATAGTCTCCAGTAACAGTAACCACCTGGCCAGAATTCTGGTCCAGAGGAAAGGGCTAGCATTGAGGAAAGGAAAGCAAGTCAAGTCAGACCGAAGGATAAATAAGACAGCTCAGCTTGTGTCTGCTCATAGAGAAGAAATGCTTGGCTCCAATAAAAAGAAAAATGGAAAAAAAGATACAAAATGTAAGTTTTGGAATCTTCACAAATGTTCAGAAAATTCTGTTTTTTAAATACATAATGAGGAAATATCATACCCATTGTCTCCATTTAATTTTTGTTTAATTTTAAATATACCTAGTCTTTACATGTGTATGAGTGGGTGTGTGCACTATTTATAGAATTACTCATAGTACATTTCATCTAACCGATCTAGAAGTCCTTCCTGAGTTAGCCTTCAAATGATTGTTAATCCACCAACAATGTGATTGGTACTTAGGTGAGGAAAATGAAGTCTATCACTGAAAGAGCGTTAAGTTCCTATAGTTTCCTCAGTTCTACTGAGAATTTCCTTATGGGGAAATGGCTTAAATATCAAAATATGTGAATTGATACATACAAGATACAGATTCGCAAAACTGTGTTAAGGATTCTTTCCAAAGAAACACTGGCCAGCTGAAGCTGAGTAAGGACCTCCATGACATTCTTAGAATTTTTGGTAAAGGATGACTTAAAAGATTTAAGGATTATGTGCCAACTTCCACAAGCCTTATTATGAAGAGAAGAATTAAAAACTCTGTTGTGAAGTTTGTATTATACAGTCACATAGCTATGAATAAGTTTTTAACAAAGATCACAGAAGCTGCCATCTTGCATCTGCTTTCCCCTCAATGAAACTCTTCCACTGAGTTACTCATTCATTTCTTTGAACAAATATTCCAAGCATTTAATGTGTCAGGCAGTCTTCAAGATGCTGTTAATTCAGAAACGTGCAAGAAAAAGAATGTTGGCATCCTCCTCCAGTGCCCAGAATCTAATGAGAAGCTCAAAACCATAAACCAAAAAGAAAAGATTCCAGAAAGATAATGGGCACTGATGATAACAATAAATTGAATGAGGGTCAACCAGCAGAACTTAACAAAAAAGAAAGACTTATAATGAGGAAGGCAACCAGGAAAAAATTCTATGAGATGATATTTCATGACAAATCTGACTGGTATGAAAGAACAGCTCATTGGAGGGGACGTTTTGCTTTCCAGGTAGTGTGAACTATAAGTACATATGTTTTCAGAATTTATTAAATAATGTTGAGCAAATGTTAAAGAGTAGTCTGGCTAAGTAAGCAAATGTATTTCATTCTTTAATTCTTCTTCTTTTTTTTTTTTTTTATGTCACTGTGCACTCTGCCCACAGCTCATTCACATCTGTATCCACCATGGAAAATCTATCCCTTCTTTTCTTTGCCTGAAAAAGTTGCTCAAATTGATGAGCATTAACAGGTCTATAATTAACTGCTAAAACGAATTTAGCACATGGCAATGCAAAGTCCATAATGTTTCAGAAAAAAATTATATCCTTCAAAACCACGTTTCAATATTTATAGGAGATTATAGGAGATAGCAACAACCCAGATTCCTTCAGGGTCAGGAAAGGACATAAAGGTGCACATACCCTGACGCAGATAGCATACCACATGGCGCATAAATGAGGTGGAAAGATGAGGAGATGCGAGCATTCCATTAGTTGAGTCATTACCATATGCCAGGTATTGTACTCATTAGTTCTTCAAAACAAACCTATAGATAGGAATTAACATTCACATTTTGTAGACCAGGAAATGGAGCTTAAGATTATTGGCTGGTTCATATTCAAACAATTAGTAAGAGAAAAAATACTGAATTTTCTATCATATATATATGTATCTATATAAACTATCTAGGCTTGCTGCACTGCTCTGCTGTGTCTTCCTGGGTGGGGACTCAGAGAAAGCCTCACAGAGACTGAAGGAGTCAGATGAGTAACGGATTTGTTGAAGTCAGCCTTAGGGACAGATGTGCTAGAGCTGAGCTTCTGTGATTTTTACTGATTGATGACCTGGCACCTATTCCTATGATCACAGTTGCTTTTATAGAAAAAGAGAAAAGAAGGCAATAGTCACAAGGGTATAAAATGATAACTCTGTTAAAATTTTATTTTTTCCATCTAATTGTTAAGGAATCACATATTTTTAAACAAAAATGTGCCAGGTGTCTTGTTTTGATCTTTTAGCACTTGTTCCTCCCAAAAACCTGGAGGAAAATATGTAATTTATTTTCTTTTACTTGAAAAAAGAATTTCTTCTGAAAGTAGAGTATAAAAGCCTGCAACAAAGGCAAATTAATAGATTCTGTGATCTAGATTTTGAAAAATACAGGTGTGATCGTCAAAAAGTAAAATTTTAGGCACTGCACATTTTATATCAGCAAAGACAGTTTCCGTGATACAAGATACTATGACATGTAAAAGCAGAGGCTCTTGAATTTGAAAATCTGAACGAACTTGAAAAACTCAAATTCTTTGGACAGCAGAGTATAGTACTTAGGAGACTTAAAATTGCACAGATCTGAGTTGTAACTCCAGCTCCACTCTTTGATAGCTGCGTGCATCTAGGGAAATTTTAGGCTTGTTCTGTACTTTATGCCTCAGGTTTTTCATCTGAAAAAAATGTAATCATTGTACCTATATCACAATGTTGATGGAGGCCATTTAAAATACTATTAATAAAAGTTCTGGTGTATAATCACCACTCAATCAGTATTAGCTAATACTATATAAATGTATCAATATATCTACATACATATACACACATAGGTCTATACATACATATAAATCGTAGGCCTATATACATAGACCTACAAAACTGAATCCCTTGCTGTTAAGTCGATTGTGACTCATAGCAGTACTGTAGGATAGAGTAGAACTGCCACAAAGAGTTTCCAAGGAGTGCCTTGTAGATTTGAACTGCCAGCCTTTTGGTTAGCAGCTGTAACACTTAACCACTATGCCACAAGGATTTCCATATATACATACATACATGAACCTTGTCAAGTGAAATATACACGAATCAAATTGACTGCATCTGTGGGAAAAGACAATGGAAAAGCTCAATATCATTAGTCAGAACAAGAGCAGGGGATGATTGCGAAACAGACCATCAACTGCTCATATGCAAGTTCAAGTTAAAGCTGAAGAAAATTAGAACAAGTTCAGAGAACCAAAGTACAACTTTGAGAATATCCCACCTGTATTTAGAGGCCATCTCGAGAACAGATTGGACACGTGGAACTCTCTGACCTAAGGCCAGATGAGTAGTGCAGCCATATGAAGGCCATCATCCGTGATGAAAGTAAGAGACCCTCAAAAAAGACAAGAAAGAAAGAGCAAAATGGATGTCAGAAGAGACTCCAATACTTGCTCTTAAACAGTGAGTAGCTAAAGCAAGTAGAAGAGATGATGAAGTAAAAGAGCTGAACAGAAGATTTCAAAAGGCTGCTCAAGAAGACAAAATAAAGTATTATAATGACATGTGCAAAGACCTGTAGTCAAGAAAACCAAAAGAGAAGAACATGCTCAATTTATCTCCAGCCTGGAAAATGATGAAAATATCAAGCCTTGGGTTGAAATATTGAACAATTCTACAGAGAAAATATAAAATGACACAGAAAGCATCAAAAGAAGACGGAAGTAATATAGAAAGGCACTATGTAAAAAAAGAAGTGGCCAAAATTCATCCATTTCAGAAGGTAGCATATGATCAGGAATTGATGGTACTGAAGAGAGAAGTCCAATTGGCACTGAAGGCACTGGTGAAAAGCAAGGCTCTAGGAATTGAGGGAATATCAATTAAGGTGTTTCAACAAATGGATACAGACTGGGAAAGGCTCACTTTCTCACATCAAGAAATTTAGAAGATAATAACCTGCCTAACTGACTGGAAGAGCTCCACGTTTTTGCCTATTCCCAATAAAGTTGATCTAACCAAATGCAGAAATTATTCAATAATATAATTAACATCAGACACAAGTAGAGTTTTGCTGAAGATCATTCAAAAGCAGTTGCAGCAGTATATTAACAGGGAATTCCCAGAAATTCAAGCTGGATTCAGAAGAGAGCATGAAACCAGGGGTATGAAACCGCTGATGTCAAATGGAACCAGGCTAATAGAAGAGAATATTAGAAAGATATTTACCAGTGTTTCACTGACTATTCAAAGTTATTTGACTATGTGGATCATAACATATTATAGACAACATTGTGAAGAATAAGAATTTCAGAACACTTAATTGTGCTTGTAAGGAATCTGTACATAAATCAAGAGACAGATGTTCAAAAAGAACAAATGAATACTGAGTGTATTAAAGTCAGGAAAGGTGTATGTCACGTGTGCATCATTACATCATATTTATTCAAGTGGTCTGGTGAACAAATCACCAAGAAGCTAGATTATACAAAGAAGAACAGAACATTAGGATTGAAGGAAGACTCATTTACAACGCGTCCTATGTACACAACACGATTTTGACTGCTGAAGGGGAAGACAACTTGAAACACTTACCACTGAAGATCAAAGATCAAAGCCTTCAGGATGGATCATGCTTCAGTATAAAGAAAACAAAAATCCCCTGCAACTGGGCCAGTAAGTAACCTCATGATAAACAGAGAAAACCAAAATTGCCAAAGACTTTATATTACTTGTATCAAAAATCAACATCTATGGGGAAACAATAGTCAAGAAATCAAAAGATGTGTTTTATTAGGTGAATCTGCTATGAAAGAGCTCTTTGAAGTATTAAAAAGCAAAAAATTCACATTGAAAACTAAGTGGTACCTAACTCCAGCCGTGATGTTTTCAGTTACCACATATGTATGTGAAAGCTGGACAATGGATAAGGAGAACTGAAGAAGAATTGATGCCTTTGAATTATGGTGTTCACAAAGAATATTGAAAATGCTATGGACTTCCAAAATAATCAACAAAGCTGTCTTGGAAGAAGAACATTTAGAATGCTCGTTAGAAGTAAAAATGATGAGCCAACTTCTCACATACTTTGGACATGATCTTAAGAGGAATCAGTGCCTGGAGAAGGTTGTCATGCTTGGTAGAATAGAGGGTCAACAAAGCAGAAGAAGACTTTCGATGAGTTGGATTGATATAGTAGCTGCAACAATGGGATCAAGTATAGCAATGATTGTGAGGATGAGGCAGGGCTGGGCAGAGTTTCCTCTGGCTGTACAGGGGGTTGCTACAAGTCAGAATTGCCTGGACGGCACCTAACAATAAAAATAATGTGTTATAATTTGAACATATGTAAATTCTACTAATAAAAGTTCTGACATATAATCATCGCTCAATAAATTTTAGCTAATGTTATATATGCGTATATGTATATACATATAATGGCATGTGATTTTATAAGAGGATGGCAAAGCCTTCTTAATGAAAAACATTAGTAATTTAAGAAATGTCCATTCAAATCCGATTGTTTAAAGAGAAATCACAGTCCATCATTAGAGTTACTACAAAGCTATCATGAAATCAATGTGCCTATTACTCTAGGAAAGAAATAGAGTGAGAAAGAAGAAAAGAAGAAGGGAGGGATGGGGAAAATGGAGGAGGGAAAGAGGGAAAGGATAAGGGAGAGGAGGGAGGAATGGAAGAATGAAGCGAGGGAGGGAGGGAAGAAGGGAGAAAGGAAGAAATTAAGGAAGGGAAGGAGGGAGGGAGGGAGATCAAGAAAAACTGCTGAGAAGAGCTTCCACTTCCACTGTAATGTATCTGTCAGATCACTGCAGATGATTTTGATTATAGTAAAAATCCGTTCAACATGTTCACGTTTTCTATATAAGCCACTTAGGGATATAAATAATTTTAGTCAGAACCAGGAAAGATAAGAGAAAGCTAGGAAAAAGAAAAGGCTTTCTTCTGAAATTTCATGTCTATCTTGAAATTACATGTTTATTCTCTTTGGGAGACATTGCCATTTTGAGCAAAATGCTTCTGGTAATTCAGCTGCTCAAATGGATAGCTCTTTGAAATATAAACAACCTAACTTAAGTGCTTGCTTCAGTGGCTGTTTTAGGCTGGACTTTCTAGAGAAGTAAAACTATGTGTGCACATATACACAGAGAGAAAAGAGAGAGAGAGATTTGTATAAAGGACACAAGTTCATACAGTTGTACAGGCTGAGACTTCCCGAGTCCTGGAACAGTATACAAGCCTCACACAGACTTGGAGCCTGGAGAACTGAAGGTTGGTAGGTCGGAGAGCAAGGTTCTTGCTCACAGGGTGTGAAGAAGTTTGGTGAATCCAAAAGTGACAACAAGGCTACAAGGTTTCTCCTAATTTACATAGCTGCAGGGTCTGATGAAACCACTATTGGAAGGTCTGGAAACAGAACTCTTACTCACAGGCTGTGAAGACTGATGAATCCAAAGACTGGCAGATAAGCCGCTAGCTGAAGTCCTAAGAAGACAAGACTGGCACCTACTAGATTCACAACAAGCCAAAACCTTGGCAAAATGAGCAGACAAGAAATTGGCATCAGAAGGTGGAGAGACAAATGCTGAGGGGTTGATACGCCACCACAGGCCTCGCCAGTAGCACGGCACATTCCATCACGGTGGTTCCCACTTTCTATAGCTGCCCAAACACTGAGAATCACGGCCCAGTCAAGGTGGCACACAAGCTCAGTCATCACAGTAGCAGACAACTGAAAGTTCAAATTAATTTTCTCTCTTATGTTTTATTTCTGCCACAGGTAAATAAAGCTGTCTAATGAACTGCAAATGCAACAATGCCCACATCTAATTACACCACTGACATTAAGTTGCATATAATTTTAGGACATATATTGGGCTAATAATAAGCATTACAGGACTTAAAAAAATTACAAATTAACAGATGGATAACAGAAGTTCACTGAACAGTGCAATCTAACTGCAGAAACTCTGGAGCTTAGAGATGTCAGAGAATTTTACCAAGAAACTGTTGTCACAGAAACGTTAATTGAATGCACAAAATCCTCCTTGGACCTTATTAGAAATCTGTCTAGACTCACAGGAATCAAATGGGCAGAATTATTGATTCAAGATTGTGTGCTGCACTTGTAAATATGTTGCAAAGACAGAGAAACAATCACTCCCTTGAGGCTAAGACACCAATGTCACTTATCAGAGGAGGGAAAACTCAGTATTCCCTGTATAAGTTTTGTTTTGTTTTGAACTCCTATCATCTCCATGGTCCTCTTTATGTCAGCCCACTTGAACTGAGTCCATACACACATACAAGAACTGAATGCTAGTCTTGGATGGTGTACACAGTGGTAGACGGGCTTATCTAACTTCCAAACTGTGAAACATGGCTATTTATGTTTCTGTATCTGCTGTTGTCAAAGACAGGACTGGGTGCATGCTAGTATAATAATATAAGGTATATAGACATGAAAATATATAAATGTGAGTTTCACATGGTTGCAGTTAAGGTGGAATAATTTGAGGAGGGAGTTTTAATTAAATCGATCATTAAAGTGAAGGTGGACAATCTTGGACTGGCAAAGAAAAAAAGAGGCAAGGTTTCAACATGAACAGGTTGAGAAGTATTTAGAAGGGTAAAGGGCTGAAGGCATGTCTGTAAAGAGTGGCTGTAGCAAGCTGAAGAAGTAGAGGAAAACAGTTGTGGAGTGACTCACAAACCACACTGGGCTCACAGTAGAATTGCACTTGACCAATTGATTATGTGATCATTTGATTGTGGGTAATAACTACACAAGTAAGTTAAGACATTAGTGCTTCAGTTTTCCTCTGTACAAAAGTTGCTAACCTTTATCATGTATACTAAAGGAATGATTAATTAAAACATCTCCAAAGTAATTTGAACACATGTGTGGTCTACAGAACTTGGCAATTTGGCCTCTTGTTCCCCATTCAGTTTTCTTTCTTTCTGTCTCTCTCCCCATCCCTCTCTTTCTCTCTTTCTCTCCTTACTTCTGCTCTCCTCCTCTCTCCCTCTCCCTCCTCCTCCCCCTCCCTTCTCCCTTCTCCCTCCTCCTTTCCTCCCCTCCCCTACCTTTTTTGGTCCCTTCCCACCTTCCTGCCTTCCCTTTTCCCTCCTTCTCATCCTTCTTCCTTCCTTCTTTGGTTCTTTGTCTCTTACCTTCCCTCTCTTTCTTTCTCTCTTTCTCTCTCCCTACCTCACTACTTGCCTTTCTCCCTCCCTCCCTCCCACTCTCCTTCTTTCTCTTTTTAAATAAAAAAAAAAAAAGAAAGAAACACTGCCATCAAGTTGATTCAGACTGTTAGCAACCCCATAGTACAGAGTAGAACTGCTCCATAGAGTTTACAAGGAGCCCTTGGAGGATCTGAACTGCCGACATCATAGTCAGCAAGTTAGCACTTAACCACTACATCACTGGGCTTTCCTCTTTTTCAACAGAGAAGAATATCTGCTTGGGACTCACCTATTTGTGTAAGAAAAACTAGAGTGTAAATACAGTTTAGATTATAGGAGATTAAGACTTGTGAGATCAAATATGTTAAAATCATCAATAGCTCAATATGCTATAAAATGTAAGCTTGAGGAAACTGTCAAAATTATTCATATTTATCATTTCTTTAGATGACTTCATGATTTTGCATCTGCAATACAAACGAGATGGAAGAGCAAAGTAAAATAAACGAATCAATGCTTACATACTGGTGAGAATTATTCTTATTCTGTTTTAGGAACATTATTCTGAAATCATCTAGCTCAGTGGCTATCATGTAACAGCACTCAATAGGCATTTGTCAAATGAATAAATGGATGAAAAAGAAAATATATTCATCTTTCTTTAAAAGTGAGAAAAATCCAGATTTGTTTTTTGTCTAGTTTTCTGTAGAAGAAATGCATTGTCTTGTAACATGATCTGAGCTATCTGGAGGTCTTACTGTAAAGTTACAGCCATGAGTCTTTAAAGGGAAAAGAACAGAAGAGACAGCATAAGTTTGGAAAGCAGCAGAGAGCTATGGGGTAACAGTGAATAGTAAATCCTTCATGTTCTAGATGGAAATACAGAAGAAAAGCCAAGTTCAGAAGCTTGTTATGGACGTGTGTTTTCCTGCTGAAGGTGAGAGTTCATGATTTGTAGATGATTCTGCTAAGACTACGCATTGATTTTTTTTTTTTTTTAACATCGTTTGTCTTACCTTCAGTCTGTACAAGAAGAAACCACTTTCTCAGATAGGAGGATCATTTAAGGAATGAGAAGGTATTTTCTGTAACAAACTCTTTTACCTCTTTCCTACTTTTACCTATATATATATTTATACATGTACACATACTCGTGTGTGTGAATATATAAAATTTAAAAATTACATGTCTATGTTTATGTGTACACAAAACACACACAGACACACACACTCATAGTGACCCTGTAGGTCAGAGTAGAACTGCCCTGCAGAGTGTCTGTTGGATTTGAACTGCTGACCTCTTGATTTACAGCCATAGAACTTTGCCACTATATCACCAGGGTTTCTGTCTGGATTTTAGTAACTTACAATTCAATTCAAAAGCCATCAGTTTGTCTCTCCTAAATGTAACATTCCTTTAGTAATAGACAATGGAGAAGTCCAAAAGAAACTAAAGAGACTTCTTTGGCAGAATTGTTCTATGTAATAATGGTGAGTTTGACTTCATGCACTTGAATCATGGTGTTAGCAGAGAATAATGTATTTACCAAGGACTGCCAGAGGGACAAAGAAATCTGCCTTGGAAGAAGCACTGTCAGAGTGCTCCTCAGACGAAAGGATGATGAAACTTTGTCCCATGGAATTTGGACAAGTTATCAGGAGAATCCAGTCCTTGGAGAAGGCCATCATGCTTAATAGAGTAGAAATCAAAACCAAACCCACTGCCAACAAGTCACTTCTGACTCATAGCAGCCCTACAGGCTGCAGTAGAACCGCCCCATGGAGTTTCCATAGAGCACCTAGTGGATTCAAACTGCCGAACTTTTGGCTAACAGATGTAGCACTTAATCACTACACCACCAGGTTTTTCTCAGTGGTGGAAAGACCATAGAGAGCCCCTCAACAAGATGGGTTGACCTAGTGGCTGCAACAATAGGCTAAAACACAGTAATGCTTGTGAGAATAACACATGCTCAGGCAGTATTTCATTCTGTTGTACATAGCATTACTGTAGGGTTGAGTCTGCTCAACAGTACCTGATCACTACAGCGACAACAATTGTGTAATAAATGTTTGGATTGGAAATTTCCTGAGTATTTTGCTCCTTTCTTTAAAAAATATGAAAAGTTTCCTACCACTCACACTGTATTTTGATTTCTTTTGCTTGTTTGTTTGATGTGGTCTACCACTATTTCACTGCATGCATTTGCTTCATAATGAGACTCTGATACACTGAAAATTGAAACCTGCTTAAAGATTCATAATAAATAAAGCATTTTACATAATAACAGTAGAAAATCTCCTTTCCCAGTGCAGTTGATATAGGCTGGTTAATGGAGATGCTTAATGATAAATTGTTCCAAGGAAATATGGACACTTTTGTATAGAGGTTAGTGGAAGACAGCAATACATTACTTCAACACACACCTCCTTGCAAGCAAATTACCTAAAACAATGAGAAAGCAATGAAAAGTAAGAATGCTAAATGCTTGATTTATTAAAAACATCTGCCTTCAAAAGACAAAAATAGGGGAATTTCAAGTCATTATGAAAAAGTATTTTTGCCTATTTTATAAAAGTGGGATTTGAAATACATCAGTGAAACATTTTAAGACCTGTACAAGCAGAAACATCTTTGTTGGAGTTCCTTCCTCTCTAGGGAGAATATCCTGGTGGTGTCCCGGCTAGGTACTCAACTGCTAATTGAAAGGTTGGTAATTCAGGCAAGCTCTGATTCCACAGGGTACAGAGTTGGTGATCTGTTGCCATGGTGATGGCTGTTGTTATTATGTGTCCTGAGTCAGTTCTAACACAGCGACCTTGTAGGACAGAGTACAACTGCCCCATAAGGTTTCTAAGGAATGGCTGCTGGATTTGAAATCCCAGCCCTTTGGTTAGTAGCCAAGCTCTTAACCACTGTGACACCAGGGATCCCTCATAAAGATTAAAAAGAAAACTCTCAGAAATAGTTATTTTTCACATAGGATTGCTATAAGGAATGGATATGGCTGAATACTTTCCACGTATTATCTCATTTAATCTTTATGGAAAGAATATAAAATAAGAGTATTATCCACATTCAGAAGTACTGAAGTATGGCCTGGGAAGCAAAATACCTTCTCTAAGGCAGCATCTGGAATCAAGAATTAAACCTAGTTCCTTCTGACATCATTTTTTAAAAATATATTTAAAGGGATAATCTGAAAGATCTCCAATACCAGCGATTTGAATTTATTTCACATCTCCAATATCTCCAGAGGAGATTTTTTTTCTGTTTTTCAAACATGTAAGCAAAAGTAAAATGTGTATAGCATATGGCACAATTCTATTCCTAGTTCAAGTAAAATAATTCCAAGCTCCTCTTGTAAGCTGTTATGCAGATCTACCTTCAATTACCTGAGTAATTGAGTAAACATTATAGGACAACTCTGGATCCTCTTATAAAAGTTTCAAATTGATGTGGTAATGAATTTAGCATAAAATATATGCCTAGTACTGTACTATCCCCACTTGTCTGTAAGTTTGTCATGCTGTGGGAGCATGTACGCTGCTGTGTTGCTGGACGCTATGCCAGCCATATTCAGATACCAGCAGGGGCACCCACGGCAGACAGGATTTAGCTGAGCTTCCAGACTAAGACAGACTAGACAGAAGGAATAGCAGCAGAACACTGTCTGATAAAGTGCTGCAAAAAGGATCCCCCCAGGTCTCAAGGCACTGAAAACATGACCACCTCCTCACTGTAGGGTTGACGTTAGTGATGTGAATGGAATCAAGCTTTTGGGACCTTCATTTGCTGCTGTGGCAGGATTCAAAATGAGAAAAACAGTTACAAACATCCATTAATAATCAGAACAAGTCATGTTCAAAGAACGAATCTAGGGAAATTGGAAATCATCAAAAATGGAATGGAACACACAAATGTGGATGTCCTAGGCACTAATGAAATGAAATGGACCAGCACTGGCCATTTTGAATTGCACAATCGTATTGTCTAATATGCCAGGAATGACAACTTGAAGAAGACTGGTGTTATATCCTTCAGAAAGAAGATTTCAAGATCTGTTCTGAAGTAGAATGCTGCCAGTGATAGGATAATAACAATACACCCACAGGGAAGTCCTGTTACTATGGTTATTATTCAAATTTATGCACCAAAGATGAAGAAATTAAGGATTTTCACTAGCTTCTGTAGTCTGAAATGGGTCAAACATGAAATCAGGACCCATTGATAATGATTGGTGATTGGAATGTAAATGCTGAAAACAGAGAAGAAGAATCAGTAGCTGGAAAGTATGGTCTTGGTGATAGAAATGATACTGGAGATTGCATGATAGAATTTTGCAAGACCAACAACTTCTTCACTGTAAATACCTTTTTTCACCAACATAAACAATGACTTTGGCAGATAGACTGCACAGAATGCAATAGACTATATCTATGAAAGAGATGATGGACAGTCTTGGTATCATCAGTCAAAGCAGGGCCAGGTACTGACTGTGACACAAGGCATCAATTGTTCACAAGCAAGTTCAAATTGAAACTGAAGAACATTAGAAAAAAGTATGACCTTGAGTATATACCACCTGAGTTTAGAGACCATCTCAAGAACAGATTAGAGGAGCTAAACACTAATTACCAAAGACCAGTCAGGTTATGGAATAACATCAATGACATCATGCATGCAGAAGGCAAGAGGTCACTAAAAAGACAGGGAAGAAGGAAAAGACCAAATTGAATGTCAGAAGAGACTCTGAAACTTGCTCTTGAACATCGAGTAGCTAAAACAAAAGGAAAACATGATGAAGTAAAAAAATTGAACATAAGTTTTCAAAGGGCAGCTCCATAAGCAGAAGTATTATAATGACATGTGCAAAGAGCTAGAGATATTAAAGCAAAAGGTGGGAAGACATGCTGCATTTCTCAAACTGAAAGAACTGAAGAAAAATAGCAAGTTCAAATTGAAACTGAAGAACATTAGAAAAAAGTATGACCTTGAGTATATACCACCTGAGTTTGGAGACCAACAAGCCTTGAGTTGCAGTAGTAAAGGATTTTACAGGAAAAATACTAAATGACACAGAAAGCATCAAAAGATGATGGAAGGAATACAAGGAGTCATTTTACCAAAACAAATTGGTGGATGTTCAACTGTTTTAAAAGGTAACATATGATCAGAAACAGATGGTGCTAAAGGAAGAAGTCAAAGCTACTTTGAAAGCGTAGGTGGAAAACAAGGGTCTAGGAACTAATGGATTATCAATTGCGATGTTTCAAAAAGCAGATATAGCCTTGGAAGTGCTTAGTCATCTATGCCAAAAAAGATGGAGAACAGCTACCTGTTCAATCAATTGGAAGAGATCTTTATTTACACATAATTCCCAAACTAGGTGATCCAACTGAAATGCATAAAACATTCAACAATATCATTAATATTACACCCAAGTAATTCAGAAGTGGCTGCAACAATATACCGTATTGACAGAGAACTGTTAGAAATTCAAGCCAGGTTTAGAAGTGGATGTGGAATCAGGGGTATCATTGCTTATATCAGATGAATCCTGGATGAAAACAGAGAATACCAGAAAGGTGTTACTTGTGTTTTATTGATTATGCAAAAACATTTAATTGTGTGAATCATAACAAATTGTGGATGTCATTGTGGAGAATGGAAATTCCAGAGCACTTAATGTACATATGAGGAATCTATGGGTCAAGAGGTAGTCGTGTGAACAGAACAAGGGGACACTGCATGGTTTAAAGTCAGAAAAGGTGTGCATCAGTGTTGTATCTTTTCACCATAGCTTTCCAATCTGTATGCTGATGAAATCGAAGAAACTGGACTATGTGAAGAAGAAAGAGGCATCCAAACTGCAGGAAGACTCATTAACAACCTGCATCTTGCAGATAACACATCCTTCGTTGCTGAAAGGGAAGAGGTCTTGAAGCACAACTCATAAAAATCAAAGATCACAACCTTCAGCATGAGCTATATCTCAGCATAAAGAAAACAAAAATCCTCACCACTGGACTAGTAAGCAACATTGTCATAAATGGAGAAAAACTGAGGTTGTTAAAGATTCCATTTTAGTTATTTCCACAGTGAACAACCATGTAAGCAGTGTCAAGAAATCAAACGACTCATTGCATTGAACAAATCTGCAGCAAAAGACCTTTCTAAAATGTTGAAAACTAAAGGCATCACCTTGAAGACTAAGGTGTGCCTGGCCCAAGTAATCATGTTTTCATTCATGTCTTATAATTGTGAAAGCTGTGTAATGAATAAGAAATACTGAAAAAGAATTGACACCTTTAAGTTGTGGCATTGGAGAAGAATATTGAATATAAGGTATGACATTTAAGTTGGTGAACTTAACTGCTCTAATAGCTACATACCTCATTTCTGAATATTGCTAAGGTCACCTTCAAGGTACTTCCCTTGAGAAGCTATGCACCAGTGGCAGCAACTAGTCCACCCTCAAAGCAATTGTGAAACTTTTTCCGAAATGGCCATTGCGCGTGGTGGCAAGTTGGGAACTTAATTGTACAGTTGTCTGTGACGTGGTTTTTAGCCAGTAAACAAGCAATTGTGTTGGAACACCTAATCTATTCACCTGATCTGGCCCCAACTACCTTTTTCTTTACCTGAAGATAAATTAAATATTGAAAGGACGACATTTTGATGACATTCAGGACATCAAGGGTAATATGATAGCTCTAATGGCTATTCCAGAAAAAGAACTCCAAAATTCCTTTGAAGGGTGGTCTGGACACTGGTACTGGTACACAGTTTCCCAGAGGGAGTGCTTTGAAGGTGACTACAGTGATATTCCACAATGAGGTATGTATCACTTTTTCTAGGATGAGTTCAAGAACTTAATTGAAATTCCTTGTATATCATCCACTGACAAGGAAACAAACATGTTTACTGAAGAAACACAACCAGAGTGCTCCTTGAAAGCAAGGACTGTTGCGACTACATCTTATATATGTTGGAGATTTTGTCAGGAAGAAGGACATCATCAGTGGTAGAGGGTCGGTGTAAAGAAGACTCTCAACAAGATGGATTGACACAGTAGCTACAATAATAGACTTAAGCATAACAGCAACTGGGGGCATGGTGCAGGGCCAGGAAGCATTTAGATCTTTTGTACACAGGGCCGCTATGAGTCAGAATTGACTCAGTGGTACCAAGCCACAACAAGAAGTTCTCTACAAAGCAATGTATGCTATGTTAGGGTTTTTCAACCTCAGCACTGCTGTCATTTCAGCCTGAATATTTCTTTGACAGAGGAAGGCTGTTGTGTGCATGGCAGGATATTTAGCACCATTTATGGCCTCTTCCTCACTCATTGTCCAATAAATAAGGAAGACCAAAGAAGAACTGATGTATTTGATTCATGGTATCAGTGAAGAACATTGTACATAACATGGACTGTCAGAAAAATAAACAAATTTGTCTTGGAAGAAATACAGCCAGAACACTCCTTAGAAGCAAGGATGACAAAACTTTGTCTCATGAACTTTGAAAGTGCTATCGGTAGGGACCAGTACCTGATGAAGGCATCATGTTTGGTAGAGTAGAGGCTCAGCAAAGTGAGGAAGACCCTCAACAAGATGGATTAAACTATGATTGTGACAAAAGCCTCAAACAAAGCAAAGATTTTAAAGATGAAGCAGGACCATGAGGCATTCTGCTGTGCTGTACATCCACTCACTGTGTGTTGGTACCAGCTCAACAATATCTAACAAGATGGTTTTTAGCCACTAGACGCAAGTAGTGTTTCCCCAGTCATGACAACCAGAATGTCTGCTTATATCACCAAGCATCCCTGGAACACAAAAGTATTTCAGGTAGAAAACTGCTAGATTATACGAAAGCGGGAAACAATCTCATTCTAAAAAAGTTCATAAAATTGTATTAAAAGCTTATAAACTCATTGGGTGAAATAACATACACACCCATAACGATAGACAAGTATACAAGTTATGCTCATGTACAATAAACAGACAATTATTCTTTAATATATGATGATCTCAGATAGATATGAAACAGCACATATAAACCTGGAAGATGAACGTATTAACAGAGTAAAATCATATTAGGCTCAGATGAGTATGCCTTAGACCTAGAGGAAAGGGTTTCAGACTTCATAGTATGTGTGCAATTTGAGAGCTCTTTTTCTGGAATGACCATATTACCCTTGATGTCCTGAATGTCATCAAAATATCTTCCCTTCCATATTTATCCTCAGGTAAAGAAAAAAGTAGTTGGGGGCCAGATCAGGTGAATAGGTTGGGTGTTCCAGCACAATTGCTTTTTTACTGGCTAAAAACTCCCTCACAGATTAGTACACCTATCCCAGAGATTCTGACTCAGTAGGCCAAGGGTAAAACAAAAAAAGCCCAAGCCCAGTGCTGCTGAGTAGATTTGCAGTTACAGTGGCCCTACAGAGTAGTACTGCCCTACTGAGTTTCCAAAGAGCTCCTGGCAGATATCACTACTGATCTGTTGGTTAGCAGACGTAGCACTTAACGTACTACACCACCAGGGTAGAGCCCAAGAAATTGCCCCATCGTAAGCTGTCAGCTGATGCTGATGTTGCTAGTAACACAACCTTAAGGGACAAGTAGTCTAAAAGGATAAGTTAAGTGGAAATAATGTTTCAACACATCTCTATAAAGTTACTCCCCAGATGGAAGAAAATACGATAAAAATTTGACCAGAATCCTTCTTGAAAACAAGGATGGGGAGGCTTCATCTCACATACTTTGGACAGCTTTTCAGGAGAGATCAAACCCTAGAAAAGGACATCATGCTCGGTCAAGCGCAGGGTCAGTGAAAAGTTGAAGACGCTCAACAAGATTGCTTGACACAATGGATGTGAGTTGTTCAGGAAAAGTTTCCATCTATTAGACACGAGACCACTGTGAGTCAGAACCTACTGGATGGTGTCTATCAACAACACACACATACATGTGTCATTCCTAGTTATGTGTGTGCCCCACGACTAAAGTAGAACCATCATGCCACTGGAAGAGCACTATCCCTGACGAGCTACTCCTTTACCCTGAATCCTGATGTTAGATTATTACATCTCTAACATTCGGTGATGTTTCCACTGAATCTCCAGGTGCGTGATGTGGCTTATTGATTAAAAGATTATTAGCATGAACACTGCATACAGGGCAAATCCAATTTAAGTTCTGAGCAAACTAGCAAGAACCCAGAACATTATAGGAATTCAATAAAGGTTGACTCATAAAATTAATTATCTCAAATTTCAAAGGCGCATTCTTTCCACTGTGATTTTAAATTGCAGCTTGCTTTCTACATTGCTTCTGTGAGAGTATTTTTCATTAACTGAACCCTTCAAATATTTGTGTTCATTTTATATGGTAGGTAGGCACATATCTATTTCTTTTTTGAACTGAGCTTAGTGTTTCTAAGAGGAAAAATCTTTTAACCAAAATTCTGGCTAAAACTGGCCAGTGAGACGTGGGTGAAACCACGCTCAACAATATGCTTACTGTTTTATTAAGTAAGCTTTCCTCCTTGGAATTTTCCATTCCTTGTAGTTATAGGTACTTCAGCTTGTGATGAGAGTCTTTTAGCTTTAAATCCATCAGAAAACAAGTGAAGCAGTCTGTCCTGTGTTGGCCAGATTTTGAAAGACTGACTTAAAATTATCAAACTTCTTGATATGAAGTATTAATAAAAGATGCTTCCCTAAGTCACCTCTTCAAAGCTTACATTAGACTATAAGACATATAATGATACCAGTGAAGGGTGTGTTTCTTCTTCTTAAGATCTTAAGATCTTCTTACTAAGGAGATACATGAGGCTAACTGGGCAGCTCCTGTCCAGGGGCAATCTGAGCGAGTGGAGGGGGGCAGAAACTGGTTAAATAGACAAAGGAAACACAAAGTGGAATGGAGGAATGTGCTGTCACAGGGTGGAGAGAGTAGCTAGAGTTACATAGCAGTGTGTGAATATGTGAGTATTTGTATGCCAAATTGATTTGGATTGCAAACTCACTTAAATCAGAACTACATGTACATATCTATGGAAATATATCTACATAGTTATATGTATACAATGATTATATCGACATAATTATATATACAATTAATTATATATTTAGTTATATATAATATTTAATTTAGTTATATATAGTTATCATGGCTACCCTAGGGGCCAGTGTAGAACTGACCCCCAGAGTATTCAAGGAGCACCTGGTGGATTTGAACTGCCGACCTTGTGGTTAGCAGTGGTAGCACTTAACCCACTACATGACTAGACGGCACTTGGCTGATACATAGTTATGCACGACGGCACTTGGCTGGCTTGGCTAGTTATATATATAACTATATATGTACTATATATATAACTCTCTAGTTATAGTTACATATATAATATTTAATTTAGTTCTGTGTAGTTATGTTTAGCTACATATATAAGTATATATAACTCTACATAGTTATATTTAGTTATATACATAATATTTAATTTAGTTGTATATATATAAACACTGGTGGCATACTAGGTTAAGTGCTATATCTGCTAACCAAAAGGTTGGTGGCTCAAATCCGCCAGGTACTCCTTGGAAACTCTGCAGAGCAGTTCTACTCTAGCCTCTGGTGTCACTACGAGTCAGACTTGACTCCACAGCAGTGGGTTTTATATGTATACGTATAGAAACTGAAAAAACAAATGATGCTTCTCCTTCAGAAGATATATCCAGTTTAAGACTGCTAGGAATTATCTCCCTAGGCCTTTCCTTTCTGTTCTGTCTGTATTTCACTTTTTATCATCTTCAAACCACTTCATGCTGTTAATACATCTGTTCTTTCTTGTCATCATAAGACATCCCTCCTCCATCCACATACAACAGGTAAAGGATTACAGCCTGATTTCCTAAGCCTCCTCTGTGGGTCATACTCCGCTAAATCCTCATGTCTATCACCACAAGCTCCAGACACAATTCTACTGAAGCTAATTATCTTCTTTCCTCTCTTCATTTTTCAGCGCACCCCTTTTTCTGCTTTTGTGCAAATGCAACGGTCATAGTCCTGGATTCTGTTGAATTCTCCCGATTTTAATAGATTCATAATCCTTATAGTTACCTGTATAAGGAACCCTGGTAGCACAGTGGTTAAGCACTTAGTAACCAAAAGGTTGGCGGTTTGAATCAACCTAGAGTCTTTGTGGAAAAAAGACCTGACCAATCTGCTCCCACGAAGACGGTAGCCTGGAAAACCCAGTGGGGTGACACCACTCTGTGACACTGGGTCTCTGTGAGTCAAGAAATTGGCTGAGAAGACATCTAACAACAAGGGAGGCATGTTGTTATTCACTTTATTGAACTTTTGTTTCCTAGAATTGGTTCTCCAAGGTTTTTCTTAAAAAAAAAAAAAAAAGGCAGGTCAAGATAATATTCATTTATCTTGGAACCTCCTATTCATTTATTTTGGAGCCCTGATATTACAGTGGTTCAGAGCTCAGGCTACTAACCAGAAGAACAGCAGTTCAACTCTACCAGCCCCTCTTGAAAACTCAGTGGGGCCGTTGTGCTCTGCCCTGTAGAGTTGGTATGAGTTGGCATCGTCTCACGACAATCCTTTTTGTTTGTTTTGATTTATGTAGGATTCAATTTTAACTCTCAATTACCTTCTGCTTTGCAATTTTATTTATTCTTTTATATGTGAGCCTTTCTTCTCAAAATAATTGTGGACTGCTCCTAATCAAAGGTTGCATCTTATACATATTCTTTATAACATCTTGGGCAGTGAACAGTTAAGTGTTCAATAAACATTATGCCATTGCAGTAAGCGATTCTCTTCATTATGTTTTCCTTAAAATTTCATTTCTCTTCTGTTTAACTAAATCAGACAACAATAATATCAAGTGAGAGAGGAAATTGAGGATCAGAACTTTGTTGAGAATACCATCAAATCACACCATTGACTCAGCTGGCTTTGGCTATTGACTCTGGATGCCCTTATTTTTTCCCATATCACAAATGCTATTATGTTTCATATTAGATAGACATTTCTATAATTCCTAATTTTATTAGCTAGCATTCTGGTCTAGATCAAGCAATTTCTATTTCTTTTTTAAACAACATGTGTGTGCACAAGTGCACACAAGCACATTTGTGTGTGCATCTGTGCGTGTGTACATGTGCCTGTCTGTTCTTCAGACAGATAAAAATTCAGAAGAGGTAAAAGGGGAGGGAAGCTCAGCAACTACGGGAGAACCCAGGAACCTCCAAGCTGTAAAGCAGAGCAGTCTCACACTTGTCTCATATAGATTCAGGTTCAGAATTAATGAGACAATTGCTCCCCCTAAGATTTGCTAGCTTTTAGAAGCTTAGAAAACTCTGTTCTGCAAGAAGTGAATTATCTACCAAGGATGATGATCAGAATTGTTACTAATGTTATTTTGTACAAACGCTAGTAACTGAAGTGGAATGTTGGCTTTCTGCTGATGTAGAATGAGAAGTATAGTAAAGTGATGTTTAGTGTTTATGGTAGTATGCTTAATCATCAAAGCTTACAGAATAAAGATCAATAAAAACTTTTATAGAGAGCTTCTGTAAGAAACTGCTCTAAGTAATAACTTGGGAAAGTCAAAATTTATGAAAGGCAAAGTTATAAACAAAATGAATAGTATCAAACAATTTGAGGCAGTACCAATCGCCCTGATTGCAAGCCTTTATGTACAACTTCGCTGTGAGTTATACATAAACTGCCTGCCCTTTAGGGTTTCCAAGAAGCACTTGGTTTATTCACTGCTGGCATCGTTGCTAACCCATATGCCACCAGGGTTTCCATGCTGTCTCTACCTGCAGTAAAAGAAATCATCTCATTGCTCTGAATCTGTTTCTTTACCTGTACTCTGTGGTCAGCCATGACACAACACAGTCTGTTGAGAAGAGTCAACAACAATCTCTTACACAGTGCAAGCAAAAATATATTTACTATTTGTGTACTTTCACTAATGGCCTCTTCCTTCCCAAGTTACCTCAGATAGCAAAAGCCTTATCCTGTAGCTGAACTTCACACACAGTCTGGCTGGTCATCACACTCAGGCTGTTAGACATTTGCAGTGCTTCTGTCTTGCATCAGACACTGGTTGCTGGCTGAAACAGAAGTTCGGAGAATAGCTGCTGTGGCCATCAACCATGGTCTCCCTGCAGGGGCAGAGGAAGAATGGAAGCCACACGCACTGGAGACTGAGTCTGTTCTGGCGACTTACAGAATACAGACACTGTCAACATAGCTGCTTTCTCTTCCTGAATAGGTTTGCCAGTTGCCAAGTGAGAGAGCGTGACGTCCCCTTTCCTCTCTTCCTCTTGCTTCTACATTCCTTCCTCCATCCCTGAATCCCTCTGTCCCTCCCTGATTTTTTCCGTCCCTCACTCTTCCTTCCCTTCTTTGCCTTTCCCCTCAGCCCTCCCGTCCTTGTTTTATTCCTTCCTTTCCAGAAAGTTCTTCTGTTTTTTACTTTATTTTAATAAAATGTGCATATATTGAATAAGTATTTTGGATGTTTTTTAACTTCTTGCTTTACATACACTGGTACTATTTTTTCACATACCCAGGAATGTCTGACCCTTTACTATGTAACAAAGTGTAATTTAACTATAGAATTACCACTATTGATTGAGTGAGCCTCTCTTATTCAGTTCAAACCAGTATTGATAAGAAGACAAAGTTCATTAAATCTCTGAGTCTCTTGAAATTTTATCAGAAGGACTTCATAGTTACAAAATCTGTCGCTGTGGAGCTGATTTTGATACAGGGAACTCGTGTGTCAGACTGGAACTGGATTCCACAGGATTTTCAGTGGCTAATATTTTGGAAGTGGTTTGCCACCAGTGCTGGTCCTTTGCAAGTATAATTTGTGCAGTCTACACAGCAGAAATCTTACATGGCATTTATCATTAATTACAATTAACAGAGGAGGAAAGTAAGTCATTTGCTCAAGGTTACAGAGATCACAAAATCATAAGTAGGATCATATGCAGATCTCTCCTGTTTAACTCACTGTGTTGAGGCATTTTAGAAGGACCCTACAATCCAAGTTATGTATGTTAATGGCAATTTTATTTTCTGGATTTTTAAGTCAAAAATTGTCTTAAGTCAATTGTCTGATTTAGGAATAATTGAAAGTGCTTAGGCTTTCCTCTTTCACCGGAAGGATTACAGAGTCAAGCAGGCAAAAGTCAGGAGTTTTGGTCGTGGTGGCCTTTGCTACTGTGGATCTCCAGCTGCATCCTAAATCCTATGAGCCATTTATCCACATGCCACAAGGGAATTTAGGTAACAAGCCAAGGCCAAGCCAAAGTCTATTTTTGCTATTTAAAAATCACTTGGAGTTTCCATCATGCTGAAAATACGTTTAGCGTTGTCAATTGCCCAGGAAAACAAAAACCTTTATGATTTAGGGAACTTCTTACAATAATTTAAATTCTCTGTTTTCTCTTCCAGGTGGATAGATTCATAAGATTCTTAGATACATCCTATGACACCAAACTCTCTCTTCCAGTATATGTAACACAGTTTTGCAGAACTCATGTATTATATTTGCTTGTTCTGCCTACAAATCTGGAAGTGAATGGAATTCATGTAGTTTCTTTCTTTTCTTATCATGATTGAGTGAAAATACACAATCCATTTTAAATTTGCATGCCTGCCTATCTACAGCTCCTTCTGCTTTCCTTGCCTGGTGACAGCATTATCTTCCTCTCTGTCCATACATGTCATGTTCTCTTAATAATCTCTTGTCCCCTCCTCTCCACCCACTCCACTCCCCTCTAGTAAAAGTCCAGTAGAGCGACATCCTGTAGATGCTCAGAACCACTAAGTGCACATACAATATGGTCACTGTGTGTTCCCGAGTCTAATCCACTTCTGTCTGAAGAATTGGCCTCAATAATGATTTATGGGCAGGGGCAACATCGCTCCAGGGGCCATGCTCCCAGGGGAACCCCCAGACATTTGGACCATCAGTTGCAATCTGTTAGTGGAGTTCTTAGGATTTACCTCTTTTTTCTCATGTTGCTACTGGAACTCAATCTTGTGAGTCCCATCATGGCTGTCGTTGGCAGTGGTCGGGCGCCATCTGGTTCTTCTGGTCACATATTGATGTAGTCACGCATTCACATGGGTCTTTCTGTCTTCTGGACTCTTTTCTCTTATGTCCTTGTTGTCCTTTGTGATCAGCTCTTACAGCTGAGTTGGGAACATTTGGTGCACCTCAGATAGCAGCTAGCTACTTTTGAAGATCCCAGATGCCACTCACCAGTACGGGGTGCAGAAGACTCTCTTAACAATAGGCTAGTAATGCCGGATGGTCCCCAGAGAACATGGTCCCCAGATCCCTGCCCCAGCTACTCTATCCTACCAATATTGGGTTCAAATTGAAAGACTTTTCAGGTTATGTTGAAGTCCAGTTAAATTGATCTTATTTTTAATGTGTGCTGTCACTGATTTCATCCAACCCAATTTCTACCAATTATCTATCTATAACCAACCCTCTCTCCTTCTCCACCCTTGCAGCCATCAAAGAGTCTTTTTCTTCTGTACATGAGTCTGTTTTTAAGTCCTTATAGTAGAGGTCTCATACAATATTTGTGCTTGCACTGCTGACTGATTTCACTCAACATAATGTCTTCCAATTGAAACCAGGTTATGAGACGCTTCGTAAAATCATCATCGTTCTTTATCATTACATAACTTTCCCTTGAATATACCATAGTTTGTTTACCCATTCATATGTTGTTGGGCATCTGGGTTGATTCCATCTTTTTGCTATTGTGGCGTGTATTGTAATAAGAATTCATGTGCATGTATCTGTTTGTGTGTCTGCCCTTGATTCTGTAGGATACTTTCCAAGCAGTGGGATCACTGGCAAAAAATGGTATATCTATTTCCAGCTTTTTAAGAAAGAGCCAGATTGCTTTCCAAATGGTTTGTACTGTTTTGCAATCTCACCAACAGTGTAGGGAGTTCCAGTTTCTCCACAGCCTTTCCAGCATTTGTTGTTTTGTGTTTCTTGGATCATGGCCAACCTGGTTGGGGTGAGATAGTATCTCATTGTAGCTTTGATTTGGATTTCTTTAATAGTTAATGATTGTGAGCTTTTCGTCGTGTGTCTTTTGGCTGCCTGGTTGTCTTCTTTAGTGAAGTGTTTGTCCATCTCCTTTGCCTAGCACTTACTTGGGTTATTTATCCTTTTCTTCTTGATATTTTGAAGTGCTTTGAAGATTACGGAGATCAGACCTCAGTCTGACATATAGTTACTAAATATTTTTGCCCATTCTGTAGGTGACCTTTTAATTCTTTTGATAATGTCTTTGGATGAGCAAGTGTTTGATTCTAAGTAGTTCTCGTTTATCTATTTTTTCTTCTATTGATCAAGCTTTGTCAGATTTTGAAGTCTGTCTAAGCTATGTATTAAAATTTCCATGTTGATCCTATTTTTTTTCTTGCATGATCTTTATTGTTTTAGGTTTGATATTTAGATCTTTGATCCAGTTTGAGTTGGTTTTTGTGTAAGGTGTAATTTATGGGTCTTGTTACAATATTTTGCAGATGCATATCCAATTTTGCCAACACCAGTTGTTAAAGAAACTGTCCTAGATTGCAATCTTAGGCCCTTTGTTTGATATCAACTATTCATAGGAGGATGGTGGCATCTCTGGGATCCCAACTCTGTTCCATTTGTCTCTCTTTTTGTACCAGTCCCAGGCTGTTTTGACTACTGTGGCAGTGTAATACGTTCTAAACTCGGGTAATGGTGGGCCTCCCAGGGTGTTCTTCTTCTTCAGTAGTACCTTACTTATCCAGGGCTTCTTCCCCTTCCAAAGAAAGTTGGTAATTTGTTTCTCTATCTTATTAAAAAATATATCTGGAGTTTATATTGGGACTGCACTATATAAGTAGATTGCTTTGGGCAGAAGAGATGTTTTCACAACGTTAAGTCTTCCTATCCATGAGCAGGGTAAGTTTCCCCATTTATGTAAGTCTGTCTTAGTTTCTTGTAGTAAGGACTTGTAGTTCTCTTTGTAAAGGTTTGTTATTTCTCTAGTTAGATACATTTATTGGTAATTTATCTTCTTAGGGGCTATAGTAAATGGTATTGATTTGGTGATTTCTTCATTGACAGTCTCATTGTTGGTATAAAGGAATCCTACTGATTCACTTACGTTTGTCTTTTGTCTTGTATCCTGAGACTTTGCTGAACTCTCAGTTTGAATAGTTGGCTTATGGATTCTTTAGGAGTCTCTGTGTATACAATCATATCATCTGCAAATAGGGAGATTTTTGGTTCTTCTTGGCCGATACAGATGCCTTTTATTTCTTGGTCTTGTCTAACTGGCCTGGCTAGAACTTCCAGTACAATGTTGAACAGGAGAAGTGAGAGTGGGCATCCTTGTTTAGTTCCTGTTCTCATGAGAGTGGGCATCCTTGTTTAGTTCCTGTTCTCAAGGGAAACTGTTTTAGTCTCTCTCCATTCAGGATGATGTAGGCAGTTAGCTTTGTATAAATGGCCCTTATTGCATTGATGAATTTTCTGTCTATTCCTATTTTTCTGAGAATTTTTAGCATGAATGAGTGTTGAACTTTATCAAATGACTTTTCTGCATCAGTAGATGCAGAAAATAGATCTTTTATGTTGTTTATGTGATTGATCACATTAATTGTTTTTCTGATGTTGAACCAGCCTTGCATCCCTGGTATGAATCCAGCTTGGTCATGATAGATTATTTTTTGGATATGTTGTTGTATTCTATTGGAAAGAATTTTGTTGAAGATTTTTATATCTAGTTTTGTAAATGATGTCAGTCTGTAATTCTTCTTGGCTTTGGTACCAGGGTTATGCTGGCTTCATAGAATGAATTTGGAAGTATTCCATCCTTTCTATACTGCGAAATAGGCTCGGTAGTATTGGAGGTAACTCTTCTCTAAAAGCTTGGTAGAATTCTGCTGTGAAGCCATCAGGGCCCTGGCCTTTTTTGGTTGGTAGTTTTGAGATGACTTTTTCAATGTCTTCCTTTGTGATGGGTTTATAAAGTTGTTCTGCTTCACTTTGTGATAATTTTATTAGGTGATATGCATCAAAGAATTTGTCCATTTCTTCCAGGTTTTCAAATTTATTAGAGTACAGGCTTTCATAGTATTCTCTTATGATATTTTTGATTTATGTTGGATCTGTTGTGACAACTCCCCTGTCATTTCTTATTTGGGTTGTTTCCTGTTTTTCTTTAGTAAGTTTAGCCAATGATTTGTCAATTTTGTTGATCTTTTCAAAAAACCAGATTTTGGTCTTTTCAGTTTTTTCAATTGTTTTCCTATACTCTAATTTGTTTAGCTGTGCTCTAATCTTTATGATCTGCTTTCTTCTGGTGGCTGAGGGGTTCTTCTGTCGTTCTTTCTCTACTTGTTCAAGCTATAGGGTCATTGATTTGGTTTCTTTCTTCCTTCCAGCCAGCCAGCCAGCCAAGTGTTCCAGATGTGTGCATTTATAGAGATAAACTGGCCACTGAGCACTGCTTTGGCTGTATCCCATATGCTCTGGCAGGAAGTGTTTTCATTCTCATTGGAGTCCAAAAATTTCTTTATTTCATCCTTGATTTCTTTTATAACTCGTGTTTTTTTGAGCAAGGGGCTATTCAGTTTCCATGAGTTCTACTTTCTATCTATGTTTTTTCTGCTGTTGATTTAGACTTTTATGGCTTTCTGATCTGAGAAGATGATTTGCGTCTTGGATTTTGTTGAGAACTGCTTTATGTCCTAACACATGATCTATTATGGAGAATGTTCCATGAGCACTGAAGAAGAAGGTGTAGTTGTCCACTGATCAATAGAAAATTCTGTATATGCTGGTGAGGTCTAAATGGTTAATTGTGACACTAAGGTCTTCTGTGTCTTTAGTGAGCTTTTTTTTAGATGATCTGTCTAATACTGAGAGTGCAGTGTTGAAGCCTCCCACTATTACTGTGGAGTGATCTATCTCATTTTTTAATGTACTCAGTGTTTCTTCAGTATATTTACATGCTCTAATATTAGGTGCATAAATATTTAATATTGTTAAGTCCTGCTTGTGTACTGAACCTTTCAGCAAAGAATAGTGTCCATCTTTGTCCACGATGGCGGATTTTAAATTAAAATCTTTTTTATTTGAGATTAGAATTGCCACACTCACTCTTCTTTGTGTATTGCTATCATTTCAGGTCTTGGTTTCCAGTGGGATTTAGGGAGAGGTGTGTTTAGTCTGCCGTCTTCACTGCCCCTTCCACAGGATATATAATTCTTAAGTGAGTGGGCCCACTGGACTCTCTGGGTGGTAGGTTCCACCTCCAGGCTGGCAGAGACACTGTCTTACTTACGAAGTCACTTGGGGGCAATCAACTGACTCTCTGATGTGGGTCAGTAAAGGCTGTAAGAGATGGTGTCAGGCCATGCAGTATTTCTCCAAACAGTATTATTTTAAAAAGGTAAAAGCTACCTGACAGCTTCTAAAATCAGTCAGGCTATCAGGTGTGGCAGGCCCCACCTTCCAGCTGACAATAGAAGAAACTCTTTAGCAGTTTCCAGATGCTATAATGTCATTCAAAGTAGGGAGGGGCTAAGGCCCTATAGTCATTCTCTGCTGGGCCATACCTGTAAGGCAACACTGTGCTAAACACAGCTTTTCTGCTGGAAAATCATTCCTCTAACTGGTACTGCCTCTCAGGCTGGTAATTAGCCCCAGCTAAGGTCTCCAGTTGGGCGACTGCACCTCCTAGCTGAACAAGATGGCATCCCAGTCAAGCTGTCCCTGCTGCCATGAAACAGCAGAATTTGTGGCAGATCTCAGAAAAGAAATGTTGGAGCGACTGTTACGATCTCAGTCTGCTGTTGGACTCTGAAAATGTGGCTATCTTACACACTGTCTCTCCACCGCAGTACTGTCCACTTCAGAACTGCTGCTCAGTCTGTCTGCTGGCCCTTGCCCACTGCCCTCCCACTGACCAACAAAGAGAAAAAAAAACTAAAAGCACTGGTACCTTCAGTCTACACAAGTGGAGAGTCACCAAGAGCAGGGCTCAGCAAGAGAGGGGAGATTCCTGTTTTGTGGCATGTAGCCCAATCCAACAGCCCTATTCTGTGTCCTAAGGCTCACTTGGTGTCCAGAAAGCCCCTTTTAATTATCAATCCAGGCCTTAGTTTTTGGAGGAAATTAAGTAGACCTGTGTCTAGTCTGCCATGTTGGATCTGTCCCTCCATGTAGTTTGGATTTAAATATCACTGAAATAAAATTATAACTGCAAGTTACTTTTTGTTCCCTTATATCTATTGAATAAAGTAGAAATTTATCTTATAGACATAGGTACACTCTAACATGCTTCATTTTTTTTGTTTACTCTTACAATTATTGTGTTCCCCAACTGGGTCTGTATTGTATGTGAATACAATATCATCACTTTTGATATTTTTCAGAATTTCTACTGCAAGGATTTCAGAATCTCCAGAGATTTGAGGAAAAGTAAAATGAAGAACAAAGAGTAGTTTTCTGTTTTGCTTTACTGGCATCTAAAGCCTCTAGAATTATACCACTTTGGGTTATGGATAAGAAATTTGGAGTCAGACAGACTGAATTTTAACTCTCACTCCACCGCTTACTGAGTGTGCTGACTTGGGCAAGATGCTTTGCTTCTCTAGCCACAGTTCTACAATTTTGAATGAGAATGGTGCATCTATGCTATGTTCTTTCTGTAAGGATTAAATCAGATAATAACTATACAGAAAGTGCCAGAAAAATATAGTTTAGCAGTCAACACATATGTATTATGATAACTGTGCAATTTTCTCTAGATGACTTTCAAGGACATGGTAAGTCAGATTTTGGTTTGTTGGATTGATATTCCACTTCTGGCTCAAATAACATGACATTCAGCCTGGTGGGATGAAGTCCTCTGGCACCATATTATGCTTTTCCAATTTTCCTTCCCTCCACCCGATGTGATCCACCACTATTTCCTTATTGCTGATTTTACTGTGACATTTCTATATTGTCTTCTAGCATTTCTGCCTACTCATGATAAACATTAGAATATCAGAATGCAGAGTTAATGACAACAGGAAACTTACAACTAAACAGAGCATATAGGAGACAGGAAGTATGATTTCCTGACTTCTATTTCTAGATCTGTCATTGAGTTGTTATTTGAATATAGACAGATTCTTTAATTGGACCAAACGAGACTCTGTTCTTCCAGAAAAGACATCCTCATCATAGGATGAATTTTTGAGCTTACAAAAACAGTCTTGTAACTTTAGTAGTTTACATTCATTATTTCTAGGTGATGTAATTGGCAAGGATTATGTTTGTATGCTATGATATTTTCCTTTTTCAACAGTAATAAGGAAACAGTTACATTACACAGTAGAAGCTTAAGTGTAGAATAAAAGTGTGCTGGTTTCAGAGCACCAGAGGATACTTAACAAAATACAACCCATTTATAAGAAATTTAGCATATTACTAAGGAAAGAATAGGAAAACATGAAATATTTGCTTAAGCTTAACCTGAAGGATAATGAGAAGCCAGTTTTTTGCTTTCTATTAGAACTCTAATAAAAACAATTTACACATTAAATTATTTAAAAATAGTTGATAAAAATGAGTAAAATATGCTTACAAATGAACATAAGAGAGGGAATGTTATTGGGGCTTGGGAAGATTGAGAAGGTCTGAGTATTTAAGCAGAAAGATTAGTACTAAAGGAAATGAGAGAAATTGTATCCTCTTTCTTCAACCTAAAAAACAAACCAAAACTGTTACTGTCAAGTTAATCCCAACTCAGAGACCCAAAGGCTTATCAAAATATTTCTACCCACTGAAAGTATGTTGTCTCATTTTTAAACTGATGAGCTACTTTAAATACAGACTTTTGACTATCACCAACTAACTTTGATTTATCTATTTCTATAACCTTATAACCAAGAATATCCCTTTCTACAACACTTCTCTAATAAGCTGGTATGATCATATGGTATTTGTAATCATATATACATTTAATAATATGATTTTGTGTAAATATAATATACTGAATAATTTGGAGTTCTTACTAAAACTGGAAATCATATTATGGATTTTGAATGTGTTATTTAATTTCATAGTGTAGGCATAAATATTCTCACCTGAATACTTGATGTTGAGGGAAGTACTTCAATTTTTTTTTTGTTTGTTTTCTTAGCTGCTTTATTGAGATACAATTTACATTACACACAATTTTTTTTCCATTTAAATTGTACAAGTGAAAAGATTTTAACGTATTCTGGGATATATGCAACCATCAATTATTGAATATTTTCATCAACTCTGAAAGAAATCATATAATCTTTAGCTATTATCATCCTATCCCCCATTCCTCCAAGCCACAAGCAACCACCAATGTACTTTCTGTGTCCATAGTTTTGCATGTTCTGAAAATTTCATATAAATGACATCATATATTACATACTCTTTGGAGACTGGCTTCTTTCATTTAACATGTGTCTTTCAAGGCTTATCTATATTGAACATGTATCAATGCATCATTTTTATAGCTAAAATTTATTGTATGAATATACCACATTGTATTTATTTAGCCATCAGTTGATAGACATTTGGGTGTTCACCCCTTTTGGCTATCATGAATAATACCACCGTATCTATCCACGCACAAATTTTTGTGTGGATGTAAGCTTTATTTTAATTGTCTTCTCCTTTATGTTTACCTAGGAGTAGCATTGCTGGGTCATGTTAGAACTCTATGTTTAGTTACTTAAGGAACTGCTAGGTTGTTTTCTAAAGTGGCTTCACCAGTTTCCAACCTTACTAGCAATGAATGAGGATAACTTCATAGCTTTGTCAACACTTAGTACCAGCTGACACTGCCTTTCTTATCCTACGTACTGTTTACCAGTCAGAATCAGCTGTATGCAATAGGTTATCTTAGTAGACCTCAAGTGATTTCCACTGAATCTTTGATTTGTATTATCCTGATGTCTAATGACCCTGATTGTCTTTTCATTTACTTAGTCATTTGTGCATGTGCCTTGGAAGAACATCTATTCAGATACTTTACACAATTTTTGACTGGATCATCTGAGTTTTAGGACTTATATATTCTTGATACATATCCCTTATCAGAGACATGATTTGGAAGTATTTTATCAAACTATGTGGATTATCATTTCACTTAATTGATAATGTTATTTGAAATATGCAGTTTCTAATTTTAGTGAAGACTTATTTACATGTTTATTCTATTTTAATGCTTTTGGTGACGTATCTAAGAATCTATTGTGAAATATGAGATAATGAATATTTGCCACTATATTTTCTTGTAATAATTTTATAGTTTTAGCATTTACATTTATTCTTTTTGTCAATTTTGCACTATTTTTTTTGTATGATGTGAGATAAGAATTAAAGTTTATTGTTTCCATGCATCTATGTAGTTGTTGTAGCTCTATTTGTTGAAGAGACTATTCTTTCTCCATTGAATAGCCTTGACATACTTGTAAACAAATCGGTTGATGAGACATGTATTTCTGGACTCATAGTTCTACTCAATTGATCTATATTCTTATTCTTGTGTCAGTATGAAACTCTCTTGATTGTAATTGCTTTGTAGTGAATTTTGATATTAGGAGTGTGAATACTGCTTCTCTGATCTTTAATACTATTCTGGACCTCTAAAATCCCATACGAATTTTAGGATCAACTAGTCTATTTCTATTGACATGTCAGCTGAGACTCTAATACAAGTTACATTGAATCTATAGGCCCCTGTGAGGGGTACTTGAAAAGCATATGGGGTAGTTCTCATCTCTCCTGTAGGGTTTCTATGAGTTGTCATTGACTTGACAGCAACGGGTTTGGGTTTTTTGGTTTATCAATATTAAGTTTCCCAACCCACGAACATGGGATTCTTTACATTTGCTTAAATCTTTTTTAGCTTTTTTCGACAGTGTTTTGTAGCTTTTAGAGTTTAAGTTTTGCTAATCTTTTTCTTGAGTGTTTTATTATCTTTATGCTATTATAAATGGAATGACTTACTTAAATTCACTTTAGAGTATTTTATTGTACATTGATCTATCCTGCAACTGTGCTGAACTCCTTTATGAACTGTAGTAGTTTTTGTTGGATTCTTTAGACTTCCCTGTGTAAAAGATGACACTATCTATGAATAATGATAATTTTGCTTCTTCTTGGCAATCTGGGTGCTTTCTATTTCTTTTCTGTGCCTTATTCTTCTGGTTAGACTCTGTAGTATAATATTGAAATAGAAGAGGTGAGAACTAACATCCTCACAATCTCAGAGGAAAAGTATTCTGTCCTTCATTATTAAATATAATGCTAGCTGTTTGTTTGCCACAGATGAAATTTATCCATTATTTTTTATTATGACTGAGTGAAAATGTACATTGCAGTATAAATTTACATGCCCACCTATATGCAGCTTCCACTGCTCTCCCTGTCCAGTGACAGCACAGTATTCCTCTCTGCTCCATACATGTCTCATCCTCCCAACAGTCTCCTTTCCCCTCCTCTCCACCCACTCTCCTTCCTCCAGCCAGAGGTCAGCAGGATGATATCCTATAGATGCACAGCACCATAAAGTGCATCCAATATATGGTCACTCTGCATCGCCAAGTCCAATCCATTTGTGTCCGGAGTGGACCTTTGTTATGATTGAGTTTTTGAATTTCTTAAAGAAACTAAGACAGCAAGTATATATATTTGAATTATATTAACCTTCTTAATTATAATTTATCTTTTTCTTCATTTATTCTTATGGATTTGAGTTACCTTCTGGAACCATTTCTTGAGCTTTGCTCTTACTCGTCTTTGTTCCGTAATTTGCAAATATATTACACTTCTATATGTTTTAGGCCAAATTGTACTTTGTATAAATGTTATTTTACATAATTGCTTTTTAAATCAGTTAAAAATAGTCAATAGATATTTGTACTTTTTTTTGCAATGATTCTTACTGGTGTGCTTTGTTTTTCTCTTTGTTTTTTTTTTCCCCCCATGAAGATTTGAATTACCACGCAGGGTTACTTACTTTGCGCCTGAAAAACTTCCTTTAATAAGTCAAACATCTTAGCAACATAGCAATAAGTTTTCTGTTTTTATCTGGGAATATATTTTGCCTTCACTTTTGAAAGCTTTTTTGGATATATGATTTTTGGTTGATAGCTTTTTTGTTTCTTCTTATAAAAAGCCACTGTCATGGATTAAATTATGTCTCCCAAAACTGTGTGTATCAGTTTGGCTGGTCTAAAATTACCAATATTGTGCAGTTGTCCTTCATTTTGTGATTATAATTTTATGTTAAAGAGGATTCAGATGAGATTGTAACACCCTTACTAAGGTAACACCCGTAATCCAATGTAAGAGGAGTTTGCCTGTGGTGTGGCCTACGCCACCTTTCATCTGACAAGAGATAAAAGACAAAGGACGCAAACAGAGAGTAGCTGACCTCATACTACCAGGAAAGCAACATTGAGAACAGAGCATATCCTCACAGCTGAGCTTGGGCTGAGATGTTCCCAAACCAAGGGAAGACTGGTGTCAGCTTCCTTCAGAGCTGACAGAGAAAATGTTTTCCTATAGCTGACAGCCTGCATTTAGAGCAATGGCTTGCTAGGCTGTGAAATAATACATTTTTCTTTGTTAAAGCCATCCACTTGTGGTATTCCTGTTGTAGCAATACTAGATGACTAAGACAGCCGCATATTATGTTTTTGACTTTACAAGCCACAGTTTCTATTATGGCCACTTAATCTTGTCACCATTGCTTAAAAGCAGTCACAGACAATATATAAATAAATGTGCATGGCTGTGTTCCAACAAAATATACTCACATAACAGATGCCATGCTGATCCCCACTTGAGACCATTTACACTAATCTTTAATGTCTTCTACCTTCACTGGCCAAATAGGTGTTCATATACACATATGTATATGTGTATGTGTATATGTGTGTGTATACCAACACTAATTGTTGTTGAGTCAATTCTGACTCATAGCAATCCTTTTTATAGGACAGAATGGTTAACATATGGAAATCTACTAAAGAGTGGCTGGTAGATTCCAACTGCCAACTTTCTGCTGTCCATATGTGTATATGGACAAGGCTTTCTCTGTCAGCTCTGAAAGAAGCTGATGTCAGTCTTCCCTTGTTCTGGGAGCATCTCAGAACAAGAAACTCAGGTCTAAAGGACGTGCTCTGCTCCCAGGGTTGCTTTCTTGGTAGTATAAGTTATGCTACTCTCTGCTTTCTTCCTTTGTCTTTTATCTCTTATAAGATGGTGCATGTCACACTCCTGGCAAACTCCTTTTACATTGGATTAGGGATATTACCTTAGTAAGGGTGTTGCAATCTCACTTGAATCCTCTTTAACATATAAATAGATGATGGAGATAGGGAGAGAGAGAGAAGAAAACTCAGAACCGTGTATAAATATGTAGAGAGATTGATATCAAAGCAATGTCTCCCGCTGTTGCAGAGACAGGAGCGTATCAAGTCTATGGGTCAGGCTGGAGGCTTATCCCGATTCACATAGTTGAGAGACTAGTGGACTCAGGATCACCAAGTCAGAGAGCAGAATTGTTGCTCACAGGTTGTGAAGATCTACAAGTCTCAAGGCTGGCAGACAAGACTGCAGGCAGACTGCAGACTTCTACCTCAAGTCCTGAGAAACTTAGGTTGGGTTAACTGGGGTCAGCTGCAGGATCCAGAATGAGCGAAACTCACAAGTCTTGTCCTTTCTGTCCACTTTTATTCCATGCAGACTACAAGTCAAAGGAAACTCCTTTTCAACAGATTGGCTAGTTAACTCCAGATCCCGTTGTAGGAGTGATCTCAGTATCTATCATTCAGTTGCAATTCCTCCCACGATGCCAAACCAAGAACTATAGCCCAGCCAAGTTAACACACATTTTTTTTTTTTTAATATGATTAAGTGAAAGTATACAATCCAAGGAATCCCTGGTGGGATAGTGGTTAAGTTCTCTTAAACAAAAGATCAGCAGTTCAAATCTACTAGGCACTTCTTAGAAACTCTATGGAGCAGTTCTACTGTGTTCTATAGGGTTACTATGAGTCAGAATCACATTGACAATAGTGGGTTTCTTTGGGGGGATACAATCCAAATCAATTTTGAACACCCACCTATATGTGGCTGTCACTCAGTGACAGCACATTCCTCCTTTTCATTCCATATTGGTAGCATCCTCTTAATAAGTACTGTTCCCTCCTCTACACCATCTTCTCTCCCATCTAAAAAGAAACCACAAGAACAGCCTCCTATAAATGTATAAAACCATAAAATATACACCACATGGTCATATTCTGTCCTTGAGTCCAGTTCATTCTTGTCTGAAGAGTTGAATTTAGTACTGGTTTCCAGCCAGGGTAAGCAGAAAGTCTAAGGGTCATGTTCTCAGGCATCCCTTCATGCTGTCAAACCATCAATTCTGTTTTGTTTTGTTTTTTTTTAATAGAGTTCTTGAACTGCACACATTTTTCTCAGGTTGCCTCAGAGACCCTTGGTAGTAGCCAGGTACCATCTGGTTCTTCTGGCCTCATAGTCTCCCATTCATATGGGTCTTTCTGAATCCTGGGCTTTTTTCCCTCATATCTATGCTGTTTATGATGATCATCTGTTCCAGATGAGCTGGGACCGTTTGGTGTACCTCAGATGGCCGATCACTAGTTTTTAAGACCCCAGACACCACTCAGCAATATGACATGCAGAAAACTCTTAGCAAAGGACCAGTTAGGCCAATTGGCCTTGATGTCCCATGAAAACATGATCCCCAGAGCCCTGTCCCTGCTACTCTATCCTTTGAAATACTGGGCTGAGTTTACAAAACCTTTCAGTTTACGGCTGACACACAATCGCAACCATCACAGTATATACATGTGTATATACTCACCAAAAAAGCCCACTGCCAGTGAGTCAGTTCCAACTTATAGCGACCCTGTAGGACAGAGTAGAGCTGCCCCATAGAGTTTCCAAGGAACACCAGGTAGATTTGAATTGCTGAACCTTTGGGCTAGGAAACATAGCACTTAGCCATTAGGCCACCAGGGTTTCCACATGTACATATTAGGGGAGAATAACTTTATGAACTGTTTATTAATTTAGAGGCACCAATGTATATTTCCAAGGTTATCTATTCTGTAGTAACAATTTTCCTTTATAATAAAGTCTCTTATCTAATAATATGCCCATAGTAATGCACAAAAATATTGACCTAGAGGAAGAAACTGTATTAAATAAAACTTATACATATGCTTTTTTGGTAGATTTACAAATTTAATATAAATATGTCATAAATAATGAGAAATAGTTACTCAAAATTAATATAAATAATGCAGAGAAAATCACCACCTCCAGTTTTCAGTAAGACTGACTACAATTTGGCAGTTTCCCTGGTGTTTACAGATCCACAAAACATAATATGATATGTATCACAGCTGCCTTGTTTAAAAGCGACACTATGCAACTAAAATAGTAAGATGGACCACTTCACAGGAACACTAATTAAACAAACATTGCAGTCTCATATACATATTTTAGTTGCTTCACATTTCATCCTGTTTAGTAGGAAAAAAATGATATTATTGGATTTTTTTTTTTTGGTAGCTATAACAGTAAGACAAAGAAAACTTAATAATTTAGTCAAGGTCACAAGTGGTGGCTTTAAGGAACAGAAATGTATTTTCTCACAGTTCTGGAGGCTAAATGTCTGAATCAGTATATCAGCCATGTCTGGTTTGTTCTATAGGCCTCTGTCTTTCTTCCAGATTCAACTCTAATTCTTGCTATTCTTTTGCTTGTCTTTCCCCTGCGTATCTCTCCATCTATTCTGCTCTTTTTATAACATGTCTGGCAGAGGTGAAGAGGTTTAGGACCCTACTTTGTTCAGCTTCATTAATATTACAAAAGAAAACTTATTTTCTCAAACAGGATCACATTCACAGCTACAGGGCTGAGGACTTGAACAGAACTTTTTGGGAACACAGTTCAATCTATAATAGTTCATTGTATGCAAATTATACCTCTCTAACTCAAACCAAACACACTACCATTGAGTCCATTCTGACTCACAGCACCCCCGTAAGTCAGAATAGAACTGTCTCACATGGTTTCCAAGGAGCAGCTGGTGGATCTGAACTGCCGCTTTTGGTTACTGACATAGCACTTAACCACTATGCTACCAGGTGCTGATTTAAAGTGTGCGTTAAAAAAGTTGTTGGATCCAACCAGAATGAGAATGCCAGATAGAGGGGAAAAGCAATGAATCAAAGTAGTGCAAAATATTAACTTTGAAATGAAAATACATGTATTCTAACATTGAGTCTGTTCATTATAGCTGACTAAACCTGTAATATTCAGAAAGTATTAGAAATTCCTTTTTTTCCTTTCGTAAAAGGGAGAAGATGTCTACCTATTGAGTTACCGTGAGTTAAAACGAAACACAATATGGAAAGCACTTAATACATAGTAGATATTTATTTCTTTTACTTCATGTTGCAAAATGATTATTTCTGTCTGCTCGGTTATTTCCTGTGTGTGATACTAACGGCCTAACAGGATAGTTTTCTTGCTACATACCTACCCTTTCAAATCAAAGCATTTTCATTTGGTGAAACATTTATTCTTTTTGCCATATTTAACACTCACGTTTTTATTTACTTTTTTTTTTTTTTTACTTATAGCATAATAAATTATTTTTAAGGAATACAGTGTTTTATCCTTATCTCTTGAATTGTATATACAGATACATGAATAAATAAGCATAGAATAATAGATTTGGAATCCTAAGACTTCTGTATACTATAATTTCTATGCATATGTAGCTGTATGTGTGCATGCTCCCTCGTAATTCCTAAAGCATACTTTCCTTTCCATTTGACACCTTCAAAATGAGTTCTCAAAACATTTTGGAAAGCTAGTGGTTACAGAGAATACAAGATGGTAATGTGTTAAACTATCATATGTGTGGAGCTTAAATCTTCGTGGCCAGTTCGTACTAAAGTGGGCTAATCCATGATTCAGCATCATTTAACTTGACCATTAAACATAATAGTATGGAAATACCACTTGGGGAATTACCAGCATGCTCAGCACCCACAAGAGGAGAGGCTTCTAGACTTTGGTTTGGTGACCATAGGTGACTTTGGTATCAGTAACCAGGAAGTATCTCCTTTAACAACAGTTTTGATTTCCATAGCAGACTCAGCAGAACAACGCATATATATATATTTTTTCAAATTACAATTTCTTTGATTTATTTTCTCTAGAAATGTCTCAATAAGCAACTATAAATTTTTGAGTAAAATGATTTTATGTGATGCAAGCATTAAATAAGAATAATAATCACGTGTTATAGAAAGATGCCGTTGACTTGGCCCCAGATATGTGCCAACTCTCTGCACAATGGACAAAAATACTGCCTCACCCTGCATCATTGATCAACTGTGGGTCTGACAATTATGATGCATAGGATTTTCAACGGCTGAGTTTTGGAAGTAGACATACCAAGTGTTCCTTCTGATTCTGTCTTAGTCTAGAAGCCCCACTGAAACCTGTTCAGCCTCACAGCATCATGAAAGCTTCTACTGATAGACAAGGTCATGGCTGCGAATGAGTAGCCCTGATCAGGAATTGAACCCGGGGCTCCCTCATGGAAGTGGAGAATTCTGCCACTGAGTCACCAGTGCCACCGTAATGACCTAACTTCTATTGTTTGACCACTTTCTTGGTTCTTTACAAATAAATGTATGATATTTCATCTCCTGAATAATCTGGGAAATAGATGTCGATATTCCCTTTACCTTTCTTATGAAAAAGATTGAACTCAGCCTTTTATCCCCTCAAAAATCCATAAACTTTGATTTTTAGAGTATTGTCTTTGTTTTCGTTCATTTTGACAACACAGAAGCTCAAAGAAAATAGATTTGGTCAGTACTAGATGACTGAGAAACTCACCATGGTGTGTCTGAATAGTCAGTCAGGACGATTCCCACATAACCAAAAGCAAGTATGGTGCTCTCTGGAAACCAGTGTTTCTCATTCTGATTGCCTACACAGTTTATGACCCACTTGCTTGAAGCTAAATCAAGCAGTATAAGAGACTAATAGTTGCCCTATTATTTTTAGGTTGCATGCCTGCTGTCTAATGATATTCTTTAGACATTTTACAGATATGAGTCAGAAAACTACTGCAAGTCTGTAATTTCATTTAGCCATAGGTGATTTGAGCCATTTCTAATTCATTACTGGCGTATCTGGGCTGATGAAAGCCTTCTGTTACTGTTCAGTTCTTCTAACATCTATAGGCGAAATAATGTATTCTTGATTCAAGAAAGATACCATTGTTTTTCTTTTGAAGTTGTAATGAAGCTGAGGTATACAGTCACAGGACCCTAAGGCCTGTACTCGTTCACCAACTCAGTGCTACAACTAGAGCAACGAAAGCTTATTTAAAGTCTCACAGTTTAGTCTACACAAATATCTAAGTAATTCACTGTTACTCACTGGGACTCTTCACCTCTAGTTGAGAAATATGATTAAGCTGTTCATCCACCAGGTGGCTGTGGGATTTGGGGGATGTCATCCTGTCAAGTAAGATTCAGCCCTTGAGATAGAACTCAGTTTCTGTTCCTCTAAAAGCAGAGGTTGGACTAGGTCACCTCTAAAATAATCTTCCACCCTAATGACCTTTGGTTGTATGTTCATTAAATTCAAATAAGAAAAGCGAATGATTTCAATTCTGTGGTGTATGTTACAGGCTATCTCTAAGGCTTTGTTTTTTTAAAGACAACATTCACTTTTTATAAATTTCAGCTCTCTGTGGTTTAATATCTGTAGCAAAATTACTAGCATTATTGTGTATAAGTCATCAGACCTGAATGAAGGTTAAAAGAAAATAAGTTTAAAAGAACTATAACCTAGTCAGAAAAACAAACCACATCTTTGTAAATCAAAATCACCTTCTATACCAGTGAAAATTTGTTCTTTTTAAATCACAAACAGTGAGTATTTTAAGTGACTACCAAGTTTTGTTCTTTTTGAGGAGATGGGTAACATTTCCTACCTTAGATCAGAATCTAATTATAATTTGATTCTATTACCTTATCCAATAATTACTCTGTACTTAGAAGAAAAGGAAAAAAAAAAAAATGACATACACTGGTAAAAATTGGGCTGCCCAGTTAGGTAGCCTGGGTTCAAATTTGGTTTTTACTGATTACTAATTACACGTTTTCATAGCATTTTAATAGTAAATGAAGGACACACATTTGTGTGAACTACCAGGTGACTATTTTTTATAACAACCAGGTTACACATATACTTTCAGTGCCATCAAGTTGATTCTGACTCATAGAATACCTACAGGACAGAGTAGAACTGCCTCAGAGAGTTTCCAAGGAACACCACACAGATTTGAACTGCTGAACTTTTAGTTAGCAGACGTAGCACTTAACTTCTATGCAACCAGTGTTTCTAGCCGGTATTATATCTTTAAATAGGAGTATTGACTTGGGATGGTCATCTTTCTTCATGTCCCTCAGATATGTAGATGCTAGACTCAGCAAGATGTTATAGAGATGAATGTGATATCATTGCCATAATTAAGCTAGAGTCTATTTTTTATTATTATGAGTATCAACCCTATTCCCTTGTCCAAAGGGTAGTATAATAAGCCTCACATGAGCAGTAGCACATGAAATTTGTCCTGGAGATTTCTTTCTAGAGATAGAAGAAATAAATGACTACCATGTTTAAACAGATATTTTTTATGGGCAGAAAATTACTGCCCATAGTATATTGTCAAAACAGAATTAAGAGTATGATATATCAATGAACAATATACATTCTACTTTTCTCTCTGAACCTGCCTGGAGGAAAGAGAGGAGGGGATAAAGAAACAATATCTCACTGATATATATTTTTCAATGCACATACTCATTTTTCATTTAGGATTATACAATGCTGTACCCACAAACAGGCCCAGCACAAGTTATCAATTAGATAAATCAGCAAGATTAAATGTGACTGCCGAGGGCAAAGCCAAGTGCCGTCGAGTAGGATCCGACTCATGGCGATAAATGTGACTACTTAATGAATAAATTCATAGTTTTTTTTTATTCCCTGTAGAGAGAGTCCATTGAGGTTCACGTTCAAAGTTGTTAGTGGTATTCACAAATCTCTGACTCCTTCTGGGCATAGAGTTAGACGGTAGGTCCCTGTCTCTTTGAAGCCAGGTGTGAATTTATAATGCACTTGGCAAATGTAAGTAGAAATGGTAAGTCATATCTGGGTGGAAGCTTGTGGAGACAGTAAGCCATTTGTGGTTTAATGCCCCTATGCTATGGTGATCATGGGGCACATGTTGAAATGGACATGTGCTTCAGTGCTTCACTCATTGCTTGGTGACATCATGTCAAAGCCTTTCTGTTGAATTAGTAGGATATATGACCTGAGGAGACATATGTTTACTATGTCTAAGCAATCGGTATTTGGAAGTAGTAGAATCTTGCCCATCCTTGGTATATGGCTACAGAATTTAATGATGGTAGGGTTGACTTGAAGTTCCTGTGTGGTATGATTAACACTTTTAACTAATAAACAAAAAGTTACAAGATTGAGTCCACCAAGAAGTATCTCTAAAGAAAGTCCTGGCAATCCACTTCTGAAAACTTGGCCATTGAGAACCCTACCTACGGAGTAGTCTACTATGACACACATCTGGTTGTCAAGAGTTGGAATCAACATGTGACAATACATACTGGTATATTTGACAGTCTTCACTTTGCTATTGTTTTCAAGCTGTCCGTTAGCTCACTGGCAGTTGTAGAATAAAATCTTAAGTTTCTTGATATGACCTAGTTTTCTCTAGCGATCTTTCATATCTTCCACCTTCTCATTTTAGTCACAGCAACCTCCATTCAATTTTAATTCTTTAATAGCTACATTCTTTCTTATTTCAGGGCTCTTGAAAGTGCTATTGCTTTTGGATCTTCATATTGCTTTTGCTAGTACAGTACCCTAAAAATATTGTTTCAGTGTAGTTTTGTCTCTGTCACTAAGAGTAATTTTGATTAACTATTCTATGTTCAAGAAACATTTATCCTTCATTTCCTGTGAAGTTCCTTTATCCTGTGAAAATATTACTCAATTATCTTGTTGTATCTAGTCTTACTGAGAGGTCTGGTGTCTGGTGATGTACTTTTTATTTTTGTAAGGTTTTAAAAGTTTTGACAATGTTTCCTGTTATATATATTGAGTATTTCTCACTTACCCTGTTTGAGTCTAAATAAACACTATTAATATGAAACTCATTTTTGTTCTAGAGATTCTTGTTTTGATACTTTCTGAAAGTGACAAACTTTCTTTTGATTAACTATGAAAAGTAATCTAAGAATGTTATTTAACATTTCTACTTCTAACCATCATTGTTTCTTAATGATTATTTTATGTTTTCTATCAGTTAATGTAATCCTATTGCTTTATTAAGGGAGTCCTGGTTGCACAGTGGTTAGGCTTTGGTCAGCTCACCAGAAAGTCGGTGGTTCAAATCACCTACTAATTGGCAATCTTATAGGGCAGTTCTTCTTTGTCCTATAGGGTCACTAGGAGTTGAAATCTACTCAACATTAATTTATTTTGTTTTTCAATGCTTTATAAGAAAGTGCTTCACTTAGATTATCTAAATGATTTATTCTCCATCTGTATCAATTCTACCACTTAAATCTTTACCAAGTTTTGGTTTCAACTGCTGTGTTTTATTTTGTATTCTTCTTGTGAAGCCTTATTCCTAGTAAGTGTTCCACTATTCTAATCTCTTTAATTCGGTAAGAAGAATCAAGAAGAAACACAACAAAAAGGCTCTTTGGAAGCCAGGATCTTATGACTTTGGCTCCCTCACTTTGAACATATCATCAGGGAAAGATCAATCTTTTAAGAATCACATAATTACTGGTAAAGTAGGGGGGTCAGTGAAAGGGCAAGAAGCCCTCAGTGAGATAAATTGATATAATCACTGCAACAATGGACTAAAACATATCAATGATCAGGAAAATGGCACAGGGACCAGTCAATTCTTCACTCTGTTACACTTAAAGTCACCATGACTTGTAGCTGGCGGAATGATAGTTACAACAATAGCAATATCTTTCAAGGGTGCAATTGACCCAAGCCTGTGGTGTTTTCAGTCACCTCAAAGATTTGTGAAAACTGGACAATGAATAAGGAAGACTGAAGCAGAATTGTTGTATTTGAAATATAACGTTGGAGCAGAATACTGAACATAACATGACTGTCAAAAGAACAAACAAATCTTTCCAGGAAAAAGTAGAGCCAGAATGGTCCTTAGAAGCAAGAATTTTGAGACCTTCTCTCACCTTCTTCAGAAGCATTACTGGGAGGAATCAGTCCCTGGAGAAAGCTATCATGCTTGGTAGTGCAGAATTTCAGCAGAAAGAAAAAAAAGGAAGGCCATCAACAACGTGGACTGACATTAGTGGCTACAACAATGGGCTGAAGTGTAACAAGGACGGTAAGGATGGAACAAGGTCACGCTGAGCTCCCTTCTGTTGCACATAGGTGGCTAGGAGTCAGCAACAACATCAACAAAAATAAGAAAAATAAATTAAAAACTCAAAAAGCTATGGAAAGAAAAACTCAGTACTTCAAAAGAAAGTGAATAAAAATACTTAAAAAAGAAAAATACATATATACACATGTATATGCATATATATACATTAGAAACTGATACATTTACACATTAGGAACTAATCCATAAACATCAAATCTACTTTCATTATGAACTTGATATTATGCTATGAAAAGAAAAATCAAAGCTAGGAAAGGTTAGTGAAATGAAATTCAATAGATAGAAAACATAAACAGACTAATTACTCTAGAGAACATAGGGGAACAGAGTAGTGAATGCATTCTCATGTCAGTCCCAATTGAAGTCATCTAATAGTAGATAATTTTAACACTGTAGAAGCTCCTGAAACATTGAAACAGGGCAAGTCAACCTCCAAATTTATTATATGATGTTAATATAATATTGATTTTATACATTGTACCCCAAAGACAAATATGCAAGCAAATTTCAATTATTACTATTTAGGTGCAACTCTTAGATACTAGAAAATACAACCTAATAACACGTTAAGAAAAACAGGGAATGATTAATTTCAGTAGTTGTCTGATTTCAGTAATGTAAGTGTGGTTCAATGTTAGGGAGGTGATAAATATAACTGGTCATGTATATACAGCTTTAAAAAATTAGATGATTATCTCAGAGGACTCAGAAAAGGTGCTTGCCAAATATCAGCACACATTATGTGAAAAATGCAATGAATAAAATAGAACTTAATGGCACATCCCTAGCATAATAAAGCATACATCTTAATGGATAAGTGAGCCAAAGCCAAGTGCCGTTGAAAAGCAATAACTTAAAAGCAAAAATAAGCATATCTACTCTCATCTTCTGATGTCAGGGAGTAGAAAAGAGTATCAACATATATGATCTAAGCCTTTAAGTTAGGATTCCTGGAGAGCTACACCCCAGGGGTATACATGAACGAGAAGCAGAAGGGAATGTAGAGAAACTAATATTATTTGAAGACTGCATGTATTTCCTGTCTAGTGTCCTGTATTCAATTATATAAGGTAATAAACATCAAGTGAAAAAGCAAAGAGGAGAAACAGATCTATGGATATTTGTGTATTTAGAGATATCAGACACTAAACATTGAAATATCTGCAAATAATATGTTCAAGACAGTAGAAATAATGATAAAGAATTTGTCAAATAACTGGATTATATAGAAAATAAACAAAATAGAGGAGCAAGAATTAATAAGCACAATAAGAAAAGAATCTAATCAATGAATTTAACCAAACACAATGGAAAAGAAAATTTGTTAACTGAATGACAGATCTTTCTAAACATAAACTCATTCATGAGCTTTACTCTCCCTCCAAAATTATGGAGAACACAGAAAACAAACTAAGAGGCAAGTAGGACTTAGAGAAAGGTCTAGAATACCCAGAGTCTTCAAAGAAAAAGAGAAAGAAAATACAACAGCAGTTGTGTTAGAGACCGATATTGGCGAGAATGTTTCCAAAATTGATGAGCAGCTTTGGCGTAGGAAGAAACAAGATGAAGAAACAGAAAGCCTATCAATGTAAATGGGCACATCATGGTAAAACTTTTGAAAATCAATTAGAAGAAGTAAAATTTAAAAGCAGACAGGTAGCAAAAACACGACTGAAGTGAATTTTTTAGACAGAAAAAAAAGACCTCAGTGAGAAACACGGAAAAACGAAGACCTGAAGAAAAGAAAGGGAATTGCTACGGAGACTTTCTGTGGTGGTAAAGTGCCATGGAGTAGGTTGCAGTTCCTAGGCATCTCACATAGAACAGAAGGAAACACTACCCTGTTCTGCTCCTCCTCATGATCACTGTTAGAGTGGCAATCCATTTTGTTGAGGGTCTTCCTCTTTTTCACTGACTTTATCCAACATAACATACTTCTCCACTGACTGTTCTTTCCTGAAAACCTGTCCAAAGTATGTGAGACAAAGTCTTGCTATCAATGCTTCTAAGGCACATGCTGGATGTACTTCTTCTGAGACAGCTTTGTGCTTTTGTCAGTCCATGGTACATTCAGTATTCTTCACCAGTGCCATAATTCAAAGGCATGAATTCTTCTCCAGTGTTCCTTGTTCAGTGTTTGGATTTTAAATGCACTTGAAGTCAGGCGTACCTTAGTCCTTAAAGTGACATCTTTGCTCTTTAATACTTTTATGATGATGATGATAATGATTGAATGAAAATGTATGGGAATGAAAATTCACATATAAATTTGCATGCCCACCTACATGTAGCTCCCACTGCTTTCCCTGACTGGTGACAGTACACTCTTCCTCTCCACTCCATACATGTCTTATCCTCCCAACAATTTCCTATCCCCTCCTCTCCACTCACTCCCCTGCCTCCAGTAAGAGGTCAGCATGACACCCTATAGATTCATAGAACTATAAAGTGCACACATGATATTGTCATTCTGTCCCCAAGTTCAATCCATTCCTGTTTGAAGAGTTGAACTCCATTATGATTTAGGGACAGGGGCAGCATCAGAGCCAGGGGCCGTGCTCCCAGGGGAACTCTGAGTCCCCCAGACCATCAGTTGCAGTCTTTTAGTGGAGATCTCAGGGTGCACCCCTTTTTATTCTTGTGTTGCCAGTGAGACTCAACTTTGTGAGCTCCATCACAGCTGTCACCGGTGGTTGCCGGGCACCATCTGGTTCTTCTGGTCACAAGTCGATGTAGTCACCCACTAATGTGGGTCTCTCTGTCTTCTGGTTGTCTTTCCCTTATGTTGTTTTGATCCTTGGTGATCGTCCATTCCTGCTGAGTTGGGACCATTTGCTGTACCCTCAGATGGGAGCTTGGCAGCTTTTAAAAACCCAGACTCCATTCACCAATGTGGGGTGCAGAAGGCTCTTTTAGCAAAACACTAGTTGTAAGAATTGGCCTTGATTTCCACTGAGAGCATGGTCCCTGGCCCCCCCATCCCAGCTGTCCTTGCAATACTGGGTTAAGATGGGAGGAGTAATCATGTTGCTCTTTAATACTTTAAGGAGGTCTTTTGCAGTAGATTTTCCCAGTACAGTTTTGATTTCTTGACTGTTGCTTTCATAGGTGTTGACTGTGGATCCAAGTAAAATGAAGCCTTTGACAACTTCAATCTTTTCTCCCTTTGTCACAGTGTTGTTTACTGATCCAGTTGTAAAGATTTTTATTTTTTTTATGTTGAGAGGTAATCCATAATGAAGGCTGTGGTCTTTAATCTTCATCAGTAACTGCTTCAGATCTTCTTTAGCACACAAGGTTGTCATCAAATAATGTAGGTTTTTAATGAGTCTTCCTCCAATCCTGAAGCCCCGTTCTTTTTTCATATGGTTCAGCTTATCACATTGTTTGTTCAGCATACAAATTGATTAAATGTAGGGAAAGAATGCATCCATGATGCACATCTCTTTGGCCTTTAAACCATGCAGTATCCCCTTGTTTTTTTTCCAATGACTTCCTTTTGATCTATATACAGTGTCCTCAGGAACACAATTTAGTGTTCTGAAATTCTCATTATCTGCAAGGTAATCCATAATTTGTTATGATCCATGTAGTCGACTGCCTTTCCATAGTCAATAAAACACAGGAAACCATCTTTCAACTCCATTCCATGGGTCAGTTCTGCCCACTACTGCCATCTGCCCTGTGGACAGGCTCTCCCAGCACTGTCTTCTGCTCTGCAGGCTGACTGTGCCCATCAGCCTTGTGGTTCCCCTGCTCCTACTGCTCTCGTTGCTGCCGTCATCTCTGTCGCTGACTTTGATGTGTTTGCTGCAGTTACCCTCATTCTTCAGTGTTATCAGCTCAGGGATTGGTACCAGCTCAGTGGTACCTTTTTTCACTTTTATGTCTTCTCTAGGAGGGTCTATACATCCTTTTCCAAAGGATGTGCTCTCCTCCTGGCTCTAGGCATCAGGAATCCCCATCTAAGCCTTGTTTCTCTAAGGCTTGTATCAGTCATCAGGTGGGCTTTACCAATCCTGGTAAAGGTCAAATTAGGTAGAGCTTCCTCAAATTCTGATAAAGAGAAACTACTGCATAAGTACCCTCAGACAATGTGTATAGGTAAATCATAAATCAACTAGTCTTTTCAAGATACATACTAAACAGCATATCAATGAATCCTTGCAAGTCACTTATGCAAAGAGCAAACTGACCAGTCCTCTAGCAATTTTCTACCTAGTCAATCACATTGGGAGAACTACAAACCCAGGGCAAGAATGTTCACATGAAAGAAAACCTTTTGCACCAACTATTTGTAAATGAAAAAATAGATGGAACTAAAATAAATTTATAGATCCATAATCAAAGTAGAAAACCAAGAATCCCCTTTCCTAGTTGATGAGAGTAAAACAAAATAAATAAATAAAAATATAGATACTGTAAACAGCATGTTTAGCAGTTTGCATACTTTTGCTCACTGTTAAAGCTTAAGATATGATATCCAACAGTGACAGACAACATTCTTTTCAAGGTCACATGAACTCTTTTTCCAAACTGATCATATGCTAGATCAAACCACAATTCTTAATATATTATAATAGAATAGAATCATTTAGAATATAGTTTCTATGACAAGAGTGGCATTAAACTAGAAAACAATACTGATTAAAGACCTAGAAAATAATTTAATGTTGGAAAATTAATGTATACACTTTTAAAATAACCACAAAATAAGAACTCACAATGGAAATTAGAAAATGTTTACATCTAAATAATAAAATACAATACATGAAATTTGTAAATGAGGTTATAGCTTACTTACTGCTTAATCTACAGTTGAGCACACTTGAGATTTATGTACCAGTGAGTGGCATCTGGGGTCTTAAAAACTAGCAAGCTGGCATCTGCGGTACACCAAATGGTCCCAACCCATCTGAAATGGATAATGACCAAGAACATCAAAGACATTAGGGAAAGTGAGCCCAGTAGTCACAAGGACTTATATGAATGGGATATTGTATCAGCATTATCAGCATGAAACCAGAAGAACCAGATGTTGCTTGGCCACCTCAAAAGGCAACAGTGAAGGGGGACACAATGTAGAGTCCCTGAGGCAACATGATAAAAAAAGGTGTGCAGTTCAAGAACTCTACTAAAAGTCCAGAACTGATAGTCTGAAAACCTGGAGGGTCCCCTGGGAACATGGTCCCTAGACCTGCTTCTGGCCCTGACCTGAAAGAGGTATTGAGGTCAACTCTTCAAATGATAATGGACTGGACTCAGGGACGAAGTGCGAGCATATGATGTCTGTATTTTATGGCTTCATAAATGTATAGAAGATTGTTCTACTGGTTTCTTTCTAGATGGGAGAGAAGAGGGTGAAGAGGAGGGGACAAATGCTTGTTAAGTGGATACCAGAAGTACAGAGTGAAAAGGAGGAATGCTGTCACTGGGTGAGAAGAGCAGATTGAACTGCAGAGAGTCAGGCATGAAAAACTGATATGGATTGCATACTTTCTCTTAATCATCATCATCATCATCCTAACAACAAAAAGATACAACCTAAGGGGGGGAAGATTTATGGATCGCAAACTATACTTATTGTGTAATTTATTTAAAATATATCTCATCAACAGTATATATTTAGGTAATGCTTTTTAAACCAGTTTGATAAACTCTGGCATTTAATTGAATTTTTGGTATTGTTAGTTGCTATTAAATCTTATTAAGAAAAAAAGAAAGAATAAAATTATCAAGTTCAGAAGTAAAAGGTGAGCATAACCACAGATTTTACACACAGTAAAAAAGTGAAGGAATGCAAACAATAAAAACCTACGCTACATATACAACGCAATTAAGTATTATAACACAATTAACAAAACTGACTCAACGTATTAGAAATTCTGATAGGCCAATCTCTGTTAAAGAAGTTGAATTCATTACTCAGGAAGAATGAACGAAGAAATTTCTCTACAGACCCCACAGTCATTAAAAGGATAATAAGGAAATACTACAAAAAACTCTGTGGACCTAGATTCGTTAGCTTTCATGAAGTGGACCAATTCTTAAAAATCCAGGTTGTTGTTGTTAGTTGCTTTTGAATGTTTTGACTTGCAGCAATCCTTTCATGAAGGTAAAAAGTGCTGCCTGGTCCTGCACCATTTCTGTGACTGGTGGAAAACACATCATTGTGGTCCATGAGGTTTGCATTAGCTGATTTGGGGGGCGGGGTGCAGTATCAAGATGGCAGGCTAAACTCACATCTCCCTAAATCCCTCTGGAAACCAAGACCTGAAATGATGATTAAATGGAGCCTTCTGGACACCTAGTGAGCCCTGAGATGCAGCATAGGCTGTTAATTTGGACTTCATACCATCAAAAGCAAAACCTCCTCTCTTTCACTGACCCCACTCTTGGCAAGCACCAGCTTTCACAGACCAAAATTAACTCACTATTTTGATTTTTTTTTTTCCTCTGCCTTGTCCAGTGGGCAGAGCTGGGACTTGACTAGCTGCTAGTCTTGGACACACTGCTGGTGGGAGCGGCAAGTGTAATTGCCAGGTTCCGAGAGCCTGGCTCTGGACTCTATACCTCTCGGCTCTCCTGGCCTATCTTTCTGCCTCTATCATGTAGTAGCCATACAGATGTGCTTGTGCGGGACATCATCTTGATCTACTGGGAAATGCAGAAGCTCAGACAGAGGCCCTGGCTGGACTTGGTTCCTAGGCTGGGAGGTGGCACCAGCTGGGAGGAGAGTACTTGTGCTTTTCCAGCACAAAGATGGTATTTTACACAGTGTAGTGTGGGGTTGGGTCCCAGTGGCAGAGGCTGTGGACTCTGGGCATTTCGGGACTCTTGACCTCTCTTTCCGCCGGGATCCTGGTCCTCCGGCCAGCTGGCAAGCTCGTGCAGAACACCATCTTGTTTCACTGCGAGGCTGAGTCATCCATACAGAAGCCTCAGCAGGACCTAATTCCTGGGCTGGGAGCCATTGCCTACTCAGAAGAGACCGCTTTCCCAGTAGAAAAGCAGAATTCTACACAGTATCTCATGCAGCTGGGGCCAGACAGCAGAGGCCAACAGGCCAGTAGCCATTCTGTATTTTGAGCTAGTTTAGAACATCTGGGGTTCAATATAGAGGCACTTACTTTGCCAGCTTGGAAGAGGGATGTATACACCTGAAAACCTGACTGACTTTGGAAGTTGTCAAATACTTTTTACTTCTCATTTTATGACAGCCTAGAGAAACAACTGTGGTCCATCTTCACAGCATATCTCCCAACCTTTATTGACCCACACGAAGCCCAAAAAGCAACAAACTTTGGAGAAGACAGTAGCCGATTTTTGGAAATATATCATCAAGCTTTTCTTGCTAGTTCATCTTAGTCCGGAAATCCTGCTGAAACCTGTCCAACATCATAGCAATGTGAAGACATCTGTCAACTGACAGGTTGTGGCTGTGCGTGAGTGCACTGACCAGGAATCCAAATCAGCATCCAGTGTGAAATGCAAGAATTCTACCACTGAACCACAAATGATCATGTTAAAACCTGTAACCTACCAAAATTCATCCAACAGAAAACACGTGACTGAATACTTATGCAACTGTCTTAGGCTGGGTTTTCTAGGGAAGCAAAACTAGTAACACATGTAGGTAACAGGAAAGATTTATAACGATGGATGGATGGATGGATGGATGGATGGATGGATGGATGGATGGATGGATGGATGGATGGATGGATGGATGGATGGATGGATGGATGGATGGATGGATGGATGGATGGATGGATGGATGGATGGATGGATGGATGGATGGATGGATGGATGGATGGATGGATGGATGGATGGATGGATGGATGGATGGATGGATGGATGGATGGATGGATGGATGGATGGATGGATGGATGGATGGATGGATGGATGGATGGATGGATGGATGGATGGATGGATGGATGGATGGATGGATGGATGGATGGATGGATGGATGGATGGATGGATGGGTGGGTGGGTGGGTGGGTGGGTGGGTGGGTGGGTGGGTGGGTGGGTGGGTGGGTGGGTGGGTGGGTGGATGGGTGGATGGGTGGATGGGTGGATGGGTGGATGGGTGGATGGGTGGATGGGTGGATGGGTGGATGGGTGGATGGGTGGATGGGTGGATGGGTGGATGGATGGATGGATGGATGGATGGATGGATGGATGGATGGATGGATACAAATATAGGAAACAGCTCACGTAATCACAGAAGCTGAATGTCCCAAGCTCTGGCACAAGCCTCACATGGACATGGAAACTGAGGAACCCAAGGTCAACAAGTCAGAGACCAGAGTTCTAGATCACCGGTTGTGTAGGTCAGTGGATCCAAAGCTGGTGGCGAGACGAAGCAACAGAGGCTGGCAAAACTAGGATCAGCAGGCCAGGGAGCAGGAGCGGGCAGAGGCTGGCGAACCCAGGATCAGCAGGTCAGGGAGCAGGACTCTCAAGTGCCGACTGTAAGGACTGATGAGTCCAACAGCTGCTAGCTTAATTCCTGGAACCAGACGCTGGAAGAAGAGAGCAGGAGCTCCTGGCCATGTGAAAGACCAGCCGCCATAGTGCAAGATGAGAGCCGAGAGGCAGGGAGCCACCACAAACCCCGCCCTGCCACTTAATACAGCAGCCAAATATGTAGTAGCCAAGTTGACATAATCCTGACCACCACAGCAACCATTAAAGAAATTCAATTTGTAGATTAAACACTACCAGCAAAGAAATTTCCAAGCCAGATAGTTTCACCAGTGAATGATACTATTTAAAAAAAGAATAATACCAATTCTGTACAGTCTGTTCCAGAAAACCAAAAAAGACAGACTGATTACTAGGCACCATTACCCTGATACTAAAACCAGACAAGACATACGAGCACTGCCAATTAAGTTCCCAAACTCATCCTAGAAAAAGTGCTACTTTTCTCATTGCTGAAAATCTCTACAGTCACCTTCAAAGCCCTTCCCTTGGGAAGCAATACGCTGCCACCAGCACTTGGTCTACCATTCAAAGCAATTTTGAAACTCTTTTACTGGAATGGCCATCAGAGATGTCGTCGTATTGCCCTTGGTGTTCTGAATGTCAAAAAAAAAAAAAAAAAAAAAAAAGTCTTCCTTTCAATCTTTCCTTTAGCTTTGAGAAATCAAAAAATTTATTGGGGCCAGCCTAGGTGAGTAGGGAGGGTATTCCAATACAGTTGTTTTTTTTTTACTGGCTAAAACCTCCTTCACAGACAACTATCCAATTAAATTCATGAACTTGCCACCTTGCCACTGTGCACAATGGCCATTCCAGAAAGAGTTCCAAAATTGCTTTGAAGGGTGAACTAGGTGCTGGTGACAGTGCATAGCTTCTCAAAGGGAGTGCTTTGAAAGTGACTACAGTGATATCCAGAAGTGAGATATACAGCACTTAGAACAATGAAGTTCACAGCCTTAATTGTCAGACATCATATAAAACAAAACACAATTAGAAGCCCCAGGATGACCCAAAATATATTCTTCCTACATATAGAAGCAAAAGGTTAGTAAACTACTCTCAAATGGAATCCATTAATATAGAAAAAAGGAGGCTACATCATGACCAGATATGCAAAGCTATTTTTTATTCTAAAGTTAATCAGTGTATTTGATGACATCAAGGGAACAAAAAATATATATAATTGTGTCAATAGCTAAAGAAAAATGATTTGTAAAATTCAGTACAATGTTCTTCATAAAATCTTTATTAAATTAAGAATATAAGAGCTTTCTAAATTTGGCAAAGAATACATACAAAAACAAACTGTAGCTAATAATACATCTAATGGTGAAAGATTAAATAATTTATAAGTAACATAGGAACAGGATGAAGATTTTGCCTCTCATCCCTCTTGTTCAACATTGCACCAGAAGCTGTAGCTAGTGCAATAAAGAAAAAATACACGATACAGATTGTAAAGAAAGAAATAACATTATGATGACTTTAGTTTGCTGTTTTTAAGTACAGAAAATCTTAGTTGTAGACTAGGGAATCTAACAAAAATTAAAAACTGCTAGAATTTATAAGTCATTCTAATAAGGTTATAGGATATAAAGTTAGTATACAAAATCAAGAATATTTATTTACACAAGCAATGAACAACTGAAAATGAAATTTATACTATTTATAGTGCAAACAGTGTAGAAACAGAAGATTTTAAAAGATTCTTTAGTAAAAAGGAAAACTAAATAGCAATGAACATAAGAATATACTCCTTCTCAGTAATCAGGAAGCCAGATATAAATAAACCTTTCTGCTATTACTACATACCCATCAGATGTGCAAAACTATAAAAATCAGAACGAAGTGTTGATGAAGAACTGAACTAGCAGAAACATTTAGACAGTGCTGGTGGGAAAGTCAACTACAACAATTTACTTTGGAAAGGAATTCTATATTACTTAAGAAAGATAAATGTGAGCTTTCCATACCCTAAGGAAACTCTGCATGTGTATATCAGTACACACATATATATATAAAACCAGCCAAACAAAAAATACACTACTGTTGAGTCAATTCCCAGTCAAGCCAAAGCCAAGTGCTGTCGAGTCGGATCCGACTCATGGTCATAGCAAGCCTATAGACAGAGTAGAACTACCTCATAGAGTTTCCAAGGAGCATCTGGTGGATTTGAACTGAAGACCTCATTAGCAGCTGTAGCACTGAACCATTGTACCACCAAGGTTTCCAGTTATACATAAAGTCTTGTAAAGCAACATTGTTTAAATAGCCCTAAACAAGCAACTTAAATGTAAATAAAAAATAAATTAGACAAATAAAATTGTAGTGTAGTTATATACTACTGATGTAGAATATGAAACAGTAACAAAAATGAATGAACTAAAGCTGCAACAAAGAGCATGAATTAATCTTATAATGCTGAGGAAAATAAATGAATAATAAGCAAACACATACCACATGACTGCATTTATATAAAGTCCCAAATTCAATTATTTGTAATTATATATTGTGTAAACCCAAACCAAACCAAACCAAGTGTCACTGAGCCAATTCTGACTCCTAGTGACCCTATAGGACAAAGTAGAACTGCCCAATAGAGTATCCAAGAAGTGCCAGACAGATTTGACCTGCTGACCTTTTGGTGAGAAAACATAGTACTTGCCAGCCAGCCAAGTGCCTTCTCCGTACTTAATCACTACATTTACATATATATATGTATATATAATGTGTATATATATATATAATTAATCACTACTACATATTATGTATATTAATCACATTATATATTAATATATTATTAATCACTACAATATATATATTATGTATATATACATATATTACCACTATATATTGTTACATAGTCGTTAAGCTTGAGTCCATTATTGCAGCCATGGTGCCAATCCATCTTGTCAAGAGGTTTCCTCACTTTTGCTGCCCCTCTGATTTACCAGAGTTAAGGGATAGGGAGCAGCCAGGCAGACTGACTGAATAAGGGGAGAGAACAGGCTAGGAAGATTGCATAAAGGGAAAGAGCAGGCTAGGAAGTCTGAGTAAAGGAAGAGCGAGAAAGCTAGGAAGAGTGAGTAAAGCGAGGGCAATTAGGCTAGGAAGATGGAGTAAAGGGAGAGGACAGACTAGAAAGAGTGAGTAAAGGAAGAGCGAGCAGCCCCTACTTGGTCTGTCAGTGGAGGCTTACTTGTTGCTGTGATGCTGAATGCTATGCCATTGGTATTTAGGTACCAGCAGGGTCACCCATGGCTGACAGGTTTCAGCTGAACTTCCCAGACTAAGACAGACAAGGAAAAATGACCTAGCAGTCTACTTGTACAAAGAATTAGCCAGGGAAAACCTCATTAATAGCAGTAGAACATTGTTAGATACAACGCTGGAAAATAAGCCCCTCAGGTTGGCAGGCACTCAGTAGATGCCTGGGGAAGAGCTATGTCCTCAAAGTAGAGTTGACTTTAATGATATGGATGGAGTAAAGCCTTTGGGGTCTTCATTTGCTAATGTGACAATACTCAAAATGAGAAGAAACAGCTTCAAACATCCATTAATAATCGGAACATGGAATGTATGAGGTATGAATCTAAGAAAGTTAGAAATAATCAAGAAGGAAATGGAACATATAAGCATTGATATTTTAGGTATTAGTGAGCCAAAATGGACTGGTATTAGCCATTTTGAATCCCACAATCATATGGTCTACTATGCGAGAAATGAAAACTTGAAGTGGAATATCCATATGCCTATGATAAAGGTCAGTTAATATGACTACTGTTCAAATTTATGCACCAACTGTTAAGGCTGATTTTTATCAGCTTCTGCAATCCAAAATTGATCAAACATGCAATCGGGGTGAACTGATTATTACTGGTTGTTGGAATGCAAAAGTTGGAAACAAAGAAGAAGGAACAATAGTTCAAAAATGCGGGCTTGGTGATGCCAGAGATTGTATGACAGAATTTTGCAAAATTAATGACTTCTCCATTGCAAACACACATGTATTTATGTGTATATATACATATATATATTGTGAACCAACAGAAATGGTGACTGTAAACATGAACATCACCAGATGGGATGTGCAGGAACCAAATCAACTATGTCTGTGGAAAAAGATGATGGAAAAACTCCAGGTCAGCAGTCAGGACAAGACAAGGTGCAGACTGTGGCACGGATCATCAATTGCTCATATGCAAATTCAAAGGAAAACTGAAGAAAATTAGACCAAGTCCATGAGAGCCACAGTATGACCTTGAATATATCCCACCTTAGTTTAGAGATCATCTCCAGAACGATTTGATGTGTTGACCACTACTGACCAAAAACCAGACGAATTGTGGAATGACATCAAAGACATCATCCATGAAGAGAGCAAGAGGTCATTAAAAAAGCAGGAAAGAAAGAAAAGACCAAAGTGTATAGCTGAAGAGACTCTGAAACTTGGTTTTGAACATCAAGCAGCTAAAACAAAGCAAAGAAGTGATGAAGTAAAAGATCTAAATAGACAATTTCAAAGGGCACCTCAAGAAGACAAAACAAAGCATTATAATGACATATGCAAAGAGCTAGAAATAGAAAATCAAGAGGGAAGAACACCTATATTTCTCAGACTGAAAGAACTGAAGAAAAAATTCAAGCCTCGAGTAGCAGTAGTAAAGAATTCTACAGGGGAACTATTAAACGACTCAGGGGCACCCAAAGAAGAATGGAAGGAATACACAGAGTTGTTATACCAGAAAGAGTTGGTTGATGTTGAGCCATTTAAAGAGCTAGTATATGGTCAGGTACTCATGGTACTGAAGGAAGAACTTGAAGCTGCGTTGAAGTCATTGGCAAAAATCAAGGATCCAGCAACTGATGGAATATCAACTGAGGTATTTCAACAAATGGATGCAGCACTGGGAATGCTTACTTGTCTGTGCCAAGAAATTTGGAGGACAGCTACCTGGCCAATGGACTGGAAGAGATCTGTGACCATTCCAAAGAAAGGTGATCTAACTGAATGCAGAAACTACCAAACAATATCACTAATATCACATGCAAGTAATATTTTGCTCAAGATCATTCTGAAGCGATTTCAACTGTATATTGACAGGAACTGCCAGAAATTCAAGCTGGATTCATGTGAGGATGTGGCACCAGGGGTGTCATTACTGATGCCAGATAGATCCTGGCTGAAAGCAGAGAATACCAGGAAGATGTTTACCAGTGTCTCATTGACTATGCAAAGGCATTTGACAGTGTCGATCATAACAAATCATGGTAACGTTGAGTAAGATGGGAATTTCAGAACACTTAATTGTGTTCTTAAAGAATCTGTACAGGGATCAAGAAGTGGTCATATGAACATAACAAGGGAACATTGTGTGATTTAAGTCAGGAAAATTGTGTTTTAGGGTTGTAATCTTTCACCACAAATTTTCAAACTTGTATGCTGAGCAAATGTCCAAGAAGCTGTATAATATGAAGAAGAAACTGGAAGACAGCTCGTTAACAACTCACATCATGCAGCCAACACCACCTTACTTCCTGGAAGGGAACAAGATTTGAAACGCTTTACTGATGAAGATCAGAGACCACAGCCTTCAGTACAAATTGTGCCTCAACTTCAAGAAAACTAAAATCCTCACAACTGGATCAGTAAGCAACATCATCACAGATGGGAGGTTGTCAAGGGTTTCATTTTTTTGGGGTACATATTCAGTGCCCATGGAAGCAGCAGTCAAGGATGAAAAGACACATTTCACTGGGAAAATCTGCTGTGAAGGACCTCTTTAAGGTATTCAAAAGTAACCTTGAAGACTAAAGTGCACCTGATCCAAGCCATGGTATTTTCATTTGCATCATATTCATGTCAAAGCTGGATAATGAGGAAGGAAGACAGAAGAACTGACGCCTTTGAATTGTAGTGTTGGAGAAGAATATTGGGTGAACTATGGACTGCCAAAAGAGCAAACGTATCTATTCTGGAAGAAGTACAACCAGAGTGCTCCTTGGAAGCAAAGATAGCAAGACCGTGTCTAACATGTTTTGAACATGTTTTTATGAAAGATCAATCCCTGAAGAAGGACATCATGCGTGAGTGAGTAGAGGATCAGCAAAAAAGAGGAAGATCCTCAATGAGGCAGACTGACGCAGTGACCACAACAATGGGTTTAAGCATAAAAACAATTGTGGACATGGCTCAAGACCAGGTAGTGTTTCATCCTGTTGTGCATAGGGTTGCTATGAGTTGGAACTGACTTGATGGCACCTAACAACAACTCCAATGTCCCAAGCATAATGTCTGTTTATGGCCGGTGTACCTAGAGAAGCAAAACCAGTGAAGAATACAAATGCATATACAGAAGGATTTTTAGCAAGGAAAGGACTCACAAGGTTCTAGAGGCTGGCTGTTCCTGATTCATAGCCACGTGGGCTGCAGACCTGAGATTGACAGGTCAGAAACAGGGCTCTTGCTCACATGCTTCAAAGACCTAGGAACCCCAAAATCAGTGGACAAGATCACAGATAAGCTACCAGATAAAGTTCCAGGAACTGGAGGTCGTACAAACAGGAGCCCACTGCAGGATTCTGAGTGAGCAAAATCACATGAGCCTTGACAGAAAGTCATTCTGTATTCAATGCAAGTCATGTTCCCAAAGTAACTCCCTTTCAACTGACTTGCTTCTTATAGTTAATTATCATGGAGGTTATCACATTATATCAAGTCTCATCGTGGCAGTGATCACATCATAATACAACTGGTATACTGCATCGTAACTGCCAAACCACTGAGAATCACAGTTAAGCCAAGTTGACACACATCCTAACTGATCACAATGTCTTTCTCTAAGGAAAAGACACTTCCTGATAACACTTCCAAAGTACTTGAGATGAAGTCTCACCATCCTCATTTCTAAGGCACAGTCTGACTGTACTTCTTCCAAAACAGACTTGTTTGTTCTGTCACTCTGTGGTAGAGCCAACATTCTTTGCCAACGCCGTAATTCAAAGACATTGATTCTTTGGTTTTCCTTATTCATTGTTCAGCTTTCCTGTGCATATGAGGCTATTGAACATACCATGAACAGATTCAGGTACAACTCAGTCCTCGAAGTGATACATTTGCTTTCCTATACTTTAAAAAGGTCTTTCGCAGCAAATTTGCCAAATAGTACCCCCTTTGACTTATTGACTGCTGCTTCCGTGGGCATTGGTTGTGTATCCAAGTTAAATGTAATCTTTTTTTCTTTTTCTTTTCTCTCTCTCTTTCTCTCTCTCTTTTTTTTATTCTGATGGAATGAAAATGTACATTCCCGTATAAATTTGCAGGCCCACCTATATGCGGCTGCCACTGCTCTCCCTGCCTGGTGACAGCTCACTCTTCCTCTCTGCTCCATAAATGTCTTACCTCCCAACAATGTCCTGTCCCCTCTTCTCCACCCACTCCCCCGCCTCCAGTAAGAGGTCAGCAGGATGACACCCTATGGGTGCATAGAACCATAAAGTACACACACGATATAGTCACTCTATGTCGCCAAGTCCAATCCATTCCTGTCTAAAGAGTTGACCTCCCTTATGATTTATGAACAGGGGCAGCATCAGGGCAGGGGGCATGCTTCCAAGGGAACTCCGAGGCCTCTGGATGATCAATTGCAGTCTTTTAGTGGAAATCTCAGAGTGCACCCCTTTTTATTCTTGTGCTGCTAGTGAGACCCAACTTTGGGAGCTCTATCACGGCTATCACTGGTGGTGGCTGGGCATAATCTAGTTCTTTCAGTCAGAAGTCGATGTAGTCATCCACTCACATGGGTCTCTCTGTCCTCTGTGTTCTCTGTCCCCTATGTCATTTGGGTACTTGGTGATCATCCATTCCTGCTGAGTTGGGACGATTTGCTGTACCCTCAGGTGGCAGCTTGGCATCTTTTAAGACCCCAGATGCCACTCACCAACGTGGGATGCAGAAGGCCCCCTTAGCAAAATGCTAGCTGTGCCAGCTGGCCTCCATTTCCCCTGAGAGCATGGTCCCAGACCCCCTGCCCCAGCTACTCTGTCTTTGCAATGTTAGATTAGGATAGGAGGAGCAATCATGTTATGGTGAAGTCCAGTTAATATTAATCTTCTTTCTAACGTGTGCTGTCACAGATTTCACCCAACCAAATTTCTATAAACTATCTGACCTAAACCTTCCCCTCTCACTCTCCCTCCGTCACTACCCTTGCAGCCATCAAAGAGTCTTCTCTTCGATGCATGAGTCTGTTTTCAGGTTCTTATCATAGGAGTGTCATACAATATTTGTCCTTTTGTTGCTGACTACTTTCATTCAGCATGATGTCTTCCAACTGAAACCAGGTTTTGAGATGTTTCCTAAAATCATAGTTGCCCCTCATCATTACATAGTGTTCCATTGAGCATATATAGCATAGTTTACCTATGAATTCCTCTGTCATTGGGCATCTGGGTTGATTCCATCTTTTTGCTATTGTGGACTGTTCTGTAATAAAAATTCATGTGCTGTATTGGTTGATGTGAGTGGCTTTGATTATGTAAGATACATTCCAAGCAGTAGAATTACTGAGCCAAATGGTATATCTAGATTCAGCTTTTTAAGGAAGCACCAGATTGCTTTCCAAAGCGGTTACACCATTTTGCACTCCCACCAAGAGTGTAGGAGAGTTCCAGTTTCTCTGCAGCCTCTCTAGCATTTGTTGTTTTGCATTTTCTGGATCATAGTCAACCTTGTTGGAGTGAAATGGTATCTCATTGTCATTTTGATTTGAATTTCTTTAATAGCTAATGATTGTGGCCATGTCTGCATGTTTTTTTTTTGGCTGCCTGGATCTCCTCTTTACAGAAGTGTCTGTCTATCTTCTTTGCCCATCACTTAATCGGATGATTTATATTTTTCTTACTTATATTTTGTAGTACCTTGTAGATTATGGAGATCAGGTATCAGTCTGACATATAGTTGCCAAATATTTTTTCTCATTCTGTAGGTAGCCTTTTTATTCTATTAATAAAGTCTTTGAATGAGCAAAAGTGTTTGATTCTTAGTATTTCCCATTTAGTTTCTCTTCTGTTGTTTGTGGTTTGTTTGACAGATTTTGAAGTCTGTCTGTGTCGTGTATTAGAACTTCCAATGTTGTTTCTACATTTTCTTGGATGAGCTTTATCATGTTAGACTTGATATTTAGGTCTTTTATCCACTTTGAATTGGTTTTTGTATAAGGTGTAAGATAACGGTATTGTTTCAGTTTATTGCAGCTGGATATCTAATTTTGCCAGCACCATTTGTTGAAGAGATTTTTTTACCCCAGTTTAATATCTTAGGGACTTTGTCAAATGCCAGCTGTTCATAGGAAGATGGTGTCATCTCTGAGGTCTCAATTCTCTTCAATTGATCTATCTCTCTTTTTGTACCAGTACCAGGCTGTTTTGACTACTGTGGCAGTGTAATAGGTTCTAAAGCTGGGTAGGGAGAGACCTCCCAGTGTGTTCTTCTTCTTCAGTAGCACTTTACTTATTCGGGGCTCCTTCCCTTTCCAAATGAAGTTGGTGATTTGTTTCTTCATCTCATTAACAAATGTCACTGGAATTCATATTGGGATTGCATTATATAAGTAGATTGCTTTGGGTGAAATAGACATTTTCACAATGTTAGGTCTTCCTATCCATGAGCAGGGCAGGTTTCTCCATTTATGTAAGTCTCTCTTAGTTTCTTGTAGGAAGGACTTGTACTTCTCCTTGTAAAGGTCTGTTATTTCTCTGGTTAGGTTTATTCCTAGATACTTTATCTTCTTAGCAGCTATAGTAAATGCTATTGATTTAGCATTGATGTTTTCTCTGTTGTTCTTATTAATCTGTTCTTGGGCATCCTTCTTTATGAGTTGATCTTTCACCTTTTTCAGGGTTGGTTTTGTAGCTGTTAAGACTCCTGTATTACATGTCTTGATTTGATATGTTGCATCTTTATTGTGCTTTACAGCTCCTCCTTGTGATCCCCCTTAATAAACTATGTATAAACCCAATTTTAATCACTACCGGTCTTATTAACTTCCTCTCCATCTGGAAGGACTATGGCAACTGTAGTACATCTGTCTTTTTAATATGATGACATCATAGTTCTCATAATATGATCACTGGATCATTTTTTTCACTATTACAGCTTTGACTGAGGTCAGAGCCTTTCCTCACTGAGTAGATTTTTGGATGATGCATCCTGTATTTGCGTCTAAAATACAAAGTTAGTGGTTTTGTTCTTCTAAGCCATGAATTCTTTCTTGTAGCTTTTGTTTGGTTTTTAAAAGTCTCTGAATTTCTGTTTATCTGCTAATGTCTTAATTTCATCTTCATATCTGAAAGACAGTTTGGCAGGATATACAATTTTTCGTTGGAAGTTCTTCTTCTTCAAGACTTTGAATGTGTCATGCCACTCTCTCCATGCCAGCATCATTTTTGCTGAGAAATCCAATGAAAGCCTACAGGGTTTCCCTCTGAATGTTAGCTTTGCTTTGAGTCTTGATGACTTTAAGAGTTTCTGCTTATGTTTCATTTTGTTAAGCTTGATTCTAATATGTCCTGGAGTCTTTTTTTTTTTTTTTTTTTTTGAGATCTTTATTAAGTGGAGTTCAATATGCATCTTGGATATCTATATTCTCTTCTTTCATTACATTTGGGAAGTTTCTGTCAGCAGCTCAGCAACAACACTCTCTGTGTTCTCAGGTGTCTCGCCCTGTTCAGGAACTACAATGAATCACAGATGTTCCTCTTAATAAAGTCCCACATGCTTCTTAATATTTCTTCATTTTTCTTGTTTCTTTTTTCTGATTTCTCCTCATAGTTGTTGGAGTCAATAGCCCTGTCTTCCAATTGAGAAAGTCTCTTTTCCATTTGTTCCATTCTGTTTTCTTGGCTTTGAACTGAAGTTTCTATGTATTTGATTTTGTCCTGGATCTGTTGGATTTCAGAGTACTGTTCCATCAGACTGAGCAACTTGCTTAGTTTTTCATTTTGCTCTGCTGCATTTTTATAACGTCTATGAGGGCTCTCTATATAATCCTTTTGTATTCACCTTCTGATAGTTTCAGAAAGGTTTCTTTGTCTGGGACATTCTGTGGTGTTTTCTTTTGGGGACCTTCTAAAGCCATGAGTGATTTCTCCAGAGTTTGTTGCTTTTGGGGCATCATGTGACTCAGTAGAGGCTGGGAGAGGTGCTGTGAGGATGGACCACAGTTGTTTCTCTGCCAAGCCAAGTGTCGTCGAGTTGGATCCGACTCATGGTGACCTAGCCACTTAAAATGAAAGGTAAAAGCCGTCTGACAACTTTCAAAGTCAGTCAAGTTTTCAGGTGTACAGGTCCATCTTCCCATGTAGCAAAGTAAGCACCTCTATATTCAACTGCAGATATTATAAACTAGCTCAAAATACAGAAACTTACTGCCCTACTGTCAGGCCCAAGCCGTAGGCGACTCTGTGTGGAATACTGCTTTTCTGCTGGAAAAGCGCTCTCCTCTGGGCAGGTGCTGCTTCCCAGCCTAGGAATTATGTCCGGCTGAGGACTCTGTATGGGTATATTAGTCTCCCTGTGGAACAAGATGGCATCCCACACAAGCTACCTGCCTGCCTTGGTACTTGCTAGTCAATGACAGAGATGGAAGGGGAAGCCAAAGGTGCTGAGATACATGGAGTCTAAAGCTGGGCTCTCAAAATATGGCAGTTTTGCCTGCTGATCCCACCAGCAGTGCATCTGAGATTAGCGGCTAGCCAAACCCCAGCTCTGCCCGCCAGCTAAGACAGGAAAAGAAAAAGCTAAAATGGCAAGTTACCTTTGGTCTGTGAAAGCCAGCACTTGCTGAGAGCAGGGCTCAGTGAAAGAGATGAAGCTTTCTGTTCAGTGGTATGAAGTTCAAATTAACAGCCGTATGCCATGTCCTAGGGCTCACTAGGTGTCCAGAAGGTTCTGTTTAGTTGTCAGTTCAGGTCTTGGTTTCCAGAGGGATCTAGAGAGATGTGTGTAGTCTGCCATCTTGACTCCACTCCCCAAATGTAATCCTTGATAACTTCAATATTTTCTCCATTTATGGAGAAATGTTACTGATTGATCTAATTGTGAGGATTTTTGTTTTCCTCAGGATATATACATAAGTGATAAAATTATAAAGTATATCGAGGAATTGATTATCACACAGCAGGGTTACCAAGACAGAATTATCCTTTTGGGGAATTTAAGGGTACTGGCAGTTTTATTGACTTGGGTAACAGTTACACAGCTGTTTGTATAGCTAATACATTTTCAAAAAATACATGCTTAAGGAACTCTTCTATATGTATGTTTTCAAAGCATAACTTTTAAAAGAATAAGAATATTGATTGATATCAATTTAATTTCAAAATCCACTTAATCATTATAGAATTTTTTTTTTTTTGACCAGAGTACTTAGTAAATTGGTCCTCTTCACCAGTTGTAAATACAGATCAGCAGTATTTAAAAAAGTTAAATTAGAAAAAAAGAAAAAAAATATCTCTGAAACTATGGGACTTCATGTCTGAAATCTTCCATCGAAAGAGCAGGTGTAGTCCATATGGAACAAGAAGGCCACCAAAAGACTTAATATATAATAATGAATAGGAAAAATATTGTCTTATGGATCACTGAGTCTGAGAAAGATGCAAGGCTAGGCCCAAGGCAGATGACTCACATAGACACTGTTTTAATTCAGCAAGCTATGTCCATTCGCTGTGAAATGCCAGGGATAGCAAGAAGAGTATGCAGTAATCTCTGTCTCAAGGATGTCCCACGCTATTCAAAGAAAAAGGATCTAAAAATACAATGCAAAATCAATCAATACAATAAACATATGTACACTATGCTGGCATATCAGTCAATAAGAGAGCAGATTTCACTTAGGTGAACTAGGACCAAACCTAAAAGGTGGTGCAGTTGGAGTTTTTCAGGTTAATTAATAAGGTATTGCCTAAAAACATTATAAAAATCATAATATAACAGTTAGGAGACATAACTCTGGCATAGTTTAAAAATACTGCAAAGAATATTAAAGATAGCAAAATACAATATCATTTCATGTTACCTTTCCTTTGGAAACCCTGGTGGCGTAAGGGGTTAAGGGCTGTGTCTGCTAACCAATAGATAACAGTTCAAATCCATCAGGTACTCGTTGGAAACTCCGTGGGGCTGTTCTACTTTGACCTCTCAAGTCGCTATGAGTCAGACCCAACTTGATGGCAATGCATTTGGTTTTGGGTTTTTTTCCTTTGTCCCCTGTCAAATCTGAGGGTTTTATCCTGAAAATGCAACAATTCCCATTCATCCATTCACTCAACATAACTTGGAGGACCATCGATGTTCTTCAGCTGTAGCAGTGACAAAAACATGACCTTTGGCCAGCCTCAGGATGCTCACAGAGTAGCTGTAATGCTTCCATAGATTTTATTGCCAAGTTTCCTCATACTTTTTCTTATTTTCACCCTCACACCCTATTTACATCTTCTTTGGGGAAAAAAAGTCTCTTTATAAGTATAGAAACTCCTTTTTCCTGGATAGGTTCACAGAGGTTACAAATTAGCCTTTCTTTATAGAAAATTTGGCCTCATAATAACAACTCTCTTTTTGAGGCCTCCCAAAGACTTTTCCCTTTCCATGTGGTGTTCAGAGATTAATGGGAATGCTGTCCACATATTTGTGTTACTGCCAGACTACACCACTTATCTGAGCCCAGTGTCAGGCCCCAATGGCGATTAATCACCTCCCTAGTCCCTGAAATAAAATCTGTGTTGTGCTTTTCATTGGACTGAAGAGGGGAAAGGGAATGGTGTGGTTTTGAGCTGCTTCTCATCATTAATTTTCAATTATGACTGTAAGAACTATCCCGGGTAAGCCTGGAGTTGGAGGGCAGGGGGTAAAAAAACTCCCCAGGGAAGACTAATAAGGGCCACATATAGCAAGAGAAAAAAATCAAGGAGTTGTAAACCCACTTTTTAAAAAAGAAAAATAATAAACAATTTATAAAAATCATAACAGGGCAGTATAATATATATCCTGCCTAATTAGGAAAAGTCACATAAAGGACAAAACAAGAAGGTCTTTTAAAGGCATAAATTGAAATGACTAAGCCACACCTTAACCTAGAGCTAAAATTGTGAACCAGGCTTTCTTTGCCAGTTAGAATAATTATTCCCACTTACAAAAAAATAATAATTTTATGACCTCTTCTGCAGTTCTACTAACACTCCTAGCTCAGCCAAAGAAAAATGTTTCATAGTCTTTAGAAGCCTGCTCAAGAGCCCTTCTGTGTGAAATAACCAGTCACAGAGAACTATTCTTAAACAAGAAAAAGAAAATCAGACTCCCTTGGTAGGCCCTAGGAATCTGAATAGTGAAAAACTAACTCTATGTGTGATGGTCAGTATTTTTAAAATGACTTTTACGTAGAACATTCTCATCTCACAGCATTCTGTGTTGTTAGTTTTATATAAAATCTACATTTCATCTAAAGCAATTAACAATCAAGAAATTGAAGTGTGCTGTATCTTAGGTTTTAAAAAAAGTTGTCATTGAGTGAATTCTTACTGGTAGTGGTCCTTAGAACAGAGTAGAACTGCCTCAAAGAGTTTCCAAGGAGAGTCTGGTGAATTCAAAATATCAACTTGCAGCCATAATATTTAACCATTATGCCACCAGGACATCTGTATTGTAAGTAAGACGTGGCACATTCAGGATTTCTTCTCTAAGGTACATTTTGCAGTTCAGCGTGCTGTTCCTGAGTCTTTAAGGGTTAGATGTAAAGTGTTATTGGAGTCCCCTGATAGCATGAATGGTTAATGTGGCTGGCTGCTAACCCAAAGCTTTAGTCCATCCAGAGGCATCTGAGAAGAAAAATCTGACAATCTACTTTGAAAAACTCCGCCACTGAAACCTTCTGGAGCACCATTCTATTCTGACATAGATAGGGTCAGCCCACTTCAGAATCAACTTGAAGGTAACTGATAGTAGAGATATAATTTTTATATGAGTATGTAGACATCATCTTTATTAACAGAGAAAAACTATAGGATTTTTATGTAGACACACACACACACACTCCATCTAATTCTTAATGGCAGACATCATCTTTATTAACAGAGAAAACTATAGCATTTTTGCATAGACACACACACACACACACACACACACACTCCATCTAATTCTTAGATAGCTTTCTTATTTCATCTTGTTCTCCCTGTGGCATCGTGCCTCATTGTGATGTTTATGTACCTACATCCTGCTTCAAAGGTTTTTAGGTCAGATCACGTTGTTCTACATGGAGTTAACCAACCCCACATTCCTGCTGAGGACACTGAATCCCAAAAGAGGAAAAAAAATACTGAGGTCCTCTAAAACATGACCTGGGCTGTCGTTTTCACCATCCAGCATCCAGTGGAAGAGCTTGCCTCCTGTCAGTTAGCCAAGTTGGTCCTCTGAATTCTTTCAGTTCAGTAATTCCTTGATACTATTCAGACATAATCCCAGGTGACTGAAGAAAACAACACTCAGTTTCTGTGGCTTAAATCAAGAGCATGACTGATTCACGTCCTTTTTCAGCCTTGAGGCTTCATGGATTCAATATGAATAGTTTCATTCCGGATCCTTTGATTTCAGATATTAATATAGGTTAATATTTTTTTGATACATAATGAAATTTTGACTCAGTGCAATGGAGACACACTAGATAATCTTCCAAACTATTTCTTGGAAATGTGATGCAATACTCCCATGCTAAACACTAGAATACTTGAGATATTTCCTCCTTTACTTCAGTTTAATTTAGGAAAACACAATTTTTACGTGTACAAAGTTGTTGAAGTAACCAGTTAAAACTAGCTGAGTAAAGTAAAAACTGAAGAGTAAGAGCATCAAAGATTTTTAACAGTGGTACTTTGAAGACTGCGCTATATAAAGTCTTTCTTGAACAACCTTACATAGTCTCTTAATTACACATTATTTTGGAAAATCTTTTCATAAAAGCATAACAGGTAACAAAATATTTGTTAATCAAGCATTTAAATAAATTCTGGACATGAAAAAGTTAACTGTACTTGACTTTCTTATTCCAGAATCTACTTTGATATAGATTTCTGATTTTGAGCAATAATTCTGGCTTGGGAAAAGAAAACAGCAAATCTTATGTAAAACGATCCTGTGGTTGCGGAATTTTCAAGGCTCATTCTTACTTCTTTATATTATTAAGTCGTTGTCACCAAATGTGCTTTTACGGTAGTGTAATACTGGAGTAAAACCACTAGAGAATGGGAGATTTACATAGCACGTGTGATAGAGGAAATCCCTCACTGAATGGCAAAACCATGTGTTAAATTTCAAGTTTGACAAGAATGACACTAGCTTTTATTTATAATGACAGCTGCTTATAAGCTGTGGAGACAAACTAAGAATTTCCTGGTGTTTTTTGCTCTGAAGTTTATGTGGCAGGAAGGATCCTGAATTTAGATACTGAAGTAGAAGATATAAATTCAGTTTTTCACTTACCCTAGGGGTTATGAAGAGGGGTTGACTATATGATACATTTGATACTGACTTTGAAATGGGAAACAGCACACCTGAATACCAAATCAAACAGGCCCTACCTCCATTTCTAGAAACAGATCAGTCAGAACTCTATCATGGATAGAGAATGTGGATTATTATTACCCAACCCACCACCTTCGAGTTGGATCCGACTCATAGTGACCCTAAAGGTCAGAGTAGAACTGTCTCATAGAGTTTCCAAGGAGCACCTGGAGGATTTGAACTGGCAACGCTTTGGTTAGCAGCCAAGCCAAGTAAAGCCAAGTGCCGTCGAGTCGGATCCGACTCTTGGTTAGCAGAGGTGGCACTTTTCCCACTGTGCCACCACGGTTTCCTGGATTCAAGATTAAGTTCTTCGGAGAAAGGAAGCTTATGAAAAGAAGAACTACGTATATATATATGTGTATATATATGACAGGAGAAGGAAGGAGGAAGGAAGGATAAAGAAAAAGAAATGTGAAAGGGAAAGCAATGGAGGGGAGAGAAGAGAAGGGGGGAGGGAAGGGAAGGGAGATAAATACGCATAACGACAGTACTCAAGGAGTTTTGCTAGAGGTAACCCAAGGTTTTATGTGAGCTGAGAAGAGGGAGGTATAAACACTGTTGAGGCATTGAGGGGTCCCAGAAAATATTTCACTTAGCAAGAATTTGTGGCACACGAAAAGCTTCTCAGATTTTGTGACATCGGAACTTAGCTTTGGAAATGTTTAGCATTTTATCAAATGGAAAAAGAGAGGAAGGGTATGGGTATGCACCTGTCGGACTTTGTCAGTGTAGCGTAAGAACCTCAAGAGCAGGCTGTGCTTTATACTTTTTTTTTTAATGTAGCACCTAGCTGAATGTCTGTAGCAGGGGCTCAAGAAATATCAGTTACGTGGATAAATAATAAATGTCCCTTTTTATTTCTAGGCATAATTAAGCTATTTATTTTCATCTTCATTTATCAGTGAGGAAAGGAAGACATTCAATAAGTCATTTAAGATGGCATTGGTAGCAAGCAGCGGAGCTAACAGCATGTGCAGACTCACGACGGCAGAATTTTAGGAAGAGCTGCTTTCGGTCTAGGTGGTTAAAACATACAAGGCAAGTGTGGGCGACCGGCAGGAGATACCTCGGTGGAAGAGATGGTGAAGCAAAGACTTTGAACCACAAAGTCAGATTATGAAGAGTTATAGGTTCCTTCAAGTTCAAGAAAGGGAAAGAGTAATTGTTGATCAGTCAAGGCCTCAAGCTTTGAACAGCATTTCCCAGAATGGTTCTGAAACCAACTGCAACCCCTCAGCAAACACTTTATCTCCGTTAACCCCATTTCTGAATGTCAGCCAGTCAACAGCAGCCTTGCTTTTAAGAAGTTAAAATATCAACCAATCCCTAAGCTCTTGCTTCTAAAAGTCTGTGCATCTCTCAACAGTTACCAGTTCCAAAATTTTCGGCAAGACTACCAGTTTCTTTGGTCAGAGAAACAATGCCTTCCAACTACAGTTATTTTCTACATAAACCCAAAACCCACAGCTGTAAAGCTGCTTCTGACACATAGCCAAAATGACTCATAGTGATCCTGTAATGCAGAGTAGAACCACCCCATAGAGTTTCCAAGGAGTGTCTGGTGGATTTGAACTGCTTTCCTTTTGGTTAGCGGACATTGCATTTCCATCTTCTACTCAGCGAGTAATGAACTCAGCTTTTGACTTCAGATTTTAATGCTATTTAAAGTCTTCTTTAAGAAACTCTGATGGTGTAGTGGTTAACCTCTAAGACTGCTAACCAGAACAACTGACTATGTGTCAACCCCAACACGATCAGAAGGCGCAAACTTTGGGAGTGACTCACGGAAGTGACCCCAGGATATCCTGTGGATCATGTGAATACTAACACCTTTAAGTAACTATGCTGGTCTGATGGAAGAGCAGATGGAAAATAACTAATATTTGTTAAATATGATAACCAAAATGAAAAGGGAACTTTCCGCCTTTAAATATCACAGCACCACTCAAAGGTTGATGTTAGTGTGCCTGTTTTCTAGATGAGGAATGAGTATATGCAGAAGCTTAGGAATTTAGTGAAAAGACAGAGCAGCAATGTGATCTCATTTGGGTTTGATTTCAAAGCTGATGGACTTGTCCTTTCACTGTAGCTTCAACACTCAAGGGTACCTTAAGAAATTAAATCAGGCTACCCAGACATGGGAAGAAACTTCTCTATTGCCAATTTTGAGATGGATACTTCCATCTAATGCAAAACTTTCAGACAGGTAGTTGAAATACCTCGAACTGGAGAGCATTTATAGAAATTTGATGATATCACTAAATATTTTTTAAAAATGTTCCTGTGTAGTGCTTCATGGTAAAAAATGTTACATTTTATAGGATTAGCTGTTGTTATATTATTATACTTTAAATGTTACTGTAAGAAATACACAATAAAAACTGTTACTATTTATAGATGGACAATGAACAAAGAAGACAGAAGAATTGATACCTTTGCTTTGTGGTGCTGGAGAAGAGTGTTGAATGTACCGTGGACTGCCAAAAGAACCGATAGATCTGTTCCTTGGAAACAGAGGGTTCCTTGGAAAACAAAGATGCTACACTGTGTCTTACACACTTTGGACATGTTGTCAGAAAGGATTAGTCCCTGGAGAAGGACATCATGCTTGGTAGGGTGGAGGATCAGTGAAACAGCAGAAGGCCCTTGATGAGATGGACTGACACAGTGGCCGCAACAATGGGCTTAAGCATAAAAACAGCTGTGGACACGGCGCAAGACCAGGTAGTGTTTCATTCTGCTGTTCATAGGGCTGCCATGAGCCCGAACCAAATCAACAGTACCTAACAACAACAATACAGAGAGAGAACATATGCTGATATTTATTGAGCAATTCTTATTCACGCATATTATTCTCCCCAAAATTTTCTGTGATTGAAAATTGTTGTACTTCAATTTTACAAATGAGAAAACTGAGGCATAAGAGGTTATATAAATTCTTCAAGACGTTGTATCTGTGTTCTTAAACTGTTTCTTAATGAATGTTTTCTGTTTAAGATATTAACATCTCATAAAAATAATACTTGTAAATAAAATACGAAACAAACAGGTAGGAGAAATACTGGCAATGTTTTAAGTACTTCCCTGTGACACTTCCCTGTAGTTAAAGGCAACTGAATTTATCTTCTTTTTCTTCACAATCACAACTAGTAGAAACATGCTAGATATTTATGTGTACTTCCCCAATTTTAGAATTAAAACTGTTGAGGTCTTTTCTTTGATTATTTGTTCATGTGATTAAAGACCAAATTATCTACATCCCAAACTGCACATTCATTCCCCAAAGGGGGATAGTAACACAAGTCGGTCACTTAGGGTACTAGACATAACAATAAGGAAGGCTAATTGTTAGGCAGAAACAGTTTCCTGTAATACTTTTTCTTTAGTACCAAAGGCCTAGTAAAATCTTCACAGTTGGTAGGATTAGAAAACATGTAGGAAACACAACTATTTTTAAAAGACACTGCATCAAGTTTCTGAACAGTGGAAATGAGGAACTCTCATGTCTCGTATTCTGATTTCCAGAGTTCCACTCTCAAGAAATTACTTGCTAAATCTTATAGGAAATAGTACAAACAACATGAAAGTGTGGGTATTATCCCTTCTCCTCCAAAAAAAAAAGGAAAACAATCTGTGCCTTTTTGGCTCTGGATCTTTTGAAGTAAGTCTCCTGGGGCACTGCCCTAAGAAACAACTTTGTCTGTAGGTCTTTAATATAGCAGGATCAAAGAGCTTATTAGAATGAATTACATGAGAGGATTCAATGGCTGCATTTCCCAAACCTATAAAAACAAACCCAAAATAAGAAAAGCAGAAAAGAATCTCTAAATCATAAGGGAGCAGTTTAGGATAAATCATAGTCCTGCTTACTTCAATCAGATGGCAGGACAATATGTTGATAATTATAAGCTTTTACATATGCTCTACATCATGGAATTGCTAGCAAGCCTCCTACAGTATATAAACATATTTGACAGTTTTATGAACTAATTTTAACAAACAATGCGAGTACTCTTTAAGACACTTGAATCTGAAATAATTTTAGATTGGCAGAATAGTTGCAGCAGTAATACAAAAACTGCTCATAAAACTTAACCCAGTAATGCCTAATATTATCATCTGGCAAAACCATGGATGTTTATCAAAGCCAAGAAATTAACAATGGTATGCTATTTATTAACTAAAACTGCATATTCATTTTAGTATTTTCCAGAGTTGCACTGATGTTCTTTTTCTGTTCCATGATCTTATGGAAGATACCATGTGATATTTAGTCTTCATATCTCCACAATTTCCTTCAATTTGTGAAATTTCCATAAGGTTTTCTTTTCTTCTTTTCTTTCATGGCCTTGACACATTTGGAGAGCCCTAGTCAGTTATTTTTGCACCCCACATTTGTCAATATGTCACACTGTAGTGGCTTCTGTGTTGCTATGGTGCTGGAAATGGTGTCACTGGTGTTTCTGATAATAATACTAGCAGGGTAGACTCATGGTGGACTGGTTTCAGCAGAGTGTCCAGATTAGGAGTGACTAGAATGAAAGGTCTGGAGATTTACTTCTAAAAATTAACCAACAGGATTCCTATGGGGTGCTTCTCAGTCAACTCATCTCCACCCTGTGTGACAGAATAGAACTTCCCCACAGGGTTTTCTTGGCTGTAGTCTTTAAGGAAGTAAATTTCCAGGCCATTGTTGTACAGACAAAATCTACAGCCTTTACCTAATCATGAGAAAACATCCAAGAAGCCCCACTTAGGAGCATTCTGTAAAATCATTGTGATTTTGATTGCTTTGGGCAAGTCATTGGGAGGGATCAGTCTCCAGAGGAAGAAACCCTATTTGGTGAGCAAGAGGTGAGAGGAGGGTTTGGCAGAACCTCAGTGAAGCAGAGGGACACAACTGTCTCAACAATGGCCTTAAAGATGCTGGTTTATTGCGAACATGGTGCAGGACAGAGCACATTTTGGTCTGTTGTACATGTGGTCTCTGTGAGGCGGAGTCCAGAGTCAACTCCACAGTAGTTAAAATCACAGCTACAGGTCATTATTTTACAGAAGGCTCCCAAGTGGGATTTTTCTGATGTTTTCTCATGGTTAGGTGAGGGTTGTAGATTCTGCCTGTGCAATAAAGTCCTGGCAACCTATTTCATTAAAGTCTATAGTCAAGAAAATCCTGTGGAGAAGTTCTATTCTGTCATACAGGGTGGAGAAGCACCCAGTGACAACAGCAATAGATTTGGGGGGAAGACTATTACGTTGGTGAAGCGTCCTTTCCATAGCACCATACCAACAAAAATACCACGACATGTTTGTGTCACTGGTGTTGTCAACTTTTAACTTTGATAAAGGGCCATCTGCTAGGTAAAGTAAATTTTAATTAACGTTCTCTTTCCATAGACTGCCTGTTCCTTAGATGTCAGTCACTAAATCCAACCACACTCAAGGTCAAGGAAATACGCTCTCTACACCCATTCTCAACCCCAGAGGGAAGAATGTGAAAGAATTTGTAGTCATATATTAAAAACTACTACAGTTATTAATATTTTAGAGGAAATGCGTTCAATCTAAACCTGCTGCCATCAAGTCGATTCTGACTCACAGCAACTCCATTGGGCAGGGCAGAACTGCCCCACAGAGTTTGCAAGGAATGCCTGGTAGGTTCGAACTGCTGATCTTTTGGTTAGCAGCTGTAGCACTTAACCAACCACAACACCACCAGGCAAGGCAAATATTCTGTTATCCATTAAAGTTTTGACCACTAATTTTATCATTCATAAATTGTTTACAGTAATTATTATTATGCTTTTATAATGCTGATATTTTCCTTATTTTGTGTGAATTTATTATTTGGAATTCTTTTCTAGAGAAAACTCATTACTTTTCTCTCATTAATTTACGCCAGTATAGATATAAACTGCAAAACTCTCACATAACTTAATGTTTGTGTTCTATGCTGTCTTAGTATATTTTGCCTCGATTGTTACTTTTAGTCATTTCCTAAACAGCTGTGATGTACCCAGGATCCCTATTCCAGTTTTAACAAGGTTATATGAAGAGGAAACACCTAGGACATACCAAATCCAGCTATCATCTTCCACTCTCCATCACAAGGAAGCATCTCCAGTGTTTTGCTGTTTTTTTTTTCTTAACTCCCTAAAGTTACTTACATTTCTTCCTATTATGTGGGAAAAGGAAAACAAGGGAGAAAAAAAAAGTCAAAATTTCAAGGGAAAAAAGTCGATCACGTAAAAAGGTTCAAAGAGAGGAAACAATTAAAATCAACAATGTACATTTATTTAAGGTGTAAAAACCCAAGAACGGAGAATTGGCTAAATATATTACAGTAACCCCATAAAAAAAAAAAAAAAAACTCCATTGCCATCAAGTCAATTCTGACTTGTAGTGACAGTATAGGACAATGGAGAACTGTCTCATAGAAGTGCCAAGGCTGTAAATCTTCAGGAAAGCACACTGCCACCTCTTTCTCCCTTGGAGTGGCTGATGGGTTTGAAATGGTGATGTTTCAATTAGTAGCTGAGCACTTAACCACTGCACCACTAGAGCTCATTTTTGAACACCCGTAGGAAGAGATATTACACACCTATTAAGTGATGCTTTTAAACTATTTACAGTTGCATGAAAAGTGATCACAGAATACAGTGGAGCAACAAAAATGGCAGCATGTGAAGCTAGACATGCCATGTGATCCTGAGTTCCAAAATATAAAAGAAAGTAAAGGTACAGTGTGCGTGTGCATATCTGTGTATGCATGCATGTATTCTTTTATTACACACATGCTGTTTAGTAGATTATCACAGTGCCTTGTAGCTTGTTTGCTATCCACAGAAATACTGATATTAATTATTGAATAAAAGGCAGCATTAATCGTGGTTATGGCTGGGAAATGGAATATTTGAATACTTCATATTTCTTCTTTATGTTCTTTGTGTGTTGTCCAAGGTTTCATTTTCAAACCTGCATTATTTGGCATCTCAGTAAGTTACATTTTTAAAACTATTCAGAGAGCAATTGCACTTTAAGCCTTACTCCACCTTGCAAAACTGGCCCTTGATAAGTAGTGATTTGCAACTTTATCATCTACAGATTATTTTGGGAAAGTAAATATTTTGGGAAAAATAATTCTAAATTAAAACAGATCTTTTCTAATGAATCAACTGGAGAACATGGCTGGTCGACACGAATGTTGTAGGTCACCTGAAGCAAATAGCAGAGTCTCTGCTTCTCTAGGAGTCTTTGAAATTATAGATGAAGCCAGTGGGAAATTAGCCAGATTGCCATTATAGCTAAAAAGTGCCGGAAGGCCCTGGCAGCCAGTGTAATTATGCAAGCTTTGTGAGCCTTGACAATTTTGTGATTGTTGTGCACGCTTTCAGCCTTCATAAAGTTCTGCACCAAACTGCATTCTTCAAACTGCTGTCTGGCCCAAGGCAGAGCGATAAATTAGGAGAGAAAAACAAATACTACAGCAAACCCTTTCTTCAAGACAGGAGTTGTCTGCACTGTGTCATTCCCAAAGGATTCTGGGATAGACTTCCCACTTCTCCCTCCTGTGACCTGACTTGGAAAGCATGGAGAAGCTACCCTTTTCACGAGTTGTTTTTCATAGGGCGGGTGTGGGGCATGGGTTTCATGCACACACATGCTCTCAGTCTTTCTTTGTCTGACAGTGTCTGTCACTCAGGCTCTCTCTCTCTCTCTCTGTCACACACACACATCCCTGTGTCTAATTATGTTAGGAATGTTAATTGTAAGAGAAGACTACTAGGTGCAGACAGGGGTCACTGATAAGAAGAGGGTCTCATCATTGTCTGCTGAGCCTGCAGGGTGGTGGTCTGAGGTGCTGGACAGGTAGATCCAAAATGACAATGTGGTAATCACACTAAGTAGACTTCTTTGGTGCCTTCCTGCATATGAATGCCTCTTTGAACTCAAATGTCACTGAGCTGGAGAGTGAACTAAGAAAAGAAAGGTTTAGCATGGTGAGAAGGAGTGAGAAGGGCGAGATATAATCAAAAGTTCTTCATGCTCGTATTACCTAAAGCAAAGAATAAAGGGTGACCCCCAGATAGGAGCCTACCTATAGGAAATAGTACCCAGGACAGTTAGTGTTAAATAGTTAAATGATCTCTCAGAGGTGGTGAAGGAAAATGTGATGACCAGTACTCATGGCGACCCTCTCACTTCCAGAGGCACCCAGGGGGCTCACTCACCACCCACCGCATACACCCTACTGCTACGCCTTACATCTCTGCACCCAGAAGAAAACCTCCCATTCTCATCTGAAGGTGTATATCCTGAGGGTAATGGAGTGGAGGGAAGACCCCAGAGAGGATGTGGCTCAGCTAAGAACATGTGTATTCCATCAAACTCAAGAAATAAAATCTGTCTCATGAGTAACCTTTGGTTCTGCAGATGCCCTGCAAACCGACAGCATTTCAGACAAGTAGCATCGGGTTGGAGTATCTGACCAAAAAATAATGTGCAGGACAGTGCCTTTTGAGGGGCATAGAGCACTTCAAGAATTTAGGAAAAGATATTGATTCTATGACTCTTCTATACATATTTCTCCACGCAGTCAAGGAATTCAGAGACCTTCTTGACTCCCCCCTAAAGAAAATGAACCCGGGAGCCCTAAATCAATAATCCTCAAAATAGAACTTGATGACAAGTAGTAATTTCTTATCATCTTCTTTCCTAGGATTGTGGACATTTCTGAAATCTCCTAGCTGCCCTTGCCTCATTCTTTAGGAAAAAAAGATAGTCTTTTTACAGATAGGGCATTAAGGCAAAGAGAAGTCAAATGATTAATGATGGTTATTTGGCAGTGATTCAAAACTAGAAATGTCACATCCTGTTCTATTGTTCATGAGTCTATTGTTCTCTTCTAATCTACAGGTTGATTTTTTGAATTTTCAAAGAAGATTTGGTGTTGGTGAAGGTAAGACTAGTCAGTTCAAAACAGAAACCCAGGCGAACAATTTATTTGTGTTTTGATGTATCTTTACATATTGAAAAACATAAAGCTGCACAAATTTTAAACTGTTTCTGTAATTTAAACTGTTCTAATATATTCAAAATATTATTCTCAAATTACAAAAGGAACTACTTATGTTAAACATGCCTGATTTATTTACAATGAAATTTTGTATTTGTGTAATGAAGAGAACACATCACAAGCTGTTAAAAAAACCAAACCCACTGCCATTGAGTTGATTTTGACTCGTAGCAACTCTAGAAAACATAGTAGAACTGCCTCGTAGAGTTTCCAAGGAGTGCCTGGTGGATTTGAACTACTGACCTTTTGGTTAGAAGTTGTAGTACTTAACCACTATGCCACCAGGGTTTTCAGTAACTTTATAGAGGTTTCAAAAATAAGGAGAATCACACATTGATATTTGAAGATAAATACTGTCATAACTGTGACACACATTTTGAAATATTATCCCATTCTTCTGTCTACACTGAATTTTGTTGTTTCCACTTATCACTAGTGGGAGATGAATGCTGATGGTAAGTTCTCTGGAATTCCTTTGTGTTTACTCTCTCTTATCCCTGAAGTAATTACAGAATTTTTATAAAGTCTAATTAATCTTGAAACTTGGAACATTTTCCAAGTCTGTGCACACACACAAATTCTCACACGCACATTTGTACAGACATATATACACATCTCTGTGTTCATGGTGGTATTGGTACTCAGTTTTACCATAAGGTTTTTGGTAGACTCTGTTTTGTTGCTTACAACTGACATTGACCCCAGGTACAACAGAGGGAAACTGAGCCCAGTCTTACACCATTCTCATACTTACTGTTGTGTCTGAGCCCATTGTTTCTGCTGCTATGTCAATCTGTCTCACTGAGAGTCTTCCTCTTTTTTGCTGATCCTTTACTTTAACCAACCATGATGTCCTGATACGGGGACTGGTCCCTCCTGATAACATGTCCAAAGTACTTGAGACAAACTCTCACCATCCTTGCTTCTAACGGCATTTTGGCTGTACTTCTTACAAGCAGATTTGTTTAGAGTCTTGGCAGTCCATGGTATATTCAATATTCTTCACCAGCACCATAATTTAAACACACCAGTTCTTCTTTGATCTACCAGTTGTCTTTCAGTCTGTCATACTTTGGCGGCTAGAATGTTACTGTGGTGCTTTAAGTTATGTCATCAATATTTCAAATACCAGTAGGGTCACTCGTGGTAGACAGGTTTCAGCAGATCTTCTAAACCAAGGCCAGGAAGGAGTAACTGGTGATGTACTTCCAAAAAGAAAAGTCAGTGAAAGTTTTAAGGATAACAGCAAATCATTGTCTTGACCATAATGGTTACTGTTTAATTTTCTAGACATTTTATTTTACTCCCTAGACATTAGCAGAAGAGAAATAGGTGTATATAGTGGCACCTGAAGTCTTTGAAAGGTGTTTTTTAGGATGCCCCTAAATTTATTTTTTTCTGATGATTTCTCTTAATCAGACTGAGGGTTGTTGATGGGGGAAAATTCCAGTGGTGGATTAGTCAATATGCAATGTACATACAAATTTATAGTAAGCAAGGTACACATGGGCTAAATTGTAGGTACTTACTAATCTGTAGTACACAATTTCACAAAGCTGTGGATAAAAACAAAAGAAACTGCTGTTACAGGTTACTAAGTAAGCACAGGTAAGCTCACGCACAGCTGTCTGTTGGGTTGTCTGTGTTCGGATATTAGCACAGAGCTAAAGAGTCCTTTTCAGTTCATGATATCACACTTGTTTTATCCAAACTGGAAGTTGTTAAATAAAAACCCACAAATTCTTTTTGGGTCAGCTCATCCAGACATTATAGCATGGAGATGTATCTGGCAAATTTTTTAGAAAAACTAAACAAGCAAATCCATTGCCATCAAGTCAGTTCTGACTCATCATGATCGTATAGGACAGAGTGGAACTGGCCTGTAGAGTTTCCAAGGAATGCCAGATGGATTCAAACTGCTGCAACTGTGGTTAGTGGTCATAGCACTTAACCACTATGCCACCAAGGTTTCCAATTTTTATTTTGTTTATTTATTTTGGTAAATTTTTTAGATACAGGATAATTTTTTTTCTATTCATTAATGGAATTACTGCTTTGTTTGTAAAAAAAAAAAAAGATACATTTCTTCACATGTTTCAGGAAATGCAGCAGTATTGAGTCTCAAAAAACCCTACCTTTTTTGTAAGGAAAAAGAAATGAACTCAGTACTTTTTGTAATTAAAAAAAAAAAAGACAAGAGAGATGATGACTTAGACCAGAGCCTTTGATGAAATTTAGTGTAATCACCTCTGAAGATAAAACAGTCTTCATTTTTGTAGCAAAGTCTTAGAGCAAAGTATGTGTTGGTGCAACATATCATGTGTGGTCATGATATCAGGTTATTTTTTTCTTCACTGAGGACACAAATCCTGCATTTCCTCCCACTGACAAGGGAGGGTCATCTGTGGTATAAATAGTATCACATATGTCAAGTTAAAATCAAAGTCTCTTCTGGAAGTGAATAGACAAGCTTCTTTCTTACTTCAGTGAAATGTACCACATGTGCCTTCAAGCCACTTCTTCCTTTCGTTTACAGTTCAAGTATTATTTTATCAGTCAAATCTATTCCAAAGATCTCTTTTCAAATAGCACCCTCTCTGCCAACACTGTGCTCTCTCTCTCCCCTGCCTGCTTCTGTTTGTCTCCATACATTCAGTGCCATCCTAACAGACTCTATTTTGGTGTTTGTTTCTTTAATATATAATTTGTTGCTGTGTAGAATGTTCACAGAAAAATCAAAACTGAATTCTCTGCCATCAAAATCATTCTGATTCATACCATATTAACTAACTCAATTGCAAGGGATTTGGATTTGGAGTCCTGGTGACAGAGTGATTAAGAACTGTGTCTGCTTACCAACTGGTTAGCAATTGAAATCCACCAGCTGCTCCTTGGAGCCCTCTTGTATGGTTCTGATTTGTCTTCTAGGGTCCCTGTGATTCACACCATAACATACATCAATTCAACAACTTCTGTGTGTATGATTCTGTGACACTGATTACGTTTTTCCAGTTGTGCCTTTGTTCTCATCCTTCTTTTCTGACTTGTCTCTCCCACTTTGACAAAAACTCACTGTCCTCCTAAGTTTCATATCTGACCTTCTGAGTTCCCGTTGTCAGTCTGGTACCGTGTAAACAGTTCTTACAAGAACGCAATGCGCAAGGCAGATATTTTTTACTAATTAAGCTAAACTATTGCTTGATCTTAAGATGACTTTAGGGATATTTTTTTATTTAACACTTATGTTTAACGATCATCCTAGAATAATAGTTTCAGGGGGGTTTGCCTAGCCTCCATGGCTCCAGAAAGTTGTGATTCCATGAGAATTTGAAATTCTGTTCCATATTTTCTCTCTTTTGATCAGGATTTTTTATAGACTCTTTGACCAAAATGTTTATTAATAGTATCCAGGCACCATCCAGTTCTTCTGCCCTCCTTGTTACAGAATGTGAAATACATGAGGACAGAGATTTCTTTTTGTAGTTCATGCCACATCCTATTGCCGAAGATAGTGATTGACACATGAACCAAAACAAACATGTAACTGTCTGGTCAATTTTGACTTGTGGTAACCTAATATGTTGCAGAGCAAAACCTTCTAGGATTTTTGAGGCTGTGACCTTTTAGAAGCAGATTGACAGACTTGCCTTCAGAGATGTCTCTGGATGAATTCAAAGCACCAAACTTTTGGTTAGTTGTTGAATGTTCTTTGTGCTACTCAGGGACTCTGTATGACATATGTTACTGTCGTTGCCGTTCATTCATTGCCATTGAGTTGAGTGTGACTCATAGTGACCATATGTGTGCAGAGTGGAATAGCTCCGTAGAAGTTTCAAGGCTGTGACCTTTGGAAAGTAGACCAACTGCTAGCCAAGCCAAGTGCCGTCGAGTCGAATCCGACTCCCATCTTAGAAAAAGTGCTACATACCACACTGCTGAATATCACTATGGTCACCTTCATAGTATTCCCCTTGAGAAGCTATGGACTGACACCTGCACCAAGTTCACCCTTCAAAGTAGTTTTGGAACTCTTTCTAGAATGACCAGCAGAGCTGTCTTCATATTACTCTTAATGTCCTGAATGTCATCAAAATGTCTTCCTTTCAGTATTTCCTTTATATTCGGGTAAAGAAAAAATTCACTGGGGGCCAGATCAGTGAGCAGGGAGGATGTTCCAAAACAGTTATTTGTTTACTGGCTAAAAAGTCCCTCACAGACAGCTACACAATTAAGTTTGTAAACTTGCCAGTGTTCTACCATGTGCAATGGCCATTCCAGAAAGAGTTCCAAAATTACACTGAAGGGTGGACTAGGCACTGGCATCGGTGTATACCTTCCCGAGGGGAGTGCTTCAGAGGTAACCATAGTAATACTCAGCAATTAGATACACAGCACTTAGCACAATTAAGTTCATGGATTCAATTGCCAGATCTCCTATAGGAGTGAATGCTTATTTAATAAACATACGAAGATTTTTTGCATTTTCCAAAACTAGAGGGAAAGACATCATGCTGATCTCAATATTACTTTAAAGCTAAAAATACATACATTTTAATTCACCTCTTCAAATTATTTTTTAAATATTATATTACAGAGAAACCGTCTTTACTATGAAACTCTTAGCTTATTGTTCTCTCCACCTCCTTCTCTAAAAATAGGCTTAAAAGGTCCAGTGTAACATATACCTTTATCAGAACACTTTGATCATCATGTTCAAGCTGTCAAATTAATTTCTGTATCTGAAACAGTTTTGCTTTATTTATTTATTAAATTAATGATCTACTTTTTATTGGGCAGGATTCATCACCTTTAAATAATGCATTGAGTGTGCTCTTGTCACAAACAAGATTTACAGCTGCCTCAAGGTCTATAAAGGTGTGTACTTCTATCTTATAAATTGTGTTGGCCTTTACTTAGGGTTACTTATGGAACCCTTATTGCACAGTGATTAACACATTGGCTACTAACTGAAAGATCAGTAGTTCAAATCTGTTTGCTACTCCTTGTGAATCTTATGTTGCTGTTCTACTCTGTCCTATAGAGTTGTGGTGAGTCAGAACTGACTCGATGGCTACAAGTTTGGATTGGTGTCTTAGTTATGACCTCCAGGATTATCCTATAGTTTAAGCAGCCCCCTCCACGTACTTCTTATACATCTTACTAGATGTGTTGAGTTATCTTCTATATGATATTAATTCTTGCAACTTTAGAGCAAACAGTAAACAACTGAAAGCAAAAGGCGTATGTTGTAAATTTTATTTAAATAGAAAGTTAGATTTGTTAAAGGATATGTTCTACAAAGGTGCACATTATCAAAACTTGAAAACAGCACCACTATGAAGTGAAATCTTCAGAATTGCATTCCAGTTATTCATGAGTGTTAGTTGAAGTTTATGGAGAAAGATATCATAATTATGTACCATCATCCTTAATATATCTAACCAGTCTTAAAGATGGCATTCATATGTGAAATGTCACTTTCAGTTTAAACAAATAGAATAACATCACAGTGACCTCAGAACCTAATCATAAGTAATGGTGTTGTGTCTAAAGTAGTCACTTGCCAAAATTATCATCCTGTACCACTTTTTAAAAGTTGTGATTTAAGAACTTTCTTCAGGAACTGTGAAACTAGTGAATTTGCCTTTGTCTATAATTTTATAAGGGACATCCACAAAAGAATATGTCACAAGTAATAAAATAGAGCCGATGGTGAAAGGAGGTTGAAGGGACAGGCGTATTCATTGTTTATGCAACTTGGATTGTTGGAAGCTACGGCAATGGGTCCTATTCTTACCTCTCACCTCTATCTTTCGAATGTTATTATGAAAATAGCAGTCAGGTTGACACAAAGGATACATCCTTTCTGTGGCTTTGGTGGTGCTCACTGCCCAAAGAATCAGCCCCTTCTGGAAACATCTTTCTGTTGGTTTCATTAGATTATATTTGATTTGCCATGTTCCCCAAAGTAGCATGCTTTTTTCTCACCTCCAAGTTCAACAGCTTATTATTTCAATTTGACTTTCCAAAGACAGGAAACACTCCATTAAAATCCATTTCAATTCATGACCGTTAACTTTCACTGTGTTTTTCATCACTTTACTTCATTGTCAGAAATGAACTTAGGACAAAGTCTGCTCTGTTTAACTGGAACAACCATCTCCATCCTGTCAAAGAGTTATTCATCAGACAAGGAAGATGGAATCCTTCTCAAATGTTTGATAATGGTGTTTTTTTGTTTTGGCAATCCAACCCGCTCCTTCCTACAATTAAATTATAACAATATATTTCTCACAATAATTTCAACCACAATTAAATTATCCCAAACATGGAATTATAGTAATTTCCCTGTAAAATAATTCAGGGCAAGAATAATTTTTTTAATAACTTTTTATAGAAAAAGAAGTATCAAAAATACTTGAACTCTGAGTTTCCCCTGGAATTGGTAAATATTACCTTTGGGAGAATTTTGAAAGTTGAAAGCTTATACAGAGAAATCTCTGAGAGACTTAAAAGGTGAGAATTTCAAGTTACTTAAACAAACCAGCAGAAAACATTCATCCCAATGAAGTTCCTACAAAGTATATACATATTAAAATATTGAAGTTTATCTTTGAGATATATTGTTTTTAAAATTCAGACTTGTCAAATTTTTTTTTTTTTTTAGGAAAATGTAATGATGTTGTACAACTAACTCTTTTCTTTGTCAATTAAAAAAACAAACCTACCACCACTGAGACGATTCTAGTTTATAGCATTAACCTTATAGGACAAGGTTTAATCGTTTCATAGGGTTTCCAAGCCTATAAATCATTATGCAAGCAAACCGCTAAATCTCTGTCCTGTAGAGCCACTTGTGAGTTCACACCACTGGCCTTTTTGTTAAGAGCCTTATGCTTTAACCACTGGGCCACTAAGGCTCTTTACTTTCCCTACTGTAACTATAGTAAAAAACAAAAAAAAATAACTACTGCCATTGAGTCAATTCTGACATATAGCAATGCTATAGGCTAGAGTAGAACTGCTCCATAGGTTCCAAGGAGCACCTGGTAGATTTGAACGGCTTACCCTTTTGGTTAGCAGACACAGCAGTTAACCACAACATGACCAGTGTTTCTGGAAGCAAAGTATCAACTACAATATGAGTTCCTCTAGGTGAAGAAGTTTTTCATAGGTAGTACTAGACCAGTCATTTTGCATTGATTCACAAAGATGAGGTATTCATTGAATATTTCATGAAAAAAATAGACTTGATTTCCTTGATGTACTTTTATCAGGTTTTTCTGTGTGTGTGTGTGTGTCTTGTTAATTTATACTAACTTATTGAACCAATATTTATTTAGCATTTACTGTCCCAGGCTCTCTTATGAATATTGAAAATACATTAGTGTATAGTATACCTGAAGATACTTTCCTTTATGACACATTCTAAGTCCTCCAGATGAAATGAATTCATTTGGGCTATGCAACATGTTTTTTTCTGTCATACATTATTATCTACCAGGCATTAGGGAGAGAGTATATATGAGAGAAATAGCTATACATTTCATTTCACATGTTGAAATAGTGTTTGTCTGGACCATTGTTTTCTCATCTGCACATTACATGTAATAGTTGAACATGGCTATAATGTGTTCAAAGATAGAACCAGTATTGTAAAAAAGATTTTAAGGTTTACATGAGAAGGGATTGTTTTTCCTCAGTCTTAAATGTTGCCTCAGTGTTTAGCTACTAATGTTCAAAGATATTTATGGGCTTCCTTTAAACACTGTCCAAAACCCAGCCAGTCTGCCAGCTCCTAACAGCTTCCTTAATTATATATATAGGCTGAAATTGACTGACACCATCTGGAAAGAGCAAACAGAGACCATTGGTAACACCTGGAAGCTTTCCTTCTGGGTGACGGCCAGGAATAACCATTCTCTCAGGCATACATCTCGGAGTTTCACCACCTTCTCCAGCAAGCTCCTCTATAACAGGTTGGGATAGGGGATGCGCTGGTAAAATTGGTGCAAGGAAGTTTGCATTTACGAATGTTTATTCCAAGAGCTGGGGAAAACTGCCTGAAAATATGGAGTCCACACGTATGTCTATTCAAATGAACTTCTAAGACTTCAATATTCCAAACTAGACTTCCTTCTTTTAATGACTATGGCTTGGTGTTAAGGAGCCCTGGTTGTACAATGAATTGGAATCCACTCAGTGGCAGTGAATTTAGTTTTTTGGTTAGTTTTGGTGTTGTGGTGGTTAAGTTCTTGCTGCTAAGTGAAAATCTGGGAGTTTGATCCTGGCCAAGGGTGCTGAAGGAGAAATATCTGATAGTATGCTCCTGTAAAAACTACAGTCTGTAACATTCTAGGGGGTAGTTCTACTCTATCACATGGGGGATTGCAGTGAGTCTAACCTTATTCAATGACATCTAACAACAACAATGATTATCTCAGTGCCAGAGTGGAACAAAGCTTTGTGCCTGACTTCTAACCGAAAGGTTGGCAGTTAGAACCAACCAATAGTACCATGGCAGAAAGATCTGGCAATCTGCTTCTATAAAGATGACAACCCAGGAAACCCTATAGAGCATAATCCTGCTCTGTAACACATTAGGTCACTATGAGTTTTTTGTGGCTGGAGTATATGTGTGTTTTGTTTTGTTTCATTTTGTTTTTGGTAGGTTCGTGAACAGTCTTCTTTATTTTTCATAAGCATTCTTTCATCCTTCTCTTTTAATTGTAGGATTTATTTTATGAGATTTGCTTCCCATTCTCCTCTCTAATTTGGAATATTAAACTCTGATTATAATTCCAAAGTACTATCTTTTTGTTAAATATATTCTCTTTCAAGTCTTTATACTGGTATTTGTAATTAGACAATTATTGATAATGCTGTACTACATAATGTTTTAGTACTTAACTGCAAGTCTTGATTTTCTTATTTTGATTCATTTTATTTGGCATTAATTAACAACTTAAGACATATTTTCCAAAACAACAGATTCTATGGCTGGAACGATTCCTGAGATTTTACTTATACAAGAAATCTACAACATTAATTATAAACACAATTTTTTTCTACTTTTAAAGCCTCACATCCCTTCTATGAAAAACTGGATGACAATACTGTTTTACTTATAATTTGGTGTTGGTATAATTTGGTTGGCATGGAAATTATATGAACTGAAAGTGATTGTCAACCACCATATTTGATATTATTCAATTATTGTCATTATCGTGAGATTAATTTTGTTACGTAAGAAATGCTACTCATTGGCAAAAGATTTGGGTCAGAAGATTTGTTCCTCAAAACTGTACAGTGTCTTTTAATATTTAATGTGGTGCAGTAGAATCTGAAATTGGTCTGAATTCTACTCTGTTTAAAGTGATATATTTTTATTATTGTGGATAGATACAAGGTACATTGTTTTCATATAATGAAAGGATATATAGATTTCTCATGCATTTATTTTTATTTAATTCAATTTTTTGGGTCAAAATGTTTTTTGTTTGTTTGTTTGCTTGCTTGCTTATTGGAGTTGAGCTATTCTTTCTGGCAATCCTCCACGAATAATATAAAGCGTTTCAACCAGTATAGCTATAGGCTAGTTTATCTATGAAAGATCTTCTTCAATTATATTCATGACTGTTCTGTCTATTTCAGTAAGGCTGTAATCTTAGCTCTTCCTCCCATACTCCTATAATTTGAATATTGGCTTTCCTTCAATTCTTTATCATCTCTGAACTTTTTGTGTTTCCTCTCTCTCTGGCAGATTTCCTATCTATTACAAACTTACTGGTTTAATGTTGCAGGATAATCTATTTTGTGCTTTGCAGCCTTAAGCAAGACTAATTCTGATGCTGAATCATTCAAGTCACTCTGTCACTTTTGATCTTACCCATCTTTGGTTTCACATAAATTTGAAAATATTTATTTCATTCATTTTGTTTAGTAACTGACAATTCTTCCAAGCATAAAGGAATAAGTTAACTATCAGTCCTAATTTTATTTCTTTTTCTCACTCTTTACTTAATTTTATTCATTTTGTTTAATGAGGTATTTTGGTGAACAATTAGTAAGACATCAACAGGAGTGCTAGCCAACGTCATTTTAAAAAATACATTTATTGACAAAAGAATAGTTACACATGTAAGTATGGCATCCAGGATATGGTGAATGTCAAACCACTTTGTAGAGGGTGTAGAAAAGGAGAATTTATCTCATCACATACTTAATACTGATGTGTTTTTATAATATTGGAAGCTATGCAACTTGCATTTGCAATACTAGAAGGATCATTCATCAGAGATAGGTTTTGGCTGAGTTTCTAGCCTAAGACAGACCAGGAAGAAAAGCCGGGTAACTACTTCCAAAAATCAGCCAAGGAAAACCTAAGGTTAACCACAGAACATTGTCCAATAACCTGCTGGAAGATAAGCCCCTTTGGTTAGAAGGCAGTCAAAATATAACTGGGGAAGAGCTGTCTTCTCAAAGTACAGTTGATCGTAATGACACTGATGGAGTCTGGAACAAGAGACTCAAATACACCACCAATCATGAAGATCACGCTGTAGCTGACAACATATATATAAGGTTATCACCAATTGGTGCCAACAAAATGGCAAATAAAAACAGCAACTAGAACAATGTTTTGTATTTATAACTGAAAAGAAATCTCCTTGAGACTTTTACTGGTGCTGGTAGCTTTGGAAACTAGAGTAAACCATGTGCTATAGAGTCATTCCAACCAAGTTGGGACGGAGCTGACGTGTTTCTACAATGACTGAATTCTGCTGTTGGTTGAGGGATGTTCTTAGAGCTGAGGTGGCAGTGTTTCCTGAACAGCTGTGGCTCCCCAATTATGTGCAAGTCAGGGTCTGATAGAGAAAACTCTTAAGGAATGAAATGCAGATGTTGTCAATTGCAAACCACACCAATCTTTCCTCAAGCAGGGCTTTCAACCAGTTTCAACTGGTTTAGTCTTGCTGCTGAAGTAAAACTGGAAATGATCTGAATTTTTACAATTTAGGTGCTCCAGAATAGCCACAGAAATGGGAAAAATTGTAGATTGCAGCTGTAGGATGGAAGACTTGGAAGAAGCATAGTGAGCCCTTTCAGGAGCCTGATGGATGAGACTGAATTATTGTCAGAACTGTGGAGAGTGATGTGGATTCAAAGTGGCATGATCAGCTGCCATCTTTGAACAGGGCACTACTGTTTCCACCTGCTGAAAATCCAACAGGCAAGAGATTTTGTTGCTATACAACACATATGCTGTCCTTGTTTTCTAAGAAAGGCATTAGGTCTCTAAGAAGGCTTCAACCTGTAATTTTTCCCATTATGGCTACCTTTCCTGCTCACTCATTTTTTTAATCATTTGAGTCTGTTCTGGTTTTACTTCTTTATCCAGGACTGAACCATAAAGAACCAATTCAAAGCTTTCCCCGAAAGTGATAGGAAAGCGTAAGTCAGGCTCCAATGGTGCCTGTTACTGTGGCATTAAAAAAAAAAAAAAAAAAAAGATTCCTTTCAAAATTAGTGAAATCTCAAGATTAGCCATTGCTAGGATCGACAACAGATGGACACAGCGCTGACACAGAGAGAGCTCTGGGTGGCATTTCTTTATTCTCTTGATGTTTCTGTCATGATAGCTGTTAGGCTATGTTAGCACTAAGCTTTATGTCCCTTTAACTTCAATCAAAGAAGACATAAAATAAGTGATGCTCAGCAGAGATTTTTCTCCCAATGAATCTCTGTTTTATCAGGAGAGAAAAATCTTCCCCAGTATCCCCCCAGCTGACTTCTTGTTGACGTCTCATTGATCAAATAGAAAAGGGACTGGCTCTATTGCCCTTCAAATCAAGAACTTCCAACCTAGTATCTGTAAAACATTGAGGTTTGGGTAGTAAGGAAGACATGGAGAGTAGAGATGGTTTTGGATAGCCCAAACCTATGTCTGCTATAAGATGTGAAAGAAAAAATAAACCTTAAGTTATCTTAGGGACATCAACAAAATGTTTATCTCAATTCTATTCCTGTAACCATGGTTGCTTTTAAAAGATGTATAGGGATGTATATACATCTTCCAGTTAGTTGCATCACGATAAATTAAAGTACTTCATAATGTTACCATAATGTAGGAGAGATTATTTCATATTTTTTGGATACTACAGGACATACCATTGTCTTGCAGCCAGTATGTCATATAATCAAAGATTTTAATCATTATTTCCATAAATGTTTAAGCTTCTTAATGTGACTAAAAAATGGGTAAAATTAAGAGACCCATGTTATCTTAAACATGCTAAAACAATGATGAGTCTCCTGTAGAACAGAGTAGACTTACCCTATAGAGTTTATTAGCAGTGGCTGGTGGATTATAACTGCCATCTTTTAGATTAGCATCTAAACTCTTAATCACTACAACACCAAGGCTATATATATATTTTTAGTATCATATAAGTAGGAGAGAATGTTCTAAACATGTGTGGATGGATTTTCTAGAGAAAAAAAGCCAGTAAAGAGTATAAAAGGAGAGAGAGAAAGAAAGAGACCCACAGCCATAGGGGCTGGTGAACCCAAGATTGGAGAGCAGGGCTCTTGTTTAAAGGCTACGAAATGGGCAAATCCCAAAGATCAACTGGCAAGACTGCAGATAAACTGCTAGCTCACATCCCAAGAACCAAAGATCAGATGAACAGGAGCCATCTGCAAGATTCAGAATGAGCAAAAGTTGATAAGCTTTGCCTGAATATTCACTTATGTTCATAGTATACCACATAGCCGCACAAATTCTCTTTCGACTGATTGGCTGCTCATAGAAGATCCCATCATGGAGGTGATCACATAATATCAAGTCTCATTAGACAGGTGATAACACCATCATACAACTGTCAAATCACTGAGAATCATGGTCCTATCAAGTTGACACACACTTTAGCCATCACACTTCTATAATGTTTTACAGTATTGATAACGATATATACACTATCTTTTAAAAAAAAAGCCTACCACTCCAACACATAGATAATTAACGGTTTGTGCCATTAACGTATGTAATCATGCTGGTTTTATATGTGTCCTCATATCATTTAATTTCAAGAAACACATTTTATTGGAATATTTGCAGAGAACTTATTCGTATTTTCCCCCAAACAAAATATTCATAGTTTTTCTCTGTTTTGGATTTGTGTGATAGATGATGTTAGAAAGATACAGCTGAATCTACTTAAAATTTAAAATAAACAAGAACTCCCCAAAGTATTGAACTAGTTGCCATGAAGCCAAATATGACTCATGGCAAACCCATGAGTGTCAGAGTAGAACTGTGTTTCAGTGACTGACTGTTCAGAATTAGATCACCAGGACTTTCTTCTGAGGCACCTCAGAGTGGACTGTGTTTTTATGTAAGAGGGAAGTCAGATACCTTCCTGTTTCACTAAGGACTAGTAGAACCTGATTCTAAATTTATTCTGTGTTACAAAGACGACGTCTCTTTTGAGATGTACTAGTAATGATAATTGGGCTCACCTGGTATTTACTGGTCTGGCACTCTGGTGGTGCAGTGGTTAAGCCCTTAGTTGCCAACCAAAAAATTGGTTGTTTGAATCTATCCAGCACATATATAAAATTCTGAAGTGAACTCTCAAGAGAATGAGAGTGAAAAAATAATACATTACTGTTATTATAAATACATTTTTTACAGTTGAACTCCTTGAAAAGATCTTGAGGATTTTTATGGGTTGTTAGCCCACACTTCGAAGATCACTAGCCTGAATACAAGGAGGTCACTAAAGGAACCATGTGACAGGCTAAACTAAAGACAGTTACTGGTTTGTGACTTGTCTTGGTCATCTACTGCTGCCATAACAAATACCACAAGTAGATGGCTTTAAAAGAGAAATTTTATTTAGTCACAGCCCAGTAGGATACAAGTCCAAATTTAGGGCTTCAGCTTCAGGGGAAGGCTTTCTTCGTTGACTCTGGAGGAAGGCACTTGTGAATGTTCCCCGGAACCGGAAGCTTCTAAGACTCAAGGGCTCCAGGCCCTTTCCAAGGGATGCTCTCTATAGGTATTACTTCTTTGGTGGTATGAGATCTCCAATTCTCTGCCTGATTCCCTTTCCTTTATATCCCAAGACATTTACTCATGGCATAATACAATCTTATACGTTGAGTCCTTCCACACCAACACAACTGCCACCCACTCTCCCTCATTACCATTGTATAAGCAGAATTTACAACATGAAGGAACATCACACAGTACCAAAAACTCATGGTCTAGCCAAATTCCTACACACAGTTTTGGGGAGACACAATTTAAACCATGAAATAACTAAGTAAAATCATGAATTTATTCTTTATTCTTTTGTGCTGACTTATAGTGTGTTTACTATTTATTTTAAAGAGATTAAAAATACATATAAGAATAATGATTAAAATCTTTGATTACATGGCATAGTGGCTACAAGCAAATGATATATGATACTTCAAAAATAAGAAATAATCCCTCCTACATTATGGGAACATTGAGAAGAATTTTAGCTTATTAAGATGAAACTAACTCCTAGATGTATATACATCCCATACATCTTTTTGAACCATAAATATTACCAAAGAAAAAAAGGTGAGGCAATGGGAGGGAAAATGTTCTGGGCAGAGAAATTTCATATGTATAGCCTTGAGATAACAGAACACACTCCTCAACTGAAAGATGTTGCGTTTGCTTTGGATATCATTGCTGTTAGGTATCCTCAAATCCATTTCAATTCCTACAAACTCTGAGTACAACACAATGAAAGGTGGCCCTGTCCTGTCCCGTCCTTGCAACTGCTGTCATGCTTGAGCCCGTTGTGCAGCCACTCTGTCAATCCATCTTGTTCAGTACCTTTCTATTTCTCTGACTCTCTTCTTTACCAAGCATGATATCCAGATACTGTTCCCTGTTGATAACATAAATATGGATTTCATTATGTGATCTCAGTATGATAAACCACCTTCTCTTTTCAAAGAGGTAAGCAAATTGGTTCCTATATATCTGACCTGGTGAGGTCCATGCTATGTTGCTGTTAGGTACTATTGAGTTGATTCCAATTAATAAGGACACAATGCAAAACAAAATGATGCCTGGTCTTATGCCATACCCACAATCGTTGTTGTGCTTGAGCTCATTGTGTTGGCCGACGTGACAGTTCATTTCCATGAGGGTCTTCCCTTACTGGCCCTTCCCTTTACCAAGCACAGGGTCTCTCTCTAGGAACTAAGCCCTCCTGGAAACATGGCCAAAGTAAATAACACATAGTCTTGCCACTGTTGCTTCTAAGGAGCACTCTAGGTGAACTTCCTCCAAGACTGATCTATTCGTTCTTTTGGCAGTCCGTGGTATATTCAATGTTCTCCTCTAGCACCACATTTTAAAGATATCAGTTCTTCTGTTTTCCTTATGTACTGCTCAACCTTTGCATGCATACGATGCAACTGTAAATTCCATGTCTTAGGTCAGGGCACTTCAGTCTTCAAGGTGATAATTTTGCTTTCCCATACTCTATTTAAAGAGGTCTTTTGAGTTAGATCTTCCCAATGTAATGTCTTTTAATTTCTTGACTGCTCCTTCCATGGGTATTGGCTGAAGATTCAAGGAAAATGAAATCCTTGACAACTTCAGTCCTTTCTCTGTCCATCACAGTGCTGCTTATCAGTCCAGCTGTGAGGACTTTGTTTTCTTACTGTTGAGGAGCAATGGTAGAATCCATGGTATACTCACCATTTATGTTGGAGGAAAAAAATACATTTGTAATGAAGAAATCATTATGCCAATGCCGTCGAGTCGGAAATCATTGGTCTTGCAAAATTCAATTATGGTATCTCTGGCATTATTCCTACCATGAACAGCATATTTCCAACTATTGATCCTTTGTTGTTTCCAGTTTTCTCATTCAAATCACTAGTAATTATCAATGCATTGTGACTGCATTTTTAATCAATTTCCAACTGCAGAAGTTTGTAAAAATATCTTCAATTTCTTCAACTTTGGCCTTAGTGATTGGTGCATAAATTTGAATAATAGTCATATTCATTGTTTTTCTTTATGGGCATGTGGACAGTATCCTATCCTTGACAGGCTTGAACTTCAAGGCAGATCTTGAAATATTCTTTTTGACTATGAATGCAACACCACTGCTCTTCAAGTTATCATTCCTGGCCTAGTAGGCCTTATGAGTGTCTTATCCCAAATGACTAACCCCAGTCCATTTCAGCTCACTAATGCTAGGCAACTGATGTTTATGTATTCCATTTCATTTTTGATGATTTTCATTTTTCTTAGGCTCATATTTCATATACTCCAGGTTCTGATTACAAATGTATATTTACAGTTGTTTCTTCTTGAGTCCTATCAAATCAGTCAGCAAATGAAAGTCAAGAAAGCTTCACTCAATTCACATCATTCAAGTTGACTTCACCTTGAGTCATCAGATCAGTAGTATTTTGAGTGACTTCCAGCTTGAGGAGATCATCTTCTGGTACTGTATTATAGAATGTTCTGCCACAGGTTGCCATGAGTTGGATCCGACTCGACGGCACTTGGCTTTGGCCACAGTTTATAAGGTTTTCACTGGATAATTCTATTTAGAATTAGCACTCCGTGTCCTTATTCTTAGTCTGTCTTAGTTCGGAATCTCAGACTCTACTGGTATTTGAACACCTATTGCATAGCTTCCAGTATCAGAGCTTCCACAGTGAAACAAACTGGTAGACTACATAAGTGGAGAAAGACAGGAAAAGCTCAATGTCATTGTTCAGAACAAGGCCAGAGGCTCAGACTACTAATCAGATTATCAATTATTCCTATGCAAGTTCAAATAGAAACTGTAGAAAATTAGAATAATTTCACAAGAGCGACAGTGAGATTTGGCATATATTTCACCTGAATTTAGCGTGTACTGTAAGAATAGATTTGATGCATAAAATATTAATGACAAAAAACTAGATGAGTTCTGGAATGACATCAAGGACATGGAATCAGGGAAATCATTGCTGATATCAAATGAATCTTGGCTGAAAGCAGAGAATACTGGAATACTAGAATACTGTGTTTGATTGACTATGCAAAGGCATTCACCTCTATGAATCATAAAAACCATAAGAAAATATTGCAGAGAATGGAAATTCTGAAACAAGTGTGCTCATGAGGAATCTGCACATGGATCAAGAGGTAGTCATTCAAATAGAACAAGGTGATACTGTGTTGATTAAAGTCAGGAAATCTGTGTGTTAGGGTGGTATAGCTTCAAAATACTTAATCTGCATGCCAATAATTCAAGAAACTTGGCCATATGAAGAAAAATGGGGCATCAGGTTTGGAGGAAAATTCATTAAAAACCTGAGTTCTATAGATGACACAACCTTGCTTGCTGAACGTGAAGAAAACTTGAAACACTTACTATTGAAGATCAAAGACTCTAGCTTTAAGTACAGATTACACCTTAACATAAAGAAAACAAGAATCACCACAACCAAGCCACTAAGCAACATCATGATAAACAGAGAAATGACTGAAGTTGTCAAGACCTTCATTTTATTTGAATTCATACTCAACATCCATGGAAGAAGCAGTCAAGAAATTACATGACACATTGCCTTGGGAAACTCTGCTGCAAGAGACCTCTTTAAAGTGTTGAAAACCCGAAACATCACCTTGAAGACTAAGTTGTCCCTGACCCTAGTATTGGTATTTTTGGTCACACCATACGCATGCAAAAGCTGGACAACGAAAAAGAAAGATAGAAGAAAAAGTAATGTCTTTGAATTGTGGTGCTGGAGAAAAATATTGAATATACCCTGGACTGCCGAAAGAACGAACAGGTCTGTCTTGGAGGAAATTCAATCAGAATGCTCCCTAGAAGCAAGTGCAGTGAGATTGCGTCTTATATACTTTGAACTTGTTGTCAGGAGGGATCATTTCTGGGAGAAGGATGTCATGCTGTGTAAAACAGTGTCAGCAAGAAAGAGGAAGACCCTCAACAAGATGGATTGGCACAGTGACGGTGATAATGGTCTCAGGCATAACACAATCACTAGAACGATGTAGGATCAGACAGTGTTTCCTTCTATTGTGAACAGGGTCACTGTGAGCTGCAACTGACTTGGTAGCACCTAACACAACATCGTAAACCACAGGAAGAACAGAAAATACATCATAAAAAATTGAGAGGGTAATCTCACATTCAGTTCAGATTTCCCCAGATCTTCAGAAGATGAGACAACTAAGACTTCTGTATTTCTTTCCTCTCCTTGACCTGCTTCAGTTCATAGCCACACTTGTAGGACAGACTTAAGATGGATTGTATTTTCTAAATGGGAAAATATGAGAGACGTGTTTCTTTAACATTCATTTCAAGTACAGAAATGATTCTATGTGAATTCCTCTAAACTTGCATTTTTGTAGTTTTTTAGAGGCAGATTTTCTAGCTGAAAGTTATATTTACTTATTTTTAAGTGCATTATTCTTTGCCTAGCCTTAGGAATTTAGCCAATATAAATGATTCCCCATAACTTTTTTGTACTAGTTTCTTAGGGCTGGTATTAGTTATCGAAAAATGAGTGGTTTGAAACAGCATAAATTTATTACCTTACAGTTCTAGAATCCAGAAGTCTGAAATCAATGAAATTTTAGCATGGCAATTCTTCCTCCGAAATTTCTAGGGAAAAAGTCTTCCTTGCCTAGTTTCTGGTGGTTTCCACAGATGGTTGGTATTCCTTGGCTTGTAGCTGTATCATTCTAATTTCCATCTCTGTTTTTACCTGGACTTCTTCCCTCCATGTGTGTCTGTGTCTCTCTGTATGTTTTCTCGTATTCATATAAGGGCACCAATCACACTGAAGTTAGGGTCCAACCTAATGCATTGTGACTTCATCTTAACTAGTTATACCTACAAAGACCCTATTTCTAAATAAAATCATACTCCAAGATTACAAGTGTACATGAATTTTACAGGACAATATTCAATGCAGTACACCTGACAGTATGTTGAATTTAATCCAATGAACTAGTTTAACAAAAAAGGGGAGATTATTTTAAGTAATAAGGACTGAAATCATATTACATAAAAAAGGCTCAGAGAAATAATTGTCTCTTCAGTTGGAATGATTAATGATATTACTGTGAGCTTGATATGTATATGTAAGTATGCTATTGCAAATGCAAATATAAACTTTTTCAAGAAAGTTTGCCAAAAAATTTTGAGTTCACTTTTTATCTATGGTCACGTAATAATCAATCACCATTGTTTCAGGAAAGTGTTCTGTAGAAATGACGTATACAGGATCAGTCTACAGAAATTTGACAAGTTGTTAGTGTTAATATTAGAACTTACATATTTCTAAAAGCTAATTCAAAGATTCTGTGCAGCTCATATTAATGAACTATATTTTGTACACAGACTAGTGTTCTTTTTGAAATGTAGTGTTCTTCTTGTATATGAAGGGGGCCCTGATGGTACGTTGATTAACAGCTTGGCTGATGTCCGAAAGGTCAGCAGTTTGAATCCACTAGCAGCTCCTTGGAAATGCTATGGTGAAGTGTTCTACTCTATCATACGGAGTCACTATATCTTGGAATTGACCCAACGTCAATGGGTGTTTTTAATTCTGTTTGAAATATTCCTATATAGAAAATCTGTCATTCTTCCTTTTGAAAATTACCTAAATTCTAATTGGAAGTTTTGGTCTTTTGAAAACAGATAATCTTCATTTATATTGATACAATACCTGTAGTTAATATCTTATAATTCTGTGGAAACAGGGTAGCTGGGAATGCTACCACATTTTATACTAACAAAGGGCCAAATAGTTAGAAATCACTTGCCAAGCCAAGCCAAGTGCCGTCAAGTCGGATCGGACTCATGGCGACCTCTGTCCGTCAGCATAATCTTCTCCTGTAATAAATGAAAAAACTAAACCCACTGCTATTAAGTCAGTTCTGACCCATAGCAACCCTATAGGACAGAGTAGAACTGCTCATGGGGTTTCCAAGGAGCAGGTGGTAGATTTGAACGGCCAACCTTTTGTTTAGCAGTGACATCACTTAGCCACCAAGCCAGCAGGGCTCCTCTTCTATTCAATTCGTTCTCACAAAGAGGGACTTTTTTCCTTAATGGAAAATGCTATACTTATTGAATGTACTAACTGCATGTAAGATCCAAAAATTATTGAGGAAAGGAGTTGCAAGATGAATTAGTGACTTGATATGCACACTATTCCACTAAGATCTAATCAGAAGGCAGGATCTCCCTCAACACATACTTTCAGTAGTCTGTCCTCAATTTGAACCAGTGATTGAGAGATATAACTCCTTATTTTTTAAATTTATAAAGTATATGGGAGGAGGTCATATTTTCCCAGAGAATATCATGTGAAGGATTCTGATGATTTAGTGTAGAATATCCAGCTGGGAGTCATCACTTTCAGAAGTGCCTGCATATTTACCCTTCTGTCTGACCTTAACAATTATGAATCTAAGCTGCTTCCATTTTGAAGACCAATGCATGATATAAATCCATGATACATCAAACATACACGGTGTATACATAATGGTGCCCACTCTTTGCTGCTGGCCACCGCCAGAGCTACAACATTCTTGCCCTTTTCCCACGAAACTTCAGCAACACAAACTCATAGCTTACAATAGAAGTTCAGTGAACATTTGGAGAAAATGAAGACTATAGCATGAATAGCATGCAACTTTAGGATGAAGGTCAAGTATGATTGCTCTTAGGCAGCCTTGATCCATTTCCCACTGCAGGAAACTTCTCAGTTGGTAGGTAGCTCCCCTCACCCCAGCAGTTGCTTCTTGAGTTTCTTTCTACTGTTCTCTCTTTTCAGCTTTCCAGTGCACTTTTCCGGGAAGCATGACCTATTACTGTAATATGCAGGAAAAAAATTTCTGGTTTATCATCTAGACTATATTCAGAGTCATTTCCTTTTAGTCACTGATTTTAAATGTTTTCCTTTACAAAAAGAGTAATTCTGCTTATAAGAAGATTGTATTTTATTGTTTCCATAGATACCAGTGTCATTCACTGTCAAGGTGGTTCCATCTCATGCTAACCACATGTGTCCCGGAGTAAAATATACTCCATGGAGTTTCAAGGGCTGATTTCTTGGAAAGAGATCACTAGGGCCAGGCTTCCTTTAGAGGGATGCTGTGTGAACTTGAAACTTTAATATTTTGTTTAGCAGCTGAGCATGCTAACCACAGACACTACCCAGGGAATTCAGATCATATTATAACCCTGTATTAATATAACTTATATGCATATGCCCATATCCACATCATACAGAGTACACTGAAGTAATATGTAACGTGAACATTTATGGCCATCCATACTTAGATGGCCAAAGTGTAAAACAGAAGATATCATGAGAAGAACAGCAAATCCATATTAGTTTGTAGAAGGAAAATCTGTAATAAATATCTTCCTTATTTTGGGAGCATCCATACTTTTTCTTTTTCTTTTTTTCAATGAAAGTAACGTTTATTGCATTTGAAAACTACAACTCTAGGTTGAAAAGAAGTAGAACTTTTCTTAGTTTTCTGGAGCTATTATGAAAGAAATACCACAAGTAGATGGCTTTAACAAACAGAAATTTATTCTCTTACAGCCTAAGACTCGAAATCCAAATTTAGGACACAAACCAACAGCCAGGAAAGGCTTTCTCTCTATTTTGGTTCTGGGGACAGGTCCTTGTCTTCCATCTTCTGATCTAGGAGTTTCTTAGCACAGGGAACCCTAGTCCAGTGAATGTACTCTGCTCCTGGCACTTCTTTGTTGCTGGTATGAGATCCCGCTCCTCTCTCCTGGATTTTCTCTTTTATATCTCAGAAGAGATTGACCTAAAATACAACCTAATCCTGCAGATCGAGTCCTGTTTCCTTAATTATAAATGCCTGTAATCCTACCTCATTAACATCACAGAGGTTAGAATTCACAACAGCTGGAATAAAATCACATCAGATTGCAAAAAAAAAAAAAAAAAAAAAAGAAAGAAAGAAAAAATTATGGCACCACAGCCCAGCCAAGCTGACACGCCTTTTTGGGGGGGACAGGTCGCCATGAGTCGGATCCGACTCGACCGCACTTGGCTGGCAATTATAATTTAATCCATAAGAAATCTTGTCAAGTGATTTACATTTCTTAGGATTAGCTGATGTGCTTATATAACCTGACTCCATAAATAATATTTGAATGTCCTTGCTTTTTAAGTTTTTGACTACCTAATGAATTTTTTAATTGTCCTTTCTGTGATCATTCTAATGGAATTCACAAAATTCTATTTACATTCTCAACAGCAGAATTTGAATGAAATCTTGGTAACTTACTTTTCCATGTTGGTTTGAATACCAGCACGATCTGCACACATAAATGGAATTAGATATTAACTCAATTGATGCATATTTTGCACATACATACAGGGGTAAAATCATCTGCAGATTTCACTTATGGAAGCAATTTCTTCCTCAGGGCATTTTGGCATTTTGGCAGGGATGTCGAGTTGCTTTTTCCTCCCTCTCTTAGCGTTTCTCTCTCGGGCACAGAGGCAGGGGCTCCCCATTAGGATCAGATGCGTGTAATCATGACCAATTTCCTGCAAGTGGAGAAGGGTAAGCACTAGAGATGCCGTGCCACGCATTTTTTTATCCTGTTTCCACGGGTGGTGTTTTTTTCTATCTGTAATAGCAGTTCAAACCCACTATGCGGTAGAGAGGAGGAGAGAAAATGAAACTTTTCTGACGTATGAGAAAAAGATTCTCTGTTTCTCTGGTTTCCACTTCTTCGAGAGGATTTTCTGTAGTTTCTCTTTTTTTAGTGCATGCAATTTGATGAGAGCAATGAGAACCCCAAGTCAACATCATGTTCATCAGTTTGATGCCACAAATCTGAAGAGGTGTCACTTTACTTCAAATGTCAGGATTCTGTGTTTTTTGGAGAACAAATCTGTCCCAGGAAGTCCCTGAAGTCCCTGTAACTGCTTCTTGCTTGCCTCTAGTGTCAGCTGTGAAAAGGCATTTTCCTTGTCATTGGTACTCAAAGTATTTGGGACTTGAAGGGTACCTGGTATATGGGCAAATTGTACACCAAATAGCAAAGAGGAGCAGAAAGGGCTTTCCGCCCCTTTTTTTGCACTTACCAGAGATCTTCATTCGTGTGTGTGTGTCGCTGTGTCTGTAGCCAATTTTAGTTATGAAAATAAAGGTCATGACTTTATTAAAAGAATTCCTGAAATATTAGGAATTGCAATACCTTGATATCATTTTTTTCTCAGTTCCCTTTAGAAATACTTTTCTAGACCTCTAATTTTCTTATTATGTTCTTAGCTTCTTATCAAGAATAGAGATTTAAAAAACCTTGTCTGATGTGGAATGTCTTCCATTTTTTTAAAAATCATTTCTGCAGCAATTGTTCATTATGTCACCTAATTCCTCCAGTAAATAGATCTGTACAGTAGCAGCACTAGCATAAAGCATCTTTCTTTATGCAACTGTTATTATATAAAGAGGGTATATGAAATAGTTTCCTTTTTGTCTGGCAGAAGTGTGGTGCCAAACTTTAGGCTTGCCTGCAGTGAGTATCCTTAGCTCAGGTTTTCAGGTGGAAGAATTCCAACCTCATCTCTAATAATTAATGATAATAATTATTATCAGAATGAGAAGGTTTATTTCCTTCTGTACACTCAGCTAGACCTCTGGGAGTGGGAAGTGGGGCTTTAAAGTCATTCTGGAGCACAGTAGGGAGGCATGTTCCTGAGGTAGCTGGAAATTAGCACAAAATGACAAATCATGGCTTGCACCATGTGGTTCCCCATCTTCCTGAACAGCTGGACAGTAAGGAGGCTTTAGTGAAAACAATCAGAAGTCTCTGCTCAAATGATGCCTGGCCCAGGTTCTTGGTCCAGGTGATCTTAATTTTCCATTTATGTATAAACAGCACAGTCATCTGTTGAGGGCTTCAAGGCTACAGGACCTTCTGGGAATGCAACTAGTTGCCCATGCAATAGATTTTTTTCTTGGCCTATTTTACTGGCACCCCCTGGACAGTTATCTCAGTCTCAAAACAATCCCCTGGCTGAAGTTCCTCTTCCTGTAGTTACCCCATCCTGCTAGCTTCCTTCTAAGCCTCCCTGGTTTAATTCACACATCCCTTCATCCCTGGAAACCCAAAGGCTTATTCTCACTTTTTTTTTACTAGGAGGCCCTCTTGGTTATTCAGCAAGAACCTAAACTTACCATTTCAATTGGGCCATAAATTATAAGCACCCTTCCTATATTTCAGGGTGGACTCAGTGCACAGGAACAAGACCAAGTGACATACATCCCTGAAGGTGGAGGAAAGTTTCTCTTCCTACTTCAAACTGACAAACCTCACCTTCCTTCAAAGGGGGTTTAAAGCTGTTCTTATAATGCAACAAATAAAGAAAATCAGCTGACTTTTCATTTGCAAATAGTCTGAAGATTGAAATTCCCCTGATTGTGGGTGCATGATAGTCTATAATTAGATTTTTCATACACTCCCTTTATCCTCATAACAGCATGATTGCCAAGCCAAGTGCCGTCGAGTCGGATTAGTGAAGCATTATTATCCTTAATCTGAAGAAGAGGAATAAGAAACTCAGTGAAACTTCAGCCTGTCCAGGGTCGCAGGGTAGTGGCTGGAAATCTGGAAATTAGGGTCTCTTTTCTTTTCAGTCAGTGTTACACCTTAGAGCAGTGTTCTCATGACAACTCTCTCTCTCCTCACTTTGTTACTGAATTTTTAGTATGAACTTCACTTTGGTTTTGCTTTACTTTTTGTAAATCTTACCAATTCATAATTTTTAGATAAAATCCCAAACCAGACCCACTGCCATCAAGTCAATTCAAACTCATAGCTACTTTGTAGGACAGAGTATAACAGCCCCATAAAGTCTCCAAGGAACTCCTAGTGGATTCCAACTGCCAACCTTGTGCTTAGCATCTGCAGCACTTAGCACCATGCCACCAGGATTTCCTTATATAATGTAGGGGGTAAAAATTGTAAATATACTGAAGAATGGTGTCCTATGCTTTAAGAAACAACAGAACTTCCAGATATGAATCAGCTAAATTTCCAGCTGCAAAACAGAACACATTGCTTACAGAGGGTGAGAATCTGATGAACGTGTTTCAGACATGACTCATGATTAAAATTTATTCTTCAGCGATTATCCCCAAACTCTAGAATATAATATGATGTGATGAATCAACCCTATGGGTAACTCTGACCTTAGTTCTAGCTCTATTCAGAAATTCTTACTGGCAGTTCCCAGATGATGAACACTCAATTCACAGACTGCTCCTGCTTGCCTTTTAATATTACGTAAATTTGGCTTAATTTTGAAAATAATTTACCAAAGCCTACTCAACAAATTCTTTATCACAATCACCTTCTCTTGCAACACAAGTATCTTTTAAATCATTGAAAATATTTCAGCCTTTTCTTGCTGTAAAGTACACCTAAGACTAAATGAGAACCATTTGTGCTGCTCTAACTTACCTATAAGTTCGACTTACAGACAGTTAGGAATGGACCTTGTTGGTAAGCTGGAGACAATTGGTGCTCATTCATTTCAATGGGATGGACTTTTGGCCTCCATTATTCACCTTAAGAGACTTATGAGACAGTCAAATTAAGTCAATGACTAGAAATGTCAACTAATTAAACATCTGGTTTTGACCGTATGAAATAAATCACTCGATGCCTGTCTCAGTCATTTGATCTCCCTCAATGCTCTTCATCTTTCAGCTGCTTCGGGCTACATTTAACCTTTTAGCCACACTAGAAGTAACTCTCAAGTTCCTATAGTAGCCCTTGGACGTTCTAGTCTCCAAGGTCTTCTAGGTTTGGTGAGCCTGTTGTTCAGACCTACATTTGGAGTCAAATTTCCCTCTCTCTACCTACTTCAAAACAGAACTGAAGAAAGAAATCCTGACAGCTGTTTAATTTCAACTGGAACTCTTGTAGTATTATTATGAGTGATCACAGTATTGGAAGAAATCACCATTTCAGACCAGGTCCTTTTCCTGTGATTAACACTGTCTCATCTGATTTATGAGACAGTACAATTGGACTTCTTGTTTATTTTCTCTTTAAAGCTGTTTAATGGGACAAATTTTGCAAGGGTTCCACTAGTAAAACAATAATAAAACACACATGCAGACACACACAATTCTTTAGTTGACCTGGACTCACGGCAATCCCACATGCACTTCGTGGGGTTTTCAGTAACTTTTTTTTTTTTTTTTCTTTTTAGAAGTAGATTACCAGGTCTTTGTACCGAAGTACCTCCTGGTAGATTGAACTTCCAAACTCTTGGTTCACAATTGAGCATGTTAATCAGCTGTGCCACCTAATGTCTCCCAAGAGTTTTACTAATAAAAAAAAACAAAACTGGTTTCTCACTGGCACTTTCCCCAGGAGAAGGACTTGGGTGCTCCTAGTAAATCTGTTTAATAACTCACGGAGGTGGAACATGTCCCTTCCACCCCCATACCAACCATCTTAAAGTCACAGTATCTGCAAGGTTAGCAGGTGATTTTGCCTCTGTTACTATACAGCTATTTTTTCAATTTCCATAAAGTATAATGTTTCATCTGATTTGTCTTTGGAGTCTAGCGACTACTCTCATACAACCACTCTCAGGCCGTGTTGTTATGGTTAGGGCATCTTCAGTCTCCTCTCAGATCTAGACGTAGCTGATCAGGTATTCTGTCCTCTATGCAACAGTAAACGCTTTATGTATCAGCAAGTTACTAACTCATGTCATCTCTGTATGATATCATTTCAACATGAGTCAATCCTGGAATTTTTCTGAAAGTAAAATATACAAGCATGTAATGTATGCTTTTTTTAATAAAGCCAAAAAAAGAAAAAGAAGAAGAATAAAACAGACCTGGAAATGGTACAGTATATGGTCCCATATATAAATTTAGCTGTCACCATAACCTATCTTTATGTCTTTCAATAGAATAAACTAATGTATTCCTTTTTTTTTCTTACATCAGCTTAATTTGAGGGTTTTGGTTTTGCTTTTATTTTTATGCTTTACAGTCAGAAGCTTCTTGACTAACAATGCTTCACTCTGAAGCCCCAGATAATTTCAGTTCAGATGGAAACTCTGTCTTGGCAATGGTATGAGATGTTTTTTCCAGTCTAAGCTTTTCATTGATCAAATGCCTGTTTTAATCCTGATTTGATCTCTTTATTGTTTTCAAATTAAATGGAGGGACATGAATTAATTAAGTTTTCTTAAACTTTCAACATTCCATAATGCCTTGACTATGTTCTTGTGAGGAGTGGCTGGTTAAAACTCTTCTCTTCATCCTCTAAACTCATAGTCTCTTCTGCTTTTAGCTAATAACTTACCTTTGCATAATCATTTCACTGAAAAAGATAGGGTTATATCACATGTAAGACTGCTAAGTAAAACCCAGTGCCCTGTGTTTTTACTTGTTAAATCTGGCATGTCACTCTTGCATCGTCATACAGCCGCAAGAAAGGACAGCCATTTAGTCTAATATCATTTGAATTTAATTCTAAAACTCCCTTTATTACGAACTTCATTCTATTATCAGCCATGATAGCCAACCCAAACCAAATCTATTGCTGTCCAGTCAATTTCAACTCATAGTGACCTTATAGACAGAGTAGAACTACTCCATAGAGGTTTCAAGGAGCACCTGGTAGATCCGAACTGTCAACTATTTGGTTAGCAGCTATGGCACTTAACCGCTACACCACCAGGGTTTCCATCAACTGTGATAGTGTTATCTGGCTATCAATTTTATTTACATTTATGGCAATCACATCAAGCATTAATAACTGCAGAGCATTCAGAGAATACAAATGGAATGGGAGATAATATGAGATGCTCTTGAACATTCAAGGAACATTAAAGCCTGGAGAAAATAAGTATTAGAGTGAAGTAGAAATTTCATCAAGCAATCAAATGTATAGGAGAGGTAGGAAAAAAAAATCACTCTTTTCGGAATATGAAGCTTACATAATATTGCAAGTTATAGGATGGCATACTGTTGTTGCTAGGTGCTTTGATTTGTTTCTAGTTCATGGCAACCCCATGTACAAAACAACAAAACATTTTCTGGTCTCGCTCCATCCTCACAATCTTTGCTATGCTTGATCCCAGTGTTGCAGCCACTGTATCAATCTGTCATGTTGAGAGTCTGCCATTTTTCTCTAAGTAGCATGTTAGAGTATGTTATCAAAGGAGAACAAATGGTATTGTGGAATGTGGTAGAATAGATAGCTATTTATTGAGAAAACCCCAAATCCACTGCCATCAGGTTGACTCTGTCTCATAATGACCCTATAGGACAGAGTAGAACTGCTCCATGGAGTTTCCAAGGAGCATCTGGCGGATTCAAACTGCCAACATTTTGGTTAGCAGATGCAGCACTTATCCACTATGCCACCAGGGTTTCTAACTTCTTGAGAGTGGTGGCATTAAAGAAAGCTCACTCCATTACATTAGAGAAGACATTCCTGCGTTGTTGTTTTCTGCTAAAAATTCTCTGAAAAGTAATTTGTCAGGTCCATGGACATGAGGTAAGAGAAGAGATAATGAAAAGTTCTGGGCACAGAGGAGACAGAGATGATTTCCATAAAAAAATATGTGCATGAAATTATACAGATTATGGAGGCCAGTAAAAATTTGTCTCAGCAGCATGGCCAGAGGACTTAAGGAAGACAAATAGAAATACTTAATGTGGAACTGTTCCGTGCTGTCTGTATGGATGTGGTTTCCCTCTGTTCTCTCTGAGCCTTTTGTAAGATGGCCTACATGCTAAAGTATTGTGTCAATGAAACTTTGTGGTACCAAAGGTGAAGAGCCACAACTTCATGGGGGTGAAACTGTGAGGAAAAGGGAAAGCAGTCGTGAATTCCAGAAAGTGAGAGGTGCTAGAAGAGCTGGCAAAGAAGGAAAGCTACTCAGGGTGTGGTTAGGAAAATTCAAGGTGTCTTATGAAACCCGGCAAATTTACAATGCAACTAGACAGCACAGAAGATAGTGTCTCTAACCATTTTATGTGACTATTAAAGTTTTCTCTCAAAATGGAATAGAGCTTGGAGATGGCCAATGACATGAAAATAATAAGCTTCATAGTGTTTATAATTTTCCAATAATGAGATGGCTTACTTTACACTGTTCTGGAAGACTTAAAATTATTCATGATACCTCTCCAGAACATTATAGAAGTCATCTTTGCATAGTAGAGGGAAAGCAGAATAACTCTACTATCCTGTATATCTCACAATTCTTTCACCAAGTGCTTGACAATATTATATATGACTATTCTTTCCTTGTTTATTACAGTTGTTCAAATTTCCTGAGCAAGCCCAGGTGGAACATCCTGAGTAATTAAATGTTTTGTTGTATGTCTTTGTGTCATCTATAACATAGTGCTAGAAATCAGATGATAGAGAGTTAATGAGCTAATGACTCTGCATGTATGAGGCAAAAATAGCAACAATAATAATCTCCAGATAACTTTAACTGACAATCAATAAGGAAAACGTGGGGATAATTTCAGAACGAAGACCAAAATGAGTGTTCAATACACTGTAAGGTTAAGACTAAGGTTAAGAGTCTAGAGAATTAGGTAACTCTAAAACATATTAACATATAACACATTCTTAGACTGTAATAAGAAGGTGATGAAAAAGACAGGAAGACCATGACCACATTTTCTGAAGTTGTAAATATTACAGCTGAATCATTATTCTTAGTTCTCTACTCTGCTAAAAATATAGGTAAATTAGGTATCTTCTAAGAAAAAATATGAAAAGGTAATTGCTGAATGTATAAATACTCAAATATTCTAAAAACAAAGCTATCTTTATGCTTATTTCCTTAAGCAACATGTTTGTATTTAATGTTTTTCTTCTGAATAGTTACTTTTTCCAAAGTGATGGTTACAGTACATGTAACATTATGTTTTTTTCTTTTCCTTTTTTTTTATTTAATGTGATTGAGTGAAAATATACATTCCCATTTAAATTTACATGCCCACCTATATGCAGCTTCCACTGCTCTCCCTGTCCGGTGACAGCACACTATTCCTCTCTGCTCCATATATGTCTTAAACATTATGAGCTTACTACTTTTTTTTCAATCCAATGTTTTAAATTCTGCAGTGTAAAGCTTCTTACAATTTTAATGGCCACCTAATATTCTACTGTGTGAACATAATACTACAGTTTAATGATTTCCCTACTGTAAGATTTTAAGATTATGACCAAGTTTGAGGAATATAAATACCTGTGACAGGAATGTCTTTGTGAATCAGGAATCTTTATATTTTAAATTATGTTTTTGTATTGGAATCACAGAAGCAGAATTTGAATCTGAATGAGAATGGACATTTTAAAGTCAACTGAAACATTCTTATCAGTATTTTATAAACTTTTTCTGAGTTATTATTAGTTCTCAGTCTTCTTAATTTAAGAGATTTAAAGTAAAAAATTGGATTCTTTAAATACATTTTTGAGGGTTTTGTTTTGAGGTATGTGTATGTATGAGTGAGTGTTTTAGGTGGAGGTTTATACAACAGATGAGTTTCTCTTTAAACAGTACACATGTTGCTTTGTGACTCTGGTTGCTGACCCTACAAAACCAACTCTCTCCCCTTCTCCTACTTTGGGTTCCTGTCACCAGGTTTCCTGGCCCATCTTGCCTTTCATCCTTGTCACTGGACCAGCATGCCCATTTGGTCTCTTAAATATGATTGAGCTGGATGTATTATTGCTTGTTACATAGGCCTGTCTAATTTTTAGCTGAAGGGTGAACTCAACAGTGACTTCAGTATGAGTTAAAAGGTGAAACTGAAGACTGGTGACATTGAGACCACAGCCTTCCGTACGGATTACTCCTCAACATCAACAAAACAAAAGTCTTCACAAAGGGACCGGTAACCAACATCATGCCATATGGAGAAAAGACTGAAGTTGTCAAGGATTTCATTTTACTTGGTTCCACAATCAGTGTCCAGGGTAGTAGCAGTCAAGAAGTCAAGATATGCATTGCACTGGGAAAAGGGTACCTGGGGCCCATACTCTCTGATTTTCTCCAATTTCCATCAGACCAGTAAGTATAAATCACTCTTCTTTTCTTTGAATTAGACTTTTGTTCTGCATGTCTCTCCAGCTCTATTTCAAGTCCTCTACTGAGATCTCCATCAGTGGTGGTAGCAACTAGTTGTGCTGGACTCAGTTTGTTGGAAGCTGTGGTTCATTAGCCCTTCAGACTGATCCTTCCTTTGTGTCTTTGATAGTCTTCATTCTCTGCTGTTTAACACACTTGAGTTTTAATGTTTTTCCCATCAAGTATTAAAGATTCATATTTTCTTTTTCCTTACTTGTTTCGTCGGATCCGACTCAACGGCACTTGGCTTGGCTTACTTGTTTCTTAGTTACTGAAGGTTTTGCACGTATATAATGTTTCATAATAGCTAAAAAATGTTTTACGTAGAATAAATTACTTTGATATATTTTGAGCTATTATATTTAGTTTTATTCCTTGATATTTGCATTTTAAGTTCTGTAATGTCTGCTCCCATAAAGATTATAGCCTAGAAATGATTAACTAATTGGCTAAATTCTATTTATTCATTTATCCTAACCTTCCTTATTGGTTTGTGATAACTTTTTGTATCTACTTAATTCTTTTATAAAATGTAGTCCATGTTTAGTAAAACTATTTGTACCTGTATAATATACTCCTAACGATGGACAATGAACAAAGAAGACAGAAGAAGAATTGACACCTTCGAGAAGAATGTTGACTGTACCACGGACCACCAGAATAACAAACAGATCTGTTCTTAAGAAGTACAACCAGAGTGCTCCTTTGAAGCAAAAATGGCAAGACTGTGTCTTACATACTTGAGACATATTGTCGCTAAGGATCAGTCCCTGGAGGAGGACATCATGTTTGGTAGAGTGGCGGGTCAGCGAGACAAGGAAAGACCCTCGACAAGATGGATTGACACAGTGGCTGTAACAATGGGCTTAAGCATAAAAACAGTTGTGAACGTGGTGCAAGAACAGGCAGCACTTTGTTCTGTTATTCATAAGGTTGCTATGAGTCAGAACCAATTCAATGGCACCTAACAACAACAGGTGATACACAAACTCTGGAAACCTAAAAGTTTAACTTTAAATGTACCCTTTTATAGAGACCTTTGTAATAAGATTTTTCTCCAAGTTTCTCCTTTCAGTAGGACTCAACTGTACATTGCTAATAAGCCTAGTTTTGTTTAATTCACTTACATTTTCCTAAAAATTAACACTAACCACTCCTTACCTTTCCCATCTAATATAATTCATTAACAATTATGACAAATTGGCTTGGCTTGGCATTCCATTTGTTGATTTGCAAAATATTCTATACCAACAATTAAGTCTAAGCCTTAAGAGAAAAGACAATTATGGGGACACTTAGATAAATGGTAATGTCTGGGAAGTTATTGAATGATATCCTTAACATCACATGCAAGTCAATTTTGCTAAAGATCATTCAAAAGTGATTGCAGCAGTATATTGACAGAGAACTGTCAGAAATTCAAACCACATTTGGAAGAGCACGTCCAGGGACACCTTTGCTGATGTCAGATGGATCTTGGCTGAAAGCAGAGAATACCGGAAAGATGGTTACCTATGTTTTATTGATTATGCAAAATCATTTGACTATGCGGACTATTATGTACATATAACGTTGTACAGAATGGGAATTCTATTGAATAATGCTCATGAGGAATCTGTGCATGAATAAGGAGGCAGTCGTGTGAACAAAACAAGGGGACACTGCAGAGCTTAAAGTCAGGAAAGGTGAGCATCAGGGTCATATCCTTTTACCATACATTTTCAATCCATATGCTGAGCAAATCTGAGAAGCTGGACTATAAGAAGAACAAGACATCAAGTTTGGAGGAAGACTCAGTAACAACCTGTGTTACACATATGACCACAGCCTTCAGTATGAATTACTCCCCAAAATCGAGAAAACAAAAGTCCTCACCAATGGACCAGTAAGCAATGCTATACCATAGGGAGAAAAGGTTGAAGTTATCAAGGATTTCATTTTACTTTGTTCCACAATCAGTGTCTGGGGAAGTAGCATTTAAGAAGCCAATGCATGCATCGCACTGGGAAAATCTGCTGCCAAGGACCTTTTTAAAGTATTGAAAGCTAAAGATATCACCGTGAAGGGTAAGGTGCGCCTGAAGCAAGCCATAGCATTTTCAATTGCATCATAAGCATGCAAAAGCTAGACAAGACTAGGAAGACAGAAAAATTGATACCTTGAATTGTAGTGTTGGAGAAAAATATTCAATATGAAATCTGACAATTAGGTTCATGAACTCATCCTAGAAGAAGTGCTACCTACCTCATTGCTGAATATCACTACAGTCTCCTTCAGTGTATTCCACTCGGGAATCTATACACTGAAGTCAGCGACTAATCCATCCTTCAAAGCAATTTCAAAACTCTTTTTCCAGAATGGCCGTCAGAGCTGTCATCATGTTACTCTTGATGTCCTGAATGTCATCAAAATGTCATCCTTTTAGTATTTCCTTTATCTTTGGGTAAAGAAAAAAGTCACTGGGGACCAGATCGGGTGAGCGTGAAGGGTGTTCCAATGGTGTACCATGGAAGAAGTTCAATGAGAGTGCTGCTTGGAAGAAAAGATGGCGAGACTCTCTTACATACTTTAGACATGTAGTCAGGAGGGATTAATTCCTGGAGAAAGACATTATGCTTGGTAGAGTGGAGATTCACAGAAAAAGTGGAAGCCCTTCAACAAGATGGATTGACACAGTGGGTGCAACAACGGGCTTAAGCATGAAAATAATTGCAGGCATGGCACAAGACCAGGCAGTGTTTCATTCTTCTGTGTAACATAGGGTTGCTATGAGTCAGAATCAACTTGATGGCACCTAAAACCAATAATGGATATGGCAAAGCATGCACTTTTATTCACATAATCTCCAAAAAAAATTGAATTAGAGATTGAGACAGAATCAGAATTGTGTGGACACCCAAAGATAGTTCACAGACTCCTGACTTATACACTCTTGGAAACCCAATTCACTAATTATGGGTGGAAGATGAATAGTTCATTTCACAAGTTTATATGGAAAGTCAGTGGTTGAGATAATGCATAATTTATGGAATAAGGAACTGATGTTTCATTTTCAGCTAATACAGCAAGTGGTTGTAATGAATGGGTTGTTGTTGTTAGGTGCTGTTGAGTAGGCTCTGACTCAGAGAGACCCCACCCATAACAGAATGAAATGTTGGCCAGCCCTGTGGTATCCTCTCCATAGTGGATATGTTTGATTTCACTACTGTAGCCACTGAGTCAATCTGCTGAATGTCTCCCTATTTGTCTCTGACTCTGCTTTACCAAAAATAATATCTTTCTCCAGCAATTGTCCCTCCTGATGACCTGTCCAGAGTAAAGAAGACAAAATCTTGCCATCTTCATTGCTAAGGAGTGTTCTGGCTGGTAGTCCACGATATATCCAAAATCCTTCACCAACATGTCCATGGTATATCCAATATCCTGAACGAACATGACAATTTGAATGCATCAATTCTTCTTCAGTCATTCTTTGTCATGATTCAGCTTCTCCATGGTTATAGGCAAGGGAAAAGAACACTGCTTAGCTCAGATACACCTTAGTCATCAAAGTGACTCTCTGTTTTTTAATGCTAGAAAGAATCTTTTGCAGCAGATTTTCCAGATGTAATACGTTGTTTAATTTCTCAATGCTGCTTCCATGAATGTTGGTTGTTAATCCAAGTAGAATGAAATTTTTGACAACTTCAGTTTACTAACCAGTTACTATGGTGTTCTTTATTTTTCCATTTGTAAGGATTTTCGTTTTCTTTATATTTAGATGTAATTAGTAACGAAGGCTGTAGCCTTTGGTTTTCACCAGTAGGTGCTTCAGGTCCTCTTCACTCTGCACAATCAATGTTGTGTCATCTACGTATCTCAGGTTGTTAATGAGTCTTCTTCCAATTTGATGACTCATTCTTCTTCATAAAGACCAAATTCTAGTGTTATTTGTTAGGCATGTATATTGAATAAGTAAGATGAAAGAATACAACCCTGTCATACATCTTCTCCAATTTAAACTATGTGGTATCTCTGTGTCTTGAGTCATGCATAGGTGTCACATGGGCACAATTATGAATTTTGAAATTCCCATTTATACAATGTTATTAATTATTTGTCATAATCCATACATTTAAATGTCTGTTTAGTTAATAAAGTATGCCAAACTTTTTTTGGGTGTGGCATTTTCTGCCTTCAGTTGAGATCCATGCAAGATCAACAATAATATTTCTTATTCCAGGCATCCTTCTAAATCTGGATTGAATTTCTGGCAGGTCCCTGTTGATGTACGGCTGCAGCTATTTTTTTAACTATCTTCTCCATAATTTTGATAGCGTGTGACAATAGCATATTAGATTACATAGTCATAAGTCATCTTTTCACTATGTCAACAATACAAATATAATTTTATAGAAAAACACTCCTTTAACACATATGCAAATTTGTGGACACATACAATTGTTTTTTTCTATGAAAAATAGAAACCCCTTTACAATATAAATATAATATTCTGAATGAGTGTTTATGGTTCCATTTGTTCTGTAGTAAAAATTGACACAGTACTAAAATTGCTGCTTCTATTCCTATTTCCGGCAGGTAGAGTAAATGCTATTTTGCATTAGGCTGTAGGTCCTCCTTGTAAATGTGGTTTATGAGATTACAAATGTGTTCTTAAAGAAATATGTATGTACACACACACGCACAGCAACAACAACCTGTTTCTATACCCTGTGTTTCCATATCCCGTGAAAAGTGTAACATAGCACCCATTTTGATATTTTTTGCACTACAGAAAAAAAAAAAATCCTACAACCAACCCATTTCTGTGAAGTTGATTCCAACTCATAGCAACCCTACAGGACAGAGGAGACCTGCCTGCGTAGAGTTTCCAAGGACTGCCTAGTGGATGTGAACTGATGATGCTTTGGTTAGTAGCTGTATTACCTAACCATTACACCACCAGGGTTTTTGGAAAAAAAGACCTAGTGAACACCAAAATGTATGCTATTTTACCTTCTTCATGGAATAAAGAAACAGAATATACCCTGATGTTGATCAAGTGTGTTTGCAACAAATTTTTCTCTATTTACATCTTTTGAACAATTCTTTCCTAGACCAGAGGTCATTTGCTCCTAATTAGATTGAACCTGTGGCAAAGATTGCTAAGTGTCCACCGAAATTCTGTCTCCCCTTACTCTTCAGAAATGGAAGCATAGTCATCACCATGGCACACCACATTTCCCAACCCTGGTGGCAAAGTGGTTAAGAGCTGTATCTGCTAACCAAAAGATCAGCAGTTCAAATCCAATGGGAGCTCCACTTGCAGCTAGGTGTAGTCAAATGCTTAACTTTTGATCAGTGGGATGAGAACAGATATGATTTGGGCCCTTCCAGGGAACAGCAATGCCTCCCCCATTTTCTTTTCTCACCAGCTGCAACCGGTATCTGGCAATAATAAGTTTCTACTCACACCCAAACCAGCTCCAACCCACTGCCTTCCAGCTGATTCCCACTCACAGTGACCTTATCAGACAAAGTATAACTTAACTGTAGTGTTTTCAAGGCTGTAGACCTTTACGAAAGCAGATTGACACTTTTTCTTCTTTAGACAAGCCTGTGGGTTTGAACTGCAGACCATCTGGTTAGCAACTGAATGCTTCAATTACTGCACTACCAGAACTTCTTCACTCACATTGAAGGACACAATTTTTTAGGCAGTGTCTGAGAGACAAATGGAGAAAAACTTGGTTCCCTGATTAACTTTTTGCAACAAACACTTTGCCAATCCAGAACATAGGCTCATGCAAAAGTCTATTTTATCAGAACATTGTATGCTGGGATCTCTTTGTTACAGTGTTTAGTCTTTCATGCTAAAATATACAGCACCTTTCATAAACCCTAACAAGATAAATATTAGGAATTTCAGCTCAACAGTAGGGACTTCTGGTCTTGTCATTCATTGTATTATAATAACCTTCACTTCTTGGCACAAATTTTGAAGATGCCGTGCATTTCATGGGCTTAAGTTACTATCTTGGTAACTTGCCTAGATTTTCTGAAACTTGGAACCTTCTCTCCATGCCACTATCTCTGATAAAACAGAGAAAGTTTGTCCTGAGAATCTGAACCTACTGACTTTTGGAATCTGAATATTTCCCAAGCTACCTACGTCTACAAGTGTAGCTTGCTTTGGATTTTGCCTTCCTGTGCATGAAAGGATATTCCATCGCTTCATGCCTGTCATTTTCTCTGCTCAACCAACCTCACCAAAATAATGCTGCGTGACTACTGTTGAGTATTTCTAGGTTGGGTAGCCCTAGTTACAAGACCAAATCGCTTTAGGTTACTGTCATTACAGGGAATACAACAGTACAACACAGCCAATCAAGAGCTAGGTCAGTAAGCCCCACAGCAGAACACTCTTTACCAAGTCCCTTTTCACTTAATTTTTTCTAATTTTATTTCAACTGTGTTTTTTTTTTTTTTTTCAGTAGTGTGTAACTTTCCTGGGGGAAAAAATTGGAGAGGCCAATATACAAAACATATAAATAAAGACTATCTCTGGTCTAATTAAAGTAAAGTCTTCTCCTACCTTCAAATCATAACTACAGGAAATCCTGGTCTTCTGGGGCACACTTGTTGAAATCCTTAGATCTGTTTTAACTGTAAAATATTTTCAATTACAACATTGAAGCTTGAGAGCATTAAAAATGACTTAGCATAAAAACATGTCAGAGCCAGAGCCAGAGACTGAAATCGAGTCATCGGGCTTTCTTAATTACACTCATCCCTTTATCCCATGATCAAACCTGATGGGGAATGTACATTCTTAAATGACAACCTTCAGATTTTGCTATGTGAGATTAAACAAAGGGCATATAAGAGTTAATCAAAAATTTGAGAAAAAGACTTGGCTTTCTCTGACATTTAATTTGATGGATAAAACACACTCTCCTCCTAATATTCTGGAAACTGTGGTGCCATAGTAGTTAAACGCCACAGCTGGTAAACAAAAAGATCAGCAGTTCGAATCCACCAAGCACTCCTTGGAAATTCTACAGGGTAGTTCTAGTCTGTCCTATAGAGTCACTATGAGTTGACACTGACTTGACAACACTAGGTTTGGTTTCCTAGCTTTTTATTTATAGCTAGAAATGAGTCTGTTTTCATGATATTGCTCACAGTATGGAACAGCTTTCTTGAAGAAACTTTACTGACAAAAATATTTGCCTCTCTGGAGTTTGGTGGTGTGCATTAACAACCTCCAAGAAAAAAAATCGATGAGATGTCTTTTAAATTAGCTAAGCATTAAATAGCATTGGTATGACATACTGGCAAATGTAAAACATTAGTGTTTATAACGGAAAATAAAACCTGGCAATTCTCAGTGGATAAGAAAAATATTAGAAACTATGCTCCAAAGGACTTATGTAATTACGCTGATCACATTTTGTATTCTTATAATTTTATTGGCTTATAAATTATTCCATGTATTCTGTCCAATAAAATTATTTAATTGGTAAAAGAAATTGCACTTTGGATAAAGACACAATTTAGCTCACTTTATGCATTTTGGCAAATAATTCCTTTGTGAAATTTATAAATTACAATGAATGAGGTCATAGAAGTGGCAGTGGAAAATAAAATGCATCAATATACATGTATTTTTAATAGGATTCAGTACATGTCAGGAACACAAAAGGGTTGTACAACAGACGCTTTTTGTAAATTTTTAAAAAATAGTGTTAAAGAACTGTACCCCTAAAATAATATTTCCTACTCTGTTCAGTTATTTCATCGTAAAACTCTTTCTGTTATTTGGTTTCTGCTTTTCATCCTAACAATGGGATTTCTTTGTTGTTTTTGCTGTTGTTGTTACGTACCATCAAATCAGTTCAGACTCTTGGAGGGGTTGTGTATAACAGAATGAATCATTGTCCTGTCCAATGCCATCTTCACGATCACTGATATCCAATGTTTTTAACTGTATGAAAATTTTTTTAAAAGATGTTATCTATGAATAACTTTGTATTATATATAAATTGTCATTAAGAGCAAAATGATAAATGGTAGACATAACTACATACACAACTAGATACACCTGTATTCATATGTAGTACATCTAAGGATACACATGTACACATATGTACTACATCTAAGGACACACATGTATACATACACACTACATCTAAGGATATAGATAAAAAATCCCTTTGGGGAAATATCACCTCTTTTCTCATTTCCATTACCCCTGTGTTCAAAAATCTAGTATTGTGCAATCTAGGTATATTAAACTGATGTCCAGAAAAAAATCTTCTGTGCTATTTTTTATATTTCTGCCTTTGCAACTATTTCTTCTTTCTGACTGGGAGAACTTCCTCCCCTTGTGCTTCTTTCTCTGGCATTATCTCTTTTCTGAACTCTCCCTGGTCTACATTTCCAGGGTTTCTTAGTTTCCCACTGTACTATGTCTAGGTTTTGAAATATTTTCACACATCTGACGTAAGTTGATAGTTCTAAAGTTCCAAAGCTTCTAAGCTTCTAAACTGCATTACATTTGTCATCCTGATGAAAGACAGAAAACACAGTTTCTGAGAAGATCACTTTCATGCTTTTTTTAAAATTTTTTTTGAGTAATATCTTTCCTATTGACTACAATGGTACTTTATATCCTCTTAGCTGGCCTCAGATTTATTATTGTCTCTCACTTCCTTCCCCTTAGTAAATGAGTAGAGGTCATTCCTTCTTATGTTGAAGAATGAACCGAAGCCATCAAACAGGAATCCCCTAAATCTGAATATATTTTTTTCTCTGTACCTTTCTTCTCATCCTCCTCTCTTGCATTCCCTCTCTCTGTGTTTTCCTCTGCTTCTTTCTCTTTCCTGTATTTTTTTCCTCCTAATTAAAGGAATTTTCACTTATTATTCTAGGTTAACATTGCAAAAGGGATTTAAATTTCATCTTATCTCTTGTCTTCTTAGATGCTTTATATCATGAGTTACTGCTTTCCTATTTCTTTTTCTTGGTGTTTAGAGTATCTCCAACAACATACTACCATTAATTATACTGTATTGTCTATGTTTAGGGATATTCCCCTAGAGAGTATAATTTTTTGTGGCATTGAGTAAATTTATAGTTAATTTGTCTATCAACTGGTAGATTGCTCTTCGAAAGACCCCTACCAGACTACACTCAGCTACCAGTGCTCAGTTTTTTCTACTAATATAATACTCAATAATCAGATAGTCTGTTTATAGTGATTAGATGTGTACATATTTGGTTATCATTTCTCTAGAGTATTCACCTTCAAACTAACATCTGTATATATTATCTTTTTTAAAAAGTTTTAGTTTCTGTCATTTTTTAAATTCATTTTCTGCAATTCCTCATGTAATCTGCATGAGTTTTAAATATGGTGAGTTTTAAAATGATGAATTTTAAATATGGTAGAAGACTTTTCCCTGCCTGCCATTTGCCTGTTAACTTGGTCTAAGTCAAGTGTTGTCAAAGAAGAGATTCGTTCCCTCATTGGGAATTTTTGAAATGTTTAGTAACCTTTCCAGTTATCTCAGTGAATGGATGATTTATCTTGGCGTGTCATGGACTGGAAACAAGGAAGCTAGATATCCAGCACAACATTTAAATCGTCTACAAGGTAATAATTTAGCTAGAAAACTCTTAGAATTATTTGAGTTTACAACCCAATTCCATTTTAAATACACCACAAAGTAAATTTTGCCTTGTTCTTAATATGCATGGTTTTGTTTTTTCCAGAATAAGATTTGTAATGTAAGTCAAGAACAAACTTTGTTAGGACTTTACTGAAAATTGTTCACCATTTCCAATAATCATATCATTGCTGTCAGTGTTTGAATTCCTAATCCAGCATACCTGCATAGATTCCATAGGTAGCCTTGAAGTCAGAGTGATTACACATGTAGACACTAATACAATTCTGGTTAAGCATGTACATTTTCAAATACTAAATAATTCGTTATACTTTACTCATTGATTTGATTTGATCTTCTATTACAGTAATAGAGTGAGGGCTTTTTGTTTCTGTTTTGGTCCTTAAATTATAGGCAGTCCCTGGGTTATCAGCAGGCTCTGTTCCTAAGTCTGTCTTTATTATTTGTAAGTCAGATCTGCAGGTAAGTAGGAGCAGGTACATGCGGTTCTTATTTGGCATCAGTCAAATGTTTGTCTTAGTATATAGCATGCTTTATGGAAGGAAACCCTGATGGCGTAGTGGGTAAGTGCTACGTCTGCTATCCACAAGGTCAGCAGTTCAAATCTCCCATGAGCTCCTTGGAAACTCTGTAGGGCAATTCTATTCTGTCTTATCGAGTTGGTTCCCACTCACAGAAACTCTACGCACAAGGCACAACAGAAGGAAACACTGCCCAGTCCAGTGCCATGCCCACAACTACTTTTATGCTTAAGGTCACTGCTGCAGCCACTGTATCAATCCATTTTGCTGAGGTTCTTCCTCTTTTTCTCTGTCCCTATACTCCATGAAGCATTGATTAATTCCTCTTGACAACATGTCCAAAGAATGTAAGATGCCATTCGCTAATCTTTGCTGTTTGTTGTCTTGGCAGTCCATAGCACATTCAATATTCTTATCCAACACAAGTCCAAGGCATCAGTTCTCCTTCTGTGTTCCTTATGTAGTGTCCAGCTTTCATATGTTTTTGATGCAACTGAAAATAACAGGGGTTAGGTCAGCACACCTTAGTCTTCAACAAGGCATCTTTACTTTTCAACACTTTAAAGAGGTCCTTTGCAGCAGATTTTCCCAGTACACTACATCTTTTGATTTCTTGACTGTTGCTTCCACGGGTGTTGATTGTGAAACCAAGTAAAATGAGATCCTTGACAAACTCAGTCTTTTCTTAATTTATTATGATGTTGTTACTGGTCCAGTTTCAAGCACTTTGTTTTCTTGGTATCAAGGTGCAATCCATGCTGAAGCCTGTGGTCTTTGATCTTTATCAGCAAGTGTTTTAAATCCTCTTCACTTTCAGCAAGCAGGGTTGTGCCACCTGAATCACACACGTTGTCAATGAGTCTTCCCCCAGTCATGATGCTTCATTCTTCTTCATGTAGTCCAGCTTCATGGATCATTTCCTTTGTTTTAAAGGGCATATAAAGTACTTAAGAAATACTTCCAAACCATGTTTTTGCAAGTATCACAAAGTACTGCATACCTCCCTTATGATGAATCGTTGGTATTTAACTAAAATTTTTGATATAGGCTTTGTGGCAGTTCATTTTTAAGTACTTGTTGCCAGTAAATTGGAAGTTTGTAATCCCAGAGATAGTCTGTATATGGAATGGCAGAATATTGTGCTGACTCTTTAGAGCATAGAATGGAGAGCTTTACATCGTGTGTTTGTTGTCTACAGGAAAACTTGAGTCTGATATGCTAAATCAAGGTCTACAGCAATCCTTATTTTTGAGAGAATCTCACATGCTTCATTTTTTTTACATACGATCTATCAGTTTGGGATCATTTTACAGAAATTATCTCCTATCATGGCTTGCCACACTATCCATACATATTTTTCCCCGCTAACTTTGAGTCTGGAAACCCTGGGGCCATAGTGGTTAGGTGCTATGGCTGCTAATCAAAAAGTTGACAGTTCTAATCTACCAGGCACTCCTTAGGACCTCTAGGCAGTAGTTATACTCTGTCATGTAGGTTTTCTATGAGTTGGAATTGATTCAGCAGCAGCACATTTGGCTTTTTAGTTTTAACTTTGTGTTTAAAACATTAGCCCTTAAATTGAATCTGAATGGAGTAGCTGATTATATATATACAATTAGATACTAGGTAAGCAGATTTTTATTATTTAAAATGCAGTGAATTTTCCCAACATCATCTATTTCCCCTTCATTTATACTTTAACCCATTTCCTGGTATTGACACCTTATCAGATATCAATTTCCCATTGTATAGCTCTGAAGTCTTTGTTATTTTTGTCTATTTTCCATTTCCAGTATGAGTGCTTTGTATTTTAATTTTTTTAAGCCATATGTGTTTGGTATATTGTGATGTCTGTCTTTTTGACTCATGAGTCTATATTCTTCCATATCAACTTAAAATGAGTTTATGAAATTTATCAAAAATTAACTAAACTATCAATGAAATTGTGCTGAATTTATATATTTATTGTGGATGTATTGATATCTTACAGTATGAGTTAGCTGCATTTGTGACTATGACCTCTCTCTTGTTGTTCATAACTTTGTATTATTTAATTTTTCTTTGCTTATATAATATGTATTCTGTAAGTCACTTATTAATCATCTGATAATTCGTGTTGTTATTATATGTTTTTCTGTTTTTTAAGAGATTATTATTGTTATACAAAAACAGTTCATTTTTTAAGTTGCATATGAATCTGACAATCCTGCTGAATCACCATCCAGTAAAATAATTTGTGGAAACCCTGGTAGCATAGTGGTTAAGTGATACAGCTGCTAACCAATACATTAGCAGTTCAAATCCACCAGGTACTCTTCAGAAAGTCTATGGGGCAGTTCTACTCTGTCCAATAGGGTCACTGTGAATCAGAAATAGACTTGACAGCAAAGGAGTAGAATAATTTGCTGACATTGGTGATTTTTTAATGTAGAGGACCACACTGTCCATCCATATGGAGATTGTTATCCCTCCCTTTCTAATCCTGACAGCACTCTCTAACTTTAACTTGTCTTACAGCGTAGGAGATGACATAAATATTACAGTTGATAATAGTTGTCCACCTTGCCTTTTCTCTAATCTTTAAGGAAATACATCTGAACTTTCTAAATTAAGTTTAATGTCTGCTGCAGATTCTTGGAAAACAGCTTTCATTGAGTTAAGAAAATACACTCTGATTTTTATTTCCTAGTTCTATTTATTATTATTTTACAGAGAGTTTACCATGATTGAGAACAATAACTCAAAGCAGACCAACTGAGTTCAAATTATAGGACCATCGTTGCCAGCTGTGTGGCCCTCTGACATGCTAATATATGTAAAATGTGGTGAATGGTAATAATAGTTTTGAAGTATGAATTTTTGAACATTAAATTAATTGACCAATAAGAAGTCTTAAAATACTGCCTGGCATGTGGGAAATGTGACTTTTTATTTATTTAATTTTGGAAAAAAATAGTTATCATTTGTTCAAATATTTTCAGATATGTATGTAATGCACACATATGTGTGTATACATACACGTGGGTGTGTATATTTTTTTCTTCTGGAATTATTAGTAACAAGAAATCTTTATTTATTTACAATACCCTAAATTTTTCTTAAATTTTCACATTATTACTTATCAAGTCAGGTAATTCCACTATCAAAATTTTTTACTCATAAATTTACTTTTCACCTGTATGTATTGTAGTCTTCTGTGTTATTTTTCAATGGTCTTCTACTCACAATTTTGACGTGAGTGTTAGAGAGGAGATGAGAGGTTGATAGATTTACCTTATTACTAGGATCATTGTTTTTTGGATGCATGCATCTCCTTAAGTTCATATTTTGCAATAACACTTTAAAACAAAACATTATTGGCACTAATGACCTAAAAAGTGAAAGCATCTACTGGCATTGCTGTAAAACCAGAATATACAAAGTGCTTATGATTTTTTTCTGTTTCCGGGGTAGCCAGACAATAGCAGTTATTGGCTCATATTTCCTGAGTATGCCAAACGCTTGAACTGAACAGTGAACGAAGTTAATATAATAGCACGTTCTATTAAGTGGAGACTCATGTTTTATAGTGAAATGTGCAGGTTCCCTCTGAAGCTATAGGTAAGATTGGACACAATTTCTTTATGACAACTGCTAACTTTTGCAATAGATGTTAATGCTCCTTCAACAAATTTACATCTATTTTTCAGGTGATGTGGTACTTAAGAGCACTGGCTGTTAACCCAAATGTCGGTGGTTCAAATCCACCAGGAGCTCCTTGGAAACTCTATGGGGAAGTTCTCCTCTGTCCCCTGGGGCTGGTATGGTTTGGAATCCACTTGAGGATAATAAACTGATTTGGTTTGGGTTTTATCTTTCTTGTAGTCAGCCACATAAACACCTTGGCATACAAATAGTGATGTTTCTGCTCTTCCACTCAATCACTGCCCTGACACTTTGTTGGTCTCAAAAGCCACAGCCTAGTCCCCTGCACACCTGCCTGGTACATTAAAGGGCCAAAAGCATTATAGACATCTTCTACTTCTTGCACAATTAGCCCTGACTTGGAGGGATTAGTTTTGCCTATATATTACTCCTCTGAGCACACTTAATTTTATTAGTGAAACCCAACTCTTTGTTGAAGTAATAGCTTGTGTTTAGAGAAGTTTGGGGAGAAAATGGCAGGTTATATTTCAGATTTAACCATGTATTAAAATGAGCATTCACATGGGTTTCACACACTGTTAGCTGAGACTGTGATAGAAGCTGGAAGTACAGTCAAGTCCTACCCAATCTACTTGGTTTATTTAAAGCAGTAATTCACAAAAATATTTTGTTTTAAAAAACTGGACAGAAAAATTGGAAAATGGGTATAATCCAAAAGGTTGGATTACTCTAACTTGTGGCTACCATCCTTAATCATTCTGTTTCTTGATAAAAACATTTAAACTTTTAGCTTGCTCTAAACACAAGCAGAACTATGTCTCACAAATTGTAATAAGTATGGTGTTCTTTGTAATTTAGTTCTACATGCTTCTTAACTCAACCTTTGAATCTGTTTTAAAGTGTGTTTTATTTACAATGTGTAATATAGTTTCCTTATGTATAAATATATATCATGAATAAAACTCATCTATTTCAGACCCCTAATGCTATTGCAGTATGCTCAACATATATCATTTCTAAGAAATTGATTTTTCAATGTCCACTGAGACGTCCTTTATGGCCTTAAACTTATTTCAGCTTTCTTAATATTTCATGTGTGTTTGGATAGCGTAATCTCTTGCTTTGGGTAGATAATAGCTTGAGTTTATTAATGCTATTTCAGAGACCTTCAGTGTATTTGCTTATGTTAGTTGGCTTGATAGATCAGCTCAATTTGGTGATTTGTATGTTTCTCCCTGCCCACTCTCGCTTGTTTCAATATATATTGTGACTATTATTAATTATGTATTTATTTCTGTAGATATATTTTAGCTTTTATGTTTCTTTCAACATTATATATTATTATTTCTTTCTCACAATGGTATTTTTAGCTTCAAATTTTATTTTGAAAGATTTTAAGAATGGTATCCTAGATTTCTTGGCTTATATTTGCTTAACATGCCATCTTTCATGATTTTACTCTACTTTTTTCTAGGTTTATTATTTGTTTTTTATTATGTCTAGAGAACAATAGGCATTATTTGAGATCACTGGAAGATTATGACAGAGAAATTCTCAAAATTAACAGAACAGTCACTAGAAAGACTAAATACAGCACTACGGCATGACTATATGAGTAAAACTTTTATTACTGAGCAACATATATACAGTAAAATACAGTTTATTTCTACTTTTTTAAGTACTAACTCTAGTGAGTGTGTTTGTCCTCTATTACCTGAGTGATAAGAGGATACTTGCATTTTATGTGTAACTATTTTCTTAATTTGGATATTTGATATTATATTTATTATCCTTCTATCTGTTTTCAAAGTTAAAACAAGTAAACAAAAAAAGTGTCACCAACCTAAGTCATAAAAACCCAGTGTAAGTCATTGAATAAGTCAATTTAGGAAATCTCAGGTTAGTATAAGAAATAATTTTAAGTAACTGATCTAAATTGGTAAATTTGGAACCCAGTTTGTATTCATTTATATTTTAGACCAACATGTGTTAGAAAATAACTTGCATCGTTCAGACTTCAAGAGACTAAAAGACATTCTATGATTACATGCTTTCCCATTAGCTTTTTGTTTTGCTGCATATAGTTGTAAACACCTTGAGAAATTTTCTGATCAATTTAAGTGATTTAGATACACAAATACACAAGCACAAAGTCATTTCTATCCTGCTTAATTATAATTAAAAGTAACATTCTTGAGGCACTTATTTGTTAGTGATACTATTAAAGACACAAGGTCCTCCACCCCAAATATTTAAATGTCTTAAACTTCTCATTTTCAAATATCGGTAATTAAAATGGGGGCAATCTATGGTTAAAAAAATGTAAGCCAAAGCCAAGTGCTGTCGAGTCGCATAAATTAAAACATTCTCATAAGGGGACAGTTTGAATCTAGATCATCCATGAATTAGTTTTATACTAATTCAAATTTTTTATACTAAAACATTTATTCTATGTCCAATATTGGAATAAAAAGGATTACCAAATAAAGGTTAACAACAACATATATATATTAAACTTCATCAGTATCAATTTCATTCTATCAGGCTATATCAGTTAGAAACTGTGGAAAGAATATTTGGTGTGACTGAAGGTAAACAAGACCATTGGATTTGACAACGTGGAAGCTGAAGTTCACCTTGACGTGAGTAGCTTTAGAGGGGAGATCTGACTGGTGTGGTTAGAAAACAAACAGTAGGATAAAAATTGAAAACAGCGAGGATAGATAATACTTTTGTAATTTTTAGTTTAAAGACTAAAAGAACACAGAGAAGCACTTGAGAGGATGTAAGGACAATAGCGTGTGCTGAAAACTGAATGTGTCGCTGTTACGTGCCTTCCAACTCACGGAGATTCTGTAGGACAAAGCAGAACTGCCCTATGCTGTTTTCACAGTGTCCCTGGTAGACGTCAACTGTCTGCATTTTAGCTAGTATTTGTAGCTCTTAACCACTACCCACCAGGGTTTCCAGAGACAATAGATATTTATTTATTTTTACTTTCATGTTATTTCAGGCTGCAGAGAATATTTGCTTTTATTAGGAGTTAAATGTGTAAGATGGGAGCAAAAGAAGGTAACTTTAACCCTCAGTTTCTTGGCAAATCAAGAGAGAATGAGATGTAAATGCCAACAGCAGCATGGTTTCTAATAGAAATAAGAAATACTTGTCTATCGTGATAGAAGGAAAAAAAAGATTATGCTAGGACAAACGATTATCAACTAGAAGATTTAATGATGGCAAATGAAATATTTCTCTTGTCTCTATTTTCTCAGTTATAAAAATTGTTAAAGTTTTTGAGAAGACGGTGTAAGAAAAGTTGTAAAAATTGCTTTTAGTGACTGACACGGTCCTTTCACTGAAGAATTTTAGTAGGACTGGTTGATATCGCTAAAAGTTCACTTGAGATTTAGGGACATAGTCGTAAAGTGAATTTAATGATAAGCCCCCCCCCAAAATCTATGCTTAAGTGTGGAAACCCCAGTGGCGTAGGGGTTAAGCGCTGCGGCTGCTAACCAAAAGGTTAGTGGTTCAAATCCACCAAGCCCCCCTTAGGAACTCTACGGGGCAGTTCAGTTCCATCCTCTAGGGTAGTGGTGAGTCAGAATCTACTTGACAGCTGTGGGTTTGGTTTTAGGGTGTTAGATATGCAAGTATAAGCACAAAATAGAGATTTGGTTTAAGTAGAGCTGAGCTGTTGGCTGAAAAATGTAATAAAAGAGGAAACAGACAACATATTTTATTACTCATATGAATGAGGTTTAAAAGGCTGAAACGTGGAATTTGAACTTATTCTCCCATGTTGTAGAAAAATCAGGTTTTCAACGTTGCATTTAGGTGCCCGATTTACTACAAAATACCATGGCTGTGACTGGGAATCAATTTGACAACAGCGGGTTTGGTTTGGGTTTGCTGTTTCCGAGACCAGCACCTGGGTGGTCAAAATGGTTAAGTGATGGGTTACTAACTGGAAGGCTGGTGATTCCGCTCTCCAGAAGCACCTCAGAAGAAAAGCCAGGCCATCTGTTTCCAAAAGATTACACCTCTGGAAACCCCACGGAATGCTGAGTCAGACCCTACTCAACAGCAACTGTTCTCCACTCCTTTGTGTGTGCCTCAGCTAAGGAAACACGAGGTTCGAACTGAGTAGGGTCGGTGACTAGGACCCCCTTTGTTAGGTTCATAGTATGCGTGGACAGATAGAATCCCATATTTGTGCCAATTAATATAATGGACAAAATTTTCTTAGTAAAATCATTTCACGTGGCAAATGAAAGAGAAAAGAAGCTTCAAGACTTGACCGTTCTGAAAGTATCTCCTGGATTTATTTTCCTGTCCACTCTTGTGTTGGAGGGGTGTATTTTTCACAGTGTGTCTTCCTAGCCTGGCCAACAAATTGAGCATAATGAAAGTGACACTGTCAGTTCTGAAAAAGGACATCAATCAATGATCATGCTACGAATCTATTCAGTGATTTATGTGCTAGGTTGGTACAAATTATCCTTTCATAGTAACTTTGCTTCTGAATTGAGGCATCTGAGGGAGGACAGGTAAATAAAATTTAGAAGATTATTTTAACACAGTGAAAAAGCCAAGGAACCAAAACAGTGCTTCAGATGCAGCTTATTTTAAGGTCTAGAAAGCTGTTCGCAGAAGTGCTTCCCTCAAAAGCTTTCAGTATATAGACGTCTGACAATCTTTCTCTGGTAGAGAAAGCTTAGTTTGCCACTTTTCTGTACCTTACAGTCTAACTACGACATGTGACTAAATCATCTCTGAAATTACTAGGGAAGGCCGTGGCACAATGTAATACTTAGAAAGAAATTTTTAACTGAAAATGTGTCACAAATCTCCAAACAAGTAGTGACTGTTATGAGAATTTTTTTGGATAAATTTACTCTGTCTTTAGCAGTATTTCTGACACAAGATTAAAAAAAAATAAAATAAAATTCCAAAACCACACAGCCAGTGAGTAATAACTTATCAGCACAGTGAATTTACTTCTTACATAAACTCAGTGAAAAAACACTCTTCTCCAGAAAGCCTTGTCAGCATAAAATTAATGTAATCTTAACAGTCAGCCTTTTTTTCTCTCGTAACCACTAATTTGAATTGAATGAATGCATCTGGCTTGGCTATTACTCATGAAGAGATGTTATGACAGAGTAAGTTTTGTTGTTGTTTTGTGTGTATTTATGTATGTGTATGTGTGTTTGCATGGCAGATTGAACCACCACCATTTTTATAGGTGAAAGAACAAGCAAATATCAACAGTTTCATATGGTTTAATTGAACATACATATCTGAGCACATTTACATATAATTAGAGTGTATATTATCATATGATATACATCATATGATATACATGTTATATTGTGATAAAACTACTTTGAATGTGTACAAAACATACCACTTGATACACTGATATACTTTGTAATTTAACCAAGTTCTCAGTAAATTTCTCAGTTATTCTACACCAACTGTGGAACAGACCATCAATTGCTCATAAGCAATTGTTCATAAACAAGTTCTAGTTCAAGTAGAAGAAGATGAAGAAAATCAGAACCAGTCTACAAAACTCAAAATACAACTTTGAGTGTATCTCATCTGAAATTAGAGATCATGTCAAGAATAGAACGTTAACGACTGAAGAGCAGATGGGTTGTGGAATGACATTAAAGTTCTCATGCATGAAGAAAGCAAGCAGTCATTAAAAAGACAGGAGAGAAAAGACCACAATAGATGTCAGAAAACATTCTGAAATTTGCTTTTGAACATCAAGTAGCTGCTGCAAAAGGAGGAAATGATGAAGTAAAAGAGCTGAACAGAAGATTTTAAAACATGGGCCTGGAAAACAAAGCAAAGAATTATCAAGATGTGTGCAAGGACTTGGAGATAGGAAACCAAAAGAGGAGAACACGCTTGGCATATCTCAAGTTGAACAAATGCAAGAAAACATTCAAGCCTCAGGTTGTAATATTGAAGGACTCTATGGGGAAAATATTAAATGATGCAGCAAGCATCAAAAGAATATGGAAGAAATACATGGAATCACTTTATCAAAAAGAATTTGTCAATGTTCAATCATCTTAGAAAAAGAACTGGTCAATGTTCAACCAGGAACAGATAGTACAAGAAGCCCACGCTGCACTGGAGGCACTGGTGAAAAATGTGACACCGGGAGTTGATGTAATACCCATTGACTTGTTTTGACAAATGAAGGCAGCACTGGAAATATTCATTCTTTGTCATGGATTGAACTATGTACCTCCCAAAATGTGTATACCCACGTGCTGGGCCATGATTCCCAATATTTTATGATTCTCCTCCATTTTGTCATCTTCCTATGTTGCATGTTAGAGGGTTGGGGGGAATGTAAATCTCTTCATAAATCTCCATGGAGTGTGGCTTGCACTACCCTTTATCCTTTCATCCTACAAGAGATAAAAGGAAAGGGAAGGAAGCAGGGAGTTGGGAACCTCACACCATCACGAAAGCAGCTCCAGGAGAAGAGCAGATCCTTCAGACCTGAAGTCTCTGCGCCAAGATGCTCCCTAAGTAAAGAATGATGTGACACAGGACTTTCTTCCAGAGCTGACAAGGGGGAAAGCCTTCCCTTGAAGAAGACACCCTGAAATCAGACTTGTAGTCTGCTGGACTGTGTAAGAATAAACTTCCCTTTGTTAAATCCACCCACCCTGTGTTATTTCTGTTAGAGAAGGACTAGATAACTAAAACACTTTTGAAAGCCCCAAATTTGGAAGACAGCTACCCGACCAGCTGACTGGAAGGGATCATATTTATGCCTATTCCCAAGAAAGGTGATCTATCTTAAGATGGAAATAATCAACCAATCTTTCACATCACACACAAGTAAAATTTTACTAAAGATCATTCAAAAGAAGTTTCAGTCATATATAGATAGGAAACTACCAGAAATTTAAGCTAAATTCAGAAGAGGTTGTAAAACTGAAGGTATCATTGCTGATGTCAAATGGATTCTGGCTGAAAGTAGAGAATACCATGAAGATGTTTACCTATATTTTATTGACTACGTAAAGACATTCAACTACATGGATCATAGCAAATTATGGGTAACATTTCTAGGAATGAGAACATCAGAATACCTACTTGTGCTCACAAGGAACCTATACGTGGTTGAAGAGGCAGTCGTGCAAACAGAACAAGGGAGTATTGGGTGGTTTAGTGTCAGGAAATGCGTGTGTCAGGGTTGTATGCTTTCACTATGGTTATTCTATCTATATGCTGAGCAAACAATTCAAGAAGCTTGACTATATGAAGAAGAATGGAAAACGCATTGAAGCAAGACTCACTAATAAACTGTGATACGCAGATGACACAATCTAGCTTGCTGAAAGTGACGAAGACGTGAAGCATTTACTGACAAAGATCAAAGAATTCAGACTTCAGTGTGGGTTACACCTCAATGTAAAGAAAACAAAAATCCTCACACCAATAAATCCTGGACCAATAAATTATGTCAGAATAAATGGAGAAAAATTTAAAGTTTTCAAAGATTTCATTTTACTTGGCTCTACTACCTACAACCATGGACGCATCAGTCAAAAAATCAACACAAATTGTGTTGTGGAAATCTGCTGCAAATGACCTTTTTAAGCTACCGAAAAGTAAAGGCATCACTTAAAAGACTGAGTTTCATCTGACACAAGCCATAGTGTTTTCAGTCACTTTATATGTTTTTGAAAACTGGATGATGAGTACGGAAGACTAAGGAAGAACGGAAGCCTTTTAATTGTGGTGTCAGAGAATATTGATTATGCCGTGCAGTGTCAATAGAATGAATGAATCTGTCCCAGAAGATGTATAATTGGAATGTTCCTTAGAAGCAAAGATTCCAAAACTAAATCTCACATATTTTGGACGTAGTATCGGGAGAGCTCAGTCCCTAGAGAAGGTTGCCATGCTTGTTAAGGTGGAGGGTCAGTGAAAAACGGAAACAACCTCAAGGAAATAGATTGACACAGTAGCTACAACAATGGACTTAAGAATAACAGTAGTTGTGAGGATGGTATAGGCCCATGCAGTGTTTGGCATGATTAGACAAACGGAGTCAGAAATGACTCAGCAGCACCTAACAAGAACAACACGTTGTGTCAATTTTTGTAGAACTTCGTTGACATCAAACATTGATCCATTTATAAAATCTGAAGAAAGTCACTTAGGCCATTCCTATAAAAAGTAGCTGAAGTTAGTCTTACCACTTCCTCCCTCCCCATTCTCACTTAATGTTGCTTTGTCATTGGTTTTACAAAACAAGCAGCTCACAAGTACTCTTTGTATATTAAACTTGACTTAAACTATGTTGACTTACATATGTTTTTTCTACTATACTCTTCAACCCAGTCTACAAAAAATCAAAGGAGAAAGACAGAGTATTTTTTGTACTTCACTTTTATAATCAAATAAAACAATGTTAATTTGTATAATACACAGTGAAACTTTTCAGCCTTATTGCCTATAAGATAATCAGACATAAAGTGAACAAATAAGCACAAGTGGCAAATAATATTACTTAGGCATAGCCAACCTGCACACGTGTTTTCTTTAAGTTTTGTTCGTTCCAGCCTATACACAAATTCATTTAGCAGAATTTTCATGAGCACCTACTTTGTGCCAGAAGAAACACATGCTAGGGAAGTGGTGGTAAACAAGGCAGCTAAATGATCTCAGTAATTGACGACATGGGTAACAAGTCTCATTTCCTCTTCTATGTCATCTGTGTAATAATCAAAACCCATAAATAGCACAGTGTATTTTCTCTCCCATGAGTCACAGATTTTGGGTTGTGAGCCCCCAACACATGAGGTTCATTTGCTTTCACCTCTGTAAAACCGGAACCCGGATTTACCCAAAACCACCAATTCAGAAACGTCTTTGGCAGAGATTGCAGACTCATTTGTGTCTTTCCTAGGCACTAGTTCAAACTACTTTCTGGTTTTCCTTCTGAGTAAGTGATAGGTATGGCTGGGGTCTTGGTGATGGGATATGTATAAAAACGGTGAATGCTACTCATGAAAAACACTCATACACACACAAGCATACACACACACAGACATGTGTGGAGAAGGCTATGAAGAATTTTAAAGTGCTAGAAGTTTGCAGAAAAAAAATAACGAAAGGTTGCAGGACCCTGAATTATTTTAATCAGTTAGTGCTGTTCTAACAGCAGTAACACAGAGTGGATGGCCTTAGCAAAGAAAAGCTTATTTGTACGAAGTCCAGTAGGCTACAAGTCTTAATTCAGGATGTCTGCTCCAGGGTAAGACTTTCCTTCTGTCAGCTCTGGAGGAGAGTTCTTGCGTTACATCAGTCTTTGGCCAGGGAGCTTCTTGGCACAGAAACCTCAGGTCTGAAGGACACATTCTAGTCCTGATCTGCTTTCTTGATTTTGTAAGGTTCCCAATTCTCAGTTTGCTTCTCTTTCCTTTTATCTCTTGTAGGATGAGAGTATAAAAGGTGATGCAAACTATACTCCAGGGAAACTCCCTTTACAGTGGAGCAAAGAGGTGATATTATGAAGGAATTTATGGTCCCACCCTAATCCTCTAACATACAGTATAGGAAAATCACAAAAAGGGGGACAACCATAAAATACTGGAAATCATGGCCCAGCCACATGGCTACATATATTGGGGGGGGGGGCACAGTTCAGTCCGTCACACTGAATGATCTACTGAAATCTTGTATCTCCCTCCGAAATCATGCAACACAAATGAAAAACAAATTTTATTGTCTTAAGCCACTAAGATCTTGAAGTTATTTTTTCAGCATGTAGCCTTCTCTGACTAACATCACTTTTATGTTGAGATGTCCTGGTTTCTGAATGTGCGCTTCCATCTCAGCCTGATGCTACACTTATCATTGAATTCAATTCACAGAAAGGAAATGTTTACAAAATTTTAGAGTTTACTACTGTACTATCTCCTCAAGGGACATGTAGCTAAGGAGGATGAAGCAGCTGATGATCTAGATTATTGGTTCAAATGCTGGTGAGATTTGTTTCAATGATGACACCAAGCTCACTTCTATTTTTGGGAGGAAGTAAATTCAAAAATCGTGAGGAAACTAAGTATATGAATGCTTGGTAGACTCTGAGACATCTTCTGTATGAAACAATGCAAGGGAAACAGAAAAGGGAGGCAAGAAACCGAAAAGGTACTTCAGTGATTTCACCGATTTGGAATGTAACAGGATAGTTACTTGTAAATATTTGAAAAGGGAATGCATTTATTTGCTATGACTCCATGGTAACAACGATCCATGGGTATACTTCAGAGGGAACTTCCTACTAAATACCAGAAGAAATAATTGCTAATTAGAGCTCTCCTGATGAGTTCTTCATTAGTGAAAATTCCTAAAGAGAAAAATCTGGATGCCCGACTCTCCAGTAAATATCCCATGACCATTTCTTTTCTTGGTTGCTATAATTTCATTTCCACTGGATTTACTGTCATTTTAATACTTGGCTAGAGCCCACAAGTCAACTTGATTTTCCTGTGTTCTTCAATCTACCGTAATGCTGTATAACTTCCGGCAACAGATTCAGATGTTGTATTCTCAGTAAGACCTTCCTGAAGTCTTTCTGTCTCCCTGTAGTTTGCTTAGCCACTTTACTTATTTTTATGACCTTTCTCATTCATTGTATAGCTATAGGTGCCTTAAGAGGCAAGCAAGAGCGTGTCTTTATTTTAGAATTTCTTATAATGATGCTTACAAAATGATTGGCTAAATCAACTAATTTTTGCTCCACGATGTGTTCCATGCTTGATGCCTCTGAGACTTTTTTTAATTCTTAGTTGGAAAATCAAAATTTAAGGAAGTCCATTTTACTGCATGGTTGATATACTTGAAAAAAAAGAGCCATCATGTTTGTCACAGAGGTTGAAAAACACAATAACATGTTTATGCAAGCACTTTGTCCTTCTACTTGATGTATTTCTTGCTACCTCAATCAAGTAAAACAAACCTACTGCCATAAAGTCTATTCCAGCTCATAAAGACCCTAAAGGACAGAGTAGAACTGCCCCATGGAGTTTCCAAGGAGCACTTGGTGGAGCTGAACTGTTGATCTTTCAATTAGCAGACACAGCAGTTAACCACTAATGCCACCCCTCTGTTGATTAAATTATGTCCTCCTAAAATACACATTGAACTCCTCACTGCTGTACCTACAGGGTTGCTATGATCTGGAATGGACTCATCAGTCTTTTTATTTTTTAGTACCGGTAGATGTAATACAGTTTGAAAATAAAGTTTTCTCTCTTTTTTAAGAGGTATCATGTTGGTCTTGGAGGCAGGAAAATCCCAAACAAGGTTAAGTCCTGCATCTAATCACTTCTGAGTGAGAACAAGAGCAGTTTGGGTATGCAGATACTGACACACAAGGAAAAGAGAAAGATTTGGGAGACAAATGTGTCCAATAGGGATTGCTGACAGCTTCCAGAAGTGGAAATAGACAAAGAAGGACCTTACTCTACAGCCGTGCCCAGTTCAGACCTGTAGCCTCTCAACCTGTGAAGCCACTACTTGTGATATATGTGTCTCAGTAGCACCAGGTAACTGAGACCTACTCCAAACTTAGTCCATATCCTTCCTCACAAGCTTTTATCTGAACTTTGCTTATTAATATTTCTCCACATTATTCCTTTCCATGTCCATATCAATTCTAGCTTTATACTTTTCAAAAGTCGTTATATTGTCTCCATGAATCAATCGTGTTTATATATAGATATATACCCATACACATATATGTGCATTTCTCACTATTTGATATATACAATAAATAAAATACTATACAAGATACAGTTAATAAATAAAAATGCATATCATTCATATAGGGTATAACATGATACACATCTTTATATATCATACATGTTATATAATAGAGCCCTTGGTCATACCATGCTTAACAGTTCAGCTCCTAAACAAAAGGTCAGCAGTTAAATCTATCAGCTGTTTCCTGGAAATCCTATGAGGGAGTTCTATTGTTTCTCATATGTTGCTATGAATCATAATTGACTCAACAGGAATAAGTTTGGGTTTTTGTTTTATCCCATAATATGTAATATCATGTAGTATGTATTATGTAAGAAATCCTGGGTAACTCAAATGGTTAAGCAGTTTGCTACTAGCCAAAAGACTGGCAGTTTGAACTCATCCAGCTATGCCTTGGAAGACAGACCTTGTGATCCTAAAAACTCTAGGGATCAGTTCTATTCAGCAAACATGGAGTTAAAATCATCTCATTGGCAATGAAGACAACAATGTATCATATATAAACCTAATCACAACTTATATCATATATATGATATATATTATCATATGTATGCTGTTGTTGCTAGGTGTTGTGGGGTTGGTTCTGACCCCTAATGACCACATGTACAACAGAAAGCAATAGTCAGGTCCCATGCCATCATCACGATTGTAGTTATCCTTGACCCCATTGCTGAAGCTACAGTATCAGTCCACCTTGTTGAGGGTCCTCCTCTTTTTTGCAGACCCTCTACTTTACCAAGCAGAATGTCTTTCTCCAGAGAATGATCTCTGCTGATAACATGTTCAAAGTATGTGAGACATATTCTCACTATCCTTGCCTCTAAGGAGCATTCTGACTGTACTTCTTCCAAGATAAATTCATTGGTTCTTTTGGCAATTCATGATATACTCAATATTCTTCACCAACATCTTAATTCAAGGGTGTGAATTCTTTTCCATTTTGCTGTATTCATTGTATACAACACATTATTTCCGAGATCTGGAATGCATTTGTATTAATATATTGGCTGTGTTATGATAAGTACATTAATTAAATTTTCTATATCTACTTTCCTTGTCTATAAGAAGAGAAATATTGTAACATTTACTTCATCGAGTTGGTTAAGAGTATTAAAAAAATCAAACATGTAAGTGCTGAAAAAGGCTCTTATCCCACAGCAGGTCCTAAATTAATTGTAATTGTTTATTAATGTCAGCTCCATGTCAATTGCCCAGCTCTCGAAAATAATTGGTGCTTTAAAATATTTGATTGGAGAAGGACCTTGTCTTTGGCTATAATTTTACTACAGAGAAATTATATATCAAATCCCTTTATTATAAGACAAAACTTTACTATTATCTAGTTTCTCTTTTTATATCTTATGGTCTGATTAAAGCCATCTTTCCTAGTGGCATAGTGGTTATGCGCTACATCTGCTAACCAAAAGGCTGACAGTTCAAATCTGCCAGGCTCCTTGGAAACTCTGTTGATCAGTTTTTCTCTGTCCTATAGGGTCTCTATGAGTTGGAATCAACTCTACAGAAGTGTTTTGTTTTGCTTTGTTTTGTTTGTTTGTTTGTTTGATGGCTACCTGCATATCCCTAAAGACTACCAAACTGGTCAGGAAGGTCTCAGCTGTGAGGCATCATGTCATAACCAGCAGTCATCATGATTTCTGCTTTCGAAAGGAGACAAATTCCAAAGATAAATAAAGATTATTCCCATTCCTTCTTAATAAGTGCAGAATGAATCAAGATAATCTGTATTGATTCTTTTAAGAAATGTGTCTTTAGGTGCAATAAGACAGACACCCAATAAAGCACCTTACACATTGTAATAATTCCCTATCACGGTGAATAACGAATCATGCACAGCTCACTCATTATCTGCTTGAATGTGGTGGTCTGATGTAATTTTTGGTCTCTCACCTTGTAGCTCAAATTGGCACATAGCTCTGTGGGTCTCCCGGGCCAATAACACTGTTGAATCCATTAGCTCCCCCTACCCCCAACCCCAGCTCCCCAGACACCTTTGTTCATCCTCTGACTGAACTATGAACAAATGACTTGGGACTGAAAGACCTTCAACAGAGCTTCCCTGCTCTTTCTCAGCCTGGCATATGTAACAAAACTTTACGGCATACTTATGAGACTGTTTATTGAGTGTTACAAGGAGAACATTTTCAATGTAACATGATAGGGAGACTAATACAGCAGATAGACTTTGGCTTGATGCGGTTACCAAGTCATATGTGTTGGTAAAATAATTCTGTACCTTACTTGTAAAGAATGAAAAGATACATATATTCCTTAGTTCTCTCTTAGTGAGTTTGTAAATTAGTATGTGAAAATTCACATACATTGTCAGCGTGTAGGTTAACATAACTCAGGAACTGGTCTATAATACACACTGGGCCATTTAAACCATTTAAAACATTGTTTGGCAAATGGTTACACTGATTTGACAAATTAAGATTCCTTATTAGCTTCAGTGTTGCTTTTGGCTCTGGTCTTCCCTACTACCCCTTCCACTCCTAATTTCAAGCTGGATAACATCAACCTTGAACATACTAAAATGGTTGTGTGTGGTGGAAGCAGGGGGTAGGGTAAGATAAGCAAATTATGATGCATGAAGTTTTAAAGTATATCAAATAGCTTCTTTTGAGTAGTGTGGAATTTGCTTGATCTGAATTACTTTTAATTTTCCTGAAAACTTGAAAAATGGAGCAATAGAAAAAGAGAAAGTTGTTGACAGTGACGTCCCTGTCTGAACTAAATTATGGCGTAGCCACCTATGATCCAGCTGTACTGACAGCCTCCGATATGGTCTCAAGTCCACACCATGGGACTTGACCGTTAAAGCCATTAATTACACTATCAACCAAGCCAGTTCCTGACACCAGCAAGTCAAAACTGGCCAACCATGATTGGTGACTTTCTGGAATGTAGAGAGAACTTTGCACAGATGGGACTTTAGAAATCATTAGGACTGGATTTTATGTATTTGTAGAGGTGAAATTGCAGCCTCAGTGATACGCAGCAACCTACCCAAAGTCTAACAACTAGACGTAAGCCATGTTCTAGTCTTCCAACAAGATCCGTAAATTGGAATTTGAAATAAGTTCTGATGGTTAAAATTCAGGCCTCTTTACCTTATGCCGCTCTTTGTTTTGTTTGATGCTATTACCAGAGTTTAAAAACCAAAATATTTCAGAAACAAGCATGGTTTTCTGAAATTTTCCCAATATGGCCTATCTAGACATTCTTCTAATATTACATGATCAAATTAACATTGGTCATAGTCCTGTTAACAGTGCATTAACCCCCCCCAAAACAAACCCACTATTAACTACTCTCGAGTGAATTCCAACTCATAGCAACCTTATAGGTGAGGGTATAACTGGCCCAATGTGTTTCCAAGGAGTGTCCGGTAGATTTGAACTGGGAACATTTTTTTAGCAGATGTAGCACTTAACCATTATGCCATCAGTAACAAGCAAATACAGATATAGGCATAGTACTGGGCTATTTGTATCTTAAGGAAATAAACAGACAAATAATATACACTACAACAGTTAAAGAGAAGAAATATATTACACATATTTGGCTTCTTCCAGAAAGACAAGGATTCACACTGAAAACTCTCCTGAAATGAATATAGCCAAATGGAGATGGACATAAACAGATTTATGGAGACAGTGAGCATGCAATGATACCCTGAAGGGAGGAAAAAAAATGCCATTCGACTTCTAATTAGAAAATAGATGGAAATAAAAGAATGTAGCAGATTATTTTGAAGTAAATAATTTGGAGTATAGCAGGAGATTAAGTAAAGAAATAAAGCACGTGGATACCATTTGAAGCCTTCAAACAATCGTTTTTTTTTACTTTAGGTTAGGCACTTTGCCAAAAGAGACAGACATTCATGAAGACTGTGTACCATTAAACTTTTTAATGTTATGATTTCTGTAGCTATTCCTAAAACAAACAGTAACCAGAAAAATGGTGGACACTATCAGCCCATTGAGTGATTGCTGGGTTAGCTGAATCATGCAACTGTAACACTTAAAGAGTAGAAGACGTAGAAACGTTCCTGGGCATGCCTCTGGATCATAAGCAATGACCTCTGTGAATGGATGAGATGCTGCTCTTAAAGAAGTCTCAGTCTCTCAGCCTGAAATCCTGAGCTACTCCTGACTGACTACAGTGAGAGAGCAGCACCCACGTGTATAAAGGGTGCAGGGTCTAGTGGAGAAAACTGAAGGGGCCAGACCATCCATCTGCTTACTCATGCTATTAAAAACAAAACAAAATGAAAGGACAGTCAAGTGGTGACATGACAGGTATGGCAGAGTAGACAGCTCAAAATATTCCCCTTCCAAAACAAATATTTAACTGCTGAAGATTTTTCTAGAGCAGTCCTTTAAAGTTCATATTGTCCAAATGGAGAAACACTTACTCAAGAGTTCTTCTAAATCTAGATAACAGCAGCAAGATTCTGCGGCATGGAAGCTGTATCAGAAGGGGCAGGCTGTTGCGTCTTCTTTGTACCTCCCTTCTTGCTCCAGTCCATCGTTTCAAGGACAAAGAAGAACAAATAAAGCACACCAAGAATTCTCCCACCTCAGTTAGGTTTTAGGTTATGTGGGATCAGAAAGCCAAGAAGACCAAGGACTACTTCCCCTTCTATCATGGATTGAATTGTGTTCCCCCCAAAATCTATGTAACAGTTTAGCTGGGCCATGATTCCTGGTATTGTGTGATGTTCCTCTATGTTGTAATATGCCTCTACGATGCTGATGAGAGTGGGTGGGCAGCAGATGTGTTGATAGGCCAGGATTCAGTATGTACCATTGTGTGGTGCTTTGAGGCAATTTCTTCAGATATATAAAGGAAAGAACCTCACAGAGATATTTGGAGACCTCATGCCACCAGGAAGCTGTGCCAGAAGCTAAGTACATCCTTTGAAAAGACCAAGGTGTATGCCCCTCGGAAGCTTCCAGGCCAGGGAAGATTGATGACAAGGACCTTCCTCCAGATCTCGCAAAGAAGGTATTCCCTAAGAACTGACACTTTGCATTTGGACTTTTAGCCTACCAGACTATGACAAAATAAAATTTCTTTTTTAAAAGCCATCCACTGCTGGTGTCCCTGTTAGAGCAGCACTGGATGACTAAGACACCTTCCCTTCAGTGTCTGTCCATGGAGCAGACATGCCACTTCACACAAATACTGGGAGGTCCACTCTTGTCTCTTCTATTTAATATTGTATAAAAAGTTCTATCTGGGACAATTAAGAAATAAATATAAATAAAAGTTATGCAGATAACATGATCTAATATTTAGAAAATCCTAGTATATCCATTAAGAAATGGTTACAACTAATAAACAAGTTAAGAAAGTTTGCAAGTTACAAGATCACTACACAAAAATTAATTGTAACTTTCATCTACCCCTGGTGGGAATTTAAATTGATACAGACACTTTGGAAAACAGTTTAGTGGCACCTTAAAAAGTTGGACGTAGAGCTACTGTTAGACCAGGAATTCTAGTCTTAGATATATACCCACGAGATCAGAAAAAGGTGACACAAACAGATCTATGTATGGCAGTATTTACTGCAGCACTATTCACAATAGCCAAAAAAGTAGAAGCAACACAAATGTCCATCAAAAGGTGAATAAACAAAATGTGATCTCTATACACAATGGAATATTACATAACCATGAAGATAAAAATCCCTGGTGCATGCCACAAAATGGATGAGCCTTGAAAACCTTATGCTGAGTGAAGTCACAAAAAGACAAATGCTGTACGATCACATGTATCAAATAAGCCAAAATATAAACATAACAGACATGCAAACCAGTTGGCAAAGAAACTTGTCAAATAGTGCTCATGGTTACCAGTGATAGGAGGAGGGCCTGGTGGTCCAGTGGTTAAGCACTCCATTGGCTAACAAAACGGTTGACAGTTCAAATCTACCAGGCACTCCCCGGAAACTCAGTGGGACAGTTGTGGCTAAGGGGCAGTGATTGGGGGCGAGGTGAGTTCTTGTTTTGGGGACACGAGTTGTTATAATAAAGGTGGTGAAATACTCTGGAAGAAGAGATAAGGCACAAAGTGAAAAATGTAATCATTGTCTTTGAATTATAACTGTGGGGGTTGTGCTGGTAAATGTTTTTGTGGGTATATTTTCACTGCAGGAAGAAGAAAAATCAATTGTTCTATAATCTAGCAATAAACAGTAAGAAAAGGAAATCAAAACAATGATTCCATTCAAAACAGCACCAAACAAGAATAAGAACCCCTAGGAATAGATGCAATCAGAGAAGGTGAAAATTTATATACTAAAAAATACAGAACATTGTTGAAAAGACTTTAAGAAGATTCCAACTGACATAAACATATCCATTTCATAAATGGTAAGACAAAACTGTTTAAGATAGTAATAGTCCCCAAATAGATCTACAGATCCAATGCAAACTCTATCAGCACTCCAGATGAGTTTTTCCTGATAGAAATTGGTGAGCTGGTGCTAAAACATATAGAAATTCAAAATGCCTACAATAAAAAGTTTGAAAAGGTCAAATAAAGTCGGAGGACTCACGCTTCTCTGTTTCAAACCTTCATTATATTTTCACATTAGCCAATATATTACTGTAGTGGTGTAAGGACAGGCATATAGAACAATGAGATAAAAAAATAAAATTCTGAAATAAACATGACGTTTACGGTCAATTGATTTTTGAGAAGAGCACCAAGATAATTCCATGGGGAAAGAAGAGTTTTCAATCTATGATTGTTCATTCGGTAGAGCAAGGTCAAGGAGTATCCACATACAAAAGAATGAAATGAGACCTCTGTCTTAGAAGATACAAAAATCAACTTTAATGAATCAAAGATCTAAATTTAAGAGGGAAAATTCTCAAGCACTTAAAAAAATAAAAAGCATGCAGGAATACAAGTTCTGACATTTAAGTCCAAGAACTTAATTGTTCTAAGTGCTACATATCTCATTGCTGAGTATCACTATCATCATCTTCAAAAAACTCTCTTTTTGATGCTATGTACCCATGCCAGCCCCTAGTCCACCCTTCAGAGCTATTTTAGAACTCTTTTTCTGGAATGTCCTTTGTGCACAGTGGTACAGTGGCAAGTGCATCTTAATTTTACAAGTGTCTACGAGGGAGTTTTTAGCCAGTAAACAAATAACTGCACTGGAAGACCCTCCCTACTCACCTGACCTGGCCCCCACTGACTTTTTTTTCTTTATCTGAAGAGAAAAGAAACATTGAAAGGATGACTTTTTGATGACATTCAGGGCATCAAGAGTAGTACACAACAGCTCTCTGATGGTCATTCCAGAAAGTTCCAAAATTACTTTGAAGGGTGAACAAGGCACTGGCATCAGCGCACAGCTTCCCAATGGGAGGACTTTCAGAATAGCCATTGTGATAACCAAGCAATGAAGTATGAAGCACTTTTCTAGGATGAATTCACTAACCTGATTGGCAGACATTGGGTTAGGCAAGAAAAGGCACTAAAGACAAAAATAGGTACACTGAAGTTCATCACGGTTAAAAACTTTTATACTGCAAATGATACCATCAAGAAAGTGAAACGACACCTCACAAAATGGGAGAAAGTATTTTAAAATAATATATTGGAAGAGGGATTACATCCAGCATGTATCAACAACTCTTATGACTTAACACAAAAAGGCAAAGAAGCTAATTTTTATAAATGAGCAAAGGAATCTTGGTTGTGTAGTGGTTAATTTCAAAGGCTGCTAACCGAAAGGTCTGCAGCTTGAATCTACCAGGTGTTCTTTGGAAACTTCATGGAGCAGTTCTACTCTGCCGTTTAGGACTGCTGGGAGTTGGAATTGACTCAATGGCAGTGAGGTGGTTTGTTTGTTTGCTTTTTTGTTTGCTTGCTTTTTATCCAAAGATATACAAATAGAGAGCAAGCACATGAAAAGATGTTCAACATCATTGGTTAATAGAGATATACGCATAGAAAGAATAATACAATATCACTTCTCATTGAATAGAATGACTATAATCAAAATGTTTGAGAGCGAACACTGGTGAAGTTTGGAGAAACTGAAGCTCAAATGCGTGACTGGTGAGAGACGGAAAGGAGGAGAACATTTTGGGAACCAGTCTGGTAGTTACTCAAAAAGCTAAAACCATTTACTGTATGACACAGAAATTCTATTACTACATAAATAGTCAACAGAAATGAAAATATATGTCCACACAAAAATTTGTTATAAACATTAGTAACAGTATTATTCCTAGCAGCCAAATAGCAGAAACAATCCAAATGTTCACTAGCTCATAAATGGATAACCCAAGTGTGCATATCCATTCAAAGCACAACTATTTAGCAATAAAAGTAATAAAGTATTGACACATGTTGCATCATGTACAAACTCCAAAAATATTATGCTAAGTGAAATGAGCCAGTCATAGTCAGATAGCATACGATGCCATTTACATGAAATACTTAGAATAGGTGCAGGTAAAAAACAGAAAATAGGTTAATATTTGCTAGAGCTGGTGAGTGGTGGAATGAGGTGGGGAATGAGTGATAATAAGATTAAGACTGTGTTTAGAGAAAATAAAAAATGTTCCAAAGTTAGATTGCAAAGTAATTGAAATTTATGCTGTAAATCAAAAATTTTATGTTACTTATAGCTGAATAAAGTTGTAGAAAATTATTCTCAGTTGGAAGTAGACCTTCAGAAGTGACTAAAAGTAACTAGTATAAGCAATATTTATGAATCAAATTTTACATTTCTCTTTTGTCGGCATTTATTTAAATATCATATCTACTTAACAGAACGTAACTACTACATTGTTACCAATGTTGCAGAGGATCACTGAAAGTGTTCTCTATTAACAAAATTCTGATTCCTCTCTCTCTGTCTTTTTTCTTTCATGTTTTCTCTATTCACTGTACTAGGTTTAGACCAGTCTACCTTAACCCAATTTTCCAAACAATCTTCTGAATGTGGATTGTTAATATGGTTTAATATACAGGTAATGCAGTCTGGTATTACTTCAACATAAGCTATTCTACATGTTTTGGGGAAAAAAAAGTTACTTGCATTCATTGTATCTGGTGTCCACAATTTCCCGTTCCTAATTTAACATTACATAACACAGGTAGGTGGTGGACATGGACACTCTTGGTCTGTTCTTGTTACTTCTGCAAATTAGATGAGTGATTATCTTTATAAAGACAGTCTGGAAAAGAAAATCCCTCCTATAGAAAAAGTTTCTGTTTATGTTATGATTTCTAGAATTTTATTCAGAAGTATGTGGAAACAAACAAACGTGTGAAGAGATGAGTGGCACTGACCTATGTGTCAAATGTTGTTGGGACTGAGTGGTGTCTACACTGATGGTAATTATTCTATCTGTTTTTGAGTTTGTGGGATATTCTCAAAAATAAAAGTGAAAAAGAATAACAAAATGAAAAGCAAGTAATGAAAGGCTTTGGTTGAGTAACATAAAAGAAGATAAATCTCTTGGCATAATTTACAACTTATAGACATATAATTCATATTGCCAGAATTGAAAAGATAAAATGAAAATTTCAAGTTAAAGAGACGTGATCATACATAAACTAATATAATTTGGTAAATGTCTCATTGGGAAATGCAGAGAACGAAAGTCATATATTTGTTTCAGTCACAATAATACAATTATTCACCAATATAGCCCAACAAGTGTGTAAATTTAAGTGTGTAAATTACTTCTACAGGCCATAGCAATTTTATTCTTGTTTTTAAACCTCTTTTTTTGTGCTGAGATCCTGTAGCTATATGGCTATAGTGGCACAGCTGAAATCACACTTTAAAAAAATATTTATGATTGTAATAAAAATATTAATAAGGACATCAAAAGTGAATGCATTATAAAAATAGTTCAGGCCACTTTTCCTGGCTTACTCTTTAGGTTTCTGTCCTCTGTTGAAATGCTGGGGTAGACTGGACAAGGAAGAAAGAGATGAGGAGAGCGGTACTTGATGACTAGGGTGACTAGTGGCAGAATGGATTGCATGTATCAATATTTTTGACATGTGTTGAATAGTAAAGTGAGTACGCCCTGACTCTTGACTAAATTTATAGAAAGAAAAAAAAAATGAAGAAAGGAAGGAAGGAGAGAAGGATGAAAGGAGGGAGGGAGAAAGAAAGAATAGTGATCCAACAGAAAATACCGTGAGTGGAAGGCTGCATAAAGAGAAATTTTTATCATCACAGTCCAGTAAGTCACCAACCCGTTTACGAGTTGCTAGTCCATTCATATGAGAAACCATTGCAGTCTGGTAGGCTGAGTCCAAATCTAAAGAGAGCATCTCAGCACAGGAATCTCAGGTCCAAAGGATGCCCTGCTCTAGGTGTGGTTCTGTTGGTGGTGTGAGATTCCCAGCTTCCTCTGCTCACTTCTCTCCTTTGTACCCCACAAGCTTGTAGCTTAAGTCCTGCCTCACTAACACAACTGCAGCCAGTTCACCACTATCGACATCACGGAAGCAGGATTCACAACACGTGGAAGGAAGAGCACCATAACGGGACTCCTAGCAGAGTCAAATCCACACACACATTTTTGGGGGGACACAAGTCGATCCACAAAAGAAAGAAAGAGAGAAAGAGAAAGAAGAGAGCCAGGGAGGGAGGAAGGGAGGGTGGGAGGGAGAGAGAGAAAAAGAGAAAGAGAAAGAAAGAAAGAAGAAAGCCAGGGAGGGAGGCAAGAGAGAGAAGGTTGTGAGATAATTAATAAGAAAACTGTGATTTTCCTAATAACTATCTAAAATTAAAATGAAAGTGAGCAAGATCAGTCAGCTATATCCACAATAGTATTGTGTAACAAAGTGACTCAAAACTCAGTTGTTTGTAACAGGTTTCGTTTTGGGTATGAGGACTGCTGAGGCAGCCCTGTTTCAGGCTGTGACTGTATCTTTCAGCTAGGGTTTGACTGATAGAGGCTGGTTTGCACTGCACTGAGCTTTAGAGAGAGTGATTTCAGCTCAGTTCTTCATCAGTCTCTGTCTAGAACCACGAATTTCCCAGATCATATTGAAAATAGTGAAGCATAAGATTGCTAGCACACAATGCTGCTTAAGCCTCAGCTCGAAGTGATACATTGTCACTTGGGCCTACAGCCTATTGACCAAAATTAGTCTCATGATAAAGCCACAAATATACAGGGTGGAAAAATATATGCAGCTTCTGATGGTAAGAATTTTTAATCGTATGGTAAGAATCACTAATGCAAACAGGGATGAAGACATGGAACAATTTCAGTCTACTACCTATGAGAGTCATATATCACAGGCTTCATAACTGATATTTATCCAAGTATATCAAATCTGATGTTTACAATGTCTCACTATTTCTGCTGAGAGCCATTTTCATTTGAAATGTCTGTCTTTCATTTGCATGATTATAACAAACATAACAATAGATTAGGTCTCGTTTTCTGGACATTTATGAAGAAATAAATGACTAAACAAATAGAAAACTATCATTCCGAGCCATGTATTGTATAATTGTATTAGGCTTATATACAATACAATTTCTGTTTACTGGAAATACACTGATGGGCTGTTTTTCAGCAAATACGATTAGCTTCTTTCCAAGTTCAAGTTTCACAGTGCTGGCTCCTTCTTGATTCCTGGTAAGAATTGTTTTTACTACTTTTTGATGATCAGTAAAAATGAGTACAAGACAGCAAAATATTTACTTCTTCTAGGTACTGAAAATTATTATATTTTGACTCAGATATTTTCTTGTTTATGGATACCGTAACAGAGCCCACCCATTGTCTTCCTGTGTAGTACAAGACAGCACCAAAACACATAAATTATGGTCCACTAGTTAACAACAAATGTAAACCCATTGCTGTCAAGTTGATTCTGACTACTCGCAGTGACTCTATAGAACAGTGTAGAACTCCCCCATAGAGTTTCCACGGAGTGCCTGGTGGACTTGAACTATGAACCTTGTGATTAGTAGCCACAACATAGCACTTGACTACTGTACCATCAGAGTTTCCTCAATAAATATAGGACATGATTTTCACGTTAGAAATGAAGAGAAGCAACCTGGAGGTCAACGCAGGGATGAGCTTGAAAAAGCTCTCTGTTATATGTATTTGATAGCTGCGCTCTATGTTCTGGATCACAACCGGCTGAAATCATTTTAGACATCACCGGACAACCCATTTACTTGCAGGCTGCAGCTTTTCTTTAGCAAGTATCCCTGCTCTGTGGCTCTGCAGCAAAAGCATATTGCTTTGCAGTTGGCTCTCTTGGAGGTTGGCAGAGCCCAAAAAAGTGAAGTGCAGACCAATCTGGTCCTCTGCTAATGAGGCGCTTGCATCTCACAGCCTAGTTTGAATACACTCCAAGAAATGCAACCTGGGAACCCCGTGTCCATCGCATGACATCCACTTAGGAAGATGATCTCCTATGACATTCTTACATCACCATTACTGTTCCACAGGCAGGTGGAATTTTTGGTTGTTGTTGCCAAAATTCAAAGCAGAATCCAATTACCTGAATTTAATGATTCTAATTTTAAAACTATAGATGAAAATAAAGAGGAATCTCTACAAAAATTAGATATTGTCAAGCTAAAAGGTTTTTAGCTATGCATGCATCAAGAAGCTACACATTCTTTTTGTTCAAATGAGCTATTTGCACTCCCCAGGGAGATGGTCCCTAGACTGGATGCTTCCCTGATCATAAATCTTTACTGAGGTCAAGTCTTTGCACAGGAATAGATTGGACTCAGGGACACAGAGTGACCATATCTTGTGTGCACTTTATGGTTCTGTGCATCTGTAGGAAGCTGCCCTGCTGGGCTCTTACTAGAGGGGAGTGGAGAGGGTTGAGAGGAGGGGACAGGAGATTGTTAAGAGGATATGACATGTATGGAAAAGAAAGGAGAAGTGTCCTGTCACTGGGTGAGGAGAGAAGAGGGAACTGCAGATAGATAAGCATGCCAATTTGAATTGTAAACTTTCACTCAATCATAAGAAAAGAAAAAAAAAAAAACACTTGACAAAATATTTCTAAGCTGAATGTGATGTTGTTAGGTGCTATCAAGTGGGTTCCCACATAGAGACTGAAACACTGCCTGATCCTTCACCATCCCCACAATCTTTGCTATGCTTTAGTCCATTGTTGTAGTCACGGTATCAGTTCAATTCTTTGGGGGTCTTCTTTTTCAATGACCCTCTATTCCATCAAGCGTGATGTACTGCTCTAGGGACTGGTCCCTGTTGATAGTATGTCCAAACTATGTGTGATAAAGTCTTGCCATCCTTGTGTCTAATGAGCATGTTGGCTGTACTTTCTCTAAAACCGATTTCTTCATTCTCCTGACAGCCCATGATACAGTCAATCTTCTTCACCAACATCGTAATTCAAAGGCTTTAGTTATTAAGCTGTCCTTCTTCATTGTACAGCTTTCACACACATATAAAGCAATTGAAAACACCGTAGCTTGAATCAAGTTCACCTTAGTCCTGAAAGTGACAACTTTGCTTTGTAACACTTTTGAAAGATCTTTTGCAGCAGATTTGCCTAATGTAATATGTAATTTGATCTCTTGACTGTTGCTTTCATGAGTATCTATTATGAATCCAGGTAAAATTAATGACAATTTCAATGTTTTCTCAGTTTATCGTGATGTTGCTTATTGCTCTAGTTGTGAGGATTTTTTATTTTCTTTATGTTGAGGTTTATTCATACTGATGATCTTTTTCATCTTCATCAATGAGTGCTTTAAATCTCTCTCTTTTAGCAACAAGTCTGTATCATCTGCATATTTCAGGTTGTTAATGAGTCTGCCTCCAATGTTAATACCCCCTTCTTTTTCATATAACCCAGCGCCTCAGATTATGTGCTCAGCATACAGATTGAATAAGCATGGTGAAAAGATACAATTCTGATGCACACTAATCCTGACTTAAAATCACACAATATTCCTTGCTCTGTTTGAAAGATTTCCTTGATTTAGGTACCGTTTCCTTATGAGCAAAGTTAAGGGTTCTAAAATTCCCATCCTTTGCAATGTTATTCATAATGTGTTATGATCCACACAGTCAAATGCCTTTGCAAAGTCAATAAAACATAGATAAACATCTTTCTGGTATTCTCTGCTTTTGACTATACTCCATTTAACATCAGCAAAGATACCCCTTTGTTCCAAGTCCTCTTGTGAATCTAGCTTGAATTTTGGATGGTTTCCTATTGATGTACTACTGGAACAACTTCTGAACAATCCTCAGCAAAAGGTGAATATAGAAACACATAAAACAATAATGTACTATGAGTCAGTGGGATTTAATCCAGGAATGCTATGTTGGCTTAACATGTAAAAATCTATTAACATAATTTGCCTTATTAATAAAGGACCCCCAAAACAAACAAAATTATCTCGTGGAATCCAGAACAAATATATGACAAAATCTAGAATGAACTAGAATGCAAAAATCTCTAAGTAAATTAGGAACAAACGCAAAGATCCTTAGCCTGATAAACGGCATTTACAAAAAATCCTACAGCTACCAAAATGCTTACCTGTGAAAACTAAATATATATTCCGTAAGACCTGGTTGCTATGAGTTGGAATCACCTTGATGGCGCTGGGTTTGTTTCTTTGTTTGTTTCAGTCGTAAGACTGAAAACAAAGTAACTCAACATTTATATTCATCATTGTAATGGACATTCTAGCCAGTGTGATCAGGAAAGAAAAGTAAATAAAAATCACCCAGATTGCAAAGAAAGAGGTAAGCCAAAAGCCAAGTGCCTTTGAGTCGGATCGGACTCATGGCGACCCTAGGGGCCAGGGTAGAACTGACCCCCAGACTACAATGCAAAACTATCTTTATTCACAGGTAACACAATCCCCCATGTGGAAAATCCTAAGGAATCCATGAAGAAAACTACTAAAACTAATCAGTTCAGAAGTATCAGGATGTAAGATCAATTTATAATACACTGAAGTACAAATAGATCAAGAAACTTAATAAAACAGAACATAAAGAGAAGACACGCATACCAAAAAAAAAAAAAAAAAAGCCACAAAAGATAATAAAATAAAATAAAGTCAGTAATGTTTAGAGAAGAGAGTACTTAGCCTGAAGTGTGACTTGCACATCGTTGGAGGTGAGCCAGTTGGTGGGCAGTACTGTTTTATTGAGAGAAAGTCTTAGAAAGTTGTTCTAGCTAGCGAAGTCAGCATGATACTAGCATAGCTGAACCTCACTTTTTAGTTGCTGTCAGCATAAAGATACAGCAGGATCTCTTTAAAATACAACTGAATGTCACGAAAAATGATATATATCTTTTAAGAAGCACTTGTTGATCATGATTACTAGAAGAATTTCTTCTAAGTCAGAGTTTGACTCCCTGCTGTTTCTCTTGGGTCTAGTGATGAGTCTAGCTCATTTCATGGTCAATAACCCTAGGGAATTAAAATGAGGCAAAAAAAGAGGAAAATTTGCAGCAGACTTAATCATCTTCAGTTATAACATTCCATAATAGAGGAAATGTTACATGTTGTGAGGCTGGGGCAGAAGGGCAAACTGGAGATACAGCGGAAGAGTTGAGTGAAGTTAATTCAGAGACTATGAAATGACTACTGCTCTTCCCAAATAGCAGTGTGACTTTTTTAGAAAGATCAGTAGCAACACAAATATTTCTGCATAAATTAATGCATAATGTTGTCTTAGCCTATTACTATTAAGTTTTTTGGTAGTCTATCTAATTGTTTTTATTATGATTCTATGGTTTTGACCAATTGATTCTTTAATTATGTACTGACTTCCCATATACTGGAGCTCTGAGGATGCAGCACTTAGGAATCCAGCTGCTAATCAGTTTGACTCCATTGGCTGCTTGTTGGACATCTTGTGGGGCAATTCGAGTCTGACCTATAGGGCTACTGTGAGTCAGAATTGACTCTATGACATTTTTGTTTTTGTTGTTTGTTTGGTTTTGTTGTTGTTGTTTTGTTTTGTTTTTTTTTAACAGAGAATATGCATTAACTATTGCCCTTTAATTGTAAACTGGTCATTTCTTCTCCAGGTGTTTACACAACTGACCAGAGAACAACCTTTTTCTGTTTCTAAAATAGTGAATGACTTCCTTTTATTTCCATGTCCCTGAGTCTTGGGGTGTGATTTTAAATGGAAGGTGATAAAGTCTGTTAATGGGAATAGCAGTATCTTAGAGCACATGGATTCCAAAGGATATCTCTAAAGTGATTAAATATGAGTACTATAAAGATTTGAGGTAAAAGGATGATGCTTTCAGAGGCAGTGAAGGAGAAAAAAACAACATTGTAGTCATTTTTAGCAAAAGATAATTTGGGAATACAAGTGCTGGGTGACTGGAACCACTAGAAGGACTAAACACGCAGCTTCTAAACTGGACCTCTAGAAATGAGTAAGAAAACATTGCACAGCTGACTGCTTAGATAGTCTTTGCTTTTGTGACAACTAGAACTTGGGGAAAGAGGATGCTGAGGTGGCTGGATTGGAAAATGGAATGATTTGTTGAAGCCACAAATATTCCTTGATATTCTGGGTCAGTTTCAGTGCTTGTTTTAACTGCCTGTTGGCATCCATTAATGACTCTCCATCACAGATGAAAGCATTGGAGGCAGCAAGAAGACAGCCTCTGTAAATTTCTAAATCTTTCATCAGTACCTCCAATTTACAGATCCCAATCCACGTCTCTACCACTTGTCTCTCAGCTTGACATACTGTCATGACTTGCGTATTGCTGTGATACTGGAACATATGATACTGATATTTAAAACACCATTGGTATGAACAATTATGGACAGATCTCAGTGGAGATGGTAACAAGATACCTAAAGAAATGCCTACTTCTGAAAATCAGTCAACAAAAACCATGTAGACCACAATAGAATATTCTCTCATACGTAGTATTTCTCTCAAAAAACAGTGGCCTCAACAATGGACTGGAGCATACAATCATGAAGATGGTATGGAATCATGGGATTGATATGAACTGGATCTGACTTGATGTCAGCTAACAACAATGATGACAATTCACATCTAGAGTCAAAGATATAAAGGAATTTGAGAAAAGCATATGCATAAACTCACATTGGAAAGATATGGAAATCTGCTCTACCTATCAGTGACAGACACCCTGGTCGTATAGTGTTAATTGCTGTGACTGCTAACCAAAGGTTGGCAGTTGAAAGCCACCCAGTGTTCCTTGGAAACTGTGGGGCAGTTCTTCCCTGTCATGTAGGATCACTGTGAGTTGGAATCAACTGATCGAGAACAGGTTTGGTTTGATTTTATCCATGACCACATTAAGAAACAAACCTTAGAAGAAAGCACAACCCTCAAGGCAGGGAACAAATGATAAATTAGATCTGATCTGTACCTGTAGAAGAATCACTTTGAGAAGACTGTAGGGAGAATTATAGCTACCTTAAGTTTTTTATATGTTTTGTCTAAAAATCTAATCCCTTGCTTTAATCTTTCATCAATAAAGTCTTTTGCGTTCAGTTTGCCTTCTATGAATTTGTGCAAGTAAGCCAGAAGACGCAGCTATGAGTGAATGGACATCGTCAGTAAGGAGAAGCTACCATTTCTTCCATGTCTTCTTCCCCAGTGAAGCGTCAGTGAGTTTGATTAGTGTGAGTTCGTCTTTGGAATCTAGCCTAACCTTGAAGCAAAAATTAAAATCATTCCATTGAAGGATGTGATAACAGAACATGGTGGATTGGCCAGATAAACACATGTCTGTGAGGAGTCTTTGCTGTGAACTCATCTGCCAAGTACAACCTTTGGAAAACCCATCTCTTCCTGGGGAAGTCAAGAAGACTATAAAGAAGAGCTTAAATTCAAGCTGATTCTTTAATAGAATTGTTCTTGTTTCAGATTTTCCACTACATCTTCAAAACTGAAATAGGATAAAACACTGATGCATTTAAAATAAAATTTTCAGATGATTTATCTTGAACTTACCAAGAATGACCTCCACCCAAACCTTGCAAGTCTTCTAAGTTCGTCACTCTTCTTAAGGACAAGAAGATCTGAAGGGTTTGAAGGCAAGGCTATTTGGAAGACAATGTCTTTTGATAACAATTTACATGCTAGGTCTTCCATCTACTTCATCCTCATGGGGACCAGACACGAAGATGTGTCACACAGATCTTCAAGATGCAGTGCTGATAGGTTTTGCTTCCACATTTGAGCCAAGGACTATCATTTCACAGCCTGTTCCTAACTAATGACTGAACATGGACAGGCTACTAGGGCATGGCCATTTCTACCCAACTGTTGACTGTGGTAACATGCCATCGTGCTTTCTTATTCTACATTGTGTTGGCTAAATTTCTTGAGCAAATATCTTCAGCAAATTTCTTGCACCCCTAACCCTGTCTCAGTGTCTAAAACCCAGAGGATCTGAATAGACATTCCATGGGGGACATATTTCTTCTAGATTGTCAAATGGGGGCATGGTAAGCAGAGAGAGTTGGGGAAAAATAAAGCATACTTCCACTGACAAAATGGAAACTCTGTTAAGTGTTTTTTTGTGGGTTAAAGGAGTCCATGAAATTTTGCCAGGCTTAGAGTATCTTATAGAATAGTATGCTCAAGAGAGTTTACTGTCAGAAGCTTTGTGGCTTCAGTATAAATATACTGAAGGTATACTTTAAGATGTAGAGACTCAGGAAGGAGGTCAACTAGAGATTGTTTGACTCATACCAGGAAAGGGTACAGTAGAAGATCCTTAAAGGAAGCATAGGTGAGACAGCCTGTAAGATATCATATTAGAGGAAAGGTAGCACTGGGACTTCTGTAACATCAGAGGAGACCCCCTGAGGAATACGAGTGTGTTACAAGATGTAAGATCTTTTCAGTAGTTTCTCCTTTCACTTCCATTCTGGGGGGAATAATATATATATACATATATATAAGGGAATAAAATTATAAAAAATAACAGGTTTCTGAGCCTTATTTTGACTCATCTGACAGAGGGAAAAATTTCCAGTTGCATATGATACTGACGTTTATGTTATTAGAAGGAACTTACCCTTTTAATACTAAAAATGACCAAAAGACTATCTTCCTGAAAGTTACAAAGAGAGAAGAGTAAGTCAACCGAGCATGTTTTAAAAATCAATATCGAACTAATTAAAGAAGTGTGGTTCTTCTGCATTTAACTAATAAACAAAATATGTATATGTACGACAAATGCATTGAAAATTGGCAAAGAAATAAAATAAATGACTCATACTCAAACCACTATAATAAAACCAATATGTAGCCACAGTTCTCATTTTCATCAATTTCTCTCCATTCAGTTACATAAGAATTTGTAGTTATACAATATGTCCAATTTCCAAAGCTACTTTGCTACATAATATTCAAAGTAAGACATTTCTGTATGAGTAGACCATATTTATAATGATTATTTTTAACAGTGGATCATTACAGTACACTGAGTGAACGTAATATGTGTTCACAAATGATGTTTCTACTATGAGATATTTAGTTCTTTCATATATTTCAAAATAAATTATGCTACATGTTTTAGTTTCCAAGCACTGCCATAACAAAATACCACAAAGTGGCCAATTTTAAAGAGCAGAAATTTATTTTCTCACAGTTCTGGAGACTGGCAGTCTGAATTTGGAGCATCAACAAGGCTGCCCTCTCTCTGTCATTTTTAGAAGATCCATCTCTACAGTGCTTTGAATGGCTTTTTATATGGCCTTTCTTGCAATAGTCTTGTGATTTCTCCCAACTGAGTGGGACTATGCAAATAAGGTACTTACGGCCTGCCAAGGGGATTGGAGAGCTTGAAAATAATGCAAATGAGGTGCACGACACTCTTGTGGGATGAAACTATGCAAATAATGTGTGTAGAGCCCTAAAAAGGTGATTGGTCAGTTTGTTTACCTGCTAGGATGCTGAAATAGGAACTCCACTATCACCAAGAAATAAGGATCAGGATCAGAGTATGTCTTCTGCACCTGGGGTCACTTGCACTGAGAACCTTCTAGACACAGGACACAGAGAGCTATAACATGAGAGGCAATGCCCAACTGCAACAAGTGGTAGCAGACACATGGCAGCAACAGCACCAGGAGACTGATGTAAGATGGTATAGTGGCCCACAGAGAAAGGCGACACAGTGGGGTTGCTGGCCCGTGGGGCTAGAGCACTGAGTACCTTTGGGCAAGAATTGTCCTGGCAGAGTGATGTGCTTCCAACACTTACTGGCAAGTTAAAAGCTTCATAATACTTGCCAAGCCAAGGGATAAGGGCCAGAAAGTGGCCCGCCTGCAGGCATGGCTGAGAAGAGACTATCCTGATCAAGGAACTATAATCCTAAATTGTGACCTGTTAGTTTCTGATGCAACGTCATAACTGTAAGATCGCCAGAGGAAGACTATTTCCTCAAATATAGTCATATTCACAAGTACAGGGGTTATGACTTTGGTTTGTCTTTTGCGGGGGCATAACTCAGTCCATAACACCACAGCATTGCAGTAACATCTTTAAATTCAAAAAGCTGAAAAACAAAAACTGATTTACAGTTATTTATTGGAACATAATTCCAGAATATTTTTCAAAATACAAATTATTACTTTCCATTAGAAGATGTGCATATGGTAACTCATACTTTCATGATGTTATATAGTCTATATTGCCGTATCCTTGAAATTATTACATTTTTGAGAGATTTTAAAGGTCTTGTTGGATTTCACACTGTGAAGAATGGAGAAGACTATCTGGTATTTTGCAATCAAAACTAGGATAAATTTATGATACAGAAAACCCTCACAAAAAAAAAAAATTGCCATGGAGTCAAATCTGACTCATAGTGACCCTATAGGGCAGAGTATAACTTTCTCATATAGTTTCCAAGGAGCATACAGTGGGCTCAGATTGCCAGCCTTTAGGTCAGCAGCCAAAATTCTACCTGCTGTGCCATCATGGCTTCAGATTTATGACATAGAACAAAAATTAGAGGTTTCCTTCTACAGAACCACGAGCTTTTAGTTGATTCTTGCTTACGGCCCATCTCATGTGTGTCAAGCAGAACTGTGCTCCCTGGGTTTTTCAGTGAGTGAGTTTTCTGAGCAGAGCATCAGATCTTTCTTCCGAGGAACTTCTTGGTAAACACTAATTACCTGCCTTTCAGTGCACTGCTCAGTGTTCGTCCATCTGTGGCTCATATAGTCTTCTTTTATGTAAAGATCCAGAAATGTCTGTTCAAGGATGAGAACTTTAATTTTTGAAGAACATATAATTTGATTTTGGCCTAAACATCATCTATTAGTATATTGCTATTCATAGGCTATACAACCAATATGTACTATCAGGCCTCAAATTTCTCAGGGTAACTTTGGTCATCCTTAGCACAACAAAGTTCTATTTCATAAGCCCAAGCCCAAAAACACTACACCCAGTAGATTCCAAATCTTAGTTTTCATGAAGTAGTGACAAAATAGAATAATAAGATTTTCATACAGCTTTACAGTATTAAAAGATTGTCCTTAAGGTCCTAAGCTAAGTATCAAACACCTGTTAAGCATCAAGAAAACTACAACCAACATTGTTTTTCCATCTCTTTCTCATGAGTAGCTGTTCTTAGAATTTTACTCACAAAAATATTGTAACAAAAGGTATAAAACCAGTTCCAGTTTTATCCAATTTAATGATGAAAAAAATCAGACATTGATTGCAGTGTTCTCTAAAAATAGAAATGGACCTCTTCTAATCTTAACTTGACATTAATGAAAATAGAAAATACAGATTTAGAAAAGAGAAAAGAGAACAGTAAAAGAAGAAGAAGAAGAGAATGTATTTGTTTCTTCTATTAAATCATGTACCTAGAAATTGTGATCTCCACCATCAATCTAATAACTGTGGGCTCTTTGACATGAATTCCTCCCAAGTTTAAAAATACAAAAAAATAAGGTGTACCATGTGGGCTTCAAACTGTAATTTCCACTGAAGTTGTTGGAGTCATAAACTGCAAGTGAGAACCTGAAGATGAAATTACAACCTTCATCATACTCCAACCAGGTATGTTTTATTTTTATGTATTGGATGTTTCCACCAGCTCAACCAACAACAAATTTGCACACAATTGCCATTAAAAATAACTTTCTTCTCTCTTTTGTGTAAAGAACAACTACTGAGTTTAAATCTATTGCCACTTTTCAAAAACTTATTTCCACAAATGATTTTTTCAATAATTAAAAATGAAAACCCAAATCAGTAACAGATTAAAGATGACAATTTAAAGAAATTATTTCTCACTTTCCGTACCTGAGTCTAAGTAGATGTTTCTTAATTGTTTTGTTCAAAGGTAATCTTTTCTAAATTAGTGTAAAATGAAATGAGCAGACACCATATATATTTGATTCAAAAGTACATTTTAAAAGAAACTATCTTAAATGTTTTATTGTAAATTGGTAGGAATAGTATTTGTTCCTTCAAGATGATGATATTTTTAAGGTCAGAATTTAAGGAAGCCTTATTATAACACACTATCTATATTCAATCAGCCAAAAGCTTTTGTTTTATTTAACTTCCTGGCAAGTATGTTCCAAAACTGAACTAACATCACACCAAAGGGAAATTTGAAATAAATATCTTAAGTATCTCAATTGGTTTAAATCTGGTGAATGTGTGTGGTTGGGTTATACGTTATCACTTTACTTATTCAATTATATGCTTAGAAAATAATCTGAGAAGTCAGATTCTGTGAAGAAGGATGTGACATCATTAACAACCTGCACTAATGCAGATGACACAACTCTGCTTGCTAAAAGTGAAGACAACTTGACCTAATAGGTACAACACTACTGCTTTCATTATGGATTACACCCTAACATAAAGGCATAAAGGAAATGAAAATCCTCACAACATCATGACAAATGATGAATTGAAAATTTCAAGGATTTTGATTCTGTTTTGACCAGCAACCAACACCATGTCTATCTACTTGGATCAGCAATCAATGCAATGTATCAAATGACATGGCATTGGGAAAATCTACTGAAAAGACTTTTTTAAAGTTTTTAGAAAAACAAAGATATCACTTTGATGACTAAGATGCTCCTGACTCGAGCTATGCATTGTCCGTTCCCTCATATGCATGTGAAAGCTGGACAGTAAAAAAGGAAGATCAAAGGATAATTGACATATTTGAATTGTGGTACTGGCAAAAAATACTGGTCATACTGTTGTCATGGATTGAATTATGTCTCCACAAAATTTTGTGTGTCAATTTGGCTAGACCATGATTCCCAGTATTGTGTGTCGCAATTGTATGTTAATAAGGATTGAGGTGGAATCCTAACATCCTTACCCAGGTCACATCCCTGGTTCCAAGTAAAGAGACGTGGCCTGGGTAAGGATGTCTCCTTGAGGTGTGGCCTGCACCACCTTTTATCTCTCAAGATATAAAAAGGACAGTGAAGCAAGTAGAGATGGGAGATATCAGACCACCAACAGAGTACAGCCAGGAGCACGATGTATTCTTTGGACCCAGAGTCTTTGCAGAGGGAAGCTTCTACTCTAGGTGAAAATTGATGAGAATGCTGACCAAGAGAGAAAGACTTCTCAAAATGATGAATTGACTTTGGACTTAGTGTCTACTTTACCATAAAGAAATAATCTTCTATTTGTTAAAGACATCCACTCATGATATTTCTGTTATAGAAGCAATGGATGACTAAGACAACCATGAACTGCCAGAAAAACAAACAAACTAGTCTCGGGGGAAGTACAGCCAGAATATTCTTTAGAACAGAGGATGGCAAGTCTTTGAAATGCTTGCCTTGTACACATCAACTGAAAAGAAAGACCCTTATAGAAAGACACCACGTGGTTTGGTTTGAATTCGTAGATATCTACCCAAGAAAAATGAAAATGCATGTCAGCACAAAGACTTATGTATGTATGCTCATTGACGATAATTCAGTTAGTGAATGGAAAAATAGTTTGAAGTATGTTTATAAGTGGAATGCTATTGGGCCGTAATGAATGGAGTACTGATGCATGCTAACAACATGGAAAAGTTGAAGTAAACAACTTTGTTGCAGAAAACTACATATTGTATGAAACAATGTATTTGAAATGTTCAGAAAAGACCTATGTATTAGAGACAGAAAGCATGCTAGCAGTTTCCTGGGCTGCAAGTGGGAATGAGGAGTGCTAATAGTTTCTTTTGTGAGTGATAGAAATGTTATAAAATTGGATTTTGACAGTGCTTGTGCAAGTATTTCAATTTACTGAAAGTCACTTAACTATACAATTACAATGAGTCTATTTCATGTTATGTATACTGTAATTTGTAGAGTTGAAATAAGTTTGATAGGGATTCAAAAGAGAGAAAGATAGTTTTAGCTATGGAAAGCCCTCATGACAGATATTTCAGAGACAAAGTGTCTTCCAATACACGTCTTATCTTTGAACTTCAATAAAACAAGTTATGTAAATTGTACAGTTTTATTTGTTTATTATTTTGATGTACATTTAATGGCATTATGTGTGGAAAAGCACTTCCAGTAAATGGTCACCAGACACCTTCCAAATGGGTCCAAAGGTAGTCAGCTGTCATAGCCTGATTCACTATTGGTCTTTCACCACTGACAGTCACATCTTCTCCTCATTCATCTTGGAAAAAATAAGGCCAGCGATTCCACTGGACCAAAATCCACACCAAATCATAAGTTTTAGGGGATGAAGTGGACATGCTTACATTTCCACTGGATTCTCATTGCTCCAAATCCAACAATTTTATTTGTTAACAAAACCGTTCATCCAAAAACGGGCCTCATCTCTAAAGATGACTTTTTGGCCAAAAGTAGGGTCAACTTCCAGTTGCTCCAGAGCCCACTTAGCAAATACATAGTGCAAGCTATGGTCACTGGACTTCAGCTCTTGAGTTGAAACAATTTTGTAAGGGTAAAGCTTCAAGTCCAGATGCAAAATTCACCAAACTGTGGTCAACAAAAGGCCTGGTTCTTGGACTGGGGAGAAACTGACTGGGTCGGGGTCTCACGTACACTCTGATGAACAGTGGTGACATTTTCAGGGCGTGTTCAGTTCATTGGTGCACAGGCATTGTCTGATTGGCAACAGACCTGGTTGTCTCAAGTTTTTTGATTAAATGTCAAATTATTCTCTTTGGAAGATTATGCACATCATAAATTTTACACGAGGCATAGAATGTTTGGTAAATGGAAAACCTATTTTGATAATAAACTTTAATAATTTTTCTGCCTTGTGGAATCATGTAACTTCATGGCTAGTTGTCAAGGCTAATCAAAAAACTATGATAAAAATAGCAGCTGTAGCTTCACAAATATCACCTCCTTGAGCTGTCAAAAATAGGACATCCCTACTCGAAGATTCTTTATTTCAAAGCATGGGTAGTATGTTCCAGACACCTGTCTCCTTGGAAAAAGAATGAGGGTAGACAGAGGTAAGGTAAAATTATAATAATAATTTAATATAATCATCAGTGATTAAACAAAAGTCAGATTATAAACACTGAGGTGAATAACAGATAAAAAACTACACTTTGGCTATAAAGATAAGAGGACACAGTGCAAGGTGAGAAACATATATTTATATAGTTTTATTGTCTAAGCAGAGGAGAATTTGATTACTTGGAGTTCAAAGCTATAAAAGGTGTGGGAAAAGGAGAGGAAGACATTTGAATGGGCATAGAGCATCTAGTCTGTATGGATTCTGTGGGGGACTCTGGACTTGATGGATCCAGTAGACACTAATGTAAAAGTGATTCACAGACCTGACAAGGCGAGGATGATTTCACAGATGCTGCAAGACCCATGGCTAGACTCACTGTATCACACAAAACTCATACATACACCCAAGGGGGCATTTCTTGCCCTTACAGAACACTAAAATTATTTCTGTACAGAAATAAAATCTAAAATCTGGGAATTAGGGGCTACCTGACAGAATGGAGGGCAGGGGGCAAAGCCAGGGGGAAAAAAAAAAAAAAAACGAGGAAATTAAATGAGTCAGTATTCTGAATGGCAAGAAAACTCTGATGGCGTAGTGCTTAAGTGCTCCATCTGCTAACCAGATTCTCCTCTGGATAAATGGACAAAAAATGGAAATTTCCTAAAGAAAAAGTGAAATAAGACAGCAAACTTTTGAAAGATTGGATAGAACACAACAGTGTGCGGCCTTTCAGTGAAACAGACTGGCTTTTGGACAAATGCTAACCAGCAGTTTTCTTGTGATTCCTTCTTAAACATGATGGATAGCCAAACATGATTAGTCATTTGAAGAAAACCTCCAAACTGATAGAGACTCAAATATGCAGAAAAAAAATGACAGCCAACAAACAAAGCAAACGAAAATATAAAAACATGTATTACCACTGCTTAAAAAAACAAAGCACCATCCATCCGACTTGATGGCACTTGGCTTCGCTTGGCATAAAAAGAACACAGAAAGGGTTCTTGTGAATCATAATATAAATGGAAACAAACATCTCACCCTTGAACTAGTAGTAAAAGGAGAGACAATAAAAGACAAAGGTTTAAAAACTGGAGGATCCGTGCAGAAAGCTCAGTGTCTCATTAATAGGAATTTTAAGAAGTTGTACAAATAATTTCTAAGGGCTAAAGGACATATGTCTCTAAATCATGAAGACCCACCAAGCAACGATGAATTGAAGCACATGTAGGACCCTTAAAAGGCACAACGCTGTGAAATGTGAGCATACCAATGATTATTTTTTAAAAATGATAGCTTCCGGAGAAGAGAGATTAACAATAAATCTCATAATAGTGGCATAATTGGCAATTGCATCCAATTTCTGAAGAACAAAACTGAAATCTAGGAGGTAATAGGTCAAATGCCCTTAAAATTGAGGAGAAAATTAGGTACCTAGCCAACTTAAAGTTGCTTTAGAACCAAAGCACTTTCAGACATGAAATATCTTTTTGAAGATGTTCCTCCAGTGGCAAATGGAGAAAAGACTGAAGTTATGAAGGATTTCATTTTACTTGGATCTGCCATCAACACCCATGAAAGCAGCAGTCAAGAAATCAAAAGATGGATCACATTGTCTAAATCTTCTGCAAAAGACTTCTTTAAAGTATTAAAAAGAAAAGATGTTCTTTGAGGACTAAGACGTGCCTGCCCCAAGCCATGGTCTTTTCAATTGCCTCATGTACACATGGAAGCTGAACAAACAATCAAGAGGACAAAAAAAAAAAAAGAAAAAAGGGAATGCCTTTGAATCATGATGTTGCTGAAGAATACCGAATATATAGACTTCCAGAAGAACAAACAAATCTGTCTTGGGAGAAGTACAGCCAGACTGCTACTTAGAAGCAGTAGATGGGAAGACTTCATCTTACATACTTCGAGCATGCTATTAGGAGGGACCAGTCCCTGGAGAAGGACACAGTGCTCTTAAAATAATAACTTGAAAATACATTAGTTGGCCATAGTGGGAATCAACTCAACAGCAACTGCGTTTTGTTGTTTTGACTAGACAGATTTATACCTACCCAACTGCTGTAGAATCAATTTCAATTCATAAGGTTTCCGAGACTGTCAATCTCTACAGAAGCAGACTGCCACATCTTTTTCTCCCAATAAGCCTCTAGTAGTCCCAAACCTCAGATCGTTTAGTGGGCAGTTGATTGTTTTAACCATTGGGCAACCAAAACTCATACAGATCTGTATACAGGCACATAATTTATTGAGGGCACTTCATAAAATTTCTAGGACATGACTGAAATCACCAGTGGCTCTTGGGGAGAAAGATGTAACAGTCTGCTTCCATAGAGATTTACACCCTTGGAAACCATCTGGAGTTGCTGATGAGTAAATTGACTCATAGAAGTGGTTTTCGTTTGGTTTAGTAAAGGTTCTCTCAGCTGTAATTAAATGATACATAAATGACAATATATCCAGTTTTTCTTACTGATATTACATCCAGTGTGACCTTACACGTTAATTGAAAAAAATAAATAAATTTTATAATAGCATAATTAGATTTAAAAACTTTAAACAACGTGATTGAACTGTGTAAGTATGTAGAACAACCTCCTCTGAAATGCATTACTCTTCTTTCTTTAGTGAAAACAAAGGAAAAGATGAAAGAATTTCATGCTTCCATCATGTTGCTGGAAACTCTGGTGGCGCAGTGGTTAAGTGCTACAGCCACTAACCAAAAGATCAGCAGTTCAAACCCATCAGGCACTCCTTGGAAACTGTGGGGCAGCTTTACTCTGCCCTATAGGTTCGCTATGGGTTGGAATCGACTCGATGGCACTGTGTTCTTTTGTTTTGGTCGTATTGATGCTACTACCTATTTGGTTACAAATGCAGGCATTTTACATACTAATTTTACATTGCTGATTACTAAGAAGCATTTTTTTTATTAATTTGGAATGTGTAACATAGTTACATTTAGTAAATTTTGAACACATGTTGAGACAGTGATTTTGGTAATGTGTTTAATCTTACCTTGTTTTATTGAAACAACTAAAAATATAGTATCAACAGCTTTAAAAATACTACAGAACAGCTTTTCACCCATCTTCTGAATCTTTTAATCACTGAAATCATCAACCGTTGTATATTTCACACACACACACACACACACACACACACACACCCTGCAACTTACGTATAAATTAAGGTAAGGAGTAAAGACAAAAATCTCACTTATCTTCTGTTCTTTCAGTACAGTAATCAAGTAATATCCTTCACACTTTTCTGTGCACTTCTGTGCATCAAGTCCTCAGCTGATACATTTATTATATAATTAAGGTCCTGCCAGTAAAATGATCTTATTAAATATCAGAGATTATACAGACTATATCTGAGCAGAGAAAAGTTTACAGTTATTCTGTAATATAAATAAAAAAGCTACATTGTCTTCCTATGGAATCCATATGTGGAATACACGAAGTTGTGAGGTCCCGGGAAGTCAATTCCAGCTGGTAGTGACCATGTGTACAACAGAATGAAACCCCGCCCGGTCCTGAGTCACCCTCACAAGTCTTGCCACGCTTGGCCCTAATGTTGGCCGCTGTGTCAATCCATCCTATGAAGGGTCTTCTCTTTTTCTCTGACCCTGTACCTTGCCAAGTAAGATTAACAGGGTGTCCTTCTCCAGACACTGGTTCTTCCCAATACCATGCCCTATGTACGTGAGATGAAGTTTCACCATCCTCTTTTCCAAGAAATACTGTTGCTTTACTTCTTCTATGACAGTACCTGGTATTCAACAGCATTTGGCTGGCTTGGCATGTATACAGTTTATTGATATATGTACATTTCTTTATCTACTTGATTTCTCGGATTTATTTTCTTGGAAAATGTTAATTGTAATAAATTAATCCTTGGTTAGGAATAGTTCAATTAAAAAAAAAGTATTTTCCTAATACCCATGGCTGTTGAGTGGGGTAAGCAACTGTTAAAATAATAAGATAATTACCTGAAACTGTAAAATACTAGCTGATAATAATAATGGAATCCCGGTGTCGCAGTAGTTAAGAGCTACAGCTGCTAACGGAAAAGGTTAACAGCTTGAACTCACTAGCTGATTCTTGGAAACCCTGTGGTGCAGTTCTACTCTGTCCTATAGGGTTGCTATGCATCAGAATCCACTTAGTAGAAACTTTTCTTTTCCTTATATAATAATGACAGTAGTACTCAAAAAAGGTTTTCACTGGGTATATATTAAGTGCCAAGCATTATATTAGGTACTTGAATGCATTAATGCTTTATAACCTTGGAAGATTATTACTAGTAGCTTCATTTTATAAATTAGAACACTGAGGTCACATGACTAGTAAATTCTAGAGTTAGAATTCATATCTGATACACATAGCACTCGTGCATCTAATCAGAACATGCATTATGTTTTAGGTATTCCGGTCTTCCAGTGCTAAGATGAGGCATAGCAAATAAAGTTGTATATTTAAGATGTATGTTTGTCACACAGGAACCCCTAGTGGTATAGTCGTTTAAGTGATATGTCTGCTAATCAAAAGGTTAGCAGTTCAAATCCACCAGGTGCTCTTTGGAAACTCTAGGAGCAGTTCTATCCTGACTCTAGGGTCACTAAGAGGTCACTTAGTGACCCCCCTAGGGTCAATAAGAAGTCCAACTCAATGGCAGAGGGTTTTTGGGTATTTGTCACCAAACTGAAACCCCAAGTACATTCATTGCTGGTTGAGATTTATATTCAATCTTTTTATCATGATTCAAAGTCTTTTTTCTGTTTGGTATCAATTAAACACATGAAAGCAAACAAACAAAATGTACAACAGGCAAATTTATGCACCTGGACAAGGGATATTTTAATTCAAAGGGTAAATTGTAGTTTTATACTGTTTTTATAGTCTCAGAATGCAAACAAACATGGCTACCATAACATTAGTGCTTTTGATTTATTTGCTATTAAACATTTTTAGTAAATACTGTAAAAGGAACCCAGTAGTTGGATTTACATCTCCAAAGAGCAATAAACTGAAGACAATTAACTGGTAATTATTTCCACCTGCTGAACTCTATTTTTGAGGCAATTTGATTAATTAACAGCAAAGAGCTGTCATCATTAGATCCAGAGTCTTCTATTTTTATTTGTCAAAGCACCATAATACTCCTTAGCATTAGTATGAAATGGGGGTCTCCTGCCCATTTTCTGGGTCATTGCGCCTAAACTCATTACCCACATAATTGGAAAATGTGGCTACTGTTAATCAATGTGAAAATGTGGATTACTTTATAGAAGTTCACAGCAATTTTGAAAAATCAAAAAATAGACTTGCAAAAAGTGAAAACTAGCTTACACAGCAGACCATATTACCAAATATTTAGCCTGTTTGTGATTCAAGGAATGGAATATTTTTGTTTATCTCAAATATATGTGTATGTATCTGCATATTTATTTGTATGTCTGTCAATCTATCCATTTATTTATTTTTTCTGCAGAAAATCTAGTAATACACTGAGACATTCGTTTGTTCCTGGCATAGACTTACAACCTTGCTTGTTTTCTTACAGGAATAAAGGTACATGAGCTGTGTGTTAGTTCACTCAGATTTGACCTTCCTCCTGCCTTAGGACCGTGTAGAATATAGATCTCTGTGTCTTGGCTTTCTTTTCTCTCCTCTAGGATGAATGCACTGCAATACTGGGTGAACTTTTTATTCACAATGTACACCTGAGGTATTTCCCACTTTTATCTTCATTATTATTGCCTAATATACAGAATGGAGGTAAAAGTGGGAAATTTCACAGTGTATGCTGTGAAACTTGAAGAGCAAGTAAAATACGGAATACTGTTTAGTTGCTTCTTATGAAATAATCCATGAACATACTGGCACAGGAAGATATTTCATAAATCCCAATTGATAAATTCAATCTGGCAAATGCTATGGAAATGAAGATAAAGAAATTTATCATGCTTTCAGTCTCACTTGGAGAAAAAAAAATCACTTTCCCAACATGGATAAGTATACAGCAATGAACACTTACATTTCTGAAAGTCTCATTTGCTCACTTTGGGAATTGGTTCATAATTTGACTTTACCATTATGCATGCTGGCTAGAGGAGAAGAGCCAAAGATTTGTCCACACCTTCCTTTTTTTAACTATGATTGAGTGAAAATGTACGTTCTTATATAAATTTGCATGCCCATCCACAGGCAGCTCCCACTGCTCTCCCTGTCCGGTGACAGCACACTCTTCCTCTCTGCTCCGTACATGTCTTGTCCTCCCAACAGTCTCTTATCCCCTCCTCTCCACCCACTCCCCTTCCTCCAGTAAGAGGTCAGCAGGATGACATCCTCTAGATGCATAGGATCATAAAATGCACACATAATATGGTCACTCTGTGTTGCCAAGTGCAATCCATTCCCATCAGAAGAGTTGACCTCCATTGTGATTTATGGACAGGGCAGCATCAGGGCCAGGGGCCATGCTCCCAGGGGAACCCTGAGGCCCGCAGACCATAAATTGTGGTCTTTTACCGGAGATCTCATGGTGTACACCTCTTTATTCTTGTGTTGCTAGTGAGATTCAACTATGTGTGCTCCATCAAGGCTATCACTGGTGGTGGCTGGGCACCATCCGATTCTTCCAGTCACTAGTTGATGTAGTCACACACTCAAGTGGGTCTTTCTCTCTTCTGGGTTCTCATTCCCTCATGTCATTTTGGTCCTTGGTAATCATCCATTCCTGCTGAGTTTGAACCATTTGCCGTACCCTAGATGGCAGCTTGGCAACTTTTAAGACCCCAGACACCACTCGTCAATGTGGGGTGCAGGAGGCTCTCTTAGCAAATTGCTAGTTGTGCAGTTGGCCTCGATTTCCCCTGAGAGCATGTTTCCTGGCCCCCCGCCTGAGCTACTCTGTCTTTGTGATATTTGGTTAAGATGGGAGGAGTAATCATGTTACATTGAAGCCCAGTTAATACTAATCTTTCTAATGTGTGCTGTCACAGATTTCACCCAACCAAATTCTACCAACTATCTAATCTAAACCCTCCACCCTTCACCCTTCCTCCCTCCTCACCCTTGCAGCCATCAGAGTCTTTTCTTCTATGCGTGAGTCTGTTTTTAAGTTCAAATCATAGGAGTCTCATATAATATTTTTCCTTTTGTCATGGACTGCTTTCACTCTGCATAATGTCCTCCAATTGAGACCAGGTTATGAGATATTTCCTAAAATCATCGTTGTACTTTATTATTGCATAGTGTTCCATTGAGTATATATACCATGGTTTACTTATCCATTTCTGTTTGGGGACATCTGGATTGATTCCACCTTTTTGCTGTTGTGGGCTGTGCTGCAATAAACATTCATGGCCATGTAGCAGTTGGTGTGAATGGATGTGATTCTGTAGGATATATTCTGAGTAGTGGAATTACTGGGTCAAATGGTACATCTATATCCAGCTTCTTAAGGAAGCATCAGTTGTTTTCCAACAAGGTTCCACCATTTGTAATCCCACCAGCAATGTAGAAGAGTTCCAATTTCTCCACATCCTCTCCAACACTTGTTGTTGTGTGTTTTTTTGTATCATCGCCAATCTTGTTGGAGTGAGATGGTATCTCATTGTAATTTTGATTTGAACTTATTTAATAGCTAATGATCATGAGCATATCCGCATGTGTTTCTTGGCTGCTTGTATCTCCTCTTTAGAGAAGCATCTGTCCATCTCCTTTGCCCAATGTTTAATTGGATTATTTATCTTTTTCTTATTGACATGTAGTTGCCAAATATTTTTTCCCATTCTGTAGGTGGCCTTTTAATTCTACTAATAAAGCCTTTGGATGATACAAACCTTCTTATAATTTGTTATTAAATTCTACCAGAATTCATGTTTTATTTGTCCAAACTCTTCCTTATGATATATACTTAGCCAGCATTGGGAGGTTTGTTTCAGAAAGGAGAAGTAACTCATGTCTCAGATACAACTGCAGCACAGTCATCAGGTGAATGAAAGGACATTATTTTTTGAATAAATTAAAGATACAAGTAAGTCTAGTTCTTATTTAGGTAAATTAATCCCCTTAAAAGGAAACCTGGTGATGCAGTGGTTAAGTATTTGGCTGCTAGTCAAAAGGCTGGCAGTTTAAATCCTTCAGTAGCTCTTTGGAAACTCAGTGGGGCAGTTCTACTCTATCCTATACGGTTCTGTGAGTCTAAATCAATCCGATAACAATGGGTTTCATTCTCCTTAATAAGCTCTTTCCTGTAGGAAATATTCACTCCTCACTTTTAGTTTAAGGTAGATATCTTTATGCCATTTTCAGATAATATCAGATTCTTTTTTTCCTTCTTTAATAAGAAGTGCTCAGAACTGAATTGTTATTTAGATTTAAGGTGATTATTCATCAACAGAAGAGGTTATAGCATTGTTATGCATTGTGCTAAGTTGAATATACTTACACAAATATTAAAAGATGTAACTTGAGTGAAAAAACTGACCATTAGCTTAGACGTACCCACATTTCACAGGTCTATGGTTGACAGTATGTACATAAATCTGCCAAACAATTTCTCACAATTTGTCATTAATTATTTTATGCATTGACTTTCCAAAACAAGCCCAGGTATGTAAGAAATTTTAGCTCCCCATCTCCATTTGGTTGGTTGTCTCAGTTATCAATCTCACACTAAAAAATAAATTATTTCTTTCAATCATGACATATTTTATCATTTTTAAGAATTTCTTTTCTTTTTTCCTTTTTTTTTAAGAAGGAGGAATGAGAGAAGAAAAGAAAAAGAAGAAAGAGAAGCCCATAAGCACCCTACAAGCAGTATGGTCTATGGTGCTTAAGAAGATGAGATTTGGATGAGTTTGTGGCTCCATTTTATCATATTCAAAAAGACTTAAATGCCTACTTCTTAAACTTTCTGTGAAAATTATATGGGATAATCCCATACAAATTTCATAGAGTGGGGCTTGGCACAAGATAAGTTTTCAATAACTGTTAATTCTTTAGTAGTAACAGCTCAGTAGTTCTTAGAAACCTCGGTCAAGTTTAAATCTAAACTGAAATCCATTCACAGTTTTATTTATACCATAGTAAACAGACTTCAGATTGGAAAGCACTTCATAATTCCAGGATTTAGGTGAAACTTCAGGCAATTTTAATTGAAGGGATCACATTTTAACTCATAACTCAAAATTCAGTTTTGGAGGTGTCTTGCCACATCTGGAAAAAAGGAAGTTCTTCAATACAGAAGTCGTTTCATGTGTGATTAGTATCTCATTTTCAATACAGTTGTTTGTCCATCCTCACAGTTGATCTGGTGAGAAAACAGTCCAGATATGTGGCAGCAAGTCCCATGTCCACAAGGTATTGCTGATGCTTATGGCAGTGGAGGAGATTCTAATGATGTTACCAAGCACCAGAATAAAGGAGCGGTGCAATGCAGCTGGTGGATCATATTATGTGTTTACAGGGGAAAAGAATGACAAAAGAACTTATGCTTATCAGTTGTGTTCTATGATTTTCCCATAGTTTTTTTTTTTTTTAACAAGTTCTGAGTACATAATTTAAGCAGAAATAATCTACATCTAACAGGTACACCTGTATCTGTGATTGAAAATTGAATCTGAACAATAAAACATGTTGTTGTTATGTGCCTTCAAGTCAGTTCCATCTCATAACAACCCTACGAACAACAGAATGAAACACTGCCCAGTCTTGTGCCATGTCCACAATCATTTTTATGCTTAAGCCCATTGTTGCAGCTACTGTGTCAATCCATCTCGTCGAGGGTCTTCCTCTTTTTGCTGACCCCCCACCACCACTCTACCAAGCATGACATTCTTTTCCAGGGACTGATCCTTCCTGACAATATGTCCAAAGTATGTAAGGCACAGTCTTGCCATCTTAGCTTCCAAGGAGCACGCTGGTTGTAGTTCTTCCAGAACAGATCTGTTTATTCTTTCAGTGGTTTGTTGTACGTTCAACTTTCGTCTCTAACACCACAGTTCTAAGGCATCAATTCTTCTTCTGTCTTCTTTGCTCATGGTCCAGCTTTCGCTTGCATATGATGTGACCGAAAATACCATGGCTTGAGTCAGGCACGTTTTAGTCTTCAAGGTGACATCCTTACTTTGGAATACTTTAAAGAGGTCCTTTGCAGCAGATCGCCCAATGCAATGTGTCTTTTGATTTCTTGACTGCTGCTTCCAAGGACATTAATTGAAGACTTGAGTAAAATGAAATCTTTGACAACCTCAGTCCTTTCTCTGTTTATGACAACATTGCTTACTGGTCCAGTTGTGAGGATTTTTGTTTTCCTAGTATTGAAGTGAAATTCATATTGAAGGTTGTGGTCCTTGATGTTCATCAGTAGGTGTCTCAGATCTTCATTTCCAGAAAGTAAGGTGGTGTCATCTGTGTAACGCAGGTTGTTAATGAGTCGTCCTCCAATCCTGATGCCTCACTCTTCATCATGCAATCCATCTTCTCAGATTATTTGCTCAGTAGATAAATTAAAAAGTTATGGTGAATGGATACAACCCTGAGGCATGCCTTGCCTGACTTTAAACCATGCAATGTTCCCTTGTTCTGTTTGCATGATTACCTCGTGACCCATATACAGATTCCTTAAGAGCACAATTAGGTGTTTTAGAATTCCCGTTCTTGGCAATGTTAGCCATAATTCAGTATAATCCACACAGTCGAATGCTTTTGCATAGTCAATGAAACACAAGTAAACATCTTGCTTGTATTCTTTGCTTTCAGCTAAGAGCCATCTGACATTAGAGATGACATCCCCAGTTCCATGTTCTCTTCTGAACTCAGCTTGCATTTCTGGCAGTTTTTGTCAATATATTGTAGTCACTTTTGAATGATCTTGAGCAGAATTTTACTTGTGTGTAAGTGCTGGCATTATCAATGATATTGTTTGGTAATTTCCATGTTCAGTTGGGTCACCTTTCTTTGGAATGGGCATAAATATGGTTCTCTTCCAGTCAGTTGGTGAAATACTTGTCTTCCAAATGTCTTGATATAGGTGAGTGAGTACTTGCAGCTCTGCATTTGTTTGTTGAAATATCTCAATTGCTAGTCCATCAATTCCTGGAGCCTTGTTTACCAACAATGCCTTCAAAGCAGCTTTGACTTCTTCCTTCAGTGTCATTGGTTCCAGATCATATGCTGCCTCTTCAAACAGCTGAACATCAACCAGTGCTTTCTGGTATAATGACTCTGTGTGTTCCTTCCATCTTCTTTTGGTGCTCTCTGAGTTGTTTAATAGTTTCCCTGTAGAATCCTTCATTCCTGCAACTCGAGGCTTGAATTTTTTCTTCAGCTCTTTCAGCTTGAGAAATGAAAAACATGATCTTCCTTCTGGTTTTCCATTTCTAGCTCTTGGCACCTGTCATTATAGAACTTTCTTTTGTGTTCTCAAGCTGCTCTCTGAAATCTTCAGTTTAGGTCTTTTACTTTTTCTTCTCCATTCTTTCCTTTTACTTTAACTCCTTGACATTCAAAAGCGAATTTCAGAGTCTCTTCTGACATCCAGTTTGGTCTTTTCTCTCTCTCCTGTCCTTTTTTTTTTTGTTGTTGTTGTTGTTTTTAACATATTCGGTGGGAAAGGAGTAATGGAGCTTCGACATTGGAGAAAACAGTCAATATCATTGGAAAACTGGATTTGCCTAGCAGATAAGGAAAATGACTTCCTAGGTCCAAGATCAAACTTGCCTCTTGTGACTGTGAGCCTGCGAAAGTTACTTAAAATCTCCATGTTTCAGCTTTTTATCTGTAAACTGCCGACGTTTACTACCTTCTCATAAAAGTATTGTGAGAATGTAATGAGTTCATATACGTGAACCATTTAGAATAGTGCGTGACACAGGAGAAAATCAAACTCTACTTTCAGACAAAGTATACAGAAAATAGGAAGAGAGGAAAATAAAGATCTCCTCTTTTTGTTGATGTTGTTACCAGTTGTCACTGAGTTTGTTCCTGACTCGCAGGGCCTTACTTAGAATGAAACTTGACCAGGTCTTGTGCCATGTACATGAACATTGGTTTGTTTAAGTCCATTTTTGTGGCTACTGTGTCAATCTATCTCTTTGAGAATCTTCCTTATTTTCACGGAAGCTGTACTTCACCAAGCATAAGATTCTTTTCACCTTTCCCAACAACTAATCCAAAGTAAGTAAGCTGACATCTTTCTAAAGCAGACCTGCTTCTAAGGAGCATTTGGAATATAATTCTTCTAAGAGTAATTTTTTTTTCCTGCAGATTCACAGTATAGTTTATTCTTTACCAATGCCCCAATTTAAATGAACCAGCTCTCCTTCTATCTTCTTTTTTTATCACTGTCCAGCTTGCACATGCATATAAGTGAAAATAAAGAACCATGGCTTTGGTGAGGTGCACCTCAGTCATCATAGTGATTTGACATGGTCTCTCTTAGCTAATTAACTAGGTCTCCCATCCCCATACCAAGAAAACAATTGCACATTAGTCCTTCCCATGACATTTGTGGGTTGTAGGCACCTTTGATTCGTAGGCTGCTTCCTTTATGAAAGTACCAAAACATATTTTATGATTGCATTGTTATAAAGACATACGTATATGTATGTGCACATGCAGAGAATGTGTGTGTGTGTGTGTGTGTATATATGTATATATATCCTTTTATCTAAAAGTTCAGTGTTTTTTCTTTTCTGATTTTAAAAGAAATTGAAATATTTTTAGGCAGTGTGCTTCAAACTTTGATGGCACAGCGGTTAAGAGATTATCCAGTACACAGTTTGAATCCACCAGCCACTCCTTAGAAACTCTATGGAGTAATTCTACTCTATCTTATAGGGCCACTGTGAGTCTGAAACAACTCCACAGCAATGAGCTTATTCTGTCTCACTGGGTACTGTGCTTAGTGGCGAAGTCAGACAAAAGGCTATCATGTCCATTTAAGGTTTTTAAAGTCACAAAGTTATAAAATCCAACTTTGATGAACAGACTTAATATATGGCAGAGGAAGGATTTAAATTCATCTTTAATTCCAGAGCTTATGCCCTTGCCTTCTCTCCTCGCTGCTTCTCAAGGGAAAGGACATCCAAAAGAGTTCCAGTTGTTTGGCACTGTCCTTCACCCTATTGCCAGCACTCCCCTTTCCCTACTGGCTTTCTCCCGACAACATTTGTCTTGCTATTCCCAACAACTTTTTTTAATACCTCCCAGCAGTGTCCTTCTCTTTCTAACATCTAAGAATTCCTTTCCTTCTAGTTAGTAGCCTCATGAAAGCAATCAATAGACCGCATTTCACAAAGACAGTACTGTACTGATGGGGGTACCCTTGTCTCATGCCAACTGGGTGAAGTTGGAAAAGTTACTAAGTTTATCTAATGTGAGTGGAGATCAATATTTTGTTTTCTTTGCCTGACATTTGGGAAAAGAAAGATTTTATTCATGTTGGAAATGAGTAACGAAGCCAGTAGGCCTGGCTGCTGCTGGCAACTGATTCAAAACCACGCCATCAGTCTAATGTCAAGAAATACATAGACTTACAGAGCAGACACAAGAAAGGAAGCTTGGCCTTCGATGGTGTCATTAAATCACTAGATAAACTCTTTTTTTGAGGCTTAAGATGCTATTACTATTCTCAACTAAGTCACTCATTTCTTTTGTTTTCTTTCTTGCTGTTTTTCTTCTTTCTTTCTTTAACATTTTTGTAAAGTGTTTATAGGAAACCTTGATGGTGTAGTGGTGAAGTGTTACAGCTGCTAACCAAGAGGTCAGCAGTTCAAATCCACCAGGCTCTCCTCGGAAACTTTATGGGGCAGTTGTACTCTGATCTATAGAGCTGCTATGCATGGGAACTGACTCAACGGTACCTACAACAGCAACAACAAACTGTTTATAACTTATAAGGGTCTCTGTAATTTGATGCTCCTTACACAAAGAAAGCAGCACAAGTTAATGATAACTTAAAAAAAATCCTTGAAGCTCTTTTTTTTTTTTTTTTGTGGTAAGTTAAACACCTCTCTGAAGGAGCTCTGGTGGTACAGTCATTAAACATTCAGCTGCTATCCAAAAGGTCGGCAGTTCGAGTCTACCAGCCATTCCTTGGAAACACTATGAGGCAGTTCTATTCTGTCCTATAGGGTCACTATGAGTCAGAACTGACTTAATATCAACCAATTTTCTTTTGTTTTTTTTAACAGTCTTGGTAGCACAGTGGTAAAACCTTAACTGTTAACCAAATTCCAGTGGTTCAAATCCACCAGTTGCTCCACAGGAGAAAGATGTGGCAATCTGCTTTCATCGGGATTGCAGACTTAGAAACCCCATGAGGAAGTTCTACCCCATCCTGTAGGGTCTCTAAGAGTCAGAAATGACTTGATAGTGATGTTTGCTTTTGAGTTTAAACTCCTGTTAAGCCATCTGATAGTTTCAACCTTAAGTGTAAGCAGATTCTCCAGAAAAGGTAGAGTAAAACAAAATTAGGTTTGCTGGGCTACTTACTGTCTTATCCAGGGATCATCTGATTGTAAGAAGTAGAAACCAATTCACAGTAGCTTAAGAAGAAGAAACGTGTTTGTTAGAAGTTTTCCAATGGTTTCACAAGAACAAGAAGTGTGCTGAGACTTGGAATTGGCTGGTCATGACAACTTGCATGTCATTGGCTCCAAAGGACGTGTTTTTTTCCTGAACCTTTCAGACCTGTGGGTCTGGCCTGGTAGTCTCATTTCCCAGTCCTCAAACTCACATGGAGTTGATTGTCCAAAGCCCGCAGATCTAATTACTCCTGGTCCAAATCACCTGGGCTTATACTAACTCTCTATGTTATATATTCAATTTGACTCAATTCTCCCTGGATAATTGAGCAGACAACGAAGGAAATGAGAAAGGATAGCAATGGACAGCATGGTACAAGGGCTTCTTTCTCTAAGCCCATAAGTTTGGACAAATTCTCTACAAAAGAAAGTGGAGATGAAGATGTCGTATTACCCATTTTACCTACACTCAAACTTCTGTTCTGGTGAGACATACACAAGAGACCTTTCAACCACTGACTTCCCTTTCGAGCAAAAATAATATGGTTACATTTTATATGACACATCGCTTAGCGTGTGACATTGAGTATGCTGGTGTTTACAGGGTAGTCAAAGGTCCTTAGAGACTTTTACCAAGGTCAGGCCTTTGCCAGATTCCATCCACTTCTCACTGATGTTTAATCTAACTCTTGTGAGCTCACAACCAGTTGTATCTGCTTTTTCCTCCAATGATTGATAAATGCAAACCATAACTGACTTGGTCAGTAAAGTTATTTTTACTCACCTGAGCCTGGTGATCTCTCTGGAAAAAGACTAAACAAACAAACACACTCTGATCATATAAAACTCTCTCTCTCCTGCTCAAATCAAATTTCAAGATCTTGTCACTAATTGTATTTAAATAAGGGAATATTAAAATACATAACATCAGGGGTAATAATTAGGACATTCTGGATTACACAAATTACATTTTCTATGTCATTTCAAATATGTTAATTCAAAATAACAAAAAACATTCTTTTCTCTAGCACCACAGTGAGAAGCTAATCTACCAAAAAAATAAAAATAAAAAATGCAACATCTGCTAGAGCCGTAAAACAAATGAAAAATTAATTAGGTATTTGAAGGTCTCCTTTTTCAGATGATGAAATTTAGCCATGTCTTAAATCCTCTTATGGCTTAAACTGTGTGTTCAGTCTTCAAAAAGATCTTTCCCTGTTTCCTGCTCATTGTGTTTTCAGATCATTTTTGTCTTCTTGGCCAGCCTGGGAGTCGTGGTCCGAGGAGCTGCAGTGCCCTTTGTTAAATTACACACGCTGCCTCAGCATCCTGAAGGCTGGCTAGGAACATCTCGACATCTTGAATAAATTTCTAATTTTTCAATCTTACAGTATCAAAATGAATTTTTATTTTTTTCTTTTACTTAGGAAAGGATGAGTTTCTATTTTGTGTATTATTTATATTCACTTGGGAGACTTCCTCTTGACTCTTGTGTGTTTTTGTTAAATTAATTTGGTTTTCCCTTTTTATTTCACTTGAACACATTCTGTTTCTACATAAAATGGATGTGTTTTGAACAATACGTGTGATGTGTGTGTTTTTCAAAATACGTGTATTAGCACTTATATGCCAGGATTATACCAGTACAAATCACAGCTACCTGCTTCCAGTAAATTTTGGCAACAGTAACATTTAACATTAAAATACCTCATGTGAAGCAGTGTCATGGAGCTTGGTATAGATTACGTGGGGCTTTCCTTTAAAGTGTCGTTTAACTCATTTTCAGTACTTAGGGAAGCTTTTGAGGAGGAGATCTTTGATATTTGTTTGCAAAGATGCACAGAAATTAGTTTAGCAGAGTTGGTAGAAGGTGTTCCAGGTAGTACAAGTATGCTCACCAAAGGTCTGTGTTGTGAATGACACTTTTTTGGAATATCAAATTACTTTATATAGCTGGCATAAGTGACTGTGATAAGCAATGGAGATAAAAATGATCATGAAAAGTGGTCCAAAAAAAAAAATCTGATATTTTTACTGGTAAATTTGGTAAAATCTGTGGGCTGAGAGAAAGGGAGTATAATTTCTTCAACAAAACTCTAAGAACAATATCTCTTATGTTCTAGGAAACCCTGGTGTTACATTGGGTAAGTGCTGTTTACCAAAAGTTGGGAATCTGAATACACCTGGCACTCCTTGGAAACTCTATGAAGATGTTCTATCTTGTCCTGTACAGTCTCTGTGAATCAGAATTGACTTGATAGCGATGTGTTTTTTGGGGGGTAGGGAGGTAATATTCCAGAGTTTCAAGTTACATGCCTCAAAAACAGCAGCCATCTTCTCCTGCCACAATAGTAATTAAAGTTATGAATATCTTTTATGGATTGAATTGTGTCCCCTTGCAAAAGGTGTGTTGTATATTTTAACCTTAATGCTTTTGAAGAGGATTTTAAACACTTATTTGTGTGATAAAAGACCACAGCCTTCGATATGGATACACCATAACATAAAGAAAACACAAATCTTCACAACTGGACCAATAAACAACATCATGATAAATGGAGAAAAGATTGAGATTGTCAAGGATTTCATCTTATTTTGATTCATGATCGATGCCCATGGGAGCAGTAGCCAAGAAATCAAAACATGCATTGAACTGGGTATTATTCTTCAAAAGACCTCTTTAAAGTGTTGGAAAGCACTTTAAAGCAAAATGGACAGCAAAATCATCATGTTGAAGACTAAAGTGTGCATGACCCAAGCCACGGTATTTTCAGTCACATCACATGCATGTGAAACCTAGATAATGAATTAGGAAGACAGAAGAAGAATCAATGCCTTTGAATCGTGGTGTTGGAGAAGAATATTGAATGTACTGTTGGACTGCTAAAAGACAAACAGATCTGTCTTGGAAGAAGTAAGACCAGAGTATTACTCAGAAGCAATGATGGGCGATGCTGTTTTACATACTTTGGACATGTTTTCAGGAGGGACTAGTCCCTGTTGAAAGACATAGCGCTTGGTAGAGTGGAGGGTCAGTGAAAAAAAGGAAGACTTTCAAGGAGATGGATTGACACCGTGTCTGTAGCAACGGGCACAAGCATAGCAATGATTGTGGGTACGGCACAGGAACAAGCAATGTTTCATTCCATTATACTTATGGTCACCGTGAACTGGAACTGACTCACCACCTAACAACAGAAACATACCTGTGGTTGGGGCCCTGGTGGCACAGTAGTTCAGCATTTGGCTACTAACCAAAAGATTGGCAATTTGAATCACCCAGCTACTTCTTGGAAACCTTATGGGGTAGTTCCACTCTGTCCTGTGTGGTAGCTCCCAGTCAGAATCAACTTGACCACAACAGATTTGGTTTTCTTGCTCCTATGTTCATGGTTATAACCCTATTTAGGAATAGGTTTATTCACCATGTTAATAAGGCAGGAAAATTAATTTCTGTTTCTTAAAGACTCCCACTTGTGATGTCTCCACTGTAGCAGCACTAGATAACTAAGACAACATCTTAGTGTCAACTGCCCAGCACTGACACTGGACTTGTCTTAGGCCTAACCAATAATCCAAGAGTCCCACAGCATTATAGCTCTGAGTACATAGTTAAGCAGGTGACATGGGGTGAGAGTTCTAAAAATACATTCCTTGAGCTCATTTCCTGTGGGTGGACAAAGCACCAAAAAGTTGTAAAAAAACTTTTGTTATCCTAAAGTCAGCATTATGATTTGTTTCTTCCTGTATGTTATCAGAAGGGGCATGTTGGAAGCAACTGAGCAGACAGCTGGAGATTTCTTATAAGGCTGAGCACACAAGATTTAAAGATACTGGGTCTTGAGCACCTATTGCCAAATGATACACCTTGCCCTTATGTCTAGTCTTTTTTGACACACACAGAAAAGTTATTATGATGTAGATATTAGTCAGTTAGTGTTTGTAAAATCTGTTCTTTTGTAAAAATCACACACTCTTATTATAGAAAATTTAGGAGTCACTGAAATTAGACAAAAATAATCACATATCTAAGCATAATTGTGCAGTCTTTTGGTGGCATAGTACTTAGGTGCTGTGTCAGCTAACCATAAGGTCAGCAGTTCAAATCTGCCAGGCTGTCCTTGGAAATTGTAAGTCTCTATGACTTGGACTTGACTTGGTATCAGTGAGTTTGGTGTTTGGTTTTTAGGTGGTTATTAACTGCACTGCTGTTTTTTGGTCTGTATGTTCTAATAGTTAATTGAAATAAAATGGAGCTTTTCTTTTCTGCTTTTATTGACTATTACTGAGAGAGTGTCTTTTCAAATTATTGGATGATATCCTAAAGGAAATATTAAAAAAAAATGTCAAGAGAGTTACAAGAAATTTAACGATGTGTAAAAATAAATTATGAGGAATCAAGTGACAAAATCAAATTTTAGATTAACAGGATGCAAATAAAAATTTAAGCACCTGTTTCATGTGGGTGTATGTATATCTGTGCATGTGTGTATATACACATACATATACACATATATATGTATGTATGTGTGTGCATTGCATTTTCATGTGTGTGTTTGTGTGTATGCAGAACTGTGCTGAAACGGGCTCAGGTAGAACAGGGCAGAGAGTTGTGTCTGATTGTGACACAGGATGACTTAAAGTTCCACAAACTTCCACAAAGTTTGAAGTAGAAAATTTATTTTTCTGATGATCTTGTTCCCCACGTTTGAAAGAAAACAAAACATGAGGTAGAGGGTGACTGGAGGATGAGTTGAAGAGTTTGCCTGTTTACTCCAAGATTTTCTGTGTTTCACTTTGAAAGCTGACTGATTTTGAGTGTGTGTTTTCAATCTATCATCAGTACTGACTTACTTAATGAGAGACATTCATCCACAGTTCTTTATGAAGTTTTCACCAAAGTTCTTCTAAGAGTTTTTTTCAGATATGTGTGGGTATATCATTCAGCTTTTTTGAAGTCATGCTGTAAGAAAAAGCTAGACCAGCTACACATAAACGTTTGTGTACTACTACTCTTCTAAATTCTTCATATTCCATAGACTTAGATCCATATTATCTTTACTTAGAAGTCCAGGTTGAAGGAAGAGCCTGTATCTGGTCATTCACACACCATTCTTGTGGAGGAGGTGAGAGACGGATCTCACGTGAGGCCCCTCAGGGTCTTCTGAGACACTTCTCATTCATTTCTACTTATGTTGCACTGACCAGAGTAAGTTCATGGCCAAGTCTGATGTTCATGATGTAGGGATTGTATTAATATTATATATATACATATATACATATATATATATATATATATATTGCAACTCACATGGTGTCAAATTAAGGTATATTTTTCTCAGAGTCATAAATGAAAATACTTGAAAATAATCATACTACAACCTATTGTGGTCTACCATTTTGTTCATAAATTCTGCTTTCCTTCTGACCATAAAATATTCTCATTCACTTGACAAAGAAGAAATCTTAAATATCTCATCCAATTACAGTAATAGGCTGAATGTCCAGAATCATGTTATAGTTCCTACAACATGTACAGATAAAGCTTCTATTGTATGGAGATTGATGAACATAAAGTTAAATTTTCTTCTTCCTCTCACTCCCCACCAGCACACACTCAACATAGAACGATAGATGATGGTCAGACTAAGTACAGTTAATATTCAATCTAGGAGGAGGTGATTGTAAGGGAAGACACACAGAAGACCTTGATCCAAAGCAATTCTGAAATCTCATCGTAAGATGTTCAAAGAACCTTCAGTCCCTACAGTAAGGGATGTTCCTTGGTTAGGTTCAGGCTGTTCTCCTCAGGAACAGCCTGTTAGCCTGAAGAGCATAGTTCTTGAATAAAAGAGATGAACAGCAGAATCATGAAGTAGTTCTGACAGTTTTTCATATATTACTTTTATATCCATTGCATTGGCCAGTGCTGGTCACATGGTCAAGCTGGGCATCAATGGAGCAGAGTAGACTGCTTCTTTTACAGTGAAATACACAACAATAGTTTCTACATGAAATCTTCTGTGCAGACAAAAGGAGAGAGCAGAAAATACTTAGATACAACAGTGGAATTTATACTAGTGGATATTTTAATGCGGAGTTAGAGATAATTTGACCTCTTGCTAAATAAACCAAAAAAAATCTTAAATGGCTAATTGTTAAACTCTCAAATGGAATAATTACCTATAAGCTAGGTGAGACATTAGTGATAGTCTCTGGTTTCTTTTTCTTTCCACAGACAAAAAAAAAAAAAAATACTAGAGAAAAATTTCTATTGGAAGGAAAAGTTGTTCAAAAATAAACTTCGTCTACATTTAGTTTTTACTTTTGCAGCCAGTTGGCTCCTAAAAGTTTGACAGTGCTGAGTGAAACATCATGCAGTTAGATTTTATATAATTTAAGAAGTAGTTAGCAATAAAGTTAAAAAAAAGAATAAATGTTGACAAATTTTGCAGGCCTTCCCGTCTTGCCAAAAGGGTTAGCTCTTGCAGTAAGAATTTATTTCATTAGTCGTGTCCCCAGAAGATTACAGTTATTTCTCCCCATATCCAATTTTGTTGCCAAAATCTAGGAAGAAAAATAAGGTGTTTGCATCTTCAAAACCTATAGCCCTACACTCAATTTTATTTTATTGTTATACTGAAAGACAGAGCCGGCTCAATAAAGAAGAAAAGCAAATTTCCTGAAAGGCCGTACAACAAGGACACGAAGCAGAGCCGACTCATAGTATGCTAGTTTTAAAGCTATAGAGACTGTTCCTGGTCAGCAATAAAACTCAGAGGAAGTTGGGGTCAGAAGGAAAGAAACTGAGGAGGAACTCTATTATCTGATAGTAATAAAACATAATCCCTCAGAAGATAGCAATGGTATAAACCATTGGATAAACTCTTTCAGGTTCTGAATGGAAAGGAATAATCTTCACCCCAGAGTCACTAACCTTCGAACAGGTATCAGTCTACTTAGTTGAAAAACGCTACAAAATAGAGAACCACTTTTTAATGTTGCTTCCTGCTACTCTAAAATGAACCTTTCCTGAAATTCTGTGACACGGACTTTTGAAAGAATCAAGGGCAAAGCAAAACTTCATCTCATGTTCTAAAGTAAATCTAATAGTTAGTTCATATTTTGGAATAAATAGAAATATTCCTGGAGTCATTTGAGTGTGATTTAGCTGAGAAGGACAGATTAAACAAAGGAAGCAATCTATGTTACAAATGTCTCACGTGACATTTGCCCTGCCCTGTGGTGTCACAACAGTGAAGCACCGCTTACAAAAAGATTGATGCTTAGAATCCACATGGACGCTCCTCAGGTGGAGCTCCTCAGAAGAAAGACCTTTCAATTTGCTTCCATAAGGTTTAAGCCAAATAAACCAAACTCACTTCTGTTGAGTTGATTTTGACTCATAGCAACCCAATAGAACAAGACAGAACTGTTCCATAGAGTTTCCAAGGAACGTCTGGTGGACTTGAACTGTCAACTTTTTGGTTCACATCTGTAGCCCTTAACCAATACACCATAAAAATTACACTCTAAAGTCCCCCAAGAAGCCATTCTACTCTGTCACATGAGGTCCCTACAAGTCAAAAATCAATTCTATGCACACATTCACCTACTTTTAAATTTTTAAAAATTCAGATGTAAGTCACATACTACAAAATTCACCTACTTAAAATATATATGTTGTGTTTTTTAATATAATCACAAAACTGTGCAACTATTGCCAGACAGAAATTCAGTTGATTTTCATCAACTACAGAAAGAAACTTTGTACTCATTAGAAGGGAAGGGACACTGCCCCAGCACTGTTGTGTTAGTGTTAGCTAGAGTGAGATAGACCCTGACTCACAGTGACCATAGGTGCCACAAAGCAAAATGTTGTCTGCTCCTGTGCTGTCCTCACAATTGCCAGCATGTTCAAGTTCATCCTTAGTTCATCTTAACAAGTGTTTCCCAGCCCTTCCTGGTCCTCTGCTTTACCAAACATGATGTCCTCCCTGAGCAACTGGTATTCCTTTATAACACATCGAAGCAAGCAGCTTGTAGGATATTGTGCTGTAATTGAAAAGATCTCTTTTTATGAACTAATTTTCAGAAGTAAATCATCAGATCTTTCTTCCTAGTTTTTCCTTTTTTTTTTATTACATGCCCACATATCTGCAGCTTCAATCTGTTCTCCTCACCCTGTGACAGCACACTCCTCCTTTCCATTCTTCTAGTATCCTCTTAATGAACACCTGTCCCCTCTTCTCCACCGTCTTCTCTCCTATCTAGAAAGAAACCAGTAGGACAGCCTCCTATAAATGTATAAAACCAAAAAGTATACACACCACATGCTGGTACTGTGCACCTGAATCCAGTGCATTCTTTTCAGAAAAGTTGGTCTCAGTACCATTTTCAGGTCAGTGCCAGCTGCAAGTCTAGGGGCCAGGTTTCCAGAGGACCCTCCAAGTTGTTGGACCATCAGTTCTGGTCTTTAAGTAGAGTTCTTGAACTACACACCTCGTTTTTTCATGCTACTTCAGGGGCTCTACACTGTGTCCCCTGTCACAGCTGCCCTTCGTGGTGATTGAGCACCATCTGGTTCCTCTGGTCTCGTGCTGCTGCAGTCTCCTATTCATGTGAATCCTTCTGTCTCCTGGGCTCAATTTTCCTCATGTCTTTGATGTTTTCAGTCACCATCTGTCCTAGATGGGTTGGGGCCATTTGGTGTTCCTCAGATGGCAGCTAGCTAGCTTTTAAGACCCCAGACACAACTAGCCAATATAGGGTACAAAAGACTCTCTTAGCAAAAGACTACTTATGCCAGTTGACATTGATGTCCCCTGAAAAGGGTCCCCAGGCCCCTGTCCCTGCTACTCTATCCTTTGAAATGTTGGGTTGAGTTTAGAAAACCTCACCATTTATGGAATGGTCCAGTTATGTTGATTTGCCCTCTACTGCATTCTGTCACTTCTTTCACCCAACAAAATTCCTATCAACTATCTAATCTATAAATATCCTTCTCCCTCCCTCTCTACCCTTGTAGCCATCAAAGACCCTTTCCTTCTGTACATAAGCCTGTTTTTAAGTCCTTATAGTAGAGGTCTCATAGAGCACTTGTCTTTCTGCAGCTGACTGATTTCACTCAGCATAATGTCTTTCAGTAGAAAACAGGTTATTAAATGCTTCCTAAAATTGTTCTTTATCACTGAATAGTGTTCTGTTGTGTATATGAACCATCTTGGCTTGGCTGTGTATATGAACCATAGTTTATCTGTTCATCTGTTGGTGGGCACCTACGTTGATTCTATGTTCTTGCAACATTGTGAAAAATACTGCAAGAAGCATTCATGCTCATCTGTTCATGTGACCATCCTTACTTCTGTAAGATGTGTTCCAAGCAGCAGGATTGTTGGATCATATGGCATTTCTATTTCTAGCTTTTTAAGAATGTGCCTAATTGCTTTCCAAAGAGGTTGCACCATTTTACATTCCTACCAGCATTGTAAGAAAGTTCCATTGTAAGAAAGTTCTCAGCAGCCTCTCCAGCATTTGTTGTTTTACATTTTTTAGATTACTGCCAACCTCAGTGGCATGAAATGAGATCTCATTGTAGTTTTGATTTGGATTTATCTAATAGCTAATGATTGTAAACATTTCCTAATGTGTCTTTTGACTGCCTGAATGTCTTCTTCCATAAAGCGTCTGTCCATCTCCTTTGCCCGTTGCTTAATTGGGTTATTTACTTTTTTTCATATTGATATTTTGCAGTACTGAGTAGATTATAGAAGTCGGATGTTGATCTGATACATAGTTGCCTTTTTTCCCCATTCTGTATGCTGTCTTGTAACTCGCTTGGTAAAATCTTTTGATGAGCATGTTTGATTTTCAGTAGTTCCCATTTATCCATTTTCTCTTCTCTTGTTTGTGCACTGTTGGTCAGATTTTGCAGTCTGTCTAAGCCATGTTAGAACTTCTAGTGTTGTCCCTATTTTTTCTTGAATAACATTTACCATTTTAGGTTTGATATTCAGGTCTTTGATCCATTTTGAGTTAGTTTTTGTGTAAGGTGTGAGATAATGGGTCTTGTTTCAGTTTTTTCAGATAGATGTCCAATTTTGCCAACACCACTTGTTAAAGAGACTGTTTACACACCAGTTTATAACCTTTGGGCCTTTGTCAAATATCAGCTGTTCATAGGGTGGCAATATTTCTAGATTCTCTATTCTGCTCCATTGGTCTGTATGTTTGCTTTTGTGCCAGTACCGGGCTGTTTTGAGGACCGTGGCAGTAGGTTACAAGCTCAGAAAGTGTGAGGCCTCCCATCGAGGTCCTCTTCCTCAGCAGTGCTTTATTTATCTGGCATTTCTTCCCTTTCCAAACAAAGCTGGTGGTTCTTCTCTCCATCATATTAAAAAATGACACTGGAATTTCTATTGGGATTGCATTGTGTAAGTAAATCACTTTGCATAAAATAGACATTTTCACAATGTTAAGTCTTTATCCGTGAGCAAGGTCGATTTCTCCGCTTACGTGACTTCTTTTTGGTTTCTTGCAGTAGGGTCTTGTAATTTTCTCTATTTATGCTCTTACTTCCCTGGTTAGATTTATTCCTAGGTGTTTTATCTTCTTGGGGGCTATAGTAAATGCTATTGATTTGGTGATTTCCTCTTGGATGATGCCTTTGTGTAAAGGAATTATACTTATTTATTACCATTTATATCTGATACTTTGCTAAACTCTTCTATTGATTCGAGTTGTTCAATTATGGACTCTTTAGGGTTCTCTGCATATACAGTCACATCATCTACAGATAGGGATATTTTTACTTCTTCTTTACTGATGCAGATGCTCTTATTTCTTTGTTTTTTCTAATTGCTCCAGCTAGAACCTCTAGCATGATGATGAATAGAAGTGGTGACAATGGGCATTCTTGTCTAGCTCCTGTTCTCAGTGGAATTTTTTTCAGGATGATGTTGACAGTTGGTTTTGCATAAATGACTCCTATTGCACTGAGGAATTTCCCTTCTATTTCCGTTTTGCTGAGAGTTCTTAACATGACTGGATGTTGGACATTTTCAAATGCCTTTTCTGCATCAACTGGCAAAAGCAGGTATTTCCAATCCTTTGTGTTATTTACGTGGTAGATCACATTCATTGTTTTTCTGATGTCGAACCAGCTCTGCTTCCCTGATATGAACCCAACTTGGTCATGATGAATTATTATTATTATTATTATTTTGTATATTGTTGAATTTGGTTGGCTAGGACTTTGTTGAAGATTTTTGAGTCCAGGTTCATGAGTGTTATTGGTCTGCAATTTTCTTTCTTTGTGGGATCATTCCCTGGCTTTGGTGTCAGGGTTATGCTGGCTTCATAGAATGAATTTGGGAATATTCCATCCTCTTCTATGCTGTGAAATAACTTCAGTAGTATTGGAATTAACTCATCTCTAAAAGTTTGGTAGAATTCTCCAATGAAGCCATCTTTTTTAGGACTTCTTTTTGTTAGTAAGCTTTTTTATTATCATTATTACTTTTTCATTCTCTTTTTTTGTGATGAGTTTATTAAATTGTCCTGCTTGTCCTTGTGATAATTTTAGTGGGTGATATGGATGTATAACTTCATCCATTTCCTCTAGGTTTTCAAATTGTTAGAGTACAGTTTTTCAAAGTTTTCTGTCATACTACTTTTAATTTTGGTTGGATCTGTTGTGACATCTCCTGTCTCAGTTCTTATTTGGGTTATTTGTTTACTCTCGTGTTTTTCTTCTAGCCAGTGTTTATGCTTCCTAGCTTTTCTAAGCCTGGAAGCTCCACTGAAACCTGTTTACCATGGGTGATTCTGCCGGACTTTGAAATACTGACATCATAGCAACATAAAAGTCACCACAAAGTGACAAACTGACAGATAGGTGGTGGTCTTTCAGCCCTAGGAAATCACTAATCTGCTGTCTGTCTACATACTCACCTACTGTGGACATTTCATATAAATGTAATCAAACATTATGTGGCTGTTAAGCCTAGATTTTTCCACTTAACATAAAGTTGTTAAAGTTTGTCTTTGTAATAGATTATCATTTCATTTCTTTTATTTCTGAATAATACTGCACTGAAAGTATATACCTCATTTGTCTGTTCATTCATTAGTTAAACTTTTGACTTGTTTTCACTTCTCAATTACTATGAATAATGCTGCTCCATACTTGTGTACACAGTTTTTATGTGTAAACATATGTTTTCATTTCTTCTGAGTATACATGTAAGGAGAAAAATTTCAGGGTCACATAGTAATGATACCACCATGAAGACTAAGAGTCACTGACCCAAGCCACAGTACTTTCCAGCCACATCACATGCATTCAAAAGCTGGACATTGAATAAGGAAGACAGAAGAAGAATTGATGCCTTTGAATTGTGTTGGAGAAGAATATTGAATATGCCATGACAAAGAATGAGCAAATCTGTGTTGAAAGAAGTACAATCAGAGTACTCCTTAGAAGAAAGAATGGCTACACTACAGACCTTACAGATTTTGAACATGTTGTCAGGAGCGATCAGCTCCTGTAGGAGGCTATCATTCTTGGTAAAGTGTCAGCAAAAAAGAGAAAGACCTTCAGTGGATGGCTTGACACAGTGTCTGCAGCAATGGACCCAAGCATAGCAATGTTTGTGGGTACAGGGCAGGAGGAGGCAATGTTTCATTCTGGTGTATATAGGGTCACTAGGAGTCAGAACCAACTCAACATCACTTAACAGCATCAATAACAACACATTAAATCCATGTCTCACCTTTTGAGGAATTGCCAAATATTTTTTCCACAGTGCACAATTTTACATCCTTACTCTCCACATTTGTATCTATGTTATAAACTCTTCATTTTCATAAGCTTAACTTGTAGGTAGCAGCTGTTTTGGAATTTCAATGAACTAGCTACACATGAGGGTCAAAAAGTGGTTGATGGGGTAATAAAGTGAAGGTCAAACCAAATTAGCCTGAAAATCCCAGAAGCCTCTTTTGCAAGTGTCAGTAAATAATCTTCACAATTGCCATCATAACAATAAACTGTGTAATTATAAGCGGATGTTCAGAGAGATCCTGATTCTCATTAATACTTACACAGCCCCTGGGAATCAGGGAGGGGGCTCTTCACACTTTTAATTACAGGGGGGCATAGTGAAGTGTGGAGACTTGGTATGGTCCTGAGTCTGTCATTGTGAAGATTAAGAAGGTAGAGAAGAGAGTCCTAGATCAATGGCAGATTCTTGAGGGTGCACGAGCTACTCAGAGTGGTTACAGGTGCCTCATTTATCACATTAAGAAGCAAAAAAAGAAAATCCAAATAATTTGATAATACAATGATAGGAAGGAAATCCCCTGCTTCAGAGTTTGATTAGAACTAATGAAGACTCATTAACAACCTGCAGTGTTCAGATGACAGAACCTTACTTGTTGAAAGCAAAGAGGACTTGAAGCACTTATTGACGAAAGTTGAAGACCACAGCCTTCAGCATGGATTGCATCTCAACAAAAAGACAAGAAAAATCCTCACAAGCAGATTAGTAAGTAATATTGTAACAAATGAAGAGATTGCTCAAGTTGTCTAGGATTCCATTTTAGTTGAATCCACAATCAACCCACAGAAGCAGCAGTCAAGAAATCAAATGAAGCCTTTCATTGGGAAATAATGGTATCAGTCTTTAAAGTGTTAAAACGCAAAGATATCACTTTGAAAAATAAAGTCCCCTGCACCTTAGCTTTCAAGGTGATATCTTTACTTTTCAATATTTTAAAGAGTTCCCTTGCAGCAGATTTCCCCAGTGCAATGTGTATTTTGATTTCTTGACTGCTGCTTCCATGAGTGTTGATTGTGGACCCAAGTAAAATGAAGTCCTTGACAACCTCAATCAATCCCATAACAGCTAGAAACATAGATGATGGGTAGGGTAGGGAATATAGTGGTTGGATGGTACACTGAATATTTAAAATAGATCTTTTTAAGTTTAAGTGCTTCTGTCCTTCCTATTACATTTTTTAAATCTGTTATAGGGAATATGGTGCAATGGTTAAGCCCTGTGCTGCTAACTGAAAGGTTGGTGGTTCAAACCCACCTGGCAGCTCCATGGAAGCTAAATTTGGTGATCTGTCCCCGTAAAGACTAGAGTCAAAAAGACTCTATGGGGCAGTTCTATTCCATCACATGGGGTTACTAATAGGTAGGAGCCAACTCAATGTCACACAATCACACCAACAATATATCAAATCTATGCTCTTTTTGTGATATGGAAATTATAGACTGATCTTAAAATTTTGAAGACATATCTTTTTATAAAAACTTTTTGGATATATTTAGAGACCGTAGTTGCTTAGTGGTTATGTGCTACAGCTACTAATTCAAAGGTCAGCAGTTCAAATCTGCCAGCACTCCTTGGAAACTCTATAGGACATGTCTACTCTGTCTATAGGGTTGTTATGAATCCAAATAGACTTGATGACACTGTTTTATTATTATTAATATTAAAGTAAGGTTTTTGCTTTACTGCTTGCTTGATCTGTATTCTTAAATTTCTCCTGCATTTATGATGCATGCCATTGTATTTCCTCTCTCAGTTACATGGGATGTTAGTTCTTAAAGCCTAATTTAATCACCATTATCTTCCATGTAGAACACACACAATAAAACCATTTAGTACAGGTCCACCAAAGACTGGCTGCTTGTTTATGTTCTCATGTAGGCCCTCCTTTACTTTCCTTCCCATCCTTCTAATGATTCACCTCATGGCATGTTTCTTAAATTACAAATCTAATCCCATCCTTTCTTAAAATACTCAAAGAAAGCAAAAGCTATTCTTTAGAATCGTCCCTTTAAAATGTACCCAGTTTTAGTCTCGAGACAGTTATCAATTTTTGTCATGTCTTACAGAAATCCAAGCACGTGTTATATCCACTGGGTGGACAGAGCTGTTGTCTTATTTACAGGGTACGTCTTTCTTTATATTGTGCCCTTGGAATAATAGTATGAACTCAATGGTTCTCAATGAATACCTGAACTTGAATGGTATTTATTTTGTTTAAACCTTTGTCAGCTTGGCTTATCATAATTCAGAAAAAGTTGGAGGTAACAAGTAGAAGAATCAGTATGGCTTGAGAAGAATATAGCAGATATTACCCTCTGCAACAACAATCTGCAAAATATTTTATGGCTGACGATCTGTAGCCTTTATCAGAATCTGTACGTATTTGTTTAGGTCTTTTAACCATGCAGAGTAGAGAAGGTTGTGTTTTTAGTTATTTAGTTTCAGGTCTTACTACTAATTAGTGAATAAAATTAGGGTATTTACCTTAATAATGCTATGTGTCAAGTTTAGCTGCATAGTGACAGCTTTGACAATATTACAAGATCAAAATGAGGTTTCAGTGAGATAATTACTCCTGAAATATCTCACACAGGTGGAGTGTGAGCTCTGAATTCTTCTAGAAGAATGACTAAATTATCTTTCTGTATAGCAAAATGTCACGAGGGTTAGTGCAAATAAAATTAACCAGATTAAAAAACAATTATGCTAAAAGTGTCAATAAGTTAATCCATGTAATTAGTATGTTAGTTTTATGAATCTTATTTTTGCATTATATGTAATGTTTCTAAAATGTGCAATTGGATGAGGTGTCTTTTCTCATTGAAATATTTACTTATGCATTTAACTTTGTATTTTTCTCAAAGCATCTTTCCATTTCAATTACATAAGCTTCAGACCTCACAGAAGTCAGAAGTACCCTTGAGTTTCTAACTCTTTTCTGTTTCCATGCCCTTGCACTCTTCAATACATCTTCTGTTATACTTCTTTGGAAAGTTCATAAAATTCAGAAATATATATAGGAGGCATACTGTAGGAATTAATGAAATACTTTGAAATGAATGAATGAAATAAAGAATGATTGACTAAAATTACATTTCATTCTAAGTGTTGATTAATTTTTCCCTTTCTAGTATTAGATATTAAGGACTTTCACAATCATTTATGGAGATAGCCTGCACACAGTTGGTGATCAATAAACAGCTCATAAATTAATAAGTCAATCTATCTATGCTTTAACAAATCTGTAAATCAGTGAGTGATCTCTGTGTGCTAGTTACTTCATTTGTGGTTTTCTCTCTCGCAATTCAGCTTTTCATTCTAGAATATTAGCAGATATATTTTGTTTTCTCATTAGTATTTTGTCCTTAATAAGTGAGGGTTTTTCAGTGGTAAAATTCTCACTCATCATGTGGAAAGATGTGGGTTATATTTCCAGCTTATAAAATTCACACATGGTTGCCATCCATCTCTAAGTGAAAGCATGAAATGTGCTATGAAGCTGAGTTTCAGACTAAGTTTCACATTCAGATAAACTAGGAAGAAAGACTTGGCAATCTATTTCCAAAAATCAGCTGGTGAAAAACCTATGAATCACAATGGTTTGATCCACAGTTGATCATGGAGAGAATACAGAACTATGTAGCCTTTTCTTTTTATTTGTGTGTGTGTTTGTCTATGTCACACATTGGGGTGATTTTTTTTTAATATGGTACCCTAAAAGAACATTTCACATCTGGTCAGAACTGGACCCAAAAACCAAAATAAAAAAGAGACAAAATTAACACGAAACACTGCTCCTTAGTGTTTTCTCTATGGCAAATGGACAGTGTAATCATCTCTCCTCTTTCACTAGTCACAATTACCGTCACATATAATATATGAAATAATAAAATTATGTAAGATCTGAACAGCAGCTGTCTCTCTCAGTAAATAAGGGGGAAAATCAGCCCATGCACTTGCACAGATGGTTCCTAGGAGCAAAAGTACAAGACAAGGGACAGCATGTAATGATGAGACAGGCACCTCCAGAGTACTGAATGGTTCTGGCAGCAGAAAGGAAATTCACTAGCTACTGCATGCTGACAGAATAAAACGACACTGAATTCTGTTTTCAGAAGGTAATGCTTCCTGGAAAGATTTTTCTTCCAAGAAATCACTAAAAGGCCCAATAAAGTTCTTAAAGAATTCAGAGAATAATAAACTACTGAATACCTTATATATTAATAAAATAAATAACAATAACAATGAGGAACTCTATGCTCATATCTATTTCCTTTGATCCTGGGTTGACTGTCTTTTCCCAAAGAGTTTAATAAAGTCTCAAGGCTACAGGTAGAACAAACGCAGTGAAACTTTTGGTTTGTTTTAGACAAGGTCTCTTTAGAAGAGTTTCTTGAGCACGTCCACGTGGTTAAACCCTGCTACATACTTCTTTACAAGACAATTTCTTTGTTAGACAATTTAGTAATTGATACCTTGGAAAATAGCTTGCCAGATTTCATCCAGTGTATTACACATCCAGGACATTAATATGTAATGCATTATAGTGTCAGGCTGTTGGTATATAGAAAAAGAGGGAAAATTCTGAGAGCTCAGTAAAGACTAGTATAGAATGGAAACTCCACTGGTAACATCTACTCGATTGGTCACAGAGAATTCTGGGAACTAGAATACAGTCCGTTTCCTTCTTGTTTATAGGTGAATTAGAATCTTCCAGGAGTACTTCTCTGTCCTGCCCCCTCTTCTCTAGTCTTCCTTTCCTCTTACGTGCCAGCTCTCTTCCTCCTTCAATAGCTCTACAGTTAGTTTAGAAAAGTCCTTTTTCATAACTTACTAGTATCAACCTTCAAAATGAAGCTCAGAATTTCACTTATCCAAAGTGCTTTTAATATTTGACAAGAAGCAGCTAACTTGATAGAAAGAGGTAAACTTGGAGACTTCTAGGATTATTACTCTTCTCCATTAGTTCATTTGAAAGAAAAGCTTGTTATCTTTAAGGGTTTTATAACTGAGATGATAACAGTGAAGGTAAACTAATTAAACTCGAGGGATATATAAACATTATCTATTTTACTGTCAACCAGCTTAATTCTTATACAAATAATGCGAGAGAGCATTATAATTATCCCATTTTTCCCATAACAAAAGAAATAAGAATCTCACCATTTTTTAACTATTAAATTGTGAAAATAAAATTGGAATCCAAAGCCACTTTCTAGTATGCTAACCCAAACTAAAATAACAACCAACAACAAAATTAAAGAGACATTTACCATGACAGTGACATAATGGAAAGACCACCTGATACTTTTTTCTTTTGCCTAAAGAATTGATCCTTTTGACTGTACTATCAAATACTTTGCTGTTATTTTCCTATAGTAACATACCTATCTTTAATTCACCCTCAGTTGGGTATATTTCTTTAAGGAAAGACTGTAATTTCTGTTTCCCCATGCCTTGTCATATTTTCCTCTTTTAATAATAAGCTGGGTAGTAGATAAGTCAGCGAGGTAAGTTCTTGCTTGCTTTTTCTCTTACATCTAAACTTTTTAACTCGTACTGCACAAATGTTTGCCTTTTGCTCAAAAATTTTTAAAAAAGGAGAAAAGGCAATGAAAAAGGCAACTTTTTTAAATCTTTTTTCTTCATTGTATTTTTGTTGAGAATGCCCATAGCGAAACATATACTAACTCAACGTCTTCTACAGGTATAACTGAGGGATGTTAGCTACATTCTTTGAATTGTGCAAGCCTTCCCACCCACCCTTTCTGCGTTGTTCCTCCCCAGAGAACATTAGCTCACTGCCCCCGGAGCTTCCTAACTAATCTTTGGAGTTTGCTGTTATCTTCCTGATCTCACTGTTCACTTTTTAACTTTGACAATCAAGTTGCCTCAAGTCACCTTGGAAGTATCTTCCTGTCTCAACATCACTGACACAATGTATTTCAGACAGTGGCCCCCAAATGCCTTTAGGAGTTCAGAAAGCGAGAACAAGAGACAATCCAAGTCTCTGAAAGATGAAATTATGCATCCATCCTTGTCTGATTGATGTTATTTAGTACATGACACATTCACAAGCACCTGTGATATCAAACATACCTACACAGCACTAGACTTCCCAGCTCACTTTCAAATATGGGGAGCTCCAATGGCTCCAGTGAGAATGGGCTTGTAGACAGCACAACTCTGTAAACTGAAATAAAAGTTAGCAAATGCAGGGAAACAAAATAAAAACTGTGCAAAAATAAATAAATATTTCCCTGATTTTCTCTCTCTCTCTCTGTCTCTCTCTCTGTCTCTCTGTGTATTTGGTGCTGCTGGCAGCAGGGGCTAACCTGAGGGCATGAAATCATTTGAATCATCAACTTACGAGGAAGAAAAGGACAGCAATATGTTTTGACTATGAAGTGTTTCCAAAGGTCTTCATCCATTGCTACACACTGTTAGTGAAATGCTTGAGTAATATTGGTGATAAAAATGGTAGGACAATGTATTCTAGTATAATAAAGAGTTTCTGATTTACACAGCTAATTCATATTCATCATAAACTATTTTTTTATAACAGACAAGAGTAACTATATCTGAGATTTTGGATGGTTTATACAAGAAAATAACTTCTCAGTAAGAAACAAGTTAATTAGTATGCAGTAGGTCTGCTTGGCTGGACTTATGCAATGCCATATACAAGGCCACATCACACAGTATTCAGCATAGTCTTTACTCAAAGTAGCAGAAAGAAGTGGAAATATATTAAATATTTGTTCTCTAGTAACTAAATTTCTATTGCACATTTCACTTTCAATTTTCAGATATTATTATACAGTTAGTAGCTTTGGAAAATACAAAAGGATTGGCAGAGGGTGGTGGGATGTAGATTTGTTCATTTTCTTGAGCCCTGAAACAGGATAAAAAATTGGCCAAGAATAGAAGATCCTGATTGTTTCATTTCTCCCTTCCTACATACACTCCTTTTGTCTCAGGTGAGGTAGAGAGGAAATCAAAAGAAAACTTGTGTTTTGATGGAGGAATATCATTCCTACAATAGACTGAATGAGAAGTAACTGAGCCAGTTGGCCTTTGAAGGTATTGGGGAAACCTGTTTTAAATGCTTTAGAATCAACAGAATTCTTTGATATTTTCACGCAATATTAGCCATGGTGGAAAAACCCGGCTGCTTCCCAAAAGTTCAGCAGGTATAATCTACCAATTACTTTTGGGAATCCCTATGGGGCAAGACTACTCTGTCCTATAGGGTTGTTTTGAGTCAAAATCAACTGAATGACAATGACTATTAGGCTAAAATTTAACATTTCCCCATTGTCTTACAAAAGAACAAAACCAAACTCATTGCTATTGAGTCAGTTCTGGCTCATAGAGACCCTACAGGACAAAGTAGAACTGTCCCATAGGTGTCTCATAGGACCAGCTAGTAGATTCAAACTGGCTGGTGAATTCCAACTTCTGATCTTTTGGTTAGCAATTTGAACTAACCACTGTACCACCAGAAAAATCAAAAAATCAAACCCACTGCTGTTGAGTCAATTCCAATTCCTAGTAACTCTATAGGACAGGTTAGACTGCCCTATAGAGTTTCCAAAGAGTGTTTGGTGGATTTGAGCTGCCAATCTTTTGGTTAGCAGCCATAGCACTTAACCACTATGCTACCAAGGCTCCTGTAAAAGAATACGTACCTGATTTTACTAGACATCTAACCCCTGTCTGACAGCAGGAATTTATGAAAAAATGGATCACAAGTATACCTAAGATCTTATTTCTCCTTTTAGCTACAGATGTTAACTAAATGTCTTCTCTATGCCAGACTCTGGAGCCCTGGTAGTACAGTGGTTAAGAGCTCAGCAGTTAATCAAAAAGACTGGCAGTTTGACAACATGAAAAAAAGAACTCTACTAAAAGACCACATTTGATGGTCCTATGGCCTTGCGGATCCCGTGGGACCATGGCCCCTAGACCTGCTGCTGCTTCTGTCCAGAAAACACTGTCGTGGTCAGCTCTTCACATAAAAATAGACTGGACTCGGGGACACAATGTGACCACATGATGTGTGTACTATACGGCTGTACACATTTATAGGATGTTGTCCTACCGGTCTCTTTCTAGATGGGAGAGAAGAAGGTGGAGAGGAGAAGTCAGGAGCTTGTTAAGAGGCTACGACAAGTAAAGAATAAAGAGTGTGCTGTCACCAGGTAAGGTGAGCAGAAGGAGCTGCAGATAGGTGGGCATGCAAAACTAATTTGGATTGTATACTTTCACTTAATCACAGTTAAATCTACCAGCTGCTCCTTGGAAACCTGATGAATTAGTTCTCCTCTGTCCTATACAGTCACAGTAAGTTGGAACTGACCCCATGATGACAGATTTGGCTTTTGGTATCAAGAAAACACACAAAGACCCTGATAGCACAGGACTTCCATTGTAGTTCTGTATTATGAGACTGCTTTCTATTTTACTTTTTCTTCTCCCTTTCTTTGAGGGAGATTTTAGCCAGTAAACAAACTACTGTATTGAAAAACCCTCCCTACTTACCTAATCTGGCCTCCGATGACTTCTTTTATTTTGGTTGCTTAACTCAGAATTGTTACAGTCATTTTCCATTCTCCAATAGTATGGAAAGAGGAGGTCCAAGCTGTACTGAAGGCACTGGTGAAAAATAAGGCTCCAAGAACTGATGGAATACTAATTCAGATGTTTCCACAAATGGATGCAGCTCTGTAAGTGCTCATTTGTATATTTCTGGAAATTTAGAAGATAGCTATTTGGCCAAATGATTGGAAGAGATTCATATTCATACCTATTCCAAAGAAAAGTGATTCAAAAGAATATGGAAATTATTAAACAGTACGATTACTATCTTATAAAGTATAATTTTGCTGAAGATTGTCCAAAAGTGATTGCAGTAGTACATCGACAGGGAACTACCAGCAATTCAAGTAGGATTCAGAAGAGGACTTGAGACACAGGCTACCACTGCTGATTTTGGATGGATCATGGCTGAGAGCAGAGAATAGCAGAAAAATGTTTACTTGTGTTTTGTTCACTATGTAAACACATTTACTTTTTTGGCTCATGACAAATTATGAATAACCCAGGGAAGAACAGGAATTCCAGAGCTGTTAATTATGCTCATGAGGAATATACACTTAGTTACAGAAGCAACTGTTCAAACAAAACAAGAGGATACTGAGTAATCTAAAACCAAGAAAGGTGCATGTCAGGGAGCTGTGTCCTTTCATCAGACTCTGTAAATAGTATGTGTCATTAAGTAGCATATGTCTGTTTGGCCAGCTAAAGTTCTCATCCTGTAAGAGCAGTGAGAAAATTGAGATGGGCTAAAAACACACAAATTGTCATCTCCCAACTCATTTTCACTCAGGCAAAGAGGATACTAAGAGGCAGAATGGCTCATACAATTTCAATTTTTATTCATTTTATCTCTCTTTGCCAAGAATATTTAACTGACTTTATGCAAGTTAAGCAACTGTGGAACTGTGGTGGAAACATGCTTAAGCACTCGGCAGCGAATCCAAAGACAGGAGGTTGAACCCATGAGCCACACCACAGGAGAAATGGGGCAGTCTGCTTCTGGAAGGGTTTAGAGCCCTGGAAACCCTATGTGACAGTTCTACGCCATCCTATAAGGTCACGATAAGTCAGAATCAGCAACATTGAGTCTTTATTTTGTTATGTATGTTAAATGCATAAACAGTGGGATTTCATGCAGATTAGGCCACTTGTTCTAAAATAATAGTTACTTAGAGACAATTTTGAAACATACCGTATGCCTTTGATTGCAAATACCATTGAGAATCACAATTCATTCTGCAATTACATTCTAACCCACTACAAAATTTCAGGAAATATGTTGTACAAAGAACCAAGAAAAACATATATATATAAATTTAATGAACTCACATATATTGCTTGCTATGTTTAACCATAAGCACAACTGAATTGGAAAATGAAAATATAATGGCTCTATGGAAGAAAAGTGCTATATAAATCAGAGGCTATAAATGTACTACATATAAAAAGTACTAGTGCAATTTTAAAATTTAATAACTTTGGAAGAACCTATGACAGAGGCAAACAGCAAGCATCCTATGAAAGCATATTTCATAGACTCTAATGTGAATATTTAATGTCTTCTTATTCACTGCTTACAGGGCTCTCCAAAAGCAATATGTTATTGGCCCATTAGTTTTTGTAGAAATGATGGTCAACATTAAACTTACCATCCTGTACTTTTGTAGCATTGCATTTTTCCTGATCTCAAATGATGACAATTTTCTATCAGTGCCTCTCCTGAGCAGGATGTTGCTTGTGCTACCTGGCTTTGAATGCTTGACAATTGCAGGCAGTTTCATTCTAAGACTGATTTAGTTGTTGACCAATTCCATGCCATTTTATTCACCTGTACCTGTGAGAAGGCACCTATTTGAGCTCCAGGAAAGTTTTGGAAAGTTTTAGTACACTCACCAGACTACTCTGTGTAATACAGGTTCACTCTCTACTATGACAAGATTCCTGAGGGCAAAATGGTTAAGTGCTAGGACTGTTAATCAAAAGGTCAACAGTTCTAATCCACTAGGCTCTCCTTGGAAACTCTATGAAGCAGTTCTACAACGTCCTGTAGGACCACTATAAGTCAGAAGCAGCTCCACAGCAGTGGGTTTGGTTTGGGGTTTTTATCTACTATGACTAGAAGTTTTATAGATAAAACTGGCTTTTATTTGTAAATTTCTAAATTTTTATGAAGTTAATCTTTTTTCCCTGAACTTAAAAGCAAATGGGAATATTTATTACCGATACTCATAACTTTCAGATTATATATTTTTGGGGGACAACTGTAGTTCATTTGATATTAATCAATCAAATTTTTCTACAAAAGATATGTTCCTATAGTATATGCTTTTAAGCCTAACACGTGAGTGGTAAAGATTAAAATGCATTAGCACTAGGAAACAAAAGGGAGACTTACCTTGTTTTACTGACATAAAAAAAAACAACAAACAGATACTTTGTAGATGTTAGTAACTTTAAGAGAACAAACACAAGAATTATTAGGACAGTCTTATTCAACATTGTGCTGGAGGCCCTAGACAGAGTGGAAAGGCAAGAAAAAGATCCATATTGGTAAAGAAGAAGTAAAAGTATCACTATTTGTGGATGATATCATATTACACACAAAGAATCCATAAGAAAACTACCGGAACTAACAGAAGATTTCAGACAGGTATCAGGATATAGGACAAATATAAAATTCAGTTATATTCCTCTACACCAACAAAGAGAACTTTGAAACAGAAATTAGCATATCAATGCCATTTACAATAGCCCTCGAGAAGATTAAAAAAATAAATAAATAAGAATAAACTAGAGACTTAAAAACCTATAGAAAGAAAATTATAATACACTGTTGCAAGAAACCGAAAGAGAACTCTAGAGATGGAAACACATACCATGCTCATGGATAGGAAGACTTGATATTGTGAAAATGTCAATTCTACCTAAAATGACCTACAGATACAGTGGACTCAAGATACAAATTCCAATGCTAGTTTTTTGATGAGATGGAGAAACAAATCAGCAACTTCCTGTGGAAAGGGAAGAGACCTTAGCTAAGTAAAATGTTACTGGAGAACAACAAAGTGAGATGCTTCATAATACCTGATTTGAGAAACTGTTATACTTTCAAAGCAGTATGAGCAACCTGATTTTGGTATAACAATGGATACACAGACCAATGGAGCAGAAACGAGAATATAGATGTAAATTCATATTTGAGAAAGGTTCAAGTCCATTAAGTGGGGAAAAAAAGAATTTCTTTAACAAATGGTGCCAGTATAACTGGATATCCATCCGCAAAAAATGAAACAAGACCAATACCTCTCACTATGCCAAGAAACTAACTGAAATGGATCAAAGACCTAAATATCATATCTAAAATGATATGTAAGAAAACATAGGGACAATGCTAGGAGTCCCAAGACAAAACAGAAATAGAATGTAAAGCATTATTTACAATGCAAACACCAGAAAAGAAACTAGACAACAGGGAGTTCCTAAAAATCAAACTCTTGTGCTTATCAAAAGACTTCACCTAAAGAGTAAAAAGACAACCTACAAGCTGGGGGTGGGGTAGGGGGAGAAATAAATAAAATAAACGTGGCTAAGACATTGCCCATGAGAGTCTGATCTCTACCAATTAAAAAAAATGAATGAAGGATATGAACAGACATTTCACCAAAGAAGATATGCAGCTGGTTAACAAATATATGAGGAAATGCTCACAGTCATTAGCTATTAGATGAATACAATCAAAACTGTAATGAGATACTATCTCACTCCAACAAGGCTGGTAATCCAAAAAGTACAAAATAATAAATGTTGAAGAGGTTGTCAATAAACTGGCATACTTATGCACTGCTGACGGTACAGTAAAATGGTACAAACACTATGGAAACTGATTTGGTGCTTCCTTAAAAAGTTAGAAATAGAAGAACCACAGGATGTAGCAATCACACTCTTTGGAATATATCCTAAACAAACAAGAGCTGTCACGTGAATAGATATATGCATACATATGTTATTGTAGCACTCTTCACAATAGAAAAAAGATAGAAAAAAACTTAGGTGTCCATCAACAGATGAATGGAGAAATAAATTGTAGTACATACATACCAGGGAATGCATTACAATGATAATAAAAAAAAAAAGGCCATGATTAGTACTTAAAACGTCTCACACCTTGGATAAATCTAGAGGATATTATGGTGAGTGAAATTAGTCACAAAAGGACAAATATTGTCTGAAATCACCATTGTGAGAACTCAAAAAACTGTTTAAAGACAAAACACTCTTTGATACTTAACCAGGGTGGAGAGGAAAGAAGAGGAGAATTCACTAACATAGTACACAAAAATCATCTTAGATGAAGGGAAGTACAACACACACTACAGGAATTGTCTGCACAACTGTGCTAAACCCAAAGCTAAGGAGTTCCCTGAATACAAGAAATACCTTGAGGGACAGAATAACTGTGGCTGGGGTTTGGGGACCATGGTTTTGAGACACATCAGGCAATTGGCAAACAAAAGTTATTAAGAAAGTGTATCCGACTCAACGGCACTTGGCTTGGCGACTGTGTCCCTCTTTGGTGAATTGTACATGGGATCTTAAAAATGTGCAAAGGGCTGTCTAAGATGAATAAATTGGTCCCACCTGACATGGAGCAAAGGACATAAGGAAAATATCACCCAAGAGACAAAATGGCCACATAAACTAGAGACTCCAACAACCTGAGATCAGAAGAACTACCTGGTACCCGGGTACCACCAATGACTGAGTGGGAACATACATAATAGAGTTCCTAGAGAAGGAGAAGAAAAGTGTGGCACAGAACTCAAATTCACATAAAAAGACTGGAGGCAGGCAGACCAGGAAGGAAGGGCAGGAAGTGGTTGGTTTGATACAGGAAATGCAGAATGGGAAGGGGGAGTGTGTGGTCACGTTGTAGAGATTGCAACTGCTATCATAAAATAATGTGTGTTTTCGTATGAGAAATTAACTTGAGCTGTAAACTTTCACCTAAAGCATAATTTAAAAAAAAAAAAGAAAAGATGAGGCCTCAAGGGCTTTGATAAGAGGTAATTACCACCCCAAAGCTGAAAAGATTATGAGGTGAAACCGAATTAGTACAGTCCAGTGAGGATGAAAAATTTGGAAGATGCAGTTCAAGTTCCATGAGGATGAAGCTCCTGCCGTAGATGCGACCTTTACGAAGTAAAGGAGCAGGAGAGAAACAGCCCTCTTCTCCCCACGTTCTTCTACGTCTCCCCTCGCCCCGCTATGTCTTCCCACATCCTCCTCTGTCTCCGCTCACCCTCCTGTGTCCCCACACTGTCCGTCCTACGGCTCCCCTCACTTTTCTATGTCCCCCACTCCCACGCCTGTATGTCTCGGTCGCTAGTAAGCCTCCCGCACTCTCCCGATCGGCTCTCTCCACCCTTCTCTGTTACCCTTCATCTCTGTATCAGCCCTCTCCCTCCAATGCCTCCTCTCGCACCCTTACGTCCTCCCTCATACCTCTACGTCTCCTTTTGCCCGCTGTGTATCCCTTTGCCCTCTATGTCCTCCTTTACCCTTCTATGTCTACCTTCACGCTCCGCTGTCTGCCCCTACCTACACCCTCGTATTTCTTGGCGGTGCATTTCCTTGTCTGAGCTAAACTGGGAATCAGCTGGTGAGGGTACCTGGGATAAGCCATCTTCAAGTTCAACTTCCTAGGCACCGAACAGGGCAGAGAAGGGTAAAGAAAGACCTAGGCAGGGGAGAGTGAATAACCAGCGGAGAGGCTTTCTCTGGCCTGTGCAGTAGTCCCAGGGGATTATCTCCTTCACTGGAATTGACATCACATGGGCTTTGTCATTTTGGAATTTTTCCACCTAGATTGACATCAGCCAGTACTTGCTGGGCTTTCTTAGACTGACTTTCCTAGTTCTAAATTTGGGTAGAACGATCCAGAAATATTCACTAAAAGTGGTAAGTTTGTGAACAATCACAAAGGAAGTATAACATCAAATAGGCTTGCTGAAGAAAGGAAACCCTTGTCAGGGTTCAGATTACTGTAATAACCTTTTGGTATAGTGGTTAAGTGCTATGGCTGCTAACTAAAAGGTCCTCAGTTTAAATTCACCAGGAGTTCCTTGAAAACTCTGTGGGCCAGTTCTGTTCTGCCCTATAGGGTCACTACGAGTTGTAATCAACTCAACAAAAATGGATTTGTTGAAGCAGGGGTACATCTGGACTGTTCTCCAAAAATTTAAATGGCTAGCCTGGGATAAGTTGAATGATTGAGGGATATCACCCAGAGATGAGCTCAGAGACTAATGGGGACAGAAAATATTGGAGCAAATACATAGTTATAAGAACTTTGGCTTTGGAACCTTTTGAGCAGAAGTATAACATGCCTGGAAACTATGGTGGTGTAGTGGTTAAGTGTTATGGCTGCTAACCAAAAGGCTGAAATTTTGAATCCACCAAGCACTTCTTGGAAACTCTTGAGGGGCAGTTCTACTCTGTCCTATAGGCTTGCCGTGAGCCAGTAACAACTCAACAGCAGTAGATTTCTTTTGGTTTGTGTTTTGTTTTGGTTATGACATGAGCTGATCTATGTTTAAGAATCATTCTGGCTTCTCTGTTGAGACCAGACTGTGGAGGAAGGGCAAAAAGGAGTAACTGAAAACTGTTTAAGGTTATTGCAGTAATCTGAACCAAAGATGATAACGATTGGAACACGAAGACTACACAGAAGATGGGTACTGGGCATTTGAAAGACAAAATGTGCTAATTAATGGAACATGGTATATGAAGGGAATAAGAAAAGATGACTCTTACAGTTTTGATTTAAGCAACCAAAATAAATTGAGTTAATAATAATAACTAAGGTTTTCTTTACTGAGGTGATAGCATTGTGCAAGGAGTAGCACTGTGGGAAGAACAGAGAGATAAATATTCAATTTTAGGCATATTAAACTAAAATTGCCTATTAAACCCCTAAATGGAGATGTTGACTAGCCAACTGGCTATATAAGCCTACAGTTTAGAGTTAAGGGCTCAGCTTAGTGTTGAAGGTCATGAAGTTAGACAAGTGTAGATATTTAAAAAAAGAGAGAGATAGAGAAATACAAAGACTAAGCCCTAGAACACTACAAAACACAGAGGTCTGACAAAAGAAATTCCAAAGGAAAGTAGAACAATGGAAGGAAAAGTAGGACTGTATGCTGTCCTGGAAACTGAGAAAGAGTCTCCAGAAGGAGAAAGGGATCAGTTGTATCATATACTGCTGATAAGTGAAGTAAGGTAAGAACTAAAGACGGCTTAACAATGTGAGGTCGGCTTAGTAACTTGAGGTCACTGAGGACTTTGAAAGATACAATTTCAGAAGAAAAGCCTCACTGAAGTTAAGTTCAACGGTGAGTGGGAGAGAAAAATTGGATCAAGTGAGTACTTACAAAACTCCTAAGAGTTTTGATGAAAAAGGAAAGTAATAAGCGAGACAGAAACTAGAATTGGGAACTTGGTTACAACAGAAAGTTTTTAAGATGGGAGAAACAGTCACATGTGCATGCTGTTGAGAAAGTTTCAGAAAAGGAGAGAAACCTTGATAGAAAGGCAGAGGCAAAGGAGAATTCCTTAAGAAAGGGCATCAGTAGGTGAGAGAATACAAGCATTAGGACAGTGCATTAATCAAGTTTCTTAAAAGCAAATAGTGGAATCTACTCAAAAGGGGCTTGGTTCTTGTTAATTTCTATCCAGTTAAGTGTTATTCAGGGCCTCTCCATGTGTAAGAGAAACAAAGTTGCACAGTCTCAGCCTCTTACCTGCCAGCATGTAAAAGTCCATCATTGCCATACAAGCTAGAGGGCTCATCTTCCAGCACCCACTTAGACAATATTTTGATGTGATCCGCATGTCTTCATTTTCTCATTTTCTGATTTGCCAGGTCATGCTTCCCAGTCCACTGTGGTCCGGGAGCTATACTGAATCATGTTCACCATGAGATGGATATCCAGCTGATTTCTATCTGTGACATAGATTCCAGCATCATACCAACATGCAAGCCATCGCAATACAAAAAACATTCCAAACTCACTGCCATTGAATCGAGTCCAACTCATAGTGACCCTATAGGACAAAATAGAACTGCCCATAGGGTTTCCAAGGAGCCACTGGCAGATTCGAACTGACAACTTTTTGGTTAGCAGATATAGCACTTACTATGCCACTAAGGTTTCTATGATGGCAGGCATAAAAGGGATTTGGAAGAGTGATACAAGGAAACTCAGAGATCCTCTAGGCCAGACAGCAGAATGAACACAGGAATTATACTGTAGCCAAATTCATTAGAAATGAGAATGGCGAGACTTTGTCTCATATACTTTGGATGTATTTTCAGGGGGAGCAAGTTCCTGGAGGACAACATACTTGGTGAAGGAGAGAGTTAGTGAAAAAGAGGAAGACTAACAATGATATGGACTGATACACTGGTGCAAAAATGGGCTCAGACATAGTAACACTATGAGAATGGCCCAGAACTGGATAGTGTTTCATTCTGTTCTGTATAAGGTCATCGTGAGTTGGAAAGGACTCAAAGGCACCTAACGATATAATTCATTAGATGTCTGATTTTGTGCCTAATCACTGATGTCAAGAATCGAACATGGTGGCCTGGAGCCTTGACAACTTCTTCCAGCACAAAGTTGCCTATGTCTGTCACCTCCCATGTCAGAGGGGATTCTGTGCCTTTCTCTGTCCAAACATGTACAGTCTGGAGTTTATATGAGTTTTTATTTGAGTTTACATGAGTTTTATATTTACATGAGTTTATGTTTCTTATAAATCCAAATAGCTGGAAACAACACAAGAGAGATAACGCAGTTGGATAAGTGCTTGACTGCTAACCAAAGGTCGGGGATTCAAACCTACCAGACTCACTGCAGGAGACAAGACCCAGTGATCTGCTCCCTAAAGATTCTGCCTAGAAAACCCTGTGAGGGCAGTTCTACTTTGTGTTATAGGGGCACTGTGAATTGAAATTGACTAGACAGTACACAACAACAAATAGGTGAGGCATGAAACAAAATCAGTACTCATTTATGAAAGAATAGCAAAATTTTTGTAAAGTTTTAGTCATTGTTTTTTATCAACTGACATAGGCAATTTTGGCTCAAGGCAAACACACAATGTTAACTCAACTTTTAGCTATGATGTTTGTGTTCCCTTGCTTCTGTGAATGATGGTTTCCATTCCTGGAGTAACTGGAACAATCTATAGTTGTGATAGAAGGTTTGCATCTACTAATATATATTTAAAAGAAGATTTTTTTAAACCTACGTGCAACCAAAGCAATATCAAATACCTCATAATTCCTCAACATAAAATTCCTCATTTAAACTTTGCATTTATTTAAAATCTCCATAAAGCATCTGAATTAATATATTTGCATAACAGAATGTCTCTCTTTGGAATAATAAAACCTTACACGTTAAGTATTCCAAACTTTTAAGAAGTCACCTATGTTTTTTTCCTCCTAACCTAAAATAAAACTCTAAGTATTGAAGAACATATTTTTGATAGAATTTTTAAAACACAATTTGGTCAGAGAATTTATCAAATTCTCAAATAAAACTTTGGATTATCAGTATGTCATTTTGGGTTCTGCCATCATTCTTAATGTCTAGTGATGAATTTATTTCAGTAGCTTCAGTTAACACAAGTATTTCTAGACCACAGCAGACACTGTATGACCAAACTACAAGTTAGCTATGAGGTCCAACAATCAAGTCTGCAAACTTAATTGTTCTAAGTGCTACTTACCTCATTGCTGAATATCACTATGGTCACCTTCAAAGTACTCCCTTTGGGAAGCTATGCAATAATACCAGCACCTAGTCCACCCTTCAGAACAATTTTGGAAAACTTTGAGGAATGGCCATTGCCCACAGTGGCAAGGTGGCAAGTCCACGAACTTAATTGTCTAATCATTTTCGAGAGAGTGTTTAGCCAGGAAACAACTGTATTGGAACACCTTCCCTACTCACTTGTTCTAGATCCCAGTGACTTTTTTCTTTACCTGAAGATGAAGGAAACATTGAAATGAAGACATTTTGATGACATTCAGAATGGCAAGGATAATATACAAAGACAGCTCTGTTGGTCATTCCAGAAAAAGAGTTCCAAAATTGCTTTGAAGGTGGACTAGGTACTGGCATCATTGCCTAGCTTCCTAAGGGGAGTACTTTGAAGGTAACCATAGCGATGTTCATTAATGAGGTATGTAACACTTTTTCTAGAATGAGTTCGTACACTTAACTGTCTGACCTGTATAGGAATAGGCTAACCCCATTCCATGTATACACTTTACTTAGCTAGCGACCTGAGAAGGTTTTAACTACTTAGATAACCATTCTCCACTGAGGAAAGCTCTGTGCCCAAAGATGAATCATTATCTTCACTCTTTCTCACGAAACCATTAAGTCTAAGTAGTAGCTATGTTGACATCCACAAGTAGTGTCAGTAAATGTCTCTGCAAAAAAATCCCAGAGTGGTGCAGACCAATGTGACTCCTACAGTGAGATAGGAGGGTATGAGGCAAATTTCAGCAAGGCAAGCAACCAGCGTAAGAATTGAATTAAACTGGGGAAATGAATGCCAAAACATGACTTCTGGAATATGAGACATTTCCTAGAGGCAGCTGATGCAGAAGGGATATAGCCAAAGACAACAATGGCTAAAGACTTCTCAGAACTCTTGGAATATTTCAGAATCTGTAATACCATGGAGATGTGCTTGCCAAGCACCTTCGTTTCTGTCTTGGAATGATAAAGGGGTTTCTGTGACTCCAAACTTACCCAACTACAACTCTCATCTTACACAGACTTGTATACAAATGCATATGGGAGCTGACAATTAAGTTTGCAAACTCATCCTAGAGAAAGTGCTACATACCTCATTGCTAAATATCACTATGGTCACCTCTCAGCAGATATCGAGGCCAATTGATGTAACTGGCCCACTGCTGAGAGAGTCGTCTTCACCCCATACTGCTGAGTGGTCTCCGAGGTCTTAAAAGCTAGAAAGCTGCCTTCTGAGGTACATCAAATGGTCCAACTTATTTGGAACAGATGATCACCAAGAACAACAAAGGCAGAAGGGAAAGAGAGCCCAGGAGACAGAAGGACATATTTGAATGGATGACTATATCAACCTCTTACTGGAAGAAACAGACTGTAGCCCGGCCACCAACAAAGACAGCTGTGAGGGGGCACACAATGTTGAGTCCCAGTGGCAGCACTGGAAAAAGAGGAGTTCACCTCAAGAACTCCAATAAAAGACCACAGTTGATGGCCTGGCAGCCTGGGGGTTCCCCTGGGAGCATGATCCCTAGGCCTGCTGCTGCCCCTGACTAGAAAACATTATTGAAGTCAATTCTTCAGACAGGAATGGACTATATGTAGGGACACAATGTCACTCATAATGGTTCATCTTTGGGCACAATGGACTGGATACAGGGACACAATCTTTCAAGAAGGTGCTCATGCACCATAAGACTGTGCATTGGTTCAATTGCCTAGTTCACCCTAGAAACCGTTTTTCTGGAATGGCTAGCAGAGCTGTTGTCATATTATGCTTGAGGTCCTGAATATCATCGAAATGTCTTCCTTTCAATAATTCCTTTGTTTTCAGGTAAAGAAAAAATATCTTGGGGGCCAGATCAGCCGAGTACAGAGGGTGTTCCGACACAGTTATTTGTTTACTGGCTAAAATGTGACTCACAGACAATATACAGAACTATACAGTTTGCAAACTTGCCATCTTGTCCTTGTGCACAATGGTGATTTCAGAAAGAGTTCCAACATTGCTAAGAAGGGGGGACTAGGTGCTGACATCTATGCAAAGCTTCCCAAGGGCAGTTCTTCAAAAGTGACTGTGGTGATATTCAGCAATGAGGTACACAGCACTTAGAACAATCAAGTTTATGGACTTAATTGTCAAACTTCATGTGTATATATACCCAAATTTTAGCCATTTATGTTTGTTTCTGGAAGTACATACACACACAGAAATGCGTTCAATGAAATGTAATGGATCAGAGTGATCAATAGTTAAGGGTTAGCTGTTTTGGTATAAGAATACAATAATACTTATCCAGTTGTTTTTGTTTGTTCATTTTTGCTACGTTTATCAATAATGATGTTCAACTAATCACTCAGGAATTGGAAGGATCCTGAAATGAACAGGTAATGCGATTGGAGTCAGATGCTGCAGCTCATAATTCTACACACTATCATTTGAGCAAGTGATATAACTTCTCTGTATCTCAAATGTCTCATCTGAAACAAAAAAGGACAATAATAGCTCAGTCAGGGAGTAAACAGAGACGAAACTGTATTGTTGCACAATTGGAATTCTTTAGAGAAATAGAATGAAAGACAGAAGACGTAGAGGAAGAAGAAGAAAAGGAAGAAACAAAGAAAATAAACAGATGGAGATCTACTTCAGGGGACTGACTCATACAGTTGTGGGCACTAACAGGTCCAAAATTCATAGGTAACAGGCTAGAGACTCTGGCCAGTTCTGAAAATTGTGGGGGGCCTGGTAAGTCCAAAATCTACAGTTCAGGCATTAGCCTATGCTTTCTGGTCCTTCAGAACTTGAAATCTTTCAGGTCAGAAATGGTTTATACATGCAACTTGTACACACACACACACACACACTTTGAATTAAGAACAGAGTGGCCTAAACAGGTGTCAAGTATACAGAGTTTTCCCTTTGTTCCTCCTACGTTCAGCTCTAAGAAAAGAATCTCAGGATAGACCAAAAGTTAGAGATGGTACATAAAAATTAAAAAGGAATAAAAATTGAAAAGCTACCAGGTAGAGTGATACAAAGGAGGAATCAAGGGATTAGCAACGAATCCAAGAACAGAAAGATGTGACTGAGAATGCCAGTCTCAGATAAATGAAGGAGCAAACGCCAGAACAGAATCAACACATTGATTTCTTCATCAAAGCAGTATTGCTAAAAAAAGAAAAAAATCAGTTACCTTAAAACAGTTGATTTTCTTTTTTCTTTTTTAATATTTTATTGTGATTTAGTGAAAGCATACAATCCAAATCAAATTTACGTGCCCATCTATCGGCAGCTTCTTCTTCTCTCCTTGCCCAGTGACAGCACACTGCTCCTTTCCATTCTATACGTACCATATCCTCTTAACAAACTCCTGTCCCCTCCTCTCCACCCTCTCCTCTCCCTTCCTGTAAGAGACCAGTAGGATAGCATCCCATAGGTGCACAGAACCGTAAAGTACATGCACCCTGTGGTCATTGTGTCCCTGTGTGCAGTCCATTCCTGTCTGAAGAGTTGACCTCAATAACATTTTCTCATCAGAGGCAGCAGCAGGTCTAGGGACCATGCTCCCAGGGGAACCCCCAGGCTGCCAGGTCATCAACTGTGGTCTTTATTGGAGTTCTTGAGGTGCAGTCCTCTTAGTGTTGCCACTGGGACTCAACATTTTGTGCCCCATCCCAGCTGTCTTTGGTAGTGGCCAGGCTACAATCTGTTTCTTCTGGTATCATAAGATGTTGATACAGTCACCCAAATAGGTCCTTCTGTCTCCTGGACTCTTTCACCCTTGTGCCTCTGTTGTTATTGGTGATCACCTGTTCCAGATGAGTTGGGACCATTTGCTGTCCCTCAGATGGCAGCTTTCTAGCTTTCAAGACCCCAGACATCATTCACCAGTATGGGGTTCAAAAGACTCTCTTAGCGAGCTCTCTGCACCCCACATTGGTGAGTGGCGTCTGGGTTCTTAAAAGCTGCCAAGCTGCCATCCGAGGACACAGCAAATGGTCCCAACTCAACAGGAACGGATGCTCACCGAGGGCCAAAATGGCATGTGGTAAAGACAACCGAGAAGACAGAGAGACCCACAAGAGTGGGTACCTACATCGACCTGGGACCGGAAGAACCGGATGGTGCCCGGCCACCACCAGTGATAGCCATGACGGAGCTCACAGAGAGGAGCCTCACTGGCAACACAAGAATAAAAAGAGGTGCATCGTGAGATCTCCACTAAAAGACCTCAATTGATGGTCCAGCGGTTTTGGGGTTCCTCTGAGAGCATGGCCCCTGGCCCTGATGCTGCCCGTTCCCATAAATTATAACAAAGGTCCACTCTTTGGACAGAAGTGGAATGGACTTGGCAATGCAGAGTAACCATATGTTGGAAACACTTTATGGTTCTATACATCTATAGGATATCATCTTGCTGACCTCTGGCTGGAGGAAGGGGAGTGGAAGGAGAGGAGGGGAAAGGAGACTGTTGGGAGGATGAGACATGTATGGAGCAGAAAGGAATAGTGTGCAGTCACCGGACAGGGAGAGCAGCGGAAGCTGCATATAGGGGGGGCATGTAAATTTACATGTGAATGTACACTTTCACTCAGTTATGTTAAATAAAAATAAAAATAAAGACTCTCTTAGCAATGGACTAGTTACACCAACTGTCCTCGATGTCCCCCGTGAACATGGCCCCCAGACCCCCATCCCTGCTACACTATCCTTGCAATATCCAGTTAAGAATGGAAGTTTTCAGGCTGTACTGAAGTCCAGTTAAGTTGATCGTCTTGCTACTGTGTGCTGTCACTGCTTTCACCCAACCAAATTTCTGTCTAATCTACAACCAGCCGTCTCCATCCCTCCCTACCTTTGATGCCATCAGAGTCTTTTCTTCTGCACATAAGTCTATTTTTAAGTCCTTGTAGTGGGGTGGTCCCAAACAATATTTGTTCTTTTCCCACTAACTGATTTGACTCAACATAATGTCTTCCAACTGAAACTAGGTTATGAGATGCTTCCTAAAATCATCGTTGTTGTTTATCATTGCATAATGTTTCACTGTGTATATGTTTCATGGTTTGATTATCCATTGATCTGTTATTGGGCATCTGATTTGATTCCATCTTTTTGCTATTGTGGACTGTGCTGCAATAAACATTCATGTGCATCTATCTGTTCACATGGCTGCCCTTGATTCTGTAGGATATATTCCAAGCAGTGGGATTATGGGGTCAAACGATATATCCATTTCCAGCTTTTTGAGGAAGAAACAGATTGCTTTCCAAAGAGGTTGTACCATGTTGCAAACCCACCAACAGTGTAAGAACTCCAGTCTCTCCACAGCCTCTCCAGCATTTGTTGTTTCGTGTTTTTTGGATCATAGCCAATCTTGTTGGGGTGAGATGGTACCTTGTTGTAGTTTTGACTTGCTTTTCTCTAATGGCTGATGGTCATGAACGTTTCATCATGTGTCTTTTGGCTGCCTGGACATCCTCTTTGTTGAAGTGTCTGTCCATCTCCTTTCCCCATCGATTAACTGGGTCATCTACCTTTTACTTGTTGGTATTTTGTATAACCTTGTAAATTATGGAGATTAGGCATCGGTCCAACACGTAGTTGCCAAATTTTTTTTTCCCACTCTGTAGGTGGTATTTTAATTCTTTTTAAGTCTTCGGATGAGCAAAAGTGTTTGATTCTTAGCAGTTCCCATTTATCTATTTTGTCTTCTGTTGGTCGTGCTTTGTCAGATTTTGAAGTCTGTCTAAGTAGTGTATTAAAACTTTGATTGTTTACCCTATTTTTTTCTTGCATGATCTTTATTGTTTTAGGTTTGATATTTAGGTCTTTTATCCAGCTTGAGTTAGTTTTTGTGTAAGATATGAGCCTTGTTTCAATTTTTTGCAGATGGGTATCCAGTTTTGCCAGCACCATTTGTTAAAGAGACTGTTTCTACCCCAGTTTAAAGTCTTAGGGCCTTTGTCAAATATCAAATGTTCACAGAAGGAGAGTGGCATCTTTGGGGTCTCAACTCTGTTCCATTGGTCTGTATGTCTCTAAAATAGTTGATTTTCATGTGGTGTGTTAGTCTATCCCCACGGTAGACGGTAGTGGCAACCACAGACAAGCAGTTGATGCTCAGACCACACTAAGTATCACGGCCACAGAGGACAGAAGAAATATCTTAAAAGTGTTACCCATAGAAAATCCTGCATAATTCAGGAAATATGAGAACTAAGAAATTTTTATCTTACCTGGGGGACAATGCCTGGCAACATTTGAAAGAATCTTCTTGGGAGAGAAGTCATGTTACAATGTTGGCTGCTGAGAAAAGTATGAAAGAACTAGGTATAATTCATTACTACATTATATCTTCTTCTGTGATGCTTTGTGGCTGCTAATCATTAAGCAGCTGGCAAGTATTAGTTGAGTGTAGTTAATAAAGAAATATGAGAGTGGAAAGCAAAAACAGGAATTTTCTATTGAGGTCCTTGAGTAGAAGAGAAGGAAGGAACATTCACATAGCCATAATGGATAAGCATTTCTGAGCATGGAAGTAACAGAAGAATTGATTATAAACTGACATTTGAAGTTTGAAAAGGAGTGAGATGCAAAAACACCCCACTGCTTTCAAGTTGATTTCAACTCATAGTGACCTGTAGGACAGAGTTGAACTGCCCACATAAAGTTTCCGATGAGTACCTGGAGGATTCGAACTGCTGACCTTTGGTTAGAAGCCATAATACTTAACCACTATATCACCAAGGTTTCCTTGGAATGAGAGAAGAATAAAAAATGCTGTTGAAAAAGATGAAGATGGAGAGTTGGAAGGATGAAGTTAGATAATTATGAGACCATCATTATCTCTATCTGTCATTCACTAAACTACTCAAAAGAGGTTGAAAATCATTGGGCAAACATGATGCCATGTTCTCAAAAGATACAATAAAATGTTTTTTCAATACAACAGAACATTAATTACACTTAGTATAACTTTATTAACCAAAGGGAGATAGTGACATGCTCTTCCCTGTCCACACAAACATATACCCAGATGGTAGTCTAGAGTTGGTAGCTAGTTAAATGAAATGTATTCAAAATACCATTTTGGTGGTATTAGGACATAGGCAAGGGGCAAGTTTGAGAGTCTCAGGGAGTTTAGTTATTCTGCACAGACCATAATAAGTATACATGGAAGAGCTAGGATACCTTGCTAGCTTCTAAGTGATTAGTAAGCCATATAACAATGGGCTTAAGTATAAAAAACAACTGTGGACATGGTACTAGACCAGGCAGTGTTTCATTCTGTTGTTCCTAGGGTCTCTGTGACTTGAAACTGACTCGACAGCACCTGACAACAACAACAACATGTGGGCATGGGTACCACCATTGATTCAGGGTGTGTTTAAAAGATCCTGTTGGGGCACATTCAGAGAGTTTCTAAAGGCTGGTCCTGAAGTAATCTCCCAGCAAAGAGAAAAACCTAGAGATATGAGAAGACAAATAACTTGACTTTGGATCACAATTTATACAGCTAACTCACTTTTCTAGCTATCACGTTTTCTTCTTATTTGTCTTACAGTGACAAAATGGTAGTGCATTCACAATACCATTCAGTTTTCTGTGACGGCTTTGACACCTACAGAGTATGTGAGCAAATCTATCAATAGCGATAAAAAATTTGCTATAAAATAAATCATTCAGATAACAAAGTATGATTGACTTAGGAAAATAGGATCAAAAGATGATTTAGAAAAAGTTGCTTTTACAAAGATAGAGACTTCCAGAGTCCTTTGGTAGTACAAAGGGAGGAGGAGGGGAGGTAAGTAACCGCTATGAATAAGAAACACTACCTTACTGAATATACAAGTTTGGTTCTAAGTTCAACACTGGCCAGTAAAACTTTCCGTGACAGTGGCTATGTTCTATATCTGCACCATCCAGTGTAGTAGGTCACTAGCCAAGTGTGGCTGTTTAATTCTTGAACTATGGCTGATGTTGACTATAAAACTGGAGTTTAATTTAATTCTAATTAATTTAAGCATAAATAACTACACGTGTCTAGTGGTAACTATATTGGAAAGAGGAGACACTAATTTTGAAAAGAGATGAGGAGAGTCTAACTTGATCATTTTATGGGTAATCCTGCCATTCTATGTTCTCTCAATTAGAAATGTGAACCTATCTATGAAGAATACTACAGCGCTTGGGAACATAATGCTAGAGGCGACTCTCTAGCTGTCTTGGTTGAGCTCATGTGACGCACAGCTTAACATTATTCAGTCATATGAAGAAAACATTGTCCTTTTGTCCTAAACAAGTCAAGCACATTGAGTCTATAGTTTTAGTTTCTTGTACATAGAAAGGGAGCCATTGTGGCACAGAGGTTAACAGCTTACCTTTTAACCAAAAGTCCAGCAGTTCAAATCTATCAGCTTCTCTTTGGAAACTCTACGGAGCAGTTGTATTCTGTCTTACAGGGTCAGTGTGAATTAGAATTGACTTGATGCCAATGTAGACTTTTTTTTAAAGTACATAGATTAGATACAGAGATTTCAGCAAAGTCAAGGAATAAAAGATGAAGGGAGGTGAGCATGAACTTGTACTTCAATAAACAGCATGTGATAAGCACACAGCAGTGTTTGTTATACACTGTAAGTGCCAATTTTTGTGGCCCATTTAGACAGACAGTATCCACAGGGAGACTTCATGTGGTTACCCTGCATGCTGTTACTTAATGGCTTTAATGAAATTTTTCATATTACAAACGATTCAATTTTAAATCTTATTCTTTTTCTTTATAAAATGATGTTCTGGGCCAGATTTATCCTTTGCTACTGTATTTAAATTGTGTGTGTGTGTGCGTGTAGTTTTAAGTCAACCCATAAAAATGGAGCTTGAATAAAATTAACAAGACTTGGGAAAAATTACAGAAGAAAAAACTCTGATGAGTATACTTTCAAAGAATACATAAATTACATTTTAATTAAAGCATATTTTGAATGAAGGTGATTTGTGCTTTGGTAAAACTTATATCGAAATACTCTTCCAAGTCTTTTTAACAGCACTGTCCTTACCAGAGCTTTGAACTGGTTAAAACCTGTTCAGTTGTGGCTGACTAAGCAAAACCAGAATAAACTTGATTTTTTTTTTAATTTGATTGATATAAAAGCATAACTAGAATGAGAAGATTATACATTTGAAGCCATGGAATGAGAGACTTGGAAAGTTGATGGTGAGCCCTTTCAGGAATCTCATATGTGAAGACTGGATTGCCGCCACAGTTAAGAAGAAGGACACAGTCTCAAAGTGCATAGTTGAGTCCTGTCTATAAGTTGGGTGCCACTGTTTTGGACTGGAAATCTGATGCACAGAGATTTGGTTGCTGAGTGACAGATACACTGTCCTTGGTTTGTAAAACAGAAATTAAGTTACTAGCAGGACTTCGACTTGTGATTTTCCCAGTTCCGGTTGTGGTTCTAGTTCACCCAAATCTTAAAAATTTGAATCTGTTCCTGTGTTGCTTTTTCAGCCCTGCTTGAACTAGGCACAACAAGTTTGAAGCCATGATTCCTACTCTTTCAGTAGCCCAGGAAGTAGAATGAGAGAAGCAGGCCAGAATTCAACAAAAAGTTTTACAGCAGGCCCAGAGGACAGCTGTACACTTTTCGGCCTGTCTACTGCCTGAAGCTGATTAATATTAAGGTCAAAGACTGGTACAGTCCATTCATCTGGAAACTCCTCTTAATCATTAGCTTTTCAGCAGTGTCTTGCTCTTCCTTTCAAATCACTTCTTACCTCTGGTGTACTAGGTGAAGTGACGCATCTGCTAACCAAAAGGTCAGCAGTTCAGATCTGCCAGGTGCTCCCTGGAAACCCTGTCGGGCCCTTCTACTCCATCCTCTAGAGTCACAGTGAGTTTGACCCAACTGGATGGCAGTGTTTTTTGTTTTTTTTTTCTTGGTTTCTCACCTCTGCAGAAAAAGAAATCAAGCCTTGCTTCTAGTGCATGTCTCAAAGAAAAGATTCTATGAAAACATATGCCTTGTTGAACCCGCATGAACCACATGGACCCTCTGAACGAGCTCTGTTTGTGTTGTATTGGAGGGCGCTGGCTGTTTGAACAGAGCGAGTAGGGCTTACAAAGCAGAATATTAAGCAGGTTAGCTAACATAAGCTGTTCTGGAGAGGCTGCTGATCAACCCCAAACCAAATATGGGGCTTCCCAAAATGTGCCTCATCTGGCCAATAAAAGTTACCAGAGTCAAGTGACCGGTAATAGGTGTGGTTGCCGCAAGTGGCAGCAAATTTCAAAACAGTGTGGTTTCTCTGGATAATAGTACAACATCCCGAGAGCTTATTCAGAGACAACAACCCTCAGGAGCTTCTACCTAGTCCTCTTTGGAGTTATGCTACAGACAGCCTCACTTTGTCCTTTCACTGATGTGCTTGTTCCGTTTGGAACTCAAGATCGATGCTACCCAAGTGAGTTCTTACAGGACAATTTGAAGACGTTCTCCTACATCTCAAAACTTGTAAAATACCTTCTAAGTTATAATAAAAACTAAAAAAAAGAAAATCTAAACTAATGGCTGTCAAGTCGATTCTGACTCACACTGACCCTATAGGACAGAACAGAACTATCCCATAGAGTTTCCAAGGAGTGCCTGGTGCATTTGAACTGCTGGCCTTCAGGTTAGCAGCCATAGCACTTAGCCACTGTTAAGCCAACAGGATTTCCAATAACAACCAAGACAGTGCCATATAAGCCCATCTTGGTTAGCAGTTTAGGAAGCATGGTGCCTTTTCCTAAAAGTATTGTGGCCTGGCTTTAAGAGGTAAGGTCCACAATAATATTTAAATTACCAATATATAGAAATAACCAGGCTTATAAATTAATAAGGGAAATGAGATTGGCAAAAAAAAAAAAAGAGAAAATCTCTTATTTGATGTCACCTGTTGTCTTACTCTGATCTCTAGGGTCGCTGGGATCAAACTCGACGGCATTGGGTTTGGGTTTTGGATTGTCTTAGAAGATAGCAGTAAAATATTGTGCTAATAGCATTCTAGAAACAGCTGTTCAGGCTTAACCATGACCTAGCACTATAGGGCTCTGTAAAAAGGAAATAGTAATAAGAGAGACTATTTCATAGGATTAGTGAAATTATTAAATGAGCTAATCACTGTAAATAAAATAGTCTTGGCACATTAAAAGAAGCTCAAAGTATTTGTTCTTAACATTATAAACACATTCTATGTAACATAAAAGCAATCCTAACCACCATTGGTTCGAGAGATTAATAAAGAAGTAGAAGGGTTCACTGTTGACACTTACGGATTCTTCACTTAGGAGTCCTTCACTTACCCTGAATTAAAATTTTCCTGGAAGATGCCATATTCCTTTTTGTCCTTAAATCTCCTCATGTAATTTATGGAGTTTTCCTTATATATTAGTCCCATGGCAGCTATGGAGTTTCTGTTAAGAACATAGATGTTATATTAATTTTGTGTACAGACGAGAACCATATGCCAGAAGGCCATGAATTGAATTCAGTGTATTTTCTTTCTTTGATCTTTACTTTTCTGCACACTAATCTTGAAAGAATGGACAGATGCTCCATAACTTGATTTATCAAACTGCTTTTTTTTTTGAGAAGAGTATTTGGGTACTAGATGAACACAAACATAAAGTAGCGAGGATTCTGATTTTTAAAAATCTCTTTTTCATTGCATTCAAGCATACTAGAGGAAGAAGTGGTGATGAGGGGAAAGGCTGTTTGGAGGAGCAATGAATACATCACACGGATTTTAGCTGAGAAAAGTTATTTTGAAAGACTTCATAGAAGGAAAAATCATTTACAGAAAATAAAGACAATTTCATAGGCTTTATTTTGTGTTCTGTCATTTGAATACAAATGAGAGAAATGGAATTACTGTCGACAGAATTGGAAAAGTTCAATTTAAAGATAGTAACAGTTCGCAGCCTTGGTCTGACAATTTTGAGTAAGGTTTCTAGGCTGGATAACCCCCTCCTGACCATAGACTTTTCAAGGAAGGCAGTGCAGAAGAGACAAAACAGTCCATGAAATCCTGTAGCTTTAATATATTAATAAGAACTTTGACATTATTGAAGCATGACAATGTTGTACAAAGGGAGAAAGAAAAGAAATATTAAATGATTTGCCTCAAGCTTCAGTGCTGTTTTGTCAATAGAGCTATTACTAAATTCTTTCGACTCATTAACTTAGAAATTACCTTTCATGAAATTTGCATTTGATTATTTTCAAAATCATTGCCAGTTCTTTTATTCCACAAATTTCTCTCCCTTGATGCTCCTCCTGCTTCCACCCTCTGCAAGGCCAAGACCGATCACACTACCAGGAGCATTGTTTGTAGAGCTTTTCTTAAAAGCGGAATTAGGTAGCATATTTTTTGAGTATTTTTGTGTCTTTCTCTTCAATGTGAATAGCTGTCTTTGTATAAATTTCTTTGAGCTTCTGTGTATCAAAAGTGTGCAGCTATGGATTCATGCATTGTAGCTTTAAGTCATTCTAAATATGATTCTTTTGTAGGTATTGAACGGTTAATTTTTCTTTTTCCCTGTATATTTAAAAATGTTCTCTATGCCATAGATAGGTGATAATGTCACTGTACTAATTTTTAATAACGTGTGTGTCCTTTTAATCCGTACAAAGCTTTTCATCAGCTCAGGAGAAAAAAACAATGTTGTCAGTATATTTTTGAATGATACATTTTTTCCAATTGTACTACTAATCTATTATCATATTTCTTATTATTCAAGCCCTGTTTTTCTTTACATTCTAGAAAAATTTTACCAAGTTTTCTTTCACATTTTTTTATCCCTTTCCTCTTTTTTTGCTTGTATCTTTGCTGCCATGAACACAGACTATAGATCTGTTATTCTGTTTCAATTTTCCTTTATTTCTTTTCGAGTCGGATCTGACTCAACAGCACTTGGCTTATTTCTTTTCCTGTTTCCTTTAAAACTGATTCATTCCAGTTCCTTGTTATGTTCCTATGGCTTTCTTAATTTATTGTGATAATCTTTTATTGCATATTTTTTTCAGAATAACAGATATATGTCTTCTCAAATTTATTTATTGTAAACAATGAATTTAAAATGTTTACACAAAGAAATCAAAGAGCATCTAAATTTTCGCTTTAAAACCTAAACCAACAGATAAGTTCTTATTTATGAAATGTATGCTTTTAAAGTGACTGTCTTGCCAATATCAGGGAAACCAGCTCAATTTATACAAGCAAGGTCATGGAAACTCCGTAGACACATCCAACCTTCCTGAGGGACTTAATTGCTGGGCTGATGTCTCTGAGAATGATGGTCAGGAGTGTCTAGTTCAATTGACTTCACATAGTTTATAAAGAAAATGTTCTGTGTTCTACTTTGGTAACTAACATCCAGTGTCTTAAAAGCCTATCAGCAATCATCTAAGATACTCCACCATTCTCACTCCTCTGGGGACAAAGAAGAATAAGTAAAACTGAAGTACAAGGAAAAGGGAAAGACTTTTCCAGAAGATCAATGGATCCCAACTACCACAGCACCCACCAAACTGAATCCAGTATAACTAGAAGGTACCCAGCTACCAGCACTGACTGTTACGACAGGGATCAGAAAAGAGGGTCTGGACAGACTATGAGAAAATGTAGAACAAAATTCTAACTAACAAAAAAAATATCAGACTTACTGGATTGACAGAGACTGAATAATCCCTGAGAATATGTCCCCTGGGCACTCATTTTAGCTTACTAATGAAGTCATTTATCAGGGTCACCCTTTAGATAAAGATTGAACAGACCCGTGAACACACAGAAGGAGACTAAAAGGGCACATGAGCCCAGGATCAAGGACTAAAAGGCAGAATGGGCCAGAGAAACAGGTAGTATGGAAGCCAAGGTATAGAACAGAGTATTGACATGTCGTGGGGTTGTTAACAACATCATGAAATAGTACGTGTACTAACTGTTTAATCAGAAATTTGTTCTGTACAATTTAATCCAAAGTACAACACAAAACAAAAGAAAAAATAAGAAAAAGGAAAACTTCTGGAGAAACCAATCAGAAGAGGCAGTGGTTCTCACTTCTCACAAGTCAGGGGACCGGTCAACACAGCCCAGATGCTGTCAGACTCAGAACACGTCAAATAAAATTTTTCTTTTTTCCTTTTAAAAGCAAAACATATACAAACAATAAAGCAACTGTCTTGCTCTAATTTTTAAGTAAAAGATCAGACATAGAAACTCTGAGGCAGTTAAAATATATATATTGTTTTGCTTTTGGTGGTTTTATTTTTATCATTGTCTTACAAAACCTATAACAAAACAATTTGTATCATTAAATGACAACCAACAGGCTGCTCAGAGGAGCAATAGAGTGGAATCAATAGAGAAAAAACAAAATGTATTTTTACTTAATGGCTTATACATATACGTGGAGAGAAGTTTCAAAGAAAGTGCTTCAGGGTTGGAACTTCAATACCAAGGATGGAAAAACAAACCCACTACTGACAAGTTGGTTCTGACTCAAAGCAAACCCATAGGACACAGTAGAACTGTCCTACAGGGTTTCAAAGGCACAAATCTTTACAGAAACAGACTACTATTTCTTTCTTTTTTGGAGCGGCTGATGTATTTGAACCACTGACCTGGTTAGCGGCTGAGAAGTTCAACCATTGTGACACTCTGGCTCTGAAACTTGACTATATGGGCTCCATTCTAACCCCACAGGTAGCTGTATATGTAATTATGGTCAACTGATTGCTTAACAAACCTCTACAAAAGTTCATTTGCTTGTTTTTAATTTTTATTAGCAGGGAATTACCTATTAACTTCTCACATTTTTGCAATATCAAATAAGATGCTGCAGGTGAGGGCTACTTTTAAATTTCAATATGCTATGAAAATATGAATTACTTTTGTTATTAATGTGTATTCATTGTGCACAACAATTCTTGTTATTACTAGTGAACACACATAGTGACTTTGTAAATGCCCACCCTTAGTGGATTCTGACTCTTGGAGACACTATAATACACCGTAGAACGGCACCTTTGGGTTTCCAAGGAGTGGCTGGTGAATCTGATATGCTAAACTTCCAGCTATCAGCTGAGCCCTTAACCACTGGACCTGACCCACCAGTCTCCATTGTAATAGGAACTGGAATTCCTGGACTAAAGCATAAGGAATAGATTATGAGGTAAATGTCTGTGAAATTTATAGCTTATCTATATAAGCTTACTCATGACAACCTGACTCAACAGCACCTGGCTGAGTTGACATGTAAGCTTAGTGGCTAGTATGGTAAGGAATCAATCTCAGTTCAGTAAAAGCAAAGAACTTCAGAAACATCATTATTTTATTTCTATTTATAATTCTGCTACTTGTTCCTCATGATCTACTTCTTTGGTCTTTCGGTCAGTTAACTTCTCTTTATACTCAATAATTAGCTTAAAAAGTGCTGTGGGAGTTATTCTAATATCAACTATGATCATTTCATTCTGTTGATCAAGCAATAACTAATGAGTCCAACAATTGAAAAAATATTTTGGGGAGGGTGGAGTCAAGATGGCAGACTAAACACACATCTCCCTAAATCCCTCTAGAAACCAAGACATGAATTGATAATAAAAAGGAGCCTTCTGGACACCTAGTAAGCCCTAGGAAACAGCATAGGGCTGTTAATTTGGACTTTATACCACTAAATGCAAAACCTCCTCTGTTTCTCTGACCCCACTCTCAGCAAACACGGGCTTGCACAGATCGAAGGTAACTCACCATTTTAATTTTTTTTCTCTGCCTTAGCCAGCAAGTGGAGCTGGGGCTTGACTACCACTAATCTCAGAAGCACTGCTGGTGGAATCGGCAAGCAAAACTGCCATATTTTGAGAACCTGGCATTGGACACTGTGCATCTCAGCACCTTTGGCCTCTCGTTCTGCCTCCACCATGTGGTAGCTGGTAGTGAGGCAGTGGCGAGCTTGTACGGGATGCTATCTTGATCCATTGAGAGGCAGAGACATCCATACGGAGGCCCCACCTAGGCTTTGCTCCCAGGCTGGGAGGCAGTGTCTGCTCAGGGGAGATTGCTTTTCTGACATAAAAACAGTATTCTACACAGTGTCGCCTATGGCTGGGGCCCAGCAACAGAAGCTGTGGACTTTGTGTCTCTGAGCACCACTGGCGTCTCTTTCTACCTCTGCCATAGAATAGCCTGGTCCCAGTTAGGTGGCAACCTTGTGCAGGACATCATCTTGTTCCACTGGAAAGTAGAGATACCCATACGGAAGCCTGAGCTGGACCTAATTGCTGGGCTGGGTGACAGTGCTTGCCTGAAGCAGAGTGCTTTTCCAGCAGAAAAGCAGGCTTCTACACAGTGCCACCTATGGCTGGGGCCCACCAGCAGAGGCCAGCAGGGAAGAAGCTTTTCTGTATTTTGAGCCGGTTTCTAACATCTGGGGTTTGATATAGAGGTGCTTACTTTGTCAGCTGAGTAGAGGAACCTATACACATGAAAACTTGACTGATTTAAGACATTTTCAGGTACTTTTTACCTCTCATTTTAAGATGGCCTAGAGAAACAACTGAGGTCCATCCTCACAGCATCTCAGCCTCTATTGACTCACGTGATACCCAGAAAGCAACAAACTCTGGATAAAACCATAATGCAGAAATCACCCATGGCTTCAGAAGGGCCCCAAAAGAAAGCACCAAAGAACTTCCCAGATAAAGAAACCTTTCTGAAACTATCAGAAGGTGAATACAAACAGATAATATACAGAGCCCTCCTAGACCTTATACAAAATGCAGCAAAGCAAAATGAAAAACTAAGCAAGCTGTTCACTCTGATGGAACACCAGTACTCTAAAATACAACATATCAAGAAAAAAATCAAAGACATATAAACTTCAGTTCAAAGACAAGAAAACAGAATGGAATAAATGGAAAATAAACTTTCTGATTTGGAAGACAGTTACTGACTACCATATCAATGAGGGGAAATCAGAAATAGGAAAAAGGAAGAAGTGGGAGACAAGATAGCAGACTAAACACGTATCTCTCTAAATCCTTCTAGAAACCAAGACCTGGATTGATAATTAAACAGAGCCTTCTGGACACCTAGTGAGACCTAGGATGCAGCGTAGCGCTATTAGTTAGGACTTCACACCACTGAACACAAAACCTCCTCTCTTTCAGTTACCCTACTCTCAGTGAGATCAGGTTTGCACAAACCAAAGGTAACTGACCATTTTAATTTTTCATTTTTTCCTCTGTCTTAGCTGACAGGCAGAGGTGAGATATTACTAGCTGCTAATCTCAGATGCACTGCTGGTGGGATAAGCAAGCGAAACTGCCATATTTTGAGAGCCCAGCTTTGGACTCTGTGCATCTTGGCAGCTTTGTCCTCACTTTCTGCACCTGCCATATAGTAGCAAGTACTGAGATGAGGGCAAGCTTGCATGGGATGCCATCTTTATCTATTGGGAGGCAGAGACACTCATACAGAGGTTACAGCTAGACTTAGTTATTAGGCTGGGAGGCAGCAACTGCCCAGGGGAGAGCACTTTTCCTGCAGAAAAGCAATATTTTATAGTGTTACCTACAGCTGGGGCCCAGCAACAGAGGCTGTGGACTCTGCGCATCTTGGAACCTTTGGCCTCTCTTTTGGTCCGAGCCAGGTGGTGAGCTTGTTCAGGACAACATCTTGTTCCACTGGGAGGCAGAGATACCCATACAGAAACACCAGCTGGACCGAATTCCTCTGCTGGGAGGAAACAGCAGCCCAGAGCAAAGCTCTTTTCTGGCAGAAAGCAAGATTCTACACAGTATTGCCTACGGCTGGGGCCCAACAGCAAAGGCCAGCAGGGAAGCAGCCATTGTTTATTTTGAGCTAGTTTACAACATCTGGGGTTCAATACAGAGGTGCTTACTTTGCAGCTGAGAAGAGGGACCTATATATGTGAAAACTTGACTGATTTCGGAAGTTGTCAGATACTTTTTACCACTCAATTTAAGACAGCCTAGAGAAACAACTGCAGTCCACCCTCACAGCATCTCTCCCAGCCTCTATTGACTTACATAGTGCCCCCAAAGCAACAAACTCTGGAGAAAACCATAACCAAGAAATCACCCATGGCTTCAGATGGGCCCCAAAAGAAACCACTTCACAACTTCCCAGACAAAGAAGCTTTTCTGAAACTATTGGAAGGTATATATGACAGGATTATATAGAAAGCCTTCCTAGACCTTAGGCAAAATACAGCAGAGCAAAATGAAAAATTAAGTAAGCTGTTTGCTCTGATGGTACTCTAATACTCTGAAATCCAACAGATCAAGAACAAAATCAAACACATAGAAACTTCAGTTCAATGCCAAGAACACAGAATGGAACAAATGGGAAATAGATGTTCTGATATGGAAAACAGAGTTACTAGCTCTTGAATCTATGAGGAGAAATAAGAAAAAAAGAAACACAAAAAACGAAGAAGCATGTGTGACTCTATTAAGAGGAACAACTTATGATTAATTGGAGTCCCTGAACTGGGTGAGATACCTGAGAACACAGAGAGTACTTTCGCTGAGCTCCTGACAGAAAACTTCCCAAAAATTATGAAAGAAGAGAATATAGATATCCAAGACACATATCAAATTCTACTCAATATAGATCTCAATAGAAATATTCCAAAGCATATTATAATCAAGCTTAACAAAGTGAAACATAAGCAGAAACACTTAAAGGCAGCAAGACTCAAAGCGAATCTAACATTCAGAGGGAAAACCTGTAGGCTTTGATCGGATTTCTCAGCAGAATCAATACTGGCACAGAGACGGTGGCTTGACACATTCAAAGCCCTGAGGAGAAGAACTTCCAACCAAGAATTATACATCCCTCCAAACTATCTTTCAAATATGCACAATAAAGATGCAACATATCAAATCAAGAAATGTAATACAGGAGTATCAACAACCACAAATCCAACCCTGAAAAAGGTGAAAAATGAACTCACAAAGAAGAATGTCCCAGAACAGATAAAGAAAACAACAGAGAAAACATCAACACAGAAATAAACATATCACAATGACAGCACTAAACATATACCTATCAATAAACAAACTGAATGTGAATGTCAATGTGAATGGACTGAATGCTCCAGTAAAGTGACATCTTGGATCAAAAGACATGACCCATCTATATGTTGCCTACAAAACACTCACCTTAGACTTAAAGGGATGAACAAACTGAAAATTAAAGGTTGGAAGAATAGACATCAAGCTAACAATGAACGAAGAAGATCAGGTGTGGCAACTCTAATCTCAGATAAAATTGATTTTAATGTAAAAGCCACCATCATGGAGAAGGATGGACACTATTTATTGCTGAGAGGTTCAATACACAAGCAGGACTTAACAATATTAAATATTTATGTACTTAATATTCAAGCACCTAAATACATTGAAGAAATACTGACTGCACTCCAAAATAAGATAGATCACTTCACAGTAAGAGTGGGAGATTTCAACACTCCATTCTCAATATTGGACAGATCATCTAGAAAAAAGCTCAATAAAGACACAGAAGACCTTATTGTCACAATTAACCAACTAAACCTCATTGACATATATATAAATTTCTATCCATCAGTGGACAACTACACCTTCTTCTCCAGTGCACATGGGACATTCTCCAGAATACACCATGTGTTAGGACATAAAGCAATTCTCAGCAAAATCCATACCATTGAATTGATAATGCAAAGCATCTTCTCAGATCATAAAGCCATAAAAGTCAAAATCAGTAGCAGAAAAAACATAGAAAGTGTAACTCATGGAAACTGAACAACATCTTTCTCAAAAACTCATGGGTTACAAAAGAAATCAAGGATGAAATCAAGAAATTGATGAATTCCAATGAGAATGAAAACACTTTGAACAGAATCTATGTGACACAGCCAAGGCAGTGCTCAGAGGTCAGTTCATCTCCATAAATGCACACATCTGGAAGGAAGAAAGAAACCAAATCAAAGAACTAACCCTACAGCTTGAACAAGTAGAGAGAGAACAACAGAGGAACCCCTCAGGCACCAGAAGAAAACAGATTAGAAAGATTTGAGAAAAATAAATGAATTAGAGAATAGAAGAACAGTTGAAAAAATTGAAAAGACCAAAAGCTGTTTTTTGAAAAGATAAACAAAATTCACAAGCTATTGGCGAAACTTAATACAGAAAAACAGGAAAGGAAACAAATAACTGAAATAAGAAATAAGAGAGGAGTTGTCATAACGTATTCAACAGGAATCAAGAATATCATGACAGAACACTACGAAAGACTGTATTCTAACAAATTTGAAAACCTAGAAGAAATGGACAGATTCCTTGATTCATATCACCTATCAAAATCATCACAAGGTGAAGCAGAACAACTTGACAAACCCATTACAAAAGAAGAGATTGAAAAAGTCGCCAAAAAACTACCAACGATAAAAAGCCCAGGCCCAGATGGATTCACTGCAGAATTCTACCAAGCTTTTAAAGAAGAGTTATCTCCAATACTATTGAGATTACATCACAGTACAGAAAGGGGTGGAATACTCCAAAATTCATTCTTTGAAGCCTGCATAATCCTAGTATGAAAGCCAGGGAATGACCCAACTAAAAAGGAGAACTACAGATCAATATCACTCATGAACCTACAAGAAAAATCTTCAACAAAATTACTGCCAATAGAATACAAGAACACATCCAAAAAATAATCCATCATGACCAAGTTGGATTCATACCAGGGATGCAAGGCTGGTTCAACATCAGAAAAACAAATAATGTGATCAACCACATAAATAACACAAAAGACTCATCTGATTTTGTCTATAGATGCAGAAAAGGCATTTGGAAAAGTTCAACACCCATTCAGGCTATAAACTTTTAGTAAAATAGGAATAGACAGCAAATTCCTCAATGCAATAAGGGCCATTTATACAAAGCCAACTGCCTACATCATACTGAATGGAGAGAGACTGAAACAGTTTCCCCTGACAACAGGAACTAGACAAGAATGCCCACTCTCACCTCTGCTATTTAACATTATACTAGAAGTTCTAGCCAGAGCAATTAGACAAGACCAAGAAATAAAGGGCATCTGCATGGCAAATAAGAAGTCAAAATCTCCCTATTTGCAGATGATATGATTTTATACACAGAGAATCCTAAAGAATCCATAAGGAAACTACTAAACTGATGGAAGAGTTCAGCAAATTCTCAGGATACAAGATAAACATAAGTAAATCAGTAGGCTTCCTTTATACCAACAATGAGATTATTAAGGAAGAAATCACCAAATCAATACCATTTCCTATAGCCCCTAAGAAGATAAAGTACCTAGCAACAAATTTAACCAGAGAAGAAATAACAGACCTTTACAAAGAGAACTACAAGACCTTGCTACAGGAAACTAAGAAAGACTTACACAAATGGAGAAACCTGCCCTGCTCACAGATAGGAAGACTTAACATTGTGAAAATGTCTATTTTGCCCAAAGAAAGCTACTTATATAATGTAATCTGAACACAAATTCCAGTGACATTTTTTAATGAGATGGAAAAACAAATTACCAACTTTGTTGTGAAAAGGTAGAAGCCCTAAGGAAGTAAAGCACTACTGAAGAAGAAGAACACACTGCGAGGCTTCTCATTACCTGACTTTAGAATCTATTACATTGCCACAGTTGTCAAAACAGCCTGATACTGATACAAAAAGAGACAGATAGATCAATGGAACAGAATTGAAACCCCAGAGATGACACCATCTTCTTATGAACAGTTGATATTCAACAAAAGCCCTAAGACATTAAACTGGGGAAAAAGCATTCTCTTCAACAAATGGTGCTGACAAAATTGGATATCCATCTGCAATAAACTGAAACAAGACCCATATCTTACACCTTTTAAAAAAAAAAAAAAAAAAAAAAACCCTCAAATCGGATAGAAGACCTAAATATTAAATCTAAAACAACAAAGCTCACACAAGAAAAAGTAGGAACTACAATGGAAGGTTTAATATACACTGTAGACAGACTTCAAAATCTGTAAAACAAACCACAAACAGCAGAAGAGAAAATAGATAAATGGGAACTGTTAAGAATCAAACACTTTTGCTCATCCAAAGACTTTATTAATAGAATTAAAAAGCCACCTATAGAATTGGAAAATATATTTGACAACTATATGTCAAACTGATGCCTGATCTCCATAATCTATAAAGTATTACAAAACACCAATAAGAAAAAGATAAATAATCCAATTAAGCATTGGGTGAAAGAGATGGACAAACACTTCTTTAAAGAGGAGATCCAGGCAGCCAAAACACACATGCAGACACGCTCATGATCATTAGCTATTAAATAAATTCAAATCAAAACTACAGGGAGATACCATCTCACCCCAACAACATTGGCCATGATCCAAAAAAAGTAAAACAACAAATGCTGGAGAGGCTGTGGAGAAAGTGGAACTCTCCTACACTGTTGGTGGGGTTGCAAAATGATCCAGCCTTTATGGAAAGCAATGTGGTGCTTCCTTAAAAAAATGGATATAGATATACCATTTGACCCAGTAATTCCACTACTTGGAATATATCCTACAGAATCAAGGTCATTCACACCAACAGATACATGCACAAGAATGTTTATTGCAGCACAGTCCACAATAGCAAAAAGATGGAATCAACCCAGATGTCCAACAACAGAGGAATGGATAGGTAAAGTAAGGTATATATACTCAATGGAGCAGTATGCAATTATAAAGAACAATGATAATTCCAGGAAACATCTCATAACCTGGTTTCAACTGGAAGACATTATGTTGGGTGAAAGTAGTCAGCAACAAAACGAATATTGTATGAGACCCTTACGATAAGACCTCAAAAACAGGCTTATGCATAGAAGAAAAGACTCTTGATGGCTGCAAGGGAGGGAAGGGAGGGAGTATGGGGGGGCAGGGTTTAGATTAGATAGTTGATAGAAATTTGAAAGAAGATCAATATTAACTGGACTTCGACATAGCATGATTATGCCTCCCGTCTTAATCCAACATTACAAGGACAGAGGTGCTGGGGCAGGGGGCAGAGATCATGCTCTCAGGGGAAATTGAGCCAATTGGCACAACTAGCATTTTGCTAAGAGATCCTTCTGCACCCCATATTGGTGAGTGGTGTTCAGGGTCTTAAAAGCTGCCATCTGAGGGTACAACAAATGGTGCAAACTTAGCAAGAATGGATGATCACCAAGGACTGAAAAGACATGGGGGAAGAGAATCCAGAAAACAGAGAGACCCAAGTCACTGGGTGACTACATTGACTTGTGACTGGAAGAACTGCATGGTGCCCAGCCACCGCCAGTGATAGCCATGATGGAATTCACAAAGTTGAGTCTCACTGGCAACACAAAAATAAGGGGTACACCCTCAGATCTCCATTAAGAGACCATAATTGGTGGTACATGTGACTCAATGTCCCCCTGGGAGCATGGACCCTGGCCCTGCTGCTGTCCTTGCCCATAAATCATAATGCAGGTCAACTCTCGGACAGGAATGGATTGGACTAGGTCACATAAGGTGACCATGTCATGTGTGCACTTCATGGTTCTATGTATCTATAGGATGTCATCCTGTTGACCTCTTACTGGAGGAAGGAGAGTGGGTAGAGAGAAGGAGTTAGGAGATTGTTGGGAGGATAAGACATACAAGGAGCAGAGAGGAAGAGCGTGCTGTTACCAGGTAGGGAGGCAGTGGGAGCTTCATATAGGTGGGCATGCAAATTTATACAGAAATGTACATTTTCATTCAATCATAATAAAAAAAGAAAAATATTTTCACTATAATGTTTGAAGGTCCAACTTATCTTTGAATGTCTACTCTTGTGTACTTTTTTCAAATAAAAGTTACAACTCAACTAAAATTGATTACTACTTCTTTTATTGGTGAGCATAGATTTCTTTTTGCTGCTTGTGCTTAAGAGGGATAAATAATATTTGCCATGTGTAAGCAACAAGTGTTTATTTACCTTGTCAATTCTGCATGTAAGAAACATTGAATTGAATTTTTTTTTCATATTTAGCAGATGAGAATTAGTCATAAAGAAGAAAGGTCATAGATAATCATAGATAAATTACTGGAGTAGCTTATCAAGCAGATTGAGAATTTAGACAAAATAATTGCTGAGAGATGATAAGAGGCTTAGAAAGCAAATAGGACTTAAGATGCCTTTTAACTGGTAACAAGGATTTATTGATTTATAATCAGCATACAAGTGAGCATTCTAATTCAGAAAAATAAATTGGAACATAGCTGATGAGCCACAATTTTGTAGTAATGAATACCTAACATTCTTAACTTTTCATTGCTTTCTTTGCCCATTAATTCAACAAACACTTACTGAGCACTTACCATGTGCCAAGTGCTTTGCCTACCACAGCTGTAAAACAAATAAAAAAACAAAAATCATAGACCTTATTTTCAAAGAACATGCATTTTTAAGAAGAGTGACCAAAACAAAATTTGTGTGTGTGTGTGCATGTGTGTGTGTGCGTGCATGTGCGTGTGTGTGTGTGTGTGTCCAGTGGTAGGACACGGCATAAAGATTGTAGGAAGACTCATTAATAATCTGTAATAAACAGATGACACAGCCTTGCTGCTGAAAATGAAAAAGACATGAATTATTCACTGATGACGATCAAAGATTACAGCCTTCAGTATGAATTATAGCTCAATCTAAGAAAACAAAAATCCTTACAACTGGACTAATAAGCAACATTATGATAAACAGACAAATGACAGAAACTGTCATGGATTTCATTTTACTTCATTCCACCATCAACACCCACGGTGGCAGCAAGCAAGATACTCCAGTGACACATTGCGTTGGGCAAATACACTGCTGAAAACCTCTCTGAAGTGTTGAAAAACAAAGATGCCAGTTTGAAGATTAAAGTATGCCTGACCCAAGCCATGGTATTTTTATGTAAACGCTGGACAATGAATAAGGAAGACAGAAGAACTGATGTACTTGAATCACGGCATTGGCAATGAATATTGAATACACTTCGGACTGCTAGAAGAACAAAGAGTCTCTCTTAGAAGAAGTGCAGCCAGAAGGCTCCTTAGAAGTGAGGATAGCAAGACTTTATCTCATGCACTTTGAACACGTTATCAGCTAGGACCAGGACCTGGAAAAGGTCATAATGTTTGTAAGATACAGGTCAAAGGAGAAGTGGAAGACCTTGAGAAGATGGATTGACACCGTGGTTTCAGCAATAGGTTCAAACACAGCAATGGTTGTGAGGCTGGCGCAGTACCTGGCAGTATTTAGTTGTTATAAGTAAGGTGGCTATGAGTTGGAATCCACTCAATAATATCTAACAGTAACAACAGTGGTAAGTGTCTGTATGTGTGTGTGTGTGCATGATATGTCAGGTAGGGGTAAATATGAGGAAGACAGAAAATTTAGGGATGCTGACAGTGGTAAGAAAGAGGTTACGGAGGTGAGAGTCAGAATTGACTGGAAAGCAATATTTTGTTTTTTGAATCATGGAGGTGAGAGAGTAAACTGAGTGCATACTCAAGAGAAGGTCATTTCATAGGACACAAAGTGCCAAAGCCTTGAGGCAGGAGCATTCTTGCTTAGAGCCTTCTGAAACTGTCACAGGCCTTTGCAGCTGCAACAGAGAGCTCAAGGGAAATGAGAGTTAGGAGACAAAGCCGGAGAGGTGACTGTAAATATAATCACTGAGAGCCTGAAAGGTCATTGGAGGGACTTTGAATAGCATTCTAGGGAAGACAGCATTATGAAACAGCTTCGAGCAGACAAGGAACACAATTTGCCCTGGGTTTAAATCAATTGCGCTGGCTGTTGTTGAAAAGAAAGCCTAGGAGGGAGAATGGAGGAAGAGAGCACTGCTCAGGTTGAAATCACTTGGGCAGGATGATGGTGGTAGCGACAGACGGTGAGCCATGCTCTTCAGTGTTTCCCTCGGCCTTGGGGATAGAGCCAACCTCCTTTGTGGTTTGACCCCAACTTATGTCAGCAGCCTCCTGGATTCTGCACTTCCCCTTGTTCCTTTCATTCCCCACATCATGCTTTTTTCAGTGAAAATAATCCTTCAAAGTAGGAGTTTTGTATAAACGGTTTCCACAGCCACGAATACTATTTCTATCTTTATTTATCAAATGGAAATCATCTGTCATTTGTTAATTCTTTACAGAAACTCTCTCCATTCTCATAGATTGAGTCCAATACCCGCAATATGGGCCTATGTGACATGTTGAATTTGCATTCAGAGAAGACGACATGGTTGCAGTGTTCCGTCTGTATATGTGACTCTGCTATGTGCCTCTTTAGCTAGACTGTGATCACTGTCAGGAAAGGACACTCTCAGGCGCTGGCACAGCTTCTTGCTGTCATAGGTCCAGCAGGTAGTTTGTTCAGTGTTAACTACCTCAGCGCCTAACACAGCACCTGTGTCATTGAGGCTAAATGAACGAATGAACAAGTGATTGCAGGTAGTATTTTAACCAGAGACTCATGCAGAAAGAAATGTATTTGGCATAAAATTAACAGGCTATGATCAATTTTTTATTAGTTTTTTTAACATAAGCAATTTAGCTTCTCGGTATATAAAATTCAAGGGTTGGGATAATTGATTATCATTTTTTTTCACAGGCTTTAAAATTTAAAACAAGTAGGTGTCATCACTGACAACTTTAACTTCCTCTTTTGATTATGGAATAAATATTTGCATAATTCTAAGAAATTGACTAATTATAGTGTTTTTTTTAAAAATTAAGAAGCATGAGGAGTTTCTGTTTCTAAGATGAAAAATATAAGTATGCACAGTAGGAGTAGATTGCCAATTAAAATAGACACAAATTATGTAGAACAAATTAAGATAAGAAACTTTAGAGAATGAGGTCCTCATGAGAATTTCCCACGCCTCTACCAAACCTTGTGGGGTAGTTCTATTCTACGTTTTAGGGTTCCTGAGTGGGAAGCAACTGGACAGCAATAGGTTTGATTTGGACCTGCAGGTAGGGGGAACTGACACCCCCACGTGCTGATCTCAGGAATGCATGCTCAGGAACCAGAATTTAGTGACCAAAAGTAGTTGTTTATGGATGGAGCCTAAATAGCACACAGAAGTCAAACAGGTTTATGAAAAGTTGTCCCACATTAGAGACTAAAGCACCCCCTGATTTATCTAGCATTCAGTTAGGAGGCGACTTTATGGGCTCACTGTATGAAGGTACAACCGGAAGAGTAAAATAAATATTTCAGGTGTTGATCAGATTAGTGTGTTTGAACCCACATGTTTGTCATATGTATGGGGAAAGCGATGACAATATTGAGCAGGGGAACAAATCATTATCACCTCTAAACACGATTTTCTCAAGTACCAGGATCTTGAGGTAAAGATGAATAAAGGTGCTTGACAATAGGCCCTTATTGATTTTTCTTTTCCTTTTCATGTATTTAGGGGAAAAAGACATTAATGAGGGAACTAACTATAATACCATGTATAAAAACAAAACATTTCTTCTCTCATATTGACACAGATTTTTCTCTTTCATGAACATCCATTCTTCCCAGCAGAACCAGAATTCCCTGGGAACACTTGTAATGAGATACCATGTTATCTCAATTTAAAAATTAATCACTGGCAGTATCTGAGGAAAAACGGTAATGAAACAGAAAAAGGGTAAATAAGAATGCAAATATAAATGATGATGCAAGCTATGCATAAGACAGGGAATACACAGTACATAAATGCTCCATAGAAGATGTATTAGTTGTGTACCTAGAGCTAGATGATGACTTGAAAACAGGAAAACCTGTGTGCATCTGTATGGTGGAAAACAATTTATTTTTAGTATGCAATGGCTTCATCGAAGTTGTTGTTGTTGTTAGGTGCCATTGAATCAGTTCTGACTCACAGTGATCCTACACACAACTGATCAAAGCGCTGCCCAGTCTTGTACCATACCCACAATCATGTTCATGCTTAAGCCCTTTGTTGCAGCCACTGTGTCACTCCATCTTGTTTGGGGTCTTCCTCCTTTTCACTGACCCTCCACTCCACCAAGCATAATGCTCTCCTTCAGGGACTGATCCCTTCGGACAACATGTTCAAAGTATGTAAGACGCAATCTCACCATCTTTGTTTCCAAGGAGCACTCTGGCTGTACTTCTTCCAGAACAGATCTGTTTAATTTTTTGGCAGTCCATGGTACCTTCAGCGTTCTTCTCCAGCACCACAATTCAAAGGCATCAATGCTTGTTCTGTCTCCCTTATTTGTTGTCCAACTTTCAAATGCATATGATGTGATTGAAAATACCATGCCTTAGGTCAGACATACCTCAGACTTCAAGATGACATATTTGCAGCAGACTTTCCCAGTGCAATGCATCATGGAGAAGGTAGCTCTTGGGTCTTCAGATTCCGTTGTTAGTAGCACCAGGTTTTGCCTTCTAATATGGCTCAGAGTCTTTCTCTTTATTTTTACTAGACCCAGGCTTGTTGACCAGTCACTGCTGCAAATTCAGCAGCCTAACTCCTGAAAGCATTGTCAGTGGCATATTTTTCCCCTGAGAGTAAGAATCATTTTTGAACAATGCATACAGTCTTTTGTCATGCCCCCCGTTTCCGTTATCTACTCTCAACTGAACCATGGAATGTTTTCAACTCTACCAGATTTCCTGGGAAGGGGAAACTCAGTGAAATTTCTCATCTGGAAGGATAACATTTTGAACCATTAGGCAACAAACCATCTTTAGTGTCCAAACACATGCTATGCATTGTTGTCATTGAAACTTTGCTATTAATAGCCATATTATTATCTACAGAAAACTTAATATTATCCAGTGCAGTAAAGCAGAATAGCCAAGAAAGCAGAACAAAGGACTGAAATTATTTTAGCTAGGGAGCAAAGAGGGCTTCCTGTGTTTCTTTATAACCCAGGAGAAAGCACCAGACATCCACTTTATTGACTCAAGCCAGTAAGTTGCTTACTTTGATTTCATTCACTTTATCATTTTGAGACTTCACATGTCATAAAACTAGACTTGGAAGCAAACCATTGTGGAGTGCATTCAACAATTGACGCAGTAAAAGTAATGAAAAGTAATTCAACTGTAGACTGACCTCATGGTAAAAAAAAAAAAAATTAAATCTGCTGCCGTTGAGTTGACTCTGACCCATAGTGATCCTATAGGACAGAGTAGAACTGCCCTATATATAGGGTTTCCAAGAAGTACTTAGCTGATTCGAACTGCTGACCTTTTGGTTAGCAGTCATAGCACTTAACCACAATGCCACTAGGATTTTCCATGGTAGTAAAGTTCAAAGGAAAACATGTGAAGAGTAGCAACAAACAGCTTATGGATCAGATTAGCACCAATATTTACAACATGCATTATGACTAGGTAGTAGGACATGTGGCATCTCTGGATGACACAGATGGTCAAACATCAAACACTAGCCAATACGTCAATAATTCAAATCAACTCAATGGCTTCTTGGAAGACAACCCAGGTTATCTGCTGTAGAAAGTTCTCAGCCTAGGAAACCCTATGGAGCAGTTCTGCTCTGCACACATGGGACAGCCATGAGTAAGAGTCCGCATGATGACTACTAACAACTCAAGAAGAAGTAGAATACATTGAGCTGCTTCCCCCTTTGAATTTAACATCATTGGTTTCCCACAAAATCCCTTTGCTTTGAAGTATAACCAGAATGCTCTGTAGAAGAAAAGCATGGTGAGATCACATCTTACATACTTTGGACATGCTATTAGAAGGGATCAGTCCTTGGAGAAAGACATAATGCTTGGTAAAGTAGAGGGTCAGAAAAAAAGTGAGACTCTCAATGAGACGGGCTGGCCTGGTATCTCTAACCAAGGGCTCATGCATGACATCAAATGTGAAGATGGCTCAGGACCGGACAGTGTTTGGTTCTTTTGTATCAAGGGTTTCTGTGAGTCAGAGCTGACTCAGTAGCACCTCATACTGTTTTCTGTTTTTTCCAAAAAAGTTCTGAATTATATATATATATTTGGAATCTCTGCAAAATTCCTGCAGACCTAGAATTATCTAGTGAATTAATTAATTGCTGGAATAAAAAATATTTGTCAGAATAAAAGAGCAATCACAAACTTTATTAGGCAATTAGGAGTATGTACTTTAATGTCTTTTGCCTTTGCAATGCTTTATCAGGTACACGTATATTTGTCTATAAAAAACATATCTTTAGTAGACAACTGTTTCTGGAAAAAAAAAAAAAACAAAACATTGTTGTCTAGTAGATTCCGACTCATAGCTGAACAATAGATTTCCAAGGCTATAAATCTCTATGGAGCCACTGGTGATTTTAAACTGCCAAACTTGGTTAGAAATTGATCACATTAACCACTGCACCACCAGAGCTCTTTAGTTATGGTGGAAAGAGCTATCTAACATCGGACACTGAAGCTGAGGTAAGAATTCACAAGAAATCCTCACCTGGCCAGGTAAGGCCTGAAAAACTCATTCTTTTCAGTAAATGTTGATGAAATTAGTATCTGCTGAGGCTTTTTGTTCTAAAACCGACTACTTGAGTGGACTCTCTTATCTATTGTCTGGGATTGCAACCAAAGAGAAGATGGTATTTTTCCTATTATTGCCTTGTGAAATATTTTCTACGTTTCTCTGATTTCTGTAGTCCAATAAAAATAGGTGGAAACACGGCGCTCCACTGTCCCGAATGAAATCAAGAGGGCTTTGATTGGATGTTACCAACCAATCAAATCAATCCAAGAAGTGAAATGCCTGCCACTCTTGCCTTCTACGACAACTATTGCAGTCTGTGAGCAAATACTTGATGTATCCGAACTCATCACAGAACATCGAGGACTGAATTTCTGTGGATCCTCAGATCCCCATTTTTGACTGATGGCTAGAAGCCCCATTGTAGTACCTGACACCACATTTAATGAGGTATAAAGAGAATTATTGCTTTTCATAAGACAAACACAGGTTCAGTTCTAGTCCAGTGTTCTCAACCCTATTCAACATGTGTCTATCAGTAGAAGCGTGTGTATTGCCATGATGCTGAACAGATTTCAGAAGAGCTACCAGGTGAAGATGGACTAGGAAGAAAAGTCTGAAGATCAAATTTTGACAAATCAGCCAAAGAAAACACTGCCGTTCACAGTAGTCCAAACCTGCTGAGCATCGATCGGGGTCTAATTCTACAGCAGTTAACAAGAGTAACAACGAAGGGAGGGAAGTCCTTTGACTGCTTTGCATACAGCTTTTTTTTTTTTTTTTCAAATCATTTCCATCACATTGGATATGAAGACCCATATTTTATTCTGTTCCAGAGAGAGGAAATAACTAGGTTTGACAGACAGGACAATGATTTAAACATGGTTAAATTTATACAAAGGAGACATAAGTAATAATGACAACAAGCTAGATCCAAGACTTGGGTCAGGTTAAAAGTGAGTTATAAAAGAAAAAAGCTTGCTTTATTTATTTATAATTTAAGAATTTTTTCCAATCGGGTCAAGGAAAGCCATTGAGGATTTGTACCTATGAGTAGCATCACCTCTGTCTTATAAAGATTAATGCAATGCCAAATACAGCAGATACTGGAGAAGTGTCAGCTCCACATTGTCCATATTGGCACAAAGCTAAATCCATCAATTAAACAATATTATTCCCGTTAGTCAAAACCTTCCTCTTCACTCAGATTAAAGGACTCAGATGCCCAAGTTAACAATGAATCTAGTGTTTTCAGGTATGTAGGCATAACCCAGATGCGATTTTATGATTTTTATGTCTGTTCCAAGTGTAGAATTTTAATTTTTAAGCTGGTGTATCTGTTTTGAAACTTGGTTAGTATTCTTATCATATATAATTGAAGCATAAATGTCACAGTATTTCTTTAAAAACAAGTGCCAATTAAAGTGAGAGATGCTGCCAACAGGCACCAGCTCACTTCATTTATTATAACATGTTCTGACCTTTTCATTATTTTGGTGGTAATTATTCCATGTTTTTGCAACCAACAAACTCAGATGGATTATGTGATGCGGTTCTCTCATCTACCTCAGAGTTCATGCTTTTCTTTTTTCTCATTCTGCTGGAGGATTGCGACATTCTGGCTTCTTTTTCTCTCCCTTCTTTCACTACTGCCTAATGTACAGGCTAGCTCATTTAAATTTCAGAAACAAAAATTTAACAGCTTCTGCAACTTAGGTTGTCCTTCGGGCTTATCAATGTGTTTGTCTTGATGTCAGTTTCTGTATTTATGTGTTTGCCTTTTCACTGTGTTTCACTCTTCTTTGCTATAGAGCAAAACTGAAGACTCCTTAAGAATAAAGACAGTGTTTTAACCCCCTTTCTGTCAGAACACTCTGACACAAAGTAGATGTCATTATTTTTCAAGTTAAAGAATATGTGCTCATATTTGCAAACTTTCCCAGAACCAACTTTATCGTTCTATGTTTCTAGACAATACAAAGGTTTTTCAAAGTCTTTTTATTGCCTGTAGGACTAAACCACACAGACACACAGACACAGACACAGACACAGACACACACAGCTCTTAGTAACTTATTGGTTAGGAGCTACATCTGCTGGTCAAAAGGTCAGCAGTCCAAATCCACCAGATACTCCTTGGAAACTCTATGAGGGAGTTCTATATATATAAACTTACATATATATATATGTATGTCTGGATATACATATAAATTATATATATGTGTATGTAGAATCATTTAAATTTTGATTTTTCAGTGTTCTTTACTTAAGAATGCATATTTTATGTTGATACTGGTTAGTGATAGTAGAACTACTCATAATATTTTTCTTTGGAAAACAGTAAGAATAAATATGCATGAGACAACTCCAAGCATAGAAGGAATAAGTTCTCTCCTTTCTGGCACAGATAAATAATTGTTTCACCTTGATTTCTAATTTAATGATCACTGTTAGGCTATAAGGAGACTTGGAAGCAAGGTATGACTAGTTCTATGGTAATAAAAAATAAAAAGAAAAAAGCAGTTGGGCAGAGAATTGATAATATTTGTGTTTTCTCCATGCACTATTAAAAGAAAAAAAGTCAATGCTACTCACTTCAAATAGCCAAATAGAAATACAAAATTGCCAGAAGATTTCAATATATTGTGACAAATAGCAAGGTCCTAAAAGGGGGCAGGGGAAGGAAAAGAGAGAGAGAAATTAATCCCAGATACAGGAAAGCACCACGAAAGAATACACTGGTGGAAGTGATCAGTAGTAAAAATAAGACTGAAATAGAAGATTAAAAAAAACTATTCATTAAAGACAATAATGTCACAGAAGCTGGGGGCAGTGAATGAACAGATGCTTGTCCAAATTTTGAGGTCAATGGCTCGTTTGCCCACAGAAGACCAACAAGACTTGAGAAATGGAATCCAAGGAGGAAACAGATACATGTAAAACACAGATAGGTAATACAACTTTGATCAGGGGTTTAGAAGGAAAAAAAAAAAGCTATGGTTGTTACCTTGTTGTTGTTGCTAGGTGTCATCGATTCGGTTCTAATCATGGCAACCTACGTAGAGCAGACAGAAACTCCCCTATTCTGCACCATCCTCACAATCACTGTGATGCTTAAGTTCACTGTTGTAGCCACTGTGTCTCACGTCCTAAGTATGTGAGTCGTAGTTTTGCCATCCTTGTTTCTAAGAAGCACTCTCTCTATGCTTCTTCCAAGACAGGTTTGTTTGTTCTTCCTGCAGTCCATGGCATATTCAACATTCTTCAGCACCACATTTCAAAAGCATCATTTCCTCTTTCTTCCTTATTCATTGTCCAACTTTCACATGCATATGAGGCAACTGGAAATACTACCGGAGAAACACAGGGGTTCATGCCACCCACCACAAGCCAGTAACTGAGAAACGAGGTTCAGGTGAATTAATTCAAAGATTTTATTTGTGTGCTTGCTTGTAAAAGCCACAGAGGGGATAGCTCTTCTGCCCAACCTATTCTTTCACCCAGGGGTTTTCAAAGGGTGAGAGGCTAGGTGCTAAGATCAGAGGTAGGGAATTCAAGAGGTTAGGGAATATGCTTTGAAGAGGAATCTGGATTTCTCCAGTCCTTTTGATCTTTTTAGGCTGTTGGAGCCAGAATGTTCAAATCCACCAGGGTCTCCTTGGAAGCTCTAAGGGACAGTTCTAGGGTCGCTATGGGTCAGACCTAACTCGATGGCAGTGGATTTGGTTTTTATCTGTCTGTCTATCTGTCTATCAATCTGTCTGTCTATCAATCTGTCTGTCTGTCATCTGTCTGTCTGTCTATCAATCTGTCTGTCTGTCATCTGTCTGTCTCTCTATCAATCTGTCTGTCATCTGTCTGTCTATCAATCTGTCTGTCTGTCATCTGTCTGTCTATCAATCTGTCTGTCTGTCATCTGTCTGTCTATCAATCTGTCTGTCTGTCATCTGTCTGTCTATCAATCTGTCTGTCTGTCATCTGTCTGTCTCTCTATCAATCTGTCTGTCATCTGTCTGTCTATCAATCTGTCTGTCTGTCATCTGTCTGTCTATCAATCTGTCTGTCTGTCATCTGTCTGTCTATCAATCTGTCTGTCTGTCATCTGCCTGTCTATCAATCTGTCTGTCTGTCATCTGTCTGTCTATCAATCTGTCTGTCTGTCATCTGTCTGTCTATCAATCTGTCTGTCTGTCATCTGTCTGTCTATCAATCTGTCTGTCTGTCATCTGTCTGTCTATCAATCTGTCTGTCTGTCATCTGTCTGTCTATCAATCTGTCTGTCTGTCATCTGTCTGTCTATCAATCTGTCTGTCTGTCATCTGTCTGTCATCTGTCTGTCGGTCTGTCGGTCTGTCGTCGTCTGTCGTCGTCTGTCGTCGTCTGTCATCGTCTGTCGTCGTCTGTCTGTCGTCTGTCTGTCGTCTGTCATCTGTCTGTCGTCTGTCTGTCGTCTGTCTGTCCATCATCCATCATCCATCATCCATCATCCATCATCCATCATCCATCATCCATCATCCATCATCCATCATCCATCATCCATCATCCATCATCCATCATCCATCATCCATCATCCATCATCCATCATCCATCATCCATCATCCATCATCCATCATCCATCATCCATCATCCATCATCCATCATCCATCTATCTATTTTGAGCAATAAGGTACCAGGTGCTACCTGTAGTCTCACAGGCCACTATTATCAGTCTTTTGGGCCATGAGCATCAGGTTCCAGTGCTACGCCGGCCACCAGGAAGGGAAAACTCAAAACAAATCATCGGCCATGTCCTCCCTAGGTTTTTCCTTTTTCTTTTCTTGTCCAAGTCATCAGTTGTCAGCTTGAATCACAATTATTGGCCTGGAGCCCAATTACTGGGGCAGAAGGTAATATCTGCCGCCTACAGTGAAGTTGCTGAATTCTGTTGTTTTTCAAGTCTGTGAGTTCTCCTCCTGTAGGGAGATATGGGCCCTCTGGAATGTGAGTGTTATGTTTCCCAAGGAGGGTAGCGACAATTGCTTTGTAGCAAAGCCGCTCAGGCTTCCGGCCTCAGTTTCCCCCTGTTGCTAGAAGAGCTAAGCTTTTCAGGCTTCTGGTTTCAAAAACATTATGCTTGGGGTCAGGCACACCTCAACCTTCAAGGTGACATTTTTGCTTTTTAACACTCTGAAGAGGTCTTTTTCAGCAGATTTGCCCAATGCCATGCTTTTTTTTTTTTTTTTTTTTTAAATTTTTGGCTGCTGCTTCCATGGGTGTTGATTGTGAATCCAAATAAAATGATCCAATGAGTTCCTTGACGACTTCAATCTTGTCCCTGTTCATTATGATGTTGCCAACTTGTCCAGTTGTGAGAATTTTTGTATTCTTTGTGTTGAGGTGCAATCCATAGTTAAGGTCATGGTCTTTGATCTTTATCAGCATGTGCTTCCGGTCCTCTTCACTTTCAGGAAACAAACTTGTGTCATCTGCATAAAGCAGATTGTTAATGAATCTTCCTCCAATCTGATGCCACATTTGTCTTAACATAGTTTGGCTTCTTAGATTACTTGCTCAGCATACAGATTGCATGGGAAAGGTAAAAAATACAACTCTGATACACACCTTTCCTGACTTTACCACACAGTATCCCCTTGTTCTGTTTGAACAAATGCTTCTTCATCTATGTACAGGTTACTCATGAAAACAGTTAGGTGTTTTAGAACTCTCATTCTTTGCAATGTTGTCTATGATTTTCTACGATCCACACAACTGAATGCTTTTGCATAGTCAACAAAAGAGAGGTAAACACCTCTCTGGCATTCTCAGCATTCAGCCAAGATCCATCTGGCATCAGTAACAATAACTCGGGTTCTGTGTCCTCTTCCAAATCCAGCTTGAATTTCTGGTATTTACCCTTTACTATGCTGCTGCAGTCACATTTGAAAGATCTTCATCAAACTTCACTTATGTATGATATTAATGATATTGTTAGACAATGTTCTTATTCTGCTGCTTTGTCTTTCCTGGAAACAGGCATAAATATGTATCTTTCCATTTGGTTGTCCAGATAGCTGTTTTCTAAGTTTCTTGGCATAGACAAGTGGCTGTTATTTACTAAGTGAAACATTTCTTAAATCACTTGAGGAAATCTTTGAAATGTTATGATCAAAGATGTGTCTACAAGCTTGGCTGTGACCTGAGAGCACACAGAATTCCTTTCAAAACATATACTTCTCCACTTCTCTGCATGGGTACTAAGTACATGTTTAAGTGGTCCAAAGTATAATTGCACCTCAGATTTAGAGTGCATTCAGTACGTATTTTTATGTGGAGACATGTGTTTTGAGATCTCATTTCCTTTCCAAATACTGGAACTCTCTTGGCCTGTAGAACAACTCTTGTAAACTGTTTTCACTGTACTCATTTGCTAATAATATTCAGACACAAATGGCCTATGTGCCTGTATGAGCTGTACCTTCGCTCTAAAAGGTCAGGAAGCTGTGGGACATGTAGCTGACCCTTTGCCCGCACAAAACTTCACGTCGGACCATTTTCAACCAAAAGTAATCTAGAAGAAAATTGAGGCAGGTTGTTTGACAATAATTCGCAAGCTGTGATCAGAGTATTCTTTACACCAAATACTAGCTATGGAGTCAGCCCAGACTCGTGGCCAAACCCAGACACTGTTAAACTTTGCCCAGTCTCTACGATTGGTTGTAGATCAGACCACTGTGATTCACAAGATTTTCATTGTCTGATTCTTCAAAGACAGATGGCTAGAATTTTCTTCCTACTCTGTCTTTGTCTGGAAGATAACCTGAAACCTGTTCATTGTTAGAAATAGGAGGACTGCCAATGAAATTTGCAAATTCATCATAGAAAAAGTGTTACATAGCTCATTGCTAAAAACCACTACAATCACTTTCCAAGTACACCCCTGTGAGAAGATGCACTGATGCCAGCCCTAGTGTACTCTTCAAAGAAATTTTGGAAATCTTTCGTCTGGAATGACCATCAGAGCTATTGTCATAGTACCCCTGATGTCCTGAATATCATCAAAATGTCTTCCTTTCAGTATTTCTTCTATGTTTGGGTAAAGAAAAAAGTCACTTGGGGCTAGATCAAGAAAGTCTGGAGGGTATTTCAATACAGTTATTTGTTTACTGGCTAAACACTCTCTCACAGACTGTACAGTTAAGCTTGTGAACCTGCCAACTTGCACAATGGCCGTTCCAGAAAGAGTTCCAAAATTGCTTTGAAGGGTGGCCTAAGGGCTGGCATCAGTGCATACCTTTCCAAAGAGAGTACTTAGAAGGTAACCATAGTGATATTCCGCAATGAGATATGTAGCACTTAGAACAACTGAGTTCTCAGACTTAATTGTCAAACCACATATGTAAGCCTCAACTGACAAGCCAGCTGGTGGCTACGCACTGGCTGGGAATGAAATTTGGGTCTCCTCTATAGAATGCAAGACTTATTCCACTGAACTACGATTGCTCTCCAACACTAAATAACACAAAATTTAATTTATTAGAAACAAAATTTGTCAAAAAAAATTGTATCCTCATAGTCTCCTAAACACTGAGTGCTGAAAAAGTATTTTTTAAAAATCTTTGCTTCTGAGCAATAACAACTCTTGATTTTCCTTCTGTTTGTAGGTTTACCAGGACCTTTCACCCACATTCCTGTGTAATCATTGCAGTGAGGTTACAGTATTGACATTATATGTGGGATTTGGCTACAAAAAAGTCCCATTCAGATGTGTGATAATTTACACTACCTCACTTCTCGCGTCCTACAGCTGTCTCCTGCCCCAAACCTTCCTCTGAATCAGGTCTTGAATTCTAAGTTGTCTTACTTTGAGCAACACTAATTATTGATGTAGCACTGCTTTGGGTTAAAAAAAATAAAATCCAGGGTGGACAAGTCCTGTTGCTCACTGATAAAGGGCAGTGATGTCCACTCTAAGGCTTAATCAAGGGCAGTCAGTGGTGATTCCCTTTCAGGAAGCTCTGGCATGGAGAGAGTTAACATTGTATTCTACTTGAATTCAACACCTGCGTTTACTTGTCATCAATAATGAGGAAAAATGGGGTCTCCTAAATATAGCGCTTTGCTATAAATAGACAATCCATCTTAAATTTAATTATTGTCATTGTCAAAGCGTGGACTCAGAGAGGCAGTGTGGTGGCTCAGAAATGTTCCTGGACTGGGAGGTAGGCACCTGGTTCCAATCGCACCTCTGGAACTCATTAAGTGTGCAGCTCAGGTTGATTAATTTCACATCTTCAGGCTGCTCTGTTCTCTAGAGTATCAGTTCCCACTCCTTAATGGTTTTCAGTGTGTTTTGCTTCTCTGGTTGAATTGACACTACCTTCATTTAGAGCCTCATCTCTTCTTGGGTTATTATAAGAAGATTCTATCTGGTTGCCATTTCTCCATTCTCACCTTTTTATTCACCCCAACTTCTGTCAAATCTGTCTTCTGTATTGCTGTTGGTGATATCTCACCAAAAAGTAAATGTCCTCAAATCATTCCCTCAATTTATGTCTTTCAAGGGGTTCCTGTGGTTTTCAACATGAAGATGTAACTGTCGAGCAGAGCATCCAAGAAACTGTGGGTGTTAGAGATCCCCGTTGGCTGCATTTGCTCAGGAAGTCTCCTGCAGTCCAGTCATTCCAAAGCTATTACATCTTCCTGAATGTGCTTGATCTACTTAGCCTTAGATTTGATAATTCTGTATGTTATACTCTCTCTGCCTTCTTCTATGCATTCCATTGACTCCTTCTTCTTTGTCTTCCAATAAACTCCAACATTGCCTGCACCTAGAAGCCTTCCCTGATTCCCGCTGTTGGGTCAACATTTACTGTGAAGCTTTGCAGAGAACTTTGATATTGATTATCCCTTCCTAACTTCAACCTTCTTCAATAAAATGTGAACTTTTGAAAGGAAAGTTCTATGCTCTCTTCCCTGTTTTTTCATCAAAGTACCTGATAAATGACTGGTGCGTAATACATAAATACAAGATGAATAGGCAAGTGCACTAGACTGTAAAATGTCACCCACCCCTATTGTATTCCATGAATACACAATCATTCAGAATCATTTTGCGTTCTAGGAAGTCATTTGTATGGTGTTTCATCTCCCCTTTTGATCCAAAAATAGAAGTGTGGGTTGCGTAAGTCCTTGCAAGAATGCTACATTCTAAATCAGTGCCTGATATTAAGTGACTGACAGCACTATCCTCTGCCTGCTTCTCCAATGTCAATTAGACTCAGCACCCAGAAGAGTTGTATTACACAAAGACGTAGGGTAACACGTGCCAGTAGCAGTTTAGCAAAAGGTGAAAAGTGGAGTAACGAACCTATGAGCAAAAAGGAAAATGAAAAACTGAAAAGTGGAAAGTACTTTGAGTTGTCCAAGAGTTAAGTTCATGAAATTCTTGTTAAATCATTTTCCTCAAACTCAAAATCAATAAAAAAACAAAAAAAACTTAAAGGAAAGAAAGCATGAAAGATGATCCCACATTTTAATGCAATATTTAGAAGACAAGAGATATTATGGAATTATTTATGATTAAAAAAACCAAAACAAAACAGAACTGCACAATAGTATAGAGATAAGAGTAAGTGATTTGGAGGTTAATCAATGTAAATTGTTTTCCTAGATATGCTAGTAATTTATGTATGACCCTCGGTTGGCTTCTTACTGTCTCTGATTTTTTTCCCCCTTGACTATAAACAGAATGGAATTATTTATATAATTCTGATTTCCTGCCAGTGTATCCTTCTATGAACCTGCAAACTGCATACATTATTAAACAATGAATCTAAGTACTTTGCAGACACTGACATTTATCTATCTCGAGTAAGAAGTAGGAGAATGAGGGGAAGATCAGTTACCCTAAGGAATGTTTAGAAAAGACAAATGAGAACAGAAACCATAAATAGATAGCATATCCACTAGAGATACAGAGCCAGTGTCCAAAACCAAGCTGGAAATGAACTAAGGATGCCAAGTTTAGCACGGAATTTGCTTCCTTTCCAGCACAACAGAAGTGGTGGCCCTATGTAAAGTCAACTGCTATCAAATCGATTCTGGCTCAGGGTGACCTGCAGAGTAGAACTGCACCACAGAGTTTCCAAAGACAGCCTGGTTGGTTTGAACTGCTGACCCTTTGGTTAGCAGACGGAGTGCTTAACAACTATTCCACTGTTATCAGACAAACTCTGGGTTTACATCGTCTGCCACAAAGCAAATCTCTGAGACCGGAGATTCAGTAAAATAATCAGCAGTCTATTACGTGACAGCATGTAAAGGACAGGGGAAATTCTTGTCCTTAGACCCTGTCCACATTTGTCAGGTAAGGTTAGGGTTTTTAAGCCAAAAGCCAAGTGCCATTAAAGAGAGAAGCAATGTGCTAGCTCAGGGGCAGATGTCCGGGAAGAAACAATGTGGGCAATTGTAGTGTGGCACATCCATCTGAGGACAGGCCTCAGAGGCTGAGGCCTCAAGCCCTGGGTTCCTGAGGCTTTCAATTGTTACCTGAGCAAGGGACATCAAACTGGCACTTCCACTTATTTGATGATCCTAAGAAGGAGGCTGCAAAGCCGGCAAAGGTTTTATCTCAGTGCTCCCGTAAGTTAATGTATGACTTTCTGCCCAAGCCAGGTAATATTAGGAAGCCAAGAATTTCAAGAAAAACAGGTAAAAAACTGGTCTTAAAAAGCAGGTAAACTATTAGTCCTGACTTCCTACTTCAGTCCCCCTTGTTGTTTAAAAACAGCTCTCTTCAGGCCTCTGGTTTCACCAGTAGGGTGGTGTTTTAGTCATCTCAGGCTGCTGTAACAGAAATACCACAGAGTGGATGGCTTTAACAAAGGAAGGTTTATTCTTACACAGTCTGGTAAGCTACAAGTCCAAATTCAGGATGTCTACTCCAGGGGAAGGCTTTCCCCTTGTCAGCTCTGGAGGAAAGTCCAGTATTGCATCAGTCTTTGTCCAGGGAGCATCTTGGTGCAGGACCTATGGAACAGCGTAGCAGCACCCCGTAGTGTTTCTAATGAGCAGCTGGTAAATTTGAATTGCCAACTTTTTGGTTAGCAGCTAAACTCTGTTAACTAGCACGCATGCAGAAAGACTGATCTCCTCCCACCATGATTTATGCAAACATTAATTATCATGTTAATGTCCAAATGTAGTCAGGCTAACCTGCAGCCGTACTGAGATAGTGTCACCAGGGCTCTCACTGAGTTGCTAGTTTATGCTTTTTCTTTTAAACACTTTTTCTTTCTACCCTATTTTGTGATCTTTTCACCACTGTTAGTTTGTACCTTATGTCAGCAGCTTCGCTTTCTGTGTTCCTGCTTTTGAGTATTTAAGTGCTGGAAATGGGGATAAGAGTGAGTGAGGTATACACGTCCTTTTGTGAGATGTGCCATTTACTGCTAAGAGACATGCTATTTTCCTGCTCCTCCCTTTTAGGGAAATTAAAGTAAGAAAAACTAACAAGAACAGTTGTTCCTGTTAGTTACTTTCCAGGTGGCTTGGACTCACGGCAGCCTTAAATATAACACAGAGAAACATTATCTGGCACTGTGCCCCTAACGCGGTTGTTGGTTTGTTTCAGTCCCTTGTTCAGGCTACTGTGTCAATCCATCTCATTGAGAGATTCTCTGGTTTTCCCAGACCCTCTACCAAACATGATGGCCTTTTCTAGAGCTTGGTCTGTGTTTCAAAGTCTGGCCGTCTTGCTTCAATGGAAAATTCTGGCGTTTCTCTGAAACTGATTTATTTGTTCGTTTGACAGTCCCTGATACAGTCAATATTGTTCTCAAAAAACTACAGTTTAAACTTATCAGTTCTTCTATTGTCTTTCTTTTTTGCTGTTCAGTTTTCCAGTGCATATGAGGCAACTGAAGGGACCATGACTTGGGGCAAACACAACTTAGTTATCAAAGTGACACCTTTGTCACTCTTCACTAAGTCTTCCTGAGATCCTAAACACCTTTTTAGGAAGAAACAGAGGTGGTGAGATGGTCTACATTTATCTTAGAATAAAAAAGTAAATTAATATACCGTTTTGAAGTAAATCTTAAGAAGAAGCAAAGTTGGAGAGGCAAGAAAAGCAACAAGTCCCAATACAGGAAGAGTGGAGCGGTGGAAGTCAGAAAGACCGCGCTGCTGATTGAGTCAGGTCTGACTCATAGCAACCCTAGAGGTCAGAGCAGAGCTGCCCCATAAAGTTTCCAAGGAGCACTTGGTGCATCTGAACTGCCAACCTTTTGGTTAGCAGACAGAGCACTTAACTCACTATGCCACCAGGGTTTCCAAAAAACAGGAAGAAGGTTTACTAGGCAGCGTGATGCCCCCCAAGACTTCTGACAACAAGGCAAGCTGTGTTCCATTGAGTCTCAAAAGACAGTTTTTACAGCGGAGTTTATGTATCATTTTGGCAAGGATTACTTCCTGTTTTTAAGCATGTAGCCCGCAGATAATTTTATATCACAAAATCACCCTGAGAAACTATTAAACCATACATATATATGCCAGACACCTGGACCCTAATCTGTATGTTTGTAACACTCAAAGACAAAACTTACGTACAAATCCCTTAGCTGGTGGAACTAGCCTGCCAAGTTCACTCCGACAGAGATAAGGAGAAAGAAAGAAAGTTCTAGGTAGAAAAAATGCGAGGCAGCCTTCCTTGCTGCTGTCTCACAGGCTGAAGTCCTTTTCTTAGGAGAACGAAGAGCAGGAGGGAGACCACGGCTGCAGGAGCTGAGACGGCTCATGCCCCTTCTGGAAAGAGGCCACTGCAGAAGCCAGTGTCACTGGTGCAATCAAAGACGCCTGTACATTATTTAGAGTACCGCTACCTCACTAGTTAAAACAAGCTTTCAATCACCCGTTTGGAAAAGGAGAAACCTGTTGCAAGGTCTTAGGATCACAAAAAGTGAATATAAACACGAATTAAAACACATCATTTTGTCCTACCAGGCTAGTTTTGCTCGTTGAGTTGGCCTCGTTCTGTAGGTTTCTTCCATACTGACAATTTGTTAGATCAGCACTTTTTCAGTTTATCTTCAAAAAGGACAAACAAGTTGCCTTTTTTCCCCCCCACTGCGATTGTTTGGTTATATGATTTTGTCTGTCTGTAGCTCAGCAGAACTCTATTTAGCTTAATACTGATACCACCCATACAGCTAGGAGAAGTGATTTGTAATTACAGACTTAAGTATTTTAACAGGCTACCCCAGGATGCTACTTAACAAGCATTACTGCCGTGGGAGCTTCATGTAGCAGGCTTCTGGTTTTTCATTTGTTCAATAAATTAGTATGTATTACTTTATGTTATACTGTTAAAGCAGACATCATAACTATTGAAATTAGATACTACAATCTTAGAATGGTTTAAATGTTATTTTTAAATTAACTTTATTACATATTTTTACTAGAACTGTGACAGATTTCACTTTTAGCTGATTCTGAATTATTTTAAAATAAAAAACCCTATCTAATCACAAAGCAATTAAACCTTTTTCTAGAGGAAAAGGAAACGCTGGTGGTGTAGCGGGTTAAGTGCTGTCTGCTAACCAAAAGTTCAGCAGTTCAAGGCAGCCAGACGCTCCTTGACAACTCAGTGTAGCAGTTCTACTCTGACTTCTAGGATTGCTGTAAGTCAGACTCCACTTGACAGGTTTATCTAGAGGAAAGGAATCATGCCTGCTAGTTTAGTTAGAACTATTTCAGAGAATTTGCTGAGAAAGAGAATAATACTGAGGTTTTCACACGGGCTGTGATGATGGTGAAGCCTCATTCTCCAGACTTAGTTGCAGAAAGTTGTCTAATAACTTAGATTGTTTCATTGTTTCATCCTTTGGCCGATGAATTAGTGACATCTACATGTTGCAAGGGAAACCCTGGTGGCATACTGGTTAAGTGCTGTGTCTGCTAACCTAAACAAGGGTCAGCAGTTTCAATCCATGAGGTGCTTGCTTCTTGGAAACTCGATAGAGCTGTTCTCCCCTGTCCTGTAGGGTCACTGTGAGTTGGAATAGACTTGACGGTACTGAGTTACTTTTTTAATATTGCAAGGAGCATATTACAATTAAGAGACCAAGGGTAAACAGTACAGTGAACATATAACAAGTAATACTTTATTCAACGTATCAACTCCTTTTGTAAATAGGCAAGGCATTTGGTAGTATCATTTTTTTCTCAATGTATCATAGGAAATAACAACATTGAATAAATATTATATGCTGTAGAACGTGATGACAATATTAGAGAAATAATGCAGGAATGCCAAGTTTATATCTCAGTTTTGCCATTTGCAAATCATGCTTTCTTTGGCAAGTTAGTCGACATCTCTGAGTATCAGTTAATGTTTGTAAGATGAGATCCAATACAGCTGTGTTGTCAGGCTTATTTAAGGATTCAAGTTAATAAATATAAACCACCTAGGACAAGGCTTGACAAATAGTAGATGTTTAATAAGCCCTATATGTTACTATTGTAATTCCTACTGTTCTTCCCATGGCGTCCAAATTAGCTTGATTTATGTACATAATATTCTGTACTGAATTTTGTCATCAAAGGGGTAACACTGAACCACAACTGACATTTTTTTTTATGTTACGGTTTACAAAGTATTTTGCAAATGTTTGTGTGATAAATATTATATGTTAGACCACTTGCTGTCCCTATTTTCGGCCAATTGACTTGGACAGCAGAGGACACAGAAAAGTCTCAGGACTTTGCAGTTTCTCTTAACTTAAATCAAAGTTGCTGTGAATGTAATACGTTTGTTTTATTGAGAAAAGAATTAATTGGATAAAAAATATCACTATTTTTTAAATGTCTGAAAGCTTTGATGTGGGCATCAGAGCACTTCATTCTCTAGGACAGTCTTTATTCTTTGGGACATAGCTGATGGTTAAGAATTCAGGGCTGCCATATAACAAATAGGAGCATGATCAATTTTTAAGTATTTTTTAAATTAATTGTGTGACTTTTTGGTGATGATAATTAGTATATACAAGGTCTGACAATTAAGTTCATGAGGCAATCCTGGAAAAAGCACTACATACCTCATAGCTGAACATCACCGTGGTTGCCTTTGAAGTATTACCCTTGGGAAGCTATGCACCCATGCCAGTGCCTAGTCACCATTCCAGGCACTTTGGGAACTCTTTTTCTGGAATAACCATCAGGCCTGTTGTCGTATATTAGCCTTGATGTCCTGCATGTCATCAAAATGGGTTGCTTTCAATATTTCTTTTATCATTGGTTAAAGAAAAAAGTCACTGGGGGCCACATCAGGGGAGTAGGGAGGGTGTTCCCATACGGCTATTTGTTTACTAGGTAAAAACTCCCACACAGACAACTATACAGCTAAGTTTGAGAACTTGTCAGCTTGTCACCTTGTACAATGGACGTTCCAGAAAGAGTTCCAAGATTGCTTTAAAGGGTGGGCTAGGCACTGGCACTGGTAAGTAGCTTACCAAGGGGAGTACTTGGTAGGTCACCACAGATCAGCAGTGAGGTATGTGTCACTTAGAACAATTAAGTTCCCAGACTTAACTGTCAGAACTTGCATGTACAAAACTGCTCTTTTTTTCAAATATTGTCAGCCCTTGAGGGCCTTACATAAAGCCCTTTGTACTGATAAGCCTAACAGGCAATTGAATTTCTGGCCTATCCTCCTTAGGTGGTTTGTTTTAGTGTCAGTATAGCTACCAACTGGAGACTTTGTACACACAAAAATTCACACAAATCTCTGCTGTTCACCCAGCAATTAACTATCAGCTCCACTACCAAGAGTATTCTAAATCATAAGGGAGAAATGGCAGACTTCCGTGAATCTTCAACGATGGACAACACTGATTTATCATCAACCTTATTTCAAATCAGTCGCTGTCTCCTTCAGATGCTGATAGTCCTAACCCTCTAGGTTCAACCCCTGTTTTGCCTTTTGTGAGCAAGCTAGTTAAAGTAGAGATCATTTTCCATTGGTTTTCCAAGTGTTGCTCTTGACTCTCCATAAAGACATGAACAAAAGATGCAGATCTCTTAGTAAGCACTGCGGACATCACAATAAAATTCTCCAGGGTATTCAGAATTTGCCCATCCATTCGTCTCACCTGCTTTCATTATGCACATGAAAGTTTGGAAATTCTAAGATGCGAGGAAGCATTTTGTAGGAAAGTTTTGGTTAAGCATCACAAAGAGAAAATCCCACAACTTGGCAACAGGTTCGTTTGTATTTTTATTGTTACTGTTGGTTCATAAGCAGTGTATTAGAAACCAGGACTCCTGTGAACATAAATCACTCACATGTGCAATTCTACATTTCAATGCATTCCTCTTCTGAGATAATAACTGCAGAATTCCAAATAGATAGAATTTAATTTCAGATGTGTGTGTATGTGTGTGTGTGTGTGTGTGTGTAATACATTTCTTTGCGGTGGTAAACTACACATCCAAACTACATCCATTCACAATCTCTACATGACAGTTTCATTAACATTGGTCCCATACTTCACATTGTGTCACTGTCTCACTATCTACATCCATTTGTTAAATCACCTTTAATTTAGACTGTCTGCCCTTTAAGAAAACCCTGGTGGCGTAGTGGCTAAGTGCTACAGTGCTATACATGATAACACAAAGGGTAGCAATTTGAATCCACCAGGAGCTCCTTGGAAATTCTGTGGGGCAGTTCTACTCTGTCCTGTCGGGTGGCTATGAGTCGGAATCCACTCGACAGCAGTGGGGTTTTTTGTTTGTTTGTTTTTTGGGGAGAGGAGGGCTTAAAGTTCTCATCTGTGTTTTAGATTAATTGTCATCAGTTTAAACTCCCATAGATAGTTGTTTATAAGAGTGCTATTTTCAAGGCAAGCATTATTAGTTTGGCAATAGTATTGTTTAGTTTGACAAGGACTTCCCGAAACAACATCTTTCAAGCTTCACTGATTATTTCTGGGCATTAGATTCAGGTATTCCCCCATCTCAATGGTTTCCACAAGTCTGGTTGACAGGACTTAAATTCCGAATTCACAAGATTACATTTTGATTGTTTGTTTGCTAATTAAACATAATTTTGGATGAATTAAACCAATTTTATCTTACCTAGTATTTCTATGAGTTTTCAGGATTCTCTTTATAAGCACTTTTGTAGATAAGGGCCAGCATAAATTCAGTCTCCACAGTGTGAAGAATAATCAGATTCCCACTTCCATTTCCCCACTTCTCAATAGCCTCTGACACCAGCCATACCCAATGAAACTGTTTCTCCTGCCTCAGGCTGCCAACCCTTGGTTTTCCACTGCTGCTGCAAGATGACAACTATACCTTTATCTGCTGTCTTTCAGCATTCCTATGGGTTGAATAACTTGCTAGAATGATTCAGAACTCAAAAAACTTTCTATATTTATGATTATGGATTTATTATAGCAAAATAATATAAATCAGAATCACTATTAGGAAGACATTCATGGACAAGGTCTGGAAGGGCTCCAGAAGCCTAGCTTCCTTACCCAAAAGAAGACACATCACCTCCCTTTTGCCAACAAGCAAACTCTTGGAACTTCTGCTTTCAGAGTCTTTATTGATCTCAATAATTATGTAGGTGGAAACGAGACATAACTGCATCTGCATGACAGTTTAAATCACGCCTCTCTCTTGAGGTTCCTTAATAGCAGGTTTACTTTCTGACGTGGCCAGCCTCCACTCCTTCACACAAATACTGAGGTGTAGTATAGAGGTTTTAGAAAATAAAGGCACCTTATTATATACAGGATTTAGGAAATGAGGGCAAGACCACTTTCTCTTAGGTGGAGTTAGCTTATTTTTTTACACCAAGTCACTGATATGCATGATCTGACAAATAAGTCTGAAATTTAACTGTTCTAAGTGCTCTGTACCTCACAGCCACATGTCTCTACAGTTACCTTCAAAATGTTCCCTTTGTGAAGCTGTGCACTAAAGCCAGCACCGAGTCCATCCTTCAGAGTAATTTTGGAACTGTTTCTGGAATGGTCTTTGTGCATGGTGGCAAGTTTGAGAACATAGTTGTATATAGTTGTCTGTGAGGGAGTTTTCAGTCCGTAAACAACTATATAGAACACCTTCCGTACTTACTTGTGTGGCCCACAATGACTTTTTTCTTTACCAAAAGGTAAAGGAAATACTATAAAGAAGACATTTTGATGACACTCATGACATCAAGCGTAATATGACAATCGCTCTGATAACCATTCCAGAAAGAATTCCAGCATTGCTTTGACCAGTGGGCTACCCTTTTGCGTCGGTGTGTAACTTCCCAAGGGGAGCACTGCAAAGGGGACAGCAGGGTTACTCAGCAAGGAGGTATGTAATTAGCACTTTGTCTAGGATGCGTCTGTGAACTTAATTGTCAGGCCTCATATATTTTCTGTATTTTTCACTGATATTATTAAAAACAATCGTTTATCAAACACTAAATAATGGCACTTTGTTCTTAGCATTTTTTTATTTTTATTTTTTTATTTGATATGACTGAGTGCAAATGTACATTCCCATATAAATTTACATGCCCACCTATATGCAGCTTCCACTGCCCTCCCTGCCCGGTGACAGTGCACTGTTCCTCTCTGCTCCATACGTGTCACATCCTTCCAACAGTCTCCTTTCCCCTCCTTCCAACCACTCTCCTTCCTCCAGTCAGAGATCAGCAGGCTGATATCCTATAGATGTATAGAACCATAAAGTGCATCCAATATATGGTCACTCTGCATTGCCAAGTCCAATCCATTGGTGTCCAAAGAGTGGACCTTCACTGATTTATGGGCAAGGACAGCATCAGGGCCGGGGGCCATGCTCCCAGGGGAACCCCAAAACCACTGAACCATCAGTTGTGTTTTTTTAGTGGAGATCTCAGGATGCACCCCTTTTTATTCTTGTGCTGCCAGTGAGACTCAAATGTTCATAGCATTTTTTATGCATTACCTCATTTGATCTTCTGACCACCTATCCCTACTTAAACAGAAACCCTGGTGACATAGTGGTTAAGTACAGTGGCTGCTAAGCAAAAGTTGGCAGCTCAAATCCACTGGGTGCTCCTTGGAAACTCTATAGAGACATTCTCTTCTGCCTTGTCCAATCGCTATGAATTTGAATGGACTTAGCAACCATGAGGTTTTTGGATCCCAGTTTAACAGATGAGAAAAATGAGACTTGGTAAGATCCAGTAAATCATAGCTGGTAAATGGCAGGGCTAAGATCCTAGCCCAAAGCTGCACGATTCCAAGTGTCAGATTTCATGTTGTTTTAACACATTATGTTATTATTCCTCCTTCATTCTTTTTTAAGTTTCTAAAAGCAGAAGCTGTATCTTCCATAACTGTGTATATCCCTCAAATTATCAGTATTAAAGTCACACATGCTACACTGTCTACAGAAAAGACATTCATTATCTCTACTCAGTGAATAAGTCTCCCAAACCCCATTTTGTATACGTCTTTAGGTGACAGTCTCAGTAAGTGTAGTTTGAGATCTATCAATATAGTGTCTAGGAATAGTGATTGCCAGTGTCTTTTTTTTTTACCATAAGAATGATTTTGCAGTAATAGTGATAGTAAGGCAAAGACACATATCCTCAATTCACAAGTTAGCAATCCTGGTTTAAAAAAGTGTCAAAATGCAAGCTCATAATAAAGTGAAGCCTTAGTCAATGGATTCAATATGATTTAATTAATTATGTGGTTAAAGCTTAAAATCCCACAGGCTTTCTCTAATTACTTTCTATGTTAATATCTAGAACCACATTGTTTCAGTAGAAAACGGATTAAAGTGTATAGATCAGATATAAAATTAGGAACAAGAAGCAAACACAAGTGTGTGAATTTCATCTCAATCGTAATCAATGCGCATTTAGTGGAATTTGCCTAAACGCAAAGCTTTATTTATTGATTCTATGTTGGACAGGAGCTCTAGAAACAAGACACAGCTCCCAGCCTCCATGGCTGCTAACCAAAGCCTGGCACTTCAAATTGATCAGGCATTCCTTGGAAACTCCTATAGGGTTACTACGAGTCAGAATAGACTTGATGAAGAAGAGTTTGGTTAGGTTTGGGGTTCCTAGCAATTCAAGACACTAGTCAAGGCCTTATCAGCCTCACTTTTAGAGATGGGTATATGAAAACATTTCCATTGTTGTTGCTGTTGTTGTATGTCTTCATGTCAATTCTGATCCACACTGGCCCTGTATGGCAAAGTAGAATATTCTCATAAGGTTTTCTAAACTGTAATCTTTATAAGAGGTCATCTAGTTTTGGCCAGGTGTTTTCCCAGGTGGCTAGTAGCTTCTTACCACTAACCTTCTGATTACCTACCTACTGCTTAAACTGAAAAAACCAAAACCCCCAAATCTGTTGCCCTAGAGTTGATTCGGACTCATAGTGACCCTACAAGACAGAGTAGAACTCCCCCATAGGGTTTCCAAGAAGCAGCTGGTGGGTTCAAACTGTCAGCCTTTGGTTAGCAGCCAAGTTCTTGTGTCGCCAGGGCTCCTAACCTGAATCATCAAGAGATACTAATTGCACTTACCTAAAAGTACTTCTCGGTTTGAGATTTCTTGTTACTGACATCATCTTTTCTTTCCCTTCCCAAGGAAAACCTAGTGGTGTAGTGGGTAAGTGCTACGGATGCTAACCAGAAGATAGGTTGTTTGAATCTGCCAGGACTCTTTGGAAACTCTATGGAGCAGTTATACTGTGTTCATAGGGTTGCTATGAGTCAGAATCCACTGACAGTAGTGGGTTTGGTTTGGTCTGAGGGTTCCCTTCCCAAATAGCAATTAAACACATCGTATGCAATGTTTTCAAGCTGGCTGTATGCACAGCAATAGGAATAAAAGTATGACAATGAAAAATATTAAAGTGCTGATCAATACCATAGGAATTTAGACAACAGAATATAAATTTTTATCAGCCCATCAGATGCCTCATACTGTGTAGTACAATGTTTACACTGATTGCACCTATTAACAGCCTCCCCGTACTATGCCCCTTGCCCCGTAATTTTGTAATTTCCTCTCATTCAGATTCTGCCTCAACCATGTGATTTGCTTTGGCCAACAGGATGTTAGCAGACTTCACACCCACACACATGCACACACACACCCACACACATGCACACACACGTGCTAGCACACACATGCATGCACATACACAGATTTGGAAAGACTCTTGCAGGTTTTCTCATTACTGTTTCTCTGAAATCTCCTTAAGGACAGCTTTGTGTTACTCTCAGGACAAGCCTGGGCTAACCTGTTGGAGGATGAAGGATCGATTATATGGAACATGGCCAAGTCACCTTAGTCAAAGCTTCAGAAATGTAAGACAATAGAGCCAAGATCCCTAAAGCCCCTACTGAAGATAACAAACCACTTAGTGGGTATCATGATCATGAGAAAAAATAAATAAGTTTTTTTTTTAAGCCACTATGTTTTCATACCCTGGTGGGGTAGTGGATAAGTAGTACATCTGCTAGCCAAAAGGTCAACAGTTCAAATCCACCAGGTGTTCATTGGAAATTCTATGGAGATGTTCTGTTCTGTCCCATAGGATCACTATGAGTCAGAAATGACCCAACGGCAGTGGGTTTGGTTTTTTTGGTTTTAAGCTTTGGGATGTTCACAATAATTGCTAACTGATACACAGAGAAGGATAGTGCATGAAGGATATTTGAATTACATTAGTTTAACAATTTTTATCTTGTATACACAGAACACAAATGAAGATATCAAGTTGCATATACTTTAAAACAAAAATTAAAACTGTCAGTGCAGCTGGAGGTTTGCGAGGACTTATGAGTTGCTGTAGTTCAGACCGATCAGGTCAACTAAATTATTGAGGTGTGTCTCCCACAGCAGCAGTCATAGATAGATGTATCTTGGGTTTATAAGTCAAGTCAATAAATAATAATTTCATCATCAATTCTGTCCTTATGAAATAATAAGAATAGCACCAAAATAGATTTTTATATTGCAGTTAATGATACAAAAATAATTTATGTTCTCACCCTGCACATAAATGATTTTACATAATTCTTTCAACTTTAATAATAGAAATTATAAAAATTTGACAGTTCTTATTTAAAACCTCTTTAGCCCCTGCCCTTTAGAAAGAAAATCATTTATTGGTATTATCTCTTTCTGGTTTGAACCCAAGTTGAAAATAGATATTTAAGTACATTTCTACAGACTATTATCTTCTGTAACTGAATGCTAATAAAGCATTGAAATTCTTCTGAGGAATTTTAGCCTCACCTGCAAAACTCTGTTTTCCCTCAGTCACTGCCTTGTTATGAATTTGTCAAAGAGTACCAAGGGCTGAAGACCGGATTTCTGACCTTGGCCAAGAAAACAACTGGCTACATGACCTCGGGCAGTTGGCTTCTTTTGTATTTGATTCTGCTAACTTTTAACAGTGAGATCAGAAAGGAAGAATCACTAAACTTTTATTTCCATGGCTTCAGGAAGCTGAATTTAGATTTAAAATCATGGAATTCAGAGATAGGAAGACTTCAAATCCCAGAGTGACCACTTACAATGTGTTACCCAGCTTTTTAATAACTGAGATTCCACTTCCTTGCTTGTAAAGTGGGAATACATATCTTAAAAGGATTTTGAATGAATTAAATGGATGAAGACACTCTTGACTTCAATGTTAAACCTTTGAGTCTTCACAGGAGAGGAGGGAGTCACTCAGTAAAGACCATCATTTTTCGCTACAAGCTACTGAGCATTTTTGAGAAGACAAAGAATTGAAGTGGAGGTCAAAATATGTTCGATGCCAAGGAGAAGGAAAGAAAGCCAAGTGGATCTAGAAAGTGAACTCCAGAATTGGGCAAACTTTACTCAACAACCAGAAGCATAACTGGACCAGAGCAGGAGTTACTAAGCAACAGCTTGGGTCGCAGTGAACACAAGGTTGAGCGGAGGAAAACTCATGTTATTCAAATGTCTCCTTGCTCCAAGAGACTTGAAGTTAACACTGACTCAAGCACGTATACTTCACAAGTTGTCAGTTAGATAAGCCACTTGACCTTCCCACTGGCAGGATGAAGAAAGCAGCAGAGAGGCCAACAGTCAGGGACAAATTCCTCAATAAGTGAGATATGAACTTTCTTTCTTGTAAGACATGAACTATTTCACCTATGCTTAGTTACTAATCTGTAGTGAACAATATCACATGGTTTTCACTACTTTTCAAAACCCTGTGAAACTCTTTACTACAGGGTTGTAAGTAAGCACAAGTAAGGCCATGCTTAACTTGCTTGCTGGATGATTCATCCCTTCAGGGTTTGTAAATTTAAAAAAAGGGTTTGATTTGTAGTAAGGGGCTGTGGGATTGGGAGAGAGACCAAGCTCAGCCATACCAAGGAGCAGGGTCTTTGATGTAGTGAAAATAATGTGAGATTGTTCACTAAAGATTAGTAGTAAGCACATGTAAGGTTGTGTTTACCTTGCTTATTGGGCAGTAATCTGCCCTTCCCAGCAGTTCTAAGTATTGATTTCTCCCTCCAGAAGGAAAATTCTGAATTGGTAAGAAACACAGTCATTTGACTGGAAGCACCCACTATGTGCAGTGGTTACGTGCTATGTCTGTTAACCAAAAAGTCAGCAGTTCAAATGTGCCAGGTTCTCCTTGGAAACTCTGTGGGGCAGTTCTATTCTCCTCTAAAGAGTCACTGTAAGTTGAAACTGACTCAGTGGCACTGGGTTTGGTTTTGATTTTGGTTTACCTGGAAACCCTGGTGGTATCATGGTTAAAAACTATGGCTGCTGGCCAAAAGGTAGGCAGCTTAATTTCACTAGCTGCTTCTGAGAAACTCTATGGGACAGACAGTTTCACTCTGTCCTATACGGTTGCTATGGGTCGGAATCTACATGATGGAAATGGGCTTTGGGTTTATCTGATATTAAATTGTGATTTTTTTATATATGTTTACATTACTAAAATTTTGTTTAAGTCCCTTTGTCACACAATCACTTTTTCTTATATACAGATCAGTTGAGCTTTTAAAATTAATTTCTATTTCGAGAAATTATTTTTATCTAGGTATGCTTCTTTCCAGTATGCTTAGTAAAATCCTGCCCCAAGCTTCTAAAAGTTTCCTAGGGTAATTCCTAAGTTACTGTTTGTAACTGGAAAGATAATAACAGTAAGCCTCCTGTGATAAGCATTATTAGTATCTCAAAACTTATATAGTAAAAGGACAAGTGAGTAGCAAAGACTTTGGATAGTAATCATATGTAGCCAAGACAGATGAGTGTAGACAGATTCATAGTTATCAAACTTTAATAAGTTATTCTTATTTTTGACAAAATGCTTTCTGTAGCTTCGAAATTTTCTGAAAAATGTAAAAACTTACACACAAAAAAAAACAAGTTTTCATATTCACAGAATCAGGGCAGTTAGATTTTGCACAACTCAGAGTTAAAGCAATGTTTATTTGCTCAAGGAGAAGCCTAAATTTTCTACTTAAAGGCTTATATTTATAGACATTTTAATTAATTTAGAAGAAATCTCACAGTGGAATCCTGACTTGAACTCAAAGTTTTATCTTCGGTGAAGTCAAATGACATTGTCCTTCTGTACCACAACAAACAGTCGTGAGGATAAAATAACACAATGAGTGGGGAACTCCTTCAGAACTGTACCGTCATTCCCATGTATTTGAAGTTGCTTGTGGATAGAATTTCAATCTTTGCTAAGCCTATAGCCTACGTTTCCTGTATCCTTCATGAACTTCACCCTGTTACTACTTGAAGTGGACTATGTCAAAACCTTTATAAACTCATGCCAAGTAAGTTAGAAAGTATTCTAGTGTGATCACAGCCGAAGAATTCACATAAAACTAGATAGGAAGTGATAAACATGGAGGAAAGCACTTCTGTCTTGTCTGCTGGACATGCATGAGAGGGGTTGATGGAGTGAGAACGTCCTGATGCAATGCTCTAAACATTGACAGCATTAAATACACTGATAGAGTTAGAGAGAGAATAAATGCCTGGGTGAAGTTCCGTCTAGTGAGTTCACATTATGGGTTGAATTAGGTCCCCTCAAAGATGTCCTGAAGTTCTAATTTCTATACTTGTGGATGTGATCTTGTTAAGAAAATAAGGTTGTTCTTTTGTTATTGGGTCAAAGTGGGATATACTTTATTAAAGTAAAGCCTATCAAATCCCTTCGCTGTACAGTTTCATAAGAGTCATACACAATGAGGAAGACATATCTATGTGATAACAGAGTCGGATATGTCTCTAAGCAGCAGAGGAGTGCCAAGGATGCCAGCGGTCATAAGAAGCTACAAGACAGGCCCATAGATGGGACTGAGACGGCTGTAACTCTGTTTTGACCATCAGGCCTCCAAGACTGTCAGTATATAAATTTATATTTTTTTCAAGTTAACTATCCTGTGATATATTGTTATGTCACTTCCGAGAAACTAAGACAGACACCACAAAGAATCCTTGGGTGGTACAGGAGCCCTGGTGGTGCAGTGGTTGAAGTACTCAGCTGCTAACTTAAAGGTCAGGGGTTCAAACCTACCAACTGTTGTGCAGAAGAAAAACGTGACAGTCTATGACTAAAACTGTGCAGCCTTGGAAACCCTGTGGGGAAAATGTACTCCATCCCCTAGGGTCGCTACCAGTTGACATCAAACTCAAGAGTAGTAGATTGGGTTGGGTTTATTTTCCTTGGGTGCTACAAGCTGTTAACCCATTTGGCTGCTAACAAAAGTATTGATGATTTAAGTCCACTCAGAGCTGCCTCAGAGGAAGTGTCTGACAATCTACTTTTGGAAAAATCAACCACTGCACACCTTATGGAGCTCAACATTGTTCCAGCACTTACGGGGTCACCAAGAGTAAGAGCTGGCGGCAGCTGAGAGAAGCAAGAATCTGACCCCACTATTCTCTATACACTTACATGTCCTCAAATGTTCCGATGGCTGGCCTAAGAAGACGGTGAGTAGTTCAAGTGAAAAAAGAACTGAGTAGTCTAAAAAAGAATTATTTTAGCAAGAATATCCAGGGCGTCTGGTCCTACAAAGATACAAGAACTCCAGGCAGAAAGAGGATGGGAAACAAAGGTCCTTTCCCCCTAATCTATATTAAATTAAAAAAAAAAAAAAGTCTTTTGATAAGAGGTGACCCTGTAATTTTGTTTTAATGTCTTCAGTAGAACGGTGCCATTTAGTTCCTCTTTTAATGTGGCCTTAAATTGCTATTTTATTACCCTTGTTGACATTCAGGAAGCATGAAATTAGCAAATCACATTAAAGAAGCAAACAAAAAAGGCAAGAAACCTCAGCGTAGTTAAACAATGCCAGCATAAGCCACAGATTTGAATAATGTTAGCACCTTAAAACAACGAGCATATATTTATCTGAAGGTTTCTATTTTCCGTAATCAATGAATTAGCTTTATGAATACATATGAATTACATTGCAAATGTATTCATCTGTGGAGACCTTGAAACAATGCTTTGTAGTTGTGTTGTATAGGAGAAAGAAAATAGTTTTACGACACTTCTGCTTCCTTCTGAGAAACCAGATTCCTCTTGACCCCGCTTGATAAAAGCATCCTGTTCTTAAAACCACACTCCTCATCTGTGGCTTCCCTTTGTGTTACAATAGCCATCATTTTATTTCAGACAAAAGAAATTTCAAAATTGTAGCAGGAAAACTGTATCAATCAAGTCATTGTTATCCTGTCTTATAATTCAAAAAGTAAGTAATAATGTATGTTTTATCATACTACAAACAGTACCCAGGATGTAAAATAAGTTAATGTTTACCTTTTCAAGTCTTATGGAATAAAACTGATAATCTCAAGCATTCGTTTCAGTAGAATATCATGAAGGGCAGATTTTTTACAGTATATCTTTTTAAAAAAAAAGTTCTCCAGTATCTATTTCCTGTAACAGTGCTTTAATTTCATTGTGAGAAATTAGTTCTTCTTGGAATCGGACCTGTGGGACTCTAATCACGGTATCTTTTTTCCATTGGCCAAGGAGAAGAAAGAAATCTTAAGCTAGTCCAGTCTGTCTTTGAATCTTGAGCAGAAGATTAAAAGAACTAAAAAGTCTTGGAGTCATAGCAAGTGGCAGTGATGTTCTAGAATAAGGAACTGCCTTCCTGAGCCTGAATCCTAACTCTGTGACCTACTAAGTTTATGGTACAAATCAGGTTACTTAATCTCTCTGCCTTTATTTCCTCATTTATCCATAGGAGGGATAGTAGTACCAAACTGATAGAGCTGTGATGATGACTAAATAAGTTAACAGACATGAAACACTTATGAGTTAACAAATTTTGGTGCTGGCATAGAATACCGAATATGCCATGAACAGCCAAAAGAACAAACAAAGCAGTCTTAGAAGAAATACAACTAAGATGCTCCTTAAAAGCAAGGACACTGAAACATTGCATCTTGTTTTGGATGTATCATCAGTAAATATTGATTACTACAAAAGGAATAAGATGGCTTGTCAAGTATAGGGTCATGGAAAATTATGGAAAATGTCAGTGTGATGGATTGACACAACAGCTTCAAGAATGAACTCAAATAATCCCAGTGATAGTGAAAAGGAAGACAATATCTGTTATATATAAGTTTGCCATGAATAAGAGCAAACTTAATAGTAACTATGTAAATAAAAAGCAAAGCCCGTAAGTGTTGGTTATTAGTATCACTTGTACCTAATCCAGGAGTGATGCCGTGACCATTCTTCTTTGGCACAGCACTGTTTTTGTGGTTTGTTCCCCAACTTTCAGACCTGCCTTGGTGCCTCCTCATCTCCAAGTCCTGATCTCCATCTTTTCAGTCATTCTGTGAGCCCCTGATGATCTTCTAATAAATTATTTGGTATTTACCTCATTTAGAGTTATTGCCCAGTGCTTGAAACCACAGATTTTTTTCTATGTACCCTTATGTTGAGATACTACAGCTTTGCCAAGATTCCAGATTAGAAGATAACATTCTTAATTAAAATTAAAAAAAAAGAAAAAACTACAAAAATTGGCCAACAGACTGAGCTTTAACCCCTACTTGGTAGACAAGCTATAAATTTAAAAACAAAAAGGAAGAAGAAGAAGAAGGTGTTCTTTTGGTTAAATTCTCTGCAAAATGACTCCATTAATTATCAACCATGCCAGCAATGTAGTCTGTTTTTTCTACAATGAGTAAATTCTGGACAATGTGGTGTATACATAAATATATTAGTAGGCACTTTTCCTGGAAATAGTAATGCAATTAAGGTCATAATTAAAGTATTCTTTCATCTTTTGGGTCCTATACTTACAGCAGGAAATGAAGATTTTAATGAGGCCCCAGAGGAGAACAGAGCACAGTATTAAGGAAAGGAGGGGCTGGCTTATATCAAAAAGGCCTAGAAGAATTGGAACATTTCAGGGCAACAAAGAGAGGCCTTGTAAATGACTGATTTTCAACACCTATTGAAGACTGGCTTATGATGTGATATGCTTGTCTTTCAGATGTATATCAGATAATGTTTCTTGTTGAAATATATACATGCAAGCCAATAAAAAGACCTTGCAGAATCTAAGTTATGGGATGCAGAAACATAGAATTAAAAAAAGAAAAATGTTTAGAAAGGGGCTTAGTGTCGATATAGTGCCTCCAGAATTTTGTGTAGAGAAGACGATCTGACATGATTTAGCCCAGATGAATGAGAGCCACAGAGGCTGTCGTAGCTAATTCATAGATGCAGTGGCCTAAATTAAGTCCTCCTGACTCCACATCAAGCCAAAGCCAGGTACCACTGAGTTGGGTCTGACTCATGACATCATCAAAGTACTAGTATTTAAGCAAAGCTAACCCAAATCTTGGAGACTCTGGTGGCAAAGTGGTTAAGTGCTATGGCTGTTAATCAAACGGTCCACAGATTGAACTGGCCCCGTTCCCACTGGAAACTCTATGAGGCAGTTCTACTCTGTCCTATAGGGTGCGAAGAATCAGAATCTGTCTGAGGGAAGTGTTCTTCTGTTTGTTCGTTTGTTTAACCCAAAACTTCAAGGAGTCTTTTCTCATTACTGCCAAGCTGGGGCCAGGCAGGAAAAACTTTAAATGATCTCCAGCACTCAGCAGCCTTACCTTAGATAGGGCCAGAGAGGAAGCAGGAAAACCTTACAACTGAGAATCCACCTTGATAACTTCTTGGTGACACTTGGGTTGCAGTGAACAGGGTCACATTCTATGATTCTCACGAGCACTCTAAATATCAGGAGTTGAAGGAGGAAAGAAATTTGTTTTAACTTAGAACGGTTCTACACTATCGTCTCTCTCTGGTGACGTTTTCTCATTCAATAATACAAAATTGTTCTTATTTATTTTTAAAGTGAATGCAGTACTTTTAGAAATTGTAGTAGAAGTGATAAAAAAACGGAAGAGAAAGGGGTTCTAATCATCATCTACTGCTAAACAGTTTTTTGTAGCTTTTTGGTAATGCTATAAAAAGTCTAAAATGCCTGTCTTGGTTGCATTCTGTATCAAATGCTGTTGATAGGTGCCATCTGGTTGGTTCTAACTCCTATTAACCCTTATATGACACAGCATAACATTGTCTGGTTCCATGCCACCCTAACAATCATTACTGTACCGGAGCTCACTGTTTCATTCTGTCTCATTGAGGGTCTTCCTCTTTCTCACTGACCTTCTTCTTTACCAACTATGATGTCCTCCAGAATCGAGTCCATCCTGATAACATGTCAGAAGTATGTAAGATGAAGTCTCATCATCCTTGCTTCTGAAATAAGATAGTTATAAATGTATCATCTGCATCACCTTCTTTATGAAATTACTGTGAGTTACCAGAGGGTAGGGATAACCAGTTTTAAAAATTGTCTATGAAACTGATTTGTCTTCCCAGTGCCATATAAGGAAAATTAACAATTATACACATCTAGAATGTCAAGCTAAAGAGAGATAGGATTATTGTTTAAACAGGATTATGATTTATACTAATGAAATAATAAAGAAGGAAAATAAGAACAAATTTTAGATCAATAATTATATACTACTTGCTCTATGTTAGCTGATTTTCTACTCACCTTGAAACATTTAATTATTTCAATCAGCATATTCTTCTATGAGACAGGTAGCATTATTATTATCTGCATTTTGCCAATGAGGTAAATGAAGACCAGCATGGTTAAGTACCTCGCCCAATGTCACACAGCTAGTAAGAAGTGGACTCAAAATTTGAACCCAGGAATTTTGACTGGACATTCTGTTTGTAACCACTAGACGTTCTGCTACTCTCGAATGTTCCCATGGGTAATATCACTCCCAGACAGAAGAAGTTAACTGACAGGATGTAGTGAAGTTTTGACCTAGTGCAAACTTTTAAGAATCCTTTCAGATTTCGACTTAGTGGTGCTTTGTACCTGATAAAGGAAATGTTAAATGTACTATAACAGGTGATAGATGTGAGCAAATTATGTCAGTAATGCTCTTCAAGGGCTTTTCCCTCTCAGTTCCATTTGACTTATATTTTTACCTTCTGGAAAGTAATAAAGTCAAGGCAGTCTGATATTGGCACTTGAATGTTTGAATTGTCAAGTGCAGATGACAAAAACATTCTTTCATGACATCCATTGCAGTTATTGACATTCCAAACTCTCCCCAAGAAACAAACAAAAAAGCCAGAGTGCTGATCAAAGCTTACATCAGGTAGACCACCTTGAGCTTTTTGAGCTCAAGTAGTCATGTACTGTAGATGCAAGAAGAAACTAAAGCAACAAAACCAAAGGAAAGCAGTCTAGTGCAATGTGACTATTTTTTATTTAGAATGTAGAAAGTGATCATAATGGAAAACAACAGGATTGTACAAAATACAACTCAAAATTGTGGTTGGATTATCTCACAAAGCATTCTTAACCATTAGTTCTCTGGGGGAAAAAAAATGTATACCAAGTTCCACTTCATTAAAGTGATTGTTTGTTACCTTTCTAAAAAGGGCCAAAGGAAGTCAAGCTATGCTGATTATAGCCTTTGTGAAGCTCTCCCATCTCAGAAAAATAAGCACAATTATTTACCAATAGGGTAGATTATGTAAGCTTATTCAGACCCCGCTACTACAATCCAATGCTGGTGCATAGTGGATAAGTGCTACGGCTGCTAACCAAAAGGTCGGCAGTCCGAATCCACCAGGTGTTCCTTAGAAACTCCATGGGGCAGTTCTGCTCTGTCTATAGGGTAACTATGAGTCAGAATCGGTTCAGTGGCAATGGGTGGGTACAGTTCAATGCAAGACAGTTGAAGCAGTACATCTGCAGAGAAATGCCAGAAATTCAAGCTGGATTCAGAACAGGATACGGAACCAGGTATATCATTGCTGATCTCAGATGAATCTTGACCGAAAGCAGAGAATAGCAGAAAGATGTCTACCTGTATTTTATTTACTATGCATTTGACTGGGTTGCGACAGTTCTATTCCGACCTCTGGGGTTGCTATGAGTCAGAGCCAACTCGATGGCAGCGGGGTTGGTTTGTTGTTTTTGACTGGGAAGATCGCAACAAATTATGGGTAACAGTATAAAGAATGTGAATTCCAGAACATTTAACTGTGTTTATGAGGAAACTGTGTATAGACCAAGAAACAGTCATTTGAGCCAAACGAGGGGATACTACATGCTTAAAATCAAGGGTCCCATCCTTTTACCATACTTATTCAACCTGTACACTGAGCAAATAACTTGAGAAGCTGAACTACAGGAAATAGACTACAGGATCACGGTGGGAGGAAGACTCATTGGCAAACTGTAATATACAGATGACACCACTTTGCTTGCTGAAAGCTGACAAGACTTGAAACACTTATTGATGAAGAGCAACATATACAGCCCTCAGTACGGATTAAAACTCAGCATAAAAAAATAAATGAATAACTTTATAGCTGGATCCATAAGAAACATGATGATAAACAAGGAAAAGGTTGACGTTATCAGATATTTCATTTTACTTGGATCTATAATCAATGACCATGGAAGAAGCAATCAAAAAATTGGTCAGTGTATTACACTGGGCAATTGTACCTCAAAAGACCTTTATAAAGTGTTAAAGTATAAAGATGTCACTTTGAGGACCTAAGTTATGATATTTTCAATCACCTCATATGCATGGGAAAGCTGGACAATGAATAAAGAAGACAGAAGAAGAACTGATGCCTGGAATTACAGTGTTGGTGAAGAGTATTAAACACAGCATGGACTTTCAGAAGAATGAACAAACTGTCTTGGAAGAAAGACAACCAGAAGGAAGGATGGCAAGACTCTGTCTTGAAAATTTTGCATATTGTCTTGATTGCAAGAGTTCCCTAAAAAAGGCAACAATTTGGCTGTGCCATAGTTCCTGTGATGTTCATCCATGTTGGAATTCCTGCCTGTATGTCATTAACAAGGGTGGATGGGCCACAGTCGTGTTGGTAGAGCAAGATTCAACGTGTACATTTGTTTTGTGCCTTGAGGCAGTCTCTTAAGCTATAAAAAGAAAAATCCTGCTGAGACATTTGAAAACGTCACACCCTCAAGAAAGCAGCACCTGGAGAAGAGGGTGTCCTTCAGACCTGGGGTTCCTGTGCCAGGATGCTCCCTGAACAGAGACTGAGGCAACACAAGGACTTCCCTCCACAGCTGACAAGGAGGAAAGCCTTCCCCTGGAGTGGATATCTTGAATTTGGACTTGTAGCCCAACCTGACTTGTAAGAATAACCTTTGTTTTTTAAAGCCATCTACTTTTTGGTATTTCTGTTGGAGCCCCACTGGCTCACTAAAACAGACACATGATCAAGAAGGACCAGTTCCTCGAGAAGGCCACTGGGCTTGAGAAAAGTAGAGGGTTAGTGAAAGAGAAGAAGACCATGAGTGAAACAGATTGACCCAGTGACTCCAGTGGTGGGCTCACACGCAGCGACAATTACAAGGGTGGCACAGGACAGGTAGAGTTTCATTCTGCTGTACATAGGGTTGCTATAAATTAGAAACAACTTGATAGCACTTGCTACAGATTGCATTGGGCCCCCTCCCACAAAAGAGTGTGCATCTATTTGGCTTAGCCATGAGTACCAGTATTGTGTGACTTTCCCTATGTGATGTGAATGCTGCTGTATGATGTTAATGAGGAAGAATGGGCCACAGCTATGTTACTGAGGTGGGACTCATCTTACAAGATTGGATTGTGTTGGGCAATCTTTGAGAGATAAAAGGAGAGGGAACTGAGCTGAGAGTTGGGAGCCTCACGCCACCAAGAAGGCTGCAGCGAGAGCAGAGCATATCCCTTGGACGTGATGTTCCCGCTCTGAGATGCTCTCGTGTTGAATTTGGACTCTTAGCCTACTGGACTGTGATAACACTTCTCACACTGGATGGACTTGTAGCTTGTGAGTGAATTTGTAACTTATTGAACCATAAAATTTCTCTTTTTGAAGCTATGTGCTTGTGGTGTTTCCTGTTACAGCAGTACAAGGTGACTGAGACAGCACCTAACAATAGCAATCCAAGTATAACATAGTCTAGTGCCCTTCACCTAGCAATTCGGTGGAACAAATGCTTAAGATAGATGCCTGAAACTATTTCCTGCCTGTACTTCTTCATGCTTCATTGCAGTGCAAATAACTGGGACATTTGGGATATGCAACCATGCCTTTTTCCACATATTAAACAATTCTGACTAAATATCCACTCCATGCCAGGTACTGGCCTAAAAGATGCATTCATCAGGAAACACAAATCAACTTTCAAGGAGCTAACGGTCTATGTGGAGAAGCTTGACACTTGAAAAAGTGAAAAATTAATTAAAATCTTGAAAAACATTCTAACAGAAGAATGAGGCTTTACCCGAGGGTAACTGGAGGAGACAGAAATCAGGGAACCCTTCCCCGAGTAAGTCTTCTACTGAAGACGTCCTAACACACAGACAACCCTACCTTCCAAGCAACTTAGTGCAATTGAAGGGACACAGAGGTTAAAAATAAACAGAGAGGAATTAAAGTAAAAAAAAATATATATATATATATGAGTCGGATCCGACTCGACGGCACTTGGCTTGGCTATATATATATATATGTGTGTTTGGACAAGTCATTTCTTCTTCTTACTCTTTTTTTTCCTTTTCAGTAAAATGGATTCAGTACCACCTTGAGAAAAGTCTAGCAACGTTAAGCACCTGACACATGGTAGGATTCAACGTATTATGTAAGTATACCTTTATTATTTGATTACTGTCAATGATAACAGTAAATATGTGTTTTTGAGTCCTGAGATGTTTGCCTCTTTAAGAAAGCAAAAATGAAAATCTTTAAGCTAATACTGACTTATGGCCATGAAATATTATTCACTGCCCAATTGTTTCAGAGGAAACACAGATATGGAAGCTGTGGCTGACAGAGTGTGTTCACTGGCAGATATCGAAAGAAGTCAGGAAGACTGGCAGGTTCATTGGGAAATTAGAAGCAAATAAGTAACTCTGATTTCAGTGCTTTATTAGATTCTGTGCTAATTGTTTATAGAAGTGTGGACATTAAAGTTAATGTCATTTCCATCAAATAAGTCTTCATGAGATTTTGTGAATAATTTCATGGAAATAAAACATTTCAGACAGATCTCATGCATTGATCTGTGCAAATAACATCCAATGCAGCTTATTCTAGTTTTTAAGTATTTCCATCAGAGAAAAGATTCTGGAAACATCTGAGCATCTTTGAAAGATGAACATTAGTTAAATAATAACAACAAAAACTAGCCTTCAATATTTTTAAGAGGAAATCTCTAATTGCACTAGTCAAATTTTTATCTTTAGGCTTCAGAAATTAACTGAAAAGGAAAAGAGAGGGTATTTCAGAGTTCTGAATTAGAAAACCACCAACAGTCCTATCTGTCTTTCTGGATGGGAGAAAAGAAAACCAGGGAGACGTGACTGCAAGTGATATGGGACCTTGGGCTGTCCACGGAGGCTGAGATCCTTGTGGACTATTAAGAAATGGAGCCTGGGAGACATGTCGCAGGGCTGAGGTCTGATAATTTGCAGTCCAGCCAGGTAAACTAGTGGGAATTTTTCAAAGTGTGATTCACGATAATTTGCTTCAAAATTAACCCTGGATTTCCTAAAAATTTTGAGGCCACTCATCTAGACTGTCTTGGGTCAGCCCCAGAAAAATGTTTAGTAAGCTCCCTAGGTCGTTTTGTATAGCTCAGATTTTGGGGTGGTGCTTAGGTAAACAATCTGGGACTAGGTTATAACATTCATCTCGTGCAATAAAATATGCCAAGATGATCCATGGGTCAAGAAGAATATGTGTCCGTGATGTTTGGGACAGATTTTAGAACCTGGAAAGATTTTCCTAAATTTCAAAACAAGTACCTTTCTTAGAAATTTATACCATTTCTGTAGTTATAATCATAATGTCCAAGTCTGGCAGTAATACCAGTAAACTATGAAAGGCTATTCTTGGAGATGTCCTTCTTTCCATTAAATTCCATCCAAGTAGGACTCTGGTGGGCAAATTATTTGGCAATATTTTACTGTTAACATGTATTTTTAAAAATGTCTAGAAAAATACATACTCACAATTAAATTTTTTATATGGCATATTTATTAGCTTGAATAATTATTTCACAGTGTAAAGCAGAAACTTCAGTTTCCCTAAAGGCACATGTAGATTTTTGAAATTTGGGGGAAATTTCTAGTTTCAAACTGTTTCACCCATTATCCTCATGATGGCACTTGGCTGGCTGGCATGCTTACATTTACCCAGGTTAGTTCCAGAAACTATGGTCACAATTTTCTATCAGTAACATATGGGAATATTTTACTTACAATCACTTTTTTTCTCTCTATTTTGATCCCAAACTGTTAAGTACAGAGATCCAATCTGAAATATTCAGTCATCTTAATATTTTATTAAAAAAAAAGGTACATATTTAGTTTTGTATACACTAGTGATTAAGATTTTCCATCTCCATCTGAAAATTTGGTAGGACATGTACACAGCTGGTCTGGTAGCATAGTAGTTAAGTGCTATATCTACTAACCAGAAGCTCAGTAGTTTGAATCCAGCAGGTGCTTCTTGGAAAATACAGAGCAGTTTCACTCTGTCCTGTCGGGTAGCTAAGAGTTGGAATTGACAGTAGTGAGTTAGGTTTTGGCTGATCTTTTCTTGTGGGTTCGTGGATAATGAGGTGTTAAGGCAAGATTCTCAGTGCTATTTTTACACCTTAGCATTTCTAACCCAGCAGGGATGTCACTTTTACAGTAGAAAAATTGAGTGCTGAGTATAAGGCATTGAGATTGGCATTAAATATTAATGAAGGGTATACTTTAAATCAAAGTTTCTCATACTTTCTTATTACTAAACATATGGTTCCTGGCCACCTAACTCCTCTTTTTCTTTTCTATTATTTTCTGATGATGCATCTTTTCCCCGAATAGCTTATGAATGATCTGTTATTCTCGGCTCTTTTTCAAGTGTTTGCATGTAACAACCTCCTCGCCACTTAGTGTGAAGTGCTATCAGTCTACAAGGTGCTCTGTGCCTGCTCCCAGTTCCCATAACATCCTGCAGAAATCAATACAAAGCCGCCAGTTTGTTAATAAATCTGCAATTAAAATGTAATGAATTTTGAATGAGAAATGATTTCTTGTAAGTGTGACTGAGGACTCTGCATTACTAGTGAAACGAGAGAAGGACAGTGAAAACTTCACTGCAGGCTGCAGCTCTTGGCTTCACCGAATACTTTCTATGCTCTTGTCACATATAACTGTGGGTTGGTACATCTTTTATGTCCCAGGTAGTTCTCGGCAAGAATTACCTGGTGAATTCACTACAGCATGAATCTGAGGAAATTTTAAATGCCAAGGGTGTAGTTATTAAAAATATCTTGGGGTAATTTATAAATTTAAGGTAATTTGTAAATTTAAATCATTCCTAATTGGACTGATTTTATTCTATGGTAATTGTTCTAAGAACGGAAATCCCATCTCAACTCTTAATTAAGGTATCAATTGTTAGTGATGAATTTCACTGCCTGGAGACTAGTCCAGAAAACCTGGTGGTGTAGTGGTTAAGTGCTACAGTGGAAACTCTAAGGGGGAAGTTCCATTGTATCCTATAGGGTTGTTAGGAGATGGAATTGACTCAGTGGCATTGGGTTTTTGGTTAGTGACTGGTAATTAACAATTATATCTTTCCATCAAGAAGACAGGTCCATTCCACAGGCCATGAGAGCACATTCTTAGAAATTTCACTTCAACTATCAACACCACACCTGCCATTAAAGTAATTCAGTTCGATTTTATGAAGTCTAGAATATTAACAGGAGTCCCTGGGTCGTACATACTGTTAAGCACTAGGCTGCTAACCAGAAGGTTGGGATTCAAATGCCTACCCTAGTGATCTGCTTCTCAAAGACCACAGACTGGAAAACTGTATGGACCAGTTCTAGTCCTTTTGAGATCCCTTAACTCTATGGCAATTAACAACAATAAGACAATATTACCATAATATCTGTACATTCCTTGCCTTCTTTCTATTCCACCCAACTTCCAATTAACCACACCATTCGTTTTCCTACAGTGCATTCTACTTCATGCTCTCTAAAACAGTCAGTGACTTCCCATCATCCAATAGATAGTGCTGTTTGACATCAAAACTACCATTATGTGGTCTCAGCCTGCTATTCTAACATTTCCCCACCTTTCAACCCCTACAGAATCTTACCTGTTATCTCCTTGGTGTTACTCAGATTTTTTATTGTCATTGGGCACGTTATGCATGTTCATGAACATGTCTATTATTGTTGTTAGGTGCCATCAAGTAGATTCTAAATCACGGTGAGCCTGTATACAACAGAACTAAACACTGCCTCTTCATACTCCATCCACACAATCATTGCTACGTTTTTGCAGCAACTGTCTTGCAAATTTTTGTAGCCACTGTGTCAGTTCATCTCATTGATGGTTTTCCTTGTTTTCATTGACCTTCTACTTTAATCAGGCTCGATGTCTTCGTCCAGGTGCTGGTCCCTCCTGATAATATGCCCAAAGTGCATGAGATGAAGTCGCACCAATCATCCTTCTAAGGCTTATTCTGGTGATACTTCCAAGACAGTTTTCTCTATTCTGGCAGTTCAGTCTATTCAACATTCTTTACCAACACCATATTCCCAAAACATCAATTTCTCTTCATTTTCCTCTGTTCATTGTCCCTCTTTCACACGCATATGAGGCAATTGCAGGGACAGATTAATCAGTAAGCACTATGTACACAGGTTTACAGTCAGCAAGGTACCCAACCCCAAAACCAAACCCAGTTCTGTCAATTCTGACTCATAGCAACCCTATAGGACAGAGTAGAATTTCCCTATCGTTTCCAAGGAGTCCCTGGTGGATTCAGTCTGCTGATCTTTTGATTAGTAGATGTAGAACTTAATGACTACGCCACCAGGGTTTCCAAGCAGGGGACACTCAGGCTTTAATTGTGCTTTCTGACCTATAGTAAATAAACAATTATGCCTAGAGTGCACAATTTGACCTGGATTTTACCATATCCAGGGGGAAATTGTTCACTATGGATTAGTAAGTAAGCACAGTTAAACCTGTATAAACTCCCCTGGTTTGAAAAAACAAAACAAAACAAAAAAGTCACTGTTGAGTTGATTCTAACTCATAACAACCCTATAGGACAGAGTAGAACCACCCACTAGTGTAAGGTAGAACTGGCCAATAGGATTTCCAAGGAGTGGCCAGTAGATTTGACCTGCTGATATTTGGTTAATGGCTGTGGTGGTCAGGATTGTGTCAGCTTGGCTATTTCATGTTTGGCTGCTGGTACCAATTGCCAGGGCAGGGCCTGTGGTGGCTTCCTGCTCCTCAGCTCTCATCTCTCCTCCTTCCACCAACTAGTGCTGGTCTGCTTGTGTTGCCAGCAGCTCCTGCTCTCTTACTTTTGGAATCTGGTTCCTGGACCCGAACTCGCAGCTGTTGGATTCACCCACCCTTACAGCAGGGGCTCGAGAGTCCTGTTCCCTGACCTGTCGATCCCGGGTTCCCGAGCCTCTGCAGCTCCCTCTTGCCACCAGCTAGGGATCCGCCAACTCACACAACCGGTGGTCTAGTCCTCCGGTTTCTGACCTGCTGACTTGGGTTCACCAGCTCCCGTGGCTATGTGAGGCTCGTGCCCGAACTTGGGACATTCATCTTCTGCAATTGTATGAGCTGTTTCCCTTATATAGAAGTCTTTCTTTGTACTTTGTATATAAGTCTTTCCTTGTACATATACGTGTTAACTGATTTTACTTCCCTAGAAAACCCAGCCTAAGACAGCAGCTGAGCTCTTAACCGTTGTACCACCATGGCTTCTGGACTTGTGTAAGACCAGAAACACAAAAGCCATTGCTGTCAGGTAGATGGTGACTCCTAAGGACCCTACAGGTCAGAGGAGAACTGCCCCACAGATTTACTAACGAGTGCCTAGCGGGTTTGAACTGCTGACCTTTTGGTTAGCAGTTGTAGCACTTTTCATTAACTATAAACTCCTCAAAGGAAGATGTATAGAAGATATGCTATACATATATGTGAGTGTGCATATATGTGCATTAATTATAAACATTTCAAAGGGAGCACCATGCTAGATTTGTTTTCCTGTTTTTATTTGGCAAGGTGTTGGGTACAGTGTCTCGAACACAGGAAGTCTGCAGTAATTTCAGCAATTCTCTGATGAAATATCAATAAATAATAAACATACATAAGAAAAGTCTGTATTTTATTGATTATGTTATTATTGTTCATTTTACATATATATTAGCTCTAATTCACAATTATTTGTGTGAGCTTTCCCTTTAAATTCATGTACATAAAACTCAAATGACTGTTATCTTAATACATTAAGGATTACCTTTACTGCTATCAAAGCCCGAAGTGCTTAGATTCCAGAAGAATTTTCAAACTTAAATTTCCAACTTAAACTACTAGTGTTGCATCACATTTCATAAACAGCAATACACTGAATGGAAATAACAATCAATATTATACTACCCACAATTGTGTCTATTTATGAGGTGTGTGGAATGACTTTATCATTTCCAGGGTAGAAATCTGCTTACGTAACTTAGAGCACTGATTTCTGTGATTCAAACTGGTTTCCGATATGTAAATAACAAAAGTTATATTTAAGAAGAAGGAAAAAAAAAATGTTATACAAAGATATTCAAGTCCCCAGGGATTCAAAAGAAAATGTGCATTTTTTATGGCTGTGATAGAATAAGGAAACGTGAAGTAGATGATTAATACTGCCAATTGTACAACCATATGGAATCATTTCTAAAATATAATAAACTGTAGTTAAGTGCAATCTTACAGTGGCTGACCTCTTTATTACCTGATTCATTGTGCTACACACACTTTGGAGGGAAAATGAGCTCATCAATCAGATGATAATGTTTACCAGGGCATTTCTTTCTTCTAAGCTGATGACTTCAAGTAGCACAAATGCAGTAATAACTTTGCAAGCATCACTTGTATAAAGACTTTTTCTATATGATTCACAGGCAAATAGTTTTTCTCTGTAAACATCTCACCTTTGTGCTCATCCAATTCAACCCGTTACAGATGCAGAGGGACTTGAAAAATTCAAGGTCTTCAAAAGCCCTTGAGGAATTCATCTGGTGTTGTCCATCGAGCATGCAGCACTGGGCTGTGTAATAACTTCCTTTACACGAGTGTTCCCTTTGAATTAAAGCAGGTATATGTCTTTGATTTGGAGTATCACCATTTTGCTGTATCTGAAAAAGAAAGTATGAAGAGAAAACCATGACAATATATCCAAGAACTAGCTTCCTTCAGTTCAAAAAAACAGGTCCCAATTAGAATGTAATTATCTGGTACAGTTCTTGTTTTATCCTGTGCTGCTTCTTTATTTTTATTTATTTCTCTTTCTCTCCTCCTTCAGCAGACAGAGTTGCCTAGATGCAGGTGCTCAGGGTTTTATGTGGCAAATTGACTTGGACTGAAAACTTTCACCTTAGCACAATTAAAAAAAAAAAAGCAAGATCTGGGCAAATGGCATAATGTCAATTTGTGATTACAAGAGATTAAATCCAGATGCCATTAAATCAAGTACATGCGAAATGATGATGTAAAAGGAAACCAAAGAAGACATTTAATTAAAAAATCAATTAATAAATAAATTTTAAAAACTCCCTCTAGCATAGTATTTTTTACAATATTTGTAATTTCCTCATCCCTGCTTAACAAAAGTCAATAGCTCCATTTTTTAAAAAGTAAGATTTATATTACTTGTTGTGTCATTCTTTTGTTGTTATTAGATGTGGCCAACTCACATCCACCCTACGCACAACGGAACAGAACGTAGCCTGGTCTTGTGGCATCCTCACAGCTGTTTCTAGGTTTGAGCTTGTTGTTGCAGCCACTCTCAGTCCATCTTTTTGATAATATTTTTCTCTAGCAATCTACTTTACCAAGTATGATGGCCTTTTTCAGAGACTAGTCCCTTCTAATAATATGTCCAAACTACAGACGACAAAGTGTTACTATCTTTACATCTAAGGAGTATCCTCACCCTGAAGCCCATCAGCAGATGAATGGTTACACAAACTATGGTACAGTCATATTATGGAATACTACACAGTGATCAGAAACAACAAAAGCTTAAGGAATTACATGACAAGTCGGGACCATCCGAAAGACATTATGCTTAATGAAATTAGCCAGAGGCAAAAGGACAAATATTGTACGAGACCATTATTATAAGAACACAACTAATCATATAATCACAGAAGAAATCAATCTTGACAGTTACAAGGGTGGGGAGGGAGGGAAAGGAACTTGTGCAAACGAAATACTGTTTAGGATTCAGATCGGGTGTAGGATGTGACAGCACGTCCTAAAAAGAGGTACCCACAACTGCCCTACTTCAAAGCTAGACTGTTCACTAAATGCAGCCTGTCTATTTAGAAAGATAGGTTAGTGTCATCTGTGGTTGAGGGGTCAGGCTCTCAGGGGACATTCTGACTAACTGGTATACTCAAGCTTTCATTTTCTTCTCTCTCTTTCAAGAAAATTCTCTGCATACCACCTGTGTAAGTGGCATCCAGCATCTTAAAAGATCCCCAGCTGCCATGTAAGTAACATCAATTGGTCCCAGCACATGTGGACCAGAGACAAACAGTGGGCATCAAGCACAAGAGGAAAACATGAGCCCGTTATATGGAAGGGGACACATGAGCCAGCTTCAGCAGGGAGCCAGAAGAACTAGAAGGTGCCAGGACAACATCAATAACTGCCCAAAGGGGGTACATGGTACAGAACCAATGACACAGCAGAAGAAAGGTTAGAAAGAAGAGCTAGAACTCTACCAAAAGGCCACACTGGATGGTCTGTCAGTCTGGAGAGCCTCCTGGGAACGTGGCCATTGGACTCTCTAGCCCTAAGCTTCATCCAACTCTGTGGCCAGCTCTCTGGACAAAGACTGGACTGGACTACACAAAAGAAAGAGTGCAGCTGGCACCAAACAAACGTCTGGACTTTAAAATATGCACATGGTTCTACTTCAGAGGCTCATCACCATAGCTAAGATAATACAGCAAGGGGGTTCAGACCTTGGTCAAGGGGTCACTGGAAGTTCCTGGTAAAAGTGAGAAGAGTGCCATCACAGGGTGTAGGGAAGGGAAGAACAGTTAGAACAGAGTAGTGATAAAAGTTCCTAGTGTTATATGGCAAATTGATATAGATTGTTAAATTGTTCTTAATCACAATAAGATTTATTTTTTAAAAAAGGAATATTCTTGCTGTACTTATTTCGAAACAGATTTGTTCACTCTTCTGGCAATTCATGGTATCTTTGATATTTTTCACCCATACCATAATTCAAAGACATCAATTCTTCTCAGGTTTTTCTTATTCACTGTCCAGTTTTCACATGCATAAGAAGTAGTTGAAAACATCGTGGATCAGGCTCTTCTTAGTCCTCAAAGTGACATCTGTGCATTCTAACATTTTAACACAATATTTTGTAGGAGATTTACCATATGCAATATATCGTTTGACTTCTTGACATCCGCTTCTACAGGCATATTGACATTCTAAGTCCTTTAAAATTTGGCCTAAATTTATATTCAACAGTTTCGCTGCATGAACGTAAGCTCCTTGCCAAAATAGTTTTCCTAGATAATTTACATCCATTCTGCTTACTACCCCTCTCTCACTTTGGCTTAGCTCTCAAACCTAACTTATTTATTTATTTATTTATTTTTCTTTATTGCCTGTTCTACTGTTTCTTTATATGCAGATCCTTCCTTTCTATGTGGCACTTGGCTTGGCTCCTTTCTATGTAGATACCCACTGAAGCTTCAGCACTAGCCTGAGGGAGTCCTCAATAAATATTTTAAATCACGACAGTGTGTTGGAAGGTCAATTCTTTTGTGAAGGAGTATAAGATAGTCATCTGAGACATCAGTTAATTTCAGACCCTAATGATGTATGTAGAGGGAAGGGGGACTAGAAGGGATTCATAAGCCTCCAAACCATAGGACTGTTTTAAAAATGAGACACACTAAACATTACCATACAAAAGAAGAAAGTCTTTTGGAAAAAATTAAAACAACCTTTTCAAGGTCAACAGTCAGATAGTTTCAGAGGTGGGAGTCAAATCTGCATCAGTTCAGTTCTTTTTCTGTGATCTTAAATATTTTACATACTCTGTTACAACATATTTTAAATCAGAAAATCAAAAATACACAAAATCATTATTGGTAATTTGAAACCTATTTTTGCCTTATAGTGTTAGCCCTAAAGTAGTAAAGATGTGTTCACTCATTCTGCTAATATTTACCTAGCCACTATTCTTTGCATACATTGGACACTGAGGATACATTATTATGCAAGATAATCAGTGTCTCAGTGCACATACAATCTACTAGGGAAAGTAGATCTTAAATGATGCATTAAAATAAATACTGACTATTAACTCAAGTCTTCTGCAAGTGATTAGACATTACTTACACCGGCTTTGGAGCACTAAGGATATTTCTTGAAATACCTAAACTGAGATTTGAAGGGTAAATCAAAGTAAGGCAATCTAAGAAAAGAAGGGTAGGTCATTTCTGGGAAAGAGAATTACTTATGATTTGTTAGAGAATGAGTGGTTCGAGAAAATACTTACGAGTCAATGCTTCTCTCAGCAAAGAAAAGCATTTAGAGAATATTGCAGTGGCTGGCAGCAGAGTGTGGTGTTATACTTTCCTCCTGCCTTCTCTGAGCCACGCCATAGTGTCTGCTGATGCAGAGGCTCCAGAAGTCAGTTACCATATCTGTCAGACAGGCAGTGGGGCTTGCCACCCCTGACAGCCCAGCTGGGGCTGGCTGCCACCGCCTCTCTCTCAGCAGAGAGGCTGTTATTAAGACAACCACTGCAGTAGCAACTGATGGCCAAGTATGGCAGCACTCTTTTCTCCGCCCTTCTCTGAGTTACACTGTAATGTCTGCTGGTGTGACTACAGTGAGTCAGCACAAATAGGTCTCCCTATTTGTTAACCAGTAGGTGGGGCCTCCTGTGGGCCTAACTGGGGCTAGCTGCCAAAATGAGCAGCATCACCTGACTGGTCAGTGTCTCTCTCACCAGATAAACTGTACTTAAGATGGCTGTACCTAGAGAACACAGCAGTGGCTGGTAGACAAAAAAAGCAGTACCCTTTCCCACTCCCTTCTCTGAGCTACTCCATAGCTTCTGCTGGTGTGACACTGGAGAAGTTGAACAGCCTTCTGATGCCACAAAAACAACAATCAATATCTAACCATTTAAAGAAGCAGACCACCATGGCTCTGGAAAGTTTCCAAAACAAATAATTTAAAAACCTTCCCAGATGAAGAAGCCTTCCTGAAATTAACAGAGGTAGAATACAAAATTCCATATATATAGAGCCCTTCTAGAGATTAAACAAAGTGCAGCAGAACAAAATGAAAAATTAAGTAAGCTATACGAACTTCTAGAACATTAATGATCCAAAATTTAGCACATTAATAATAAAATCACAGAGCTAGACAATTGAATGGAAAGGCAAAAGAGCAGGACTGAGGAAATGGAACACAGAAAGAGCAAGATTGAAGATAAAACAACTGACACCAGCATTTATGTGGACAAATCAGATGAAAGAAACAAGAAAAATGAAGAAGCATTAAGAAGCACATGAGACTCTATCAAGAGGAATAATCTATGAGCAACTGGAGTTCCTGAACAGTGAGGGATAGCAGAAAATACAGAGAGAATTGTCAAAGGGTTGCTGGCAGAAAACTTCTCGGACATCATGGAAGAACATAAGCATTCAAGATGCTTATTGAACACCACAGAAAGCAGACCCCAAAAGAAAGACTCTGTGACATAATGTAATCAAGTTTAATAAAATGAAAATAAAGAGCCTTAACTTGACGGCACTTGGCTGGCTCTTAAAGGCAGCTAGGCTTCAGGCAAAACTAATGTATCACTGTAGACTGGCCTCCAGCTTTTCAGTCAAAACCATGTTGGCAAGAAGGCAATGGGATGACACATACAAAGCCAACTAACATCATTAGACATTAACATCACAGAGGCAAGATTTACAACATATATGAACATCACACAATACTGGGAATTATGGCCTCACCAAATTAATACAATATTTATTTATTTATTTATTTATTTTGAGGATTCAGTTTAGTCTACTACATAAATTATAGGCAAAAATAGTGGAAATGAGGAAACACTAATGTCAATATATAAAAGACAAAATTAAAACAAGGAAAAAAATCAGCTGCCATCAAGTGAATTCCAATTCTTGGTGACCCTATAGGACAGAGTAGAACTGTCTCACTGATTTTCCAAGGAGTGCCTGGTGAATTTGAACATCTGACCTTTTGATTAGTAGTTGTAGCACTTAACTAGTGCTCCACCAAGTTTTCCGAGAGAAAATAGAAACTAAAAAAAAAAAAAAAAATTAGTCAGATCTTTCATGTAGAGAAGAAGTCAGGGCAATACATGGAACCAAAAGATTGGTGTAAATGTAGAAAAATAGGAGTAAATATTAATGTTATCACAAAGGAAATTTATGATTTTGTCCATCAAAAAAATAAATAAACAAAAAATAAAAAGCATGGTTTCGGCAAGAACAAAACCAACAACGAAAAGAGAGAAAGAAAACACATAAAGAAAAATGACTCAGCACAGAAAATTAAGTGAACTAAAGAATTGTCAACAATGCAAAAAAATAAACAGGCATCAAATGACAAAACTGAACATAGTATCTATCAGTAATTACACTAAATGTAAATGTATTAAAGGTGCCAATATAAAGACAAAGAGTAGCAGATTTGATAAGAAAGCACGATTTGTTTATGTGCTGCCTATTTGAGACACTCCTTAGACTTAAAGACAAGAAATAAAGCTCAGAGGATGGAGAAAATATACCAAGCAAACAATATTTTAAAAAGAGTGGGAATAGCAATATTAATTCCTGACAAAATAGATTTTAAAGCAATGTCCACTACTATGTGCACGGAAGGACACCGTAAGATGGTTAAAGGGTCAACACGTCAGGAGGGCATAACCATGTTAAATATTTATGCAACTTAGGATAGATCTCCTAAATACATAAAACAAACTATAACAGCAATCACAAGAGATACAGAGAGTTCCACAATCATAATAGGAAACTTCAAAATACCACTTTCAGTGAAAGACAGAGTATCCAGAAAGAAACTCAATAAAGACAAGGAAGATATGAATGCTGCAATCAGTCCACTTGATTTTGTAGACACGTACAGAACACTCCACCCAACAGAAGCCAAAGCATACTTTCTTTTCCAACACACTTGGAAAATTCTCCAGAATAGATGCCATATTAGACCATAAAACAAAGCTTAACAAAATCAAAAGCATAAAAGTACTGCAAAGCATCTTTTCAGTCCATAAAGTGTAAAAATAGAAATCAATAATGGAATAAACTGGGGGAAAAATATCAAACACATGGGAATGGAACATGTTATTGAAAAACTACTGGGTTATAGAAGAAATCAAGGATGAAATAAAGGAATTCACAGAACCATGCTAATAGCTTTCAGCAACATAGGAATAGAATAGAAATTCCTCAGTGTAATAAGGTTCATCTACATGAAGTCAACTGCCAACATCATCCTGCATGGAGGGACGCTGAAAGAACACCTTTTGAGAACAGAACCAGGTACAGTCAGGTATTGACTAATGTCCCTTATGACAATATTTCACCTCATATGCATCTATGGTTCTGTTAATTCAGGAATTCTGACTGGACAGTGAAACACATGTATACCTCATATCTCCTGTATATAAAGCAATTGTACTACCAGGTGTATAATGGTATAGTCCCTGTATGAGGTCCACCAATTAAATCCACAAACTTGTCCAGGAAAAAGTGCTACATACCTTATTGGTGAACACAACTACAGTAACCTTCGAAGTACTCTCCTTGGGATGCTATGCACTGATGCCAGTGCTTAGTCCTCCCTTCAAAGCTATTTTGGAACTATTTACCGGAATGGCCATCAGAGCTGTGGTCATATGACCTTTGATGTCATGAATGTCATCAAGATGTCTTCCTTTCAATATTTCCTTTATCTTAGGATAAAGAAAAAAGCCACTGGGGACCAGATCAGGTGAATAGAGAGGGTGTTTGAATACAGTTATTTGTTTACTGGCCAAACGCACAGACAACCATACAATTAAGTTCACGAACTTGCCCCAGGGCCACTGTGCACAGCAGAAAGGACTCCAAAATTGCCTTGAAGGAGAGACTAGGCACTGGCATCAGTGCATAGCTTCTCAAGATGAGTGCTTGGAAGGCGACTGTAGTGCTATTCAGTAGTGAGGCGTGGTAGCACTTAGAACAATTGTCGGGTCTCCTACACCCTCTAACACGCTTTATGTGGTTGGTTCCTAACTAGGAATTGTATGTAAATCAGATACTTGTAAGCCAGGGACTACCTATATATAATACCGTGTTCTCACAGTGTCCAAACTACCTAAAATCCTATTTCTCAGAATAATGCTGGACCTTAAGCAATGCAGGGCTGTATAAGAAGAGGAAATAGACATGTGACTAAAATCAGTACTGTGAGTCTTATAAGGAAGATTTATTGCACGATTGTTTTCGTAAGGTATCAGGAGATGTTTTGTTTTTATTTATTTTTTTAAATCATGGTAATTACAAAAGATGAGTACATTCTCATTTCAGCCCACTAGTCAATGTGCAGGTATGCACTGTTACAGAGAAAAGAGCCCCACCATCTGGAGGTGGAGACTCAGAGCCTTCAATTGTCAATTATCAGAAACCGGCTTGAGAGTCATCCTAACACCCTGGACCTCAATTTTCTCAAATTAAATATGAAATGATGTCTTCAGCTCAATGATTTTTAATTTCTTGAAATAAAGTATCCGAATGTCTTTTTATAGAAGTGCTATTATTTTTTAGAAAAGCATTCTGAGTATCTGAAGCACTTGGACCAGAGATGAAAGTATTATCAGGAATAACTTTGTCCAAATCCTTTACTTTGGAAACAAGCATTGTCAATAATAATCAAAATAATAAATTAATGTGTCCCCCAGATCATATAATCAGCAAAAAATCTAAGCCAGACCAGTTTTCTTCACACCTATTCTGCCTCATAGAAACCCTACATATGTAGAGTAAACCTGCACTTCACAGAGTTTTAAAGGCTGTGAGTTTTCTGAAGCAGATCTCCAGCTCTTTCTTCCACGGTGTTTCTGGGTGGGTTCAAACTGCCAACCTTTTGTCTAATAGTTAAGTGTGGAACTATTTATGCCCCTAGAGACCCACAGAGGTTAAGAGCTATAGCTGAAACCCCCAAAGTCTGCAGTTTGATCTACCAGGCACTCCTTGGAAACCCTATGCAGCAGTTATACTCTTTACCATCAGATGACTATGAGTTAAAATGGACTTGACAGCAATCGATTTGGAAGCTATGTCTGCTAACCAAAAGGTGGTCAGTTCAAATCCACCAGGTGCTCCTTGGAAACTCTATGGGGCAGTTCTGCTCTGTCCTATAGGGTTGCTATGAGTCAGAATTGACTTCATGGCTCTAGGTTTGGGTTTGCTTGGCTCAGCTTCCTAGAGCCCCTAGTTTATATGCCTGAACTCCTTGTGTTCTTTACCGGTAGATAAATTTCCATTCCTTTATTTCATTCTTCCAAAGAGATTTTTAATAGCCAAAGCATTATTCCAAGTCATTTAAAAATTTTTAAAACAATTTCTTTTACAGAGAACTCAAAGAATTTTTAAATACTGAATTGTCAGATTATGACAGCTGGTATAGAAAATGGCTAAGAGTTACTTTTAAACTGTCATATTAAATCCAGATACAGACAAGAATATCAATTCTCATCTGAGTATGAACTTATATCTTAAAATACTCATTCAGGAGATGCTGTTTCCTTTTGAGAGTTCTCTCATGCTATTTTCAATTTAAAAATTTATTCACTTTTTTATCAGTTGACGTAGCTTCTAGAAAAAAGAAAAAAAATCAGATGCTGGATCTTAAGGCTTTTCCTAGCTAGATAAGATACAGTGAAATATTTGAGGTATGATTCTACTTACTGGGATAAGAAATTGCAGTGTACGATTTTGAATTATTCCCTTTAGTATAATGAAAAACTCTCCAACTGGCTGTTGTTAATTTATTATAGAACTTTATCACAGAGTAAACATTCTAGTATATCAAACATAAACCACGCAACTATCACCTTACAATATTAGTTGGTCATGCCTTGTTGGCTATACCTTTAAATAAGTGTTTGAAGTCATTCCTGTATGAGCTCATAAACTATTTCAGGATGTTGTTTTGGTGTTAGGTATCATCAAGTCAGTTCCAATTCATAGCAATCCTATGCACACCAGAATGAAACACTGCTCTATTCTGCACCATGCCCACAACTGCTTTTATGCTTGAGTCCATTTTTGTAGTGTCAGTCTGTGTCATTCAGGGTCTTCTTTTTCACTGACCCTCTACCAAGCAGAATGTCCTTCTCCAGGATCTGATGGCTCCTGACAACATATCCAAAGTATGTGAGACATAGTCTCATCATCTTGACTTCTTAGGAGCGCTGTGGTTATAATTCTTCCAAGAGAGATTTGTTTGTTCTTTTGGCAGTGCATGGTATATTAAATATTCTTCTCTAACTCCACAATTCAAAGGCATCTGTTCTTCTGTCTTTTTTATGCCCCATCCAGCTTTTACATGCATATGATTGAAAATAACCGTGGATTGGGTAAAGGTGTACCTTTGTCTTTAAGATGTCACATTTGCTTTTCAACACTTTAGAAGAGGATTTTTTGTTTGTTTGTTTGTTTTCCACGCAGCAAATTTGCACGATGACTGTGTCTTTTCATTTCCTGACTGCTGCTTCCATGGGTGCTGATTGTGGATCTAAGAAAAATTAAATCCTTGACACCTTCAATCTTTGCTCCTTTATTATGTTAATGCTTGTTGGTCCAGTTGTGAGGATTTTTGTTTTCTTGATGTTGAGATGCAATCCATACTGAAGGCTGTAGTCTTTGATCTTCATCAGTGTTTCAAATCCACTTCACTTTCAGCTAGAAAGGTTGCATCATCTGCATAACACAAGTTGTTAATGAGTCTTCCTCCAATCTTAGTGCACAATTCTTCTTCATATAGTCCAGCTTCTTGCATTATTTGTTTGGCATGCATTTTGAATACGACAGTGAGCATACACAACTCTGATACACACTTTTCCTGACCTTAAACCTTGTAGTGTCTGCTTGTTCTGTCTGAGCAATGCCTCCTGGTCTGTGCACAGTTTCCTCTTGAGCACAATTACCTGTTCTGGAGATCCTATTCTTCACAATGTTATCCAGTATTTGTTGTGATCCACACAATGGAAAGCAAGTAAACGTCTTTCTGGAATTCTCTGCTTTCAGCCAAAATCCATCTGACATCAGCAACAACATCTCTGGTTTCCCATACCCTTCTGAATCCCGCCTGAATGTCTATTAGTTCTCCACTAACATACTGCTGTAGCCACTTTTGAATGATCTTAAGCAAAATTTTACTTGCATATAATATTAATGATATTGTTTGATCTTTTCTGCATTTGGTTGGATCACCTTTTGAGTATAGGTATAAATATGAGTCTTTTCCAGCCAGTTGGCCAGGTAGCTGTCCTCCAAATTTCTTGTTGTAGATAATGAACACTTTCAGCATTGCATCCATCTTTTGAAACAACTTGGTTAATATTCCTCCAATTCCTAGAGCCTTGTTTTTTTGCAGAGTCTTCAATGCAGCTTTGATGATTCCCTTCACTGCCATCAGTTCCTGATCATTTGCTGCCTTTTGAAATGGTTGGACATCTAATGAGAAAGACTTAAGAGCTCTGATCACAAAATACAATGTTTGATCCTGAATTTTATCCTTTTGCTCTAAAAACCATATCATTTCACATAGTACTCGTATAGCTTGAAAGAAGTATAAGGGTTATTGTTATTGTCAGCTGCTGTCTAGTCAATTCCAACTCCTGGTGACCTCTTGCGTATAGACTAGGACTGCTTCATAGATTTCCAAAGCTGTAATCTTTTGTAAGCAGATCACTAGGTCTTTCTTTTGACTCGCCTCTGAGTTGGTTTGAACCACTAACCTTTTGTGTAGCAGTCAAATGCTTAACCTTTTCTTTGTACCACCCAGCAACTTCTTTTTGAGGATTAGATTGTAGCAATATGTCGTAGTTAATTTTCTGGTTTAGACTAATGTACTACAATACATACCAGAGGTGCTAGTCATCTTATGTAACTTATTTTGAAATTAAAAAAAGCTATTTGTGCTGTACTTTCATTTTTTTAATGAATCTGACTCATTCATTTTTGAAATAATAATTTTGCTGTTTTAGCAATGATCTGCTTCTGCCCTCTGGGAGACCAAAGCCATGCTACTCTTTGTGTGTTTGTTAACTGATGAAGTCTCACATTCAGAGCTACTCTCCACACTCTAAAATTAGCAGAACCATCTTCTCTTTCTGCTAACAAAACTAATAATTCTTACTGATCTAGAAAGTTTTTAAGAAGAAAAATATTTGATTGTTTTGGATCAATATATTTTAAATGACCCAATAGAGCCATGTAGAATAACCCTGCCAACATGACCAGAATTAAAAAAAAGAAAAGAGTTTATTTCAAAGGATGATTGCTGGGTAATATTCACATTGTAGGAAAATGTTTCTTGCAAACTTTCTAATACAGTGGCAATTCTAGACATGGCATCCAATTCCATCAAAGATCCTAACTTCTGGGAAGTCGTAGTATCATAGAGGAAAAAAAAAAGGGTTGATAGGTCTATCCAGGGACAGCAGAAAAATGAAAAACCTAGAAGAGAACATAACAAGGTGTGACATAATGTACATATATGCAAATTCAGAGAATGCCCTTGAGGAAGAGGTTTCTTCCTCAATGCCATTCTACCATTTCCCCTTGATTTTCCTCCTTCTGTTTATTGTTTACTGTGAAGTGCTAGGACAATAATTAGTCACAGAATCTTTGCTACCAGCCTTCACATTCTTACCTCAGTTACTACAGATTTTTGTCATTTGTACAAATACCTTCAACTTCTGGTAGTTATGAACTTCTGTTCAAAGAATTTAAAAAATAATAATAATTCAATTTTTTTTCCTAACGTCAGGAAAACCAATCCCTAGTTACTCTGTTGGGTTAATTTACACTGTGGATTTGAGCTACTGTTGCTGTTGTGTACCATTGACTTGACTGAGAACTGCCCTATTGACTTTCTTAAGCTGTATCTATATGGGTGCAGATCACAGGATGTTTTCTCCTGTGAGCCTAGCAGAGAAAAGATCTGGTGATATGCATGCATCACACTTTGTTATATTCTCTTCTAGATTATTTGTCCCCTCCAGCCCATCAATTGATGGTTTTGAATCTCCTGTGTTTAAGTTTCTAGCAGAGTGCTTACCCATCATGTTGCCAGACATAATCAGTTCTCTAATACTGAGAAATAGAGGTAGTTAAAGAAATTCCCATACCATTTTGACATCTAGAGAATGGCTGACTACAGATGATTGCACTTTCCCATGTGACTTGATAAGACTCGTGGATGCCCTATTTTTTTTAATCTATCATAAGGCCAAACACAAATCCTCAAAGTTTCCATTTTTGGCCTTGTAAGTGAGTGGCTGAAATGTTTGTAACCACTGATCAAATAGGACCAAATTTAAGTTAAACTTCTTGTCTTTACTCAAGATTCTGAGCTGAAACTCATCCTCAGCAGAGCTTTCAGATGGACTAGAAAAAGGACCTGGTGGCTTACTTCTAAAAAAAACAAAAAAAAAAACTGGCCACTGAAAGGCTCATGATTAGAAGCAGAACATTGTCTGATACAGTGCTAGAAGGTGAGTGACTCTGCTTAGGATACACTTAAAATATGGCTGGGGAAGAGCTGCCTTCTCAAAGCTGAGTTTTAATTTGATGAAACAAACGGAGTCAAGCTTTTGAGATGTTAATTTCTTACATGGAATGACTCAAAGTGAGAAAAAACAACTACAGACATCCATTAATAGTTGGAACATGGAATATATGAAGTATAAACCTGGTTATTTTGCCAGCCAGCCAAGTGCCATATACTTGAAGATTGGTATATTAGGGATTAGTGAGTTGAAATGGACCAGTATTAGTCATTTTCAATTAGACAATAATATAGTCTAGCATGCTGGAAATGATAAATTTAAAAGGCATGGCTTTGAGTCCATTGTGAAAAAGAACACTTTATGAAGTATCTAGAGCTACAATGCCGTCAGTGAAAGGAAAATACACATTCATCTAAGAGGAAGACCAGTTAACAAAATTATTAACAGATTTGCATGCAAGACACCAAGGTCGAAGATAAAAGCAATGAAAATTTTTTTACCAACTTCGGCAATATGAAATTGATCAAACACACAACCAAGATTCATCGATAATTTCTGGGAATTGGCATGAAAATATTACAAACAAAGAATAATCAGCAGTTGAAAAGTATAGCCTTGGTAATAGAGAAGAAGGCAAAGATCACATCACAGAATTTGCTATTCCAGTGACTTATTCACTGGGAATACTTTCTACAAGAATATAAATGGTGTCTATACTTGTAGATTTTACTGGATGAAAATCACAAGATGCAAGCTGACTATATCTGTGTAAAGAAGTAATGAAGGAGTTCAGAATCACCAGTCAGAATAAGGCCAGCTGCTTACTGTAGAACAGAACTTCAATTGCTCTTATGCAATCTTGAGTTGAATTTTAAGAAAATTAAAATAAGTTTTCTAGAGACAAAGTACTACTTTGAGTACATAGCTCCTGAATTTGAATACCACCTTTAGAATAGACGTGACCCATTGAAAACTAATGACCAAGGACAAGACAAGTTGTGCAATGACATGAAGTGCCCTTCGTACACAGAGAAAGCAAAAGGTCTTTGAAAAGACAAGAAAGAAAGACCAGAATGGATGTAAGGGGATTAAAAAAAAGAGCTGTAAAGCTTCACTTTTAACATCTAGTTGCTAAAGTGAATGAAAGAAAGAGTAAAGTAAAAGAAGTGAACAGAAGATTTTTAAAAGGTGGTCTGAGAAGACACAGTATTATAAAGAAATCTGGAAAAATGGATTTAGAAAAGTAGAAGGGAAGAACATGGTCAGCATTTCTCCAATTGACAGAACTGGTAAAAAAAAAAACCACACCTCAGGTGCAGTAATGAAAAATTCTGTGGGAAATTAATAAATAATAATACGGGAATCATCAAAGATGGAAGCAATACAGAGTCGTTGTACTAACCAAGAATCATTTGGCGTTCAGTCATTTCAGGAGGCAGCACACTATCAAGAAGCGATGATACTAAAGGTAGAAGTCCAGGCTGCACTGAAGACCCTGGCGAAAAAGAAGGTCTCCAGGAATTGATGGAATAGAAATTCAAATGTTCAACAGTTATTTGCCATGATAGAAGTGCTCGTCTATGCCCAGATATTTGAAAAACAGATAGACACCCAGTCAGCCAGCTGAGACAGATTCATACTCGTGTTCATCCTAAGGAAAGATTAGCGACAAGAATGTAGAAATAATCTAACAATAATAGTAGTATCACACGCAAACAAAGTTTTGCTAAAGATAATTCAGGGTATGACTTGTATAGCACACAGAGGAGGAGGGTGCTGTCACCAGGCAAGGAGAGCAGTAAGAGATGCACATAGGTGGGCATGTAAATTTAAAGCAGGTTGTATACTTTCACTCAATCACAATAAATAAGTAAATAAATAAAAAGTTTGCAACAGTACGTGAGAAGGAAATGCCAGCCCTTTGCACTCAAGAAGCTCCTCTCGGGCACCACAGCGTTTCACGTGATGACTCAAGTGGTGCGTCTTAGGCAACTGAGCTGCAATAAATAACGGGGACCGTCTTAACAAATAGAAAGGAAGCACAAAGAGAAATAAAAAAAAAATTCCTTAAAAATCCACGGTAGTATGGAAAAGGTTTAACACTTGACTTCTAGTGTGGAAAGATAAAAGAATGGTCACTTGTTTGACCACTTGGGATAATACAGGAATGACTACTGTAAACAGGTTTTATGAGGTAGTGTGGAAGTCAGTGTTGAGAAACCTAATATTATAATAAATTACATAAAATATATGGGTGGTGTTGACTGAGCATATCAATATGCCTCAACATACAGTTTTCTGTGAAAATCTTTAAGTGCCTTTGTGCAAGAGGCTTTCTAGCAAGAGTGGAGCTATAGAGCTTTGGGACACTTGCCCAGGCAGGCCAGATGTGGGCCTGGGGCCTCAGGCCAGATGTGGGCCTGGGGCCCCAGGCCACATGGCCCTAGGAAGCAAAAGCTGAAGAGACAAAGAGCCTGAGAGGCTGAGCTGCCTCAGTCACAAAGGGTGTGGCCATGACCTCAGGGGCTTGAAAGGGTGGATCCAGGGCTTTCAGTGTTCATAAGGGTGGAATTGCCACTCAGTTAGGCTTAGGGTGTGCCTAAAGCTGAGGGGGCCGAGTGACTGTCCAAGTGAGCCTTTCTAGACAGAATTGTAGCACCGGGCCGGGAGTCTCCACTCAAAATCCAGAGACTGTGGCCAATACCCAGATTATGGAGGGCAGGGCCATTGTGTAGAACATCTCAGAAAATGTAAGAGTATTTTCAAAGCTTTGAGGGCTAGTATCATGGATTTTTCTTCTTGTGTGTGTGTGAACGTGCCTTGTCAAATGGAGGATGCACCCCAGAGATTGTTTCATAACATACCACACAAAAAACAATCAGAGAGTGTAATACTTCAAAAATTTTGTTTTGTAATATGTAGAAATATATAAAATGTTAAAATATATTATTTGTATACATTTGTTTGAGTATAAAATCATATTATAACAGCTGTAAGAAACTTACATAATATATGCAAGATTGTACCGAGTTCCTAGTTTGCCCAAGGGCAAAAGGCCTAGAGTGCAAAGGGCTAGAAATTTAAGATGTATTCAGAAGAGGACCTGAAATTAGAGATATGATTGCTAATGTCAGATGGAAGCAGAGAATGATACCAGAAAGATGTTTACCTGTTTCTGTAGTTGACCTTATAGACATTGGACTATGTGGATCCAAATAAATTGTGGACGACATTCTGAATATGGAAACAGCAGAATGGTTAATTGCACTCATGAGGAGCCTGCACTTAGACCAAGAGGCAGTCATTTGAACAGAACCAGGGAATACTGCAGGCTTCAAATCAGGGAAAGTGTGCTTTCACCATTTTTCATCAATCTGCATGGTGAATGAATAATCTGAGAAAGTGGATTAAAACTACATGAAGAAGAATGCAGCATCAGGATTTGAGAAATTCTCATTAACAACTTGTGCTGTTCAGATGGCACAATCTTGATTGCTGGACATGAAGAGAATTCAAAGCACGTACCAGTGAAGATCAAAGACTATTTTCTTCTTTATGGACTACACTTTGACATAAAAGAAACAAAAATACTCATTATTGGATCTATGAGCAACATCATGATAAATGAAGAAAAGGTTGAAGTTGTGAAGAATTTCATTTTACTTGCAACCACAATCAACACAAATCAAAAACATAGTGAAGAAATCAAAGACATTGCTTTGGGCAAAATACATCGCCTTTGCTGCAGAAGACCTCTGTCCAGAGTGCTGAAAAGTCAAGATGTCACTTCGAATACTAAAATATGCTTGACCCAAGCTTTGGTATTTTCAGTCACCTCATATGCATATAAGCCAAGTGCCAAGTGCCATCAAGTCGCATATGGAAGTTGGATATTGAATAAGAAAAGATCTAGGAGGAATTGATCCCTTTGAATTACAATGTCAAAGAATATTGAGTACATCTTGTCAGAAGAACCCAAAAATCACTTGCAGAAGTACAGTCAGAATGTTTGTGCTCCTTAGAAGTGAGTATATAAGGCTTCATTTCACATGTTATCAGGTGGGACAAGCCCCTAGACAAGGACCTCATACTTGGTAAAATAGAGGGATATCCAACAAGAGAAGGGCCCTCGATGAGGTGGGTTGACACCGTGTCTGTAGCACTGGGCTCACAGCAGTGATTTTGAGGGTGATTCAGAACCAACTGTGTTTCATTCTGTTTTCCATGAATCAGAACTTACTTAACAGTACATAACAAAAACAACAATGTAATTGAAAACACATTTTGTCTATTTGTTGATACACTTCTGGCTCTTATGGTCAGAGCAGAAAACTTACCTACTGTAATATTCTTCCTCCTCCTATTGCAATAATATTTTTGAATCAAGTTTTTCTTTACCTAAGTTCAGGTTTGTTTTGACTTGACAATTTAGTGGTTCTTTGCGCTATGGTTTCAAATTCCTTCCTTTATTTCCTGGTTCCTCAGTGTACTGTATATTATGTTTACAGAATGTAGGCTTACTTTAAGAAAAATATTTCTTTAGCATCTATTTAAAAATATCAACATTTTCAAATAGTATATCTATGTCACAGCAGAAGGTGTGAGGCATAAATGGGACAATGCAGCTAAAACACTAAATACAGAGCATGGAAAAACATAAATCAAAAATAAGTGTTGCCTGATGTCACTACAACTTTTTGGTATCGTTATACAATAAAATGGAAGTCTTGGACGGCACAAATGGTTAAAGTGCTTGACTACTAACCGACCCACCCAGAGAAGCCTCAGAAGACAAGCCTGGCAATCTTCTTCGGAAAGGTAAAAAAAAAAAAAAAAAAAAAAAAAATCCATCCAGTCTGTTCTGACTCATCGTGATTCTATAAAACAGAACAGAAGTGCCTCATCGGGTTCCCAAGGAGTAGCTGGTGGATTTAAACTGCCAACCTTTTGGTTAGCACCTCTAAACCACTGAACCCCATGTCTTCTTGGAAAGGACACAGTCTTGGAAATTCTGTGGAGACATTCTACTCTGCACACAATGGGGACTCATATAATATGAGTCGGAATCAACTGGACAGCAACTAACAAGAACAGAAAAATCTTTGTTGACCTTTTTCTTTGATGAACTTATTTGTTTTGCTCCAAATGCCATGGATGAAATCTGAGCTCCTTAATATACCTCACATGTCCTTTTATGATGAGTATTCTGTCTACTTTGTAGCTTCATTGCTAGAATGCATCCATTATTTTTCCTTACTGGTCTCCAAGGTCCCGGAAATACCAGAGCTTCTGCTCTTGCATATGCCATTCAACAATCTCGGACACCCTACTTTCTCATGCTCCCACCACTATTTAAAATAGTTATTGGATGTGGTTAATATTTTCAATCTATGATGAACTATCAAGAAAAAGTAAAAATGACCCAATTTAAACGTAACTAAATGTAATATCTTTATTCAGTATTTGGAAACTCTGGTGGTGTAATGGTTAACTATCATGACTGCTAATCAAAAGGTTGGCAGTTCAAATCCACCATATGCTCCTTGGAAACTCTGTGTAGCAATTCTACTCTGTCTTATGGGATCACTATGAGTTGGAATCAACTCAGTGGGAACAAATTTTTGTTCAGTATTTATATAATGGAGATCATTTTATCTACTTTTATTGTGAACATGACATTATTAAACTGTTATAAATATTGTTAACAGCTACATGATAGTCCATTTTCTGCATAATCTATAAATGACTAATTTAACATTGTTTAGCTTATGTTTTTATTTAATTTTGGTTATTATGAATAAGATTATAATGAGAATTTATGTACATGTACATTTATCAACAACTTGCATAATTACCCCCAAATTTTAGTATGTTAATAGAATCAATGGCTAGAGTTCAAAACACTCTATAAAAGTATTTAGTCTATAAGTTTATACTTCCAGTTTTTAGAATTGTGTTTATGATATGTTCTTGCCAACATTACAAAGTCTAATTTTTTATCCTTTGCTATTTTTTATCACTCTATAAATGAGTAAAAAGAGTGATACTCTTTTAAGCATCAACTATGCACCAGGCTCAGTATTAAATATTGTGCTTTTTTTTTTGTTTTTTTTTTTTTAAAAAAAATAAACTTTATAGCTTGAAATACATTGTACTAAGTTATAATTATTCTTTTGGCCCTCCTTTTTGAATTATCACATCATACCACTTTCCTTATTCATCTAATTTAGACCTAGTGTTGTTTTTATTATTTTATATAAGCTCATTATATGATAAAATATTAGTCTTTTGTGTCCCAGTATATTGTACACATTTTATTCTTTGTGGCACTCTTGAATTTTCTTTCTTTATGTTTGCAGTAAAAGCAATTCATGCATATTTCACAAAATACATAATATATATATCACTAGTAACTATTCAGTTCCATATGTCCCAAATTCACCACCTAACATTCAGAAAATATGTAGTCGTCTTTCTATCAAAAGTGTTTGATACATTACCTTAATTTTCTTTGTACAAGTATGCATTTTTCACTTACTTTTTCCAAATACTGCCTAGAAAAGTTAAATTAGTATTCTAATTTGAATGTATCTTCATTTTCTTTTGGAGAGCATAATGAATGTAACTTCATATATATGTTTAATAATTTCCCTATTTATTATTATGACTTCATATGCTTCCATTTTCATATTTTTAATAATTGCTGGAAACAGTTTTGTATGCAAGCATTTGTGATTGTTTCTGACTGTTTCATTAGATAGAATTCCTGGAAATTGAATTGCTGAATTCTTAGGAAAAGATTGGTTATAGAGATCTAGCCCAATGAAATTGTGGGATCTGGTTAAGCAGGCATTATTTCTGTTTACTTATGTAATGCTTAAAGTCCACACTGTGGACAAAAGTGAAGGGAAGATCGATGTAAAATCAGACAAAATAAGAACACGCTGAAATCCACAGTATAACCCGAGTTGTAGGCAGCATCTCTGTCTCCATTTATCTCTATCTCACTATAGTGGGTCAGCTTCTGTAACTGAACCCTGACTAATACAAAAAAGACAACCACAGCAAAATGAATGCAATAAATGATGACATCTAATCTTTCTATTATATTTATTATGTTCTAGGCACTGTTTTAAGTGTTTCTTACATGTTAGTGCTTTTAATTCTCACAATAGCTCTATGGGATGACTGCTAGTAGCTCTTTTTGAAGTCAAGCCAAGCTAAGTGCCATCGAGTCATAGTGACACATATGAGATGTTGTGACTGAAAAAGGATTCACTCAACTACAAACTTATAGTTGCAGCTGAGTAAACTCTATAAAGTATTTCTATTCTATAACATGTATTTGGCATGAGTTGGAATCTATTCAGCTGTGACAGGTTTTCTGGAAGTCTTGGAAAAAACCAGCAATAATATCTGTATTCATTGCTATGATTATGTTTTGTTTCATTTCATTTTGGCTATTTTTTGATACTATAATTGTCAAAATCATTTTATTCCTGAACATCTGCTACCAGACAATTTAAATTAGGGTAAGAAGTAGAAAGTAGGAGAGGTTAATAGTCATTCCAAATTTCCAATTTCTAACAAGACCTGGGAAACCCTGCTGGTATCATGGGAGAGCCATAGCTGCTAATCAAAAGTAGACAGTTTGAATCCACCAGGAGCTCTTTAGAAACTGTAACAGGCAATTCTGTTCTGTGTCACAGGATCTGTATGAGTCAGAACTGACTAGATGCCAATGGGTTTGGTTTATGCACTTGTTTATTATAATTTCAAAATATTTTATTGTACTCCAAGTGAAAGTGGACAATCCAAGTCAATTTGTCACACAAAAACTCACAGACACAGTTGCTGTGTAACTCTAGCTGTTCTTTCTATACTGTGACAGCACACTCCTTCTTTCCACCCTGTACTTCCAATATCTGTTCACCTAGCTCCTATCCCCCTCCATCATCTCATCTTGCCTCTGGACAGGAGATGCTTAATGTATCTACTTAAGCCAAGAAACACAGTCTTTGCCAGTATGATGATGTGTCTTATAGTCCATTCCAAACTTTGTCTGAAGAGCTGCTTTGGGATAGTTTCAGTTCTGTACTAATGGGGAGTCTGGAGGCCATGTCTTCCTGGGACCCTCCAGTCTGTTGGACCATCAAGTTTGGTCTTTTTAACAGGGTTCAAGTTCTACAATCCATTTGTGGGGGCAGAGTCAAGATGGCAGACTAAACGAGGTCTTCCTAAATCCCTCTGGAAGCCAAGACCTGAACTGATAATTAAATGGAGCCTTCTGGATACCTAGTAAGACCTAGGACACGGCCTAGTGCTGTTAACTTGGACTTCGTACCACTGAACAGAAAACCTCCTCTCTTTCATTGACCCGTGCTCTTTGTGAGTGCTGGCTTTCATGGACCAAAGGTAACTTGCCATTTTAACTTTTTTCTCTGTCTTAGCCAGCAGGTGGAGCTGGGACTTGACTAGTAGCTAATCTCAGACAGATTGCTGGTAGGATCGGCAGATGAAATTGCCGTATTTTGAGAGCTTGGCCATGGACTCTGTGCATCGTGGCACCTTTGGTCTCTCTTTCTGCCTCTGCCATTGCATAGCCTGTCCTGATGCAGGTGGGGAGCTTGTGCAGGACACCATCTTGTTCTGCTGGGAGGCGGATATACCCATACAGAGGCCTCAGCTGGACCTAATTCCCAGGTTGGGAGGCAGCACTTGCCCAGAGGAGACTACTTTGCCAGTAGAAAAGAAGGATTCTACACGGTGTCACCTGTGGCTGGGGCCAGCAGGGCAGTAGCCTTCCTGTATTTCCAACTAGTTTGCAGCATCTGGGGTTTGATATAGAGGTGCTTACTTTGCCAGCTGGGAAGGGACCTGTACATCTGAAAACTTGACTGACCTTGGAAGTTGTCAGATACTGTTTACCTTTCAATTTAAGACGACATAGAGAAACAACTGCAGTCTATCCTCACAGCATCTCTCCCAGCCTCTACTGACTCACGTGACACCCAGAAAGCAACAAACTCTGGACAAATCCATAACACAGAAATCACCCATGGTTGCAGAAGGCCCCCAAAAGACAGCACCAAAGAACTTCCCAGATGAAGAAACCTTTTTGAAACTATTGGAAGGCGAATACAAAAGGATTATATAGAGAGCCCTTCTAGACCTTATACAAAATGCAGCAGAGCAAAATGAAAAATTAAGCAAGCTGTCTGATCCGATGGAACACCAGTACTCCGAAATCCAATATATCAAGAAAAAATCAAAGACATAGAAACTTCAGTTCAAAGCCAAGAAAACAGAATGGAACAAATGGAAAATAGACTTTCTGATTTGGAAGACAGAGCTACTGACTCCAGCATCTATGAGGAGAAATCAGAAAAAACAAACAAGAAAAATGAAGAAGCATTAAGAAGCATATGAGACTCTATTAATAGGAACAATCTACAATTAAACGGAGTTCCTGAACAGGGTAAAACACCTGAGAAAACAGACAGTATTGTTGCTGAGCACTGACAGAAAACTTCACAGAAATTATGAAAGAAGAGAGTATAGACATCCAAGATGAGTATCAAACACCACTCAATATAGATCTCAATAGAAAGGCTGCAAGCCGTATTATAATCAAGCTTATCAAAATGAAACAAGTAGAAACTCTTAAAGGCAACAAAACTCAAAGCAAAGCTAACAGTTAGAGGGAAACCCTGTAGGCTTTTGTTGGATTTGTGAGCAGAAACAATGCTGACATGGACATAGTGGCATGACACATTCAAAGCTTGAAGCAGAAGAACTTCCAACCAAGAATTATATATCCTGCCAAACTATCTTTCAAATCTGAAAATGAAATGAAGACATTCACAGGTAAATAGAAACTTAGAGACTTTGTAAAAACCAAACCAAAGCTACAAGAAATACTGAAAGAAGCTGTTGGCTTAGAAGAACAAAACCACTAACTTCAGATTTTAGAAGAAAATACAGGACACATCACCCAGAAACCTACACAGTTAGGGAAGGCTCCAACTCAATCAAAGCTATAATAGTGAAAGAAATGATCCAGTGATCATATCATGAAAACTATGATGTCATCATATTAAAAAGCAGAGTGTACTACAGTTTTTATAGTCCTTCCAGATGGAGAAGAAATTAATAAGACTGGTAGTAATTAAAATTGAGTTTATACATAGTTTAGTAAGAGGCAGCTATAAAGCACAATAAAGACACAACATATCAAATGAAGAGACATAATACAGGAGTCTCCACAACCACAAAACCAATCCTGAAAAAGGTGAAAAATCAACTCATAAAGACGAATGTCACAGAACAAATTAATAAGAACCACAGACAAAACATCAACACAGAAATGAACATACCACAATGACAGCACTGAACACATATCTATCAATAATTACACTGAATGTGAGTGGACTGAATACTCCAGTAAAGAGACATCAAATAACATCTTGGATTAAAAGACACGACCCATCTATATGTTGGCTTCAGACTTAAAGATAGGAACAAACTGAAAAGTAAAAGATGGAAGAATAGACATCAAGCTAACAATGAATAAAGAAGAACAGATGTGGCAATTCTAATCTCAGATAAAAATCAATTGTAATGTAAAATCCACCATTGTGGACAAAGATGGACACTATTTATTGCTGAAAGATTTAATACACAAGCAGGACTTAACAATATTAAATATTTATGCACCTAATATTAGAACACCTAAATACATAGAAGAAACACTGACTGCACTCAGAAAGGAGACAGATCACTCTGCAATAATAGTGGGAGACTTCAACACTCTAGATTGGACAGATTGTATAGAAAAAAGCTCAATACAGACACAGAAGACCTTATTGCCACAGTGAACCCATTAGATATCATTGACGTATACACAACTTTCTGTCCATCAGTGGACAGTTACACCTTCTTCTCCAGTGTACATGGAACATTCTCCAGAATACACCATGTGTTAGGACATAAAGCAATTCTTAACAAAATCCATACCATTGAATTACTGCAAAGCATCTTCTCAGATCATAAAGCCATAAAAGTCAAAATCAATAGCAGAAGAAACATAGACAGAAAGTGGAACTCACGGAAACTGAACAGCATCTTTCTCAAATAAAATATGGATTATAGAAGAAATCAAGGATGAAATCAAGAAATTTATGGATTCCAATGAGAATGAAAACACTTCCTACCAGAACCTGTGGGATACAGCCAAAGCAGTGTTCAGAGGTCTGTTTATGCCTATAAATGCACACATCTGGAAGGAAGAAAGAAACCAAATCAAGGAACTCACCTTACAGCTTGAACAAGTAGAGAGAGAACAACAGAGGAACTCCTCAGGCACCAGAAGAAAACAGATCATAAAGATTAGAGTAGAACAAAATGAATTAGAGAATAGAAGAACAACTGAAAAGACCAAAAGCTGATTTTTTGAAAGATCAGTCAAACTGACAAACCAGTGGCTAAACCTGCTAAAGAAAAACAGGAAAGGAAATAAATAACCCAAATAAGAAATGAGAGGGGAGTAGTCACAACATATCCAACAGAAATAAAAAATATCATAACAGACTACTAAGAAAGACTGTACTCTAACAAATTTGAAAACCTAGAGGAAACGGACAAATTTCTTTATTCATACCACCTATCAAAATTATCATAAGGTGAAGCAGAACAACTTTATAAACCCATCACAAAAGAAGAGATTGAAAAAGTCATCTAAAAACTACCGACGAAAAACAGCCTGGCCCCAGATGGCTTCACTGCAGAATTCTACCAAGCTTTTAGAGAAGAATTACCTCCAATACTACTGCGACTATTTCACTGTATAGAAAGGGATGGAAGACTCCCAAATTCATTCTATGAAGCCAGCATAATCCTGGTACCAAAGCCAGAGAAAGACCCAACTAAAAAGGAGAACTACAAACCGGCATCACTCATGAATCTAGATCCAAATATCTTCAACAAAATTCTTGCCAACAGAATACAACATATCCAAAAAGTAATCCATCACGACCAAGTTGGATTCATACCAGAGATGCAAGGCTGGTTCAACATCAGAAAAACAATTAATGTGATGAATCACATAAATAACACAAAAGACACTAATCACCTGATTTTGTCGATCGGTGCAGAAAAGGCATTTGATAAAGTCCGACACCCATTCACGCTAAAAACTCTCAGCACAATAGGAACAGACGGCAAATTCTTCCATGCAATAAGGGCCATTTATACAAAGCCAACTGCCTACATCATCCTGAATGAAGAGAGACTGAAACAGTTTCCCTTGAGAACGGGAACTAGACAAGGATGCCACTCTCATCTCTCCAATTCAACATTGTACTAGAAGTTCTCGCCAGAGCAATTAGACAAACTGAGAAATAAAGGGCATGTGCATCCGCAAAGAAAAAGTCAAAGTCTCCATATTTGTAGATGATATGACTGTATGAGCAGAGAATCCTAAAGAATCCATAAGTCACCTACCCAAACTGATAGGAGAGTTCAGTAGTCTCAGGATACAATACAAACATAAGTAAGTCAGCAAGATTCCTTTATACCAACAAGATTATTAAGGAAGAAATTACCAAGTGAATACCATTTATTTACTATAGCCACTAAGAAGATAAAGTACCTAGGAATAAATCTAACCATGGACGTAACTGACCTTTACAAGGGGAACTACAAGCCCTTGCTACAAGAAACTAAGAGAGACTTACATAAATGAGGAAACCTACCCTGATCATGGATAGGAAGACTTAAAATTGTGAAAATGTCTATTTTACTCAAAGCAGTCTACTTATATAATGCAATCCCAATACAAATTCCAGTGACTTTTTTTAATGAGATGGAGAAACAAATCACCAACTTTGTTCGGAAAGGGAAGGAGCCCAGCACAAGTAAAGCACTACTGAAGAAGAAGAACACACTGGGAGGCCTCTAGCTACCGGGCTTTAGGAACTATTATACTGCCAAAGCAGTCAAAATAGCCTGGTCTGGTACAAAAAGAGACAGACAGATCAATGGAACAGAACTGAGACCCCTGAGATGATACCATCTTCCTACAAACAGTTGACATTCAACAAAGGCCCTAAGACATTAAACTGGGGTAAAAACAATCTCTTCAACAAATGGTGCTGGCAAAATTGGATATCCATCTGCAAAAAATTGAAACCAGACCCATATCTTATACCTTATACAAAAACCAACTCGAATTGGATAAAAGGCCTAGATATCAAATCCAATTGCCTCCCTCATCATCATATACTCTTTGCTATTGTTCTCTGTCCAGGCAGTTGTTGGTGGTGGCCAGGCACTATCTAGTTCTTCTGATATCATGCTAATACAGTCTCTGGACTATGTGGCCTGTTCTGTCTTTTGGGCTCATATTTTCCTCATAATGGTGATGTCCTTCATTCTCCTCTGCTCCAGGTGGGTAAGGTCCAGTGGATGCTTCATAGAGACCGACTTTCTAGCTTTTAAGACCTAGATGCCATTCACCAAAGAGAGACGCAGCACATTTTCTTAGAAAAAATTTGCCATGCCAGTTGACCTAGATGTACCATGAAACCAGTCTCCTGACCCTGCCTCTGCTACTCTGACCTTTGAAATTTTTGGTTATATTTAGTAAAATTCTTACTTTTGGGGTTAGTCCACTTGTGCTGGCTTCTCCTTTACTGTCTTGTCCCTCCTTTCATCTATATTAAATCTTATCTACTACTTGATTAATCAATACCCTTCTTCCTGTCCCTGTTCTTGAAACCATCAAAGACTGTTTTCTTCTGTGTTTAAATCTTTCCTTGAGTCCTTATAATAGTGTCTTCATAAAACATTTGTCCTTTTGTGACTGAGTAATTTCGCTCAGCATAATGTCTTCCAGATTCTTCCATATTATGTTCCCCAAGTTCTTCATTGTTCTTTATCATTGCATAATATTCCACCTTGTGAATACAGCATAGTTTGTTTATCCACTCATCCACTGATGGTGATCTAGGTTGATTCCATATTTTTGCTGTTGTACAGAGTGTCATAATAAACATTGGTGTGTATGTATCCATTCACTTGACAACTCATTTCTTTAGTCTAAGAAGTGAGATTTCTGGATTATACGGCATTTCTATTTCTAGCTTTTTATAAGAAAGCACTGAATCAATTTTTGAAATTTTTGTACCATTTTACATTCCCACCAGTAGTGTGTAAGTGCTTCAGTCTCTCTAAAGCCTCTCCAACATTTGTTATTTTGTTTTTTTGTTTTGAGCAGTGTCAGCCTCTGTTGGAGTGAGATGGTATTGCCAACTTAATTGTGTCCCTTAAAACAATGTGAGTAGAAATTTGGCTGGGCCATGATTCCTAGTATTCTGTGAATGCCCTCTACTTTGTGATTTTCCTATGCTGTGTATCCTAGTCTCTGCCTATGGTTGATAGATTGGATTATATTAAAGAAGTTTCAGGTGGAACTGTAACATCCTTTCTACATGCTCCATAGTAAAGGGAATTTCTCTGGTGTGTTGTTTGTGCCACATTTTGTCCTATAAGAGATACAAGGAAAAGAAAGCAAGGATAGAATGAGGACTTCAGATCATCAAGAAAGAAACTGGGAGGAGAGTGTGTCCTTTAGACCTGAGGTTTCTGCACCAAGATGCTCCCTGATCAGAGAAAGCTCATAAAATGCAAGGACCTTCCTCCAGAATTGACAGAGAGAGAGACAGGGAGAGACTGAGAGTTTTCCACTGGAGCCAGCCCTCTGAATTTGGACTTCTAGCCTACTGGGCTGTGTAAGAATAATTTTTTTTCTTCTTAAAGCCGTCTACTTGTGGTTTTCTGTTAGAGCAGTATCAGAGGACTAAGACAGATGATATCTCACTGTAGTTTTGACTTGGATTTCTCTAACAGCTAACGATAGTGAGCATTTTCTCACATATCTACCAGCCATCTGAATGTCTTCTATGGTGAGGTGGCTGCCATTTCCCTTACCTATTTTTTAACTGGGTTACTTGACTTTTTGCAGTTGAAGTTTTGCAGTATGTTGTAGATTTTATAGATTAGACTTTGATGGGATTTGTCATAGCCAAAAATTTTGTCCTAGTCTATAGGCTGTCTTTGTACTCTTTAATGAAGACTTTGGATGAGCATGCCAGCCAAGTGCCATCGAGTTGGATCCAACTCATGGTGACCCTATTTTTAGGAGTTTCCAGTTATCTACTTTCTCTTCTGGTGTTTGTACATTGTTAGTAATGTTTTATAGTCTATTTGTGCCAGTGTTGGCTGTACTTTTTCTTCCAAGACTTTCATTGTTTTAGATTTCATATTTAGATCTTTAATCTATTTTGAATCAGTTTTTGAGCGTGGTATGAAATATGGGTCTTGTTTCACTTTTTTGCACATGGATATCCAGTTATGCCAACACTACTGATAAAAAGACTATCTTTTCCTCAATTTACAAAGTTAGGGCCTTTGTCAAATATCCAGTGCTCATAGGTGGATGATTTTATGTCTGAGTTCTCAGTTCTATTCCGTTGGTCTATGTATCTGTTGTTGTAGTGGTACCAGGCTGTTTTGAGAACTGTGGCAGAATAACAGGTTCTAAACTCAGGTAGTGTGAGGCCTCACATTTTGTTCTTCTTCAGTAATGCTTTCTTTCTTCCTTTGAAAAAAAAATTGTAAAGCTGTAAGTGAAACATTCTAATCCGAGTACATTTGTTCAACAAAGACATATACAACCCCTACTATGTAATTCTAACTGCTCTCTCCACACTGTGACATATCACTCCTCATTTACACACTGCACTTCCTCTCTTCTAGGTAACTAGCTCCTGTCCTCCTTTGCCCTGTCATCTTTCTCTTGGACAGAAGTTGTCCAATTAGTCTCACGTACCTAATTAAGCCAAGAGGCTCATTCTTCACCGTATTACATTATGTCCTATAGCGCTTTCCAAACTTTGTCTGAAGAGTGGGCTTTGGAAATGATTTCAGTGCTGGGCATACAGTGAATTTGGGAGTGAAATACGAGGTCTAAAAATTAATTTCAGAAACTCATCCTAGAAAAAGTGCTACGTATTTCATTGGTGAATATCACCATGGTCACCTTAGAAATATTCCTCTCAGGAAGCTATGCATTAATGGCAGTGCATAGCACACACTTCAGAGCAGTTTAGAACTCTATTTCTGGAATGGCCATCAGAATTGTCATTGTATTACCCTTGAAGTCCTGAATGTCACCATCAAAATGTCTTCTTTTCGATATTTCCTTTACTTTCAGAAAAAGAAAAAAGTTATCAGGGATCAGATCAGGTGAGCAGAGGGGGTGTTCCAACACAGTTATTTGTTTACTGGCTAAAGACTCCCTCACAGACAGTGCCATGTGAGCTGGCACATGGTCGTGATGCAAGAGCCATGAGTTGCTGGTGAAAAGTTCAAGTCATTTTTGACTAACTTTTTCACACAGCCTTTTCAGCACCTCTGAATAGTAAACTTGGTACAAATTCATAGTGAGCAATCACTTTAATATCAATTATATCAATTATAATAATATCAATTAAATAATTAATTAGTCAATCAATTAAATAATATCAAATATAATAATATCAATTATATCTTGATTTGGTCTGACAGAACTTCTTTGGTCATGGAGAACTAGCTGACTTCCACTGTGCACTTTAATGCTGTGTTTCAGGGTCCTACACTCACGTTGCATCACCAGCAATAACACGGCTCAAAACATGGTCTTGCTTCTCCAAAAGGTCTTAGCAAACTTTGACTCTCCTTAGCTTTTTTTTCATCCATGAGCTCCTTTGGGACCATTTTGGCACACGCCTTTCGCATGCCAAGATTTTAGGTTAAGATTTTCCTAACTGTTTCTCTATCAATGTTCACTTGATCTGCTGTGCTTCTCACAGTCAGCCAACAATTTTGACACACAATGATGATTTTGATGCACAATTTGACGCATCTTTGCACTGTTTTTGTCAGTTCTGCTCGCTATTGGCTGCCTGATGTCTCTTCATCAGTGACACTTTCTCTCCTCTCGGGAAAGCGCTTAATCCGTTTGTACACTGCCATTTGCTTCATGGCGTTGTCCCCATAAACGTGGACTAGCATGTTGCTGATTTTACTTCCACTCTTGCCAAGTTTAACAAGAAATTTAATGTTTGTTCATTGCTCTAACTCAAGACCCAACGGTCTCACAATGGCACACAAAACCATGCAACAATAATGAAGGTCATTCAGTCAGACGCTGCCACATACCAACAGGAGCATCGCTGTGAGACGCTGATATACCAAGGTTATGAAATCGTATGAAGTTGTTTCTGCAGTGCCGCCAATGTAAGCACACAGTGGCAAATTCACAAACGTAATTGTTAGAATTCGTATTCCAGGAACCCTACAATCTGTTGTACCATCAAATCTGCTCTTTTTAATAGTGTTTGAGTTCTGCATCCCATTTTTCTCTCACTTTATCGGGAATGCTTTGTTGTGTTGCCCGTCAGGGCGGGCACTGGTGGTAGCCAGGCATCAAGTTCTGGTTTCGTTCCCTTCCTCCATGAAGTTGGTGATTTTTCTCTCCTTCACATTAAAAAAATGGCACTAGAATTTAAATTGAGATTGTAATCTATCTATCTGCAGATTACATTAGGTAGGATAGATTTTATTCATAATGTTGAGTTTTCCTATCTGTGAGAAAAGTAGCTGTCTTCACTTATGTAGCTCTCTTGTTTTCTTGCAATAGTGGTTTAGAATTTTCTGTGTATAGGTCTGGTTAGATTTATTCCTATTATTTCATCTTGTTGGGGGCTACTATGAATGGTGTTGATTTGGTGACTTCCTCTTTGATGTTCTTGTTGGTGTAAAGGAATCCAACTGATTTTTATATGTTTAACCTATATCCTGATATTTTCCTGAACTCTTTTATTAGTTCTAGTATTTTTTGGTGGATTCTTTAGCATTTTCTGTGTATGAGATCACATCATCTGCAAATATAGATATCTTTATTTGTTCTTACCAGTTTCAATGCCCTTTATTTTTTTATCTTTCCAGATTGCTCTGGCTAGATCCTCCAGGACAACACTGAAAACAAATGGTGACAAATGGCATGGTTGTCTGGTTCCTGTTCTCAATGGGAATGCTTTCAGACTCCCTTCATTTAGGATGCTAATGGCTGTTGGCTTTGTATAAGTGTCTTTTACTATATTAAGGAATTTCTCCTCTATTTCTATTTTGCTGGGTTTCTTTAAGGAGGATGGATGTTTGGCATTGTCAAATACATTTTCTGCATCAACTGTTAAGTAGTTCTTCTTGTCTGTTTTATTTATGTGGTTGATTGTATTCTTTTTTTTTTTCCCAAGGTTGAGTCATCCCTGCATACCTGGTATGAATTCCACTTGGCCATGGTAAATTATTTTTTGGATATGTTGTTGAATTCTGTTGGCTTGAATTTTGTTGATGATTTTTGATTCTAAGTTCATGAAAGATATTTGCTCTGTGGGGGGGGTCACAATAGTTAGAATTGACTCAATTATAGTGGGGTTTTTTTTGTTTGTTTTTTGTTTTTTGGTTGCAGTAACTCGGTATTCCTGAGCTCCATTTTCTTTACTCCTAAAGTATTGAGTTCTTTAACTTAATGGCTCCATGATGTGTTTGTTGTGTATGTCTAGTTGGTTTTAAATATTTTGAGTGTCATCTGCATCTTGTTTCTAAGATGAAGAAATCTCGCGGATTAGGTTGAAAAGTTTGAAAGAATGAGTATGAGACAGAAGCAGGAAGTCTCTTTTTAATATGCCTAAAGGTGATCATTCAACTTTAACAGAAGTATTTGACCCTGTATTGACATATTTTCTGCAAGGTATTTCAGTGAGCATCACTAAGTCAATTTTTTACAAAAATGCCCCTATAAAGTTAGCATAGCCCACTGATGAGAATATCTCATAGTGAGAGGGAAGGGAGCAGATGTCAAACAAATGCAGAAGATGTGAGTTATTTGCTTAAAAATAAGATAACTCAAAAAGTTAAGCAATAGAGAAGAGAGTAAAAAAATCTAAAACAATATATTGCTACCTAACACAGAGTAAAAAATTAATTGGTCTTGAAAGCAGAGAAGCAGCTAGCCTATAAAGAACTATGATACGACACATAAAGCGTCTGATTCAGTAGACTTGGGTATATTTAGGGAGTCCGTATTTAGAAAGTCCGTATTTACAATGACTATGGTCATTGTGCAGTGGATTTGGGAGTCATCACTATGAGTATCAATCATCCTAGAACAATTTTATAATCAGTGATATAAAAAGATCCAGTTGGGAATTCACAGTGATCTTTTCTTGCCAAATTGGAAGACATATTTGAACACAATACAAAAAGTTTGAGTAATTTCATGTGTTAAAGATGCATCATATTTCCTTAGGAAAAGAAAGGCAGTGTATCAGCACATGTATAAATGATACACATTTTAGTTAATATGTGAAACAATTTAAATTTACAAAGTGACTTTACATTCGAGTTAATTCCTACAAGAATGCAAAGGAGCATTTATTTCAACTCAGCTTTACAAATAAAGAAGTCCAGGCTTTCTGCCACTGAAAACTCACCCTTCTCATAGAAGCCATTTGGCTTCCTCTTTGGGAACAAGGACTGTGCAGCTAACAACTAGAGTTCACATACTACTTTTGTCGTGTTTAGCATTGTATTCCAGGCAAGACACTTAACCTCTTAAGTTGTCAGTTTCTATTTTTATAAAACAGATAATTAAACAGTACCTTATAAATTAGATACAGGGAGTAATAACATAAGGAATGTATTTAACAGGCTTTCAATACACATTAAGAATTATTACTAAAATTTACACTACATCAGATCATCATAAAAGGGAACAAATACAATTTTTATTGATTATGAGATTGATTCTTTGTTTTTTCTTCAATTAAACTAAGAAACAGTGTTTCAGAATTTTCTTGGGGTAAAAGAGAAGGTTCCTGAATGGCACACAGGGTTTGTACTTGACTACTAACCTAAAGGCTAGCATTCAGAACTCATCCAGTGGTACCACAGAATGAAGGTCAGGAGATGTGCTTCCATAAAAATTACGGACAAGGAAACCCTCTGTATGAAGCAGTTCTGCTCTGTAACACGGGATCACCATAAGTCAGAATTCACTCAAAGACAACAGATTCCTAAATTACAATAAAAAAAGACGTGTGCGGTGTAAACTTGTTTATTCCCAGGTACTTTGTATCCACTCATAATCCTGATCTTGGGGAATTGCTTAAGAAGTGGCGTTCAGAACTAAATACAAATCACTCAGAGATTGGTTACAACGGAGTTCCTTTGCAGTGTCAGGTGTTTCTTTAATATCCAGTAAAGTCAGTGCTGTCATTTAAGGGTGATACTTAGAGTGGGAAGGGTGCTCCTTGCATTCTCAATGAGGTGAGTGCCGCCTGAAAGAATACCCTTCCTCAGGAGCCCTGTAACTACTTGGGAAATAGGTCAATCTTGAATTCTGTGTTTCTATGGTTCATTATACCACCAAGGCTTGCACTAGAACCAAAGTAGACTTTTGAATTTATAGACAACTGGAAACCCAGGTGGCATAGTGGTTAAATGCTACGGCTGTTAACCCAAAGTTTGCCAGTTCAAATCTGCCAGGCACCCCTTGGAAACTCTGGGACAGTTCTACTCTATCCTCTAGGGTTGCTATGAGTCAGAATTGACTCGACAGCAATGAGTTTATTTACTTTTTGTAAATATATACAAAACCCACTGCCGTCTAGTAGAGTCTGACTCATAGTAACACTAGAGGACAGGGTAGAAGTTCCCCATAGTTTCCAAGACGTGCCTGGCAGATTTGAACTGCCAAACTTTTGGTAACAGCTGCAGCAGTAAACCACTAAGCCACTGAGGTTCCCCTTTTTGATCTGGGAAGTCAAAACTTGTAGATTGTAAGGTTCTCCGCTACATCCTGAATTTACAACTTTGGTTGACAGCTCCTTACAGGAGCTTTAATCCTCTTCACTGAGAGAACTAGGGAGAAAATTACTAGCAATGTTTCTTTCCAGAATTGCTGAGAGAAGTAACACAAGTAACAGATGACAAGTGCTTGGTAAACACTTCAGTCCTCTGGGGAGCCTTCTCAATACTTGTGACAACATCGCATTGTACATATTATTTGTCCATCACAACCTTAATCAAAGCAGTAGGTGTATTAATTTCCTCAGGCCACTGTAACAAAGTACTACAAACTGAGTGGTTTGTAAGAATAGAAATTCTTTGACTCACAGATCCGGTGAAGTCGGAAATTCAAGTTGTCAGTGGGTTCAATTTCTGTCGCACAGTTCTAGGGGAAAAACCTTTCTTTTTTCTTCTGGATTCTGGTAGCTCCATGCATTCACACCTTACAGCTACAGCATAACTCCGTTGCCGCAGAACAAGCTTCACTCTGCCTGTCTCTCTGTGTCTCTTTTCTTCTCTTATAAAATAATACTTATATTGGATTAGGAAGCACACTGTACTCTGTTATGACCTTTGCTTAACTGACATTTCAAAAACCCTATTTCCTAACAAGATCACGTACACAGGCATTTCAATGGAGATTTTTGGAAGACATAATTCAATTTGTAACAGCGGACAAGTAAATATTTAAGTAAATCTTTTGTAATGTCTGACTCTGCCGATTAGATTATAAACTCTTTGAGGGTAGGGATCATGCCTACCTTACATAGCTGTATCTCTTGAATCTGCAAGGGGAATTTTCAGTTTCCTTTGAAGGAACTTTTCCAAAAGAATCTAATAACCAAAAGCCAAACCCATTGCCATCAAGTTGATTCTAACTCATAACAACCCTATAGAACAGAGTAGAAATGACCCATAGGGTTTCCAAGGCTGTAAATCTTTACAGAAACAGACTGCTACATCTTTCTCCCATGGAGCAGCTGGTGAATTCAAATCATGCAACTTTTGGTTGGGAGCCCAGCACTTTCTGGCGGTACGACTCCTGAAGAATCTGAGAGTTCTTGTTCTTTTTTTCTTTTTTTTTTTCTTTCTCTTATGTAAGGAAAGCATTGACCCAAATCTGCTAAATGTACCACATAGACAGTAATGAGAAATGATCAGCAGTTACAGAAACACAGTAGACTTAATATTTGGTGAAGAACACATGGAGGAATGAATGACAAATCAAGAAGCTCTTCATCTCTTTGTGAGGATTTTAATTTCTGTTTGCATTATACTCCTGACTGGAAGACTCCAACATTTTTGTAACACAGACCTGCCAACGAAATCATTCAACTTCACTTTGTCTAAAAGTGTCTTTATTTTGCTTTCAGGTTTGAAAGATATTTTCATTGTGTATAGAATTCTCTGTTGACAGTTTTCTTTTGTCATCATTTTAAAGATGTCACTCCAGTTTCTACTGCCTTTTTGTTCTTCTATCATGTAATAGTTCTTTTGGCTGCTGCTTTAGAAACGTTTCTCTTTGTTTTTCCAGCAGTTCACATACAGTGTTTCTATGAAGTAAATATGAGTGTGTGCGTGTATTTCTTTTTGAAGTTACTTCTTTTATTTACTTATTTTCCTTGAAGCTCTCTGAGACTCTTGGATCTGTGGTTTGTTGTCTTCTATTAATTTGGGGACATTCTTGGCTATTATGTTCTCAAATTTTCTGTGCCGATCTTTTATCTTTCTCTTTCTGTAACATAATTTGTATGTAAATTAATTTCTCAAACTGTCCCATAGCTCTTGTATGTTTTGTTGTATTGAAATTTTTACTGAAATAATCACAGATTCTTAGTTGTAAGAAATAACACAGAGAGATCTCATGTACCCTTTAACAGGTTTGCCCAGACAGTAACATCTTGCAAAATTATAGCCAGGATAATGATATACAATCCATTGACTATATTCAGAGTTCTCCAGTTTTACTTTCACTCATCTATTTGTGTGTGTGTGTCTCTCTCCGTGTGTGGATTTAGTTCTATCAAGTTTTATCACACAAGTAGGTCCATGTTTCCAGTACTAGGGCCGAGATACAGAAGAGTGCCTTCATCTCCAGGACTCTCGTTGTAGTCCGTTGCCTGTCTCCCCTCCTGTTGCCTTCATCCTAGCAGCTCCAAGTGTATAATTTTTTTATTTCAAAAATGCGTAAATGGAATAATGCATTATGTAACATTTTGGGATTGGCATTTTTATTTTTTTTGTTCATCATATATCCCATATATCCCTGTGTATTCAACCTAGTGGTTGTGTATATCAATATTTCATTTCTTTTTAATAAAAGGAATTGATGAGAAAGAAACACTATATAGTATTCCCTGGTTTATATGTACCACAGTTTGGTTAACTACTCACCCACTGAAGAAATGAATTGTTTATAATTTTGACCACTTTAAGGAAAGCTACTACGAACATCCACAAAGCAACTGTGTATGTGTTTGTGTGTGAACATAACATTTTATTTTCCCAAGCCATTATCCACAAGTGCAATTTCCAGGTCATGTGGAAGTTTTGTAACTCCATTTTTAATAAAATGCCAAATGTTTTCTTGATATGCTGTGCCATTTTGGACACCTGCTAACAATGTTTCTACATGCTCACTAGAATATGGCATTGTCACTATTGTTTTCAATTTTTATTTCTTGGTTGTTCTGTCATGTGTAGCGATAACTCACTGTGGCTTCAATTTGCATTTCCCCAGTGGTTAGTAGCTTTGAACATCTCTTTTAGTGTTTACTTGCAATCTGTATTCTCTTTATTAGTGGCTTGTTTGTTGGTATCTTTTTCTTGTTTTTGAGTCGAATCCGACTCGATGGCACTTGGCTTTGGCTTTTCTCATTTTATAAATTAGGCTTTTTGTTTGTTATTGTACTTTTGGACTATCAGAGTCCTTTATGCATTCTAGATACTAGACATTTGCTGGATTTGTAGTTTGCACAAATTATAGTTTCAAGCTTCCTTTCTTTTCTGGTATACAAGGCCTGAAAGCTTAAATTTTGACAGTCTAATTTTATATATTTTATAATTACAAAATTTTAATTTTTATACTTTGTATATTTCTGTTTCATAGATCATATTCTTAGTGTCATGTCTAAGAACTCTTTCTTAAATGTAAATGCCAAAATTGTCTCATTTTTAAACTGGAAGCTTTCTAGTTTTATGTTGAAGTATTCTATCTAGTTTATAATATGTGAGACTTATATTTGAGCTCTACTCCCACCCCCAAAGTCCTGTTTCTTGGTCACCATTTGTTGAAAAGGCTATCCTTTAGTCATTGAATTGCCTTTACATCTTTGCCAAAAATTAGTTGGGTCTATTTATGTAGGTCTATTTCTGGTCTTCTGTTGTCTTCTATTTATCTATGTGTTTATCTCTTTGATCACCTCAACATTGTCTTGATTACTATAGCTATACTGATACTGCATGATTTATTTTCAGGTAGGGCCAAATTCCCACTTGAATCATTTGTGTGAAGGTTTTTTTTTTTTTTCTTTTCTTTTACCTATTTTAGTAATTGTGCTTTCAGATAATTTTCAGAATGAGATTTTGTGCACCTACACAAAACTTTGGTAGAAGTTTGCTATGAATTTCATTAAATCAATGTGGTGAACTGACATTTTTAACTTTGCTGATTTCTCTAATCCATGAACATGGTATTTATCTGCATTAATTTAGATAGCCTTTGATTTTTTTTTCTTTCTGAGTTTGTAGCACTGAGCGAATATGCTTTAAAAAAAAAAGAAAGATGTTTTTAAAATATTAAAAAGCAAAGATGTCACCTTCAGGACTCAGGTACGCCCTAACCAAGCCATGATATTTTTAATCACCTTTGTGTGCACGCAGAAGCTGGACAGTGAATACAGCAGACAAAGGAAGAATTGACGGCTTTGAATCATGTGCTGGAGAAAAGTGTTAAACATGCCACAGACTGACAAAAGGTTTAAAAAATCTGTACTGGAAGAAGTGCAGCTAGAATGCTCTTTAGAAACATTTGTCTTGTGTACTTTGTACATGTTTTCAGGAGGGATCAGTCCATGAGAAAGAAATCATGCCTGGTAAAGTAGAGGGTCAGCAAAAAACAGAAAAACACTCAGTGAGACAGAGTGACAGAATTGCTTCAATAACATACTCCAATACAGCAACAGCTGTGAGAATGGCGCAGGACTGGAGAGTGTTTCCTTCTGTGATATGGAGGGACGCTGAATCAGAACTGACTCAGTGACACCTACAAACAACAACAATATTGAGAACACAAATTGTGTACACATTTGGATAAATACATACCCAAATACTTTATTTTCTTGAAGAGATTTTATATAATATTAGAGTTTTTAAAGACTACTTTAGAGAAGTTTAAACTCATAGGAAAAACATTGTGCCCTTCAATTTTTAAATTTCCATTTGTACATATTCTTTGTAGTATGTGCATGACTTTGTGTGTGTGATGAAATTCCACCCTGTGATATTGCTGAACCTATTTAAGTAGTTCTAGGACTTATTTATTTTGAGAGTCCTGAGGATTTTATTTTATTTTTATTTTTATTTTACCTAGATGAGTATATCATATGAAATAGGAATGTTTTATATCTCTTCTTTTCCATATGAGAGTTATGCTTGCTTCACTCTTATATTTTTTATAAGTTCTATAGTTGCTATGAGTGAGGGTAGCAGGGAGTTCAAGTCACTTTGTACAGACTAAAAATTTACTTTATTTGTATCACACTTTTTTATTCTCTTTGTGCTTGATTTAAATAATTATGCAAACCTAGCCTCAAGTTGACCGATTATTGTCTTTTTCCTGTGTTCAGTGGCTAATAAGTTTGCCCGTCTCTGATTACTGTTTTCTTCTGGCATTTCTACTTGACTTTTGTACATTTCTCATCTATCTGCCAGAATTGTCAGTGTTCATGTCTATTATCCATCTTTTCCGCTATATTTTTTAAAACATATTAATCAGAGTTGTTTTATATTCCCCATCTGATAGTTCTTGTGTCTTGTCCATTTTGTAGTCTTTTGTTTGTTTTATCTTTCAACATTAGACATTTTCTTGTCCCATGAGTCGGATCTGACTCGATGGCACTTGGCTTGGCTGGCTTTATGTGTATCTCATGATTACTGATTAAATGGTAGATACTATATATAGACCAGCAGTACAGACTGAGACAAACATTTACATATAGAAATTGTCACCATTCTTCTGACATCCTTTACTGTGGAATGTCAAGTCTATCCAGTCAGTAACATGGCTGTGTTAGGATTTGTTATCCCTATCACTGCATGTAATAGCCAACAGTCTTGAAATTTCTCAAGCATTAGTTAGCATCATTTTGTACTTGGTTGCCTTATGACCTCATCTCTGATGAGCTCCAGAAAAGTTACGATTTTTGTCTGAAACCAGAACAATAGTACCCTGTATTGGTCCCTTGGACTGTACATATAAAAAGAATGTTGACCACAATCTTTTCCGCTTTTTGCCTGAAGTAATTAGGACAAGGATGTTAAAAACTTGAGCCAAAAAAACCCAAGTAGCTCATGCACAGATTCACCAGTGTATGTCGCCACATAGACGTTTTTACATAAAACAGGCTATTAACATACTATTTCAATATCTACCCAGCGGGAACCCACTGTGCAGTTGCTCACATACCCAATGAGACTTCAGTCGCAACATGTCATCACCACTCCCATTGGACGATCAGCCTAACCCTGATTAGCATACAATGCACCTCTTTAGACCAGAGCCAGTATGACCCAGGGTGATGGAGGTGTCCACAAAAAACCAGGCTGCCCCTGCCAGAGTTCAGTTAACATTTTGTCCAGCGGGCTGCCACTGGATGCAGTACTGTTGTTCTGGTCTGGAAGTTTCCCTTTGTTGAATAAACCTAAGTCTCTTAGTCAGTTTTTCAGTCTCTCAGTAACCACATACTCAGAAGCATTTGCAATGTTGGGAAAAATCCTAACAATTCAAATAATTTTGTATATTATCTAGATTTTGATTTGTTATAGGATGGGAACAACATTCACTTCTGGCTTCTCATATCTCAAGCATAAATGGAACTCTCTAGATATATTTTGATGGTAGAATTTGCTGATGAAGTGTACACATATTATTTTGTTTTTTTTTTCCTAAAAAGAATACTGATGTTATACCACTAGATTTTTATCATAAACAACTGGTTATATAGTGATAATATTTAATGAACAGAAAAAAGAAATAAACTGGCAGAAGATGTGACTTGGTGGTGAGAATCAAGAATACAGCCTGGAACTTATGGATTGTGCAATTCCAGTAAGACTTTCACCGTAAAGGTACTGAGTTAGCAGTTCTGAAATGCCACCTTTGAAGCAGATTTGAATGAAGATATAAATCTGGAAACTAGCAGAACAGCGGTGGAATTTAAAGACAGGGTAAAGTATGAAATCTCCTAGAGAAGGGCTGTGCTGAGAGAAGGAAGAGTGCTCGGGCACAGTCAGAACACCAAAAAAATAATAAAGAAGACGGAGGAGGAACCCAACCCACAACCACTGAGTAAACAACCAGTGAGAAATATGAGAAAGCAGAGAAGTGTAGAATCCTGGAAATGAATTTAATCGCATTTGTATAAACACAGAAAAGTAAAATATAGCTACGGATTAACTGCAAAAGAAATAATCAAGATGCATTTGGATGAAATTAAAATCTCATAAAAGACATAAAACCAGCTAAAAATCCACTCACACAGGGTTGATTCTGACTCATAGGGACCCTATAAGACACAGTGGAAGAGCCCCTTCAAGTTTCCGAAGAGTCCTGGGGGAATCTGAACTGTTGACCCTCTGGTTAGCAGCAGTCGCCCCATGCCACCACGGATTCCAAAAAACATAAAGAAAGGTTTAAATCAATAAAGATGCATTGTGAGTAGGAGGATTCAAAATTATAATGAAGTCTGAAATTAATCTGAAATGTCAATAAAATCAGAAGCCAATCCCAATAAAGTTTTAAAATGAAATATGAGGAACTGATTTTTAAGTTTATGTGGAAGATAAACGATGTAAGAAATAGACAAGGAAATTTTTGAGTAAAGAAAAATTCAGAGTAAACTTGTTTTATAAGCATCAAAATAGTGTTAAGTAGAAGCATTTCTTACACAGAGGTGCTGTCGTTGACTACAAATGAATTAATAAAATATCAATTGTTTAAAAGCAGACCAACGTATAAATGTAAATAGTCTATCCCTAAGACAGAATTTCAAATCCCTTGATGGAATTATCACTTAATTAGTAAACTGGAAGAAATAGAGTTAGGTTCACATTTCTCAGCACATCCATCAACACAGACAAATTCCAGACAGTTTCAAAAAAAACTCTAGACAGTTAATGTAAGAAAACACAAGAAGATGTTTTTATTTTTCTTTAGAGGAGAATACTTTCCAATATAAGGCACAGCACCAAGAATCTGTAATGGAAAATATGGATCAATTTGACTAACCACATGTTGTATTTCTATAGAATAAAAGAATAGAAACAAGAATTTTTTAAAAAGAGAACATGAAAATATCCACAAAATGTGTGAAGAAGAAGAATTAGTATTCAACAAAAAGTCTTAAAATTAATAGGAACAAGCACCCTAGTAAAAATAGAGTGAAAGTTATAAACAGGCAAGTCATTTCAGATATACAAAAATCTAGCATTCCTTTGAAAATATGTGTATCTTTATAAGCAGTAAGAGAAATGCAAATTAAAACGAGATCCCATTTCTTTCTCACTCATGAAGCTGTCTAAAACTTTACAAGATTATGGTGTGCATAAATTTAATGAGGACTCAAATATCTGAACCATTGCACACTGAGGTAGAAGTAATACCGGGAATAGTTCTGGCAGGTGATTTTTAATATTTATCAAATCTTCAATAAGTCTTTCTTTTTGATGAAATAATTTGACTTTTTAGACTCTATCACACATGCACATTTGTGATAGATTCTTAAAAAGTCCACACAATTCTCTGTATAGCTTCTTGAACATTATTTGTAATCATAAACAATGGGCAGTAACATAAATATTCAGTAAAAGGACTGAAAGAAAAATTAAAGCCTCAAAATATAAAATATTAAGAATATTGATAAGAAGAAACATATAGATCTATCTGCAGTGCAATGAAAATATCTAAGCATTTTCTTAAATTAAAAAGAAGAGCACAGAGACAACAAGATAAGAAAAAGTAGCTATGAAAATAAGAGAAAAATAGCGTATGGTAGTGAAGTATATGTCTATTGTCTAAACTTCCACAACTTGCCAAAAACGAAAAGTAAAAGAGCTGAACAGAAGATTTCAAAGGGTGGTTTGAGAAGACAAAGCAAAATTTTGTAATGACTCGTGCAAAGACCTGGAGTTAGAAAACAAAAAGGGAAAACTATACTCAGCATTTGTGAAGCTCAAAGAACTAAGCAAAAAATCAAGCCTCAATTTGTCATACTGAAGGATTGTCTGGAGAAAACTGAGTGACTCTAGAAGCACCCAAAGAAGGTGGAAAGAATACACAGAGTCATTGTACCAAAAAGACTTCTTCAGCGTGCAGGCATATTAGGAGTTAGCCTTGATCAAGAAACAATGGCATTGAAGGAAGAGGTCCAAGCTGCACTGAAGGCACTGGTGAAAAACAGGGCTCCAGGAATACAGGGAATACCAGCCGAGATAGTTTAACAAATCAGTGCAATGCTGGAGGCATTCACTCATCTATGCCCAGAAACTAGGAGGAAGCTATTTGGGCAATAGACTGGATGAGAGCCACATTTATGCTCATTTCAAAGAAAGGTGATCCAATAGAATGAAGATGCTATGAAATTATACCACTAATATCATATGCAAGTAAAATGTTGCTGAATATAATTTTAAAACGATTGTACAGAGGTGCCAGAAATTCAACCTGGATTCAGAAGAGGACATGGAATTGGGGATATCATTTCGGATGTCAGATGGATCTTGATTGAAAGCAGAGAGTACCAGAAAGATGTTTTTCTGTGTTCTACTGACTTTGCAAAAGCATTAAACTTTATGGGCCATAACAAATTACAGATGTTGTGAAGGATAGGAATTCCAGAACCCCTAATTTTGCTCATGCTGAAACTCTACCTAGACCAAAAGGCAGTGGTTCAAACAGAATAAGGAGATACAGTGTAGTTTAAAATCAGGAAAGGTGTGTGTCAAAGTTCATATCTTTCCACCATACTCATTCAGTCTGTGTGCTGAGGGAATAATCAGAAAGGTTGGACTATGTGGAAAAGAAAGAGGCATTAGGATTAAAAGACTTTATTAACCACCCCTGTTAATGCTGATAATACCATCTTGCTTGTGGAAATCAAAAAGGATGGGAAGCACTTATGGATGAAGATCAAAGACTATAGCCTTCAATTAGGATTATACCACAACATAAAGAAATCAAAAAACCTCATGACTGGACCATAAGCAACACAATGCTAAACAGAGAAAAGTCTGAAGTTGCCAGGGATTTCATTTTACTTAGATCCACAAGCAATGCCCTTGAGAACAGTAGTCAAGAAATCAAATGTCATGCTGCATTAGCCAAATCCATGCAAGACTTCTTTATTGGATTATAAAGCAGAGATATCAGCTTAAGGACTAAAGTGTGCCTGATCAAAGCTATTGTTTTAAATTGCATCATATAATTGTGAAAGCTAGACAATAAATAAGAAAGACCAAGTAATTTTTGTCTTTGAGTTATATGGGGTTGGCAATGAATACTCAGTGTATAATCTACTGCCAAAAAAATGAACAAATCTGTCTTGGAATAAGTATAACCACAGTTGCTCCTCAGAAGAACAGGGAGACTTTGTCTTGCATGCTTTCACAGATTATGAGTGATCAATCCCTGGATAAAGGCACTGTGATTGGTAGAGGATAAGTCAAAAAGAAATAGGCCATCAATGAGATGGTTTGATGTAATGACTGCAACAGTGGGCTCAGCCATAGCAAGGATTACGAGTATGGTTCAGGTCCATGCTATGTTTCCTTCTGTTGTACCTGTGGTCACTACGAGTCAGAACCAACTCTATAGCACCTAACAACAACAACAACATGTGTAGCTGAAATGAAAATATTTGGTAATAAGATAGAATTTATTGATCTCTTACAATGCTCAGTGGAGAACTGCCTGTTAATATCTTCATTTTGGAAACCCTGGTGGCATAAGTGTTAAATGCTTTGGATGCTAGCCAAAAGGTGGGTGGTTCAAATCCACCAGGTACTCCTTGGAAACTCTATGGGGTAGTTCTAGGCTATCTATAATGTCACTGTGAGTCAAGATAGACTCGAAGGTAGTGGGGTTAGTTATGCTTAGTAGTCATACACATAATGATGGTACATGGCACAGTAGACCTGCCACATAGAGTTTTGATCTTGTGATATTTACACAAGCAGATGGCTGGGTCTTTTCTTTAGTGGAGTAGTTGGTGGATTCAATCACCAAACTTTTGTTAGTAACTGAGTGCTTAACCATTGTGCCACCATAAAATTGACTCCACAACACACAACTACAATATTCTTGGAAATGGAGTATGAGAATGGACAATTAAATTTGTGAACTAATACTGGAAAAAGTGCCACATACTTATTGATGAATATCACTGTGGTCACCTTTAAAGTACTTCCCTTTGGAAGCTATGCACCAATGCCAGTGCCTAGTCCACCCTTCAAAGCAATTTTGGAACTCTTCTTCTGGAATGGCCATCAGAGCTGCTGTCATATTACCGATGTCCCAAGTGTCATTAATATATCTTCCTTTCAACATTTCCTTTATCTCTGGATAAAGAAAAAGTCTTTGGGGGTGGAGGGAGCAGATCAAGTGAATAAGGAGGGTGTTATCTGTTTACTGACTAAAGACTACCTCAAAGGCAACTGTACAGTTAGGTTCATGAACTTGCCACTTTGTGCAATGGCCATTCCAGAAAGAGTTCCAAAATTGCCTTGACAGCTGGACTAGCCACTGGCACTGGTGCATAGCTTCTCATGAGGAGTACTTCAAATGTCACTGTGGTGATATTCAGCAGTGAGGTATGTAGCATATAGAATAATTAAGCTCACCGCTTAATCAATGGACCTCTCATAACTGAATGTTATTGCTTGGAGTACAGTACAAGTCAACCCAGAATTAAGGGTAGGGCAAAGTTCACCACTTCTGATCTGAGAATTCACATTGTATACAATAGCTATTCAAGGAAGACTGATGAAGCATTAGATTTGAAGCATCGTTTCTGCAATCAGTCCACAACATAGCATCTGCATAAAATGGAGCAACTTTGCTGTCCCCTGGGTAATAAAAAGTCAATTCTAGAGAAGTGGCCCAACCCTGAGTATGTTTAAGACCACAAGGGAGCCAAGCTACAAGAAAAAAAACAAAGAAAATGAACACTAAGCTTTTGACTGTCTACTTGGTATGAAGTACAGTGTATGCAGCACGTTTGATTTATTAGGTCATAAGATTCTCACCATAATGACCTCAAAAAGATTTATCCTCATTATTTTTACAATGAAGAAAGTGAAGTAAGAGAAAGTGAAATAAGAGAGTTTTATATCATTTTCCCAATGTCACTGCTAATAAGTGGCTGAACTATGAAGCCAATCTGATTTAAACACTCATGCTCATTGGCCAACTTTCTCTGAAAGACTGTCACTGTTCTGTCTTTACTGGTTATTTCCCAATTTCCCCAACAGGAAAATTAGCCCTAGAATACAGAAAACTTAGTTTTAACCACTCTTTGCCACTAATGGAATGATGCTATGAATTTGTAGCTATGGCTGTCTTCAAATGTCTTATTAGTAAAAGAACCGTAGGTGGTCTCTGAGTGTAAAAGAGAGATGCCTTTATAAAAATTAAACCCAAATCCACTGTCACTGAGGTGATTCTGACTCATAGTAACCCTACAGGACAGAGTAGAACTCTTCCACAGAGATTCCAAGGAGAGCCAGTGAATTCCAACTGCTGACCTCATAGTTAGCAGACATAGGACTTAACCACAACACCACCAGGGTTTCCACCTTTATAAACAGAACTAAGTAAGTAAAAAGAGTTTTCATGGAATCAACAAAGACACAAGGACAATAACATTTTTGCTCATTACTACAATGCTGATACTCATCAACTCTCCTTCAGTTTCCACAAATAAAAAGCAAGGACGGTAATCAGGACGAGTAAGGGATACAGTCTTTCCCTTGAGCCCATACAGAATAATTCTATAATAAGTTAGCTAGTAAAAAATATGTTTCCATCAGGTAATCCTAGCCACCAAAGACAGATCTTTTCAGGATGGTCCCCAGGAGGATGAGGTAGCTTCTGGGCTTCTCTACTACTCTGGCTTTCCCCCCCTTTTATTCAGAAGACAGGAAAGAATCTTCCCAAAATGAACCCTTTAAATATGAAATGATCACCAGAGGCTAACTGTAACAACAGACAATTGAAACAAATTACGCATTCTTCCATTAGATGAGAGACTTAAATTATAAATCTTCCAAAACTGGTGTGAAATAAATTGAAATGCAATTAAATGTCAGAATTGATGACATTTCCAAGTTATTTCTTATATAGTCTCCTGAAATGTTTTAAGGCTTAGTGAACTCTGTATTTATCTTAATCAAACTTAATGCAGGTTTGGTTAAAAGAAAAAAAAAAGAAAGAAAGAAAACAGAGGGGCCTAAAAATTAGCTGCACAGTTTACTTTAAAACACAACTATCTTTCTCTTGTTTCTAACCTGCCTCATGTCTTCCTGACTACCATTTGGTTAGTATAGACAAGCTATACAGCAGGACTTGTTTCAAGCTGTCAAGTCAGTTTATCTTCCTTGGTAATTACTGAGACAGTCATTGAAACAGGTAACTACATTGCACTAGTTCCCTGTTGAAATTGTGCAACATTTGAAACCTACTGGTTACTGTCACCTCTCACAACTGATGGACTGCTGATGTGGATGAATTGCTCAGCTTAAATGGATACTACCACAGTTCTTTTTGGTTCTGGTTTCTATTAGAAGATAAGCCTGTTGGTGGCTGTAATGACCCACTCATGTGAGGTCTACAGCATATTATAGACTTAGTGAGGTAAACTGTACATTTATGCTATTGGTTTGCAATACGTATGTTCAAATGTTTTATTTAAAGCTCTCTATTAAGTGTACTCTGAGTGATCAACCACGTAAATAACACAAAAGAAAAGAATCACCTGATCTTATCAATTAATGCAGAAAAAGTAATTGGCAAAGTCCAGCACCAGTTGACACTAAAAACACTCAGCAAAATAGGAATAGAAGGAGAATTCCTCAATCCAATAACGCCATCTAGGCAAAGCCAACCACCAACGTCAGCCTGAATGGAGAGAGACTAAAAGAATTCCCCTTGAGAACGGGAACTAGACAAGGATGCCCACTCTCACCTCTCCTATTCAACGTTGTACTAGAATTTCTGGCCAGAGCAGTTAGAGAAGACAAAGAAATAAAGGGCATCCACGTTGGCAAAGAAGAAGTAAAAATCTCCCTATTTTCAGATGATTTGATTGTATACACTGAGAATCCTAAAGAATCCATAAGTAAACTACTCAGACTAATATAAGAGTTCAGCAAAGTATCAGGATATAAGACAAACATAAGCAAATAAGCAGGATTCCTTTATACTAGCAACAAGATCATTCAAGAAGAAATCACCAGTTCAATACCATTTACTATAGCTCTCAAGAAGATATAATACCTAGGAATAAATCTAACTAGAGAAATAAGAGACTGATACAAGAGAACTACAAGACCCTACTGCAAGAAACTAAGAGAGACTTATCTTGATCATGGATAGGAAGACTTAACATTGTGAAAATGTCTATTTTACCCAAAGTGATCTACATATACAATGCAATCCCAACACAAATTCCAGTGACAGTTTTCAGTGAGATGAAGAAACAAATCACCAGCTTTGTCTGGAAGAAGAAGAAACCACAGATAAGCAAAGCAATACTGAAGAAGAACCCACTGGGGGGCCTCTCACTACTGGACTTTAGAACTTGTTATGCTGCTGAAATAATCAAAACAGCCTGGTACTGGCACAAAAAGAGACATATAGACCAATGGAATAGAGTGGAGACCCTAGAGATGCCAGTATCCTCTTATGAACAGTTGATATTTGACAAAAGCCTTAAGATTTCAAACTGAGATAAGTCTCTTTAACAAACACTGTTGGCAAAATTGGATATCCATCTGCAAAAAATTGAAAAAAGACCTATATCTTATACCTTACACAAAACTCAACTCAAATTGGACAAAAGACTTAAATATCAAACATAAAACGTTAAAGGTCGTGCAAGAAAAAGTAGGATCTGCAATGGAAGTTTTAATACAGAATGTAGACAGACTTCAAAATCTGACAAAGCGTTATCAACAGAAGAGAAAACAGATAAACGGGAACCACTAACAATCAAACACTCATTCAAAAACTACCAAAAGAATTAAAAGGCCACTTATAGAACGAGAAAAAAATGTTTGGCAACTATGTCATACTGATGTTTGATCTCCATAACCTACAAGGTACTGCAAAACATCACCAAGAAAAGGATAAGTAACTCAATTAAATATTGGGCAAAGGAGATGAATGGACACATCACTACAGAGGATATCCAAGCAGCAAAAAGACACGTGAAATACAATCACTAGCTATTAAAGAAATCCAAATCACAATGATGACAGATACCATCTCACCCCAACAGGGTTGGCCATGATCCAAAAAACACAAAACAACAAATGCTGGAGAAGCTGTGGAGAAATTGGAACTCTCCTACACTACTGGAGGGATTGCAGCATGGTACAACCTCTTTGGAAAGCAATCTGGTGCTTCCTTAAAAAGCTGGAAATAGATATACTACTTAACCCAGTAATCCCACTGCTTAGAATATATTCTACAGAAGCAAGGGCAGTCACACAAACAGGTACATGTTCACGAATGTTTATTACGGCACAGTCCACAACAGCACAGCAATGGAATCAACCCAGATGTCCAACAACAGATGAATGGATAAATAAACTATGGTATATATACTCAGTGGTACACTATGCAATGACGAAGAATAATGATGATCTTGGGAAGCATCTCATAACCTGGTTTCAATTGGAAGACATTATGTTGAGTGAAATTAGTCAGTGGCACAAGGGCAAATATTGTATGAGACCCCTACTATAAGGGCTTAAAAACAGACTCATGTACAGAAGAAAAGACTCTTTGGTGGCTGCAAGGGGTGAGGAGGGAGGGAGGGGGAAGGCTGGTTATGGTTATAGATTAGATAATTCATAGAAATGTGGTTGAGTGAAAGCAGTGACAGCACACATTTGAAAGATGATCGTTTTAACTGGACTTCAATATATCCTGAAATCTCTTCCAATCTTAACCCAATATTGCCAGGACAGAGTAGCTGGGGCAGGGATCTAGGGACCATGCTCTCAGGGGACCTCGAGGCCAAATGGCATAACTAGCGTATTGCTAAGAAAATCTTCTGCACCCCATATTGGTAAGTGGTGTCTGGGGTCTTTAAAACTAGCAAACTGCCATGTGAGGTGCACCAAATGGTTCTAACTCAGCGGGAACGGATGATCACCAAGGGCAATAATGACATGGGGGGAAGAGAACCCAGAAGACAGAAAGACTCACGTGAATGGGTGACTATATCAACATGTGACTGGAAGAACCAGATGGTGCCCGGCCACCACCAGTGACAGCAGTGATGGAGCTCACAATGTTGAGTCCCAGTGTCAACATGAGAAAGAAAAACCGTGAGTGCACCCTAAGAACTTCACTAAAAGACCACAACTGATGGTCTGAAGGCCTGGGGGTTCCTCTGGGAGCATGGCCCATAGACCTGATGCTGCCCCTGATCAGAATTTTACTGAGGTCAACTCTTCGGACAAGAATGGATTGGACTTGGGGACACAGAGTGACTATATGGTGTGCGCATTTTATGATTCTGTGCATCTATAGGATGTCATCCTTCTGCCATCTTACTAGGGGAAGGAAGAGGTGGACAGGAGAGGACAGGAAATTGTTAAGAGGATATGGTGTGCATAGAATGGAAAGTAGGAGCGTGCTGTCACGAGACAAGGAAAGCAGAAGTACCTGCAGATAGGCAGGCATGGAGATTTAAACTGGATTGCACACTGTCACTCAATCACAATAATATATATATGTGTTTGTGTGTATATATATAGTCTGAATAGAACAAAAAGAAGAAGCAGCCTTTATAAGTAGAACTAACCTAGTAAATAAACAAAACCAATGTTCTTAGAATCTACAAGGACACAAAGGCATTTATGTATAATGTCTGACTAGCAAGGAGCACTTGCTTCCTTACGTGTACAGATACTGGATAAATAAAATAATTTTATTTTACTTTATTTTTTGCCACAAAAGAAACAGGAGGTGAATGACGTAAATGTTTTGTTTCTTTTATGAAATGTTGTTTGAAAATGGTTCTCCACTTAGGTGAAAGGAACTTCACGTGCACATGACAAAATTTCTGGAAACAAAGTAAGCAAAAATAAAGGAATAGATCTCACTTACCTTCAGAGTCTAAAAATAACTACTACTATTTTAATGACCCCCAAAAAGCTGTATAAACAAAACCAAGTCAGAAAAAATCGTGAAGTAGAGACTTATGTTCCTCAACATTAATAGAACCAAACCAAACCCCTTCCCATTGAGTCAATTACAAATCACAACTCCCAAATATTATGAACATTAAATCTACTTCTTTATTTGAAGAGAATTGAAATATATGAGTACCTACTTTGATTTATTACAAATTAAAGAATGGACCCTGAACTCAACGCTACTTAGTAGGAATCTAATTATCCACAAATACTAAAAAGAAATAAAAGGACATGCCATGTAAAAAAGAGAAGGAGTTTATTTTAAGGCTAGAAGCAAAGAATGTAAAATTCAAAGGCTAGCATCAAGGGAATTCCTGTATGGTTTTTTGAAAGCAAGGCAAGAGTTCTTATGAGGTAAAAGCAGTGACTTTAAATGAACTAGTGTTATATAGCTCTATGTGTAAATTGGAGTGAAGTTAATGTCATAATAAAACGGTATAATCTCAAAGGAATTTCATACCTAGAAATGTCCTTCCTTACACATTAGTCAAGGTCATGTCTTGTGGTTGGATAAATCAGTTATTTTCTATGTTATAAAAACTTGAGTTACATTAAAAAAAAATCACAGTATTAGGAAATGTCTGAGTGGGACTGTCTGGCTGGTTGATCATACGTTAAGCCATCTTGACTGTCTCATGTGTATTTTCTAGACCAGATTATAAATTCCAAAGAGCAGGGACATTATATTGCTGTACATTGAAATTATAGGGCCTCCAGCAAATATTTAAAAGAAAATAACTTTAATGACAAAGTAAGGAAATGCTCCATTGATGCATCTCATCTCATGTGCTCCTCCTCCAAGCTGCCCTCTTCTTCCTCACTACCACTGCGTGTTATCTCACTTGGGAGGCCTCAGCGAGAGTTTTATCTATGACACCCTGTCTACCTAATGCTTTAACAACCTATTATGGTTACCAGAGCATGCAAAAATACAGAAAAAAAAATCAAAATGTTTACATTAAATCTTCGCCTAACATTTACTAAAACTTTTTGTGTATATATAAAAAATGGATGAAATCTAAGTAAGGTCTGGAGTTTAGTCAACATTTTTTATTTCAATTTCTTGATTTTGATAGTGTAAGACATTATATTTCAGGAAAGCTATTCAAAGGCACAGGGAAAATCTATTTTTTGTGAGTCAAATTACTTTTTACAATAAGAAAGCTAAATACAAAAATGAAAACAGTCCTACTATGTGACACAGATGGCACAGGGTGTGCCTAAGTGCTATTACTTCGTTTAATTAACTTTAGGAAAAATAAAAGTTATTTCAACATTCAGACAAATTTGTTTTTCTGAGAATTGTACTTAAATTTCTAAATCTTCTAGGCAATAAGTGAACAAAATTAAGGATCTATGTCCATTCAGATAGTAGTTATGTCTCTATATATTTATGTCTACAAGTATATCATCTATGTGTCTGTGTATCATTATTATCATCAATCAATCAAAAATTAAGAAATAGATTTCCCTTCAAATTCATCACTTTGTTGAGCTCTAGTAGGCTCTGACTCACAGCAACCCATATACAACAGAAAGAAATGATATCCTATACCTTCTTCACAGTTGTTGATATGTTTCAGTCTGCTGTTGAGTGCCTTCCAATTGAGGGGGCTCAGTTCAATTCATTTTATTGCACAATATTCTGTTATAATGCATAGGGTTTACATAGACTGATTTTAGGAAGCAGACTTTTATTCCTAGTCTATTTTAAACTAGAGGTTCCATTGAAAATACATAGTGTCCTGCTCAAAATAGAACAGTTCTGTTTTAATCAATTACAACTTCTTAGATTGATCATTTCCGCCTATTCCTTCCTACCTAACCGCCATCCTCATGTCTAACAAGTCAACTTTTGCTTGGAGACTACCTTTGAACTGGCTTCCACACTTTTTGTTTTTCCTTTCTTGTAATCACCGCCTTCTCCAGTGCAGTGTAAGCTCCTTAAGAGTAGAGATTGAGATCACATATTTATTTTAGATTGATTTTCCCCAGGATCAGGCCTCTGAGGAAAGAAGTTGAGTTCAAGGTCATTCCAGGGAGTACGTTTAGAGTAAAGGGAAAAGTCAAGACAGTAAAATAATGGAAATAGATAAAAGATACAGAGCTCAAAACCTCTGAGGAGGAAGTCACATAGAACACATTTCATAGTAATACATGCAGTAGAAAGAGAAAAACTAAGGTAGTGCTTTTAAACTTTTAAACTTTCATCTTCTATCCATCCACCATCCATCTATCTGTCCATCCATCCATCCATCTAGTCATTCTTCATTCTATCTATCCATCCATCATTGACTGATAGCTACTTCCATGGGGGCATAAATTCTCAAACTTCCACCCTGCTCAGCTGTTGGAATACAAGAAAGCCATTAAGCTGCCTTGCACAGATTCTTGCATTAGCCTGCTATCAACAAATATTTAACTGGTGAAGCATGAGAGGAGAAACCTGTCAACCACAGTGTCTGTTATAATACAATTTTGGTTCACTGTCAAGATGTCACTTTGGGGATTAAAGTAAGCCTGATCCAAGTCATGATATTTTCCACTGTGACATATGCATGCAAAAGCTTCACACTGAATAAGGAAGAATGAAGAAGAACTGAAGCCTTCAAATTCTAATGTTAACAAAAAATATTGAATATACCATGGACTTCCAGAAGAATGAATAAGTCTGTCTTGGAAGAAGAACAGCCAGTGCGCTTCTTAGAGGCAGTGTTTTGTCTGACATATTTTGGACAAGCTATCAAGAGGGACTAGTCCTTGGAGAACGATATCATGCTTAGGAAAATAGAAGATAGGTGAAAAAAGGAAAACCCTCAAAGAGATGGATTGCCACAGTTGCTGCAGCAATGAGCTCAAAGAAAGCAACGACTGTAATAACAGTGCAGGACTGGGCAGTGTTTCTTTGAGTCTGTTGTCTATAGGGCCACTATGAGTTAGAACTGGCTTGACCTAACAACAACATATATTAATGCCTAATACAGTGCATAACATCTGGTATACAGAAAAAAATTAACTCAAATAGTAATTCCCATATGAAAATCTCTCAGAACACAGTGGGGAAAAAAATAGGCCATTTGCCAAGCCAGAATAAAACAACATTATTACATTGGCCCTGATCACTAGTGCATATATTTCTTGTCTTTGAAATAGCTAACATTCATAAATTTCTGTCTTATTAGGAGGATAAACATTTTTTAAGATGAATGAGCTCAAGCTATTTTTAAAGCATGAAGTTTGAGAAAAGCGGGGATAATATTGTGCTTAATATATTTCTTTTCAACCTCAAGCACTATTACTTTTAATCATACTTATTTCTGCCTTGAGTTTGTATTGAAATGCAATCATTGACAAAGAGCTATAATGATAGACTATCTTTCTCACAAGCAGAGATTTCCTCCTTTTATACCTTCATTGGTATGTAAAATATAGCTATTCAAATAAATGTGACTCAAACTAAGTTGTTAATTGTGGCTACACTGAATATTTTTGTCTTGAATTGGTGTCAATTAAGGGGAAAATATTCATGTAATTCAAAGACAGAAAGAAGAAATGAGTGTAATACACAAATTAGTTTTTTGTACTTTTCCGTCGTGGTCCTCTTCTTCAACCCAGTGTCAGTTGCTTATGTTCAAATAGGTAGGGAACTTCACTTCTGGAATATATATGTCTAATCTAAGAATTAAAAAAAAAAAAAAAAAAACTGAAAAAGAAATCAACTTTAATTTCTTTGTATCATTTTGACTTCCTCTCTATATGAAAGAGCTTTACATTTTTAGTCCCTCTTTATAATGTTGTCATCTTTTACATAATGACATCTCTGTTTCCCTATTTTTAGAATTTTAGCTTTGATTTGTTTTTGTGATTTCTCTGTCTAGACTGTTATGCGTTGCTTTCTCCCACATTCCGGCCTTGGGTTGTTACCTGATGTTATTTATTTTCTATCCAAAGGACTCCCTTTAATACTATTGAAATTTTGGGTTGGTTTTTGCAAATTCTCTAAACTTCTGTTTATCTGGAAATGTCCTCATTTCCCCATCATATTTGACACACTTTTTCTGGATGTGTAATTCCTGGCTGGCAATTTTTTTCCTTCACAGTTTTGTATGTCATCTCATTACCTTCTTGCCTGCATGGGTTCTGCTGAGTAGTCTGAACTTAGCCTCATTGACTCTCTTTTGCAGGTGATTTGTCATTTATCTCTAGCTGCCTACAGGTAGTTAAAGTCTTACAACATTGCTTGCTTCCCCTCTACTCCTTGTGACCTCCGAGACAGGTCAAACTGAGATGAACTCTTTGATTAGTACATAGATAGCCCTCCAACAGATTAGGACAGAGACACACCATAACTGGCAAATGAAAGTTTTTCCATTCCCTTAAAATTGAGACACCAGGATCCATCTCTGGAAATGTGGGTTACCACTGCTTTAAATGGCAATGAACCAGGAAGGGAGTGAGTAATATCATGTGAAAGCCAAGCTTTCCTACTGTTTGGAGCATGGAGCAGCTTACACTGCTATCTTGTTCTGCATTTTTCTCTCCTACACAGTTTTGATTACTGTAGCTAAAGGGTCTTCCAGTAAGGGTGTCCTGTCTTTTAATTTGGATAAAACAAACTGTGTAAATGATATAACTTTTTGTATTTTCAAGTACACTTGATGACACTATGTGTGGAAAAGAACTTCAGATACATGACCGTTGTGCCATCTTTCAAATGGGACCAAAAATAATCAATTATCGTAGCCCTATATCTTTCATCATTGACAGTCACGGCCTTTCCTCATTCGTACTGGAAAAAATAAGGGCCAGTGATTCCGCCAGGTCAAAATCCACATCACATGGTAACTTTTGGGGGATGAAGTTGATATTCTTGAATCTTTGTTAGATTCTCATTGCCTCAAATGTGACAGTTTTGTTTGTTAGCAAAACAATTCATCCAAGAACAGGAATTGTCACTGAGGGTGATTTTTCTGCAAAAGCAGAGTCAACTTTCAATTGCTCCAGAGATCAATCAGCAAACGTACGGTTCAATCTATGGACGTTGGACTTCAGTTCTTGAGTTAAAATGATTTTTTAAGGGTAAAGGTTCAGATTCAGACACAAAATCCACCCAAATGTGGTCAATGAAAGGCCTAGTTCTGGTTCTTGAGGAGAAATTGACTGAGATGGATTCTCACACACACTCTGAGAAGGAGTGGGCGATGTTGTTATTGGAATGTGCAGTTTGTTGATGTACAGCTGTTATCTGATTGGCGACGGACCTTGTCTCAAATTTTTTGATTAAATGTCAAATTGTTCTCTTGGTGTAACGATTATGCACATCATAAATTTCATGGAACACACAGAATGTCTGGCAAAGAGAACACCTATTTTAATAATAAACTTTAATAGTTTCTATACATTGTGAAATTGTGTAACTATTTATCAAGACTTATTTAAAAAAGTGATAAATTTGGCTGCTACAGATTCACAAATATCACTGCTGTGAGCTGTCAAAAATAGAACTTCCTTATTGGAAGACTCTTTACATATTTTGGCCTCTGGACCAGTCTCCACATATTTTTCTTTAATTTTTCAACGTCTTCCAGATAATATTTATTTTTTCTACTTCTAAAACAATCATGTCAATGTTTTCACTGGAATTATATTGACTCTATATAGATACATTTAAAAAAAAGTAACAGTTTATATCATTGTATCTATCTAAAAACAGATTATGACTTTTCATTTTCATCACTTTTAGTGTTTGTCTCTATTTCTTTTTGCTATATACATTCATTCCTTTTATTGCTGTTACTTTAAATGAACATTTTTCTTTCATGAGATTTTTCACCTGTCTACTGTTTGTAAATGGAAAAGTCACTAATTTTTACATAAAACCTAAAACCCAGACACATAAATTATCAGTTTTTCTTATGGATTATAATATTTTTGGGTGCAATCACTCAGTGCCTTTCCACATTTCTTTGAGTGACTTTTCTAAACTATTACTCTTCTTGCAAATTACCGACTCAGCCTCTTCCAATCCATGTTTATCTTTGTTTTTCTGCCATGTTTTACTTCACCTCTGCAAATCCTCTGTGTCGTTTTCCATTTGCTTTCTCTCTCTGTATTGTCAGTTGTCTTTAAAATTGTCTGTTTTACTCCTCCTTGGGATATCCATTTGGGTACCCCTCAGTCCATTCCTAAGACAAAATGCCACTAGTGATGAGTCAGTTCCAACTTGTAGGAATCCTGAGAAGTTTCCAAGGTTAGAAATCTTTATTGAAGCCCATTTTCACATTTTTATCCCACAGAACAACTGGTGGATTTGAATTGCCTACTGTGTGATTTGCAACAGAGCACTTTAACCACTACACACCAGGGCAAACTCCTACTTACCTTTAAAGAGCAACTTGTCCAGACTATGTTAGAGTACATTGCGTATTTTTCCTCTATAGTATATTTCGTGCTGGCTAGATATATAGCTAGCAATGACAATTATTTTTTCATAGGAAAAGCTGAATAAGCATGAGCTGAGTTGAGCATTGGTTCAAAACATAATTCTATTGTTACAAAGATGTTCTTGCAGCATATAATTATCATTATCTTGAAATAATCACATGAACATTAAACATTTATTCTTATTTTTTGTAACCATGCAGATTTAAAATAACATGCTTGATGTAGAATAAATCAACAGCTGATTAATAACAACTATACAATATATTGAAACTGACCCTATCTTTATAAATAAAGATAAAACCAGTTGCCAGAAGGTCAGCACTGATACAGGGCGATCCCACGTGTGTCAGAGTACAGCTATGCAACAAGAGATTTTCAATAGCTGATTTTTCTTAGAAGTAGATCATTGGATATGTCTTCTGTAGCACCTCCTGGAGGGCTCAGATCACTTGCCTTTCATTTAGCAGCCAAGCACATTAACCATTTCACCATCTTAAAAAAAAAAAAAAGGAACACTGCTGTGGAGTCAGTTCTGTCTCATAGCAATCCTCTAACATATTAACCATTTCACCACCTGTTGTTGTTGCTAGGTGCCATCGAGTCAGTTCTGACTCACAGTGACCCCGTGAACAACAGAACAAGTCACTGCTTGCTCTTGCACCATGCCCATAATTGTTTTTATGCTTAAGCCCGTTGTTGCGGCCTCTGTGTCAATCCATCTCGTTAAGAGTCTTCCTCCTTCTTTCTGACTCCCCACTCTACCAAGCATGATATCCTTCTCCAGGGACAGATCTTTCCTAACAGCTTGTGCAAAGTACGTAAGACAGTCTTGCATTCTTTGCTTCCAAGGAGCACTCTGATCTTACTTCTTCCAGAACAGATCTATTTGTTCTTTTGGCTGTCCATTGTATATTTAGTATTGTTCTCCAATGGCACAATTCAAAAGCATCAATTCTTCTTCTGTCTTATTTGTTCATAGTCCATCTTTCGAATGCATGTGACGTGGCTGAAAACACCATGGTTTGGGTCAGGCATGTTTTAGTCTTCAAGGTGACATCCTTACTTTTGAATACTTTGAAGACATCCTTTGCAGCAGATTTTCCCAGTTCAACATGTCTTGATTTCTTGGCTGCAGCTTCCAAGAACATTGATTAAAATCTTTGACAACCTCAATCTTTTTTCCATTTATGACAATGTTGCTTACTGGTCCACTTGTCAGGATTTTTGTTTTCCTAGTATTGAAGCGCAATCCATACCGAAGGCTGTGGTCCTTGATCCTCACCAGTAGGTGTCTCAGATCTTCTTCATTTCCAGAAAGTAAGGTGGTGTTGTCTGTGTAATGTAGGTTGGTAATGAGTTGTCCTGCAATCCTGATGCCTCATTCTTCTTCATATAATCCTGCTTCTCAGATTATTTGCTTGACATACAGATTAAAAAGGTATGGTGAGAGGGTACAACTGTGATGCACCACTTTCCTTACCATGCAGTATTTCCGTATTCTGTTTGCATGACTGCCTCTTGACCCATATATAGATTCCTTAAGAGCACAGTTAAGTGTTCCGGAATTCTGATTGTCTGCAACGTTAGCCACAGTTTAGTATGATCCACACAGTCGAATGCTTTGCCATAGTCAATGAAACACAAACATCTTGCTGGTAGTCTTTGCTTTCAGCCAAGATCCATCAGACATCAGTGATGATACTCCTGGTTCCACATCCTCTTCCAAATCCTGCTTGCATTTCTGGCACTTCCTTTCAGTACCCTGTTGTAGTCACTTTTGAATGATTTTGAGCCAAATTTTCCTTGCGTGTGATATCGACGATATTGTTCAGTAATTTCCACATTTGGTTGGATCACCTTCCTTTGGAATGGGCTTTCACCACCTAGGGACTCCAAAATAAAGATGTTATTTTTGTTAGGTGCCATCAAGTCTTTTTTTTGACTCATAGTGACCCAATCTTACAGAGTTGAACTGACACGTAGTGTTTTCTTGCTGAGAGAGATCACTGAGGCTATTCTCCTGTGGAGTTTCTGGGTGGGTTTGAATCACCAACCTTGTGGGGAAGGCAGGTTCTTACTGTACCAGCAGTGCTTCTTAAAGAAAAGGTACATAAATATGGAGCATTGGTGGTGTGGTGGTTAAGAACTTGGCTGCTAGCCAAAAGGCCGACAGTTCAAATCTACCCGCCACCCCATGGAAACCCTTTGGAGCAGTTTTTTTCTGACTATAGGGGCGTCGTAAGTCTGAACTGACCTGATGGCAATGGGAGTCTTAAATACTATCAGCTGTGGAAGCTACAAATTTTTGTTGTGAATTATTTTCTTCGATAGAAAATTCACTTGGTTAGTGTGGTAAAAATCTAAATGAAGACAAGAATTTGTTTTTACAGGATTTGCCTTCAACCATAGTAAAATGAAGAGGGCTTTTTATTTGAGGTTCAGAGTAAGTGTGTGGTAAAGGCAAATGATTGCTAACTGTTTTATTTTCTTATATGGAATGCAGTAGGATCTTTGTGTTGAATACAAAAAGCAAAAGATTTGACAATCTTGGAAGCAGCAGGCTCTAAGAAAATCTAAAGCATCAAATAGAATCTTACATTTATTTTTCTTAACATATCTGCCTCTGTAACTACTTAACATTCCCAAAAAACATACAATTTCATTTTTTTCAAAAAAAAATAGAACTTGACAACATACTGTTATAAGCTTTTTTTTTTTCCCAAGCCTTACCCGACAATAAGAATCTTCTGTAGATCTTTAAGAGAGCATATTCACTAGGATACTTCTCCAACACCTGCCAGATCAGACTCTGTCTGTGAATGAATGGAAACTATATAAATATTTTTAAGTGTCCAGTTGATTTTCGTTTTCTGCAGAATGACTTCCTAGAGATGTCCCGTCAATACCAAATAGTTAATAAATTGCTTACTTACTGTTAGATGGTTATAATTGATTTTTAATATGATAGTTTTATCCCCATATTTTAGAAAACTACTCTTACCCAGGATCCTCTTGTTATAGAACCTTTATTCTGTTAAAACCAGAATGAAGGGACTTGGATATTAACCAGCTGAGTATATCAGTCTTCCAGGTCAAAGAATTAATATTAATTTCCACTATTAATAATGAAAAGAACTAATGTCTCAAATTCTTCCTAAAAGCCAGATTTACTTTTTTTTTTTTTTTTCCTGGTAAGCTGATTATTAGTTTCTAGTATTTTCTCAGTTTTAAATGTGGAGAAATGAGATAAAGTGACTAGAAGGATAAAGCTAATAAGAGACTCTTCTGGGATTTGAACTTAAAAAGTTGAACTCTAGAAACCATGAGCCCAAAACAAATTGTCCTGTATTAAATCAAGTCTAAGAGATCTACAATGACAGACTCAAGCATGCCAATGATTCTGACACTGGCTCAGGACTGGACACTGTTTCCTTCTAATGTTTATAGGTTGTGAGTCGGAACTCACTCAATGACACCCAACAACACCAACAGGGACATCAATATATTTTGGGGAATTACAAAGATGTGATTTTTTTTCAGGTTGACATTAACTATGCTTTTGCTGTCATCTGTATGTGTCTGTTACAGAAGTGACACCACCACCAGAGACTGAGTCCTGACTCACTACACAGGAACTTAAGGAGAAATCAGAAAGATCTTTATGTGAGATTATCCAGCTAGTCATGCTTATATAATTTCTATCAGAAACAGTTAATAACAAGGGAACAGGTAAAGTTTTTTTCATTTTTAATACACTAAGATGCACCTGGAAGTCCTGGTGATTAAGATGGTATAGCTGCTAATCAAAAGTCCAGCAGTTCCAATCCATCACGTGCCCCTTGGAAACTCTACGAGGCAGTTCTGCTCTGACTTACATATAGGATAGCTAAGCGTCTAAAGCAATTTGATTCCAACTTTTTTTTAAAATTATTATTAATGTTTATGTTTTACTCTAATGTGAGCCTAGAAATCCTGGTGGGTAATGATTAAGAGCTATGGGTGCTAATTAAAAGACTGGTGGTTCAAATCCACCAGTCACTCCATAGAAACAGTATGATTCAGTTCTACTCTGTCCCACAGTGTCACCATAAACTGGAAAGGACTCCGAGACAACTGGCTTGTCTTTTTATTGGTTCATGTAACCTTGCTGTTGTAAGCTGCACTAGAATAAACTTCAACTCAAGGTTCCCTGAACACAATGGGATGAAAAATACTTGGTCTTGTGCCATACCCAGCTTCATCAGTTGTGGATTGGACCATGGGTTTACAGATCTTTCTTTCTAGTTCCTTTTACTCTGGAAGCTCACTGAAATCTGCTCAATATCATAGCAACAAGCAAGTCGCCAATGACAAATAGATGGTGGCTACATATAAGGTAGTAGAGTGACTTCTAGACATTTTATAGGTAGCATTGAATTACCACATCAATTTTTCTAGGCTATAATCTTCCCAGGGACAGACGCCAGGATTTTTTTCTTCTAAGAAGAGGTTGGTAGATTCAAAGCACTGACTTTTTGCTAGCAGCAGTAGCTCTTAACTTCAGGCTTCGCTAAAAAGGCGATCAATATACTCTGCTTTCAATGCAGAAATTCCATTTTACCAGCTTTTAATGTTTAAAACTATCTGAGAAAAATTTTAAAGAAGGGACTCAAATATCATTTATATAACATTGGAAATTTTCTTTGTAGCTTGGTTAATTAGCTCTCCTGCCTGAAACAAGTGGTTAACTGTAGAGGAAAAAGACTGCTGCAGTTTGCTGGACACAGTGAATGGATTATGAGATTCTTCACAAAGCATCCCATGCTGCTTGCATCACTGTTGAGAACCTTTTTATTTTGACTTTATGTGAATATTCTAAAGGATCAGTATTTAATATTTTTTTTAGTAGCCCAATTATTCTTGAAAAACAGCTGTGCACCCTATGAAGTAAGTAAGTTAATCTTTCGGTAAAATCTTTTGGTAAACCTTCAAGATCTTACAGTCTGCATGGAATGTATATGGTTCTGTTTATTTCTATAGCATTCATGTGGTTCAGTCTGCTCCTAGCAAAGCTGAAAGTGTTCTTAAGACCCCAAATCGGCTTTCTGTCTTTCTCTTCTCAGCATCTGCGTAAAACAAGCTTCTTTTTGAGTGACTATCTTCTTGTACTCTGTGTTTTAGCTGAAGAAAAATAAAGGGCTTACCTATCATTACGGGTTTGGGGTATTGAGGGTAGATGAAAGGCTGACTGACTCTAGTTTACTGTGTGTATCATTAAAGTATTTGCCAGCTACAGTCATAGGGATCTGCTAGAGCTGTTCTGGGCTGGGACTGCCCTAGCCGTCACAGATGTGTGCAGTGTATACCAAGGGTTGTATCACTCACCACTGAAGGGCAGCCATCTCCCTGGTAAGATACAGCAACTCTTCTTTCAATGTGGCATAGCCGGGATATGGAATAAATATGATTTTCAGCTGGGTTAATGAGAAAACTAACTCAAATTCAGAGTACATTTACGTAGCCAGATTGTTAGGATTTTAGGAGAGAAAGAGGTTTATTCTTTTTTTGTTGTGGTGGTGGTGGTGGCAGTGGCAGTTGTTTATTTCCAAGGTAGCTTCTAATTAGCTTAAGAATAAAGCACAAGATCCAACTTTCACATAAAAATGAAGCTGAAAATGAAGTGAGAGATGAAAGGAGGCCCCAGAATGTTATATTCCTTATCAGTTTAGCTTAACAACTACTTGTTGATAACCTCCTTCGTGCAACACAATAAACCTGTTTTGGTAACACGAGGAGGGCAAATATGAGAAGTGTTTGGATATCCATGAGTCGGATCCGACTCGACGGCACTTGGCACTTGGCTGGCTTGGATATCCTTACCAAAATACAAATCCACTACAACTGAGTCAATAGTGATTCATAGAAATCCTATAGGACAGATTAGAAGTTCTCCATAGAGTTTCCATGGAGCATTTGGAGGATTTGAACTGCCGACCTTTTGGTTAGCAGACACGCAGTTAACCACCAAGCTGCCAGGATTTCCAGATAAGCCATAGGAAAGTTAAAAAATGAATTCAGGTAATAAAGAACCTATACAACATCAGTTAATTATGAATAATTAGATTTTTTTAGCTATTTTATAAGTTATTAGTGAAACATCTTTTCCATTAAGGTAGTTGATAATTGGGACATGCTTTTTTTCAAAAGAACTGCAATGCACTAGTAACGACAGTCCTAGAATAGTTTTATTATTCCCATCATTGTGTTGTTAGGTGCCACAGAGTTGGTTCCAATTCTTAGGCATATTATGTACAACAGAGCAAAACAATGCCTAATCCCTGGAATCATCACAAGGCCATTATTGCAGCCATCGTGTCGTCTATCTCACTGACAGTCCTCTAGTTTTCATTGGCACTCCACTTCACCAAGCATGTTGGCCCTCCTTGTAACAGGTCCATAAAACATAAGACAAAGTCTAGCCATCTTTACTTCTAAGAAGAATACTGGCTGTACTTCTTCCAAGACAGATGTGTTCATTCTTCTGGCAGTCCATGGTATATTCAATATTATTTGTCAACCATAGTTCAAAGTCATTAATTCTTTTTCAGTCTTTCTTATTCGTTGCCCAGTTTACACACCTCTATGAGGCAATTGAAAATATCACAGTCAGGTCAAGCACTACTTAAACCTGAAGACTACATCTTTGCTCTTCAACACTTTACAGAGGTCTTTTGCAGCAGATTTGCCCCATGCAATGTCATTTGATTTCTTGACTGCTTCCATGGGCACTGATTGTAGATCTAAGTAAGAAGAAATATTTTGCAAGTTCAATATTTTCTGCATTTATCATGATTTAGCTTATTTGTTGGGTTGTGACAAAATTTCTATTTTCTTGAAGTTGAAGTGTAACCCACACTGAAAATTGCAGACTGATGCTCTTCATCAGTAAGTGCTTCAAGTTCTCTTGGCTTTCAACAAACAAGGTTGTGTCATTTCTATGTTGTAGGTTGTCAGTTAGTCTTCTAATACTGATGCCCCATTCTTCTTCATATAGTCCCAGGTTCAAGGATTATTTGCTCAATGTACAGGATGAATAAGTATGGTGAAAGAAAGCAATGCGGATACACACCTTTTTTTTAATTTTAAGCCATGAAGTTTGCATTAGTTCTGTTGAAACACCTGCCTCTTGGTCTGTCTAGAGGTCCCCTGTGAGCAGATGAAGTATCCCAGAATTCCCATCCTTCACAATGTTGTCCATAATTTACGATGCACACGGTTGAGTGTTTCAGATAGTCAATAAACCACAGGTGAATATCTTTCTGGTATACTCTGCTTAAAGCAAAGATCTATTTGACAGTAACAGTGATCTCTCTTATTCCACATTCTCTTGTCAATATGGCATCAATTTCTGGTAGTTTTCTGTAGATGTACTGCTACAGCTGCTTTTGAATGATCTTCAGTAAAACTGTACTTGATGTGATGTCAGTGATACTGCTTAATAATTTCTGTAATCCATTGGATCATTGTCTTTGGAATGGGCACAGATATGGATCTCTTTCAGCTAGTTGGTCAGGTAGCTGCCTTCCAAATTTCTTGGTGCAGATGTGTGGGCAGTTTTAGCATTGTATCCATAAAACAACTCCATTAGTGGTCCATTAATTCCTGGAACCTTCTTTCTCAGTAATGACTTTAGGGTATCTCAGAATTCTTCCTTCATTACCACTGGTGGATGGTCTTATGCTGCCTCCTGAAATGTTTAAACATCAACCAAATCTTTTTGGTGCAGTGATTATATATATTTCTTCCATTATCTTTTAACGCTTCTTCTGTGTGTGTGTGTAATCATTTTTTTGGTAGAATCCTTTGATACTGAAAATTGGGGTTTTATTGATTTATTTTCAGTTCATTCGGCTTGAGAAATATTGAACACACTCTTTCTTTTGGGCTTTCTATCTTCAGGCTTTTGCACATTACCCTTTAAAATCTTTCCACCTCTTGTCTTCCATCATTTACTCCATTCACTTTAGCTACTCTGCATTCAAAAGAAAATTTAAGAGTCTTTTCTGACATACATTTTGGTCTCTTTTTCTGTCTTTTAGTGTCCTCTTGCTTTCTTCATATATGATGGCATTGATTTCATCCCATAACTTGTGTGATCTTTGGTTATTAGTATTCAGTGTGTCAAATCTATTTGTGTGATGGCCTGTAACATCAGACGGGATGTATTCAATTTCATAGTTTGGTTCTCATGGACTTATTTTGATTTTTTTTTCCTTCAACTTGAACTTGCTTATAAACAACTGGTGGTCTGTTCTGCAGTCAGCCCCAACCCTGTTCTGACTGATGACCCTGAGCTCCTTCATCACCTCTGTCAGCAATTGTAGCTGATTTGAGTACTGCATAGCCCACCTAGTGAGGGCCATGTGTCATTAATGTTAAGGAAAAAAAAAAAAAGGAATTTGCTATGAATAAGTCACTGTGCTTGCAAACTTCCATTGTGCGATCTCAGGCATTGTTTCTTTCACAAAGACTGCAGTTCCCAAATATCAATCCTTCATTATTTCCAGATTTTGCTTTCAAATCATTAGTGATTATCAATGCATCTTGATTGCATGTTTGATTAATTTTAGACTGCAGAAGTTGGTAAAAATCCTCAATTTTCTCATCTTCAGCATTAGTAATTGGTGTGTAAATTTGAATAATAATCTTAATAAGTGGTATTCCTTACTGTTGTTAGGTGCTCTCAGGTCAGTTCTGACCCGTAGCCACCCAGCTACCACAGAGAGAAACACTGCCCCATCCTGCACCACTCTCACAGTCATTGTTCTGCTTCAGTCCCCTGTTGCGATCACTGAGGCAACCCATCTCATTGAGCATCTTCCTGTTTTCCAGGGACCTAGTCCTCCTTGTAGCCCTATATGGATATTGTCCTACCACTTGCAGGGTTGCACTTCAAGATAAGTTTTGAAATGTTCTTGAAAATGAATGCTAGCGTAGCGTCTCATTATTGTCCCATTCAAAATAGCCAAACTCGGTCCTTTTTCAGCTCAGAATTGCCTAGGATAATGATTTTTTATGCATTCCATTTCATTTTTTGACTTTTTCTAGATTCATATTTTGTATTTTCCATGTTCCGACTATGAGTGGATGTTTGCAGTTCTTTTTTCTTATTTGGAGTTATGCCACACCAGCAAATACAGATCCTGAAAACTTTATTCCACCCCTTAAAATCAATTCTACTTTGCGGAGAGAGCACATCCCCAGTCATATTTTAAGTGGCTTCCAACCTGAGGACCTCATTGTCTGGACTTATGACAGGAAATATCCCACTGTTATTCCTAAGGTTTTTACTGACCAACGTTTCTAAAAGTAGGTTTCCACATCCTTCTTCCTTGTCTGGTTTAGTATGGAAGATCTACTACTGAAACTTGTGTTGCGTGGGTGACCATATTTGTATAACAAATGCTGGTGGCATAACTTCCAGCAACAAAATACCATGCAAACCACCAGAGTATGACAAACTGATGGATGAATGGTGGATTATTCCTATAACAAGCCCCTCCCCCCTCAAAAAATGCAAACTCTGACTATGGAGTCATTTCCAACTCTTGTAGACCCCATGTGTTTGTAGAGAATTGATCTTAATATGGTTTTCAAGGCTGTGAGCTTTCAAAACTAGATCATCTGACTTTTCTTGTAAAGTTTTTATGTGTAGATTTGAACCACCAACCTTTAAGATTTGCACCACATGGATATTCCAAAACCAAAACCAAACTCACTGCTGTTGAGTCAGTTCTGACTCATAGCACCCCTAAAGGACAGAGTAGAGCTGCCTCATAGAGTTTTCAAGGAGCACATGATGGATTCCAGCTGCTGACTTTTTATTTTGGTTTGCAAACATAGCATTTAACCATTGCTCTACCAAGGTTTCCAAACACATGTTAAGTGCCAGCTGTTTTTCTAATTATCATTTATCAGTTGCTTTATAGTTTAGTGATTTTGATTGTGCTTTTTTCTCTACTTAATTACCATTCCCCTTCACTTCATGTGAAAACTTCTTCAAGATTCAATCCAATGAAATCTCCCTGGTGAAGCCATCCTAGATGCTCCTCAAGCCCAGTTATTTACATCAATTTCACAGTATTATAGCTTACTGAACTATAATTTACCTGAATATAGTCTTCAAGAAGAGGTTACAAATGCCTCAAAGTCCTGAAGGTCAGAGACTTTTAATCTTTATACATCTACCGTCAGACGCAAACCCTGGCAGCAGTTGATTCTCAATAATTATTCACTGAATTTGAATATGTTGCATTTATCTATGAAGGCTTTGCCAATCTCAGCCTCTAACGGCTCTAACATACCAACTCAGTATGTGAACCACTAGCAGGAAGTACATTATCTCAAAAAATGATAGTTTTAATCTTTAAGGTGACATAATTGCTTTCCTTAAACTGGTAAGCACAAATAATAGGTGCTGTTGTACAATGAAAAGCAGATTTGTATTTGAGTTTCAAGTGTGATTTTCACCTCTTTGAGTCTCACTTTTCTAATTTGCACAGGATGAAAAAGAAAAATTGGTAAATTGGATATAAGAATTAGAAGTAGTGAGTGTAACACACGAAGTACTGCTGTTGACACTAGGCGGTCTCCTACCTCAGCAGATATTCTCATTGTTTTCATCATGTCTCACCCTCAACTCCATTCTTTGTTTACTTTTATGACCTTCAAGCAAGGCATGATGATTAATTTATGAGATGACCTTTTAATTTCTCCAAAATATCCTGAGATGGCCAGTTGATTAGAGAGAAGATATCAAATTACATTTTCTGTAGTAATTTTTCCATTTTGCAAAGTGGTTGATACAATAAGAAGTGAATATTCTATAATATAAGGAGCTTTGGTGGTGCACTGCTGAAGTGCTCTGCTGTTAACTGAAACGTCAGCCATTCTACCTCCCAGTTGCTCTATAGGAGAGCAGCCTGCTTCCATAGAGATGACAGCCTTGAAAAGCCTTGCAACGCTCTGTCCTACAGGTTCACAAGGTATCAAAACTAACTCAGGGGCAATGGGTTTTTATTCTACAATAAAGGCAACAGATAGATATGCTCTGGAATGCATACCTATGCAATGACATTTTGTATGCTTACGAATGTTTTCTCAAATCTTTTTACATTTTACAGCTGGAGATAGATTCTGACATCTAAAAGATCTTCAGTTTTTACCTCACCCCTCAAAGCAGTGTCATAGGTATGTTCCTTAAATTTCTTCTGGAGAGATGAAGACTTGACCACGGGGTGCAGTGGACAACGAGAACGAGTAGTGATTCTTCATAACAGACTCTTGCAAAGCTTACACGCAGGATAGTTGTCTCACAAATGTTAAAGGGACATTTTATTTAAATGGTGTCTTTCTGAGAGGTAGAATTTCTACTCTTCAGTCTTTGAGAAGTGTAGATTTCTGAATGGTTAGCACTAAAAAGATTCAGGAAGGAAAAAAAACCCTGAAATTTATTTGTTTTAACAGTATCGGTTTCAATACACTCTGAACATTCTTTTTCTTATTTAATGTCATATTTTACTATTTATTTTAAGAGCTGTTATGTTTTATTGAATAATCAATGCATTTATATTGAGTTTGTGCAACTTCATTGATTTCTAACATTAATGAAGCTATTTCAGCTGTGATCTTTCGTATGCATCATTCCTTGTTCTCTATCCCTTACCCATGAAATATCAGATTTCATAATTGCTAAAAATTACTTATTATTCTCTATTTTTATCCATTGAATTCTCTAAGGAAAACAATTCTATTCAACTTTTATTCATTTAGAGATCACCACAACTCACTGAACTTTCACCTTGGGGCATGAGTCTATTTTTAGACTAAAATAAAATAAAAAATGTGATCCTGCTTATGGGTTAAGGTTGGATCAAGATGGAAGGGAATCCAGATATATAACATCTTGGTTCAGGAAATTGTCAATTGCCCAGTTTGTCATTCCTGTCTGTACTATTCTGTGTCTCAGAGGCCCAACAATTAATTTTGAAGAGATGTTGAAATTTCACATAATTGTGGTTTCATTGTCCATCAGTCTTTCTTTTCTTTCTGTCCAGAGACCAGTCCACAATCTCCTTTTCATCATCTTCTGCAGTGACCCAGGCCCAAATGAGTGATTACAGTTTAGAGAATTGGTCTAGGCATTTCTGGAGCCACTAAATACTCCATTTAAATGACAAACTCCTGCCCCATTTTTTATCTTAATTTTGCTGATGTGGGAGCCCTGAAAGTGTATCTTATGAATAGTTTAGCATCCTCAAGAGTAAGCCATATGTCTGTAATGCTTCATATGTCATCCCCTCCTTTGTCACACACATGGCTCCGATTTTCGTACTTTATTTCCAGTTGGCCGAATGATTTAGTTTATTTTTCCTTGATTGTATCAATTTATTTTAAGTCTCCTATTTCTGTGTTTGGATTTCTACCCCTGTCATTCCCAGACCCTTTGGGTTTGGAATTTTGTTTCTCTATGAAAATATTTGATCCGATTCCTCCCTGTTCTTTTTATTCTTATACGGGTTTCATCTTAATATTTCTTCTTCTTCTTTTTTTTTTTTCTTTCCTCTATCCCTACTAAGTCTTTTCAGTGCTCCATAAGCATTAACTGGCTCTTTCTGAACCAGTCATTTCAAAGCAGCCTTTTCAGCTTTTCACATTACAGTAACTACTTGTAAAAATTCATACCCTTGTAATTCAGGCTTGGACTTAGGAGAAGGACACTGGTCACTTTAAGTCAGAATTAATCACCCACAAAGCTAGTCTGATATTCTGACCTACAATCCCTTCCCTGCATAGACATCAAGTGCAATGTTCTTACAAAATAGAGGAAGAAGAATAACCAGGAGAGAGGGATGATTCAGAGAAGATTAAGAAATGGTACCGTCTATTCCGGCGTCAACTCTAACTGTTCACATTGTGGATAAAATGGGAATGGTGATTTTCAGTTAACTGGAGAAGCACAGGATAATAGCCTTTTATTAGCTGATAATGATAATGGTGATGGTAGTGATAGTAATAATAACTTCTCTTGAGTTCTCTTTACACGTAGTTTTAGGGCAAAACACATGGACAATAGAGGATCAAATTGGGATTATTTATTGTATTATAGTCCAACTATCACTGATGTTCCTCATCTAGAACTTTCATGAACATAAATTATATTCCCATAAGATAAGATTTTCAAAGCACTGTGATATCCTCATATTTATATCAAATATATCTGGCAAATATCTTTGTTGTAAGATTCTCCATAAATTCATTTTCAAATATAGTTTTTTTCATTTAGAAACACATATGAATGTATCTTTATGCAAGTTAGATTAGAAAAATCAAGACATAATTTCTCTCCCTTTCACACACACATACACATGTACACACACACACAAACATAATGGGTTAAAACTTATTACTCAGTTATAAGTAATACAAAAAATCTGGATGGTTAGTATTCACTCATTTAGCCTCAGCTGCAAAAAAACAGCCAACATTCATTTGATTTCTACTACACATTAGGTTCTATATTACATATTGGAGACACTCATAATAATAATACCCTTCTATTTGTGATGTTTGTGAGGCTCTCAGAATGGTAGTCTCCATTACTTAGTTAGCAACACGCTTGGTTAGTTTTATTAATGAATTAATTTAGTCTTCGCCAAGATGAGTTTTCAGCCCAACTTGGAAGTTCTCCTGCTGCATTAAAAAGACTTCCCTCTGTGCAGGTGCACAGTACTTAAAAGTGCCCAGACGGTTCTGAGAGGTCAGGAAGGAAGGGGGGGCACTCTTTTTGGTGAACTTTGATGCAGAGTAAACATTAACATGTAGTTCTGCAAAGAACTTGGAAATTGAGCCAAATTAACTGGGAGTTTAATCTACTCTGTGTAGCATGTGTATGATCATGATGAAAATTTCAATGTCTACCCTGATTTTTTCATCTGAAAAGTACAAATGTAACTACCTCCAGGTAGCTAGTTGTTGTGAAGATTAAGCATTACGATGTTCAGAAATTTTCTAAGACAGATTTAATACATACTAGTCTTCCTCTGTCTACTTCTTTCTCTGGTTGTGGGGCAGTAGTTTCCTTCTAGGTGGAACAGGAGAGGTCAGATTTAGCACTGCCAGACCCAGTGATAACAATCTGGACATGACTAGATTGTCTATGTCTCACCTGTTGTACTTGAAGTTGAGATTTGAGAACTGAAATCACTGATAAGCACAAGCTCATCGTCTACACAAGCAGGGCTTGACTATTCCTGAAGATTCTTGCCTAGGTGAAAGAGGAGACCCTGGTGGCATAGTGGTTGAGTGGTACAACTGCAAACCAAAAGGTCAGCAGATCAAATCTGCCAGGTGTTTCTTGGAAACTCCATGAGGCAGTGGTACTCAGTCCTATACGGTTGCTAGGAGTCAGCATTGACTCGACAGTAATTGTTTTGTTTTGTTTCTTTTTTTGGTTAGCTAAAAGGAGTTGCAAATAAGTTTGCTTCAGAACTTCTTAAGATCTATTCATCAGAATAGACTATTCAACTCATATGCATCAAAGTGGAGGTCCTTTTCAGAACAATAGATTTACCCCCAAACAAACTATTATAAGAATCACTTCACAATATGTGTCTGCTATATCCGTCGGCCTTTAAGTATTATACGGTGAACTCTGTTTCATTGCAGTAAGACCTTTGCATTGAACTGTCCAACTCAAACTAGAAAACATTCTCCATGAAATCTTATAAATATTATCTCAAAAGTCCTTCTTCCTGTGATTCTAGTAGGGCTTTCAAAACAGTGGTCTCCCTTACTGCAGTTAGTAATACACTTGGTTTGTCTTATTAATAAATTAATGTAGTAGTGTTTTCTGGAAACTGAAAATCTATAGAGTTGTTTTCAATTTCTCATAAAATTTTTTTTTTTTAAATAAAAAAGAATGCAGGGTTTCATAAACTTTGAGTTTATAACAAAGTAAGTTTGGCAGCACAGGAATATAAATGGAAACAGAAAGAATTGGCAGAAAAATTAGAAGAAAGCCTACTGAAAGCATTCAGGCAAGAGCCAGTAGACTGAACTGAAGAAGTGATGTAAAAAAGTACAAAGAGAACAGATTGGAAAGACGTGTCTGAGGGAGATCAGTAGGGCTTTGTGAGGGGTAAGATTTGGAAGTAGGAAAAAATGAGCTTCATGCAACTCCAAGACTTCAAATCTTTAAGACCTACTGAGGTGATAAACTCATTAATTATAACAGAGAATAAAAACATAATATGAGCTATGGGGGATGGGTACAGGGTTCCTTTCCAACTGCAGAATTTTAACCATAGCGGAAACCTTGGTGGCATAGTGGTTAAGTGCTACATCTGCTAACCAGAAGTGGAGCACTTCCTATCTGCCAGGTGATCCTTGGAAACTCTGTGGGGGAAGTTCTCCTCTGTCCTACAGGGTCTTCATGAGTCAGAGCCTATTTGACAGCATTGGGTTTGGGCTGATAAATCTCTGGGACAATTTGGCCCTGGGAGACGTTTGGCGATATCTGAAGATGCTTCTGTTTGTACTAGCTGGTGGTAGAAGTGTCCTGTTAGCATTTACTGAGCAGAGGGGCCAGGGTGCTACTAAACATTCCGTAATGCATGGGACAACTTTCGAGAGCAAAGAATTACCCAGACCCCAATGTCTAAATATCTGTGGTTGAGAAGCCATGGCCTGCTGCCACTGAGTTTTTCTGACTTACAGAGACCCTGTGGAACAGAGCAGAACTGTCCCATAGGGTTTCCAAGGAGCACCTAATGGATTTAAACTGCTGACCTTTTGGGGAACTGTCTACCTTTTGGTTAGCAGCTGAGTTCTTAATCACTAAGCCACCAAGGTTTCTGTGGCCTATAAAAACAAATATAAAGCCAATGTGACTTGTTAAAAATGTTCGTTGAATTAATGACTGCCATTCTTAAAGACAAATCTAAGAAATGTGGTGTCTCAATAGTGGCAATGTTTCATCAGAAGCTAAGAACAGACCATTTGTTTTGTCTTCTCCTCCCTCACTGTCATGGATTGAATTATGTCCCCCCAAAAATATATATAGAAATTTGGCTGGGTTATGATTACCAGTATTGTGCGACTGCCCTCCATTTTGTGATTTTCCTACACTATATATTACAGAGGATTAGAGTGGGACTGTAAATCTCTTCCCAAAGTCAGCTCCCTACTTTACTTGGAATGTGGCTTGTTCCATCTTTTATTCCACAAGAGATAAAAGGAAAGGGAAGCAAGCAGAGAGTTGGGAACCTCACATCATCAAGAAAGCAGCACCGAGAGCAGCACACATCCTTCAGACCTGAGGTTCCTGGGCCAAGATGCTTCCTGAACACAGACTGCTACATCACAAGGACCTTCTCCAGAGCAGACAAAGAGGGAAAGCCTTCCCCTGGAACGGACACCCTGAATAGGGACTTGTAACCTACTGGACTGTGTAAGAACAAACTTTTCTTTGCTAAAGCCATCCTCCCTGTGGTATTTCTGTTCTGTTAGAGCAGTATTAGAAAACTAAACACTCAGTGTTCCCTGTGTTCTCACTGATTCTGTCACTGGAACTACTACTTTCTCTAACTATTACCTGCTGAAATTCTACCTGCTTTCAAAGACTCTCCTCCAAGTCCTTGTAGTCCAAGAAAACTATGCTATACCTCAGCTCTGCCCTGAATTTGATCTCCTTCTTTCCTCTGTGTTCTCACACGCTTTTTAATCTGCTGACTTCACCAAGTTCTCTTTTGTGATATACCTACGAACTCTGTAATCTCACCACTTTGTACCTTTCTTTAATTGCTTAGGGGCAAAATATTTTAGTCACACAACTCTTCATTCCTTCCGTTTCTAGAAGAGAGCCTTCTAATGCTCATAGGGTTGCAATAAATAAAGGCTTGCAGAATTAAACATCTCTTCCCCAGAGTGATGAACTGAGTCAAACTGCATCACTCAGTAACAGTCTACATATGTCCTGTTAAAAAATAATTCTAAAAAATTTGGCAAGTCACAAATCTCATACAGATATAAAATTAACACACTCTAAGGATTTTTAACTTATTAATTAATTGAGGGAATGAAGCAGATGCCATATAATTAGTTCAAAGGAAAAGGCAAAGAAGCACAAATTTACACGGAAAAGGAATGTTGAAATGAACCTACAGATAGATGAATATTGGGTTTTTGGTCAGAGAGGGAAGAAAAGCCAACTGAGCCTTCAATAGACAATGCATACACCTACAAGCAAAAATTATCTTGTATATGCTCAGTTATTCAAAATTTATATAACTGTAAAATATCTCCTGGAGACTCAGAGTTAGATAACTTTGAAGGGTTTGCTCTAGAGGAATCCTAGTTTTCCTTTAAGCACAAATACCCCTACAGTTACAATTACTTGCTCCTTATAAAGATTTAAGTTTTTTGAAAAATAAAGTTTACAGTAGACAACAGCAAGTAGGTCTCCTCTTATGTTTTGCTATTTTTTTTCCCTTGAAGTTTTAATTCCACGCCCTCTTTGTGTAGTAGGATATTTTCAAAACAAGTAAAATGCCACTTTAAAGTGACTGCAACAGTGTACTGACAGAAAACTTCCAGAAATTCAAGCTGGCCTCAGTAGAAGACGTGGAACAGGGGTATCATTTCTGATGTGAGATGGATCTTGGCTGAAAGCAGAGAATACCAGAAGGATGTTCCCTGTGTTTCATTGATTATGCAAAGATATTCAACTGTGTGAATCATAACAAGTTATGGATAACATTGTGGAGAATGGAGATTCCAGAATACTTAATTGTGCTCAAGAGGAACCTGTGCATGGATCAAGGGGCAGTCTTGTGAACAGAACAATGGGACACCGTACGGTTTAAAGGTAGAAAATGTGCAGGCCAGGGGTGTATCTTTTCACCACACTTTTTCAGTCTATATGCTGAGAAAAAATTGCAGAGACTCTGTGAAGAAGAATGAGGCATGGAGTTTGGAGGAAAACTCATAAACAAACTGTGTTATACAGGGGACACAACCTTGCTTGCTGAAAGTGAAGAGGATTTGAAACACTGATGAAGATCAAAGGCCACAGCCTTCGGTAGGAGTTGCACTTTAGCATCAAGAAAACAGAAATTCTCACAACTGGACCAATACGTGATGTCATGATAAAAGGAGCAAGTACTGAGGTTGTAAAGGCTTTTCTTTTACTTGGTTCTACAGTCAACACCCATGAAAGCAACAGTCAAGAAATCAAGGCATATTATATTAGGAAAATCTGTTGAAAAAGACCTTTTTAAAGTTTTGAAGAGAAAGATATCACCTTGAAGACTAAGACATGCCTGACCCAAGCCACCATGCTTTCAATCGCACTGTAAGCGTGGGAGAGCTGCATAATGAACAAGAAACACGGAAGAAGAATCGATGCCTTTGAACTGTCACTTGGAGAAAAATACTGAATGTGCCATGGACCATCAGAAGAACAAACAAACAGATCTGTTCTAGAAAAAGTACAACCAGGTCTTTTGGAAGCAAAGATAGTGAGGGTGAGTCTTACATACGCTGGACATGTTGTCAAGAGGGATCAGGCCCTGGAGAAGGACGTCATGTTGGTAGGGCAGAGGGTCAGCGAAACAGAGGAGGACCCTGAAGAAGACCCACCGGCGCAGCGGCTGTGTGACGTACTCAAGTGTAACAGTGATTGCGGGCACAACTCGGGACCAGACAGTGTTTCCGTCTGCTGTTCACAGGATCATTACGAGTTGGAACTGACTACATGGCACCTAACTACAACATGTACTTGCACTTGTAACATACCCTGTTGATAAGTACGCTTTCCCTTATAGACATAATTTTGAAAGAAGTAAAAAATTTATCGGGCTCAACTTTAAAATGATATGCAGTGAAAAGTGTATTCTGTAAGGTTTTTAAAACATGGCTAAGTTCTTAATTAGATTCTATTATTTTCCCTTTATCGTGTTCCCAATTATTTTTTGGCCTGAGATTTTCATCTATTGCCTGTATTAACTTTTAATTTTTCTGACTATGTCAGAGAAACCTCAGATCCTACTACCATTTACTTGAGTAGTAATTTCTTCCAGATTTTGTATTCCCAGCAAGGGACCACACAAACGCTTTGAGTATTTTTTTCCCCCAAAGCTTTTTACACTTGTGATTTTTTTATACCAAAAATCTCTTTGCAAAGTCAGTATTATATCTCCTTGAACAACAATCCATCTTTCTGTTTATTACGTGATGATTGTATTCTTGAGAATAAACCAAAAATATTGAGAATATTATATCTGGACTTTAAAAGATGTGTTGTTTTTTTTCAGGGAGTGCCAAACTCCTTTAAGTGATTATACTAGTTTATAATCAAAACTCATCGTATAAGTTAAGTTTACATTAAAGAAAACAAAAAAAATACAAGATATTATTATTGAAACAAAATTTCATAAAATCCCCCAGTGATAGAAAGATTTCACAAAGATAATCATAATGAATATGATAATAAACATTCAATTTATTGGCATATCTCATATACCAGACACTGCTCCAAATGTTTTATGTACATTATGTTATTAAAACTTCATGTGGTAACCTCCAAAAGTCCAAACCCATTGATGCAGGATTGATTCTGACTCCTAATTAACATATAGGATAGAGTAGAACTGCCCCACAGTTTTTACAATGAGTACTTAGTAGATTCAAACCACTGATCTTTTGGTTAGTAGCTGTAGCTTTTACCTACTATACCATCAGCTTTTCCTTTCATACGATAAACCAAAACCAAACCCCTTGCTGAGAAGTTGATTTGAACTCATAGCAACCCACCCTATAGGTCAGAGCAGAACTGGCCCACAGAGTTTCCAAGAAGCACCTAGTGGATTTGAACTGCTGATTTTTGGGTTAGCAGCCATAGTACTTGTCGTGGATTGAGTTGTGTTCGCCCCTAAAATCTGTAGCAACTTGGCTGGATGATAATTCTTGGTATTGTGTGATGTTCCTCTGTGTTGCAATGCCTGCCTTTATAATGTAATGAGGGTAGACGATTGCTGCTGTGTTGGTGGGGCAAGACTTAAGGTGTGAAATTGTTCTGTGCCTTGAGGAAGTCTCAGCTGAGATTTTGGGACCTCATACCACCGAAAAGCCATGCTATGTGTCCTTTGGAAAGTGACAAGTCCCCGCTACTCTGAAGCTCCAGTCCAGTGGAAGATTGACGATAAGGACCTTCCTCCAGTGCCAGCAGAGAAAGCCTTCCCCTGGAGCTAACACTGTGAATTTGAACTTTTAACTTACTTGAATATGACAAGCAAAATTCCTCTTTTTAAAGCCATTCACCTGTGGTATTTCTGTTAAAGGCATACCAGAAAACTAAAACAGTGCTTAACCACTAAGCCACCAGGTTTTGTGATGGGAGATATTTAACAACAACAACAACAAACTACTCTTGTTTTTTTATTGTACATATACTCATTCCTTTACACTACTGGAGTGACATTCTATACATTCTTCCTTCCAGGTAGGGTAGTAACAATGACCTATTACTAAACACGTTGCTATCAAGTTGATGTCAACTCATGGCTACCCTATAGGACACAGTAGGACTGCCCCATAGTCTTTCCAGGGCTGGAGACAGACTGCTACATCTTTCTCCTGTGGAATAACTTGTAGATTTGAATCATTAACCTTCCAGTTATCCACCAAGCACCTAACCATTGCACCACCAGATTCCCAAGAGGTAGTAAAGATATACTGAAGAAAGAAGGAAGCCTCAACGTTTCCCTTTTGAATTTCCAACAGACTTTTAAATTCTGGATGCACATTTTTTGCATGAAAGAAAGAGTTTTAGAGTTCCTTTTTGCAAGCCAAAATCCAGAGAACTGAATGACCAAAGGCAGAAAATTAGTCACAAATTATAGACATTGAAAAAATATACGATCAATGGAAACCAAAACTTCTTTTGGTCTCTTGCAAATTAAGGATTTTATTTCAGTTATTAAAATAAAATATTTATTACTAAGGAATACCTCAAAGAAAAGGAAAGAGACTTTGAGGTTTGCTGACAGAAGCATAAACAAGAGCACCATGAAGAAGTCTGTGGGTTTTATCAGTGAATCTGAGAAGTCAAAGTGATCCTTTATTGCTAGCTCCTTCTGACACTAAATGGGTGGAGATATTTTAACTGTCACTGCTTTCTCAGAGCACAGATAGAGTATAATATTGTTATAGGATTAGAAAATAGTCTCACATTATGATTAAGGTAGACACAGAGAGTACAGAAAAGGGCCTAAATGCTCTAGAATACTTTGCTAAGCTATCTTATACCTTGGTATCACACCCATTCCTTGGATACTACAGGTTCAAAACCCAAATTTTAAATTGAGGAAGGACAGAACACTCAGATGAGTGTGAAGATCTGAGAACAGTGAAGATGTGTTCTGTTCTTCTGTAGCCTGGGCATTCACCAAGCGCTCTATACCTTTCCCCATTCCCTGGCCAGTCTTTCCATCAGTAGCTTGAACATGCAGCATGTCTTGTCTGCCTTGAAAGATCAGATACAAGCCCAGCAGCCTTATTGTGCTTCTTATAGAGAGGGAGAAATGCATGCAATTCCCTGGTAATCATTAGATGGGATTCTGGTCTCAGGTTAACAGTTCATGCTGATTATATCGGCTCCTTCTTATCACATCTGAGAGGCCCTTTGAAGTTACCGACTCCTTCTAGCCCTTACCTTATACCTCTTGAGAAACACTGGAATTGCATTAATCTTGCTCAATGTATTTGAAGACTACAAAACACATTCTTCGTGAGGATGCTCAGAATTGACTTAGAGCAAGTTTTCTCAGTCTAGCTTCTGGTGATGTTTTGTATTAAAACCCTCCCATCAAAAGTACCAGGTATTTAGTGCATTTTAACAACATCTCTGACCTCTGCTCAATAGATACCTGTAACATTTTCTCACCCCAGCCAAAATCAAAATTAAAAATGTTACTAGGCAATGATACATGTCTCCTAGGCGCAAAATCACTATAGTTTGAGACCAGTGCTGTAAGCACTTACTTGCCCTTGCAAATAATTAATTTACATATGGGCATGTGACACCATTCTAGCCAGTGAGAATAATGGAGACTCTTCTGTCCAATGGACTATTATGTCACAAAAAGGAAAGAAAAAAAAAAAAAGAAAAGAAAGGGAATCCTTAAGTGGTAGCAGAAGCAGTTAGAATCTTTAGATTTTTCTATATAGAAGAATCAAAAGGCAGAAGATGTGTTTGAAAGCACATCAAGAATGAATATGGGACTAATGGTAAAGCTACAGAAAATAAAAGGGCAGAAGAACTGAAAGGGCAGGCTGTAGTACCAGAAGGATCAATTTAAAGTGCTCTGCATCAAGGTCCAATAGTAAGTTTGGGCAAAAAGTTCAGACTCTAGCACAGCAACTTGGAAATTTTTCTCCTGACAGAACAGTCTAATAGGAGGACTCCCCACCTGATTTGCAAGACTCCACGTGTCTTAACACTACACAAAGATGTCATCAAGCCTTGGACCAATGCATTCATTTGTCAGGAACCATTGTAAACCTAGCTGGATGCAGATGCAGCTGTGTGCTGTATTGAGGTACTGAAGCAGGTGTGTAGATACGAGTTGTAAACTGAGCAGAGTGTTGCTCTCTTCTCAAAAGATTGTGCAGTTTTGAGGGAAAGGATTATACCTGTACTTTTTTCTATTTTCTATACTTTGTAATATAAGTTTACAACTAAATATTTCTGAAGGCAAAACGAGAAACTATTCAGGGACATCCATCACTCCAATCAAGTTGTATAACAGGCAAAAAGGCCAACTGGAGGCAAAGAAATCATACAGTACTTTGAAAGACAAATAATGTAAGTTCCTTAAAGAATATGCTTGTCTTGGTCTCTGCCACATTTCTGGTGGTGCCAACAGCACTTAGCTAGTATACGGCTGGTACTCAAAAAGGAATTAATTAAAGGGTGAATGAATTTTATTTTATCTTTTAACAACAGCTGCTGAATGTGTTTTTTTCTTTATTCCTAACTTTTCTCGAATAATTTTTTTTAACTTTTTCCTTCTTTTTATTCATGATTTACTGAGATGTAATGATGGATTTGAATCTGTTCTTTCTCATTCTCCTCATACGCCAATCAACAAAAATGTTTGAAAATCTTCTGTAAAGAGAACTGTGTGTGTTCAAAAGCAATGAGTGCAAAGCCCTGAAGAGATCCGGATTTTGGATCAAAGGCAAAGGTAAAAGAAAGCATAGTCATCTGGTCCAAAACTGAAGGTAAGGTAAGACATATAACTCTCTGCCTGTTTTAATTGGTGGCCTGGGCAGGTAATCAATACGGGGAATTGTGGAGAACAGAACATTCATTTCAGTCATGATCAATACTCGACCTGCCTCAGGAGAAGAGACTCCCACTAATGCTATGCCACGGGCTCCTAAAATCACTTGAAAAGGAAAAGAGAAGAAGGTTTTCCTCACATAATATAAAACCAACTTTCAAGATGATAAAATATATAAATTGGAAAAAAGTTACATACCAACAATTTCTGCTAGACATCCAGATTGATGACTCTCTGCATTATATCTAGTTTTCTAGAGAGCTACATCCATGGCAAATAAGATATAAAATTTTGAAATCAATTTAATTGATAAAATTAAAATATGTATACATACTTAGACAGTTGAGAACAGTAAGAAACGACCAAGTGGAAATAATGGTGCATTGGTGTTTATTTTTTTAATCACAAGCTGTCATTTTTGAAGCTTGAAATGTTGTCAATTGTGTTGATTTAATCAAAAAGATTATTATTTCCACTTGACAGATGAAAGAAATGAGACTTGGGTAATTTAGTGATCTGACATTGGTCACACAGCTAAAATGTTAGCATCAAGACAAAAAAAAAATAATGTTTCCCACCTACATTAGAAAAAAAAACAAAAGTCTCAAAGCATTGACTACAGTTTCTACTTAGAGAAACTAGGTGAAAAAAAGGAAATGAAAGCAAAAGCAAACAAAAGGCAGAAAATAACTATCAGAACAGAAATCATTCAAATGGGAAACAGGAAAGTAATAGAGAAACTCGGTAAAACCAAAATCTGAATCTTTGACAGAATCAAGAAAACTGATATTTCTCTAGTGAAGATGACAAAATAAGTAAATAAAAAGAGAAAGATAAGACATCATTGCCAATATCAAGAATAAGAGAAGTGACACCACCACAAACCCATTGAATCCACTGCTGTCTAGTGAGTTCGACTCATAGCAACCCCATAGGACAGAGTAGCTCTGCCCCATGAGGTTTCCAAGGAGCACCTGCTGGATTCAAACTGCCAACTTTTGATTAGCAGCTGCAGCACTTAACTACTGTGCCACCAACACCACCATAGATGTACATGTGTTAAAAGGATAAGTGAATATGTTGTACAAATTATATCAATAAATCTGGTAATTTAGATGAAATGAGCAAATTATTCAAAGACATGAGTTATTAAGTCTCCACATTTCAATTATTAATAGATGTATGCAGCTGTTACTTGTCATTTTGAGTTGTGCCACATCAAGAAACGATGGTACTGAAAGCTTGATTTCATACAAGTCATTAAGACTGACTCCGCTTTGAAGAGGTAGCCCCCATGCCCAGCTCTTATTTTGTGGATGTCCTGGTGGTGTAGAGCGTTAAGTGCTACGTCTGTTACATGTCAGTTAAATGAAACGTCTGCCTTTCAAATATGCTAGGTACTCCTTGGAAACTGTAAGGGGTAGTTCTACCCTGACCTCTAGGGCAGCTATGAGTCAGACCTGACTCGATGGCAGTGTGTGTTTGTTTTTCCAACCTGAGGAGCTTATCTTGCACCACTACTAGATCAGACAATGTTTCACTTCCGTGAATGAGGTTTTTACTGACTAATGTTTTTCAGAAGTAGATGTTCAGGTCTTTCTTCCTAGTCTGCAAACTCCCACAGTATCACAAACTGACAGAGACATGTGGGGGAAATTCATTATACTCACAACTAAAAAAGAAAAAACAAAAACAATTACTTGCATAAATACATGAAAAGTATTTGACAACTTCCAAAATCCATTCCTCAAAAGTAGCTCTGAACAATCCACGTATGACAAATTATTTGTCTAAAATACTTAACAATAGGAAAAAAAAAAAAAACTCAGTAGTATAATAAATAATCCAATAAAAGCCGACCAATACTTTTGCAGATATACATACTAAAAAGATATATGCCAGGCAAATAATATTCTAAAAAGATCATTAGTCATTAAGGAAATAGAAATTAAAGCCACATGAGACACCAGTTAATAGCATACTTATTAGAATGGCTACAATTAAAGGATTTGGAGGAAACAGAACTCTCATGGAAATCCTAGTTGTGTGGTTGTTAAGCGCTATGGCTGTTAGCCAAAAGTCTGACAGTTCAGTCCAGCAGACACTCCTTGGAAACTCTATGGGGCAGTTCTACTCTGTCCTGGTGGGTGTTTATGAATTGAAATCAACTGGATGACAAGAATTTGTTCTTTCCTTTTTTTTTTGGTTTGGAACTCTCGTATACTGTTGGTGTGAATGGAAAACAGTGCAACCAATTAGGCTAATAGTTTGACATTGTCTCAAAAATGAAAGCCTACACTTATCTTAAGATCCAGGCATCCCCTTCCTAGGAATTATCAAAGCATAGTTATGTCGTACATCCATACAAAGACTTGAATATTCCTGTAAGTTTTACTTGTAATAGCCCAAAACTAGAAACTTGAATACTCCTGAAAGTTATACTTGTAATATCCCCAAACTAGAAACAACCCATGTCCCCCAATACACAAATGAATAAACAAACCGTGGAATATCCTAAAATTGAATACCAGTCATCAATAAAATGTAATGAATTATTATTGCAAGCTACCGTATGGATGAATCTCAATGTTGCCGTATGAAAATAAGCCAGATGCAGTCCTCACCCTTGCCCCCCAAATAAATCTACTTAATTTGTATGAGCTGAATCCTTGGTTGCCTGGAGATTGTGGTGAGAGATAAGAGAAGGAAAAGGTCAGGTAAGAACCATTACAAATTGTCTTGAGGAAACTTTAGGGTTTATCGGTATGCTGGCATAATGGAATATTGACTTTGGTAACCCTTGCACCAAAAAAAAAAAAAAAAAAAGAAAAAGAAAAAAGAAAGGAAAAGAGAAAACCTGCTGCCATCAAGTTGATTCTAACTCGTAATGACCCTACAGACAGCCTAGAACTGCGCATAGGGTTTCTAAGAAGCACTCGATGGACTCAAACTGCTGACCTTTTGGTTAGCAACTGTAGCACTTAATCACTATAACACTAGGGTTTCTGATTGTTTCCCAAGTGTATACATACATGAAAACTTACCATATTTTAGACTTAAATATGTACATCTTGCTGTATGTTGTTATACCTCAGTAAAGATGTCAAAAAACATACAAAAGCTACCTAAATATCAAAAGCAGAGCCTTTTGTCTTATGTCTTTCTAATGAAGCTCTTTCTGTCATATCATTGGTAAAGTAAAATGACTTTTATACTAAAGATGGCCAAATAGCCACACGTATTATAATATACATACCATTGTCTACCGGTAAAACATAACCCATACGTTACTTTTTTCTCACATTAATAGTTGAGTGGAGGGATATGGAATTTATTATAATGAACAACATCTGTTTGGAGAGCACCTATTATGAGCCAAGTATAGTGTTGAGTTTCCTTTTAATGTATGTTGCGTGATTTAGTTCTTAACAAAATTCTGTAAAATGAGAAAGATTTTCTCATTTTATAATAAGACTGAGATACAGTCGGGTTCGATAACTGTTTCAATTTAGAGGTTAACAACATTTGGTAACTTTAGAAATCATGTTTTACTACCTTGCCTCCTAGTAGTACATATTACACGTATTGAATATCTCGAATATCACGTTTTTATGATTAAATCTCTAGTGTTATTAATCTGAAAAGCTTTAACATCTAAGCCATTCTACACCCTCATTCTGTATGTTTTTTTATCTACCTTTTCATTTATGACATTAACCTTTCTAAAACAATATGGTACTCATATTTGCATCACCCCATAATTTATCTCTGGTAATATGTGCATGTTACATAGTTGAATACCAAACACCAGCTGTCTGTGACAATGAAGAACATGTTTATGCTTCAATTATTAAAATTAATTGTTTAAGTAAAACATTCTGCCTTCATTAATGCCCTTGATTAGACACAAATGCTTCAGAACATAATAATTATTAATCGCACGTCACTAAAAGAACTCTCACATTCAATCAATAGTCTAGTACTAACAGCTACAAGGATGGCAAAAACATTTCTCACAGAACCTTCTGACATTTGTGTGAATAAGAAAAACATAAATTCTGTTGATGTACTTGTTCATTGTTCTTCACTTACCAGCATACTGCCTTCAATTAAAAAAAAAATGTGTATAGACTTACATCTGTATCCATATACGCACATGTATACACAGGAAACCTAAAGCAATATCATATATTAGAGTAAGATTCTTCCACCACTGATCAATCTGTTGTATTACAGTGGCTTGGTGTTATGATGCTAAAAGTGATGCCACTGATATTTCAAATACTCTCAAGATCACTGTGATGGACAGGTTTTACTGGAGTTGCCATACTGAGACAGACAGGGAAGAAAGCCCTAGCAATCTACTTCTGAAAATAGGCCGGTGGAATGTTGTCTAAGACTCCAGCTCCTTTAGTTTGGGTGCACTGTCAGGATGGAGAAAGCCATCAGATGTGGAAGAGCGAGGAGCCAGAAAACATGAGGAAACCCTGCAAGGAGGTGTATTGTTACAAAAGCTGCCAACAAGAAATGCAGGCCTACCAGTGATCAGGAGGATGGCACAGGACTGGGCAATGTTTTGATCCATTTTATTCATTCTCTGCAGAAACATACTCAAGTGATGAAATTACACAAATGTCATTTTGCCGATTGAATCTAAATCTAACTGACCCGTTTCCGTCTGCAATGCTATACATATTTAAGATCCGATTGAATTCATCACTTCTGCAGAAAATGTCTCAATCTTACTGTTGTTTGTAAGCAGCTACCAATTCATTTTGAACTAATGATGACCCCGTGTGTACCCAGTAGAACTACTCCATACGGTTTTCAGTCCTCTGGCCTTTTTGAAACGAATCTCCAGGCCTGTCTTCTTAAGAAGTTCTAGATGAGTTCGAACCTGTAACGTTTTGGGTGGTGGCCTAGCATTTCAGCATCTGTGCCACCCAGGGACTCCCACACTGTAAATGGCATTTTGACTAAAAAATGTTCGTGTAACTCTGGAAACGAACACCAATTAACATAACAATTGATTACTGTTTAAATAACAAATAATTTGCAACTTGGTCTGTTACTAAGGACAAAGATAGAACTGACCATATAACCTAGGGTTTGCATTAATATTTGAGAAAGTAATAAACCATGTCTCTGGACTGTGTTCTTCTAAAATCATGATGAAGCTACAGAAAGCTAGCTTTCATCTTTTTCATCAGGAAACACAACCGACTACACAATTCAAACAAATGGCCCTGGTGGCATAGTGGGTAAGAACTCCACCTGTTAACCAGAAGGTCACCAGAAAGTTGGCAGTTCAAGTCTCCCAGGTGCTCCTTGGAAACTCTATGACACAGTTCTGCTCTGTCCTATAGGGTCACTATGAGTTGGAAGCAACTCAATAGTTTGTTTGGGCTTGGGTTTTTATTTATTTTGGGTATTTTCGTCTAAGCAAATTAAAAGAGCAATAAATGGGAAGATTCTTGTCAATCATAAGCTCAAACGGAGCAATTGTCTCCAATGGAAAAATCTTTATTCTTGAGTCATGAACCTCCTTTGCCAGTGGATTTTATAACTGATAGAGAAATGTCAGTCTTTTGTGCTATTCTTACCGGTACACGAAATTTAATTCCATAGACTTTCATTTTCAGAAACCACAAAGAACTTCTTCACGGTAACCAATAAAGTGATTTAAAACATCACTTAAATTTAGAATCCACAAGCTAAAAACTTCACAGAAGGTACTAAATATTTTGCTAAAATGTGTAACTGCACATAATGATAAGAAATGTTGTTTAAGACTCCCTCTGTGTTCGGTCGCAGAAGAATTTGCAAAAACATCAATGTTGCCTTGAAACGGTAGATTTTAATTGCTGTTCTCCTTGCCTTTGATGCTTTTCTATTTCAAGTCTATAATTTGTTCTGAAGTCTATCGTGAGCACTCATCCATTTTTTTCTCTATAAAATCATCAGTAACTGTGTTAGTTTGGGTGTAATACAGTCTCCAAAATTTGCAGCTTCAGAAATGCTTCCCTGAGAGCAGGGGAGGATGGTGAGCTATGTCCTTCATATAAAAGTGGTTTCTGCTAAAAAAAAAAAAGGAGAGAGAGGAAGGAAGGAAGAAACAAGCAAGAAAGAAAAGAAAAGAAAGTGAAGGAGAAAAGAAGGAAGGGAGGGAAGGAGGAAGGAAGGAAGAGCTTTCTTATTCACCATCTAGCATTTCAGTCTTCAAGATATGTTTGCTTTTCAACACAGTAAAGAAGCCTTTAGCAGCAAATTTGCCCAAATGCAGTGTATCTTTTGATTTCTTAACTGCTGCTTCCATGAGTGTTGTTTATGGATCCAAGTAAAATGATGTCCTTGACAATTTCAATATTTCCTCCATTTATCATGATGCTGCTTATTGATCCAGCTGTATTTAACAACACAGGTTGTTAATGAGTCTTCTGTCAACCCTGATGTCCTGTTTCTCTTATTACAGTTCAGTTCCTCAGATGATTTGTTCAGCATACGTAATGAATTAGTATGGCAAAAATATATAAGCCTGATGCACCCTTTTCTTGACTTTAAACCACTCAATATTCCCATGCTCTGTTGGAATAACTACCTCTTGACCAATGTACACATTGCTCATGAACACAGCTAAGTATTTTCTAATTCCCATTATTCTCAGTGTTATCCATAATTTGTTATGACCCACACAGATGCCTTTGAAGAATCAACAAAAACACAGATGAGTATCTTTCTAGTATTCTCCACCTTCAGCCAGGATCTATCCAACATCAGCAAGGATGTCTCTGGTTCCATACCTTCTTCTGAATCTGGCTGGAATCTCTGATGATTCACTGCTAACAAACTGCTGCAGTCACTTTTGAGGGATCTGCAGCAAAATTTAACTTGAGAATGGTATTGATATTGTTAGATAATTCTCACATTCCTTTGGATCATCTTTCTTGGAAATAAGCATAAATATGGATCTCTTCCTGGTTGGCCAGATGGTTGTCTTCCAAATTTCTTGGAATAGACAAGTGAGGACTTGCAGCGCAGCATCTGTTTGTTGAAACTTCTCAGTTGGTATGACACCAGTTTTTGGAGCCCTGTTTATCATCAATGCCTTCACTACAGCTTGAGGTTCTTCCTTAAGTCCCAGTGGTTCCTGATCATATACTACCTTCTGAAATGCTTCGAAGTTGACCAATTATTTTTTATAGGATTATTCTGTGTATTCTTTCTGTCTTCTTTTGAAGCTTCCTGTGTCATTCAATATTTTGCCCATAGAATCCTTCAATATTGCAACTCAGTGCTTGAGTTTTTTCTTCAGCTCGTTCAACTTAAGAAATACAAGGTGTGTTCTTCCTTGAAAGCCTTTGCAATTATCCTGTTACTGACAGTGTTGTACTTCAGTATAAACCTTGAGGTATTCTTCTGGATGACGAACACAACATCCTTTTCCTTCATTCTCTGCGTAGCTGACCATGTGATTTCCCTATTCCAGATGACCACCAGTGCCAGCCCACCTCAGCTCACCAACGCCTAGGATATCGACGCTCCATTTCATTTTGAGGGTTTCCAATTTGTCTACATTTGTATTTTAGGTATTCCACATTCAAATTTTTCATTCAAGTTTATTGCTCTTTCTTCTTATTTTGAATCATGCCACATCTGCAGATGAAGGTCCCCAAAGCTTGACTTCACCCATGTCATTAAAGTCAACTCTATACTCAAGAGGCAGCTCTTCTCCAGTTGGTTTTTGAGTACCTTTAAAACTGGGGCCTCATCTTGTAGCACTGGATCAGACAATGATCTGTTTCTATTGATAAGCTTTTCATTTGCCAATTATTTTCTGAATTAGGCCACCAGGTCCTTCCTTCTTGTTTCTCTTTGTCTGGAACCCCAGCTGAAACTTATCAGTGGATGACAATTTTAGTAATCTGGTGCTGCTATAGCAAAAAATATCACAAACAGATAGCTTTAATGAAGAAAAATTTATTTCCTCATAGTAAATTAGGCTAAGAGTCAAAATGCAGAGCATCAGCTCTAAGCAAGAGCTCTCTTTGTTGCCTCTGGGGGAACATCCTTGTCATCTGTCTTCCCCTGGACTGGGAGCTTTGGGGCACAAAGACTTCGAGTCCAAGGGACATCCTCTGCTTCCAGTACTGCTTTCCTGGTGGTCCTCAACTCTCTGCTTGCTTTCTTTTCCATTATGTCCCAAGAGACTGCTTCAAGACACAGTATAGTTTTATCAATTGAATCCTGTCTCACCAATACAATTGCTGCCCTTCATCCCTCATTAATATCATGGAGGTAGGATTTACAACATAGAGGAGCATCACACAGTACCGAGAATCATACCCAGTCAAATTGCTGCAAGTATTCTTTGGGTGGGACACAATTCAGTCTGTGACATTACCGTGGATAGTATTTGGATATCAGAGGCATAGCTTCCAGCATCACAGCCATGTGGAATTCCCCAGAGCATGACAAACGGACAGATGTCTGGAGGGAGGATTGCCAACATGAAGTCAAAATCATCTCTGTTCTTTCAAATTACCTTGTGTGTTCTTTCTTCTTTTTTTATTTATTTTTTAAATTAATACTTCTTTAATAGTAATTTAAACAGTTAAATTAATAGTTATTTAAAAAATAAATAGTTGGAATTAGGTATGGAATATAGTTAATAACAATATGACATTATCGATTCATTAATGATTGCAAATTGTCATGAATTGATTCGTGGTCTCCAAAAAATATGTGTAGAAATTTGGCTGGGCCAGGACTTCCTCTATTATGTGATGTTTCTCCATGCTGGAAATCCTGCCTCTGCGATGTGAATGAGGGTGGATCGATGCAGTGGTGTTGTGCAACAGGACTCAGTGTGTAGAATTGTTTTGTCCCTTGAGGCAGTCTCTTAAGATATAAAGAAGCTAGTAGAGATTTGGTGACCTCATGTCACAAAGAAGCTGTGTCAGAAGCTGAGCACATCCTTTGGAAAGGATAGGGGACCATGTGATTCAGAAGCTTCAAGTCCTGGGTAAGACTGAAAAACGAGAACCTTCTTCCAGAGACAACAAAGAAAGCTTTCCTCTGGAGGTAACACCTTGAATTTGGATTTTTAGTCTAGTATACTGTGACAAAATAAAATTTATCTTTTTAAAGCCAAATATGTGGGGTGTTTCTGTTAAAGCAGCACTAGCCAACCAAGACACAAATATATCCAAGTGCATTAATAATAGGGGAAAAGAAAACCAAAACCAAACTCATTGCCCATTGAGTCTATTCCAACTTATAGTAATGCTGTAGGACAGGTTAGAAGTGCCACATATGATTTCTAAGGAATGCTTGGTGGATTCAAACTGATAACTTTTTGGTTAGTAGCTCTAGCTCTTAACCACTACACACCAGGTTTTCCAAACAGGAGAAAACTAGTGAACATACAAGGAAAGTATATATATTTGCAATTGTCTATAAATGCACAACTTTTCCAAAAAGCATCTTAAAAAACAAATAAATAAATGGTTGTTTAATTAGTACTTGAAAATCTCTCTTCCCCCAGCAGTAGGTGGCTTCCATGCATAAAGAGTATTCTACCATATCTCCAGTACACAAATGGTTTCTTGCATCAGGAAATACTTTACATATGTTATTTGCATTGAATAATGATAAATACACTCTGATCTATCAGTCTGTGTCAGGTTACTTCAGCATTTTTAAAATGTCAGTTAATATCATTATTTTTCATATATTTAGATCTATCTCACCAGCTGGCTGTGTGTTTCTCTAAGGTATAAACTATTCCTTGTTATAAAACCAGGTACCATTGTGTCAGCTCTGGCTTCTAGTGACCCTAGTAGTGTAAGAGTAACACTGCGTCACAGTGCTTTCAATAGCTGATTTTTCTCAAAGTATATCATCCAGCCCTGTCTTCCAACTTGCTTCTGATACTCAGAGCAACAACCATTCAGCTAGCAGCCAAGCGTTTGAATTGTTTCATCACCCAGGGATGGCTGGCACATAGAAGGTCCTCAGGCCAACTTGTTTGGTGATTTAACTCTTTGATCTCAATGAAAGCAATTGTTGATTCTTCTATTCCTCAATAGAGTTGTACATTTTTGCACTCGAAATTTTATGCACTTTTTAATGATCTCATTATAGTTTTGCATAAATATGTATATACCAAATTTTAATGAAAAATTAGCAACTAATAGCAGCAAATAATTTTAGAAGTAAATGAAACTTCTAATTTATTTTTTAAAAAAAGACTCGTTATTTGAGCCAATTCACATAAATGTACTTTCAAAATCATATTTAAACGTGTCAAAACAGCTCCAAAAAAAGGAATTTTGTAATTTAGCCTTATAATAAACAAAATATTGAAAATTTAGAAGATAAATGTATGTAGAGATGTTATTGCACAAAACAGGATATTAAAAGCTCAGTATAAAAAACTTCTAGCTAAGTTTCACTGAAAATAATTTAACATGCATGTGAAAATCAGCAATGAGTAACCAGCTATGTAGAATCATCTGAATTTGATATTTGTCATATCAGTTTCTGCTAGGTTATTTTCTTTATGTTACTAGCCTGTCTAATAACATCTTGGTATTCATATGGCCTCATGTTTTGGACCTAATTCTTATCCTACTTCAGGCTAGGCATTGCTCATTCAAGCATAGAGATCCTTTACATTTCTGAAGGATTCTGAATGTTAGGCAAGTCCCCAGGGCATGCTGCAAAGTGAGAAATTACAGCTCTTGACATCAGGATCACAAAAAAAAAAACACAATTCTACAGCAACACATTGTAAAATTATCTCCTTAGGACCAGAGAACAACACAGCCATATTTCTAATTGTTTTTGAGTTTGGTGGGGAAAATGCTAAACAGAAGTGAGCAAAATACATAATAATTTTCTTGTTAATGTCTAATTATGAACGTTTATCTTGTCCATAAAGCAGGCCATAAAAATGTTATACATTGAATCATGAAGATTAGGACTGAGATCAAATATTCAGAAAGGACTTTCTATAATCTTTAATAGAGGAGGCATTATAAACAGGGATGGTTGTAGAATCATCATTTTCATGTCCATTATTTTGGAGGAGGAGTTGCCATGAGAATCACTAAAGAAAAATTAGGGGATTGTGTGAAATTTCCAAAAATTTCGTAAAGCATGCTATCTTGTTATGCTGTAATTGTCCCCCATACACCACTGGATATCTTCTAATACGTGGAATCTCTGATGGCAGAAGTGGTTAAGTACTACGTCTGCTAACCAATAGGTCAGCAGTTTGAATCAGCCAGGCACTCCTTGGAAACTCTGTAGAGCAGTTCTACTCTGTTCTAAAGCACTGCTATGAGTTGGCACCAACTCATCGACTGTGAGATTTTAGTATATGCATTTGTTCATATCTCAGTCCTCTACCAGGCTGAGAACTTGTTGATGACTACTACCAATCTTCCTCACGTTTGTAGAGTTTCCTTAACTTTATTTGCAGGGTCCTTCCCTCATTTCTCTCTCATGAAGAAGAATGAACTAAGGAGTTAGTGAGATAGATCAGACAACTAGTCCTCTTTAGCTGTAGAAAGAATAAAAGCTTGAATCATTCTCTTCCTTTCCTCTGTAGGGGAGATCTTTTGCTAGGAGCAAAAGGCTACAGAAGTTAGGGAGGGTTTTGTCTTCACAGGGATCCTTAGGGAGATCCTTGAAAGAGCCATGTTGTGGACAGAGAAGATACAGAGGCTGTAGAATTTGGGGTGACTTTTGAAGCTCTCTACACCTCAGCAGGATCCTTGGTTTCACAATAGTTAAACATTTGGCTGCTAACCCAAAGTTTGGCAGTTCAGCCAGGAATGAGCGTGCTCTGACTTCTGGCTTATCACAAAATGCTAACGGTGACCTTGGGATATCCCTTTACTAACAACACTGATGTTTAGGGGGGCCACTGAGTTGATTCTGACTCTGTTCACTCTGTGCATCAGAGGAGAACTTTTCCATAGGATTTTCTTGGCTGTAATCTTTACAGGGGCCAATTGCCAGGCCTTACTCTGGTGGTTCTGTCATCTTCTATTTATTGGGTACTTAGCAAAAGCCAACCAATATACTAAAAATGTCACGTGTACTGTTTCATTTGATATTCAGTAGTCCAAACCAAAAGGAACCCCGGCTGCAAACTGGTTAAGGGGTCAACTCTAACTGAAGTATTAGAGGCTTAAACCTACCAACCACCAGGCAGGAGAAAGAAGTAAAAATCTGTTCTCATAAAAATTACTGCCTTGAAAACCTGATGAGACAGTTCTAGCCTGTCTTATAAGATTGCTGTGTGTCAGAATTCATTCCAGAATAATAGGTTTAGCTGAAACTGAAGGCGAATACCATCTTGTAGAATAAATTCTGATTCATGGTGAACCCATGTGCTACAAAATAGTACTGCTTCATGGCATTTTCTCAACTGTGATTTTTACGGAAGCAAATCACCAGGCTCTCTTTGGTGTCACTACGGGGTGAGATAGAACTGCTAACTTTTAGGTAAGTCATTGAAGTTAACGTGTCTGAGACTATTGTTCACTAGCCATTGAGGTTAAGTATACCTGTCGTGGTTGTTAGGTGCCGTCGAGTTGATTTTGCCTCATAGCCACCCTGTGTACAACAGAATGAAACACTGTCTGGTATTCCACCACACCCACAATCACACATCTAGACAGCTAGAACTAAGATCCAACTCTATTTGGACTAGGTCTTCGAATGGATTCTTCCTGGTTCAGTCATGGGAAAGGAATTATCCCAGAGTAGACCTGAGTTTTTGGAGTGTGGGTGAACCAGGACAATAATCAGAACGGGAAAATTTGCAGATTAAAGCCCTGCTAGAAACTTAATTGTCACCTTAGAAAATAAGGACAATGTGTGTGTTGCACAGGAACAAAACCTGTTGCCTCTTTGAATTTGAACAGAGTTAAAAACAATGGTTACCTGCTCAAAGATAGAGGCTGATCACACCAATTTGGGTGTGTTTCGCTCTCCACAGTTCTGTCAAGGACCCACTTTCAAGACTCAGGCTCCCCACAGGGCTCCCTGATCTCTTCTGGGACTCTCATTCCAGGATTTCAACTTGCAATTTTTCCTGTTTAGAGTACAGGGTGGTATTACCCAAATTGTTAATCTTCAGGTCTGTTTCCGTTTTGTATCCTTGGTTATGACAAAACTAGTTGAAATCAGTTTTAAACCCTGGTTTGGGGACACAACGGCAACAGTAGTGAGAGCCACACTTTCTCCAATACTGAGCTGTTTGTAGAAACTACGTGTTTTATTCTACTCATACCCTAGAGTCTTTTGCAATGTTAAAAGAAGTAACTAAAGAGACTTGTTTCTATAACATATGGTTGGCACAAATGGCTTGTGTTCAACTAACCAAAAGGTTGGTGGTTCAAAACTACCCAGCAGTGCTGGAGAAAGAAGCCCTGGTAATCTGTTTCCATAAAATGTTACAGCTAAGAAAACCCTTGGAACAGTTCTACGCTGTAAAACATGAGGTCACCAGGAGTCAGAATCGACTTGACGGCAAGAGAGTAACACATCTGGGCAATGGTGGGAACAACTCAGAACAGCACAGTCACTCATCTGAGCAACATAATTAAAGGAGAACTGAGGCACAGGCAAATGCAAGTGAGAAAATGAGACTGCAGTTGCATTCATGGAAGTGTGGAGGTGGTAAGGGACATGATTAATTTGAAATCATTATTGCCTTGAACTGATATTAGGAGAAACTTTATACCTAAAATTGTGTTGCATACTGTTCAGGGAAACTAAACAGTGACCTTAACTTCTAACATTTTAGGGAATGAGACAGAAAGGAATCCAGCCAATGAGTGTTATACAATCTGGATAAAGTGTTGCTGCATGTAGACAGACGATTGCAGTAGGAGAGAGAGTGCATTGGGGGAAGCCTCAGTAGTAGGAAATTGGGTTGCATTCTAAGTCCATGTCTCTCAGGAATCTGGCTCAGAGAGATAATTTACTATCACTCAGGGCATGCAGAATGGTGATATGAGGGTTGCATGAAGTTCAAGCTATAGGAAGAAGGTGTTCTGGAGAATCAGAAAGAATAAAGAATTTAGATTCATAGCAACAGAATTATTGCATTTGTAATTCTTTCCTGTATCTTCTTGCCTCTCTTCCCAAATCAATCACAATGTATGAGGTCTGACAATTAAGTTTAAGAACTTAATTGTTCTAAGTGCTACACATCTCATTGCTGAATATCACTATGGTTACCTTCTAAGTGCTCCTCTTGGGAAGCTATGCATCCATGCCACACCTGGTCCAACCTTCAAAGCAATTTTGGGAATCTTTCTGGAATGGTCATTGCATGTTGTGGCACAGTGGCAAGTTTCCAAACTTCATTGTATAGTTATCTATGGCGGGGTTTTTAGGCAGTAAACAAATAGCTGGACTGGAACACTCTCCCTGTTCACCTGATTTGGCCCCTGATGACTTTTTTCTTTTCCTGAAGATAAAGGAAATATCGAAAGGAAAACATTCTGATGACAATGTAATGTAATTAGTACTGTGTACTTAGAGGCAATACCTGAGAGACACTGTGCAAATCATTTTACAGAATGTATTTTATTCTTCATAGAGTTCTTCAAAAAAGGTATTATCATCCCTAGGCCCTAGGTACAGTGATGAATAGTTAGAACAACTAAATGATTCACCTGAAGCTGAGCATGTAAGAAATGGCTGAAAGTATACCTACATGCAGTTCTTTCAGATTACAAAGTTTGTAACAAACATTCAGGACATCAGGGGTAATACGACAACAGCTCTGGTGGCCATTCCAGAAAAAGTTCCCAAATTGATTTGAAGAGTGGACTAGGCACTGACGTCGGTGCAGAGCTTCCCAAGCGCAGTACTTTGAAGATGACAGTAGTGATATTCAGCAGTGAGGTACATAGCACTTTTTCTAGGATAAGTTTGCAAAATTGGTGGTCCTCCTATGTTGTTTTAGATCTTTCTCTTGTTGCTGATCTGTTCTACGTCATGAACTCATTTCTTCCACACCAACTTTATCTTTCCCTGTGTAATTAAACCTTTACATTGTTCTAAACGAGTAAGTTTAAATTCAATTTTTTGGTTGTAGGAGGTGAGGTCAAGACGATCTTTAGGAAGCTTATTGAAGGGATTTGAGCATTGCTTGATTATATATGTTTTAAGCAGTTTCTAAACTTGTTTTCTTCTCATTTTCTTTCTCCCTTGTGTAAGGAGTTCATTTTACATACGGCAACTCAGAAGAACATTAAGAAAGAAGAAGTTAAATCAAGGGCTTATTTCTTATCTTAAGATTTGCCGTAGCGCCTTCTGCCTAGTAGTCTGCAGCTTCTTTCTAACTTCATCTCCCCCTCCTCCCTCTGTCTTCTTCTTGTCCCAAGTCATTTGGCTTGCCATCTTTCATGGTGAAGTCCTAAGCAATTTTACAGGAAAGGACTTTCTTTAAAGCTTTATAAATCATTTGTCTTCACCATTGCCTTTTTCTATGAAAGGATCCAGGAAAGAACAAGTGAAAAATCAGGTGTCACTTAGCATTTGTCTACTATAAAGTTATAGTATTTAATAAACTCTAACTTAATATTCCCTGAGAAATATTCAATAATTTGAATTTTTTGACTTAAAATCTAAAAAATTGTAAATCTCCATCATCTATAACATCCAGTCTGAAAGCCACATTCATTCAGCTTGCCAAAGCACTTATCTGCTGATTTTTAGGAAGATGTGGGGACTGTCAGAGGAAAGGTTGGTCCACCAGGGAAGTTTGGAAGGAGGAATGATCCCTCCCCCAGACGAAATGAGATTAGAATCATGCCACTGAACTGTAATAGAACATTCTTCCAAATAGACATTAGCATACCACAAATGTGCAATTAGCACCCAATAAATCACCCTAAGAAGAGTGTCAATACAGTGAAATGTACCCAGGCATCACAATTAACGCCTGTGTCCTGTATTGGGGAAAGGAAGCTGTTTCCATGTTACAGTCATTATAGGAACGAGGTCGTTTCTGCAGCTGAATTGTTACAAGCAGTTAAGTATCTAATAGCGGTGCTGCATTTTGAGCTAGACTCCTTGTTTGTAAATTCTGCAAACTACAGGAAATTCGAAGCCATTTTACAGAAAAAATAATAACAGTTGCCATTTTATCTGGGCTAGAGTAACTTTACAGGAACATCTAATTAACAGTAAATTGTGTGCTTTGGAGAAGAGTACGGTTTTATCTTTCTTCCAGTTGCTTCACTTTCCTACCGAAGTCAGGAATGTGAAAGACAGACACAGACCGTTTAGCAGAAGACTATGTGACAACAAACAGATGACAGTTTGCAAGTGAATTCCAAAGAAAATACAAACTGAGGAAGTGTTTCTCTTCCTAGGATTCGGAAATTTTCAGCTGTGGACTGTAAAGATGTATAGAAGAAATTGAGGAGTGAGTTAAGAATTAAGACCTTTCAGTTGTCATTTAGAATCTGCCACAACTTGGCTATCTGATTGGTCTAATTTTATATAAAGCAGAAGTTTACCTGTCAACATTCCTTCAGTTAGCTGGCAAGTAAGACAGAAGAGCTGGGAGAAGAAGATTTTAAGAATGCATTCAGAAGAATGTTGATAGAATACCACATCAGTTTAGAGAAGAAAAAAAATGAGCTTATGTTTTATTTTTCTTACAGTAAAAACAAGATTTAAGCATGAAAATAACATCATCTGTTTCGTGAGGATACACCTCTTCACTTATTGACTGTCTCATTATCCAAAATTTCGAATTTATATGAATAATAAAAAATCTGCTATCTGACTCTTTGGAACGTTAATATTCCATGTCTGGTAGTAACGAACACTGAGGTGACAGGCCAAAGTAATGCTGGCTGGCTGTGATGGTTTGGGCTACGTGTCATGTTAGCTGGGCCATGATTCTCACTGGTTTGGCAGGTATGTAATGTTATAATTAGGTAGTTATTTAATGATGTGATTTGGCAGTTATGTAATTTTCTCCTAATGCTGATTTTCAGACAACAACTTGGTCTCTGGAATGTAACCATGTTGATAAGGTAGGAGTGGGTGACAAGTGAAGAACTGGTATGTCACTTTTTCAACTGGGCATATGGTGGCATATCAAACATAGGATAGCTAGGATCTTCTGAACGTGAGACAATCAGAGGCTTGAATTAAGGTAGTTTCTATTTGTCACAGCAAAATGGTGAGATAATTTAGATTCAAATTATGTTTTGGAGTTGATAACTGGGAGGAATAAGAGACTGAAATTTGAGAGGTAAGAAAAGGGTTAGCAATTAAATATGACTTCAAATGGCTGCATGTGAATGGGGCGGGAGTAGACGTGAGAGCAAGTGTTTCAGTAGTGTCATTTAGATGCTTAGTAAAAATCCAACTAGTAGTAGTGAGCTGACTGTTAAACGTATATCTGTCACCCAAAGGATGATATCCAGGATATAAGGGGAAATTTCAGGATCAATAGAACATAGACAAGGAGCCCCACTAGCAGAGTGTTGAAAGAGCTTGTCTGTTAACTGAAAAGTCATAGATTCGAATCCACCAACCGTCCACTGGAAGAAAGATAATCCAGTCTCTTTCTGTAATGATCACAGACTTAGAAACCCTAGGGGGCAGTTGTATGCTATCCAACAGGGTCCCTATAAGTGGGGATGGACCCCACAGCAACAGGTTTGCTTTTGGTGGGGTAGGGAGGGGGGTTTATTATGTAGGTGATATTTATACAGCAGAACATAGAGAAGAAGGAGGTTGGTGTTTTGCTTTGTTTAATTTTTTTGTATAGGTAGTATGAAGGCTTGTGCTTGTGTGTGTGTGTGTCTAAATACTTACATTTGTATATGTATATAATGTTGCAAACAAAGGTACTCTAAATTAATTCCAACATGAAATTTATTGGAATGAATGGCATGGCATGGCAGAGCGTTACAAGCTTCGTAATCTGAAAGAACTGCAAGTATCCTTTCAACCGTTTCCTACCTGCTTGGCTTCAGGTAAATAATTCAGTTCTTTTAAGTCTTCATCACTGGACTCGGGACCTAGAGGTTCTAACCCCTCTTCTGTAGAATTTCTATCAAGATTAAAATATTTTCTGTAAAATAGTTTGTACAGTGTTTAGCAGGTATTTGACCCTAAGTAAATAGCATTAATTGCATTATATTGAAAGGCTATTATTTTATTATCTTTAGTCTAATTTTCTTCATAAAATATATTTACTACATCATTTTTATTTATGGTTAGACCTTATGCTTTTTATTTTATGTTTAAAATATAGTTCTTATTAGTTGTATCTCTTTTTGTGATATAAGTCAGTGCTGGCAATGCTAAATTTATTTTTATTATTATTACTCATAATTGGTTTTATTATTATTAATTTGAATACACTTTTGAAGCTGCAAGCTCAAATGTATCATAGGGTATATACTAAACATTCTAAGATAAAAAATAATAAATCCAGCAATATCTAAAGCACAGAAATTTGATTACATATGAGAAAACAACATTCTTATACACATCGTATCCTAGTTGTGCATAAAATATTTATTACAAATTTCAGATGAAAAATTTATCTCTATTCTTTTCCAAAAAGGAAGAAATATGCATGTGCGATGGTAACAGTTTTGTGTCCGCTTGGCTAGCCTATGATTCTCATTGGGTTGGCGAGCACTGCACAATCATCCTGTATATTGTGATTTGATGTGACCAGCCAAGCAGTTGGAAATGAAATTTCTTTGGGGGTGTGGCCTGCATTCAATATTTCTAGGATGTTCTGGTAAAGCTCACTCTTCCTGTTTCCAATCCAGCATTTGTCTCATCAACCTCTCACCTCCAATTCTGAGGAGGCGAGAAACTTTCAGCTTGGAGCCTGACCAGCGGAGCTGAGACCTGCCAGGTCCCTCAATCCTGTGAGCTAACAGTCTGCTGCCTGCTCTGCCGATTTTGAGTCCCTCAGCCACTGGAACCAAGTGAGGCAGGAGAACCTCCAGCCTGCCACTCAATCCAGGGACTTAAGACTTTAAACCAGCCTTCACACTTGGATGAGCCACGTCCTTAAATGGAATCTCTCGATATTTACACATACACACTCCATCTATTTTTGCTCTTTTATACAACAAAACCTAAGGCAGCATGGAATATTCAACATGAAGCTAAGAAAAATTAGATATGTCTACTTTCCACCAGAGTCTAGGAGGCAGCCATGGGCAATGAATCCCAAGGCGAAGCTTTTCAAATGTGTGTTTGCTACCGCTGCATAACAAAGTGTTTCAAAATTTAGCAGTTTTAAAACACAGACATTTATTATCTCAGATTTCACAGTAATCTGAGAGTAGCTTAACTGGGATGCTGTGGCCTCAGCTTCTTAGTGCTGATGTAACAGAAATACCATAACCAGTTGGCTTTGAAAAATATAGTTTATTTTCTCACGGTTAAACAAACAAACAAAACACTGTCATCAAGTTGATTCTGACTCATAGCGACCATATAGATCAGAATAGAACAGCCCTAAAGAGTTTCCAAAGAGTGCCTGGTAAATTTGAACTGCAGACCTTTCAGTGAGTAGAGGTAACAATTGCCACTCCACCAGGGTTTCACAGCTTAGGGGGTTAAAAATAAAAATTCAGGGCACAAGCTCTGGGAGAAGGCTCTGTCTCTGTCAGCTCTGAGGATGAGCCTTTTCTCACCTGACATAGACAGGTCTTTCTCTATTCCTTAGCAATCTTTGCATGGCATCTATCTTCCTCCCAGTTTTGCTGTCTTGTCTCTGTGTCTATGTTGCTCCTTTTTAACTCACAAGCAATTAAGTTTAGGACGTATCCTATACTTGTATGTTTTCATTAATACAACAAATAAAGCCCAATTTCAAAGCGGGATTATATGCTTAGGGAAAGGCAACGATTCTGATACTGATTTTAGAGATCACAATTCAATCCATAACAAATTCTTGCATCAAGCTGGTGTGAGGTTGTCAGGGATGCCGTGATCTTTAAGCTCAACAGTAGATGGAGAATCTACTCACCAGCTTACCTGTTTGTTGATGAGCCTCAGTTCATTATTCATTGTGGCCAGAGACTTATTTTTCTGCCTTAGTTTCTGTATTACATGGTGGCTGGCTTTACTTAGAAGGAGTGAATAATCAGAGAGGAAAAGAGAGTGAGCCAGGTGAAAGTCATGAGTTCTAACAGCCTAATCTTGGAAATATACCATCACCTTTGCATTATTCTAAAGTTTGCATTGCGAAGAATGGGAATTTTCAGAACGATTCAATGTGCTCATGACGAACATATACTAAGAGGCAACTGTTTGAACACAGCAGGAGGATACTAGGTGGTTTCAAGTCAAGAACGTACGCATCAGGGTGGCATGTTTTCACATATATACTCAATCTGTGTACTGAGCAAACAATCCAAGAAGCTAGATTATATGAAGAAAAGTGCAGTATCCTGGTTGGAGAAAGACTCATTAATAACCTGTGATAAGATGATACAGCCTTGCTAACAGAAAGTGGAGAGCATTCCTGATGAAGACTAAAGACCATAGCCTTCAGTAGGCATTATGTCTCAACATAAAAAAAAGCTAAAATCTTCACAAATGGACTAATAAGCAACATTACGGTAAATGGAGAAAAGGCTAAAGTTATTAATGGTTTAATTTTATTGGATCCCTAATCAATGCCTATGGAAGCAGCAGCCAAGTAATCAAATGATGCATTTTGATTCGGGCAAATCTGCTGCAAAAAAAGTTCTCTTTAAAGTAACTACATCACCTTAAGTACTCGTGCACCTGACCCAAGTCATAGTGTTTTCAGTTGCCTCATATGCATGTGAAAGCTAGACAATAAATAAGGAAGACCAAAGGAGCACTGATACCTTTGAATTATGTTGGAGAAGAATACTGAATATATCATGAAGTGTTAAAATAATGACTAAATCTGTCTTGGAAGAAGTACAGCCAGAATGCCCCATGGAAACAAGGATGGAGAAACTTCCTCCATGCATTTTGGACATGATATCAGGAAGGTCCTGTCCCTGGAGAACATCATGCTTGATTAAGTGGGGGATCAGAGAAAAAGAGGACAACCTCAAAGAGATGGATTGGTACAGTGGCTACAACATGGGCTCAAACATAACGAAGACTGTAGGGATGAGACAGGACCCAGAAATGTTTTGTTCTATTGCACGTAGGATCCCTATGAGTTGGAATTAATTTGACAGCAACAATAACAATAATGCTTTCCAAAGACCAATTCTAGTACAGTGTGAAAAAGTCTACACAAATATTTTAATACCAGATGTACCAGATGGTAAGGATCATTAGCAAATATCTTGGACACCGGTTATCACAATGTGTAAGACAACAAAGACAAATGCATACCTATAAAAAACATATATATGTGCACATAAAAAAACAAAGACAAAGATACACATTTTTATACGTATATATTTATTCTTGAAAAAATGGGAGAAAAATTGGGAATTTTTCTATTTGTCCATCTACTACATTGGTGTGCATGCCAAAGACCCCTATTCCAAACCAAATGAAACCCACGTGAAGCACAGTTGCATAGTCTTGATGGAATATTTATTCTGTTCTTTAAGAGTTTCAGGTGTCAAGAGAATGACCTTTTGCCAAATATTTAGAAAGATCAAACTTGAATACTGCTTTTAAATTCAAATCTCTTTCATTCAAATGTATTTCTAGGGTTCAGAAACCCTGGTGGTGTAGTTAAGTGCTATGTCTGTTAACCAATGGGTTGGCAGTTTGAATCCACCAAGTCCTCCATGGAAACTCTGAAACAGTTCAGCTCTGTCCTGTGGGGTAGCTATGAGTCGGAATCGATTTTACAACACTGGGTTTTTGCTTGTTTTTTTTGGTTTCTAGGGTTCAGGAAGAAAATAAAATACTCAAAGCACAATAAATTACCTCATATCTGGAACACTGCTCCTACTTTCTTCTTCTCAAATAATTTGTTTCAGTTTTTTTTCATCTCTCTACAATGCCTATCCGTAGTTATAAACTTTGAATTTAAACTATGTGATGTCATCAACTTTTCAAAGCAGTTTTCCTTAACTTCCAAAATGTTTGAAGCATCATGGAAGAGATCAGCGACAACACAAATACAGATAAAATCTAGTATTAACTGATACTGTTAAGCTATGAGATGGCAAATTTTCTTATTTCCCATATTTACTTATAAATCGAATTCAGAGGTTTTCTTGTCATACGGAGGGATGTCATGTACTGAATTATTCCCCCCCCCCCCCAAATATGTGTAGCCATGTGGCTGGGCCATGATTCCCAGTATCTTGTGACTGTCCTCCACTGTATGGTTTTCCTATGCTATATGTTAAAGGATTAGGATGCGGCTATAAATCCCTTCATAGGATTACCTCCCTGCTCCACTGTAAAGGGAGTTTCCCTGGAGTATGCCTTCCCCCCACTCTTAACCCTTTCAGCCTGCAAGAGATAAAAGGAAAGAGAAGCAAGCAGAGAAGTGGGAACCTCACACAGTCAAGCAAGTAGCAGTGGGAGAACAGCGCCTCCTTCAGACCTGAGGTTACTGAACTAAGATTCTCCCTGGACAAAGACTGATGCAATACCGGACTTTCCTCCAGACCGGACCATGGAGAAAGCCTTCCCCTGGAGAGGACATCTTGATTTTGAACTTGAGTCTAGAGGACTGTGTAAGAATAAACCTCCCTTTGTTACAGCCATCCACTCTGTGATATTTTTGCAATAATAACTACTTTCATGATGGGATCACTTATGAATAGACATTGTCCTAAGAAATTGACACATACTATCCCACCTTTTTACAGTTCTCACAAGACCTCAAAGCACGTAAGTTGAATTCAAATATGATGGATTCAAAGTGGGAATTATTATTTTTTTTAATTTCAAATTATTCTTAGAAATTATTCTGAATTTATGATGAGCTGAAATTATGATGAACTGAATTTATGACGCCAGCTCAATAATGGAGAATTTAGTCACAAAATTCTGTTCTCCTACCTAAGTGATCTTGAAAATGAAAGATAAACTGAACAGAACTTTCCTTTCCTTGATCCTACAACAGAAGAAACCACCAACTGACATTTATTTTGAACTTTTTATGCCTGAGGAAACCCTGGTGGCATAGCGGGTTAAGTCCTACCTCTGCTAACGGAAAGGTCAGCAGTTCAAATCCACCAGGCACTCCTTGGGAACCATATGGGGCAGTTCTACCCTGACCTCTAGGGTCCCTGTGTGTTGGACCCTACTTGATGGCAGTGGGATTTTTTTTTTTTATTTTATGCCTGAAGTTGCATATATGTAGGTCTAAGGAAAAATAACTTAGGTGCTCAAAATTAACAGTGGGAGTGAGACCTTTGGACTGGTATATTTCAACTTATTTATTTTATCTGTAGAAAATTATAAGTACCTAGAATTTCACTGGGTTTTGTGTTGTTTCATTGGTAGGATCTAAAGAGATTAAAGTTGATACTTCAGATTAAATGAAACTTTTCTTAAGCACAGTGTGTCAAACATCATAGTTTTTGTCTAAGTATGTGGACTGATAAACAGTGAGGAAGTAAAGAAAGAAACAAAATAATGACAAGTAGAATTTAAACTCAAAATTTTGAGTAGAATAAGAGGCCTTTGAGACCTAGGCAGCTTTTCAAGTACAGTATTTCGTGGTTCAGTGATTTTGACAGTAATTTCTTTGAATTAATCACTAAATGTACAAATCATGTAGGCAGATGCAAATGTATATGTACATACATGAAACTTCAAACATGTCATTGTTGTTAGGTGTTATTAACTCAGTTCCAGCTCACTGATACTCCGTGTACAACAGAACAAAACATCGCCTGATCCTGTCAGTCTCACGGTCATTGGTGTGTCTGAACCTTTGTTGCAGCTGTCGTACCGTCTGTCTCATCCACAGCCTTTCCCTTTGTTGTTGGCTTTCTACTTTACCAACCATGGTATTTTTCTCTGGGGCCTGGTCCCTCTGGACAACATGTCCATATGAAATGAGACTAAGTCTGAGTCTAGCTTCCAATAACTATTCTCACTGCACTTCCTGCAAGCTGTATTAATTCTCCTAGCAGTCCAGATATAGGCAACAGTCTTCTCCAACACTGGAGTTCCAAAGCATCCATTTCTCTTTGGTTACCTTTATTCATTATCCAGCTTTCTTATGCATGTGAGGCAATTGAAGACAGCCTGGGGTTAGGTCAGGCTCACTTTGGCCCTTGAAGTTGTTTCATTAACATTTTAAAAACGTCTTTTGTGGTAGACTTGCCCAAATCAATATCGATCATTTGATTTTTTAACTCCTGTTTTCTTGGGAGTTGATTATGGATCCCAGAAACTGAAATCATTGACAAGCTCATCTTCAGTCTTTACTCCATTTATCCTGACATTGCTTATTAGTCCTTATGTGAGGAGTTTTGCTTTCTTTGTGTTGAGGTATAATGCATAGTGAAGGCTGTAGTATTTGCTCTACAAAAGTAAGTACTTCAAGTTCTCTTGGCCTTCAGCAAGCAAGATTGTATCATTTGCCTATTGCAGGTTGTTGATAAGTCTTCCTCCAATCCTGATGCTGAATTCTTCTATATTCCAGCTTCTGTATTCCAGCTCTTTGGATTATTTGGTCATCATACAGACTAAATAAATTTTGTGAAAAGTTATAGCCTTCTGTTCTAACAACTGCCAAGAGGCAATCTATGTACAAGTTCCTGAAAGGTAAGTATTCTGGATTCATACTGAGTTCTCCAAGTGATTCTTAAAGTTCTACTATGCCTTAAGGTAAAGAGAAAACACTCCTTTTCCCACCCCATGGGTGAGGGGAAGCCCCAGTATTCCAACAACTTACTGTAAAACTTTTTTTCCTGGCTTCTTCAACACCAGTCCTTTGACACTCTCCTTGAGAAAGCTGAATGAACAGTCACAGCACCAGAATTTCTCCATCTTCTCAGTAAATCTTCCCATAGGTAGGCTATCCTCTCCCTTAGCAATTCAGAGTTTTTGGGAAAAAAATATGTTTTCTTTGGCCTTTGGGCTTTTGGCTGAAACAAACAAACAAACAAAAAAACCTCTATTTAGCTTCTTGATACACGTAATTTATCGAAGAAAAGTAAATGCTTTGTAGATGTCAATATTTTAGCTCTTATTCGTGTAATAACTTATCACGCACATCATAGGCAACTGTGATAGAAGATTCTGAAACAACATACTCTAACCAAAGAGCAACATTCTCTAACGATAAGAGCCATTCCTGGGAGAGATTATGGCTCTGGCGAGACGCAAGGAAAAGGAGGCTGAACATCTCTTTTCACTTGTAGTTTCACACCACAGGAATGGTGACTGTGTGTTGTTGTTAGTTGCCATCAGTTGAATCCCTCTCACTTGTGCTTATCTTATTTGTAACAGAATGAAACATTGTGTTGTCTTATTGTTTCTTGATCCATTTGAATCCCTTGTTGTGGCCACTGTATTCATCTATCTCAGTGAAGTTTTCTGACATTGTTTTTCGGAACTTCTACCAACTGTAAGTGTTTTTATTTGTTTGTTTTTACCAACCACAATGTTATTTTCTAGTGATTGATCTTCCTAATGAAATGTTCTCACATATTCTCTCCTAGGGAGCATTCTGGATATACTTCTTCTAGGACTGATGTGTTTGTTCTTCTGGTGGTCAACAGTATATTTAATATGTTTCCCTAATGCCACAATTTAAATATGTCAGTTCCTCTTCTGTCTTCCTTTGTCATCGTCCTGCTATCACACGCATCTGAGGTCATCAAAAAGACCAAGTTCCAGTCGGACACACCCCAGTCATGCAAGTTAGCAGGGACTGATTATTCAACAGTGTGGTTATGAAACACTGATAAAAGATTGGTATTTGCTTATAGAAAATTATGTCTTTAAAAGTTTATAATTTTATGTTGGGCAGATGCCTGTGTAAAAGTCACTTAATGGTTATCAGTTTAACCAGAGAAAAATTCTTCTGTAAAAAGAAACACCCAAATATTCTGATATGTTACTTCTGGTTATTTTTGAAACTAGGAAAAATTAAGCATTAGAATACCACTAAACATGGTAATTCAGAACAGATTGAAAACAAAAATGTGGATGGTTGAAAATAAAGACAATGATATTAGATAATACTGTGATTATAGTGATATCATTGTGTATATTTATGGCTGAATAAGCCCACTAATTATTCTGACTTCATCTCCCTTTTGCATGCAATAATTTCTGTCAACTAGCAGAAACGAGAAGCAAGTAATGCTGAGAAAGCTGAAACAGAGAAGTAGTGCTTTGCAGCCATATTTGAACTGAAACCCTCTAACTGTTTACTCTGCAAAATCCTGGCCACTCTTAGGAATCCACTGGTGTCCCAGTCTGAGTTAATAAAGATATAGCTAACCATTACTTACAGACCGGTTTTGGATCAAATCAAGGCCGAGAAGGAGGACAGTATTTGCAAGACAAAGTTTTAAGAATAACAGTCCCATTGTGCAATGTATTTCTTTATTTATACGGCCTTTCTGCCCTTGTGTGTTTAACTTTTACTTAATGGTTAGCTAGGTCTCACACTTGCAAGAGATTGGCCATTTTACTATGAGGATGAGCTAAGCAGCTTACAGGCAATTTGTAAATTTACTGTCTATACTTGAGACTTGCAAATCGACCCCATAGGATTGGCCAATTTAGAAGCGCACATCCTGAAACTTACAGAATATCTCTCTGTAGACAGCCAGTTTCACAGAGAGTTGATGGAACTTCCTTTTCAAGGGGAGTCAGGAGAGAAGAGCATCGTCTGGATCCAGGGTTCCTGTGCTAAGAACCACTTGTACACACATAAAAGAGCTGTAACACTGTAGACCAAGAGAGATGCTTCAGTGGACAAGTGGGTTCACAGAATAGACATGGAACTATACCAACAGAAGCAAAGACAATAAGCAGACATTGATACTGGCAGCAGAATGTAAAGATCCCATCCCAGCTGAAAGCTGGGTTGAGCAACCAACAGCCTAGCCTACCAAGAAACATGACATCATTCAGTATTCTGTTTGAAAGTTTCTAGGTTTGTGAGTATGAACACCGATTTTCAGGAAGGGTAACTGGGTCTGCTTTGAGATATAAGAAGCCAGCCAGCCAAGAGAAAGTCTGTTTTCAAACAGTGACATATGGGCTGGAAACTCTTCCTAACCTCACTCTTTGCATATGTTCAATTCTGTTTATGTCCTACACTGTTATTAAAGTTGTCAATACAGTTGTGTTGTTTCCATGAGTTTTGTATGACCATTTCAATGAATTCTCAAACCAAATAGAAAAAACGTGTCATGGGAGTAACAGCTGGTGTCAAAAATGGTGAGGTAGGAAAAAGGGACTCTAGTGCTGCCATCACAGAGATATGGCAAGTAGGTGGCTTTAAAAAGAGAAATTTTATTCTGTCACAGTCCAGTAGGCTACAAAATAAACATTCATGATCATGCGTCAACAAATGCAATCACCATTGTATCTCAGTTTTATAGACCAAATAGGGAAGTCTTTTACAAGATGCTGACTGGCTTTGGTCAGCGTTTACATATCCAGTGGACATTTGTTTGCTTGGAATTGTTTCAGTGGTGATACCGATACTCATAGCTACCTAGGACTCCCTCAATTTCATTGCACTACTGGAACAGAGCATGAAAATCTGTTTATATTCATACCAGAGTTTATAACTCCAGCCTAGGAGCTGGTCTCTTCTACATTCAGCTCTCAACCGGAATTTCCTCTGTCTATTATTCTGGATTATTTTTGTATATCTCTGCCTTTCCACCATATCCTTCAGAAAAATACTGGACAGACTAAGTACTAGGACTGAATATCGTCTCATCCTTTGAACTTCATCTCTTAGTATATGTTTTCATCAGCTGCATACCATATGTGTTTAGTAAAGAACTTGTCAGAATGATTTGGACTGTAAGAGTCAGCAGGAAGCTAATTTCTACGGCGTGGAGGTCAAATACACCCCTGTCATGGTTTGAATAGCGTCCCCTCCTATGTGTAGCTCTTTGGCTAGGCTGTGATTCCTGTATTGTGAGATATTCCTGTTCATTGTAAACCCTGCAAACCCTGCCTCGATGACATTAACGAGGGAGAATGGACAGCACTTGTGTCACTGGCAGGACTCCGTGCGTATTGTGCTTTGAGGCAATTTCTTGGAATATAAAAGAAAGGGAAGCAAACAGAGAGCAGCAGACCTCATATTATCAGGAAAGAAGCAGTGCCTGGAGCAGAATGCATCCTCTGGAAAGGACCTGGGGTCCGGGCACCTCAAAGCCCCCAGTCCAGGGGGAGATTGAGGACTAGGACCTCCTTTCAAAGCTGAAAGAGGAATCCTCCCTCTGAAGCTGACACCTTCAATCTGAACTCAGCCTACTGGACTGTGACAGAATAAAATTTCTTCTTAGTTAAAATGGAAACCAGTTTGAATCCCCCAGGTGTTCCTTGGAAACTCTATAGAGCAGTTGTACTCTGCCCTGCAGAGTGGCTAGAGGGTCGCTATGAGTAAACATCAGCTCGATGAAGGTGGCTGTTTCTAAAATACTCATGTTTTAATTTTTTTTTAATTAGAGAACCATTACATGCACATACTGCGTGCTGTGAGTCAGAATGAACTCCAATCCACATCAGCTAATGACAGCAGCAATGTGCGTACAAGTTTGACATGAAACAGGTATGTGTGATGTCTTTCATGTTCTCAGATATTCCACCTAAATTCTCAGTTTCATTATTTATTGTTAAAATGGGCTCTTACAAGGATATATATAACCTTTTAAATTAAAGGACACATTACAGTGTGTTGCATATAGCAGACACCCTATACTCAGTGGCCAAAAAGAAATTAAAGAATTCCAAACATAACATGAGTATCTGTCAGCCAAGTGCCATTGAGTCAGATCCAACTCGTATTTATCTAGTCACTCATAAATATTCATTGAGAGATTATTGCTGGATACTTTTTCAGGCATTAGGGATTCAGAGGTGATATACTGACATGATTCTTAAGGGACTTAAATTTGAATGGTGAAAGCACACTAGCAATAAACAAATGAAATGGAAATATCTGATGGCAGTATTATTACATGTATTGAGCTGACACATTCAAGAGAAGAAGGGAAATTGGGGAGACTGGGATTTCAGGAGGAGGTTGAAAGCAGCGTGACACAGGAGACAAAATGAATAGCTGGGCGTGCCATAAATATCAGGTAATGGATGTGTTACAGCTATTAGTATTGTGTAAATCCAGTGCTTAGTGGGAATTGTTCTCCCTTGGTATTCTGGATATCCTTAGTGGAAGGGTCAGAAGTTTCAAGTTAGATTACTGATCAACATTGTCTTCTTTTTCTTTCATTCTTCTTGATTTCTGCTTATGTGACCCTGATTCCTACTCTATCACATTTCTTATTTTCTGTTATCAAAAATAGTAGGCTAATTATCCCTTTGTCCATATGTGTTTGAAGTTAAGACTTTAACACTAAAAAAAGTTATTCCCACATTAAATAGATTCTATCACCATTCTACCACCAGTCTATCCCTTTATGTCCTCAGTTATTATTGTTAAAATCTGTGCAATGCTGTATGCCTTTTATGGCAAGGCTTTCTTTAAAACATTTTTGAGAACCATAATCCAGGAGATTTCATAAATATTGATTTATTCCTACAGAAGAATAAAATTCATGTTTCTAGTTGAGTGCTAATCGATACTAACTCATCATAGTTCAAATGGTTTTGATTCCCTGTAGTTGCTTCAAATCCCAACTTGAACAACTCTCAAACCAGTTGCAGAGACTGAAATGGAAAATTACCCTGTGACTACAAAACCTGGCCCAGGTAGAGAATGTTTTATTTATAGTCACATGGCTATGACTTGTTAATGTGAGTGCTTTGCTCTGTTATATTGAATGATATCTAAATTCTGATTCCAGGTATCAGAAGTTGATTTATATCCATTGTGCCTACAAACATATGACTGCTTACTAATGTAATGCTTACACTGATGATTTTTGTGACATAACTTTTTGTTATAACTAGTACCCATTAAAGTATGCCACATAGAGTTTAAACACAGTTCAGTTAATGTATTTTGTGATTTTTATTTTTAACTTTTGCAAATAGCAAAACATAAGCAGACTGTAGAAGTGTGGTTATGAGGTCTCTTTATATCCATAGCCTTCTGGTTAATCTCCCTGTTCCCATTTTACTCATTACTAACATGACTTCTGTAGCAATTATCCTTCTTTCTTTTTTAATAATGAATTAATTTAACCAATTTCAAATATTGTAAAATGTTTCACAGCAGCAAATTAACAAATGTATTAACAAATGTTAATACCTTTGAAGATCCAATTTACAACAAAGTCAGAAAACTAACTTTGTGACAATTCCCAGTGGTCAACTCATATTATTTATGGTGTACAATTTGTTTACTGGTAGTTATGTGAGTTCTATGCTCCTACACTTGGAGAGTCTGTAAAACCACACTAAAAAGAAAAAAAGAAAGATGTTTACTGAATTCACTGTTGATGGCTACATGACTGTGGAAATGAAGGAAAAAGATAAGACTGGACAGTCAAATAAAAGTTGGATGGTCTGTCCAAGACACTGATTAAATGGTAGAGTCACAGTCTTGTTTACCCACATTGTAGCTTACTTCTGGTCTAAAACCAAAGTTGTCCATACAGGTTATCAGACGTGTATATAGGGCTTGTTGCTTGGTGAGCTAAAAAAAATGTATCCCAGTACATTTGCAATCCACTGATTCACTTTTTTCAGTTGATAAGCATTACTGTCTGCATTCTCAGTGACTTTTGTTCTCACATTTTTTTTCTTCATTAATAAATCTCCTTGGAAACCTGGAAAGTATAGATTTCCCTTCAACACTCTTTCACTGCTTGCTTTCAGAAAGTTCATTATTATTTATTATTTTGAACTGTATTTAAAAGCTCTTAAGTTGTACCACATCTAGAACCCTATTCAGAGACCAGACTTAATGGTCCAACAACCTTTAGGGTCTGAGAGCATGGCACCAGGGGCTTGCCGCTAACCCAGAGCTGAAACCAGGACTGAAGGCAGTTCTTCAGACACAGACTGGACTAGACTGTGGGACACACAGAGATGCTGGCGGTGTGTGTACTTCTTGGTTTGATATACATATGAGACTGTCCAACTTGTTCCTCTTTAAAGGGGAGAGGGGAGGATGGGGGGGGGACAAGTGTTGATCGAATGGATACCAGAAGTACAGGGTGGAAAGGAGGAGTGTGCTGCCACAGAGTGAGGAGAGCAGTTAGAGTTGTATAGAGGTGTGTGTTTGGGGTTTTATACAGCAAACTGACTTGGATTGTAAACTTTTACTTAATCACAATAAAATAAAGTAAGATAAATTCCAAGCACCACACACTTGTGTAATGAGCATTCTAATCATTGTAACTTCCAATTTTGTTATAACATCATTTCTCCTGATATACAATTGGTCCACAATTTCAATTTCCTGATCCTACTGTCAAGTAGGACCCTAAGTCTGGTGACTCCATGGATGATAGAACAAAGCACTGCTCCATCCTGTGCCATCCCCATCGATTGTTTACAAATCAGACCACTGTGGTCTTTGGGGTTTTCATTGGCTGGTGTGGAGGTAGTTCTTCAGGCCTGTTTCCCTAGAAGCTCTGCTGATAGAACATCACAGTCTAACAAGAAGCTTCTCCCGTTCTCTTCCCTGTCTCTTCTTTTTTATTCTTTGTATCTCCATCAAGACCTAGCTCTGCACTACTCCATACTATGCTCCATGATGATCACCACATTTGCTGTAATTCTGTAACCCGTAATTGTACTACACAATGTTTTCAGTAAACCGAAGTTTTTTTGCCTATGATCCGTCTTCTCCATGTTGTATGGCCCTAGAAAACGTAGACAAGTGAGTTCTGCACTTTGATTGCCCTGTAGCTCATCCTGTGGCTAAATTCTTTCCCGTGTGAAACTCTCTCCTTGATACTGTTATTGAGAAATTCCCATTGAGCCACCATGAACTTTTGATAATTTGATTTGTGTGGCCCTGGTGATCTGTGTCCAAAAAGTAAAAGAAAAAGATAAAGTCTCAGAAATCTGGTGTAAGACGAAAATAGAAGATTTGGAATCTTGGAAAAAAGTCTTCGAACTTTGATTTCATTACTGTTAGAATAAAACTTATTTGTGTATTTATCATGAGATGAAATTCTAAGTTATCAGTTAGTGGAAAGGTTTTCAGAAAGTGCCTCTTCAAAGCAAAGATTAGTTATGATGCCATAATTGGGTTTGGTTTTCTAATGAATATTCCAAAGCATTTAGTTGCTATGCATTTAGTGGTGATGTACTATATTCTGGCATTAATGCACATGTTACATTAAAATCATCTGACAGACTATAGTTCAGCAATAATAATAATTTGCATGCATAGCTCAAAACTAATAGCTGAAAGTACTTCACAATGTGCTGTTTAATTCCTGTTCATTCCCATATGCTACTTATTTCATCCTCATTTATCCTGCAAGGTATGTGAGTATATGACTTTCATTAAAATAATAAAAATAAATGAAATGTTTAATATGAAAAAGAAAACCAAATGGTCTTTTATAATTGTCTAGAGTAACTGGTGAGCTTGTGGTGGTGGAAGAAAATATTGAAAGGAATGTTTGTGTTTTTCTTCAACTCTGGGATCAGCTGAAATTGGGGGCAGACAGGTGCACGTGGATGAGATGCTAATTTTAGTAATTGGGTTTTCCTGAGGTCTTGAACTTCAAGATTATGAGGACACTTAAAGAAGCTGTCTTTTTCTTCACGTTTTCCCTGGTAATCTCAGTAAACTGCACTCTTGAAGAAAGGAAAGTGGGAGCTGCTGGAGAGATGACGTACCCTGCTGAGTCAGCAATTAAAAAAAAAGTCAAAAACACACTGCTGTCTAGTTGCTTTTGACTCATAGTGACCCTATAGGACAGAGTAGAACTGCCCCACAGAGTTTCCAAGGAGTTCCTGGTGGATTTGAACTGCCGACCTTTCGGTTAGCAGCTATAGCACTTAACCACTATGTCACAGGGTTTCCTGAATTGCAGTTGCTATCACTGAATTTCCATATTCTGTTTGAGGATGCAGTTTCAGTCTTCTGTCCCTGTGCCCAGTTCTGAACTGACCTACAAAGAGAAATCAAGGCATTTTGTTGTGCTCACCTGTTTAGTTCCTTTCTCTCTACATTACGTTTCTGTAGCAGATCTTGACTAATATATAAAAGATGTTGATTCATTCATAGACTTTTGTCCAGTTTTCTAGTGATTTTGTAATGAGTGTTTGGTTTGGTCCCTGCTCCCATCAATGAGAATCACAACCAATTTTTCTTAGTAACTAGATCAATTCTTCAGTTTGGCAAAGTGCATTTGAGGAGACTTTTTCATTTCAGGCAAATTGACATGTTTATTTATGTATCTGTTCTCTAAATACCACTTACCAGCTGCTTTGGGGTCAGTTCTGATGGATAGCCCAACCATATATGTCACAGTAGAACTGAGCTCCACTGGATTTTCAATGGCTGATGTTTTTCAGAAGTAGATCACCAGTCCTTTCTTCCAAGACTTCTTTGGATAGACTTGAAATCTCCAACCTCTTGGTTAGCAGCTAAGTATTTGTGACACTCAAGAACTCTTTTATTCTTAATAGCTTCTCATTAGTTCCTTAAAATCTTCAGAATCTTTTACAACATCCCCTTTTAAATTCCTATTATTTATAACTTGCACCCCTTCGCTTTGTCCTTTGCAGCATTAGAGCTCCATTAACCTTGGCTTTGTTCATTTAGTACAGTGTATTCTTCTTTTCTGTTTCAGAATCAGATTTTTTTTGTTTTTGGCTAAGCCCAAAGTCAGTAGGGAGGTGTGGGAGGAAGAGTCCTTCAAACGCGTTTTGGCCAAGGAAATAAGCCAGTCTCTTGCACCAAGTTGCCCATTGCTCGTTTTGCGTACTGCCTCTGTTAACTTATAGATGTATACCATTTGAACACATGGTGTGTACTACCCTGTTATACTAGTCCCGAGTATGTTACTGACATTTTCAGATTGTAGAGGAAAGATATAACTAAGTCCAGTGAAGGTGAAAGTTTAAGCCTATTATATCTCATTTTCTTCTATACAGGAAATTTCCTTAGGAGTAAGCACCAGTCTGTAGCCATCTTTTCTCTTCTCTTTCTCAACATTGACCTCCCCTCCTCTTTCCATTCCTGACTCCCCGGATTTCCAGAATATTCTTATGTAAATCAATTTATTTCTCTTTTTGTATTTTCCTTTACAAGCTGTTTCTACAAAACCAGATTTTTCTGAGCCTGAAAGTTGGATCAAGGCTTAGTAAGTTACTAGTCAGAATGAAGGCAATTCTATCTCAGAAAGGTGAAGGTACTACAAATACGAAGTCCAACAATGAAGTCCATAAACTTAACTGCTCTAAGTGCTACATACTCCATTGCTAAATGTCATTACAGTCACCTTTGAAGTACTCCCCTTGAGAAGCTATGCAATGACGCCAGCAACTGGTCCACCCTTCAAAGCAATTTTGGAACTCTTTCTGGAATGGCCATTTCACACGATGGCTTGGTGGCAAGTCTGTGAACTTAATTGTCTGGTTGTCTGTGAGGGAGCTTTTAGCCAGTAAACAAATAACTGTATTGGAACACCCTCTCTGCTCACTTCGTCTGGCCCCTAATGACTTTTTTCGTTACCTGAAGATGAAGGACATGTTGAAAGGAAGATATCTGGATGACGTTCAGGACATCAAAGCTAATGTGACGACAGCTCTGATGATTATTCCAGAAAAAGAGCTCCAAAATTGCTTTGAAGGGTAGACTAAGTGCTGGCATCAGTTCATAACTTCCCAAGCGGAATACTTCAAAGATGATTACAGTGATATTCAGCAATGAGGTACGTCACACTTTTTCTGGGATGAATTCGCAAACTTATTGTCAGACCTCGTATGTATTTTAAACATTTCCCCCTAAAAAAATATTTTTTCTTATTATCAGAAACAGATCGCTGTTCTATTTCACAAATGCACACATATGTACATACATACTGAGTCACATACACAAAATAAGCGATATATACAGTAGACATCTAAATATTGATGTACATATATTTATGCTCCTGCTTGTAGTAGAACAAGCTTGGAAAAATATAATTTTAATAGTGATTATTTAGGTACACAGTTGGGTGTGGGAAGTGATGGAAAGGAATTACTTACATGCTTTAGTCTTCCTTAGGAATTTTTTAATGGCGTTTATGATACTGTTTTTCTGAATACAAACATTTTAAAATGCATTCTGTGCACAGTTTGGTCTTAGCTATCCAGTTGAAAAACATACTAAGATAATTGAAGGATAACTGATAATTATTCAAAGCAGCACCCCACATGACAAAACAGTCTCTTAGAGGCCAGGCATGAATGCTTCCATATAAATTAGTCTTTCATATTAAAATTTTAGGAATATATATGAATATATATATTATATTACAATTTTAGGAATATATATGAATATATACATATGAAAAAATAAACATGAATCACATGACCAAATGGCTGCCTAGAAGTGAGGTATATCATTAACATAAGTTACTTTTTCTTTCAATAAATTTACATGGCATCCCATTAATTAACACAGATTCAAACAGAGCTGCTTCTCACGGAGGGACTGAAAACTCCCAGATAATCGCGAAAGTTAGAATCCTTAAAACGTCGGAAAAGCTTGCGCTTAGACTTTGGAAAAAGCTAAGTTTGAACCTCTGTTCCGCTCCTTCATTATCATGCTGCCTTCTGTGGCTTGCCAAGCTCAAAACCCACTGCTGTCAAGTAGATTTCGACTCACAGTCACCCCATGGGACAGAGTAGAACTGCCCCATAGAGTTTCCAAGGAGCACCTGGCAGATATGAACTGCTGATCTTTTGGTTAGCAGCCATAGTACTTAACGGCTTGATCACCAGGTTTCCCAGATTATTCTAAATCTCTCCCTCCTCATCTGTGTAAGGTGAGTGCTAATGACTCCCCAGGGGGCATGGAGACTACATATCAAATAAATTAAACAAACAAAAACAACCCTCTGCTGCCCTTGAATTGATTCTGGCTGACAGCAACACTGGAGAACACAGTAAGATGGTCCCACAGGATTTTCAAGGAGCAGCTGGTGAATTTGAACTGCTGATCTTCGGGTTAGTAACCAAGCTCTTAACCACTGTGCTACCAGGACTATGGTTCTGTTTCATTGCTTTAAATGTGTGCCGTAAATAATTGGGCCCCCTCTTTGCCAGCTCCCTGCCCACCTGTTTTTCATTTTTTGCTTAGATTTACACTGGATTTGCATTTGTTTTTCTATATGTATATTACTGCAAATTTCATCTCCTGGTTTCCTACTTTTGGATTCACTGAATGGCTCAGTCCTTTTTATATGGGAACCCAAGAGGACTAACAAAATTTTCTGTCATCCAAAAGGATTCACAGGGACTCTCAACAGGGGTCAGATGATTTTCTTAATGTTACCTACCAGTTTATCAACACTTCGTCTACACTTTCTCAAGATACACTAATTCTACACTGTACATTTAATTATGAATCGGCATCACCTATCTTACACATCCACAGAATCTGCTTCTGTCTGTTGGGTATGTTCATTTTCTCTTCTGTTTTGCCACGTGAGCAGATCATGGTGAGTGCTGGTATGTCAGTATTTGTTTCAGTGAAATAACAATTTGTTTTGAACTGAACTCTCCCTATTGGTATTTTTTTATGCTTCTTTCACTGTCCAGAGGGAGCACATTGATAGTTTAGGTTTCTATATGCTGTAATCCTGAGGTATTATTTCCTGATCTTTGCTTGGTTGGTTGTCTGTCTAAAGGATAATGCAGTTAGTGTTTGCTTAATGTGGTACATAGCCCTCACGTTCACTGGACTCCTACTCTGTCTCAGAATAAAACATCTGCAAATGCCCAGATTTGCTTCCACACAAATTCAGAAATCTCCAGTCTCTTCTTTCATCTATGAGTAAATGGAAAAATGCCTTTCAACCAGAGTAGTCATTTGGTTGACAGTCTACATTCGAATAGATGTATTTAGCAATTAAATTTCCCGGATTTTAAGAAGCTTGATCAAATTTATGGTTACAGACCACAAGTAAGTTATTATATAAGTAATTTTGTTTTGTTCTCATAGTAATGGAAATGGGGAAAGCCCATTTTATGTTCAATCTGAAAGTATAAAATAAAACACAGCATTTGAAAGCCTTCAGTAAGAAGGCAAAGTCTTTCAGTGCTAATTATCATGACATTATCTGTATTGTGTATCTGTCCCTAAGGTTCAAGTAGATGAGATGTTAGGGATCATAATCTTACAATAATAATGAGATCTTATATATATATATATATACACACATATATGTATGTATATACACACAAGCACATATTTACATATACATATGTAGTTTGTTTTTCTACTTTAAGTTTATCAGCAATTTTGGAAATTGTGGGATAGAACATAAGACACAATCCTTAAGATACAGAAGGGGTTGTGTGACATGTACAAAATCAATATGTACAAATATATAATTAAAAAATAAAATGGTAGCTTATGATGGAACTTTATTTTGTATTATAAATAATGAGTTAGTAAAAAAGAGAGAATTTGAATAGCATGGAATAGTTGAGAAAGTCTTAGTGGAAGATGTGAGGAGTTTAGCTAAAGTGCTGTTGACGTTTAATTCAGGACACATTTTAAATATCCGATTATGATCTGTTCCATGTATCTAGCTAGGTGCTTAGCTAATACAAAAATCGGTGAAACAGGGTTCATATGTTTTGGATGTTTTATAGTTTAGTGAGACTTACAGATGCAAAGCCGAGTAAGACTAGGACAAGATACATTTGAAGGTACCAGGAAACTAAGGAAGTAAAATACTTAGTTTCCAGGAGGATAAAGAAGAGTTTATTGGGCACTGATAGGAATTCAATAGGAAGAGCCGACAAAAGATGCCAGCTAGCAAGGGTGCCCACAGAGGACGTGGCGTAGTGTGTAGTGATGACCACAGTGAATGGCTTTGCTGTTCAATGCCTTTTGTCCTACAGCTTTGTAGTACTTTTCCATTCTGTCTCTGGACTGAGTAAATGATTTCCTTAGGGCAATGAGATGCTAGAAAATTTAGCTGGACCAGAGGCTAATACATGTACATAATAAACTTATTGTGTGTTTGGCTTTATTCCAACATAGTCACTCAGATTAGATTCACAGACAATCCACAGCAATTTTTTTTTTTTAAGGGACATGTATAAGGAAGAAGGAAAAGTGTCATCAACAAAAACTCAAAGGGACAGACAGGGACAATTTGATAAAGGGCTCCGGGCTCCCAACTCAGTATGAGTAGAAAACAGCCCGAGAAAAGTGTATCAAAGCTCACGTTTCACAATGCATTTTCAGAAGTACATGAAGAAGACCAGGAAAAGTAAGAAGTTCACAGAGGCCAGGGCCAAGGCAGCAGAATTGAGACTAATAAAAGAGTAAACTGCACCCTCGGGGTGGGGGGACCTGCCTACATGTACTTCACTAACCAGATAACAATGGACCCGTGAGGACTGCCTGCTTCCCAGTCTTTCACTTTGTGCGAGGGAGTGAAGACTGTAGTTGTCTTGTTTCTGTCTCACCATTCATTGTATTTAGATTGAAGAGAAGACAGATCACTACTTACCTTTGGTCTTTAATCACAAATTTCATCAAGATCCGTCAAAGCTAAGAAATTTAATGACTGCATACAGATATGCAAAAACTCAGAAGTTGTTGAAAGGAGCAAAAAGGGAAGAGATTTCTGAAAAAAACTGCAGTCAATTACAAGACCCTAGACTTTAATAGGAAACCCTCGTGGCATAGTGATTGTGACAGCTGCTAAAAAAAAGGTTGGCAGTTCAAATCTATCAGACTCTCCTTGGAAACTCTATGAGGCAGTTCTACTCCGTCCTGTCAAGTCACTATGAGTTGGAATCAACTCAGTGGCAATGGGTTTGGCTTTTTAGGTTGGACTTTGATAATGATGGAAACCCTGGTGGCATCACGGGTTAAGTGCTACATTTGCGAACCAAAAAGTCATCAGTTCAAATGTACCAGATGCTCCTTGAAAACTCTATGGGCAGTTCTACTCTGACCTCTAGGGTCATTGTGAGTTGGACATGACTTGATGGCAGTGGACTTGTCTTTCTTTTTGATTGATAATGACATTGTAATTAGAGACTCAGGAGCATCTTGGGGTGAATGTTGCATATGGGAGGTATATGAACAAATGAAGCCAGAGGGAGTGTTGTTATAAATTGATTTTATTAATAACTTCAATTGTTGCCCTGCATCCATGCCCTCCCTTTACTCTGTAGCTTTGAATTCTCCTCAACTCTAACCCTAGGCTCAGCCGTCTGATGTGCTTTCCAAAAAAAAAAAAGCAACACAAAGACAGAAGCTTCCTGTAGGGTTGCTTTAACCAGTTGGATGTCAGCAATGAGGTGTGATCAGAAACTGGTAGAATGAAGTTCTACTGACAGTCTTCCACAGTTGGGCTTGCTCTTTCTTGCTGTGATCACTATGAGAAAAAGCCCAGAAAGCCTGCTGAAGGATGAAAGTCACCTGGAATAGAAATAAAACAGCCCAGTCACGGTCACCCTAGACTATTCAACAGACAAATGAACCTTAAATGTGTGAGGGAGCCCAGCTGAGACCGCAGACCAGAAGAACTGTTGAGGAAAAGTCAAGATCACACACTGAATCAGTGAAGAGTGGTAGAAAGGGAAGACAGAGGAACGAGGGCTGCCGAAGGTCAGTGGGTGGGCAGATGTGGATCCAGTGAAAGATAACAAAGGAAGAAAAGTAGAATATTGTAATGAAAAAGGAAAGAATTGGAAGAATGAGAAGATAGACAAGAGTCCATCTTACCCTAGTGAAACTAGAGTAACATACAATAACTTAAAAAAAAAAAATAGTTTCTACTGAATTCCAGAGGTTTAGGAGAAGAATGAAGTTGAAACTACACTCTTTTGGAAAATGAGTGAAAATACAAAATTTTAAAAGGTGTAGTCCATTTTTTCCAGATGATTTTCTGAGGACAAAAAGATGTTAGCAAGTTTAGTGGAATGAGAGCTAACAACAAGCATGCATGCCCCAAAGTATTGTATGTTTACCTTTATTCCAGTATACTCACTCAAATCAGGTTGATAAACAATCCATAGATTTTTTGGTTTTTTTTGCTAAGGAATCTGTATATGAATTTCTCTTAACATTGTTAAGGAAGAAAACGGGGGAGATGTTACTAAAAAGAAATTATCAAGAGGATGAAGCAGTAGAAAAATTAAAGGTAAAAGAATGATGGTTAATAGCATTGAGTCATTTCAAATGGTAGAAGGAATATGATTAAGAACTAAAATGGAATAAGTTATCTTTAATCGACGCGGGCATATTCTCTGAAAAAAACAGTCAAGGTTGAGAAGGATACGTTTCATTTTTGTTCCCATTGGCATAAATGGTATGTCAACTGCATTTTATGGTTCTGGACCTCAGAAATAAAATGAAATTCCCATTTTAAAGCACTTAGCATCAAGATGGGTCACTTTTGAAACCAATGAATTCAGCTGACCTGTGTTGAAGTCATATGGTTGTGTAGGTTGAGAGTGCTGTTTAGTGTTACTGTCTGAAAGTGATAATTTTGAAAACATTTGCTTTATCCCTTTTTATTCCGTGAGATAAGGCTTGCAAGAATAATTATGATTTTTCTTTTATTGTGATAGTTAGGAAGTCCTGAAAAGCTGGTTTTAGTTTTTCTGTCATGCTTGGAAAATCTGTGGTTCCCCATGAAACCTAATGAAAAGATTCTAGCAATAAATCATCTGCCTAGTTCTCATGGAATATTGTCATGCCACAAATCTGTGGCACCAAAGTGCCATTCACGTCATTGGCAGACTGTATTCTCAAATCATATTTCCAAAAAATCCATATTACCAAACAAAAAATTACACACACTGAATCAGTCAACATGAATTCCAATACTGAAAATACATGCCATCAAAGAAATTTTTTGAGAAAAAATTTAGTAATGAAAAGTTTAAAATGAATTGTTGTTCCCAAATATACAGTAGTTCTGTTTAGAATTTCTCGACTTGCTAAAAGCTTGGCTATAACATGATTTTTTGGAATTTGAGTCAAAAATATAAATATCATGGTGGCAGTGCAGAGATTAGCATCTATTGTAACTGAAAAAATGATTATTCAATTAACAAATGATAAACTTCCTATGGATCCATCTCATATGGACTTTAATTGATTTGATTTTGATGTGACAAATAGGTTGATCTTTTTATGAGACAGCTGAACGGCTCTGTCCAAGATGATAACCACCGGTCACGTGTGGCTGTTTCCATTTCAAGACAGCACAGAACAAATGTTCTCAGCATTGCAGAAATCTCTTATTGGGCAGCACTTTCAGTGACCAAACACAGCCATGAATGACATTTCCAATGCAGACATCATATTTAATGTGTTTTTGACTTTTCTACCTGACAGTGCAGTGGGTACGCAATTGGCTGCTAACTGAAGATTCAGTAGCTTGAACCCACCCTTGCTCTGCAAGAGAAAGATAGGACAGTCAGTTCACAAAAAGATTTCAGTCTTGGAAACTCTATAGGGCAGTTCTACTCTGTCCTACAGGGTTACAGTGAGTCAGAACTGACTTGATGGCAACAGATTTGAGGGTTTGTTTGGTATCTGTTCTGCACTTACTTCTCTAAGACATCAGAGAAATGCATTGAGCTATGGATGTCATGTGATCACTGACTTTACTAAGACATCAGGAAATGTATTGAGATATGGATGTCATGTGATCATTGACTTTATGCTTATGTTTAGCCTTCTGGGCAGATTGCCCAGCCCTGCCTCCTGCCTATTCTGGCTTTCTTTGGTTTCCCACAAGCGCAGTGTTCCTCAAGCCTGGATCTGAAGGTCGTAATTCTGAGGATTGGCTGATGATTTCCACAAGTGAAAAACAAATGCTTTGATAATGAAAAGAGTCAGAAAAAGGTACATTATTTTTATACCTAGAGGAGAGAGATGAGTATGAAAGACCAAATTGGAGATTACGTGCCTTACCTTATCTTTGGATTTTATTATTTTATAAAATATTTTTACATTGTACTTGTTGTTAGGCGCTGTCTGGTGCACTGACCCACTGTGCAACAAAATGAAATACCACCCTGTTCTGCACAACCTTCACACTCATTTTTCTATTTGAGACCATTGTTGAAGCCACTGCATCAATCCATCATGCTTAGGATCTTTTTTGATGACTCTTTATCAAACATGATGTTCTTCTCCAGAGACTAATCTCTCCTGACAACATGTCCAAGTATGTGAGACTAAGTCTCCCCATCGAAGGGCTCCCCTTCCAAGGAGCACTCTGTATTTTTTCCAATACAGACTTGTTAGTTCTTCTGACAGTCCACAGTATATCCATTATTTTTATCAACACCATAATCCAAAGACATAAATTCTTCTTCTGTCTTCTTTATTCATCATCTAACTTTCACATGTATATAATGCAATTGAAAACACCACGACTTGGGTCAGGCATGCTTTAGTACTCAAAGGGACACCCTTGCTTTTGAATATTTTAAAGAGATCTTTTGCAAAAGACTTTCCATTGCAATACCTTCTTTGATTTCCTGACTGCTGCTTCTGTGGGCATAGACTGTGGATTCCAGAAAACTGAAATCTTTGAAAACGTCAATTTTTTTCTTCATTTATCATTAAGTCACTTGTTGGCCTAGATGTAAGCAGTGTCATTTTCTTTCTGTTGAGGTGTAATCCATATAGAAGGCTATGGTCTTTGACCTTCATCAGTAAGTGCTTCAAGACTTCTTTGTTTGTGGCCAACAAGATTGTATCACCTGCATATAGCAGTTTTTTTTAATAAGTCTACTAATCTGGACACCCTCTTCTTCATATACTCCAGCTTCTTTGCTCAGCATATAGGGTGAATAATTATGGTGAACAGATGCAACCCTGAGGTACAACTTTCTTTTTATTATTTTTTTTTTATTATGACTGAGTGAAAATGTACATTTCCATATAAATTTGCATGCCCGCCTGTATGCAGCTTCCATTGCTCTCCCTGCCCGGTGACAGCACACTATTCCTCTCTGCTCCATGCATGTCTCATCCTCCCAACAATCTCCTTTCCCCTTCTCTCCACCCACTTCCCTTCCTCCAGCCAGAGGTCAGCAGCATGATATCCTATTGATGAATAGAACCATAAAGTGCATATATGGTCATATATGGTCCAATATATGGTCACTCTGCCTCACCAAGTCCAATCCATTCATGTCCAAAGAGTGGACCTTCATTATGATTTATGGGCAAGGGAAGCATCAGGGCCAGGGCCCATGCTCCCAGGGGAACCCCGAAGTCACTGGACCATCAGTTGTGGTCTTTTAGTGGAGATCTCAGGTGCACCCCTTTTTATTCTTGTGTTGCCAGCAAGAATCAACTTTGTGAGCTCTGTCTCGGCTGTCACAGGTGGTGGCCGGGAGCCATCTGGTTCTTCCGGTCTCAAGTCGATGTAGGCACTAGATCATGCAGTGTTCCCTTGCTCTGTTGGAACAACTGCCTCTTGGTCTATGTACAAGTATTTTATGAGTGCAATTAAGTGTTCTGGGATTCCCACTCTTCTCAGTGTTATCTGCAATGTGATAATCAGAATAGCCAAATGCCTTTGCATAGGTAATAAAATACAGGTAAATATCTTTTTGGCATTTGCTGCTTTTAGCCAGGATTGATTTGATATCAACAATGATGTCCGTCATGCCAGGCCCTCTTCTGAATCCAGCGTAAGTTTCTGGAAGATCCTCGTTGCTATACTGCTGCAACAGCTTGTGAATGATCTTCTGCAAAATTTTACTTGTGTCTTATATTAATGACATTGTTCAATAATGTCCATATTCAGTTGGATCACCTTTCTTTGGAAGGGGCACTGTTATATATCTCTTCCAAGCAGATGGACAGGTAGCTATCTTCCAAATGTCTTTGAAGAGATGAGTGAGTGACCCTAACCCTGCACCCATTTGTTGAAACACATCAGTTGGTGTTTCACCTTTTCCTGGGTCCTTCCTTTCCTACAGTGCCTTCAGTGCAGTGCAGTGCTTGGTCATGTGCTATCTCTTAAAATATTTGAACATTGACCAATTTGGCATAGTCTCTGTGCATTGCTTCCATCTAGCTTTTTTTTCAAAGATTCTTTTTCTTTTTTTATTTAAATATTTGTTTTTTGCTGCGACTGAGTGAGAATATACCATCCCATATAAATTTGCACACCTGCCAATGAGCGGCTCCCACAGCTCTCCCTTGCATAGTGACAGCACACTCCTCCTCTCCATTCTGTACATGTCACATCCTCCTAACAGTCTCCTATCCCATCTTCTCCACCCTCTCCCCTGAGTCCAATAAGAGGTCAGCCGGATGACATCCTATAGATGCATAGAACCATAAAGTGCACACATGATATGGTCATTCTGTATCACCAAATCCAATCCATTTCTGTCTGAAGAGTGGATCTCTATTATGACTTATGGACAGGGGAAGCATCAGGGCCAGGGGCCGTGCTCCCAGGGGAACCCTGGTTTTTTAGTGGAGACCTAGGGGTAGTCTTTTAGTGGAGATCTAGGGATGCACCCCTTTTTATTTTTGTGTTGCCTGTGAGATTCAACTTTGTGAGTCCCATCATGGCTATCATTGGTGGTGGCTGGGCATTGTCTGGTTCTTCTGGTCACATGTTGCTGTAATCACCCCACTCACATGGATCTTTCTGTCTTCTGGGTTCTCTTTCCCCCATGTCATTTTGGTCCTTGGATATCATCCATTCCTGCTGAATTGGGACCATTTGGTGTACCTCAGATGGCAGCTTGGCAGCTTTTAAGACCCCAGACACCACTCACCAATGTGGGGTGCAGGGGGCTCTCTTAGCAAAATGCTAGTTGTGCCAACTGGCCCCAGTTTCCCCTGACAGCATGGTCATCAGCCTCCCACCCAAGCTACTCTGTCCTTGAAATACTGGGTTAAGATGAGAGGAGTCAGTCATGTTATGCTGAAGTCCATTTAAAACTGGTCTTCTTTCTAATGTGTGCTGTTGCTGATTTCACCCAACCCAATTTCTATCAGCTATCTCCCTTAAACCCCACCTTCTCCTTTCCTCCCTCCCCACCCTTGCAGCCATCAAAGAGTCTTCTCTTCTATGCATTAGTCTGTTTTTAAGATCTTACTGTAGGGGTCTCATACAGTATTTGTCCTTTTGTCACTGACTACTTTCACTCAACAAAATGCCCTCTAATTGAAACCAGGCTACAAGATGTTTCCTAAAATCATCGTCGTTCTTCATCATTGCACAGTGTCCCACTGAGCATTATATACCATAGCTTACCTAATCATTCCTTTGTTGTTGGGCATCTGGGTTCATTCCTTCTTTTTGCTGTCATGGACTGTCCTGCAATAAACATTCACGCGCATGTATCAGTTGATGTGAATGGCCTTGATTCTGCAGGATATATTCCAAGCAGTAGAGTTACTGGGTCAAATGGTGTATCTATTTCCATCTTTTTAAGGAAGTGTCAGATTGCTTTCCAAAGAGATTGCACCATTTTGCAGTCTCACCAACAATGTAGGAGAGTTCTAACTTTTCCACAGCCTATCCAGCGTCTGTTGTTTTGCTTTTTTTGGATCATGGTCACCTTGCTGGGGTGAGATCCATCTACTTTGAATACATCTTGTATCATGCAAAACTTGACCCTAAAATTCTTCAGTATTGGAACTTTACGTGTGTGTGTGTGTGGTGTGCTAGTGTGTATCTCAGTTATGACCATTAAAAGAGTTACTCAACTATGCATTGACACTTTCCTAAACTCTCTTCCTCTTTAAGGTTTGAAAATTTATTTTTTCTCCCTTGTTGTTTCTCCCTTATTGCTGTACTGTTGTTGTTAGGTACCATAGATTTGATTTCTACTCATTGCAACCCCATATGACAGAGTAGACATGTCCCACAAGGTATTCTAGGTTATAATGTTTAGGAGAACTAATTGCCAGAAATTTCTTCAGCAGAATGGCTGGCTGATTTCAAAGCATCAACCTGGTTGTGGACCGCTTAGTACTTAACTGTACATTTAATGTACATTTTGGGAATTTAAGGATCGTACCCACTAACCAACTGCTGTCAAGTTGGGTCCTACTCACAATGACCCTGGAGATCAGAGTAGAACCTCCCACAGAGTTTCCAAGGAGTGCCTGGCAGATCTGCACTGCCAACATTTTAGTTAGCAGATGTAGTGAACCCACTACTCCACCAGGCTTTCCAGCTGGAGCAAAGTATCACTTTCTCCAGTATATAACCAAAATTTAATTGTCCTTACTTCTCCTCTGATTTTTTTTTGAAGTTTATTTTTAGCTTTCCAAAATTCCAAAATATTTTATACCGTGCATATTGAAAGTAGACACTGCAAAAGGAAATGTAATTTTGCTTTGCTGGTGATGCACACACATCCAAAATTTAAAAATGAGCAATGTGCTGACAGCCTTACAGTTAATCATCTCAGAAAATTAAAAACAAAAGTAAAAAGCACAACAAATATACACAGACTTTAAAATCTTATTAGTGTTTTTACAGTCAGAAAAGAAATGTTAAACCAGGTATTGTTGTGTTCATAACTTTCTAGAACATGTTTCTAAAAATGGATTGCTCAAGAAATGTCAACCTTTGTTTTTAATTAAACATTCAAAATAATAATGATCATTATGCAATTTTAGCATCTTGTCACCTACCTACCACCCAGTAAAGAAAACTCAATGCTGTCAAGTCAGTTCCAACTCACAGCAACCTCACAGGACACAGTAGAACTGCCCACATAGAGTTTCCAAAGAGCACCTGGTGGATTTGAACTGCCAACCTTTTGGTTAGCAGTTGTAGAACTTAACCACTATGGCACCATGATTTCCTTACCAGTAGTTTTGAGAACATTACATCAACATGTAAAGCAGAAAGCTGTTCTTTTTCAGAGTCTCAGATGTATAGGACTTCTGTTGTTTCAGTAAGTTGTTTAGTAAGTAATCAAGTTTAGGTAGCATAAGTAGCATTCTGCCAAGTTGATTCCTCCCTAAATACGGTTAGAAAGAAAACATTTTTTGTTTGTTTTATTTGGATGACCACCAAGAGTCAGAGCAGAACAAAATTAAAGAATTTGCCTGTATACTATCAATTTCTCCAAACTTCTCATCTAGGCATTAAAAACCATTTTTCCCAATAACCCAGTTGTTTAGAAATATGGTGTGCCTGACATCCTACAGCACACATTTATAGTAAAGTGGATGAATTATTACATTTTAATAAAGTATTTTTAGTACTGGAGACATACAACTTCTGTGTGCTTCAGATTAACAACGAATAAGTGAATTCGTGTCTGTCTGAGGACCAAGCACACACTTCAGCCGTGGCCGGGCAAAACCGCCTGTGACAGAGATTCTGAACGCCTAGGGTAGCTGTGACCTGGGCTAACGAATTGTGGAAAGATAATTTCCTCTGCCTTTTTTCCCCTTTAAACAAATCGCAGCCTCATATTTCAACCAAATGACCTTTCTAAAACTCCACGGTGACTAATTATAAGAGAATGAGGGGCATTTACTATTAACAGAAATGAGATTAAGTTTTGCAGTAACCTTGGGAGGCGACATTAACCAATGATGTTTATAATCGGGGTGATTAGAAGGGGGTCTCCTCCTATCGCTGTGGTAGACTGCTTCTGGCGCCAGGCTGCTGAGCTTGGTCTATTCGATGCCACAGAGTCAGCAGCTTGAAATTCCCTGTATGGTTGTTATGTTGCTAATAATCTTCAATTTAGTAGTGTTTGAAGGGAGGAGGGATGTGAGGAGAAACAAAGAGAATGGGAGATAAAGTGATGATACGAGAAAATAAAGCTGAGGAAGAAAACATGCATATAGCTACTTATTCCTTACCAGTGTATTTATTAAGAACCTTCTGGGTATAAGGCACTGAGGTAGGTTATGAGCGTTCAGAGCACAGAGTGAAAGAGATATACTAACTGCCCTGCTTTGAGGTGCTTTCAGTCCAGTGACCATTCGTAAGAAACTGGTGATTAACATAACACAACCTGTGGCATGGTTTAAAGACATCTGATAGGGTGCAGAGATAGACAACTCCAAGGAAACCTGCAAAAATAGCATAATGGCTTTTACAGTGAAGCTGAAAAATGAGATGCATTGAAGCATTCAAACAATCCAGAAGTAGAAAAAAAAGGGAAGAGCACATGTGAGAGCTCTGAAATAGGAAAAAGATGAGCTTGTTAAAGGTACAGAAAGGATGCTGATGAGACTAAGAATTAGAGTAACAAAGGGGGAGAGAGAGGAGAATGAAAACATAAGTGCTACATCTTATAGAGTCTGACCTGACAGAGCAATATGACTGCTTCTAACTAATGGGATTCTATTAGGGTTTTGAGAGAGGGGTGTGCCTAATTTAAATACAATGGACAGTGACTAAATTAAACATGGACAATATTCCAGAGTTTGGAATCAGTTAGTTCCCTCAGCAGCTCTTGAATGTTGAGGAGCTAAAGCAAAAAGAAGGAATGAAGAAGAACTGGACAGAAGATTTCAAAGAGAACTTGAGAAGACAAAGTATTGTAATGGCATAGGCAAAGAGCAAGAAGTAGAAAACCAAAAAAGAAGAATATGCTTTGCATTTCTTAAGCTGAAAGAACTGAGGAAAAAAAATCAAGCCTCGAGTTGTAACGGGGAAGGATTCTACAGGGAAAATATTAAACAATTCAGGGAGCATCAAAAGAAGATGAAAGGAATACACAGGGCCATCATACCAGAAAGAAGGGGTCAATGTTCAGCCATCTGAAGCGGCACCATGTGGTACCAGAGATAGAGGCTGAAGCTGCACTGAAGGCACTGGCCAAAGACTTGCTTATTCTAAAGTGTTATAGACCTCGTTGCTGACTATCACTACAGTCGCCTTTGAAGTACTCCCTTTGGGAAGCTGTGCACTGATGCCGGCACCTAGTACACCCTTCATAACAACTTTGGAACTCTTTCTTGAATGGCCATGGTGCACAGTGGCAAGTCCATAAACTTAATTGTATAGTTGTTTGTGAGGGAGTTTTTAGACACTAGACAAATAACTGTATTGGAATACCTTTCCTATTCACCTCGTCTGTCTACCAGTGACTTTTTTCTTTATCCAAAGATCAAGAAAATACAGAGAGAAAGGCATTTTGATGACATTCAGGACATCAAAGGTAGTACAACAGCTCTGATACGCATTCCAGAAAAAGAGTTCCAAAATTGCTTTGAAGGAAGGATTAGGCACCAGCATCTGTGCAAAGCTTCCCATGGAGAGCACTTTGAATGTGACTGTAGTGATAGCCATAATGAGGAACATAGCATTTTTTTCTAGAAATTTGCAAACTTAACTGGCAGTCCTCATATTTCAACAAATAGATGCAGCCCTGAAAGTGCTGAGTCATCTATGACAAGAAATGTTAAGGACAGTTACTTGGCCAACTAAATGGAAGAGATCCATATTTCTGCCTATTCCCAAGAAAGATGGTGTAACCAAGTACAGAAATTGTTGAACAGCATCATTACTATCACACACAGGTAAAATTTTGCTCAAGATCACTCAAAAGTGACTGTAACAGTAAATTGTCAAGGAATTGCCAGAAACTCAAGCCAAATTCAGAAGTGCATATGAAGCCAGGGATATAACTGCTGATGTCAGATGGATCTTGGCTAAAAGTAGAGAATACCACAAAAAAGTTTACCTGTGTTTCATTGACTATGGAAAGGCACTTGACAATGTGGATAAAACAAATTATGGCTTAATTGAGGGGAATGGAAATTCCAGATCACTTAACTATGCTTTTAAGTAATGTACATGGATCAAGAAGCATTTATGCAAACAGAAGAAGGAGACACTGCATGGTTTGAAATAAGGAAAAGTGTGAGTCAGTGTGTGTCTTTTCAACTATACCTTTGCAATCTGTATGCCACACAAATAATCTGAGAAGCCAGACTGTGTGAAGAAGAATGAGGGAGACATCAGGATGAAGGAGACTCATTAACAGCTTGCATTATGCAGACGACACAACCTTGCTTGCTGGAAGTGAAGAGTATGTGAAACACTAAATAAGCTCAAAGACCACAGTCTTCAGTATAGATTGTACCTCAGCATCAAGACAACAGAAATCTTCACAACTGGACCAGTAAGCAACATCATCATAAATGGAGAAAGGATGGAGGTTGTCAAAGATTTCATTTTATTTGGTACCACAATCAACACCTACACAAGCAGCAGTCAAGAAATCAAAAGATGCACTGCACTGGGAAAATCTACCACAAAGGACCTCTTTAATCTTACCAAAAAGTAAAGATCTCACCTTGAAGACTAAAGTGCACTGATCTAAGCCGAGGTGTTTTCAGTGGCATCCTATAAATGCAAAACTGGACAAGGAATAAGGAAGACAGAAGAAGAATTGATGCCTCTAAACTGTGTTGAAGAAGAATATTGAATATACCATGGGCTGCCCAAAGAACAAATCCATCTGTTCTGGAAGAAATACAACCAGAGTGCTCCTTGGAAGCAAGGATGGCGAGACTGAGTCTTACATACTTTGGACATGTTGTCAGGAGGGATCAGTCCCTGGAGAAGGACATCACGCTTGAAAGAGTGGAGGTCAGCAAAAAAGAGGAAGACTTTTGATCAAATGAACTGACACAGTGGCTACAACAATTGGTTTGAGCATAAAAAAATAGTGGACATGGCACAAGACCAGGCAGTGTTTTCTGCTGTTGTGCAGAGGCTCACTATGAGTCAAAACCAACTTGACATCATCTAACAACAGCAACAAGATGATTCTTGGTGGACATCCTCTGCCAAGCTCAGTAACAATCTACTACGCAGAAGTAGAAAATAGAATAGAGATAATGATGGTGAGTCAATATTTTGATGTGGTCCAGAAATGAAACAACAAAGGGGAATGATATCACAGTGAGAACTTAGCTGTGGAGTCCAGGTATGTCAACACACACCTCCAAAGGGAAGTGAGGTCACAGGCAGAAAAGCAGAGAATCTCATCATCCTGTTGGGGGGAGGGGTGGGAAGTGGCAAACAAATTGACATCAAAAGTATGCTACTTGATGTATTCCTAACACTCAAAAAAAGGGGACTCTAACAATAGGTTTATTTTACATGCAACACAAAGCTTGAATGTAAAAAAGTTCCACATTTCATTTCATGGTTGCATATAAGGCTGTGTTCCTTTCCATATTTTGCTGAACTCTTTGTAATGATTTAGCTCTTCATAGTAGCAAGAGAGCTACGGCAGTTTAAGCATCTGGTTCTCGACCTACAGTGCATGAGAGCTAAAAGAAGAGACAAGACTTTGCTTAAGCTACTCTTTTTATACCAAGAAGAAAAATCTTACACAAAGCCTACGATTTACATGCCTATACCAGCTACCAGAACAGTGAGAAACAGATGTTAGTGTTACACACAAGGTCAGACAATGAAGTCCGTGAACTTAATTGTTCTAAGTGTTATATACCTCATTGCTGAATATCACTACAGTAACCTTCAAAGTACTCCTCTTGGGAAGCTATGCACCAATGAACGTGTCTATTCCACTCTTCAAAGCAATTTTGGAATTCTTTTTCTGGAATGGCCATCAGAGCTGTCTTTGTATCATCCTTGGTGCCCTGAATGTCACCAAAATGTCTGTCTGTCAATATTTCCTTTATCTACAGGTAAAGACAAAAGACATCAGGTGCCAGATGAGGTGAATAGAAGAGAGTTCTAACCCAGTTACTTGTTTACTGGCTAAAATCTCCCTGACAGACAACTACATAATTAAGTTTGTGAACTGGTTACCTTGCCACTGTGCACAATGCCCATTTTGGAATGAGTTCCAAAATTGCTTTGAAGGGTGGACTAGGTGCTGAAATCACTACATACCTTCCCAAAAGGAGTGCCTTGAAGGTGACCATAGCGATATTCAGTGATGAGGTACGTAGCACTTTTTCTTGGATAAGTTTGTGAACTTGTCAGTCCTTCTACAGTGGGGATTTAGTATTTGTAAAACCTTGATAGTTTGAATGTAAGTGTAAGTAGTAATGTTTCCTCAATCTAACTACAGATAATAGTTGTGACTAGTGGTCATTCAGTCAGTTTGAACTCACGGCTCCCTGATGTACCACACAGTGAGATGTTGCTTGGTCCTGTGTCATCCTTGTGATTACCAGCAAGTTCAAGTCCATTGTTTCAGCTACTGTATCAGTCTAATCCAACCAGGAGCTACATGCCCTCACTGCCTCTCTACTTTATCAAGCACGCTGTCCCGAGTAGACAAGTCAGAAAATATTCTCTTGTGATACCTTAGGCTTTCACTGGCTAATGTTCAGAAGTATGTTGCAAGGTCTTTTTCCTTCTAATGCATCTTGATTTGGAAGCTCTGCTAAAACTGGTCCAGTAAGGGTGAGCATACCGGTATGGGAACTACCAGTGACGCCGCCTCCAGCACTGTAGCTACACACAAGCCTGTAGTACAGCAAACTGACAGATGTGTGATGAACAGATAATCAGTATAGATGACAGATCTGTATCCAGCAGTATGTCTAAAGAAGTTTGAAAGACAACACAAAGACCCATAAGAAACCCGGAAATATGTTTATCATTTTTCCTACAGATTTCTTTTAAAACATTTTTAGTTACAACTATGATTTTTGTTCAGGAGATAATTCTATTTATGAAGTTACTCTGATCCATGTTAATTGTCCTTAATCATGAGATCTAGACTACGTAACGTTCACCTTCATCTCTGCAGCATCAACATACATGGAGGTGGAGCATTTTACTGCAGTTGGGAAATGAAAAGAATCAGAAACATTGAGACAAGGTATCTGGAAAGATGCAAATGCTGAAAATGTGAGTTCCCTTATGAGCTAAGTCCTGATTTCTAGTTATTTGATTTTAGCACCACACTCAGCTATTCATTTCTAAAAAATAAATTAGAGGAGACACAAACTTGATTAAGTAAAAAATGATTAATTAAGGCTATCACATCGTAGTTACAAAATGTGAGATAAGATCTGGCAGACATGGTGCTATTTTGGGGGATATAGGTTCCCAGTATTAGGCTAAAACCTAATTCTTCAAGAAATTCATCATGACAGAATGCTTACTGGCCTCAAAAGTAAGTTGGTACCTAAAATCCCCACCTACCAAGCACCTGTCAGTTTGTTGTACTGGGGTTGCTAGCATGTTGCTATTATACTGGAAGCTTTGCCACCAGTATTTCAAATACCAGCAGGATTTTCCTTGCTGCACAAATTTCAGCAGAGCTTTCAGACTAAGAGAGACTATGAAGAAGGACTGTAACCTACTTCTGATGAATTGGTTAGTGAAAATCTCATGAATGGCAGTGGAATATTGCCCGACATAATGCCGGAGAATGAGCCCTGGGGTTGGAAGGCACTCAAAGTATGACAGCCTCCTTAAAGTAGATTCTAATCCAACAAAGACAGAGAACTATAGACTGATATCACTCATGAACCTAGATGCAAAAATCTTCAACAAAATTCTTGCCAACAGAATACAACAACATATCAAGAAAATAATCCATCATGACCAAGTGGGATTCATACCGGGGATGCAAGGCTGGTTCAACATCAGGAAAACAATTAATGTGATTAACCACATAAATAACACAAAAGACAAAGATCATCTGATTTTGTCCATTGATACTGAAAAGGCATTTGATAAAGTCCAACACCCATTCATGCTAAAAACTCTTAGCAAAATGGGCATAGATGGCAAATTCCTCAACACAGTAAGGGCCATTTATACAAAGCCAATTGCCCACATCATCCCGAATGGAGAGAGACTGAAAGACTTTCCCCTGAGATCAGGAACTAGACAAGGATGCCCACTGTCACCTCTCCTATTCAACATTGTGCTAGAAGTTCTAGCCAGAGCAATTCAACAAGACAAAAAAATAAAGGGCATCTGCATTGGCAAAGAAGAAGTTAAAATCTCCCTGTTCGCAGATGATATGATTGTATATGCAGAGAACCCCAAGGAATCTATAAGTAAGCTACTCAAACTGATAGAAGAGTTCAGCAAAGTCTCAGGACACAAGATAAACATAAGTAAATCAGTAGGTTTCTTTTATACCATCAACGAGACTGTTAAGGAGGAAATTATTAAATCAATACCATTTACGATAGCCCCTAAGAAGATAAAGTACCTAGGAATTAATCTAACCAGAGAAACAACAGACCTTTACAAAGAGAACTACAAGCCCTTACTACAAGAAACTAAGAGAGACTTTGATAAATGGAAAAATCTACCCTGCTCATGGATAGGAAGACTTAACATTGTGAAAATGTCTATTTTACCCAAAGCAATTTATTTATATAATGCAATCCCAATACAAGTTCCAGCATCATTTTTTAATGAGATGGGGAAACAAATCACCAATTTTGTTTGGAAAGGGAAGAAGCCTCGGATAAGTAAGGTACTACTAAAGAAGAAGAACACACTGGGAGGCCTCTCATTACCCGACCTTAGAACATACTACACTGCCACAGTGGTCAAAACCTGGTACTGGTACAAGAACAGACAGATGGATCAATGGAACAGAATTGAGACCCCAGAGATGACACCATCTGCCTATGAACAGTTGATACTCAACAAAGGCCCTAAGACATTAAACTGGGGTAAAAACAGTATCTTCAACAAATGGGGCTGGCAAAATTGGTTTTCCATCTGCAATAAACTGAATCAAGATCCATATCTTACACCTTATACAAAAACCAACTCCAACTGGATAAAAGACCTAAATATCAAACCTAAAACGATAAAGCTCATCCAAGAAAAGGTAGGAACAACAATGGAAGTTTTAATACACAATGAGGACAGACTCCAAAATCTGTCAAAGAAACCTCAATCAACAGAAGAGAAAGTAGATAAACGGGAACTATTAAGAATCAAACACTTTTGCTCATCCAAAGACTTTATTAATAGAATTAAAAGAACACCCACAGAGTGGGAAAAAATATTTGGCAACTCTATGTCAGACCGACGCCTGATCTCCATAATCTATAAGATACTACAAAATATCAAGAAGAAGAAGATAAACCATCCAATTAAGCGATGGGCAAAGGAGATGGACAGACACTTCACTAAAGAGGAGATCCAAGCAGCCAAAAAACACATGCGGACATGTTCAAGATCTTTAGCTATTAAAGAAATTCAAATCAAGACAACAATGAGATACCATCTCACCCCAACAAGATTGGTCATGATCCAGAAAACACAAAACAACAAATGCTGGAGAAGCTGTGGAGAAAGTGGAACCCTCCTACACTGTTGGTGGGGTTGCAAAATGGTCCAGCCTCTTTGGAAGGCAATCTGGTGCTTCCTTAAAAAAATGGATATTGATATACCACTTGACCCAGTAATTCCACTACTTGGAATATATCCTACAGATTGAAGGCCTTTCACACCAACGGACACATGCACCAGAATGTTTATCGCAGCACAGGCCACGATAGCAAAATGATGGAATCAACCCAGATGCCCAACAATAGAAGAATGGATAGGTAAACTGTGGTACATATACTCAATGGAGCACTATGCAATGATAAAGAATAACGATGATTCCAGGAAACATCTCCTAACCTGGTTTCAGCTGGAAGACATTATGTTGAGTGAAAGTAGTTAGCGACAAAAGGACAAATACTGTATGAGACCTCTACGATAAGATCTCAAAAACAGACTTGTGTATAGAAGAAAAGACTCTTTGACAGCTGCAAAGGAGGGGAGGGAGGGAGGGGGAGGGGGAAGGGTTTAGTTTAGATAGTTACTAGAAATCTAGTTGGGAGAAAGCAGTGACAGCACACATTAGAAACAAGAACAACGTTAAGTGGACTTCAGCATAACTTGAGTACTCCTTCCATCTTAACTCAATACTGCAAGGAGGGAGTAGCTGGGGCAGGTGGCAGGGGACCATGCTCTTAGGCCAATTCCAGGCCAATTGGCACAACTAGCATTTTGCTAAGAGAACTCTCTGCACCCCACATTGGTGAGTGGCGTCTGGGGTCTTAAAAGCTGCCAAGCTACCATCCGAGAACACAGCAAATGGTCCCAACTCAGCAGGAACGGATGCTCACCGAGGGCCAAAACCACATGCGGTAAAGACAACCGAAAAGACAGAGAGACCCACAAGAGTGGGTGCCTACATCGACTTGGGACTGGAAGAACTGGATGGTGCCCAGCCACCACCAGTGATAGCCACGATGGAGCTCACAGAGAGGAGTCTCACTGGCAACACAAGAATAATAGAGGTACATCATGAGATCTCTACTAAAAGACCTCAACTGATGGTCCAGCAGTTTTGGGGTTCCTCTGAGAGCATGGCCCCCTGCCCTGATGCTGCCCTTTCCCATAAATTATAACAAAGGTCCACTCTTTGGACAGGAATGGATTGGACTTGGCAATGCAGAGTAACCATATATTGGAAGCACTCTATGGTTCTATACATCTATAGGATATCATCTTGCTGACCTCTGGCTGGAGGAAGGGGAATGGATGGAGAGGAGGGGAAAGGAGACTGTTGGGAGGATGAGACATGTATGAAGCAGAGAGGAATAGTGTGCTGTCACCGGACAGGGAGAGCAGTGGAAGCTGCATATAGGGAGGCATGTAAATGTATACGTGAATGTACATTTTCACTCAGTTATGTTAAATAAAAATTAAAATTAAAAAAAAAAGTAGACTCTACCTTAGCAGCAGCAGAGAACTTCCAGAAATTCAAGCCAGGTTCAGAAGAGAACGTGGAATGAGCAACACATGGAACAAGCAATGTTCTTATCAAATGAATCTTGGCTGAAAGCAGAGAATACCAGAAAGATATTTACCTGTGTTTCAATGACTATATAAAGGCATTTGGCTCTGTGGATCATTACAAACTATGGACAACATTGAAGAATGTGAATTCCAGAACACTTTGCTCATAAGCAACCTGTGCACAGGCCAAGAGGCAGTTGTTCAAGTTCAGCAAGAGGAGGCTGTTTGATTTAGCATCAAGAAAGGTGCTCAGATCCTTTCACTGTACTTTTTTAATCGGTATGCTGAACAAATAATCTGAGAAGTTTCACTAAGTGATAAAGAATGTGGCATCAGGATTGGTGGAAAAATAGCAACCTATGATACTCAGTTGACGCAACTTTGCTTGCTGAAAGTGAAAAAGACTGATGAAAATCGAAGACCACAGCCTTTGGTATGGATTACACCTCAGCATGAAAAGAAAATAAAAGTCCTCACACCTGGTCCAGTAAGCAACATCATGACAAATGGAGAAAGGGTTGACATTATCAAAGGTTTTGTTTTACTTAGAATCACAACCAATGCCCATGGAACCAGCAGTCAAGAAATCAAAAAACATATTGCATTGGATAAATCTGATGCAAAAGACCCCTCTAAAGCATTAAAAAACAAAGATGGCACTTTGAGAACCAAGATGTGCCTGACCCAAGCTATGATATTTTCAATTGTCTCGTATGCATGTGAAAGCCAAACAATGAATAAGGAAGACAAAAGAAGAATTGGTGCCTCAGAATTATGACATCGGCAAAAATTACTGAATATTGAATATATTATGGGCTGCAAGAAGACTGAACAAGTTTATCTCAGAAGAAGCGCAGTCAGAGTGCACTTTGGAAGTGAGGTTAGGGACGCTTTGTCTAACATCTTTGGACATGTTGTTGGGAGGGACAAGTCCCTGTAGAATGACACCACACTTTGTAAAGCGGAGGATCAGCAAAAAAGAGGGAGGCTGTGAAAATGGTTCAAAGAGAACAATGATTATTAGGGTGGGGAAGCAATGGTAGTGTTTGGTTCTGTTGGGCATAGGGCTACTTTGAGTCAGAATTGACTTGAAGGGATCTAACACCAAAAACAAGAGCACAACGGGGTCTATGGATACTGCGAATGGTTAATTCGCTCACTTGCTAACTAGAGAAGTAGATGCTGAAGTCCACCCAGAAGAGAGACCTGGTGATCCACTTTTGAAAATCACCACTGAAAATTCAACAGAGCACAGTTCTACTCTGTTTTACACTGAGTTGTCGTAACTGAGAGTCTACACTGTTACTCAATGAAGCAACAACACTTATATAAAGAATTCACTCACAGAAAAGTACAGGGAAAACACCCATGCACGGGAAACCTAATAGCGCATCAAGAGACTGCAGAAGACCAAAGGCCAGATAGTCTTTGCTGCAGTAGAAAAAAAGGTTAAGTAAAATCCAGATAAAGTAAAAACAGAAAGCCAAGTTTAAACAAACTACAGTGAAGTGTCACCATGCGCCCGCCTTATACTTTTTTTTCCTGAGAGAAGGACATCTGTCTTTTGTCATTATTGAATTCACTCTGTTGTCTTTTTTTTTTTCCTAACCTTTAACTCTTGGTAAGTAAAATAATGAAAGCAAACTGAAACATGACCAAACTCTGTTGAAACTAATCTCAACTCTAGAGTTTTTAACCTTCTGCAAAGACACTCTTGTGGTGTTAATTCCTAATAGGTGACCGAACATGCTTGAATGTTTAATTCACACTCATGGCTCTGGCATTTCCGTGTAACTTAGAAAGAATTGTAGCTCCCAAGTGATTCTGTTACAAGTGACCTATGAAGGTCTTTTTCACCAGTGAGAGAAACAAACTCATTCTTTGCAGCTCAGATGTTGGATTTTGTGATGCACAGCAGTGATTTCAAATTGAGTTCTTTAAATACCTAGTGGTCAGAACTGGCCCAGCGTGTGGATAAGGGGTGTTAGCCCCCATTTAAAGGGAAGGACTCTGAAACCCGAACTTTGAGTTGTTTTAAAAAAACACAAAGGAAAAAGCAAAAGCAACATGGTTGAAATGAAACATGTTGTTTTGAAATCAGCTTGGTGAACATCAGTGTCCATCCACTTGTTTGACTGAATTTAACTTTTATAAAGTTTATCTGGCTTTCTGTGTGTACAAAGACTGGGCTATAAATAACAGGAAAGGCAGATCAACCTTTGTAACTGAAGTAGTGGGTAATAAAGCCTTGAGAAATCCTCCAGTGTCCAAGTACAGATTCCTTTGACACCCTCACTGCGGTGTGTGGAACCAGCTTGTTTTGAACTTCCAACGAGCACTAACTCGCTACTTGAAAAGTAGTCGCCTGAATTTTGAGGATCTTTCAATGTAAGAATCATACTTTCAATATTCATTTAAAATTACACTTGCCTCCTTTTGGCCTAACTTCAAACCTCTTATCTCCAAATGAATAGAATCCCCCCTAAAGAATAACTGATTTTCCAATACGTGAATTAGCTATCCCATGATGGCCTTGTTAGCTGTTCATGAGGTGGGTTTTCTTAACCACGTCCCTGTGGACAACAGAAAGAGGAATTGCTCAGCCCCACATCACTGTTGTCACTGACATGCTACAATTGATTTTTTGCAGCCACTGTGTAGTTTGAGGGACTTCTGACCTAGGAGGAAACCCTGGTGACTTAGAGGTTAAGTGCTACATCGGCTAACCAAAAGGTCGGCAGTTCAAATCTGCCGGGTGCTCCTTGGAAAGTCTATGGGGTAGTTCTACTCTGTCCTGAAGGCTCACTATGAGTCAGAATTTACTTGACAGGCAGTGGGTTTCTGTGTGTGTGTGTTTTCCCCCTAACCTAAGGGACTCGTGTTCAAACATTGTATCTGACAATATTACATTGTGAGCTGACAGGGTTTTCATTCAAAGTAGAGGACCTCGTCTTTCTTCCCACTTTGTTTTAGTCTCAAAGTTTCGGTGAAACATGTACACTGTGGGTCATCCTGATAATCCTGCTGGAATTTGAAATACAGGTGGGATAGCTTTCAGCATCGTAGCAACATGCAAGCCACCCCAATATGACAAACTGTGATGGTCATTAGCTATCATGGATGGCCTTTTTGTTAGCTAAATATTTCGTATTTCATCATCAGTCTTAATTTTTCTAAACTAAAGTTTGTCAGCTTTCTTCCTTAAGTATGATATGACATTAGGATTCTAGATGAAGAGGAAGGCCTTTTTGTTTTGTACTTATACGAGTACCTTTCAAACTATGTTGTCCTCATGGTGACCTAGTCTGTCACCCCACTGGCTCACATTAATCTTATAGTCAACAAAAATCCCCATGACATTTTAACCCATCTTTGTTAAGCCTTACCTCTCCTTACTCTTTTGAACCATACACCTTCTGACCTTAGAACAGTATATTGGATTTATCTTTATTAAATGTCATCTTCTTAGACTCAGTCCACTATTTCAACCTGTCAAGATGCTTTTGAATCCTGCCCTTGTCATTCTGTGTATTAGTGATCTCCTTTAGCTTGTTTTCAGTTAGAGACTGGATAACACGTCTTCTTTGTCCTCATCCAAGTCAATGATAAAAATGCCAACAGAACCTAGCCAAGGACAGAGCAGTGATGTTGGCAGTCCCTTAACTAGTGTCTGTATTTAAACGTGTATTTTCAGTTAACCAGTTGAAAATCTACTCATTCATTTTAAAATTCAATACATCACTCCATCTCACTGGTAAAGAAATTTTGGATCTTGTCCTTGCCTTCTTCCTTTGATATTATCGGGTCCTTAATTCCCCACTTTGAAGGAACCCTAGCTGTGCCGAGTGTTTACGCACTTCAGAGAAAAATGTGGACATCTGCCTCCTTAAAAATTTATGTCCTTGGAAACCCAATGACGCAGTTAATTCTACTCTGTGCTATGTACTCACTATGTGTTGGAATCAACTAGATGAAAATTTTTTTTCCATTTTTTTTTAATTCCCCAACACTTATTACTTTCCAACAACAACTCAATATTTCTGTCACTTACTTACCCCAGGCTCCTCTACCATCTCAGAGCATTTGTAATTTCTATTTCCCTTACCTGGGTGAACTGTCTCCCACATATTTTCAGGACAGGCTCCTTTATTATTCAAATACTAGTCACAGCCTTGACAATCCTATAGAGCAGTCCTGCTCTGCACACATCGGGTCACGATTAGCAGGAATCTGCTTGGCAGCAAGTAACAACAACAACAATGATTCAACAGTTACCTAGTAAAGCAGATTTTCTCAGCCTTGTCACTACTAATGTTTAAACAAGCAAACTAGCTGTTGCTGAGTTGATTCATTCTTTGAGTCCACTCAGACATGCCAGATAAAAAGGCCTGGCAATCAGTCTAAATATCTCAGCCACTGAAAGTCACTCATGGGGTTGCCATGAGATAGGATCCACTGATGGCATCTGTTTCTTACTGACTTTTGGGCTGGATAATTCTTGATCATTGTAGACATGTCTTACAGATTTTTTTTTAATGTTTCTAAATATCTTACTATTTTATGCTATTTTAATACAATTAATTTCTTTAAAATTTATCCTTAAAAATTTAAATGATTCTATACAAAACATTTTTCTTAACAAACATCACAACTGTCAATCAAATAAATCAGATATGGATCATCTTTAAGGCCTACTTTGTGAAATAAAATGATCCAATGTCTGCAGAGCAGGACGGCTCCATAGAATTGAAAGCTGTTTTAGGCAGTTCATCTGGCTATTACATGAAAAATAAGTAAAAGTTCTTGTTTCGTGTAAATAACTTTCCTATTTGCTTTCAATAATAAAATTCCTAAAATATCTATGTCTAGCTATAATAGTATGTATATACATATATATATGTATATATATATATATAAAATGACTGGTGATTGCAATACATGATGACATTTTTGCTTGTCAGGGGAGCAGTGCACACCACAGTCTATTCCTGCGTGTGACCTTTCAGAAACAAATTGCCAGGCCTTTCTTCTGCAGTGCCTCTGGATGGGTTTGAACCTCCACTCTTTCACAGCTTTTGCCACCAGAAACTCCAAAATATAGATCCTATAAAACCACACTGTATGATTCTGTTCACCAGTCTCCTAGTAACTCACTAGAAAATCATTCAAATATCTGATAAACCTTCTTACAAAACAAAATGGAAGAGAACAGAGGCAATAGCTTTCCTTGCGTTTGAGCTAGTGCTGGACAAGAAGCTAGGTAAAAGTGCTATGTGACTTGCCTGTGTGTATATGGGCATCTTGTTTGTGTTGATCATCATGAGTGTTAAAATGAGTTGTTTTATTTCCTTTTCTAGTAGCTCGTTATGTTTGTTAATCACTGACTACCCTCAATGTACTGGTTAAATGCTACATCTGCTAACCAAATGGGCTCCTTGGAAACCCTATGGGGCAGTTCTACTCTGTCTACAAAGCTGCTACAAGTTTGAATTGACTCGACAGCAGTAGATTTGGTGGGTTTTTGTTTTCATTTGTTTATTTTTGGGGGAGGTGGGTGTCCTCACTACAACAGTGAAATAAGTCTGAGGCTGTTGCCCAAATACAGATTGGCTAGGATTTAACTCTGTCCTCTAGGAGTATGTGAAGTTTTCAGCAAGAGCAATAAAGGCAGTCAATTTCCTAACTTCCATTTCTTGTTATTTGGTTATCACTAGATCAAAAGTAAACTGATGGCAGAGATCTTGTCTTGTTCCACTTTCATACAGCATGGTAACCAGCTTGACTTGTATGTTAATTAGGGTTCAGTAAACAATAATAGATAAATATGTCTCCATCTCTTTTTTTCCATGTTTGAAATGATAGCCTATTAATGAGCTTCAGTGCCAACAGGTAAAATATCAATATATCAAGACAGTAGCAACTTTCAGCTTTTACAAATGAGTAAAACAAGGTAAGAGGACCCTCCTAACTAGCAATTTTTCTGGCCCTCTTAACTAGCAATCTTAACTGGCAATCTATCAAAACTCTCTATTATCCCTCACCAGAATTGATGTGAAGATGCTAATGCAGGTGGTTCTGATTCACAAAGAATCTTCCATCATCACTGCATCCAGATTGAGCGATAGGCATTTAGCGGGCATCTGCGCAAGGTCAACTGCCAGCCCAAATTCACTGTCATTACCAGGACTGTACGGTTAAGCAAAAAACTTTATCTTTAATCTTTGTTTTCTGATTATCTCAGTTATCTAGAACCTAGGCTCTGTGCTCCCCCAGTACACTGCTGACAGGCAGAACCTGATCACAGTTACTCTTATGCTGGGGGAAGTTTGCTTCCCTCTTGTAACATAACATTTTGCTACAAAATCTATGTGATTAAATATGTGTATGCATACACATACATAACAAATATCAGGTACTGTATTTAACAGATGCTTCAGAATTTCAACTCACATTTTATCTCTAATAAAGCCTTATCCATCTCAAAAGAAACTAGGAGAACTATGTGACTAAATGTGTGTATGCATACACATACATAACTAGTAGCAGGTACTGTACTTAACAGATCCTTCAGAGCTTCAAGTCATATTTTATCTCTAATAAAACTTTATCCATCTCAAAATAAATTAGGCAAATAGAGTTATTTACTTAAAAAAAAAACATGAGGAATTCTGTATGTCTGGATATAGCCCAATGCATACACGGTATGCATGTTTCCACACAGAATTCTTAGGAGTTCTCTAATAAAAGAATTTGTCTGCTCTGCTTCAGATCAGCAGTTCACCGAGTTATTTGACACAGAACCTTATTGAAACAACACATATTAATTCTTGTGTTTCACAAGTAACAATTTGAAAAACATTAACCTTGATATGTATCAAAGCAAGAAGTGGATTATGTGATGTTCTACAAAATATTAAAATGTTTGTTGTAAATTGAAAATTCTAACATTATACAGACTCCAGTATGGTTTTCCCTAGTTACTAGAATTATTTTCTTACTGTTAGTTTATTTTTTGTATTTCTTTAAAAACATGTGTATTTAAGTGCTATAAGATAATGACAAGACATGATTAGCAAGGAGTGACTCACATAAACACATGCACACACTCACGCCCATGTATGTGTGTAAGAGTGTATTGATAGATAAAAATAGCTTGCTTTACAATATTGAGAATTGTAAGGCTGGGAATTATGAATGTCACACCAACTTTTGTATTTATAGTCTTATTCTCAAAGCAGAAGTATAATCCAATCTTCATTGTTGATAGAAATTGTTTCATTTCTAGGTGATAATTTTGACTTATCTCTAGTCTTAACCTAGCATTTTCTATTAATATACCATTAGGAAAACTCACAGTACATGTATCAGCCTAATACGCATGTCCATCCTCAAATAATCTTGCAATTAGTGTAGTTGTGTATTCGTTGCTTCATCTTCCACCGTGTGGGGTTATGCCTCAGGTGTTGACTGTAACAACAACTTTATGACTGATGTGGAAAAGCCACTGGACTTGGCATAAGAAGCTGTGAGTTCAGGCTCTGAGTTTGAAACTCACAAGCACTGGGCTCTGGTCACATAATTTAGTCTCCAGATGATATATTACAACAATTTAAATGACACAAGGAATGGAACTGCAGAGGACATTTTTATGACTTGGTAGCTTTCCCAATCATGCATACTAAAGGGAGAGGGCAGAGGCTTCAAGAACAGAAGGTATGGAAAAAAGTGTAACACTATAAGGAATGAATCATGGATATTTGCTAAATGATTTTGCCTCCCTGATCTGCTTAGGTTAATACTCAAATGTGTGTTTGACCAGAGTACATCCTTAGTGGTGAAATGGACTTAATTACACAGAAAACAATGGTCCTTGTTTTCAGGAGTAGATATGATGACCAATTCAGTATCTTAGTGGAACTACTCAAGACCTGGTTTTCTGCATGGAGTGATCATGTACCTATGTGACTTAGAATCATTTTATTTCATTTTATTCCTTGAATTGAGACCTCTGGCTCGAACTATATTACCTTATCCTTCATTTGGAAAACCTGGTAGTATAGTGGTTAAGTGCTGTGTCTGCTAACCAAAAGGTCAGCAGTTCAAATCTACCAGGTGCTCCTTGGAAACTCTATGGGGCAGCTCTACCGTATCCTATAGAGTCACTATGAGTCAGACTTGGCACGATGGCAGTGGGTTTGGTGAGATCTCAGATTTTAAACAAATTAATAACTTATGCATTCAGCCAGATTCTATCACATTATAGATTGGTGTTTCAAGGGACAACTAAGGCAAAGAAGGAACCCAGTGCCATCAAGTCGATTCTGAGTCACAGAGATGCTATGGGAGAAAGCAGAATTGCTCCATAGAATTTCCAAGGAGCACCTGGCATATCTGAATTGCCAGTCTTTATGGTCAGCAGATGCAGCGCTTAACCACTACACCACCAGGGCTACCAAGAAAGAAGGAAGTCATCACCAAGTCAATAAGACCATGTGTAGACAAAAAGACAATCAAATTATGAAACAACTCCTTCCAATGGAGGGAGAGAACAGGTTATTGTAAAGCTATTTTTAAGATCAAAGTGTCCTTAATTTCTTCACATGTGAGATCCAGCGTACAGATTTCTCACAGCTTTGAAATAGCAGCAGTGGTTTGAATTCTAAAAAAAAAAAGCTATGTTGAACATCACTAGGAGAAAACTGAAAATAATTTTACCCATAAAAAATGCTGAAGTAGGAAACAAAAAGATTCAAATTGAATTTGAACAAACATTGGTATGTTAACACAATAAATTAAAAAGTCTTAGTGAGACAAAGTTTTGAAAATGAAGCAGACATTATTTTGCGCAATATTTGCCTTGTGTGGGGGTAGAAAGGGTCAAAGAGTGGATATTGAAAGTGCGGCTAAGCTGGTTGCCACAGTGGACAAAGAGACAACCCGAATCAATCAGGGAGGGCACGATGCTTTCACTAAAAATTAGTGATCAAATGGACTTAACCATCATCATAATAATTGCCTGTGGAGTCTACTCTGATTCAAGGAAACCCCATGTGTGTCCAGTTAAAACCTTGCTCTACAGATTTTTAAAGCTGGTTATGCACCCATCTCCTACCTCCCTAGGTGGAGAGCCAGTGCCAGACCTTTTTTCTGAGGCATCTCTGTGTGGGCTCAAACCTCCAACCTTCAGGTTAGCAACTGAGCATGTTAACCATCTGCATCATCCAGAGATTCCTGCTACTTAGTACATGATATGATTTTGCCTAACCTGCCCCTTATCTTCGGTGGCAGCCCCAGAATTGGCATAATACTTTGCATTAGGCTATATTACGCAGAAAGCTTACATGTTTTTAGTACTGAAATTTCAAAGGAAAGTTACGAACCATAGATGTTATTAAAAAGATCTAAAAAGCTAACATCATACACTCACACAGATATAACTGATGTTTGATAATTGAAACTGCCTGTAGCACTGAAATTGAAACTAACATTAACACTAAGTCAAGCTTGAATTTACTTTCATGAAAGGATTTATTTCCTACAAGTGGACTGTGTGTTGTAGATTGCATACACTGTGGTTTTCATTCAAATGCATCCACAGTTTTGAATTGCACAAAACATAGTTGAAGAAGTCATTCAGACAGCTGCATTCAGGTTTAAGGAAGTTTACTCAAAGTTGACACAACCAGTTTTTGGTCTTTTTTCTCCAGAGTCAGCGGTTGTTTGAGAGATGCAGAGAATCAGTCCATACAAGATCCTTACGTGGCATATTTAGATTGTGCAGGGTCACAATGAGTTGGAATTGACTTGAAGGCATTGGTTGGGTTAGGGACAATTTTACTCAGTTTTATTTCAAGTCTAAGAGAACTACATCATCCATCAGTCCGCTGTCTCATAAATGTGATCTAGTATTTCAGTTACTTTTACCTCAATATTCTAGACCTATGTACGCTGAGACATCAGGAAAAAAATTCTCCTTTGGGCTCAAGGTGCTCATCAGCCATCTGGAACTGCTTCCCAAGCTTCATCCATTATGCAAATGAGATTTAGTATTCGTCATGTTTCATCGACTGATACTAATATATTAATGTTGGATGTTACAGCGTGAGCCCCCAAGAAGACATTGCCTTTTCATCAGTCATTGGCTTGAGCACACACCTCATTACTTTTAATGGCTCTGTGGCACTTAAGGTCACTGGGCTCCTAACTGCTGCTGCCTGGGGTGTTAAAAATAAAAGTGATATGCTCTATTTAAGGGATGCATTATCTTCCTATTATTCCTTGCTTCTTTTAGTTTATTTAAATTTTGTTGTCACTGTAGAATTTCCATCACTCGGCAATAGGTAATGATTGCATAACCAGACAAGCAGCAGACAAGCAGGACTGTCTTTTCAGATATTTAGCAAAGGAAAACTGCTTCTGGAAAGGATTTAAAGAAGATAAAGTCCATTGTCATATATTCATATGTGTATGTATATGAATGATTAAATTAGACATGTTTTAGAATCTAAATATGTGCATTAAAACCTACAAAACCTAGAAACTGTGTAAGGAAGAAAGCTATCAAAGAAGGTTTTCCACTAAAATGAATAATAGAAAAGTGTTGAGACTGCACCCTGTCAAAGGCAGAATATTTGCAAGATCTAGAAAAGCAAGGCAGTCCTGTCAAGTTTCAGCTCATAGAGGTTTCACTATACTAAAATACATAAATAGATGTGAGAGGATTTTAGAGAATTTTTCGATAGCCCTCCTTAAAGTTTTGTTTTTTCACACAGGGTAGTGATTAAATCAAAAGTCAAACCGAATCCACCGCTGTGAAGTTGATTCCAATTTACTTCCACCTTATAGGACAGAGCAGAACTATTCCACAGCATTTCCAAGGAGCATCTGGCAGATTCAAACTGGTGACTGTTTGGTTAACAGACATAGCACTGAACAACTGTGCCACCAGGGTTCCTTTAATAACTAAAGCACTCTGGGTATCAGTGGCTCAGTTTAACACATGACTCTTCCACTTTCTAGCTGTTTGAATTTAATTAAGTTACTAGATCTTCCTGTACCTCAGTTCTTTCATCTTTAAAATGGGAATAATAAAAGGAGCTATCTCGTAGACCTATAATGAGAAAAAACTGGATTAGTGGTAAGTGTTTCAATACATTGGTGTGTAATTTGTGCTAAGTAAGTGGGTGTTAGACAAATGAAATTTTCCTTGAAGGGAGCAACAACAATGCCTCAATTTAGATATAATTTTTAAAATGCAGTCGAATGTGAATAAAAATTCAGTTTATTATCTAAATTAATTTATTACGAAGTAAATGAGAAAGGAGCTTTACTCAATGCTAATAAGCATAAATATTAATAAAATGTTTAATTTTCCAAGAAAATTGTCTTAAAATTTGGTATGTGACTCATTTAGGAAAGCTTCTTAAGCAGATAATTGTGTAAAAGTTACTTGTGCCTAAAGAAACAGCAGCCCTCAACAACAATAGAGAAAACTCCTTCGACAGCATGAATAAAAAGAAAATTCTAGTGCTCTGCAAACATTTCCAAGCAAAGTCTTAGTGGATGTCTGTGAGCTTATGTGTACCAACTTTGCATGACTAGCCAAGTGCCATCAAGTAGGATCTGACTCATGACGACCCTAGAGATGTAATAATCTTAAAATACATGAGCAATCCAGCAAAATTTCATGACAATTTGAGTACAATCCAAGAATATACTACAGTTTCAATGGGAAAAAAGGGTAGCTCTATAATTGATCATACCCTAAATTAAAGGAAAAATAATCAATACTGAGACTTACTAACCAAAAATTCAGAGTAAGCTTGTGAAGTTACTTTCAGTCCTTTATCATGTCTCATGGATACAGCACAAATGTGCTTTAGTGCCAGCTCTGAGAACAGGAGCAGGTACCAGAAACAGCAAAAATTTCAAGGGTGGGGATAGTGCTTTCCAAACAAACCCTCAGAAGTAGAAGTAGAAAAAAGACTAATACTAAACATACCTGATTCAATAACTATCCAAAAATATATTCAATACCAGAAAAATATAGCCACGTTAAGTAAGTAACTGGAAACTACTTGCCACATGTACAACAAGGAGTTAATTTTCTTTGTGTATAAATGTACTCATCAAGAAGCAAAAGAAAAACTCTCCAACAGACAGAGCTGTCTCACCAAGCAGGAACTACTGTGCTCCAGTGAAAGCACAAACACACATACATGCACACACACACACTGAACACCTAACATTCATAAAGGAGCACAAAGAAACTTGTTCAAAAAACACATGCACAGATGTAAATACATGCACACAAACAAATGTGAACACTCAAATACTAATACCAGGGGAAAAAAAAGTTGCTATGGAGTCAGTTCCTACTCATGATGACCCCATGGGTCCAGAGTAGTACTAAGTTCCACAGGGTTTTCCTGGCTGTAATGTTTTGAAGGCAAATCACCAGGCCTTTCTTTTACAGTGCTTTCGGGTGAGTCTGAACAGCCATCCTTTCAGTTAACAGGCCAGCACAACCATTTGCACCACCCAGGTGCACATTGGTATGTTAAAAATTACTCAACGTTGCCAATAAAATATAAGGTAGAGCAAAAAGTGAGACTTTCCAAACTTATGTAACAAAAAGAAAAGTAGAGACTGGCAATATAGAGAATTGAAAATTGGGAATGTGAGTTATCATGACTACTTGTGAGAGACACACAATAGAAAGATGATATATGGATGAACAGATGGTGAATAGATTGGTGGATGGAGGTGTGGGTGGATAAATAAAGAAGGAAAAAGAAAGAGATCAGATTTTTAGTAGGTAATTTTTCAATGATACATTTAAATATTAAATACTTTGACCCTGGATTTCCACTTCTAGGAATTTTTGTTGTTGTTGTTAAATAAATATTTGGATGAGTGTATGAGAATTTTCAATAGGAAATATTTGAATATGCCTCATCATTCAAGATTAGGAGACATATTAACATAGTATAACACTTCTATGCAATAAGATACTATGCAAAGAGCTATATGATGATGTTGACCTTATGTTTACTTACATGAAAACTTTTTTATTATACTGCTAAGTTAAACTAAAGGTTATCTAACAGCCTAATATATATTTTGAATGGAAATGAAATGACACAATATATCAATGTAAACTAGATTGAGTTCAAAGGAATTTTATTAGGTCACAAAGAAGGAAAATTCAACTTGTGAAACTTGCTTCAGGTGCATTAAATTCTAGTAAACAGGTGGCTTTAGGACAACCCTGTCTTTTACTCTCCTTTGTTCTGCTTTTCAATCATTGAAGATTCAAATGTGGCTGGTAGCAGTGTCAATCTTTTATTCAGCTAGCTTAGTGATCATAATTTAAATAGTCTTTTTCCCAATATAGTCAATGAAGTTCACAAGTAATATTCACTGGATATGCTCCTTCCTAAAAGTAGAAGATGCTGTCAGTCAGTAAAGAGTTCTGTCCAGAACTTAAGACATCAAAGGAAAAGCAAAACAGAAGGAGGGGAGAGACAGAGAGACACTGATATGTTTGAAGGCTTGGATTCACCATTCTTTTTATTATGATGATGATGATTGAATGAATATGTACATTCCTATATAAATTTGCATGCCCACCTATATGCAGCTCCTACTGCTCTCTCTGCCTGGGGATTCAACGTTCTTGAAGAAAGTTTTATTTCACGAATTTCTCTATTAATTGATCCAATAATTTTACTTTAGCTCAAGCAGTTTTAAATTCATATATTACCACTTTCATGTAAACTTTACTAACATTGTGGACCAATATTAGGATTGGAGGCTCTTCCCACAGGAGCAGCAATGATCTAGTAACTGATGTTTCTAGAAAATTCTCTGTACATATATGCACACATACAAGAAAACATTTAATAGATACCACAAAAACACAACCATTGCTAACTTTGGATGAAGGAATTTTAAGTGACTTATTATTGTCATCTGAATTTTAATTTTCTTCTTCTTTTGCTTTAAAATGAGGATACTTGTTCATGTATTGGAGACATATTGTTACTAAAACATATATCAATAAAAATTAACATGGAAATTCACATGAGAAGAGTAGGGGCAGAGATGAGGTTCTCTATAAACACAGAAGAAGGCCTTTGTTTGGATGTAGTTGACCTTGACAGATGAAGAATCATCTAGTACAATTCCAAGTGCCTGGTACATTTCTCTCCTATCATTGGACACCAAGTGTGCTGTTTTTCAGAGCTGAGAAATCCAAATAACATGACACATTTATTCTAGACCTAAATCAGTGCCAATATATGGTATCTTTTCAGTAAACCAGAGTTTTATTCAATGGTCTCAAAGTGTGGACTTTGGGCAAATGCATTAGAATTGCTACAGTACTTTAAAATTACTAAACCCGACAATAGAAATAATGAATCAGATTATTTTAAGTATTAAAACAAAACTCTCTAAGAAGTTTATTCCTTTACCCCTCTAATTTTGTAAACTAATGGTCTAGTAGCAGTATATTCCAAGTCAAAATTTATTAAAATTGATGTTAAGAAGTAAAAAGCATAAGATACTCAACACAGTAAATACCTTCATGAGCATACAGTAACAGGAATTTGATATTTTGAAACAGAAGTGCATGCCATATCGTATCCACCTGAAGGGCAAAATTTGAAAAAGCAAAATTGGGGCTCTCAGAGGCTGAACTTTTTTCCCCAGGTTGTCAGATCTAGGAGAAAAACATACCAATACAGACTTTACTGTTCAAGGGAAACAATAGCCTGAAATAAGTCTCTTCTGCCTTTAAACAAAAGAATGAAATGTTCCTTAGAATTGCTGGACGTTGAACTACCACAGAAATAAAAGAAAATGGACCCTGATATAAATTTTCAGGAAAGAAGAGAATCTAATGTTACTGAATTTGAAAACTAATTTTCATTACAATGTATTTTGATGTTAATCCATGCTTCAAGCTTATGCCTTGCAAGAATCCATGGCATCAATTTTCTCAGTCATTTTTATATTGTTCCACACAGCTGGGTATTGCCTCTGAATTGGTATAGAATATTGGTCTAACAGAGCTGTTGCAAGAATACAATTCAATGAGAAACTATATAAGAAAGCACTTCATAAACTACTCTGCATTTTTCAAATGTTACACAATATTATTTGTTATTGCAAAAGCATTCATCTGTGTGTATCACACTGAATTATGGATAACATTGCCAAGAAAAAGAATTCCAGAACATTTTATTGCGTATAGTACATAGACCATGTAGAACTGGTACACACACCAAGTAGTCACTTGAACAAAACAAGGGAACAATGAGTGGCTTAAAATCAGAAAACCTGTATGTCAGGGTTGTATCTTTTCACCATACTTACACAGTCTGTATGTTGAACAATTTGAGAAGCTAGACTTTTTTAAGCAGAACGTAGCATATCAGAATTGAAGCAAGACTCATCAACAACCTGCAATGTGGCGATTAAACAACCTTGCTTGCTGAAAGCAAAAGGAACCTAAAAGACTCACTGATGAAGATCAAAGACTACACAGCCTTTGGTATGGATTATACCTCAACATGAAGATAACAGAAATTGTCACAACTGAACCAACAAATAACATCCTGATAAATGGAGAAAAGATTGAAATTGTCCAGAATTTCATTCCACTTGGATCCACAATCAACACTCACAGAAACAGCAGTCAAGAAATCAAAGGATGTATCTCGTTGGGCAAATCTGCTTCAGAGGTCCCTTTAAAAAGTTGAAAATCAAAGATGTCGCTTTGAGGATGAAGGTGTTTCTGGCCCAAGCCATCAATCGCCTCATAGGCATGAAGAAGCTAACCAATAAATAAGGAAGACTGACAAAGGACTTTGAATTACAATGCCTTTGAATTGCAGTATTCATGAAGAATATTTAGTACACCATGGACTGCCAGAAGAATGGACAAATGTGTCTTGGAAGAACTACAGCAAGAATCCTCCTCTGAAGCGAGGATAGTGAGACTTACCTGGCTTATTCTGAACATGACATCAGAAAGGACCAGTCCCTGGAGAATGACATGATGCTTGGTAAAATAATGTCAACGTAAGTGAAGGACACCCTCAACAAGATGGATTAAAAGAATGACTGCAACAACAGGCTCAACAAAGCAACAAACATGAGGCTGGCCCAGGATCAGGCAGTGTTTTGTTGTGTTAAACACAGGAACCCTACGAATCAGAAAAGACTCTATGGCACCTAACAAGAACAGTTTCATGCAGAAGGCCAACCTGCCTTTTTATATGACATAAAGAAGTACAGTAAGTAAACACATGGGCAGTTTAGTCATAGATACAATCATCATTTATGCATTGATTTGGGAAAAGTTGCTAAGTGCTTGCTATGGACCAAGCTCTCTGTTAGGTGTTGGAAAGACACTGTAACAGGGTGGTAATCAAAAAATGAGTAAATAAATAAAGGCAAATTTATTGAAGTGTAATAGAAGCTTAGACAGGGGTAGGTGCAGAAATTTCCTGGTCTACTAATTCTGACTTCCAGTCAAGAGGAACTTCCCATGCCCCCGGACAACAAACCTGTTTCCATAGAGTTGATGCAAACTAATAGCGACCTTCCATATAGGTCTGAGTAGAACTGCCCCATGGGATTACCGAGGAGTAGTTGGTGGATTTGAACTGCTGCCCCTTAGTTATCAGCTGAGCTTTTAATCACTCCAAAGTTTCCCATAACACATGCTGTTGATATCTTGCTGTACAAGATGATAAAAATATTTATTAAACACAAAAAGACTTAATACTGGAGGCTGTAAATGGAGGGATTGTTGAGTATAGAACGTAAATGTAAATTTTAGACAGGAAGTGTTGAATTATCAGCTTGAAGTTTGATGCAGCACTTCTGTTTGAAGGGCATCAGAAAAATAGAATGCTGTAAAGATGGGGAACTAGAAGGTTTATAAGAAGCATCAGAACATCTTTTTAAAAGGACTAGATACTTTGAGGGCCAAATAGTTTCTACTGCAACTATTTAATTCTACATTTACAGAATAATAGAGGCATAGAAAATATGAGCTTATAGACAAGTAAGCATGTTTTTGCAAAAAACAGCTGGATTTAGCCCATGGCCTTAGCTTGCCTACCCTTGATTTTGAAGTTATTCCATCTGTATGTTAAACAAATAATCAGTTGAAATTTCTGAAGAAGAATGGGGAATCAAGATTGGTGGAAGATTCATTAACAACTTATGTTACAAAGATGACACAACCTTATTTGCTGAAAGTGAAGAAGACTTGAAGCACTTACTGATGAAGATCCAAATTAGTCTTTGGTATGGATTATACATCAACATAAAGAAGACAGAAATCCTTACAACTGGACCAAAAAGCAACATCCTGATAAATGGAGAAAGTGTTGACATTGTTAAGAACTCCATTTTACTTGGAACCATAACCAGCACCCATAGAAGCAGCAGTCAAGAAATCAAATAATGCATTACATTGAGCAAATCTACTGCAAAAGACCTCTTTAAAGTCTTAAAAAGCAAAGATGTCATCTTGAAGACTAAAGATCTCCTGACCCAGCCACAGTATTGTCAGTCACTTCATGTATTTATGACAGCTGGAAGATGAACAAGGAAGACTGAAAAAGACTTGATACCTCTGAATTACGCTGTTGGAGAAGAATATTGAATATACTATGGATTGCCAAAAGATCAAACTAATCTGTCTTGGAAGAAGTACAATCAGTATGCTTCTCAGAAGGACAGATGCTAAGACTCTGTCTCACATACTTTGGATGTATTTTCTAGAGAGATCAGTCCCAGAGAAAGACATCATGCCAAGAAAAGCAGAGAAAACAGAGGAAGACCCTCAGCAAGATGGGCTGACACAGTGCTGCAACAGCGGACTCGAGCTTAACAACTATCGTGAGGCTGCTCCAGGACTGGGAATGTTTCTACTGCACGTAGGGTCACTTGGAGTCGAAACTGACTGAAGGGCTGAAAGCTGAAGACGGAATTTAAGGGGAACAGGGATAAAACGCCACCACCACCACTGAGTCAGCTCCATCTCATAGTGACCCCATAGGTCAGAGTCGAACTGCCCCATAGAGTTTCCAAGGAGTGCCTCACAGATTTGAACTTTCAACCTGTTGATTAGCAGACATCAAACTTAACCCACTACACCGAGAACAGAGGCAGTGAGAAAATGCAACAGACTGCTGCAAAAATTCAAGCGTAAGAGTCTTACTTAAGAGAGTATCAGCACAGGCACAGATAGAAGAAAATTAATACAGAAAGCTTCAGGAATTTCAGAGCTGAAAGATATAAACAGCTATAAAGGATGCAGGTTAAAAGAATGACTTGAGTCACTGGGCCAGTGATAGTATCATTAACTGATGTAACCAGTGAAAGATCTGGAGAAGATGGTTTTGAGAGGCAGAAAAAGAGTTCCTACTAAAGACAAGTAGAGGTGTAGGAACAGTGGTATCCGAATGGGGAAGTCATGATGTCCAAGAGATCTGAAACACAGGGTCGAAATTCGAAGTGGGCAAATGACTCAGATGTTCCATCTCTGGGATTTATCTGTCTATAGAGACACCGAGACAAACAAATATCTAATCACAATGTGGGGGGGGGGGAGAAAGGAAGGAAGGAGGGAGAAAGAGAAAAACAAAGAGAGGGAGGGAGGGAAAGAGGGAAGAAGGTAGGAAGAGATAGAGAGAGAAAGAAACAGAAAGAAAGAAAAGTAAATAAACTACAACATCATCAAATGGTGAAACCTATCTTCTGTGTTACCTGCAAGTGTGGATATGGTAAGGACAGCCTCCATGGAGAAAATAATTGGAATGTTGAATGACACAGAGTAAAAATCATTTTGTGTCACTGTAGAATGAAGTACTTGAGGATATTTTTTTGTGCTCTAAACTTTACAATGCCTAAATGATCTTGTAACTATTATAAACCTGACATAATAAATTAGGAATGTTAAAATGTAATTATTTCCCATGGATTCAGTCTGCAAATGTCAGCCTAGTGGTTCTGTGCTTAAAAAAAGCAGCCTAGCTATTTCCTTGACAGGCAGAGTTAGGTACAAGGTAAAGGTTTATAAGCCAAAGATGAGAGGAAAGAGTTTTTCTCTCACTGATACTGCAAGGGTTTGTTGAAATTATCTCCATCTCTCTTTCATATTATAAGTCCAGTTCTTATTATTCTATTATGTGTATTCTTCTTCTACTTCTTTTCTTTTCTTCTTCATTTGGTAAAAAAAATATAACTTCCATAAATAATTTTTTCTATGTATTAGAATTTTTTTGTACATTGGAATTCCATGAAAGCATGTTTTGTGATTACATGGATCTGGGACATAAAACCAAAATACTCACTGCTGTTGAGTTGATTCAAACTTATAACAACCCTAAAGGACAGAGTAGAATTGCTCAGACAGTTTTCAAGGAACCCCTTGCAGATTCAAATTTCTGAAATCCTGGTGGCAGAGTGTTGAAGTGTTACAGCTGCTAACCAGAAGGTCAGCAGTTCAGATCTGCTAGGCACTCCTTAGAAACTCTATGGGGCAGTTCTAGGCTGCTCAATGCTGTCACCGTCAGTCAGAATCAACTCGACAGCAATGGGTTTTTGGTTTGGGGTTTTGGTTAACAGCCATAGCACTTAACTGCTGTGCCATCAGGATTTCCACTGGGACACAGTAGAAGTCAAATAAAAGCCTATTGATACGCAATTACATTTACAAATACTAAAAATGCATTTATTAAGCTTATTTCTGTAAAGATTTACAATGAGAATGCTTCACCATGTGGATTTAGGTTATATTTTAGGAAAGGCAAATAATTGAAATAGTCAGGTTCATTTTCTCAGTTACATGCTGTTTAAAATGCCATTGCCTTGACCTTTTCTGAAAAAGGTGACTGTCATGGTCCTAAAGCTTTTCCTGGTATGTTGTCAATCCTAGCACTGTGTGATACTTGAGGATGAATTTGTCTGTAACTCAGTGTTAATATTTTATCCTCTGTTTAGCCAAATTTCTATAATTTAAGTATATGTAGTGATCCAAGAACAACTTATGAAGGGTCAAGAAAAGTGTATCAGGGCATATTAGATTAGAGAATAATGTGCTATCTTTATGTTGGATGGGATTTATCTCACACATTTTGGCCTGGAGGGGTATTAATTTTGTTTTGTTTTGTTTTTCCTTTATGTCACAGAAGAAACTTCAGTGGCTACTACACTGTCTAAAAATCAACTCTATTTCGTGTCTTGGATTTAAAATATGTATATAAGTAGAAGACATTGTATTGTCAAATGCACTGTTTTTTTATCCTGAAAGTCAAGAAAAATAAAAGAAGTGAATAATGACTCGTGATGCATTTTACTGTGGCCCTAATCTGCGTGCATATTCACTGGGAATGGACTCAATGGACCGAATTTTACTTATGTATTATAAGATTAAGGCAATCAGCTAAGGTATTCCATTTGGAACCTCACCATGTCTTGGTGAACATTTTATGACACCATTAAAATATAAAGTCAATGAACAGTACTAGAAGAAAGACTCTCATCCATAAATCAGACAGAATTTGCAAGAAAATGTCGTATGACAAATGCTACAGTTAAAATGTGCTGTTAATGATTTAATTACAGTCGAAGTTCAAGTCTTCCTCTTATTTTTCTCCTTCAAACACGCTTTTCTTCATTTTTATGGAATTTGTTATCATTTGCCATATGCTGTACTTCACGGCATGGCTTTTTCCTGAAAATGGAGCTTGGAAGGGTTAGATATCAAGAAATATCTGAGGGCTATGTGTCAGGCAATGGTATCTCTCTTAAGATCATATTAAAAACAGCAAATTCTGTGTGACATTTTTCTATTTATGTTTTCTCTAGTTAAGTAATCAAACTTCCAAACTGCCTCTGGGTCATTCAAGACAAATATAAATTCAGTTATGCAGTAGCAGGAATTCTCAGCTAAGCAGCACAGCATCCTGTTGTCAAATAGAAGTCAATTAAGTTAGTACACTCATCCCGGAAAAAGTACTACATACCTCATTGCTGAATATAACTAGTGGTCACCTTCGAAGTACTTCCCCTTGGGAAGCTATGCACTGATACCAGTGCCTAGTCTATCTTTCAAAGCAATTTTGGAACTCTTCATGGGATGAACAGCACAGCTGTCATTGTACGACCTTTGATATCCTGAATGTCATCAAAATGTCTTCCTTTCAATATTTCATTTATCTTCAGGTAAACAAAAAATTCATTAGGGGCCAGATCACGTGAGCAGGGAGGGTGTTCCCAGACACTTACTCGATTACTGACTAAAAGATACCTTACAGACAACTATACAATTAAGTTTGCAAACTTGCCACCTTGCGACCGTGAGCAACTGCCATTCCAGAAAGAGTTCCAAAATTTCTGTGAAGAGTGGTCTAGGTGCTGGCATCGATGCATAGCTTCTCAAGGTGGGGGACTTTCAAGGTTACCTTAGTGATATTTGGCAATGAGGTATGTAGCATTTAGAATATTAAATTTGCAGACTTCATTGTTGCACCTGTACACAGTATGCTTTTAGTCCAAATGAAATTAAACTTCTATTTATAGCACTTGAATGATACTAAGCAATCTACGCATTCATTGTGAATTCCAGAATTATCTATAAGTCTAGATAAGAAATAGTAACTTACAAGTTTTCAATTGATTTTTCAAGTTGGAATTCTTTTTAAGCACTAATATAAAATTGAGCTCAATTTCAGAAGGATGAATAAAGTTGAATTAGCTCTGATGTTATGTAGTAAATGCAGAAAATTTAAGAGACTGCAATTTTCTAGGCCGATTTCAAAATGTGCTTCTATAAATAATAGCCAGACGAATTGTGTATAACAAAGAGAAATACAGGCAACAGTGTTTGGCAGCAAACTTGATCCATTTCATATTGTTTAAGATGGTTAATGGCATAGAAAAATATAAGTTTGAAGGCTTCTTTTCCTAATTCTAAATTCATTCTCCTTGTTTTTTGAAACATTTTGCTAAAAGTAGAGAATGCTGTCAAATTTAAGTTAGGGAAAATTAAGAAGGAGATGATTTGAAGACCAATTAACAACAACAAAAAAAAATATTTGCATAAAACATGTAAAGAGCCCCTATCTCGAGCACATCAATTGTTCCAGCTTTTGGTCTGCTAATCTGGGACAAAGTCACGACGAGTAGTGTTCTATGATGAGTACTGTTCTATCATATGCCTTTGAACAGAAGTCGGATTTGTGTTTGAATGGCCTTTGAACACAGCGTCAAGGTGGCAAGTTTGCAAACTTAGCTGTATAGTTACCTCTAAGGGAGTTTTTAGCCAGTAAACAAATAACTGTATTGGAACACCCTTCCTGCTCACCTGATCTGGTTTCCAATGACTTCTGTCTTTATCCCAAAATAAAGGAAATATTTAAGGGAAGACATTTTGATGACATTCAGGACATCAATGGAAATATGATGACAGCTCTGATGGCCACTCCAGAAACAGAGTTCCAAAATTGCTTTGAAAGGTAGACTAGGAGAGGGCATCAGGGAATAGCTACCTGAGGAGAGTACTTTAAAAGTGACCGCAGTGACATTCAGCAATGAGGTATGTAGCATATGGTTTAGGATGAGTCCTTGAACTTAAGTGTCAGTCCTCACATAGAAGAATTCTGAGTTAATCCATGTGCCTCAGAAGAGAAATACGAGACCATGAAGTCTGGAATAAAAGACCAAAGAAAGCAGATGTTAAAAAAAAAAAAAATTAGAGTTGTTCAATACTTCTCTTATGCATGTTTGTGAAAAACATCCTCAGAATTCCCTGACCCTTAGGGCATTCTTTAAGGAAATATAAAACTCTTACCACAACATGAAAATACTACCTACATGCGACTATTCCACTCAGAAATCTTCAGGAGGCAATAGTTGATGTGATCCTGGAAGCTGACACAGGTGCAAAGAAGTGCCATGAGATATCTTTATTTCCAGCTATAGCTGTGTCTGTGTGAGTCTTAACGCTGTGTCTCAGCATGGCTGGGCCATGTTCTCAGTGGTCTGGCATTTATGTAAAAAAATAATTTGACAGTTTTACAACAATATGATACAAAAAAATCCTCTTCTTTGTGATTGACTGTAATCACCTCCATGATATTATCTGACGTAACCAGCCAATCAGTCATAAAGTGAGTTTTCTCAGGATGGTGATCTGCATTCAGTACACTGGATATTCTGGCAAAGCTAGCTGTCTTTAGCTTACTTTGGATTCTGCATTCTGCAGAACATTTTCTGACCTGTGGTACTTGGGACATGAGCCAGTAAACTGCCATACTTCCAGCAAATCTTGGATTCATTGGTCTCTGCAGCCAGTGAACCAACAACACGCCTTCTGACCTGGTTATCCGGGGTCCTTCAGCCGCTGCAGCTATGCAAGTTAGGAGAAGCCTCCAGACTGACGCTTGACTCAGACTTGGGACTTAGCAGCCTCTACAAATATGTGAGACTTTTCTTAGAGATAAATCTCTTTTCTCTCTCTCAGGTATATACACATCTCATATATATAAACATGAGATATGTATATATGTATATAGATTTTGACAGCACTGGGCTGGGCTATACAAATGTGTAAATACATTTATATATTTACATAAATATATAAATTGTATAGTTTTATATATAAACATATATATATATATATATATATATATATCCACTTCACTGACTTTGGTTTTCTAGAGAACTCGGCCTAAGACTGTTATAAAAATATAAAGTATATCTATTTTGATTCCATGCCTCCTGGTGTTTATGAATAGGTCATTTTCATTGGACATAAATTTGATGACATTGTAATCTTCATTCATAATGGTCATCTAACTATGTCCACGATATTTAAAACTTACCTTTATTTTTCAAAAGCACAAGAAGTAGCCTTTGAAATTATATTGAAGTGAGGTTTAAGCATAAGACCAAAATGAGAGAGATTAATTTTAGACATATTGTGACAACTAAGGACAACAACCTTGTACAAGATTACATACTTTTTTGAGTAATAGTAATAAAAATACTTTTTTAAAAGCCTAATATACTAATACTTTAAAAAGCATCCAATGTGACTACATAATCACTCTATATATACAATAGTACAATCATTAGTCTCATTGTAATCCTTAATAATAAAATTAGTTCTGTTTGTCAACTCCACAAGGCATTGCTTTGTATTTTTATTTAACATTATCACTTAAGAAGTTGACTCCTTTTAGCAAATTGGATTATACAACCAATAGGCAGTACTAAGAGTGTTTAGCATTCTCTTAATTTTTATGTAAAATGTGGTCCATACACATTCTAATAAATGTGGTTATTATACATTTCATTTGCTTTTATTTACATTTCTTTTTTTTCCCCCCAGAGGGCAAGCATTTTACAATGTATTAAGTGACTTAACTCCACAACACATGATTTTAGCGCTGACACCTGGTCCGAGTCCCACTTGAGATGTTCAGAGGGACTCCCCTTGACTGTAGTCTTTCAGACTCCTCCTGAAAATTTAAGACAGAATAGCACAGGATTTCATTCTGTTGAACAGTTAGTATTGTTAGGTGTCAACTAGTTACTCAGTTCTGACTCATAGTGACTCTATGCACCATAGAACAAAACAGTGCCCAGCCCTGCACCACCCTTAAAATAGTCACTGTATTTGAGCCATTGTTGAACCCTGTCCATCGATCCTGCCGACTCTCTGCCTCTCTCTCACTGACCCTCTACTTTACCTAGCAGGATGTTCCTCTCCAGGCATTGGTCCATCCTGTTGACAGGTCTAAAGCACATGCAATGACATCTCTCAATTCACACGTCCGAGGGACATTCTGAAGGTACATCTTCCAAGACAGATTTGTTTGTTCTTCTGGTAGCCCATGGTATATTCAATATTCTTTTCCAATGCCTTAGTTCAAAGACATCAGTATCTCTTTGTCCAGCACTTATTCACTGGCCAGTTTTCACATGTGTATGAGGCAGTTGAAATGACCATGGCCTGGGTCAGGTGGACCTTAGTCCTCAAAGGGGTATGTTTGCCTTTCAACTCTTTAAGGGTTTTTTTGAGGGGAGCATGTTTGTTCAATGCAATTCATCAGTTGGTTTTCTGACTTCTGCTTCCTTGGGCATTGATTGTGGATAGAAGTGACACAAAATCCTTGACAACTTCCATATTTTCTCTGTATATCATAATGCTGCTCATTCACTCATTTATGAGAATTTTTGTTTTCTTTATGTTGAGGTACAAACCATCCTGAAGGCTAGAGTCTTTTATTTTCATCAGTAAGTGCTTCAAGTACTCTTCACTTTCAGTAAGGAAGATTGTGCATATCACAGGTTGGTGTCAGTCTTTCTCTAAGCTTGATGCCACATTCTGTTTCATACAGCCCAATTTCTCTTGACTATTGTTGAGTATATAGATTGAATGAGTGTGGGGAGGATACAACCCTAACACCTTTCCTTGTATTCAGCCATACAGTATGCCCTTGTTCTGTTTGAATGTCTGCCTGTTGATCTCTGCACATGTTCCTTATGAGCACAGCTAAGTGTTCTGGAATTCCCATTCTTCTCCACGTGATTGATAATTTGTTGTGATTCACATAGTCTAATGCCTTTGCATAGGCAATAAAATACAGGTAGGAATCTTTCTGGTATTCTCTGCTTTCAGCCAAGATTCATCCGACATCAGCAGTGATATCCATTGCTCTGTATCCTCTTCTGAATCTAGTTTCAGTTTCTGACAATTGCCTGTCAGTGTAATGATGCAACTACTTTTGAATTAATTTTAGCAAAAGTTTACTGTGTGTGATATTAATGATATTGTTTAATATTTCTGGAAGTCTGTCAATATGAAAAGGAATGTATTTACTTTGTGCATAAACCTGACAACCCTGATATTCAAGCTACGAGTCCGAGTTGACTTGGAGGCAATGGGTTTGATTTGGGTTTTCAGTTGTGTGCCCTCCGTGCATGCCCGCTAAAACCCCAGGAGCCTTCTCTCTGACCAGAGACTTTCTGCTTCATGTCCCAGGTCCTGATTTCAGATACTTTAATGAAACATTATCTTTACTATAGCCCCCTGGTAGTGTCACTTCCTAGCTTTTTTCCTACAAATGTCATTTTCAGTGACTGTGCTGATGTTTCCACTCTTTTCTTTTATTTCCCTGGTTGCAGGGTTAAAAACTCTTCTCTAAATTTATGCCGTCATCTAGGATCTGCCATTCTGGATCCCAGTTTCATTCTATTCCACAGATTAAATGTTGCCTGGGATGTTACCACTAAGACAGGTAACCACTCTTTTCATTTGTGAATTCTCTATCATTTCTCTTGAGTTTGCTCACTGTTATTAAACTCTTTCATGGCCCTCTCCTCTGCCTTATGGTCATTAGCACCCAGTGACACCTTTCAACTGCTAGTTGCAAATCAACAGCAGGTCAATGTCTTTGTAGTCTTATAAGGATTCCATTTCCAAGAAAGTAGGTGTAAACTTATGCATTAAAGAAGAAACGGGTGTTGGATTGAAGCAAAGAACATAATTCCCTTTTATTATCTGTCTGATACTCTACACAAGTTATTCTATGGAAGTGTAATTTATTTATTTAGTTAGTTGGTCATAAACTGAAGTATACTGACTACCTATGAAGTGTCAGATGTTTCTCAGCTCAGTAAGAAGGGCTTTCTAAAGACTGAGCATAAGCTCAAACCAGAAAAGTGGAAAGACATGTGAAGAATAGGAATAAATACGTTGTGGTAGAAAGCACAGCGTGAGCAAAGACTGGGACACAGGAAAGAGCTTGATATGTTCCAGGAACTTCACAAAATGTGACTGGAAGTAGTGAAAAGTGTGGAGACGGGAGGCAGATGATCTTCTGGAGGCGGGTAACACCCGGTGTAGGATGGAAAAATAAATGTTACAACCGAGTCTAGATTTTCATTTAAGTAAAAGCCGGTAGCTACTTTATTTTGCTTTTTGGGGTGGTGGGGGTTTGTTTGTTTTTTAAGAAAAGTATGTTTTCTTCTGCATGGAAAATGTATTGTAAGAAGCCAAAAAAACAAACAGAAAAACCAAGCAAGTACCACTAAGCAAAGAAAGATTCTAGGTTAGACCAGGTCAGTGGCAGAAAATATAGGGAGAAATAAAACTGAGTCTTTTAAAGACAGGATAGGGGAGGAGCTTAAGACATTGCTTTGGTTTTGGTTTTTCCTCAGTGTTCTTTGGTGTAGTCCATGTATGTCTGTGCATCCTTTCTTTGATATAGAGTAAATTTAAGTTAGCAAGCATCTAGGAACCTCCCTGCACTTTCATTTCTAGAGAAGGTTTATCTGTATTTTCCCAATCCCACAGCCTGGGAATGTCTGAAAATCAATTCAAACTTCTGCTTATTCCAACCCATTCATAGTGTTAGTTTTGCTGTTTTCTTCTGCCATGAATACCCCTATCATCAAAGGCTCAGCCTTTTTCCTGGTCTTGGAATAGTTACATGAATAACCATAATTACATGTTTTTACTGAAGATTTCAAGTGTCAAGTCAAAGGAGTTTAAATCATGTCTTAAACTTTCTCACTCTCTCTCTTTCCTCCTGTCTGATCTCATTGCTCTCTTTGCCATAATGTTATTTGAATATATCCTCATTCTCTCAAGTCTCTCAAGCATCTTGGAAAAATTTCACTTTAGATTTACTGGTTAAGTATATAATCAACCATCTCAAGGATGAGAGAACTGACACAACAAAGTTCTTTATTTGCTCAAAGCCACATAGCTTGTCAAATACCAGTAATTCGAATCAAAACCTTTTCTGAGTGATTCTTCTTCTAACATATCCAACATGGTACCCAGACCGAGCACGTGAGCTACGTTCAATAAACGTGTTTACTTTCTTTCACCACCTTATTTTTCATAACTATTTGAAGAAGACCTCATGAGTTAATGACTGACGATACTTTCTTAAATACAATAAAAATATAATTGTTTATATTCATGTTTTGTTAGAAAGTGCTTTGAGGTTATTTATTGCTATAGTTTAGTGATTTTCATGCTAACCCATTCGACTAGCTTTAAAGTTCCTTTTTTTAAAAACAAAAAACACTCTGTCAAATGCTAGTTTATCCCCTGAGTACAGTTGTCAGGCACTATTTTTTGGTGGCTGAGACTGACTCTTCCTGCGGCTGAGTGTCACTGAATAACTTCGTTCTCCCTTAGGTGGCACCTCAGGCTTGTAAGGTTGTTAGCAATGTCGCTTTCAGCCCATTCCCACAACCATTTCAAATGTCAGCCTCTTGGCTGGCGAGCTTTCAAATCTATCAACATGTTTTTGTTGTTGTTGTTGCTGCTAGCATTACAGACTTTGGATAGTGATGTCTCTACTGAATGACACTGCAGGCACCAAAAGACTGATTCAGGGACGTGATTTTATTTTAGATGAAACTTTGTAAAATATGTCAAAGAATGCAGAATGTGTGAAAAAGAGAGTCAAATTGGCCTAAGCAACAGAAAAATTGAATTGCTATTAAATTCAAGAGAAGTTGTTTTGGGAAGCTGGGAATGTCTGAGGTTTGGTTTTGAATGTGGTAAGGTTGAGATGTCTATTAGACACTCAAGTGGAGAAGCCAAGCAGGGAATTTTGTATTCATTCTGGTATCCAGAGCAAAAGTAAAGAGTGGAGATAAGTTTGGGCAGTGCATGAAAAACCAGGAGACAGAATGAGGGAGATCTAAAGACTGGATTCTGGATCACTCTTCTGCTAAGTCTGGGTGATTGATGCAGAGCAATTATAGTAGACTGAAGGAGCAGCTGATGAGAATAGAAGAACACCAGGTGTTTGTAAGACTTTTTCAATTAGAAGGGAGTGAAAAAGATGTTCAAATGGGAGTTCAAGTGAGATGAGAACTGGGAGGCCAACTTTGCATTTGCCAGTCTGGAAGCTTTTGTTGACACTAGAAAAAGCACTTTCCATGAAGGGGTGAAAGCAAAAGTCTACTTGTCATTCGATTATATTGTTTAATTTAATACTCTGGAAAGTATTGAATCATACTTCATTTGTCTTGCTTCCATAATTGCTTCTCAGGTCAATGAAGTAAGATGTACATAAGTCACCAAGCAATTATAGTTAAAAATATTATTAATGACAAAATAAAAGAAGCACGGGACTGGGTGGCATTTCTGGGGACAGAGGAGAAGCGAAACAAAAACTTGAAGAGTTACCTTCATCACATCTAATGTACCTGCTGTCTAGAAGAGAACATACAATTTTAAAAATTGTGCACTCATTGCCTAAATCCTAGTGAAGCCGTTCACATCACAACTGGTATCAGAATAATTGCACATGATACCCCAACTCCAGAGTGTTAGAGGATGAGAGGCATAAATCTCTTATAGTCTTGGTTTCAGATTCTAAATTTATTATGTTTCAATATTTATTAGTACAAAATGGAATTCACAAGTTCAAAGGAATGAAGTTGTTTTTTTTTTTTTTTCTTTTTTTTAGTTTTTTTAGTATCACACAAATTTAATCCAAATCCTTTTGGAATGAACAAAACCATGTAAACTATTTTATTAAAGGAATTTTAAGAAATTTAAGGGTAATTTCCATGGTGTGAAATTGTTACTATATCTAAAATTGTTACTTAGATCTGAACTCCACATAAGCTGAGAATGGTTCTATGTTTCATACCTGCCCATTGCCCAAGCTCTGAACCTAAACTGATTTAATCACTTCTTTCATCCAATGGGAAACCCTGAGGGCATAGCAGTTAAGTGCTGCATCTGCTAACCAAAAGGTCAGCAGTTCAAGCTGGCCAGGAGCTCCTTGGAAACTCTAGCGGGTAATCTACTCTGTTCTCTAGGGTTGCTCTGATTTGGAACCAACTCGAGGGCAGTGGGTTGGGTTGGGTTTGGGTTTTCATCTAATGATTCAACAAATCAGTCAAATCCTCCTATCTGTAGTCTTCTTTCCATCCTTCAAGAATCCTTTTGCAGGACAAGTATACTGTCACCAAGTAAGGAGAGCAGAGGGAGCTGCAGATAGGTGGGCACACAAAAGTGATTTGATTTGTATGCTTTCACTTAATCACAATAATAATTTAAAAAAAAATCCTTTTACTTAGTTCTTTAACTTAAATTTGTTTATTCCCTTGGGAAATAATCTCTGAATCTCTTCCATACACCAGACTCAGTGCTAGAGATTCCAGGAAGATAAAGACATGATATCATTTGCTTGTCCGCTGCACATTACCTATTGTTGTGTAACAGAGTCTCCCTAAACTTAGCGATTTTAAATAACAACCATTTTGTTTTATCCTATGATTTCATGGATCAGAAATCTGTACCCTGGTCAGCCAGGTGAGCCTTATGCTTTACATAGCAGAGTCTGGTCACTTTGTGATATCTAAGTAGGATCCAGGCCCATCACATAGTCCAAAATCATTTTCCTCACATGCCTCATGCCTTGGTGGGGACAGCTGGAGGGACTCAGCTGGGTCCTCTCTTTCTCTGTTATCTTAAGCTTTTCCTTCTAATCTTTCCAATAGGGTAATAGATTTCTTATATTACGACTCAAGTTTCCAAGAGTTAGTCTTTCAAGAGTGTAGAGAAAGTGGATAGTCTCTTAAGCCTGAGCAAAGACAACAATCTATTGTTGAAATCAATCACATGCTCTTCCAAATTTAGGTAGAGAAGACCTATTCCCCTTGTTTCAACAGCTCAACTAACAGAAATCTGTGGCCATTTTGAACCCGGCATACTTGCTAATATTTAATGCAGAAAGTGTGTTACTATTGTACACAGCAGTGCCTGAGAAATGAATTACTAACCTTCTAGAGAGTGGTTGGTAAGATCCATTCTCTTCTTCCAAATATATCTGAGAAAGCCTAAGTTGATACTTAACTGAAAAAAATCTTTGCCCTGCCAAGGAGAATGAATCCAAATGTATAAAGACTTAAGTAACCTGAGCCTTAAATTCTTTCGATTTAATGCTCTGCTTCTTAGAAGAAGTGTTCCTGAAAAGGCAAAAATCACCACCACAATCAACAAAAATGTGGCACTTAATTTCCAAGGTCTTATCTGCTCCTAAATAACTTATGTCTTCTTATATTCCCTTAAAATTGGTTTATGTAGCAATAAAAATGGCATGTTCGACCACCTGGAAAATGCAAGCAAGCAAAACACTCATACACTGGCTCTGCTGTGAGGTGAGTGTGAGATGGGACATACAAAAGAGGAGCCCTTTTGTGACTACTGAAGGCAAGATAATTGCAGTATTATACCAGATCCTCATCATCTTACACTGTCCAATAGCCCACAGGTCATGGATTGGAAGCAAGTACTCTCGGACAACATGTCAAAGTTAGTAATGGTTCCTACAAATGATCCATGATTCTACTGAAGTACTTTAAAAATAATTCATAAGTAAGAGAGCCCAGGCTGCACAGCGGTTATGTGTCCAGCTGCTAACCTGAAAAACAGCAATTCAAATCTGTTAACCCTTCCTTTGGAACTCTACAGGGTATTTTCACCCTGTTGTGTACAGTCAATGAGTTGTCACTGACTCAGTGGCAATGATTTTGTTTATGGGTACGTCTGTGCAAATTTTGCTAACAGAAGATTGCTACACATCCAACATAGAATCACATGCGAGATAACCATCACGATAGTGAAGAACTTCAAAGTAGCTTTGCTAATTTACTAAGAAATGTCTTACCTCATTCAGAATGCAAACAGTTCATAACTGTCTACTACCAAAGCATCAGATAACATTCCATTCTGTCTGAAGCAACAATACCCAGACTCTCTTTTAAATACTAATGCAAAATTGTGTATTTTCATGGCTAATTAAAAGTATAGTGAAGAAACATTGATTTTTAGACCTCTTCTTGTGTTCTTCAGAAATGACAGAAAGAAAAAGCAAAAGCAGCAAATTAACAAAATGTCGGTACTGGCATCTTAGTCCTCTAGTGCTGCTATAATAGAAATAGTACAAAGAACAAGTCCTTAACAAAGAGAGGATTATTTTTTCACAATCCAGGGAAATCTTCCTCTTTCTCTGTTGGTTTTAGATGGAGGTCTTTATGAGTCTTCCTTTGGTCTCGCAGCTTGTCAGCACGGAAACCTCAGGTCCACTGGACTTGTAATTTTCCAGGTACTGCTTTCTTGGTGGTATGAGGTCCCCAGCTTTCTGCCCATGACCCTTTCTTTTGTCTCTTAAGAGATATAAGGCAGTCTAGACCACACCCTGGTGATTGGATCAGGGATGAAACTTTAGCAAGGGTGTTACAGTCCCACCTTAATCTTCTTTAGCATAATCCAATCTTGTGCCATTAACCACAGGCAGAGATTAGGATCTACAACATATACAAAAATTACAATTACAAAACAAAGTGTAACCAAAAAATACTGGTAATCATCGCTCAGCAAAATTGCTATACACATTTTTGGGAACACATAACTGAATCCATGACAAATGACTTACACATCCTAAGCAGAGTGATCATGTTTGAGACATCCAGATTCTTATAACATGGACTTACCTTCTCTGAGTATGCTATTAAAAGAAAAAGAAGATAAAGATATATTGCAGAGAGAAATAACCCATTAAAAGAAGACAGCTATGTAAATTATTCTGCAATAAAATAATTTTAATGGGTTATGCACATGTAAATTTTTCCCCATACATGAACAGTGTTGTCAAAATGATCTTTTTTAGCATCATGATTATGTACAGAAAATAGATGTCTGTAGCGGCACAAAAAATCATTTTTAACTAGCCTGTTTTTAAAAGTTAAGTTTGATTATGAATTACTGTGTATCTTCATTATTGTCATAATAAAACATGAATTAGAAAGTTGGAATTTTCTCTTCTCTGAAAAACAAAGGAGAAAATGTATTTCATATCTAGACCACTGCTCTAGCAGATGCCATTATTTTTACTATGATCAAAAAGGTATAAACAACTGTGAAAGATTAAGTTAAAGGATGTGCATAAGGTCATCAAAATGCAATATTTTCTATTTATTTAGTACTGTACATTTTCCAAAGGCCTTCTCAACTCTTCATTTTAATTTAATCCTTACAAAGCTCTGTGAAGCAAATTGCAATAGGTGATTTGACGTGAGCTGCATTTTTCAGAAAAAAAAAACACCAAAGCCTGACTTCCATTTTAAGTGACACAGATAACAAAGTTAAGTTTGAACTAGACTTCCTCCTCTGCTGCCTGTGGCTCTTAGGTGTAGGCTAGCTAATATCAATTCCTTTTGCTTTTGGACCAATGGTATTCTGCAGAAGGTGGCAACTGGTTGTTCCTTATTTTAGTACCAGATATTAAACGTATACTTAAACTTCTTTTAAAGCATGTCTTCTGACACTCAGATGCAGTTTGCTACTGTGATCACTTCTGGATGTGACTGGGCCCAGGGGAATGTCCCAATCTAGATCTGAAACCACTGCCTCTATTTCTTTTATAGACAAAACTGCAACACAAAAGTAGGCATGCAGAGATACTTGGTACTTGTCAGATACGGCTCCCCTCCCTGTTGCAATCTCTTTTAAGGTAAAATTATGGTGACGTGATTGTAAGTGGCCAACAAAAAATTGCCATGTGTTGTATCTGGGTCAGAGTGGTTAAAGGCTTCTTGGCTGTGCCTCCTCCATTACCCTGAGGTATATTCCAGATTTTATAGCTACGCAACAGAGGAGGATAGCCTGGTCTACATCACTCTGAAACATGAGTGGGAATAAACCAATACTCTGTTAAGACGTTAAGACATCAGTTGTGTATCTATTGTAGTAACTACCTTGAAATATTCTGAATGATACAATATAGAACATTCATGAAGCTTCAGGAACTGATGTCTGGATTTGGTATAGTTTTCATGAGAATTGGCATAAATTGATTGAAGGGGCACACTTTAGCTACAGAATATCCATTCAAGCATCAGACGACTTTTGTATAGAAGAGTCACTTCCTAGTGCTTAACCTGAACTGGAAATCCACTTTTCCACCCACATCCACAGTATATATTTAAACCTTCTTGTGTAACACGTGACATGTCATAAAATATTCGGGCCACATTAGAACTGAGAATCACAACAGAAAGTAGCAGTGTCAATCAAAATATAGAAATGATAGTTTAGGAACAATCACTGAAAGCAGCTATTTTGAGATGTTACATATAGGAAAGAAAAGTTTTAAACATATGTGATTAACTATAGAAATAATAAGATTTTTTTTCCTTTTTTAAATTGTAATTAAGTGAAAGTTTACAATCCAAGTCAATTTGTCATATAAAACCCTGAGCACCTGCCTCTGTGCAATTCTATCTGCTTTCCTCACTCTGTGGGAGTGTACTCTACCTTTCCACTCCTTACCTGTAGTATCTACTCAATCAACACTTGTCTCCTTCTTTCCACCCTCTTCTCTCCCCTCTAGAAAGAAACCAGTTGGACAGCCCCATATATATACTAATAAGAAGAATTTTAAATGTGATAGCAAAGAAGTCTCTGAAGTGATTTTTGTTTTTTCTTCTTCACTTTGATCAGTTGAAGACAAAAAGATGAGGAAATCTTTGGAAATTCCAATACAAAAGAATTACCAGCCACACCATTCTGTCTTCAGCTGGGACACTGATCATGCAGAATATGTAAAAGGAATCAAAAACACTGATGGTTAAAGAGACATTTTCTTTTTCCTTAGGGATGCCTGACTAATGATTGTATAGTTCCTAAAGAGAAGTATTAGAATAGTAGCCAAACACACTTAATAGAGGCCCTGGTCTATTTTGTTGTGTGTGCATGATTGTGAGTGTGTTTGAGTCAGCTTTTCAGTACTAGGCTAGAAGTTCTTTTTTTTTTTTTTTTTTCCATTTTGCATTCAGCAGGTTTCAATTCATTCATTTTAAATTCTTCTGAAGATTCTTGTAGTAAAAAACATCAAGAGAGTGGATCTCCATTAACAGTTGAAAACAATTAATTCCAGGGAATCAGGAAAGTCACTGTCTTCATCAAACTCATTCCTTGTCTTCATGTGACACTCTTCATGTTGACACCTAGTGGCTGTAATTACCTCCATATCAGGAAGTACATCAGTCCTGTGGAGAAGAAAAACAGGAACCTATACTCTTGTTAGGTGCTAAACAAATCTTATCTCTGAGTTCTTTAGAACTCAAGTATCCATTCAAATACTCATAAAGGAATTTTTCAATGGATTGGACCAAGATGAATATTATCTCAGTCTAGTTCTAGACAAAAAGTCAACCCTTGTTAAAGTTAGATAAGGGTCATTTTTATAGTTGGCTAGACTAAGCAGCAGAATCCAAGGGTGACTTGCTTTCAGCATTGAGCTTGCAGCTTCTGGGACAACTAGGACAGAAACATTAAGATTCATGTCCATTCCTAACATCCTCCTGTAAGTCATGATAAGGCTATCCCAAGCAAGCACTGGGGAGGACTAGCTCATGGTATTTGTTCTTGGTCACATTAGAGCTGTGGAGAAAAGGCTATTTTTCATTAATGAAGCCAAGAATCTCAGCTGGAAACCAGCATAAAACATATTTGGCTTCAATAAATTTGCATATTTTTTTTATCCCCAGAATATTACAAAAAGCAAACTGTTTCAAAAGAATTTTGTTTAAATATTATCCAAGGCAACCATAAGTATCTTTGTTTTTCTTTGAGGTATTTTCAAAACATACATGCAGATGTGTGTATGTGTGTTCCAGTACACACATGCACGCACACACACAGTGGAGATATGAACAAATTTCTTAGAAATGCCTGTGAGAGCCACGTATTCCTGTTCCAAGCAAAAGTGATTTAGGGTTTAGTTTATCACTCAGTTAGCTCAGAAAATTTATGTGCCTTGATAATAAGTTACCTATGCATATTTACTATAGGAATTTAAATTTGCGCTGGATTTTCTACACAGGAATGTCTGTTTGATTTTGTTTTAATGGAATTAAAACAAATAAAATTATTTTTTTGCCACTGCCTACCTGTTAATTTGTCATACTCTGGTGGTTTTCATATTGCTAAAGGCACTGGAAGCTCTGTTGGTGTTTAAAACACCCAGAAGTCACCCAAGCTGAACAGGTTTTCAATGAGTTCCTAGGCAAAGACAGGCTAGGAAGAAAAGCCTGGTGATTTACTTCTGAAATTAGCCAATGAAAATCTATGTGATCATAATAGAATATTGGCGGGTGTAATGCTCCACGATGAGCCCCTCAAGTTAGAAGACACAAGACAATAGCCACAAGAGTGGCCTCAGGAGTGTAGTGAAATGAGGCAGGACTGAGTAACACTTCCTTCCGTTACTTGTAAGCTGGACTTGACAGTAACTTACAATAGCTCTCTGTGTCAAATATTAAACCGATTTCTATGAAAATTGGTCTTCAATGATACTTACCTAAATGTGAGAAACTTTTCTGGTATTGTAATACAAGGTCTGACAAGTTGGCTAACTCATCTTAGAAAAAGTGCTACTTACATCATTGCTGACTATCACTACAGCCACCTTCAAAGAACTCCCCTTGGGAAGCTATGCACTGATGCCAGTGTCTAGTCCACCCTTCAGAGCAATTTTGGAACTCGTCTTCTGGAATGGCCATCAGAGCTGCCGTCATATTACCCTTGAAGTCCTGAATGTCATCAAAATGTCATCTTTTCAACATGTCTTTTATCTTCAGGTAAAGAAAAAAGTCGTTGCGGGGGCCAGATCAGATGAACAGGGGGTGTATTATAATACAGTTGTTTATTTACTGGCTAAGAACTCCCTCACAGACAACTGCCTGATTACATTCGTAAACTTACCACCTTGCTGTCATGAGCAGCGGTCACTCCAGAAAGACTCCCAAAACTAGTTTGAAGGTTGGACTAGACACTGGCATCAGTGCACAGCTTCCCAAGGGGAGTATTAAAAGGTGATCATAGTGGTATTCAGCAACGAGGTATGTAGCACTTAGAACAATTAAGTTCACAGACTTAATTGTCAAACCTTGTATATATTTAGAATTTCCTTTGTCTCGTCTCTTTCCTGTTTCTATTATTTGAGATCTCACATTCTGTATTTCTGTCAGTGCAGACATTGTCACAGTTTTCAACTTTGCACAATCCTAGTCCTGCTGCTGCTATTGTTGTGTGTCTTGAGCTGGTTCTGACTCATAATAACCTTGTGTAATACAGAACAAAAAACTGCAGTCAGGAGCCATCCTCACAATGGATGCCATCTTTGAGGCCGTTTCTGCACCTACTGTGCTAATCCATCTCATCAAGCTTCTTCCTATTTTTCACTGACTCTCTACCTTACCAAGCATGACTTCTGTATCCAGGGACTAGTCCCTCTTGATAACATACCCAAAATACAAGGGATGAAGTGTTACCATCCTTGCTTCCAAGAAGAACTCCAGCTGTATTTCTTCCAAGAAAGACTTCTTCATTTTTCCGGCAGTCTCTGGTATATTCAATATTCTTCACCAACACTGTAGTTCAAAGGCATCAATTTTTCTTCCATCTTCCTTATTCATTGCCCAGCTTTCCAGTGCATGTAAGGTGACTGAAAATACCGTGGCTTTAGTCAGGCATACCTTTGTCCTCAAAGTGACATCTTTGCTTTTCAAAACTTGAAAGAGATGTTTTGCAGCAGATTTTACCAAAGCGTTAGTTTAATTTCTTGACTGTGGTTGTCCACAGTAAATCAATATCCAGTGATTTATTTTCAGAGCATTAACCCTGGTTTAACAAATGAGACGTTTGCTGTGTGACCTCAGGAAGGTCACCTAACCCATTTGGGTTTTACCTTCTTCCTTGGTGTAGAGAGACATCAGGAATCACTCAGTGATTTCCTTAAGATCTGTTGTCAGATAATGACATCTTATTTTATTCTCAAAGCATGTTTTTATTTTTTTTTCCTTCCAAAACATTTATTACTGTACACTCATTTTGGTGAATAAAGGAAGAATAACATGAGTACCCTTCCAAAAGCTAACCAAATTCCAGATTTTTTTTTTGTAAAGATACTTGCTGAAACTTAGCTTTCTAAACATGCATTTCATATCTTCTGTCGAAGTTCTATTGCTGAAAGGAAACATTTGCATCATAGAATTCTCAGTCTCTACCAAAGCCTGTTCAAGGACAAGAAGATATCAAGAGAGGCATTTTTTGTCCTATGTTGAGGTTAAACACTTACCACTCCAAGGGAAAGCTTACATTTCTTTTGTGCTATGTGTCTGTAAATGTTTTATGAATCTAATTGAGCTTAAGAATCAAGTTTCTCTGACAGACACAGTTTATTCAGAAGAATAAAGATACAGCAGAAAGTTATTGATTTTTGAGGAGTCTACGCCATGTGAAAAATTAACCAGACATTCCTTCAAAATCAATACCATCACCCTAGCTGCTGCAGGACATTTACACTGAGTCTGCACGAATACAAAAGTGTTTCCACTGCTGAGGGCAGTGGCTGGTTTTGCGGGTCTTTTGCAAACCACAGGCAGGAGATTTTCCCTTATTTATTATTTCTTTTCTTCCCATGCTTTTCTAAAGCTTTCACCCGTCCTTGGATTCATCTGTAAACATGCCATGTGTTTTCCCAGGATCCATGTAAGTCTCTACTGCCATCCAGAGCAGTGGCACAAAAGCCTGGGACTACTCACCAGATCCACTTACAGCCTAGATAACTGGTAAGACACTGACATTAAAATTCACCATCATATCTGATTTTATTTCATCTTGTCTGTTTTGGCTATAACTTTGCGTGATAGACCCTGATTGCATAGTTGTTAAATACTATAGAGGCTAACAAAAAGGCAGCAGTTCAAATCTGCCAAACACTTCTTGGAAACTCTATGGGGCAGTTCTACTCTGTCCTGTAGGATAGCTATGAATCAGAACGGACTTGATGGCAGTGGGTTTGTTTTCAGTCAGTTCACACTCCATGATTTATCTCTTCTTACCATGTTTTATTTATTTGTCTTTGGACATCTGAGAACCAGCTCTGCTTGGACACAGTAGTTTCTGTTCTGTCTACTGCTGATCGCTACAATTCATGCACTTACATGTTGCCTGTCTAGCTCATTGGCAAGCCCCTCGCCTGTACTCACTGCAGGACAGACACTGTGTTTGCTATTGAGAAACCCAGACAAACAAGGTACAACCTGGTTCTTAAGAATCTCGTTGACACTGACGTTTCTCCATGGAGATGCTCTTGGCATGTAAGGCAAGGAAAGCCTTCATTGTGCCTCTTTGCATCCTTAGCCCCAATGCATTACATTTTAGTAACATTCTTCTATTGTTTGGGCAGCCAAAATCCCTTCTCATATTTGTAAACCAACCTTGGAAGAAGTAGTTCAGCCCAAATGTGGACATCTAGTGGCCTACCTCGCATCCACTTTGATGTGTGGGTACAAGATATTTAACCTGCTGGCTTGGCTTTGAAAACATGAGTCCATGAGCAAAGGTCATCTTGAGGATGGAAGAGGTTCATCATTTAGACTCTACTTTGACCTTTCAGTTTCCAGATACTTTGTACTCTTAGATCCCCTGGTTTCCTTGGGAATCTTGGTCACATCAGTAGTGTACCTAAATCTTATTCAGCCACTTCCGTTTCTCTGTTGATGTCTAACTGGCTGAATCTCAGGATGGGCAATATGTACCCTAAAAAAACTAAACTTTATGGGAAAAATTTAAGGGCCACACCTTTGTCGACTCTTTGGAGCTATCAGTAATTCCTCTTGATGAGTTTTTTTGGATATAAAAATGTTGATTTCCAAGGTTTGTTAATTTTTTTGTAGTTAACAATGTAATAACATATTCATCAAGAAAGTTTACTAGGATAATCCACTTTCTTTGCTTTTTCACTCAGTTATTCACTCTGATGATTGATACATCAATTTGTTTAATGTTAACTGAGCAACTGTTAAGTACCAGGCATTTGATTGATTTCTGAGAATACAAGGCGAACTTAAATATACCTATTCTTTTCTCTGAGTAATTTTAAGTTCTGTTTGTGAAAGACATCAATCAAATAATAACTCAAATAACTGTAAATCACAATGACATCACATGTAAAAGAAAGCAAGAAGTCTGAGAATGTAATAGGGTTGTCTGTCCTTATCAAAGAGTATTGTCTCAGTTATGAAGAGGAATTGTCACACATGAGACGATGTCTAAATTTTAGATAATAAATAGTGAACAGAGATTGACTAAACGGAAGAGGGAGGGAATAATGTAACCAAAGGACTGAAAAAAAGTCTAGTGTGGGTCGAGCCGAAAGGATCAGGGGTTTATGCAACCAGGGTGAGGCTATGAGGTGGTGATGGGTTAACCATGAACTGTCTTAGCTTTGACAATGGGGAGCTACATTGTTTCTCTAGACACAATAAGTGGTCCTATGTTGTTTTAAGAAAGAAGTGGGTGTGACGTTGTAACATGTTTAGATTTGTATTTAGAACGTTTTACTGGGCAGATTGTGAAGGAACTATTGCATATGTTGGTAGACAAATCAAATGATTTTGTGTTAATCCAGCAGGCAAATACTGATAGCTTGATCAAGGATAATGTTGGAGATCAAAAGAAGAGGCTATACAAGAAAAGAATGTGTTTACAAAACATTTTTAGAAAGAAGAAGGTATATGAAAGATACTTAGGGTAACAGCTATTGGTACCAGCCTAGGTAAGACAGATGGTATAACTAATTGAGATAAAATATATGACAAGAAAAAAAAAGAAGTGTGGTAGGAAATAAGGATTATATATTTGTTTCGATGTTTTGAAATGTCACTGAACAGCAAGAGGAATACGAAAACGTTGCTGTTAAGTGTGCAGATATGCACTTCACAGGAACAATCCTGGCTGGAAATAGAAATTTCAAAGCTATTTGCCTGTAAATGGTCAAGGATAGCTATGGCATGTGTAAGATCACCTGTCCAGGGTACTAAGAGAGCAAACGACTAAAGATTCAGAACCATGCTTTGGAGAATGCCGTGGTGAAATCATCTGGGCTAGAAGGTTGAGCCTGAGAAGGAACCAGAGAACTAGGAGTTTAAATATCATGAAACGAATCCGGGAAAGTGATGTGACATGGAAGCCAGGTATGACAGTACTTCAAAAGAAGGAACAGTCAAAAATTTAAAATGCTGCCAAGGAGCAAAGAATATATAGACTAAAACTGGAAGGCACTAGAGAGGTGGACAGCTCGGTGGCCCAGAAGTTACGAGCTACAGCTGCAAGCCAAAAGGTCTGTAGTGCAAATCCACCAGGTGCTCCTTGAAAATCCTATGGGCCAGTTCTACTCTCCTCTACAGTTGCTATGAGTCAAAGTTGACTTGATGGTAGCAGGTAGAGAAGTCAGTGGGGCCTGACAAAGAAAGGTTTTGGAGAACGTATCTGATTGGAAACAAAATCCGAATGGATTGAAACTGAGAAGGAAGGGAAGAAACGAAACAAGTGTCAGCGTTTATTTACAGAGGCGTAGTTCTTCAAAGGTGAGAAAAAATTGAAATGATATCTAAATGAAGGTGAAAAGTTAAATAAAATATTGTTCTCTGTACTTTCAGTGACAATAATTTGAGCGTTCTGAAGAGCCAAAAGAAAACAGATACAGAATCTGAAGAAGAGGAGGTGATTTTAATGAGGATTAAGAATGGGACTTCGGAATACAAAGCACTGGTAGATGGATTTGTCTGAAACAGGACAGATCATCACTCGGTTACAACAGTGAGGAAGAAGTTTAGGATGTTTGCTGATGCAGTCAGTTTAGGGAAGGCAGGCAGTACTATTTCAATTTTGACTAAGTGGAGTATATTGTTGATACTGGAAAGGGTGGAATAGAGGTATATCGAGGCAAAATGAAAAAGGTCAAGTATGAACTATCTAAAACCAATAAACAAACTTACTGCCATTGAGTTGATTCAGACTCATAGCAACCCTATAGGATAGAGTAGAACTGCCTTATAGTGTATCTAAGGAGCACCTGGTGGATTCAAACTGCCAGCCTTTCAGTTAGCAGTCGTATAGCACTTTATCACTACACCACCAGGGTTACCATGAATTATCTAAAAGGAGGTTAATTCACGGATGCAGGCAGAGGTAATATTCAAAATATGTAATACTGGCACAGCGTGGGCACTGCTGACTGGCAGAGAAGACACTCACTGTGATGCCATGTATGAGGAGTAATAAGTACTTTGGGCAACTCAGATGGTCAGGTTTTCTCAGTTCTCTCTCAGCTTGCATTTTTAGTCTTCAGAACAAACCACTCTTCTCACTGAGACCTGATGTTTCTTTGCAAGATTAACAAGGTGCAGTCCTGAGCTAAGCACTTCCTGTTGCCTTCAGAAGTCAGGGCTGTATAATACAAATGTTTAATAGACCAAACAAAACCCACCATCATCAAGTCATTTCTAACTTATAGTAAACCTGTAGGACAGAGTAGAACTGCTTTATAGGGATTCCAAGTAGTACCTGGAGGATTCGAACTACTGACCTTCTGATTAGTAGCTGAACTCTTCACTACTGTACCACCAGGTCCCTAGAATATTTGATTGTTGTTGTGGTTGTTGGGTGCCACCGAATAGGTTTCAACTCACAGTTGACCCTATGAACAACAGAACAAAACACTGTCCAGTCTTGCACCATGCCCACAATCGTTTCTATGCTTAAGCCCATTGTTGTGGCCACTGTGTCAATCCATCTCTTCGAGGGTCTTCCTCTTTTTCGCTGACTCTCCACTCTATCAAGCATGATGTCCTTCTGCAGGGACTGACCCTTCCTGACAGCATGTCCAAAGTATGTAAGATGCAGTCTTGCCATCTTTGCTTCTAAGGAGCACTCTGGTTGTACTTCTTCCAGAACAGATCTGTTGGTTCTTTTGGCTGTCCATGATATATTCAACATTCTTCTCCACCTCCACAATTCAAAGCATCAATTCTTATGTCTTCTTTGTTCATGGTCAAGCTTTCACATGCATATGATGTGATTGAAAATGCCATGGCTTGGGTGGGACACGTTTTACAATATTTGATAAGAGTTTTAAAAAATACAATTAGGCACTTAAGCTGGGGATATAAAAATAGCTGAGAGAGGAAATTTCCTTAATGTCCTGAGCTTGGTGCAGGTGGGGCGTATACAGCATAAACTGTCTTAGTTGGACCTACCTGACCAGGAGAATCCAGCAATAGGTATGGTCCCATTTAAGCCCTCCAACTGTTGCACAAAGTGGGATGTTCAAGAAAGAATCGTTACCTCCATCCGGACAGCTTTTGAGGGGGGAATGCTCTTGATGGACCCTTTTCTCCTTTTCTGCTGCCTGATTCTTGTGAGCAATAAAAACAACTTCTCATATGCTAACATGTCTTCATGCCCTGATTCGAAGACTGTGATATTTATGGAGCAATATCTACTCGATGGCACTTGGCTTGGCCATCTATGAGTCACTGGTGCCTAATGGCCTCCTGGCTATCTAGAAATTGGGTACAACCTTTGAGGGCCAAGTGGATTTGAAGAGTAGTCTTAGAGTTATCATGTGGTAGAGCAAGAATTCTTCTCCTATACTACACCTGTGTGTGCCAGCTATGCAAAAGGAGAATGACTTTCTTCATACATATAATATATATGTGTTTCTTAATTTGATGTATTTCCACATAGGGTGAAAGGCACAGACGGAGAGGGAGCATATCAAGATTTATACACATCGAAATGAATTTATCATATAGTGCTTAGGTGAATGTGATAAGAACCACTTACAGTTATAGGAAAGGTGCTATGAGGTCCTCCTAGGTTTGGTGCAAATGTTCTCATTTATATAAGGCAAATCACTTAGCCTCTTTAGGGAATGAATTCCTCTGATGAAAGCAAAACAATTGAACTTGAAACATTCTAAATGTCCCTCCAAGTTCAGGCTGATGGATTTGTTAGTAAAAATAACCTGAGATTGTGAGCCAGACAGAAATGAGATCAAACCCAGCTCTGCCACCCTTTATCTGTGTGATGAGAAGTGAGGTCTTTAAGCCACCTAAACTGGAGTGTCATTTACTGAGCAAAATGATGATTTAAACTTGTGAAGTTCTTAGAAAAGTTGAAAGCGTTGACTCACATGTGTATCATTTCCAGCCCCAATCAATACAAAATAATGTCCCTTTGATTTAAATATCAGAACATGGAAATTCAGGTGAGAGGAGCTTTATTTTAAATACATGTAGCTTCAGAAAGTTTTTTTTGAAAAATAAAAATTACTATGCTAAGAGGATTTATAATGAGCATTTGATTTTATAGAAATGACAAGGAAATAACAATTTCCTTAATAAAAGGTAATGAAAATACCTTATGCTCAGTACTCGCTCACTTTTATTACCACCCTGTTCCCACAGGCTAATTCACCTCATTATTCACAGGCATCTTTTGACAATGCCTATTGCTACTTTTTTTTTCTTTTCTCCCAGCAGTGGTTAATACCTCGGCTGCTAGCAAAAGGTCAGCAGTTTGAATCCTGTAGGCAATCCTTGGAAACTCTATGGGAAGTTCTGCTCTGTACTGTCAAAAAATAACCAAACCCATTGCTGTTGAGTCAGGTTCAACTCATAGCAACCCCACATATCACAGTAGAACTGTCCCATAGGGTTTCTAAGGAGCACCTGGTGGATTTGAACTGCCAACCTTTTGGTTAGCAGATGCTGCACTTAACCCACGATGCCACCAGGGTTTCCATTCTGTGCTATATGGTTGTTATAAGTAAGAATGGACTTGTCTGCAATGTGTTTGTTTGTTTGTTTTTTTAATGACTGCTTTGGGTTATGCCAGCTCAAAACTGATGCCACATCTTATTTTTTTCTTGTCCTTGGTCAGAGCCAAACAGTGCTTCAGACTGGTTCCTTGTGGTCAGGTTAGAACCCCTGCTGAGAATTCATGTTTTTAACAAGTTCCCAGAGGACCAGGATGCTAATGCTGATGGTTAGGGACCAATTCTGAGAACTACCAGCAGAGCTGTGAGTCTCAAGATTTATTACACAAATACTCACCTAGGGATCTTGTTAAAATGTAGATTCAGATTGAGTATATCTGAGCTGGAAATACATTTTCTCAACAAAAGTTCAAGAAACCAGCCTGAAACCCTGATATCAAATGCCTCTTTAAATTCCAGGCTGTTACAGGAAACAGTCCATGCAGATTTAGTCACCCATCACTTTGTGGGTAAAACCTGTCTCACCTGGGTAGGTCAAGCTTGCTAATAGTTGAAATGGTTAAATCTGAATAATCTCAAGCAGGTAATCGAGTAGATCTCCATTAAATTGGTGGTTTAATTTGCTCTGTCTTCTATCACCAAGTCAAAATCTTCCAGAAAATGCTGTAGACAATTATCATCAAAGTCACATTGTTCCTTATTTTTCATTTCTCAAATTATGGAATGTGACTTATTAATATAGTTTTCCTAAGATGGTCTCAGTGTCTTAAGGTCCTAATGACTTAAAGGTGCCCCTGACCATGCCCTGAGGAAGGGAAAAGAGGTTCTGCAAGTAACAGAGTGCATTTATTTTCATCTGATTTGTGTTTTGGTAGTAAATGGAGGATTTTATTCAATGGAGAGTTCCATTTCCATGCAAAACACACTCAGTGGATCTTTTTTTCTTTCTTTCTTTTCTTTTCTTTTCTTTTTTTTTTTTTTTGGTGCCCTCCCATTTCTAACTTTTTAAGAATTTGTGAATTAAATGTCTGATTCATTGCTTTTATTTCTGAGAAGGAACAACTATCTGTACTACCATGGCTCAGAATGGCCTGACCTTTATCAAGCAGGGATTTGTAGGTGGGAAAACAGAAACATTTTAGAGAGCAAGAGAAGTCAAGCAATTTCATAACTGACTGATTTATTAACACTTTCATTCAACAACACGTGGAGAATACAGTGTCAACAAGACACAATACACTGGCTTTGAGTTCATGGTATAGTGGAGGACATAGAAATAAGCAGAAGTATATATATTCACATGTCAAGTACTGGAGCACGTTATGAAAAAAAGTAAATCAAGGATGAGACGTAATAAGTGATGGGGAGTTTATCAATTATTTACTTCTGCATAACAAATAACACTAAAACTGAGTGGCTTAAAACAAACAACAAGGAAAAATAAACATTTCAGGTCCTCCTGATTCAGTCATTTGAACTGGTCCCGGCTGTGCCGTTCTGCTGGCTCTGACTGTGATGCTCGGTGGTTCTCTTGGCAGGATAGCAGCAGGCTGAGTTCCGCTGCCTGCTTGGGTTTCTCTCCCTCTTTAAATGACTTCTCTGCAGTGTGGCCAGACTTGGGTCATGATAGCTCAGGACTTGAATAGATCCAGAAGCAGAAACAGTCAGGATTGCTTAAGACTTGGGCCAAAAATTGGTAGAGCATTACTTCTGCCATAGTCTACAGATTGAATTGAGCTCTGGGATTAGTCCAGTTCCAGCGGAGGGGATTATATAATTGTGTGAATACCAGGGGGTATATTTAATTGGGCACTGATGTAACTAACTATTCTAGTCAATTTTAGTTTAGAAAGTTTGAGTAGGAAAAGTTTCTCTGTGCAAAGACATGAGGTGGGAATGTAAGAGACTGATCAAGTGACCATCTGTCAAGAGTTTCCAACCAACAGATAGCCAGTTAAAAGGCCCTGGGGCAGGAAAGCTTTATGTGTTGTAAGAAGTAGGAAAAAGATGGATATGACTTGAGTGTAAGGAATAAGTAGGAGAGTGATACGAAATAAAATTAGAAGTGGAGGTAGTGTTCATTTATATCATGTACAGCCTTAAAGAACGTGGCCAGAAACGTGAGTTTTATTATGTGTCAAGGAAGAAAGAGGAGTGACCTCATGTGAGTGCTAAAGCATTATGTTTTCTGTGTAAACGCGCTGACTTGGCAAGAAAGAGACCAGGAAGGTAAGTCAAGAGACAGTTGTCGCCTTCTGGATAAGAACGTTATAAAAGTTGGTCACGGCGGTGATGGAGAGGTAAGTGGTAGACAGATTCTGGAGGTATTTTGAAGATAGAACTGCCAGGTATCGGTAATGAATATGATATGAATTGTAGGGCAAATGGAGACAGGATGCTAGCATGTTGAGATTTATCACAGGATGATATCATTTATAGATATATAGGGGCAAGAAGGAAATACTTGGTAGAGGCTTGAGGACTCAGGAGATACATTTTGAACTTATTAAGTTTGATGTGCTCATTTGACATTCATATACACTTGAAAATATAGAGCTAGGCATCATAATTAAAGTGACTAGGAAGGGTCAAATGCACTTGGTTGTTCTTTAAAGCCGTTTGTACAACATAATATCACTTGGGGAAGACATACAACAGAGAAGATGAAGCAGAGACTACAGTTCTGGAGTTCTTTGCAAATTTGAGTTCAGAAAAAGGAAGACAACTAAGAGAATTTAGCCAGTGTCATCATCCAGCTGCATCAATGATATCTTTCACTGCAGATGGAGCTAGAGTTGAATGAGAGAGGGCTTGGTGGCAGGGAGACAAAGTAGATAGTTAAAACAATAACACAGGAACAGAGACAGTCCTAATCTTTGGCGGCAGCCGTGAGAATACATTGGATTTGTAGGTCATTTAAGAAAAGAAATAACTGGATTTGGTGGTCTGCGGGATATACCTCTACTGAGATTTAAGGGTCTGAAATCAAATCACTTTTATTAATTGAAGACTGAGTCATTTGAAAATTCTCATGAAAATATCAAAGAACATAGCCTGTATAAGAAGCATGGCTGTATAGAAACACTAGATTTGTAGAACAGTGGCAGATCTTACAACCCAAGACAAAATAAAACATTTCAGACCAGCTTCTTAAGCACAGTCTAGGGATTCTTAAAGCATTTGGGTTATACCTTGAAATCTCCCGTGACTTTTTTCTCCTTTTAGATGTTCATGTTTCCCGAAGTCTCATTATATCTCCTCTAGTAAATCTTATTTTGATTGCATATCAAACCCCGAACCAAACTCACTGCTGTTGAGTTAATTCTGACTCATACTGATCCTACAGGACAAAGTAGAACTGCCACATATGGTTTCCTAGGAACTTTCTATCTTTTGGAAACCCTGGGTGCATAGTGGTTAGGTAAGTGCCACCTCTGCTAACCAAAAGGTCTTCAGTTTGAATCTACCAGATGTTCTGTGGAAACTCTATAAGGCAGTTCTACTCTGTTCTATAGGGTCGCTGTGAAGTGGAATCGACTCGACTACACTGGGTTTGTTTATTCGTTAATTTGTCTGTTTTGCCAACCTCTGGTTAGCAGCCATCGCACTTTCCAAAAAACCACTGCTTTCAAGTTGGGTCCGATTGATAGCGACCCTATAGGTCAAAGTAGAATTGCCCCACAGAGTTTCCAAGGAGAGCCTGGTAGATTTGAACTGCCAATCTTTTGGTTAGCAGATCATGTGAAAAGAAGAGTGTTGTGAGAACTAATTACTGTCCTTTGTTATCTGCATCTGGTATAAGCTTTGTTGTTCTTAGTTGCCTTTGAGTTGATTCCAAATAGTGGTGACTCCGTGGATTTTTCTTGGCTGTAAGCTTTACTGAAGCAGATTAGCAGACGTGCCTTCTCAGGTGCTTCGGGCTGGGTTCTGACTGCCAACCTTCTGAAAGCTGGTCTAGCATGTGACCATTTCCACGATCTTGGAATGCTGGAGGATGAACTTTGGGACGGGAGGGGGGGGTAGTTGGGGGGGCGGCGGTGGGGGGGGGGAAATGCTACACTTCAAGTTAAATAAAATCCTGCTGCCCCCTAGTGGCAAATTATTGTGGAGCAAAATCTCTGCGTTTTGTTTATTTTGCGAGGGAAATGGGCACTGGTGATATCATCCTGGTCTATAGCCAAACCCACTGCCATCGTTAGACAACTCCCTAAATCAAGGTACTTTTTATAGACATCGAATCTACGAGCTTTCATACAACATTGCATGAAATTCCAATGTGGATGTTGTCATTGCAATCAACTGGGATTTTACAGAGGCTGCTCCAAGGATGGCACCACCGTGTGATTTGCTGGTCGGAGTCAGGAGTGAATTACTTCGTTACTGAAATGCTGTATCTTTTCCCCTACAATCCAGAGAGTCTGTACCTTGTCTGTCATCATGCAAAAACCTAGCTTTATTGAAATTTGAACAGCTATAATAGCAAAAGAGTTAGTTTCCTCTTTCAGTGTAAAAACCTATGCCCCAATTTTTGTTTCCTGAACTGTCTTTGAACTCTCAGCATTTCCTTCAGGAAAACCTAACACACCCTCCTAAATGTTTGGATATCGCCTCCTGGCCTAAATGAGACCATGTCCCATCGGAACACAGCAGTCTACCTTCATTGTCTGTGTATTCTAGGCCCTTACATAGCTTCTTCTTCATGAATGCATTGTTTTCCTGAAGGCCCTTCTAGCTCAACAATTCCTGTACAAACAAATGGCCAAAGAATGCTACGTATAATTCCATGAGGGGAGAAGAATGCAGAATATGCAATTATAAGGTGATCTTTCCTGAAACACAGCATTGTCAGTGATAGAATAATATCCATAAAGCTTTAAGAAAGACCACTAAATATGACTATTATACCAACTAATGCTAAAGATGAGGAAATTGAAGATTTTTACCAACTTCTACAATCTGAATTTGATCAAACAAAGCAATCAAGATGCAATAATAATTACTGGTGATTGGAATGTGAAAGCTGACAACAAATGATTGGTAGTTGGAAAAATGGCCTTGGTGAAAGAAACTAAGCCAAATTGTGTGAAACCAACAACTTCTTATAAAAATATCTTTTTCTTTTCTTTCTTTCTTTCTGTAACAATATAAGCAGCAGCTATGTGTATGGACCTCACCAGTCAGAGGTGATATTGCAAGTTAAAAGATCTTGAGGTAGGGAGCTTAATGTGTGTAAGAAGTAGGAAAAAGATAGATACAATTTGAGTGGAAGGAGTCAGTAGGACAGGTGGTCAGAAATAAAGTCAGAAAGAGAGACAATGTTCACCTATACAGAGCCTAAAAAAAAAACATGGGCAGAAGTATGTGTTTTATCTGGTGTCCAATAGGAGATCAAAAGAGAGTTATGCTGCCTACCTATCAACAGCTGATACTTGACAAAGGCCCAGAGGCTGGAAACTGGGGGGAAACAGTCTCTTTGACAAATGGTATTGACAAAATTGGATATCCATCTGCAAAAAACTGACCCAAGACTCACATCTCACACCTTACCCAAAAACTAACTTGAAATGGATCAAAGACCTAAATTACCATGTCTAAAACAATAAAGATTATGGAAAAAAATAGGGACAACACTAGAAGCCCTAATACACAGTTTAAACAGACTATAAACTATTAACAACAGTTCACAAACAGCAGAAAAGAAAATAGATAACTGGGAATTACTAAATATCAAACCCTTATGCTCATCTAAGACTTTATCAAGAGAATAAAGAAGATTGTCTAAAGACTGGGAGAAATATTTGGCAACCACATATCTAATTGACATCTGATTTCCATAATCTATAAGGTACTGCAACATATCAAGAAGAAAATGATAACTAACCCAGTTAAACAAGGGGAAAGGAAGGACAGGCACTTCTCCAGAGAAGACATCCAGGCAACCAAAAGACACGTGGGGAAATGCTCATATTCATTAGCCATTAGCGAAATCTAAATTAAAGCTACACTGAGATACCTACTCACCCCAACAAAGCTGGCATTAATCCAAGAAACATAAAACAACAAATGTTGAAGAGTCTATGGAGAGATTGGAGCTCTTCTACACTGCTTCTGGGGATGTAAAATGTACACCTCTTTGAAAAGCAATTTGGCACTTTCTTAAAAAGCTAGAAATAGAAATATTGTATGATCCAGTAATCCCACTGCTTGGAATATATCCTGTGGAGATAAGGACTGTCACATGAACAGACACATGCACATGAGTGTTTATTGCAGCACAGCCACAACAGCAAAAAAGTGAAATCAACCTAGATGCCCATCAACAGACGAATGAATAAACAAACTATGATATATTTACACAATGGAACACTGTGCAGTGGTAAAGAACAATTGAGGATTTTAGGAAATGTCATAACTTGTAAACAACTGGAAGACATCATACTGAGTAAAATCAGTCAGCTGCAAAAGGACAGATGTTGTATTAGACCTTTATTATAAGGAATTAAGAAAAGACACATGTAAAATACTTTTTGTTGTCTACAAGCATGGGGAGGGATGGAGAGGATTATTTATAGATTAGATACCCCCCAAAACACAAATCCACTGCCATCGAGCCAAGTCTGACTCATAGTGACCCTAGAGGTCAGAGTAGAACTGCTCCATAAAATTTCCAAGGAGGGTCTGGCAGATTTGAACTGCTGGCCTTTTGGTTAGCAGACAGAGCACTTAACCCATGATGCCACCAGGGTTTCCATAGCCTGGATAGTCAATAAGAATTCAGTTCAGTGAAGGCAGTGACCTCGTTCAACAGAAGGCAGGTCAGCGCAACTGGACTACACCATAAGATAAAAGATTTTCAAAATTCAACCCAACATTTCAAAGGACAGAGTATCAGGGACAGGAGTCTGGTGACCATGTTTTCAGGGGACATTGAGGTCAATTGGCATAACTAGTCTTTTTCTAAGACAATCTTCTTCACCCTATATTGGTGAGTGGCACCTGGGTTATTCAAAACCAGCAAGCTGCCATGTGAGGAAGACCAAGTGGTTCCATCCCACCTGGAACAGATGACAACCAAGAACATCAATGACATGTGGAAAAATGAGCTCAGGAGACAGAAGAACCCATATGGTTGGAAGACTATATCAGCATGAGACCAGAAAAACTAGATGGTGCCTGACTACCACCAAAGACAGCCATAATATGGGACACAATGAAAAGTCCCTCACATCACACAAGAAAAAGGGGTGTGAAGATCAAGATCTCTATTAAAAGACCAGAACTGATGGTCTGACAACCTGGAGAATCCCCTGAGAACATAGCCCCTAGATTTGCTGTTAGCTCAGCATTGAAACCCATACTGAAGCCAACACTTCAGACAAAGAATAGACTAGACTTGGGGACACAGAGTGATGCAGGTGGTGTGTGTACTTTATGGTTTAATACACATGTAAGATTGCCCATCTGGTTTCTTTTCAGAGGGGATGACGAGGGTGGAGAGGAGGGGACAAGTGTTGGTTGAGTGGATACTAAAAGTAAAGACTGAAAAAGAAAAGTGTGCTGCCACAGGGTGCGGAGAGCAGATAGAGTTATAACTTGGGGCTTTATATGGAAAATTGACTTGGATTGTAAACTTTCACTTAATCGCAATTTTAAGAAATAAAAAAAAAGGGGGAGAGAGAGTTGTGACCACAGGAATCAAGTCAACTACATCTGTGGGAAGAAATGATGGCAAAGTTCAATATCATCACTCACAACAAAGCCAGAAGTGAGCTACTAAACAGACTATCAATTGCTCCTATGCAACTTGAAGTTGAAGCTGAAAAAAATTAAAATAAGTCCATGAAAGCCAAAATACAATCTTGAATATATCTTACCTAAGTTTCAAAACCAGCTGAAGTAAAGATTTCATGCACTGAACACTAATGACTGAATCCAGACGTGTTGTGGGAATACATCAAGGGCATCACATATGAATAAGGCAAAATTATGTTAAAAAGACAGAAAATAAATAAATAGATAAATAAGACAAAAATGATGTCAGAAAAGACTGAAAATTTACTCTTGAATGTAGAGCAGATAAAGCAAAAATAAGAAATAATGAAGTAAAAGAGCTGAGCAGAAGATTTCAAAGGACTGGTTGAGAAGACAAAGTAAAATACTATATTGACATGTGCAAAGACCTGCAGTTAGATAACCAAAGGGAGAAAAAGCACTTGGCATTCCTCAGTGTGAAGGAACTTACGAAAAAAATTCAAGCATTGAGTTGTAGTTTTGAAGGATTCTATGGGCAAGATATTGAATGATACAGGAAGCAACTAAAGCAAACAAAAAGAACATATAGATTCACTGTACTAAAAAGAAATCGTTGATATTCAAACATTTCAGGAAGTAGTATTCTAAAACTGGCAATTAGCTTCACAAGCTCATCCTAGAAAAAGTGCTACATACCTCATTGCTGAATATGGCTGTGGTCACCTTCGAATACTCCTCTTGGGAAGTTGTGCAACAGTGCTACTGCCTAGTCTGTTCCTCAAAGCAATTTTGCAACTCTTTTTCTAGAGTGGCCATTAGAGTTGCTGTTTTACCATTGATGTCCTGAATCTCATCAGTTTCTTCCTTTTAAGTAAAGAAAAAAGTCACTGGGGGCCAGATCAGGTGAGTAGGGAGAGTGTTTGAATACAGTTATTTGTTTACTGGCTACAAACTCTCTCACATGATTACAAAATAAATTTTATGAATTTGCCACCTTGCCATTGTGTGTAGTGGCCATTCCAGTAAAAGTTCCAGAATGGCTTTAAAAGGTAGACTAGGTGCTGACATCTGTGCATAGCTTCTTATGGGGAGTACTGTGAAGGTGACTGTAGTGATATTCAGCAACGAGGTATGTAGCACTCAGAACAGTTACGTTCACAGACTTAATTGCTGGCCTCGTAGGCTCAGGAAGCAGTGATGCTGAAGGAAGTCTAGGCTGCACTGAAGGTATTCGAAAAAACAAGGCTTCAGGAATTGTCAGAACAATTGACATGTTTGAACAAATTCATGCAGCACGGTAGATGTTCACTGCTGTATTGCAAGAAATTTGGAAGACAGCTACCTGTCTACCTCACTGAAGAGATCCATATCTGTGCCCATTCCAACAAAAGGTGATGCAACAGAATTTGAGAATTATCAAATAATGTCACTAACATCACACACAAGTAAAATTTTTCTGAAGATCATTCAAAAGGATTTTCCGCAGAAAATTGCCAGAAATTCAACCTGGATTCAGAAGAGGATGTATAGCTATTGCTGTTAGGTGCCATTGAGTCATAGTGACCTTACGGACGACAGAACAAAACAGTACTTGGTCCTGCACCATGTCCACAACTGTTGCTATACTGTAGCCCATTTTTGCAGCATCTGCACCAATCTAGTTTGTTGAAAATCTTTGCTTTTTTCCTGACCTACTTTACCAACATGATGTCATGTTTCAGGGACTGATCCTTCCTGACAACATGTCTGAAGGATGTAAGCTGTAGTCTCGCCATCCTTTCTTCTATCCAAGAAAAATCTGTTCATTCTTTTGACAGTGGGTGGTATATTCAATATTCTTCACCAACATCACAATTGAAAGCCATCAACTCTTCTTCGGTCTTCCTTGTTCATTGTGCAGATGTTGTATACATATGATGCGATTGAAAATATCACGGCTTGAATCAGGCACATCTTAGTCTTCAAAGTGATATCTTTGCTTTTCAACACTTTAAAGAGGTCTCTTGCAGCAGATTTGCCCAGTGCAATGCTTCTTTTGACATCTTGAGAGCTGCTTCCACCAGTGTTGATTGTGGAACTAAGCAAAATGAAATTCTGGACAACCTCAGTCTTTTCTCCATTTATCATGATGTTGCTTATTGGTCCATTTGTGAGAATTTTTGTTTTCTTGATGCTGTGGTTCAATCCTTGCCGAAGGAGGTGGTCTTTGATTTTCATTGGTAACTGTTTCAAGTCCTCTTCACTTTCAGCAGGAAAGGTTGTGTCATCTGCCTAATGCAGGTTGTTAACGAGTCTTCCTCCAATCTTGATGCCCCATCCTTCCTCATACAGTCCGCTTTCTGAGACTGTTTCTTCAGCAGGCAGATTGAACAGGTATGGTGAGAAGTGCCAAGGCTTATGCACATCTCTCCTGCCTCTAAACCACACAGTGTCCCTTTTTTCTGTTCTCATATGTACTATTCCTCATAAGCACAATGAAGTGTTCTGGAATTTCCATTCTTTACAGTGTTATCCATAGTTTGTTATGGCTCATGCCAGTCAAATTCTTTTACATATTCAATAAAACACAGGTAAATGCATTTCTGATAGTCTCTGCTTTCAGCCAAGATTCATGTGACATCAGCCATGATGTGCCTGATTCTACATCCTCTTCAGAATCTGGCCTGAGTTTTTGGCAGTTCCCTGTTGATATACTGCTGCAGCTGCTTTTGAATGATCTTCAGCAACATTTTACTTGTCCGTGATATTAATGATAGTGTTTGACAATTTCTGCATTCAGACTTGGAATGAGGTGTATTATTGCTTACATCAGATGAATCTTGACTGAAAGCAGGGAATGCCAGAAAAATGTAGGCCTGTGGTTTTTCTGACTACACGAAGGCACTCAACTGTGTTTATCATAAATTATAGGTTGCATTGTAAAGACTGGAAATTCTAGGTCACCTAATCATGCTCTTGAAGAACCTGTACACAGACCAAGAGGCAGTAGTTTGATCAGAAGAAGGGGATGTTGCATGATTTAAAATCATGAAAGATGTGTATCAGTGTTGCATCTCTTTACTATACTCATTCAAACTGTATGCCGGGCAAATAATCTGAGAAGCTGGACTATATGAAGAAGGGAAATCAGAACTGTAGGAAGATGTGAACAGCCTGCATTATGCAAACGGTACAACCTTGCTCACTGAAAGTAAAGAGAACTTGGCAATGATGAAGATTAAAGACTGTAGCTTTCAGTATGGATTATACCTCAACACAAAGAAAACAAAAATCCTCACAACTGGACCAAAGGCAACATTATAATAAATAGAGAGATCAATTATGTTGTCAAGGACTTTACTGGGATCCACAATCAACACCCATAGAAGCAGTGCCATTAAATCAAACACTGTATTACATGGGGCAGTCTGCAGCAGAAGACCTCTTTAAAGAACTTAAAAGCAAAGATGTCACTTGCAGGAATAAAGTGAGCCTCTCCCAAACCATGATATCCCCAATCACTTCCTATGCATGCAAATGCCGGATAATAATGAAGCCCACGGAAGAATTGATGCCTTTCAATTACAGTGTTATTGAAGAATATTGAATATGCCTTCATCTGCCAAAAGAGTGAACAAATCCATCTTGCAAGAAATACGGTCAGAGTTCTCCTTGGAAAGAGGATGCGGACAACTCATCTCATGTAGCTTAGACATGTTATCAGGAGGGATCAGCACCTTAAAAGGACATCATGTTTGTTAAAGTACAAGGTCAGTGAAAAAGAGGGAGAGGTGAATTGACACAGTGGCTGCAATAGGCTTAAACAGAACTGTAATTGTGAGGCTGGCACTGGACCAGACAGTGTTTGCTTCTGTTGTACTTAGTGTCACTATGAATTGGAAGCTTCTTGATGGCCCCTAACAAGAATAAAGTTGTCTCAATAAAACAGAGTAAAGTAATATCTCTTCCCAAAGAAACATGAAAAAAATCTGTACTTACATTTTTCTGGATGATGCCACCAATTTAATTTATGAAACAGAATTATCAATTTGTAAACCTAACACATATGCATTTAGGTAAAGGATAACATATTTTCTGGAAGTACAATATGTTTATCTGTTTACACTCACAAAATAAGACAATTCCTTTTGGTAGCTTTCCCAGAATAGAAAGTACCTATTGCTTGCCTAAAGGTAAATCCATTTCTAAGGAGATGGAAATTGCAAAATTTTAGTATGAGCTTTCTCCAGGTTCTGTGCCTTCCAAAATTAGAAACAAACAAGCAGACAAAATTTTGAGTGTATCTCCATTTTAAGATGCATTTAGCTAGGAAATCAACACAATTTTATATTCTGTTTCCCCAGTTGATTCTCCAGTTAGATTTCTGAACTCCTTAAAGGCAGAAGAAATGACAAATCCTTCTTTGTAATCCCTGCATTAAAAAAAACAGTCTGTCTTACATCAAGTGGTCAATAAAAGTTCCTTGAATGAAACCAAGAGAAAAGGGCTGTAGTTGACATTGGCAGTCAGAGATAAAACTTAAGTGAAGTCCACTGAGAGACAGTTTGTGCCTATGAGGAAACCTATGAGAGGATTTAATATTGATTCACAAGGAATTAAAATTCCTCAGCTAGAGCCCGAGTGAAAGACTCCTAGCTTATTCACAATAAGTCTTTCAGTTTGAATTCATATTTCAAAGTGTTAAATAAACCTGAAAGTTGAGCCCATGTATGTGAATTCTGGACAAGCGAGAGACTAGATCTAAATAAACTGGAGAGGCATGCATAGTATGCTGTTTGTGTTTTCTGTCTTGCATTAAAAACACATTGATTTCTTCTTTCTACAGCAGCCAGTGATATCTTGTTGAGAAGGAGTTTTCTAAAAGTGTCATCTCCAGTATTGGGATATAAGTTTTCAAAAGAAAACTCCAGGAAGGAGGTGAATGTAACAGTCAAGTCATGCTGCCATGAATGGAATTGTATATCCCCAACTAGGCTAAGTCCTGATCCCGGTACTGTGTAATTGGCCACTATATTGTTATTTCTGTATTGTTACCTAGGCGTTGGTCACTGTATGTATTGGAAATCCTGTCTTTATGATGTTGATGAGATGGAATTAGCAAAAGTTACATTAATGAGGCAGGGCTCAATGTGCATAATCTTGTATTTTAAACCAATCTCTTTGAAACATAAAAGAGAAAAGAAAGCAGAGAGATGGGATGTCACAGAACAAAGAAAGCAGTGTCAGGAGCAGGATGTCCTTTGGATCCAGGATCTCCGCATTGTGAAGCTCTTGTTGCTAGGTACCATCAAGGAAGTTGTGACTCATTGTGACCCTATATGCGACAGAATGAAATGGTGCCCAGGCCTGCACCATGCCCGCAATCACTGTTGCAGCCACTGTGTCAGCCCATCTTGTCGAGGGTCTTTCTCTGTTTATAGACCCTTTACTTTATCAAGTGTGATGTTCTTCTCCAGAGAATGATCCCTCCTAACAACACAGAATGTACTCTCACCATCCTTGCTTCTAAAGCGCATTCCGGTTGTACTTCATCCACTTTTGAGTGATCTTTTTCAAAATTTCGTTTGTGTGTGATATTAATGACATTGTTGGATAATTTCTGCATTTGGTTGGATCACTATTCTTGGGAAATATGCTTCCAGTCAATAGTCCAGGTAGTTCTCTTTCAAATCTCTTGACATAGACCAGTGAGCATTTCCAGTGCTGTGTCCGTTTGTTGAAATACCTCAAGTGATGTTCTATCAACTGCTAGAGCCTTGTTGTTCACCAGGGCCTTCAGTGTAGGCTGGACTATTTTCTTTAATACCATTGGTTCCTGATCAAGTGCTACCTCTTGAAATGCTTGAACATTGACCAGTTCTTTATAGTATAATGACTCTGTGTCTTCCTTTCATCTCCTTTTGGTACTTTCTACTTCGTTTAATATTTTCCCTGTGGAATCCTTCACTAATGCAGTGCAAGGATTGCTTTTTCTTTTCTTTCTTTCTCTCTCTCTCTTTCTTTCTTTCTTTCTTTCTCCCTTTTTCTTTCTCTTTCTTTCTCTCTTTCTCCTTTCTTTCTTTCTCTCTTTCTCCCTTTCTCTCTCTCTCTATTTCTCTCTTTTCTTCTTTCCTTCCTTCCTTCCTTCCTTCTTTCCTTCCTTTCTTTTCTTTTCCCTTCAGTTATTTCAGCCCGAGAAATGCAGAATGTTCCTCTCTTTTGGTTTTCTCTCTCCAGCTCTTTGCATATGTCATTACAATATTTCATCTTCTTGAGCTGCCCTTTGAAATATTCTGTTCAATTCTTTTACTTCATCTTTTCTTCCTTTTGCTTTAGCTGCTCAACATTCAAGAGCAAGTTTCGGAGACTCTTCTAACACTCAGTTTGGCTTTGTCTTTTTTTTCCTGTCTTTTTAATGACCTCATGTTTTTTGTTTTTTTTTTCATATAGTGTGTCCTAGATGTCATTCCACAACTTTTCTGGTCTTAGACCAGGAAAAGAGTGATGACAAGGTCCTTGCTCCAGAGAGAGAAAGTCTTCCCCTGGAGTTGATGCCTTGATGCCTCATTCCAGTCTACTAGACTGTGACGTAATAGACTTGTATTTGTTGGGGCCATCCACTTGTGGTGTTTCTGCTATAGAAGCACTAGATGGCTAAGACACATTTTGCAGTGTTGGAGATATTTTAGAAACAGTGGGGAGAATAATTTGGAAAGGTGATTTGGTGAAATCATGTTTCTCCGTTACAAGACAGTGGCCTCACTCGATCTTACCTAATACATCTACACACTAGGCCAGCAGTAGCTGCGACAGTATATACCACATGCAGGAGTTTGGAGCTTTAGTAGTCTCTACCCATGCATTTTAAAAGGCTAGATCTTCATTCTTTTCAATAAACTGCTTTGTGAATCTTATTTTCTATTGAAATTCTATGTTTGCACAGAATTCTAACACCTTGATATTTATGCTGAAGCTTATAAATGAGCAAACTTTTCAAGATTTATTAGTTGCTATTCCAAAAGGTAGAGATAACAAAAAAAAAAGATTCTTCCTCTTCAATAAATTCTTAAGAATTTTTGTGTATTCAGACTCAGTTTTCATGTTAATGATAATCAAAGATGTACCTCCATTCACCCCAACAATTAATATAGATAATAATTGTAATCCACAACTATTTTCTTGTGATTTTATCCTGAGCCATTTGTTTCAAACTTTAGAATTGATTTTTTCAGTGCCAAAAGAAAACAATTGCTTTTGTTTTAACTTTAATTGATTCTTACAGTCCTCATTCATAAGGAGCACCTCCCCTCTCCTTGTTCTATAGATACTGCTGGAGGTGACACTAGTTTTTGCTATTAAAGTGACTATAAGGGTAATGTCCCATATTATATTTAAATTCAATCCCAAATGGGTTACACCGTACTTTCTGCAGAATCGGGGCAGTACAAAGTAATGCAAAAGCTACAGACATTAGATTAGACCAAATTAGGTAAAAGTCTTCTTTCTCAAGCTTATTAGATTAATGGGATTAGGTGAGTTATTTTATTTCCTTTAACATGTCCTTCATGTATTGACTTACAGACAATACGGCACTTGGTTCAGGCTTCCCTCTAAAGTTGTTTTAAAAATTAAAGAAACACTTATTACATACCTGCTGTAAATAAGTGCTGAAAACAGATTTTTTTCCCTATTTCGTATTCGGGTTTTTTTTTTTTTTTTTTGTGATCACAGTTATTGTGTCCAAGTTTCTGTAAAATGTTCTATTGAATGGTTTGATAAATTTGATTAATTTGCAGCCAAATTAATTACTTAATATATGAAAAAAAATGTGACTATGTAAGTCTTGAATATGCCTTTGAAGTACTGAAATATCTCACTTTAGGGACTTGCTCACCAATAAAATAAAGGAGATAAATAGAATTTAAGAACAGGGCAGAAAGCTGAGCTAGAAGAGTATAGTGGAACTCTTATATTAGCAACAGTAAGGAAATGAGCATAAATATATATAATTAAGTACTTTTCTGTAAATAAGTTTTAATACACAGTTCTAACTGGGCAAGCTAATGAAAGAAAGACATTTTAATTGTAAGAAAATTATTTATGCAATACCTTAGGCAGAGTATCCTAAACTTGATCTTAAATATACTGTGTATATCAGTTAATTACTTAAATAGTGAGGTTCATTTTACTGCTTTTGCGGACCAAGTTTTTCTATCTTCTGGACAAAGTTAATGAGACAAAACTAAGCCTAAAGTGAGTGTTTAAAAAATAGACAGGCATATAAGAATGAGTTAGCAAATTTGATTGAAGTACTGTTTTAGAAATAATTTAGGCTAGGCTAACTGAATGGGATAATTTAGAAATAAGCAAAGAGGTTCATCCACATTGGAAGCTGGAATGAATTTTCCTGGCTTACTGTTTTGATATACACACACTATGTGTCATGAGTGTGGTTTTATCGCACAGACAAAACACACAGGCATCCCTCCTTCCTTCTAAGCATTTACAATAATAAACAGCTTCATCGGGTCCAAACACAGCTGGTTATTTTCTAATAATATTTGGAGAAGCCTACGCCAGGTAAGGCTCATGTGCATGCTTCCCCAAGTGTACATGTGACATCACTATAGTTTCGTTTATTTGAGAGAACAAGGAGCTGGGAGAATAACGGCAGATGTTTCAGTCATTTTATCATTGACTTGCTCTGCAACTGTCTGTCAATCAATAGACATTTGCCGCTTTCCGGTGCCAGTCAATGGTAAAACGGTTACCTGTTGCTTTCTTTGCTTCACTTATTACCAGGCAAATTGAAAGATAGCATTTATTAAACAAGTTCTGCCAAGTGCTTACTGCAAAAACAGCATTATCAGATACTGAGGGAGAGACAGTTTGAGATGCTGTTCAAAAGAGTTCTGAAAGGGCACTATATGGCATTATGTGGCAGAAAATCACAGGGCTTTCGTTTCGCTTGAAATACGACATCAATCTACTATTCCCAGGGATGTGCTTTCCCCATCTTCTAAATCTAGTCCTTTAATTAGCACATTTTGCTATGAAAATATTTGAATACAATAATCTTGAGTTTGGAAGAGACTTAAGAAATCTGTCAAGGTATTTGGAGCTCTGGCAGCACCTTGGCTAAGAACTCAGCTGCTAACCACAAGGTCAGCGGTTGGAACCCTTCAGCCGTGCTGCCGGGGGAAGATCTGGCACTCTGCTTCTGTAAAGATTACACTCTTGCTAACCCTATGGGGCAGTTCTGTTCTATTCTGTAGGGTTGCTATAAATTGGAGTTGGCTTGACAGCTGCAGGCATCATGGCATTTTCATATCAGCTCCAGCATGTCACTGTCAAGGTCAAACATTCACTCTGTGCAAAGACGACTGATTTCGCTGGAAGTAACTTGGACAGTGAGTGTGAAATTCCTTATACTAACCTCAGCTTGGCCTGTCTCCAGCTTCTACCCTAACTACAGTATCTCATGAAGTGAAATCTGTTGCCAATGAGTAGATTCCAACTCACAATGACCTTACACAAGGTCTGATAATTAAGTCCATGAATTTAATTTTTCTAAGTGCTACATACCTCACTGCTGAGTATCGTTATGGTCATCTTTGAAATACTCCCCTTAGGAAGCTATGCACCAATGCCATTGGCTAGTCCACCTTTCAAAGCAATTTTGGAACTCTTTCTGGAATGGCCATTGTACATGGTGGCACACGAGCAAGTTTGTGAACTTAATTGTGCAGTTGTCTGTCAGGGAGTTTTTAGTCAGTGAAACAAAAATTGTATTGTAACACCCTCCCATTCACCTGATCTGGCCCCTAATGACTTTTTTCCTTACTCAAAGATAAAGGTAATATCAAAAAAAAAAAAAAAAAAAGACATTTAGATGACACTCAGGATATCAATGGTAATACAACAACAATTCTGATGGTCATTCCAGAAAAATAACTCCAAAATTGCTTTGAAGGGTGGACTAGGCACTGGTGTCAGTGCATAGCTTCCTAAGGGGAATACTTCAAAGTTAACCATAGTGATGTTCAGCAGTGAAGTAGGTAGTAATTTTTCTAGAATGAGTCTGTGAATATACTTGTCAGACCTCATAGGAGAGAAGAACTGCCTCATAGAGTTTCCGAGGAGAGAGCCTGGTAGACTCAAACTGTTGACCTTTTGGTTAGCAGCCAAGCTCTTAACCACTTTGCTGCAGCTTTGAGGGGGTAATAAGTAATCTTCATTATTTTTCCCCAAATTTGGGAAGCCATGTAACTTATTATAAATCATAAAGTATTTAGGATACAGGAAATTAAAAAATAAAATAAAATAACCATTGCTTTGTTGAATGCACAGGAAAGCAGAACATGATAATATGCCATAAGATGGATTGACAGAATGTAACAGAATCACCCAGGAAGAGGGGATCAGAAGTGATAGCTCAATGGAGAATGGAAGTACGACATAGGCCCTTCAGCCCTCCCAGGAAACAGACGGCATGCTCACTTACAGAAAGGTCATCAGTTTACAACAAAATAGTAAGCTAGATTGGGTAACAACCATGAAGCATTCACTTAGCCAAGTATCATCTCTAGATCATGTCACCTAGTAGGGATAAACTCTGAGACAATTTCTGTTGTTATTTCCCTTTTGTGGATCAAGAAACTAGATTTAGATTTCACTCAGTCACAATAAAAAAAAAAAAAGATTTGAAAAAAATGATTGTGTTGGTGATTCTGGGTCCCTTACATTTTAGGATCACCTTGTCACATTATGTATTTTTTTTTAAAAAAAAAAAGGTAGGATTTGAAAGGACTACTTTGAATCTGCATAACTATTTGGGGAAGTTGTCATCTTAATATTCTTATGTTCTACAAACCCGTGATGTCTTTCTGTTTAAAAAAAAAAAAGGAAGAAAAGAAACTAGATTTAGAGAGGTCAAATTAATTGCTCGTGGTCACCCAACTCACATGTAGCTTAGCAGAAATTTGAATCCTGTCCTACATGACTCAATCTTGACCTTCTTAACCACAATAGCAGCACTCTTCCCAGAGCTATGAGAATGGGCACCACAGCAAAGTAAATGTATGAATGAGGTTCCTTTTTTGTCAACCTTTATTCCATAGGAAATCACTAGACAGTTTCTAGAATCCCAAAGTCAATTTTTTGGTTTATAACCTGGATCCCCATAACTTGAGATATTTCACAAGCTAAAATAGCAGAATCTGATGTCAACCTTGGAAATCTTGGTGGCTGGTAATTAAGTGCTACGTCTGCCAACCAAAAGATCAGTAGTTCAAGTCCACCAGGTGCTCCTTGGAAACTCTAAGAGGCAGTTCTACTCTGTCTTACAGGGTCACTATGAGTGTCATTAACTCAATGGCAATGGGTTTGGTTTTGGGGTTTGATGTCAACCTAGACTTCATTGCGGGGTCAATTCCTCGATGGCTTCTGCTTCAAGCAGGTGTGATGACTCTCATCCTCAACCCAGGATCCTAACCCCTGCATCCTCTTTCAAGCACTTCATCTCTAAACACCCTCTGATTACTTTCTTGTCCTTCTGTCCACTGGCCTTCTCTCTGTTCTTTAGACACTACCTCACACTTTCCTATTACAGGCCTCTGTACTTTCTCTTGCCATATCCTAAAAATTTATTTCTCCATATTGCCTAATAACTGCTTTAGTTTCTTGTTGTTGCCTTCCCCACTACGAGACCAAAACCAAAACTTCACTGCTGTTGAGTCAACACTGACTCATAACAACCCTATAGGACAGAGTAGAACTGCCCCACAGAGCTTCCAAGGAGCGTCTGGTTGATTTGAACTGCTAGCTTTTTGATTAACAACCACAGCACTTAAGCACTACTCTACCAGGTTTCCTTCCCCACTATGAGGATTTAAAAAAATCAGATCCACATAACAAATCAAAATCCTCAGGTTTCACTTCTCTTCAGTTCTGACACTCACTAACCATGAGAAACTTCTTTCTCTGACCCTACTCACCAGGAGCTGGGCTAGATCTTACAAGGTCAGATGACACTGTGCCTCAGACTGGCCAGTAGATTCAAGACTGGACGCTGGCTACAAGCTTGGAGTGGACTGGATAGCTTTGCTTCTGAGACTGGATATGCATTTTTAGGTTTTCTCAATATGCTTTCAGTATGTCAGTCACAGGCTGGGGAAAAAGGAAGACTCCCTCATTTTTGACCTGCTGGCTACAAATTCAAAGTTTCCCTCTACCCTCTTAGAATATCATCTGTAAGCTTAGGAGTTTCGGTACCCCACCCCCTACCAAAATTCCAGTGGCATGCTAGTTCACTGGAACTCACAGAAAGTGCCCTACTATAGGTTACAGCTGTAATATATCAAAAAAGGATATAAACCAAAAGGAATCTAAAAAGAAGACTGGGAAGTTTCCCAAAGCAAAGTTTCCACATCCCAAAGGGTGTATTACCCTTGCACATGCATTCGGGTGTTTTATCATCTAGGAAGCCAATAGAACTTTCTCTGGGCACCATTGCTTAGACATGATTGATTGAATCAAGTCTCCCTCCCTGAAGACAGCTGATATTAATCCATGGAGTGGTTTCTCTGGCTTGCCCAGCCCTGATCTCACTATCTCCAAATCTCAGATAAGCTCTGAACATTTCAGATAATGAAAAATCAAAAAAGCTAAACCTGTTTCAGTCAATTCTGATTCATAATGACCTATCAGGACAGGTAGAAATGCCCCACAGCGTTGGTAAGGCTGTAAATCTTTATGGGAACAGTCTGCTACGTCTTCTCCTAGAGGTTTACACACTGATTTTGACAACAAAGCACCTCAATTACTCAGAAAACTCTATATGGTCACTATGAGTCAAAATCAACTTGACTGCAATAGGTTTATCTGTATCTTTTGGTTTTAGAGTGCTCTCTCAAGGACACAGACCAAGTTACTTTAGATAATTAAATTATTTATGCTCCAACATACATTGACACCTCAAAATTCCTTTTATCTTATTAGCCTACATTATTTCCTTCAGAATACTTACTATCTGAACCACTAGTATATGTTTAGTTGCTTAATAATTATTCTTGATCTTCTCCATTGGGATGAAAGCACCAGCTGGCTAACAGCCCTGGCTGACTTTGTCATTGCTGTGTCACCAACAACTAGAACAATGTTTGGCACAGAATGACAGTGGGAGAGATCAGGAGATAATACATTCATTTTTTTCAGTTGACTTCTGATATGTGTCTCCTGTGTCCTAGACCTAATTTTATTTTTCTTTTTAAGAACTCAACAACACCAAAATAATACTACATGCATGGTATGTGGATCAATCTTATTTTCTTCATATGAAGATGAAAAAACTGAGGCTGAGAAGTTAAATAACTTTGTCAGCAGACTGGTAAGCTATCTAGTAAGCACATGAAGTGGGGATGAGCTAGAGTTTGAAATTAGTTCTCTGCTACTTCCAAGCAATTGTTTGTATTCCTGTATTTCACAAAATATGTTTATCACTGAAAAAGAAGTATTTACAATGAATAAAAATCACAGAGGATGAGGTCACTGATTCTGCATGGGCCAGTCAGAAAAGCTTCTCAGAAGGGATTTTTTTTTTAATGGATTTTGAAGTTTGAGGAGGATTCTGACAGGTTGAGAAGAGCAGCGGGAGACATTCCAAAGAGAACAAAAGCAGTGTGCATGACAGCTTAGGTGTGTGAATTACTAAAGGGCCATGGAACACCTGCCTTCTTTCAAATAGACTCAACAGTGATAGCAGAATTTTACAAGATGCTCGTAAGAAGATCTACAAAATGAGATTTAGCCACTAAAATGCACGTCAAGACATTGATGAGTATCATTCAGTGACGGAAGGTGTAACAAATCAGCACGTGTTCCTGTCTACCAAGTGTAAACCAACAAATTAAATACCCTACGTGGACATCAAAACTTTGTCCGAAGAACGGGGATGACAATTCAGCACTAGAGGTCATGGGTTTGCTCTGTTGATGTATTAGATTCTCATGAAGGATGTGTATTACAGCCTGTCACTTTTATATTCCTGTTCATTTGAGATCTGCTGCCAGATCTACAAGGTTAACTGCCCATTGAATGGTAGCATTAAGTCTCAGAAAGAGAATATGGATATTGATTGTCATGCTTCATCAGATGAACTGGAATCGGAAATGTCTTCTGGGAGCAGCATAAATATTTATATCTCAAAGTCATTGGGAAATTATTCCAGAGATGAATTTGAATTGTAATTCAAGGGACTGTCAAAGATATTTCATTGTTGATGTAAATATTAAGTAGATTACTAATGGTTCGTGTCTGTGCATTGGCATTAAATTTCTACCTTCGGAAAATCCTACTGCCTATATGGAGGCAATTTACCACAGATTTCCTATGGCGTGAATGTGCTAACGTATCTTAAAATCAAAGTGCGTATGACTTCCCTGCCAGATTCATTGTCCTTAATAACTTTCCTTACAGCTATCTAGGAGGAATTCAGCTTTATTTAAGGAGCTCTATTTCAAATAATAGAAACCCTAGTGGGGTAGTGATTAAGCTTTTGGCTGCTAACCAAAAGGTCGGTAATTTGAAATCCACCAGGTGCTCCTTTCAAACCGTATGGGGCTGTTCTACTCTGTCCTATAGGGTCTTCATGAGACGGGACTGACTCAATGGTCATGAGTTTGGTTGTTTTAGTTTTATTTCAAACAATACTATCACTGAAAGTAAATGTTTAGAGGTATATGTGTGTCCAAAGAATATTTTATTTAATATATATTTTTATAATTAGAATGAGAACATGTCCCAGTTATCAAAACTCAAATTCTACAAAGCCTTTTTTTCTGAAGAATTCTTCTAGTGTTTTCCTTTGCAGAGATGTATCCTTGAATTGCTTTCATTTTAAGCATCTGTAATAGTTATGTACCATTTCTAACTGTATTAGCACTGAATCATTTATTTTTCCAGGAAATAAAATCTTTTTTATGTGTGTGCTTCAGCACTTTTTATTTCATAATCATGCACGTGTTAAATGCCTTAGGTATTTTTGGCCCTCTGGGACCTTGCATACTTAGGAGGAAGGGAAATGGGAATAGAGTCAACCAACCTATCAAATATCTCTCTCCAGCCATAGGTAGGAATGCTTTTGTGAGCTAAAAGGTGGTATGATTTGAACTAGGGGAGCTGTTAAATGTACCTTTAGAACTCTATGTAGGATATAAAATTCTGGAGATATAACTATTTCTACTTCATCTCAACCAACTTTAATTTCTACACAAAGGGAATATTAAATCTTGAAAAGGCCTTGGAAAGGACAAAGAATTTTTCTTTGTGAGCACATTAAGTATACCAGGCTTCTACTTTGTCATAAAACTTGTATGAACAGATATAAGAAGGGGTGAAATGAGAGGGGCATTGCTCTTTTCAAGCCAAATTCTCTAGTTGTCTCTCCAACAAATCATTTAAGGATCCCATCAAAACATGAATTAATAAATTATAATACCAAATATCTACTGGCAACAAGATTTTGCTGTACCTTTTTTGTTGTTGTTTTTAAATATTCCACAGAACCAATCCTGTAAGATGAAATGAGGTAAAGAAATGATTTAATTGACAATGGGGTTATCAATAGTTTCAGAATAAATGTGCAGAAATGCTCACTTTTTCTTGTGGAAAACAAATCAAAATATGTGTAAAAAATGATTATGATATACAGAGAAATTAAGCATTAAACATACAGAATAATAGTCAAGGGCTTACTGTTTTTGCCACCCGGGGACTCAGTGTAGAGCTACAGAGATGAAATGTACTGTGCAGATGAGATAAATCACTTTATTTAAGTGTGCTTGACAACATGATTGCTCCATAGACTTTCTTGGTATCTAGAGTCAAATCTTTGCTTAAATAAAAATAAATCTTAGCATTGAGGTATAAATTGGGCCTTCTCTGAACTAGAACTTGATACTCTCTTGGTTAAGTGGAAAGAAGTAAGTTGATTTAGGATTCCAGTTTACAACATACGAGAGCTCATGGTCTCTAAAGACAAGAAATGGGGTTAACAATCAGTGTGCTTTCAAAGATTTGAACATCTAACACAGCCCAGTCAATGGTTACTCATAATTATGCTTGAGACTATAAAAAATTGTGCTTGAAATCTTAGCTGTGGGAACCTCTTTTTCCTTCCAAGATAGATAACATTTTTAATTTTCCAACAAATCAGCCTAGCAGCACCAGAATTGTATCTTTGTCACTGAATTTCTTACTTCTTGAACTAGAACCTTACAAACTGCCTAGGAAGACAGAACTGTATTCACAGAAGCTACCGTATTTCTTCCTACAGCAAGAGAACTCTTCTTTCTGTTGATTCATGTAACAGAGGAACTGAGAATCATTTTCCTCCTTCTCCCTCAGTTATTTGTAAGGTGTGCAAACCCTTCACTGCCCATTAAAAGCAGCTGGAGCTGGAGGAATCCCACCACTTTTCACAATCACAGGAGCACAATTTTCTTGTCATACGGAGTGATGTCTTGAGATGAGCCTAGCGCTAAGATTACGAGAAAGACTAGCTTTTAATTTCGTAAGCTAGTCAAATGAGAATTCCTTGCAAATTCTGTGTGTGGGGAAAAATTATGAGATCAGTTGTGTTTGTTTTGTATCATTCTCTCTTTGCCAGCTGTATGAAATAACCTTTAAAAATGGCTGTGTGGTAACAGCCGAGAGTGGAAACGGTTTATGATTTCTTTCTTTCTTTTCTGTTTTTTTTTTTTTTTTTTGTAATGTGCATAAGTTACCTGAAAGTGATACTGACATTTACTGTGCTTAGGAAGCACTTTATCCCAGAACTGTTGATGGAGAGGAGCAGAATTTAAAAGAAGAAGAAGATGGTATTGCTGCAAAACTCAACAGAAATCTGGATGTTACAAATTTCTCATGTGCAATTGAAGACAGATTCAGAAACTTAGGTATAGTTATGTATGCATAAAATCTTCTAAAGCAAACACTCAAATTCACAATCTATGGTATATCTACATCTTTATGATCTTCAGGCCTAATTTTGTGTTTGGCAGCTAACGGAATTTTGATTTGGAAGAGGGCTTATAGCTAGCAGATAGCCAGTACTCTACAGAGCTGCTACAAATCAACAATGTTGTTGTCAGGTGCTTCTGAGTCTGTCCTGACTCACAGCAGCCCTATGTACAACACAATGAAACAGTGGACCTGCACCATTCTCGTAATTATTGTTACCCTTAAGCCCATTGTTGTAGCCGGTGTGTCAATCCATCTGGTTGCAGATCTTCCTTATTTTCATTAACTCTTTACCAGGAAAACCTGGTGTGTAGTGGTTAAGCTCTATGGCTGCTGGCCAAAAGGTTGGCAGTTTACATCCACCAGAGGCTCCTTGGAAGTGTTATGGAGCAGTTCTACTCTGTTCTATAGGGTTGCTATGAGTTGGAATCAACTCAGCAGTGGTGGGTTTGGGTTACTTTACTGAGCATGGTGTCTTTCAGAGACTGGTCCCTTCTAACAGCATGTCCAAAGTAAGTGAGACAATGTCTTGACATCTGCACTTCTAAGGAACATTCTGAGTGTACTTCACCTGAGACACACCTGTTTGTACTTCTGGAAGTCCATGGTATGCATTATTTCTTCATCAACACTATAATTCAAACGTACAGTACGAAACGTGAACAAGGTGGGGCTGAAAAGATGGAAGGAGATGCCCCTTTACCTGACGTCTTCCAGAATTCACTCACGTCATCGTTGGGCACCTACGACTCACTAGCTGGATGGCCTTTGATATATTAATTAGCACATTCACATATACCACTTAATCTCAGTACCTTCATTCATAAAATAGAAATAGAAACTTCTACCTCAGAGCAGTGACGTGGGGATTGGAGGTGGCATGTCCCTGATCCATCCACCGGAGTGCAACGCTTTGAGTTTCAGCTGAGTAAGTAACAACTAACACAGCAGACTTCCAGTTCCCTTCTATCCTTAGCGTATACGTGTGCAAATGTGTTCTAATGTCTCCTGCATGAACAGTTAAAATAAATCATCAGTTCATTCTGCTCCTTTACTTTTCTACCTATCTGTCTCGCTGCTGCTGTGAAGGAGTTAAATCTGAAGAAAACACAGCAAGCATCTCCATATACTGTCCACCAATTCTCATTTCAATACTATTCCTGTTATTGTGGAAACCCTGGTGGTGTAGTGGCTAAGTGCTACATCTGCTAACCAAATGGTTGGTGGTTCAAATCCACCAAGTGCTCCTTGGAAACACTCTGGTGTAGTTCTACTCTGTCCTATAGGGTTGCTATGAGACTGACTTGACTTCACAGCAGTGGTGGGTTTTTTTTTCCCCCTTTATCACTGTAGAAACCCTGGTAGCTTAGTGGTTAAGTGCTACATGTGCTAACCAAGAGGTCAGCGGTTCAAATTCACCAGGTGCTCCTTAGAAACTCTATGGTGCAGTTCTACTTTAACCTATAAGGTTGCTATGAGTTGAAATAGAATTTACAGCAGTGGCTTTTGGCTAATCACTGTTGCTTCCAACTTTCTCTCCTGCTGTCAAATCCACTGAGTATTTCTATATCCCCATATTACTTCACATTCAGCGTAATTGACCACTCTTTTTTAAAAAGTGTTCTCTTTTCTTAGCTTCAGGAAAACTCTCCCCGTTTTTTCTCCTGTCTTAATGGCCTTTCTCTCTCAACCTCTTTTATAAGATTCTCTTTCTACTCCTTATCTGTAAGTACATATTTCTCAGTTTTGGTTGTGGACATTGTCTCATACTTGTATGTCTATGATCTCAATGGTTTTAAATATCATGAATACTTGAGAAATAAATATGTGAATCATATACTTATCTACAAGTCAGATGTATTCTCTTCATCTCAAATCACCAACTTGGCATCTCAGACATATCATGCTCAATACTTCACCTCTGCCATTCACCACTATCGTCCATTTAGTTGCTTAACAGAGAAAACCTAATGTAAGATACAATAATCAAAAACAGGGTATTTAGGGTATCATCTTTTCACTATCATATGATGGTATATGACTTTGGGCAGTTTTATGTGCATCTGTGTCACACTTACAAATGCAGATTATTAGTCACATGTATATTAAGATTATTGTGAAGACCACATGAAGAACTTTATTAAAAGTATTTTGCATAGTTGTGCTGCTTAGATAGAACACAGAATAAATACTGCCACCACCATCTCCATTGCCGCTGTCTGCTCCTCTCACCTGTCTTTCTTCTCTCTTCCTGTTCCTCTATCTTCTTTTCTCCTTCTTATCCTCCTCCCCTTTCTTCTTCTTCAACATCACATTTCCCCTTAGCTTTTAACTCTGTGTCACCCCTGCATCCAGCTGATGAAAACTCTTGTAAAAAAACAACTCAGTGCTGTCGAGTCGGATCCAACTCATGGCAACCCTAGAGGTCAAGAAAACTCTTGTAGATTTACAAATATAGTTTCGAAATATAATAAACGTCTCTCTGTTGCTGCTATAACCACCATCATTCAAGTCAGCATCCTTTTGTCCTTGAATTACCGCCACAGCCTTCTAATTAACTTTTGACCTTCTATTCTTCCTGCCTTCTAGCTCTCCACTAGAAAAGAGTGAATTTCTAAAATGTAAATCATTCTCTTTAAATAGCTTTAGGGTACTTTAGAATAATATTACAATTTCTTATGATATAGTAAAATTAGATGACACAGCCCCAATAACTAATTCTCACATTTTATCTTGTGAACTCTGAAGGCAGAGTGATGAACAGCTGTGGCTGACAACTACAAAGTCAGTGTTTCAGACCCACTGGGTGCTCCTTATACGACAGTTCTACCCTGTCCCCTGGGATTACTGTGAGTCAGAACAGACTCAAAGGCAATGTTTGTTTTGTTTTTTATCTTATCATGCTTCCTACTTTGACATCAGAAAGGCCACAGTTTAATTTTGATGAACATTCTAAGCTCCCTCGCCCCAAAGACTTTTTATTCCATTTATTGTAATGTGTAGATTATTCTCAGCTGGAATGGCTTTGTTTTAGATCTTCCCTCCTCAACTCCACTGAAGCATCACCTTTTAGCTATCTCTTACCATTTTACGCAGTTTATTTCTTAGTGTTCATCCAGGCACTCCTTGAATACTCTGGGAGTCAGTTCAACCTTGGCCCCTAGGGTCCCCATGAGATGAGTTGGATCCGGCTTGACGGTACTTGGCTCGGCTTACCGAAATTATACTGGTTGCTCTAATTTTTCTGCATATTCTGCTTGAGATCAGGGATCACACTTCCCTCGTTTACTCCAGTGTCTTCATTTCACAGCACAGAGTACTTGCTACCCGTATTAAAAAATAAAATAAAAAAATAACTGCTGCTGTCAAGTTGATGCCGGCTCACAGAAGTCCTGCGGGACAGAGTAGAACTGCCCCAGAAGGCTTCCAAGGATTGTCCCCTGGACTGGACTGCCAATCGTTTGGTGAGCAGCCATAGCTCTTAACCATTAAGACACCAGTATTTCTAGCATATACTAAGTATTCACAAATAAGTGGAAAGTAAACTGCCAGGTAATTGTGGATAACTGAAAGCTTGATTTTATTTCAAAGTTCTCTGAATCTTTGATGTGATTAATATTTATTTTCTGATTGAATGGCATTTAAAATGTTTGAAATGGAAAAGAAGTCTGTGAATTTAATTGTTCTCAATACTGCAGACCTCATTACTGACTATCACTACAGTCACCTTCAGTGTACTCCCCTTGGGAAGGTATAGACCAATGCCAGCACCTAGTCCACCCTTCAAAGAAATTTTGGAACCCTTCCCAGAATGGCCATTGCACGTAGCGGTATGGTGACAAGTGTATTAACTATATAGTTGTCTATGAAGGAGTTTTTAGCCAGTAAACAAGTAATTGTATTGGAACACCTTCCCTACTCACCTGATCTGACCCCTAATGACTTTTTTTTTTTTTTAGCTGAAAATGTAGGAAATATTGAAAGGAAGGCATTTGGATGACATTCAGAACATCAAAGGTAATACAACAAAAGCTATGATGGCCATTCCAGAAAAAGAGTTACCAAACTTCTTTGAAGGGTGGACTAGGCACTGGGGTCAGTGTATGGGTTCCCAAGAGGAATACTTGGAAGGTGACTGTAGTGATATTCAGCAATGAGATATGTAGCATGTTTCTAGAATGAGCTCACAAACTTAATTGGCAGTCCTCATATACATTGATTGACAAATCACAGAAACCCAATTTGCTGGCACAGTGTTCAAGATTAATAATTAATTTCCACAGCACCAGTTGTTAAACACAGCTTTCCTTAAGTGTTCATAGTCACCCAGGTGAAAATACAACCCTACTCAACTACTGAAAGAAGAAGAAAACAAACAAGAAAATGAAGTGGAAAAAACAAAGCAAATGAATAAAGCAAGTCTCTGCTAAAAAGAATGTTATGCGATTTAAATATTAAGGTAGAACGAATAAATTTAAATACGGATTTGTATTTGAAATAGTTTATACTCAATATCAAGGAGAAAATTATGAAGTCACAATTTTACTCTTATGCAAGAAAATTTTATTCTTATTAGTAAAGAAGAAAAAATTAACCAAAACCCAATACTCAAACATAGTTACTATTATTGTTTTGACGCTGTGGTCTCCATTCTATGCATTTTAACAAGTGTATCTTGTATAGATTTAGTGAAGAGATTTTAGGCAAAAATTAGAATATATATAGGAAATCCCATTTTAAGCATGAATTTCTATTAATTCAGCATACAGCAGCAGCCTAGCTTCTACTGAAAACAAAAAACAAAAAACTGTACAGTCTACTGAAGAAATCTTTTCCAAACTTTATGACCATTGAAATATAACATTTAATTGATTCTTCCTTAACAAAACATAGAAGTTTTAGGAAAAATATATGCCATTGAGTCGATTCCAATTCATAGATACTATACACAATATGCCAAGTGCCAAGTGCTGTCGAGATACATATACTGTTTCTTATATGCGTGTATATATAATTGACAGGTGAGTATATATATACATTTACAGAAATATATACTATATATAGAAATTGTATAGAGTGATATTTATCACAGCTGTGAAACACTCTTTTCTCTCAAATAATTGTGTAGCCTACAGTGAGATAAACACATAAATACTAGAAAATTATCTAGCGCTTAAGACAAAGTATACGATGCTTCCTTTTATGTCTTAGATTTTATAGTTTTTATTCATTACACACTCTGCAGCAATATACATAGTTTAATGCCTTTGTTTTGACTCACGTTTTATATCTTTTCTCTCACTCTTTTTCTTTGTTTGCAGTAAAATTTTATCATCTTTTGATTAGATGAGCAGGGAAATCTGAAGCCAATTAAGAGTTGCAGGCATTTGATGAGGTCCCTTTTAGTGTCTTTGAACACCAACCAGTGTTTCTTAAACAAGGGATCCAGAAACCTAGGGGTCCAAGGGTGACTTTTCAGCTGTGTGCACAGCCTCTATCAAATTTCAGAGCCAGCCAAAATATTCATATTTATGATAATGCTAGCATAAAATAATGATCTATCCAAATATTCATGCTAATTTAAGGAAATCAAATAGACACAAACATAATATATAAATGATGGGTTCAAACAGAAGCAAGGTTAAATGACAGTAGGGTACGTTATATAACAGTTCTGCACTAGTTCAAAATGAAAAAGTGGTAGAAAATCTAAATCAACCTCTAGTACACTGTGGTAAAGAGTACTACACGGAAGTCAACTAAATTGCTTCTTAGCAGTCAAAACCATATTCACATTGCAATTGCTGATTTAGTATCAGAATTTTTTGTTGTTATTGGAGTGAACTGAAGCTGTTAATTTGAATTTTATTGTTTGCTTAATTTTGTTAGTATTTAATTTGTAAATTTCTTTTGACTTAACAGTTTATGTAAGTTATAAGTAAAACTAGACACATTGTTTATGTATATAACTAAAATTATAATAAAATAAGTCAGTAAGTAGCTAATAACACGAATTCTCGAAGGTATACCATGATACCATGAAACATAAGTGCTTGTCACAATACATCTGTGCCCACACACATAGTCCCTTATTGTAAGCATTCAAATCCTGAAGCATGTGATCTCTCTCCATTTATTTAATCTTCTTTGATTTCTTTCACCAACATTGTAATTTTAAGCACACAGTTTTAGGCATACAAATCCTGTACCTCTTTGTTAGATTTACAACTAAGTATTTTATTTCTCTCAGTGATTAGATTATAAGTTGAATTGTCTTTTTATTGTGATTAAGTGAAAGCATATAATCCAAATTAATTTTGCATGCCGACCTTTCTGCAGCTCCTTCTGCTCTCCTTGCCCCATGACAGCACACTCCTTCTTTTCATTCTTAACTTGTTGTATCCTCTTAACAAATTCCTGTCCCCTCCTCTTTACCTTCTTCTCTCCCATCTAGAAAGAGACCAGTAGGACAGCCTCCTATAGATGCATAGAACCATGAAGTACACACACATGGTCACATTGTGTCCCTGAATCCAGTCCATTTTTGTTCAAGGAATTGATCTCAGTACTGTTTTCCAGTCAGGGGCAGCAGCGTTGAATTATGCTTTTAATTTCAGTGTTCGTGTGTTAAGTACTAGTATTTAGAAATACAGTGTTTGTATGTGTATCTTGATTCTGCCACATTCCTGAATTTGTTTATTCCTTCTAAGACTGTCTTTGTAAATGTCTGAGTATTTCTAAGAGACTGTCATGCCATTTGCAAATAGGGAAAGCTTTATTTCTTTCATTCCAATCTGGATTCTTTTTTGTTTCTCATTCTCACCTTACTCCACTGGCTACAACTTCCAGAACTGCAGCAAAGTGTGACAAGAGAAGACATCCGTGCTTTGTTCCACATTTTAGAGGGATGCCATTTGGTTCTTCGTCTGAAAGGAAATCTTTCCAACTTTCGTCTTTTAGCTACAGGTAATTTTTACTTTTGGTTCTGTTTTTTCACACTTGTTCTTTGCCAAGTCGAGAAACTTCCTCTCTACTTCTCTTCTTCTGAGAGTCTATGCTGTGAATAATGAGGAGTCACTTACGTCATGTGCTTTTTCTATATTGATTTTTTTTCTTTAGGCTGTTAATATGGTAGATTGCATTGATTACTTTTTCAAGTATTGAACCTGGCGTTCATCCTAAGTAAAGCCTACTTAACCATGGTATACAATTATTTGTGGATATATTGCTGAATTCTATTTATTAATCTCCTATTGAAGATTTTTCTTGGTATATTCAGTGGGGTTAATGGCTTGCAAATTTTGTTTGCTTGTTTATGTTTTGTACTGACTTGGTCTTGTTTGGATAACAGGGTTACACTAGTTTTATTAAATAAATTTGGTAGTGTTTTAGTCAGCTAGGGTTGCTCTAACAGAAATACCACAGAGTGGATGGCTTTAACAAAGCAAAGTTTATTCTTACACAGTCCAGTAGGCTGCAAGTCCATACTCAGGGTGTCTGCTCCAGGGGAAGGCTTTCCCCCTTGTTGGCTCTGGAGGAAAGTCCGGTATTGCATCAGTCTTTGTCCAGGGAGCATCTTGGCGCAGGAACCTCAGGTCTCAAGGACGCGTTCTTCTCTCGGTGCTGCTTGCTTGATGTTACAAGGTTCCTGCGCCACGAGGCTCCCTGGACAAGGACTGATGCAATACCAGACTTTCCTCCAGAGCCGACAAGGGGGAAAACCTTCCCCTGGAGCAGATACCGTGAATATGGACTTGCAGGTTACTGGATGCTGTAAGAATAAACCTCCCCTTGTTAAGGCCATCCACTCTGTAGTATTACTGTTAGAACAGCCCTAGCTGACTAAAACAGGTAGTATCTCCCCTCTTCTGTTTTCTGCAGTCAGTTTGTGGAACTGGTAGTGGTAATTTTTCTTTAAATGTTTGGTAGCCTTCTCCATTGAAACGATCTAAGCCTAGAGATTTATTTATTTATTTTCTTGGTGGAAGGAAAGTTAAAAAACACTGTTGAAAAGTCAATTTTGACTCATAGCAACCCTACAGGACAGGGTAGAACTGCCCCCACAGTTTCTAAAGAGCACCTGTTGGATTTGAACTGCTGACCTTTTGGTTCGTAGCCTTAGCACTTAACCATGGCACCACCAGTGCTTTAAATTAAAAATTTAAGTTATTTTATCATTTTATTTTAGCCATTATCCACTTGCCACTAAGTCAATTCAGACTCATAGTGACCCTATAGGACAGAGTAGGACTGCCAGATATGGTTTTCAGAGAGCGGCTGGAAGATTCAAACTGCAAACCTTTTGGTTAGCAGTGGATTTCTTAGCCATTATGCCACTAGGACTGTAGATTAGGGTTATTAAAATAATCTCTTTTGTATTAGGTAAACAACCCCCCTGCTGTCAAGTCAATTCCAACTCATCGTGATCCTATAGGACACAGTAGAACTGCCCCATAGGGTTTCTATGGACACCCTAGTGGATTCAGACTGCCAGCCTTTTGATTAGCAACTGTAGCCCTTAACCACATATCATCAAGATTTCCTCACACTGGTTTCCTCATACTACTTTGTGGTTTTGGACGAACTGATTCTTTTCATCTAAGTTGTCAATATCACACAGGCAGTGTTGTGTTAGGCATTAGTTCCTGTCAAGCCACTATTCCCTTATTTACCTTTTGATGTTTTGTGGCGATATCTCCTGTTTTATTCTTAATATTGGTCGTTTGTGTTTTCTTTCTTTCCTTTGTCATTTTTGCTAGAGATTTGCCAATTTTCTTCATCTTTTCAGATAATCAAATTTTCATTGTCTCTATTTTCTACTTACAGTTTTATATATTTCTGCTCTCCTACTATTTCCTTTCTTCTGCTAGTTTCAAGTTTTCTCTTGTGTTTCTAGGTTCTTGAGGTACAAACTCAGATCATCGGCTTGAGCCTTTCTATCTTTTATAATGTATGCATTTGGGATCCAGGTTTCCTCTCAGGCCGCTTCAGTTGTGCCTCACAATTTTGCTAAATTGCATTTTATTTTTATTCAATTCAGTGTATAAAAAAAAACACTTTTCCTTTGACCAATGTGTTGTTTTCAGGTGTTTGTAAGTGTTCCTCTCACGTTTCTGTTACAGCTTTCTAGTTTGGGTCTATTGTGACTGAAGAACATAATGTGTGTGATTCAAAGTCTTTTAAATTTGCTGAGGCTTGCTTTATGTCCAGACTAAGTTCTGTCTTGTTGCGCATTCCCTATACACTTGGAAAAAAAAAGTACTTGTTCTACAAATGTTGATTAGATCCTGCAGTTTAATGGTATTATGTTCTCCTGTACTCTTGCTGATTTTTTTCTCTAGTTGTTCTGTCAGTAGTGGAGAGACGGCTGTTCATATTTCCAAATGTAACTGTGACTTTGTCAGTTTATCCTTTAACTTTCATCAGTTTGCCTTAGATGGTTTTGCAATCCTGTTGTTTGGTTTATGTCCAGTTAGGACTGTTATTATTTATTTATTTAGTGGATTTTTATTACTATAAAATCTTCCTTTCTGTCTTTTGCAATGGTCTTTGCTTTGAGATCTGCTTTACCAGATATAACATAGCCACTCCTGCTTTGCTTAATGTTTATATGACGTTACTTTCAACTTGTGTATGTTATATGAGGTCTGACAATTACACCCATGAACTTAATTGTTCTAAGTGCTGCATACCTTATTGCTGAATATCACTATGGCCACCTTTGAAGTACTCCCCTGGGGAAGCTATGCACCAATGCCAGTGCCTAGCCCACCCTTCAAAGCAATTTTGGAACTCTTTCTGGAATGGCCACTGCACATGGTGGCAAGGTGGCAAGTTTGCAAATTTAATTGTATAGCTGTCTGTGAGGGAGTTTTAGCCAGTAAACAAATAACTGTATTCGGACACCCTTGCTACTCACCTGATCTAGCCCCCAATGACATTTTTTGTGTACCTGAAGATAAAGGACATATTGAAAGGAAGACATTTTGGTGGCATTTAGGGTATCAAGGATAATACCACAACAGCTCTGATGGCTACTCTAGAAAATGAGTTCCAAAATAACTTTGAAGATTAGACTAGGCACTGGTGTCGGTGGATTGCTTCCCGAGGGGAGTACTTCAAAGATGACCATAATGATATTCAGCAAAGGGTAGCATTTTTCTAGGATGAGTTTGTGAACTTAAATGTCAGTCCTTGTATTTAACATGAATTCCTATATCTGAAATGAGTAGACAGCACAAAGTTAGGTCGTGCATTTAACTCACTCTATTAGTATGTTTTTTAATTGATGTATTTAGACCTTTTATATTTAATGTAATTACTGATACGCTAGGGCTTATGTCTACCATTTTACATTTTGTTTTCTGTTGGAGGCACTGTTTTCCATTTCTGTTTTCTTCATCATGCCCTCATACGAATTACTTAGGCATTTTTTAAAAATTATGTTTTATTTTATCAATAGTGTTTTTAAGTGTATTTCTTTTGTAACTGTTTTAATGCTTGCTCAGATTACTACGTAGCTGTCACAGTCTACTAGTTATGATTTTACCAGTTAAGGACACATTAATTCCCTTGTTTACAATGTAATCAAATATTATATATACATTTGGAACTACATTACAGAATGTTATTTTCTTTCACCATTAAGCATACTTTAGAAAACTCAGGAAAAAAATTCTGTTGCACTGATCTGTATTTTTCTTTACAGTGTTCTTCCTGGCTGCTGTTCTTAGAGTCCTTCTTTACTGTTTTGTTTCATTTAGAGAGCTTCCTGGAGCTGTATTTTAGGAATGCTGCTTAGAAATAAAAATAGTGAGACTATGTCTCATGTATCTGGGACATTTCACTAGGAAAGATCAGTCCTTGGAGAAGAACATCATGTTGGTGAAATAGAGAGTCAACGAAAAGAAGACCCTCAATGAGGTGACTTGATGTAATGGCTGCAACAGTCATCTCAAGCATGATTTTCTTCAGACTGATGCAGGACAGGGCGTTGTTTCCTTCCATTGTACATCAGGTTGCTATGAGTTAGAACTGACTTTATGGCATGTAATGATGACAGCATATTTTAGGATAGGACTGGATATAGGATCCTTGATTAACAGTTCATTCCTTTAAGTGCATTAAAGTGTTGTGTTCCTTCCAATGAGAAATATGCTGTCAGTCATTTGTTTTTCATTATAATGTGTTATTTCTCTTTTGTCATTTTCAAGTTTTGTGTCTGTTTTTTTTATTCCTTTTTCCAATGTTTTGGCTTTCAGGAGCTTAACCGTGATGACTTTTTGTGGATTTCTTTCAATTTCTTCCGTTCGGGGCTTCTCAAATCTGTAGGATTTTGTATTTTGTCAAAACGTAAAGCTTTCATTTATTTATTTGTACTTTTCCTTCTTACTGTCATTCTCTCCCCTCTCTGGGTTTTTGACAATCTGAGTGATAATTCTGTTGTTATAGTCCCCAAATTTCCTAAAGCACACTTTTTTTTATTTCCCAAGCTATTTCCTCGCTATAGTTTAGATTGGGTACTTTCAATTGCTCCTCTGTGGTAACATAGTGGTTAAATTCTGTGGCTGCTAATCAAAAGATCAGCAGTTCAAATCCACCTGGCACTCCTTGTAAACTCTGTAGGACAGTTTTGTGTCCTATAGGGTTGCTATGAGTACAAATCCGCTTGACAGGGCTATAGTCCATTTCACTGACACTTTCCTCTGCCTCCTCTTCTGTTGAGCTAATTCACTGATTTTTTCCTATAATTGGATTTTTCAGCTCTAAAATTTACATATATATACATGTTTTATATATCCTATTTCTTAGCTGAGGCTTTTTTAAAGATTTATTTCAAGTGTCTTTGTAATTGCTCATTTAAGTAGCTTCATGGAGGAAGTAAGTAGACCTGGTGGCCCTGTGGTTCAAGTGCTTGACTGCTAACTGGTTTGAAGTCATTATTCACTCTGCTGGAGAGTGATGTAACTGTCTGTTTTTGTAGATACTTATGACCTTGGAAACCCCATAGGGCATTTCTACTTTGTCCTGTACAGGTCATGAAACTAACTCAATGGCAGTGGTTTTGGATTTAGGTTTATCAGTATTGCTTTAAAATGTTATTCTAGACATTTCTAACATTCTTTTTATCTCAGTGTTAGCAACTACCCATTATCTTTTTAATTTAGTTTGAGATCCTTTGATTTACTACAGGATGTATTGTTTTGTATTGAAACTGATCATTTTTGTGTTATATCCTAAGACTGTAGCTATTATTTAAAACTCTAGTTTTAGCTGGACTTTTCTGTCAACAATCTGGCAGGGGAAAGACACTGAAAGGGGGAGACACTGGCAGGGGAGAGATACTGGCAGGACAGAGAATCTGGCGGGGAAGAGGGCATGGCCTTGCTGCTGCTAAACACAGGTGAAAGTCCTGATTTCTTACTTAGCATAAATTGATTTCTCATGCAAGAGGTTAGTGTCTATCAGCCCTTTCAGGACAAGATGAAAAGTACTGCCCCTCCAGTAATTTCCTTTATTAACATAGTATTTGATTATTCTGTGTGTGTATATATACATACATATGTATAGCCAAGCCAGCCTACATATATACATATATGCTTTTCATAGTAACATGTGATGTTACATATTATTATTTTATGACTGGTGAATTTGCTGTAAGCAAATCTCTATTTTTCAGTTGTTGGAACCTCATTATTACTGGGTAGAAGTTAGAGTTTGTTCCCATTTGCCCACTGAAAATGTCACTGATCACTCCTGAGATGGAGAGGGTAGGAGTGCCTTGCTCCGCCAAGTGCCTTCGAGTCGGATCCTTGCTAGCGTTCCTCATATTGCTATCACCGACATTGTGGGTGGGTGACCTCCTGAGAGCCAGCCGGTAGTGAAAGGCCTGACTCTCCACTAGCTTTCCCTGTGGGGGTGGTTTGCTATTGTCAGGTGGGAATGAAATCCAGGCTTCCCCCATGTTTTTCACTGACATTGAACATGGGAGGGTGGAACCTCATCACTGCCTGGTGATAACGGAAACCCCATTTAGTCTTTTCTGACACCACCCGCAAGGAGTAATTGAGGCACCATGTGACAACTTCTGAGGGTAGAAGTCTAGATGCACCACTGGACCTTTGCTGATGCAAACAGTGTCAGGACCACATTTTTACTGAGGTTTTTGGCTAGAGCAGAGACCTTATTATCTAAAAAGTTTTTTGGAACCTCATCTACATGTTTGCTAGACTTTTCCATTGCTGGTCCTCTGGCTAGAGATTGTAGGTTTTTGTGGGATCTTTGTGTCAGTACCCATTAGCATTTCCAGGATGATGATTTCTTCATTTCTAAGTCTAGAAAATAAAAGACAAAAAGAAAACTCACTACCATGTCCTTTTGTCCTTAGTCTGTCTTTCTCTCTCCAGCTTTCAGAGTGCTCTTACGACTGCTTTATGCACGCTATACAGGGACTTCACTTGAATGTAAGAGGAATAGAAAATAGTTTGGCTGCCATATCTTCTCAGAAATGTAACCCTCCCCTTCTTTGTAAAACAACACAAATGAGTTACTGAATTACAGCTTGCTTTAGTCCCAACAAACAAGGAATGTGCATTTTCTAGTATCCTCACTTTCAACTCCATCATCTACCAAATTTTTGAGCCTAGCTAATTTTTTATGTTGTGTTTTTCACATCAGGCCAATTGCTATCCTGCCTTTAAGAGGCTAGTGTCCTTTTCCTCAGTTCTATTATCTAATTGTGATTAAAACATGGTGTCATTTTGCCCAGTATAACTATCATGCTTTAAACCTGGATTTCTTCCAACTGCCCTTTGGTTTTGCATACTTGTTTGCTTGCTCAGCTGTTTCTTCAAAGATGTATCTTGCCTTTCATTCCTTCATTTGCAGTATATTTGTCTGAGCCAAATTTTGTCTGATAGAATAATTCTAACAGTGTGTGTGATAGGACCTTAACTTTCAGTTTCTACTCATTAAACAAACCAAACCTGGTGTCACTGAGTCAAATTCCATTCATAGTAATCCTGCAGGACAGAGTGGAACTGCCCTATTGGGTTTCCAAAGAGTATTTGGTTGATTCAAACCACCTACCTTTTATGGTTAGCAGCCAAACTCTTACCTACTACACCACCAAGGCTCCATAGTTAGCTGCCCCTAATTTAAGAAACTTATGAATACAAACTAGCCTAAAGGATAATACTTCATAGAACCAATGTATTTTATGTATTGGAATGAATCTCTGAGCAAGATTTCAGGGACTTAGTGACTTAACTCTCACAAGCCCTGACCTCAGAAATTTTCTTCTTGACTTATAGACCTTTCAGTTTTAACTTGCTTTTGACCAAACCAGGTCATTCATTTAGCTTTTAGTAAACACTATCATCTTTTCAACCAACTCCTTGTTATATACTTTCTAAAGCACTTTCTCCCTCCCCCCTACCACTGATCCAGTGTCAGCCAAACATTGCAATGGTTGTGTTTTGATTATTAAATCACAGCTCTGGAAACCTTATATTCTGCTAATCTCTCTTTAAACGGGTTGTTTTATGAGGCATATATGAATGTGCTTAGAAAAGTTTTTATAAAAAGTCTTTATTGAAATGGAGGAAGTTATTATCATTAGGAGCTTTTGTTCCAAAGCAATTCAGTACCCAAATATGTTTATGCTGTTCTAAACATAAAATTGACCATTACTTCTTGTTGGGGAGGGTGATGTATATCAGCCCTTTCAGAATAAGATGAAAAGTAGAGTGCATGCCCCTCCAGTTATTTTCTTTATTAACATAGCATTTGCTTATTATGTATATGGATATATACTATTTTTTCATAGTAACACATGATATTATTGTTTCATAACTGGTGAATTCACATTAAGCAAATCCATATTTCTTAGTTGTTTGGAATTACCTGAAAAGTCAGAGAAAGCAAAAAAAAACTGAAATAGTTTACACATTTCCTGGATTATGATAAACAGTGTTATGAAAGGTATTATTCATTCCAGATATGATCTGCTAAAGACTAATGTTTGATAAGAATGTTCCCTTTATAGTACTTCCCAAAAGGATGTCGCATAAGCAGAAAATTATTCAAATGACTCCCTGCTTCATTCTCAGTCATGTCTCCTTTAGAACTGAAGATTTCATGCAGAGGCAGTGCTGCTTTCTGCTTCAGAATCCACTACTTTTTATTTAAAGAATAGAAGCCCTGTTTCCTTTTGGGGACCATCTTCTTCCATTATCAATATAGGCAATGAAACCTAGCTCGTCTGTGGCTCTAACGGTAGTCACACAAGCTAGACTATGGCAGTCGTCCAATTCCAACACTTCCTGTTCACTGAAACCACAGTGACCGGCTCAGCAATAGCATGTGGCCCAAATTAGGTAAATAAAGGTCAGACCTTTCACTGAAAATAATGAACAAGCAATTCAGAGAAGTACAGGAAGTACTATAGACTAATGGTTATGAACAATTACTCCAGAGCCACACTGCTCATTATATAATGTGTCTCACCATGGGAATGTTTCTAAACCTTTCTATGCCTCAGTTTTTATAATTTTCAAGATACAGATGACAATGGTGTCTTCTTTATAGGTCTTTTAGTCATCTAGTGCTGCTGTAACAGAAATACCGCCAGTGGATTACTTTAAAAAGAGAAATTTCATTCTGCACAGTCCACTAGGTTACAAGTGCAAACTGAGGACATCAGCTCCAGGGGGAGTCTTTCTCTCATGGCTCTAGAGGAAGGTCCCTGCTGTCAGACTTCCTCTGGATTGGGAGCTTCTGAGGCACAAAGACTCCTTTCCAAAGGATGAGCTCTGCTTCTGGTGCTGCTTACCCTGTGGTATGAGGACCCCAATTCTCTGTTTGCTTCTCTTTGCTTTATACCCCAAGAGATTGTCTCATGACACAACATAATCTTACACATTGAGTCTTATCCCACCAACATAAGTGCCACCACCCACTCTCCTTCATTAACGTCATAGAGAACACCATGGTTCAGCCAAATCACTGCTCACATTTTTGGGAGACACAATTCAATCCATGACAACAGATATTGTCAAGACTGAATGAGTTATTTTGTCTAAAAGGGTTGGAGTAAGTGTTTGATTTTATTAATTTCTTTTTGCTGATATTTTGATAAGCTACCAAGACCTAGGAAACCTTGGTGGCAAAGTGGCTAAGTGCTACAGTTACTAACCGGAAGGCCAGCGGTTCAACTCCACCAAGTGTTGCTTGGAAACTTCATTCGGCAGTTCTTCTCTGTCTATAGGGTCACTATAAGTTGAATCAACTTATAGTAGTAGGTTTTTTTTTTTTTTTTTTTTTAGTATGACATAGCCACATGTATCTGTCAATTGGTTGTACTTTGGGGACTTTTCTGTTGCTGTAATGCTGGAAGCTATGCCACTGATACTCAAATAACAACAGAATCACCTGTGATTGACAGGTTTCAGCTAAACTTCCAGCCTTGGACAAGCTAAGTAAAAGTCCTGACAGTCTACTTCTGAAAATAATTAGCCAGTGAAAACTTTATGAAAAACACCAGAATATTGTCGATACAGTGCCAAGAGATAACCCCTCGGGTAGAAAGGCGCTCTAAATATGACTGGGGAGGAGCTGCCACCTCAAAGTGGAGTCTACCTTAGTGATGTAGATGGAATTGAGCTTTCAGAACCTTCATTTGCTGTTGTGACATGATTCAAAATCAGAAGAAACAGCTGAAATTATCCATTAATAATCATAACATGGACTGTACAAAGTGTGAATCTAGGAGAACTGGAAATTGTAAAAAGTAGAAAGAAATACATAAACATTGATACCTTGGGCATTAGGGCGCTGACATGGACTGGTAGTACCAGCCAAGCCAGCAAAGTACCGTCGAGTGGGATCCGACTCATGGCGACCCTAGGGACTGGTAGTAGCCGTTTTGAATCAAATAATCATATACTCTACTATGCTGAGAAGGACAATTTGAAGAGGAAAAGTGTTACATTCTTCATAAAAAGGAGATTTTAAGATCTATTCTAAAGTACAATGTTCTCACTGATATGATAATAGGATAATATAACACATGACTATAAGATAAACCAGTTAATATGACTCTTATTCAAATTTAACCACTGACCACTAGGACCAAAGATGAAGAAACTGAAGATATTTTCACCAACTTCTGCTGTCTAAAACTGATGAAATATGCAATCAGAATTTTGTGTTGATAATTACTTGTGATTGGAATACAAAAAGCTGGAGACAAGGAAGAAGGATTAGTAGTTGGAAAATATGGTCTTGGTGATAGAAACAATCCCAGAGATCACATGATAGAATTTTGCAAGATTAATGACTTCTTCACTGCAAATATGTTTTTCACCAACATAAATGGTGGCTCTACATATGGACCTTGCCAGATGGAATACACAGGAATTAAGTCCACTACGTCTGTGAAAAGAGATGATAGAAAAGCTCAATATCATCCATCCATCAGAACAAGGCCAAAGCCAACTGTCGAACAGACCACCAACTGGTCACATGTGAGTTCAAGTTAAAACTGAAGGAACTTTGACTAAGTCAGTGAGAACCAAAATGGACTTTGAGTATATCTCATCTGAGTTTAGAGTTGGTCTTGAGAATAGATTTGGCACACTGAGCATGAATGACAGAAGACCAAACATGTTGTAGAATGTTGTGAAGGACATCGTACGTGAAGAAAGCAAGACATCATTAAAAAGATAGGAAAGAAAGAAAAGACCAAAATAAAATGTCAAAAGAGACTTTGAAACTTGTTGCTAAAGGCTGAGTAGCTAAAGCTAAAGGAAAACATGACAAAGTAAAAGAACTGAATAGAAAATTTCAAAGGACAGCTCCAAAATACGAAGTATTATAATATATGCGCAAAGACCTGGAGGTAGAAAACCAAAAAGGGAAGAACACTCCTGGCATTTTTCAAGCTGAAAAAACTAAAGAAAATAATAATAATAATAAGCCTTGAGTTGTAATACAGAAGGATTCTACAGGGAAAATATTAACTACTGCAGGAAGCATTAAAAGAAAGTGGAAGGAATACACAGAATCACTACACCAAAAAGAAGTTGGTATATGTTCATACCATTTCAGAAGGTAGCATATGGTCAAGAACCCATAGTAACGAAGAAAAAAATCAAAGCTGCACTGAAGGCTTTGACAAAAACAAAAGTCTCCAGGAATTGACGGAGTATCAACAAAGATGTTTCAACAAACAGATGCAACACTGGAAGTGCTCGTTTGTCTATGCAAAATTTGAAAGACAGCTACCTGGCCAACCAGCTGGAAGAGATTTTTATTTATGCCTATTCCCCAAAAAAATGATCCATCATAATGCTGAAATTATTGGGCAATAGCATTAATATCACACACAAGTAAACTTCTGCTGAAAAGTGTTCAAAATATACTTAGAGGGAACTGCCAGAAATTCAAACCAGATTCAGATCAGGATATAGAACCAGGGTTGTCTTTGCTAACGTCAGAAAATCCTGGATAACAACAGAGAATACCACAGATATGTTTATCCTTGTTTAATTGGCTACTCAAATATATTGGATTGTGTGGATCATAAGAAATTATGGGTAACACTGTGACGAATGAGAATGCCAAAACATTTCATTGTGCTCCTGAGGAAACTGTGCATACATCAAGAGGCAGTCTTTCAAACTGAACAAGCAGATTGCATGGATTAAAGTAAGGAAAGTTGTATGTCAGGTTTGTATTCTTTATCTATATATATCCATTCTGTGTGCTGAACAAATAATCTGAGAAGCTGGACTATCTGAAGAAAAATGGGACATCAGGATTGGAGGAACCTGCATTAGGCAGATGACACAACTTTCCTTGATGCAAGTATGGAGGATTTGAAGCACTTACTGATAAAAATCAAAGAACACAGCATTAAGTATGGATTACACCTCAACATAAAGAAAACACAATTCTTCATAAATGAACCAATAAACAACATCATCATAATTTAAGAAAAGATTAATGCTATCAAGGATTTTGTTTTACTCAAAACCATAATCAATACCCATAGAACTAGCTGTCAAGAAATCAAAAGCCACATTGCATTTAACAAATCTACTGCAAAAGACTTTCTCTAAAATGTTAAAAAACAAAGATGTCATCTCAAAGACTAAAGTTTGCCTGACCCAAGTCATGATGTTTTTGATTGCCTCCTATTCATGCAGAAGCTGGAGGGTGAATAAGGAAAACCAAAGAAAAGCTGATGTCTCTCCACTGTGGTGTTGGGTAGGAATATTAGAATATTGAATATACCATGGGCTGCCAAAAGAATAAACCAATTTGTCTTAGAAGAAGTGCAGCCAGAATGTTCCTTAGAAGCAAGAATATGAGACTAAGCCTCACATAGTTTGGACAGGCTAGCAGAGAGATCAGTCCCGAAAGAAGGACATTATGCTTCATAAATTAGAAGGCCACAGTAAGAGAAGACAATCCTGTGTAAGATGGACTGGCATAGTGGTTAAAACAATGGGGTCAAGCATAACAATTGTGAGCATGGTTCAGGACTGGGCAATGTTTCGTCTTGTTGTGTATAGGGTCGCTGTGAATCAGAACCAACTGTACAGCACCTAAGAGGTAGGACATAAGCATGAGGCAATAGCCTACCTGCTATTGTTTATTGTAGAATAAACCTAATGGAAGATATTACTGAGAGACCAAGAGAAACAGATAGATAGACCTAGTCAGTATTGTTTGATCAAGGGAATCTCCTCTGTCTTGGTGTACTTCAACTTATAACTTCTTTCTGACCCAAATCAATGTGTGTTAGGTATCTCCCCCTTGTAAGTAAATGGGCCCCGAGGTACACAGAGAAGAAATAATAACATAGAAAAAGATCAGCTATGTCTAGATAAGTGTCTTCATACTGTAAAGAAAGGCCACAAAATAAAATTCTCTAAGAAGAGTTGGACATCATGATAAACTAACACACGCCTACTACATGTCACATAAAAGGTTAGACTTTTGAGATACTTTAATAATAATAATAAAATAACATTTCCCACACTAGGGGAGATTACCATATAATGTGGATATAGACAAGCACCAATAATGCACCTTAAAACATTCTAAAAGGATCAGTTCATTCAATGAAATGCAGTTCTTGAAAAGAAATACACCCGAAGCAGTTACCACAAGTGTATGCCTAATAAGAAATTAGGAGTGCAGGGATAATTCTTAGAGTGATTCTGTCATTGTAAAATGTATTTTATAGGAAAAATGTTTATTTACAAGACAAATTGGAAAGCATATTTATTTCATGTTTATTGATCTATGGATATTGAGGTTACATGACTGCAAAATACTCTGTTGAAGCATGCCTAACCCCACTTTATAAAGGTTATAGCAAGCATGTGACATTTAAAACATTTAAATAAACCAGGAACAACAACAAAGAAAAAAGTCCATGCCTTTATCTGGCAACAGATTTAGTTGACCAATGAATCAACCAATTGACTGATTCAAGCGTTAGCAAGTTCCAGCCCGGCAAAGTCAAACTAGGATGCCACACAGAATCAGTCATTCAGTCTACATCTAGAATTGCTTTTGATCGTGACTCTAATTTGTAGACAAGGAAACCTGGCAAAAGACTTTGACCCTCCAAGCTCAGCTATGGACCAGCCACATCTCAGTCAGCAGGAGCGAAACATTCCAGCATCATCTTCTTTATTCTCCAACATGGTCCATGTTAGGGAGAGACAAGCATTAGCAATGGCTCCATCTGACCATGTGTGTGACCTCCAGAGAGTGAAAGAGCCACGACAGGTAAGAGACTTAATACCTATACAGATGGAAAAGACAGTTGTAGGACTCAAGATCCAGTGGTTAGTGCACCTTAATTTACTTTTGTGCTCACAGTACACCTTGAAATATGCAGTCTTTTATTGAATTGTCTATTTTTAAAATGTTATCGTGTACTTGGTTTAAAAATAGTGATAAATACAATATTTCCACTATACATAAATAAAAAGAAAGATTATCTTCTTCACTGCCAATCCTCAGCCCTAATCCCTAGAGGCAATGTTTTCCTACGTTGTTTCTTCTGTTATTTGCTACATTTGTGAATAATATACTTATGATTCTATTTCTTGATTCAATTATTTAGAAATTATCTGTTGGCTCTCTGTGACAGTATATGAAGACTTTTGTTCTTAAACTCTCCCTCTTCTCCACTTCGTGTAAATGTGATTAATAAATTTCCTTTCAGTGTAATAAGTCTGCAGTTAAGTTTTACTCTTGAGTCTAGAAAGGTACAATTAATGACATTTTTTTCTTGTACATATCTTGTTTTGCCTCATTTTAGCATTCACATTGTTTTCTTTAACTCTGTAAAACTTAGCAGGCTGCTATCGTTTCCAGTTTTAACTGAGGGCATCTTATTAGAGCTCTCCACACTCCTGCTAAACTTAGTGTTAGCTGTTATCTATACTGTTCTCCAAGTTCTCCTGAACTTCCTTGCCTTTGTTCTATGTCAAATGCCAATTTTCCTGGATCCTGAGATTCCCTGGTGTTGCTAAAAGCACATCTCTGTTACCAGCCTCATGGAGAGAAAACATGAATTTGAGACATAACATTATTTGAGACCCTGCCAATTTGAAAAGTATCTCTGTTTTATACTCGTATTTGATAATTCGTCAGGGCATGGGTTGAAAATAATTTTCTATTAGAATTTTGAGACCAGTATTCCATTGTAGTCTCTCTTCCCACGTCTTGAGACGTTTGTTGCACTTTTGATTCTGACCGCTCATGTAGTACCTGAATCTCCCCTGTTTTAGTTTCTTACTGGTTCTGTAACACAAACATCACCAGTGGGTGGCTTCAAGGAACATTTATTGTTTTTATCATTGAAAGTCCATATGAGAGTCTTGGCCATGTTCATTTTTTCCTTGCTTGGTAGCCCAGAACCTTCTTTGGTTCTCTGTGATTTGTACATGACGTCTGTATTCCCCTGTGTACGCATGTGCTTCTCTGTGTCTGTGCTGTTCCGTGTGTAATTCAGAAATGGTTACGTTTGCAATCCACATTGTGCTGATCCAACCTCAGCTAATAGATTGGTCCTATCACATTAGGCTGCATTATGGAATGTGATTACATTACATTAAATTAGATTACACCCATGGGTATAGAAGTTAGGATTCCAGCATGTACTTTGGAGGACACAGCTTTACCCACAATACCCCAGCAAGCCCCAGATACTTTAGAATCTTCTTTTTGTCACTAGTCTTTTAAAGCTACGTATGAGGTCTGACAAATTAAGTCCACAAACTTAATTGTTTTAAGTGCTACATACCTCATTGTTGAGTATGACTACAGTCACCTTCGAAGTAGTCCCCTTAGGAAGCTATGCACTGATGCCAGCACCTAGTCCACCCTTCAAAGCAGTTTTGAAACTCTTTCCAGAATGGCCTTTGTGCATGGTGGCAAGGTGGCTAGTTCATTAACTGTACAGTTGGCTATGAGGGAATTTTTAGCCAGCAAACAAATAACTGTATTGAAACATCTTCCTTATTCACCTGATCTGGCCCCAAATGACTTTTCTCTTTACCCAAAGATAAAAGAAATCTTGAAAGGAAGACATTTTGATGACATTCAGGACATCAAGGATAATATGACAACAGCTCAGATGGCCATTCCAGAAAATGAGCTCCAAAATTGCTTTGAAGTGTAGACTAGGTGCTGGTGTCAATGCATAGCTGCCCAAGGGGAATACTTCAGAGGCGACCCTAGTGATACTCAGCAGTGAAGCGTGTAGCACTTTTTCTAAGATTAGTTCAGAAACTTAATTGGCAATCCTCGTAATTATGACCTCAAAATTGGTTTTCAATGCATTGTAATGAACACTTGATGTACCCTTTTAACATAAGAAAAATCTACTTACTACTAATATAATGTCCTTAAGCTCTGTTATCACTGTCCTCTATTTCTGGAGACCTCCTTGGTTAGATGGTGTAAGTTCTGGATCATTTCTCTTATTTCCTTATATTTTTGACTCATGTTGTCCATTTACATGGCTTTTGGGACCTGGAAAGCCCAGATTTTCGTCTTCCAAATCTTTTATCTTTTAAAAGGGCTTTCATGTTTTAAAGGAGACTTGGTGGTGCAGTGGTTGAAGCTGTTGGCTGTTAATCAAGAGGTCAGTGGTTCCAACCTACCAGCCAGTCCACAGGAGGATGTGACAGTCTGCTTTCATAAAGATTTACATCAGGCAATTCTATTCCATGCTATCGGCTCTTCATGAGTCAGAAATTACTGGATGATATTTATTTATTTATGTTTGTGTCACATTTGAATTTTACAAGAACGGCTTTTATTTTCTATTTTTAATAGCCTTCTACTCTTGTAAACCAAAACCAAACTGACTGTGATTGAGTCAATTCCTGCCCATAGTGACCCTATAAACAGAGTAGAACTTCCCCAAGTTTCCAAGGAGCACCTGATGGATTCGAACTGCCCACTTTTTGGTTAACAGCCGTAGCATTTAACCTTTACATCTCTCTCAGAGAGTATCAATTTAGGTTATTGAAGTTTCCTTCTGTTTGTGTATTGTCTCTGAGTTACTGTTCTCTATGTCTTTGTGTTGGCTTCTAGTTTCTTTCTGGCATTTTTAAAACTCCTGGTGAGCATCTTTTATAATTCATTTTTACAAATGAAACACATAAATTATGATTAAGCAGAACTTTTCACTGGTATTGTGGTTGGGTAGTCAGTTGGATATTTGTTGATAAATCCAAAATGCTATGTTGTTGCTTTGTCTGAAATTGTTCAGTCTCTACAAAGAATCTCCCAATTTTCTGTCTAGGGATTAGATCTTTAAATTTATTTTTAGGTGACTATCTTAAACTGAAATTCTTCATGGCTAGTGGTCTTGAGTTCAGAAAAACTGCCTTTATTTCTTCAATGAATATGTTACTTACATTAAGTGGAGGGTCCCCATTACCCACTGCACTTGATTCGATTCTGACTCACAGCAACTCTGTAGACAGAGTAGACCTGCCTTATAGAGTTTCCAAAGAGCACCTGGTGGATTTGAACTGCTGACTTTCTGGGCAGCTGTAGCACTTGGCCACTACACCACCAGGTGAGTAGGGAACTTAATTGCCTCACTATACAGAATGGGAACGGAGACACAATGGAGACACAAGGATCTAATTTTTCTTTGTACAATCTTTCAAAGTCTTCTCTACTTTCAGTTTTCTAGGTCACCCAACATTTCTTAGTGTCTGGTTCCTTCATATCTGAGGCCTACAGTTCATCATTGTCTCCTTCTATAGGCACCTAGATGTTAATAGGCTTTGCTAATAGATTTATCGTTCAATTAACTAGCTATCTCTTTATAATTTGGCATGAGTATTACATAGTTTCTGGTTCCACCGGCGATGACCTTTTTCTTTCTTTCTTTTGTCCTTGTCTCTTGACCTTTTATTGTTTGGGAAATTCTTTTTTTTTTTTTCCCAAGAAATAATAACAGCTTTGAAATTATATTTAGGAGACACTTTTTTTTCTTTTTTTTCCATTTGCTGTCTTAAAACCAGGGTGATATGTTATTTATATAGGATGTGGTTACTGAATAGGATATATCTGAAGGAAGAAGGAGGCAAAAGATGGCCTTCTTAGCACATTGAATAATCACAGGTCAAATACTTGGAGTTACTTGTAGAGTAAGGGTCATCAAAGGGAGTTTTTGTGTGTTTGACACAAATGTCATAACTATTACGGGGAGAGCTTTATCCAAATGGATCTTGATATTCAACATAGGCAAAGCTGCTCTACGGGCATTCTAGCATTGCTTAACAAATTAACACAAACTTAGTGGCTTAAACAAACAAATAAAAAAACAACACCACTTACTTCTGAACTCTATAGTTCAGAAGTCTGGCATGGGATGGTTATCTTCCACGCTTGGGTTCAGACAAAAAGAATGAAGGGATTAACCAAGCTGAGTTCTCATCTGCAGGCTCTGAGAGAAAAATTCAGTTTCCAAATTTATTCTTGTTGGCAGAGTTGAGTTTCTTTCAGTTTTAAGACTGAGATCTCCTTTTTCCTGGTGGTTGTCAACAGGGAGTCAGTCTGAGCACCTACAGCCTTTCTGTATTTCTTACATATGACCCACCCCCACTACTGCTGGCCCTCGAAGCCAGCCATACTACAGTCTTTCACATGCTTGCAATCTCTGACTTTCCTTTCTGTAGCCAGCTGGAAGAAACTCATTGATTGTAAATGGTGACTGTGATTAGTTTGGGCTCATTCAAATAAAGAAAACAAAACAAAAGCCATTGCCACTGAGTCTATTCCTACTCATGGCAACCCCGTGTGTTTCCGAATATAACTGAGCTCCTCAGCATATTCTCGGCTGTAATCTTTGTGGAAGTAGATGCCAGATCTTTTTTACATGGTATTGGTGGGTGGGTTTGAACTACCAAGCTTTACGTTGGTTGGCTGGAGCAAGCCATTTGTGAGATGCAGAGACCTTTTGAAAGGTCAAATTTAAAATCAACTGTGCAATATAACTAACACCAGGGTTAATCATAAATCCCAGTGATTTATTATATGCACAATCCCAGAGATTATTAATGGGTATACACTAGTAAACCCTAGTGCTGTAGTGGTTAAGTGCTACATCTGCTAACCAAAAGGTCAGCAGCTCAAATCTGCCAGGTGATCCTTGGCAACTCTATAGGGCAGTTCTACTCTGTTCTATAGGGTTGCTATGAGGAGGAATCAACTCTACAGTAGTTGGTTTGATTTTTGTTTTTTCTATGCTAGGAAGCAAGTAGAAGAAGATCTTAAGAACTATTTTAGTGTTTTCTCTACCATAAGTAGTAATATAAAATCTTGACTTAGTCATCTTTTTTTAAAACTTGTATTTTTATACACTTTAAAAATTATTTATAGAAAAGTTACAAAAATATTACATGAAGTTTCCACATGTCGCTCATCTAGCCCCTTTTAATGTTAAAAATCTTGTGTATCTATAGTAAAACCATCAGAACAAGGAACTTAACATTGGTAAAATCCCTGCACCCCTTTATCTCTGAAAGAACTGGCATTGCAACTTCCATGCACTGCCTCTCTTTCTTTCTAAAATTCTTATTCTTCTTACAAGAGTTGGCTCAAAAGTTACCTTTATGGGGGAGCATTCTTAAATTGTCTAACTCCCAATCTCGTTGTCTGAATCCCCAACTGATTCATGCAGCATCTAGGAAAGCAATAAGACACATTATGGTTGTCGTGTACAGTCAAGTCAATTCTGACTCAGAGACACTACATGACACGGTACAACTATCCCATACAGCTTCTTAGGCTGTAATCTTTATGGTGGTAGCTTACCAGGTTTTATACATTTGTTTGATTTCTCTGTCTACAATGTGAATGCATTCATCAGATATTTATTAAGAACTGTGATTCAGTATGTAAGGCAAAAAAAAAAAAGTTGCCATTGAGTCAATTCTGACTCACAGTGACCCTACAGAACAGAGTATAATTGCCCAATAGAGTTTCAAAGGAGTGCCTGGTGGATTTGAACTGTCAACCTTTTGTTTAGCAGCCATAGCACTTAACCACCACACCACCAGGGTTCCCAAACATGTAACAAAATGAAAAATAGAAAAACCCAAACCTACTGCTGTTGAGTCAGTTCTAACTCATAGTGATCCTATAGTAGAGCTGCCCCATAGAGTTTCCAAGGAGCTCCTGGTGAATTTGAATTGCTGATCTTTTGGTTAGCAGATGTAGCACTTAACCACTATGCCACCTAGGTTTCCACTATGTAAAACAAAGGAGCTACTAAAAGCAGAAACTATAGTGAGTCACCTTCTGTTCCCCCACTCTCTATTTATTATAAAATTTAGTACATAATATGTCATCTACTAATGTTTGATAAAATCAAGAATACAATTAGGATATTCATAAAAGTTGGCATTAAAATATGCTTTTTGGATCTCAAAATATATCCAGAGATAACACCCTGTATATTTTTCTAAAACATAGGTTTGAGGGATATTTATGTATTTTTTTCCTTCATAGTTACTATATTGATGGACAAATTCCATGTCTGATTTGGCTAATAAATAGCAAACATATATAGTCGTATATCATTGTAGCCATTCCACATTCTCACAGAGCTTTTTCTAAATGTAATAGAGCCTTTCTTTTTATTTCTGTGTGGTAAAAATGATCCTCTTGATAATAATGCTCTTAAATTCACTGTCTAGACCCTCAAAGGCCAAGGCTTGGCAGATATGTCTAGGTAGTAAAAGAAAATGGGTGACTGCTGGGTCTCACTCCATGCCATTCCGTTCTCCCATGTCCAGATGAGATGATGGAATGATGCTGGTCTCTGCCAAGGGCAGAGTGGAGAAAAGAGTGCCCATCAGAGCTGCCCACCGTATAAGGGCAGGGATGTTCATCAGGAAAGTCCTCAAAGTAGAGGGCACTTCCCCACGAAGCATATGGAGAACATCACCTAGCAGGCAGGACAAATTAATGACCCCATAATAAAATACACTTTCACATGCTATTAAAGCTCTTGTCACACTTCATTGCATTGACGACTAGAAGCTCATGGTGATGGAAGGTGAGGTCAGCTTCTAAGCTAAGCTAAATTATGAGTAGGCGGCTCTTTCCTGTAAAGTCTCCTGGAGCTTGGGGACTTCTCCATATTCAGTTTGGTCATTTTCTTTAAAGGGAAATGAGTAATAGTCCTTCCATGCACAGACCTGGAAATAGAGGTGCAAAACGGTACTTCTAGGTAAGCACTGCTGACCAGGGTTCCATCAGATGACAAAACCAGAAATATGACTCAATCTCCTTTACTTATGGAGTGTCTGGATTATGGAAGTAGGTTTATAGTTTCTACGAAAGGGAGAATGGATAGACTCTTCTATAAATTAATGGCTTACAACACGTGTTTACATTAGCCTTCTACACAAAGCTATTCTATAGAAAATTGCTTGGGGCTGCATTATAGCCCACTACAGGATTTTGGGAAAAAGTGAAACTCATTTTATCCAACAATTATCTAGCGACTTAGTTATATATCAAAACATAAGATTTTTTCACTATCTGGCATATGGAGATTTCATAACTTAGAAGAGCCTACACAATTAAAATAATACGGTGCCTCCCTCAATTGTTTACCACACAATATCAGCTCAATAATATTTGATGTTTTAATGTATGAATGTCAAAAGCAGTGTAAATAGTGACAGAATTAGAATGGTACTGGGTTGGGGAATCAGAAAGCCTCATTACAATACTGAGTTTTATCTCACTTGCTATGTCACTTTGGGAAAAAAAAAATCATCCCTTCTTTTAAAATCATGATTTTCTCATACTTTAAAACAGAAAAAAAAAAAACTCATTAAGATAAAACCTTCCAGATTCCTTCTTTCTCAAGAATTTCATGATTTTTCTAAGTCAGCTAAAAACAACTCCATTACTACAGCAGTTTCAATATTCTGAAAGTATTTTCAAGAGTAAAATAAGTATAATTATTGCATGTTATTACTTTATAATCTGTTCTTTATTTCAGCATTATTTACATGCCCTGAGTAGAGATATAAATCTCAGCAGAGGCAGTCACAAAACTCTTCTGATTAGAGCTGAATGCTTGGCTTGTCTGACGTTTCCCTTTACCACCGCATTTGACCCAACACATCATTTTTCATTAGGAAAGGAGGTGGTGGACTCAAATAACTCGAAGTAAGTTCCCATTAGGCATTTGAGCATTAATAGCTTTTGTTTTTTCCTTCTCCTCTTAGACTTTCAGCCCTTTCTCTCTTATATACATTTAAGACTCCATTTCCTGAACCCAGTCTTACGGATGTCTGCGTTCGACCGTGACAGAACGGATAAGAATTGCAAGGTCATGTTATCAACGGTCATAGCTGACAGTCTGAAAAATCAGAGAGCAAATTCATAGTCGAGTGTATCATTAATGGCACCATTATTGTGGACCTCACACAGTCTCCCAACACAAGGACGTACAAAGGTGAACATGGAAAAAAACTGTTTGCATTTTATTATGCAGTTGTGTTTTCTGAAATTAAAAGGGGAATGAGTACCTTCTTCGGCACACAAATATCATGTATCTGAGGATACATGATCAGGTTTCCAATTCTAAGTTTTCCAGAAGTCTGTGTGGTTCATCAGGTAAAATGAGGATACTCTTTAAGCTATTTTCCCTGTTTCAAAAAGTTTAACAGTCATAAACGTAAAATGCACAAAATAAAGAATATAAGTGGTCAAAACACATCCAAATCTATTATCACTAGTGCTTAACAATTGACATTTTGATGTAAAAAAATATTCCATATTTTGATTTAGGTAAAAAGAAAATCATGAATTAAGTATGTAATCATGAGAGTGTAGCAAAATAGGCACACCTCTTTTATCTTAACCTTAAGATATTACCTTATTAAAATGCAATAAGTTTGGATATTTTCTGACTTTTGTTGATAGATCTACAAAATAAAAAATATGTATACTACAAAAACACCCCTGTAAAATCAGTTTCTGAGAAGTTGATTCTGACTCATAGCAATTAGTGTATCAGAGTAGAACTATGATTTATGGGATTTTCAATGGCTAATTTTTTAGAAGCAAAGCACCTTTGGAAAGGAAAGATATAGAGGTAATTTCAAAGGGAAGATTTCAAGATCTTTCCGAAGTATAACTCTGTTAGCGAAAGGATAAAATCCATTTACCTACAAGGAAGGTCAGTTAATGTGATTATTATTCCAACTTATGCATCAACCATTAATACCACAGATGAAAAAACTTTTTATTAATTTTTTTACTAAATTTTTACCAACTTTGGTAGTCTGTAATTGAGCAAATGTGCAATCAAGATGTATTAATAATGATTGGTGATTGGAAAGTGAAAGCTGGAAAGAAATAGGAAGGATTGATAATCAAAAAACATGGACTCAGTTATAGAAATGCCACTGGAAAACTCTGGAATAATTTTGTGAGGCAATGGCTTAGTCCTTGAAAATATTTCCGTACAATAACATAAACTGCAACTACACAAGTGGGCTTCAAGTGATGGAATACACAGGAACCAAACTGACTACATCTGCAGAAAAAAACAGAAAAGCTAAATATCACCAGTCAGAACAAGGCCAAGGCCAATGGCAGAATAGATCAATTGCTCATATACAAGTTCAAGTTAAAGCCAGAATATGGCCTGACTGTATCTCAAATGGCTTGGCATATCTCAGGTGGATTAGGATGCTATCTCAAGAATACATTTGATACACTGTACACTAAAGACCAAAGCCAGATGAGTTGTGGAACGGCGTCAAGAACAGCATACATAAAGAAAGCAAGAGATTGTTAAAAACACAGGAAAGAAAATGAAGACCAAAATGGATGTCAGAAGTTTCACCATTACTGAGGTCAGTTCTTCAGACAAGAATGGACTGGACATCGGGGACAGTGTGAGCATACAGTATGTGTACTTTATAGATTTATATATTTACAGGATGCTGTCCCACTGGTTTCTTTCCATATGGGAGAGAAGAGGGTGGAGAGGAGCGAACAGGTGCTCTAGAGGACACTAGAAGCATAGTGTGAAAGGAGTAATGTGCTGTCACAGGGTGAGGAGAGCAGATGGAATTGTAGATAAGCAGTCATGTGGAATTGATTTGGATTGTATACTTTCACTTTATCATAAAAAAAAGTTTCAGAGAAGACTCTGAAACTTGCTTTTGAATGAAAAGTAGCTAAAGCAAATAGAAGAAATAATGAAGTAAAAGAGCTGAACAGAAGATTTCAAAGAGTACTAAAGAACACAAAGTATTAAAATGAAATACGCAAAGACCTAGAGGTAGAAAACCAAAAGTAAAGAAGAAGAAGGCCCAGCTACACTGAAGGCATTGATTTAAAAAAAAAAAAAAAAAAAAGCTTCAGAAATTCACAGAATAACAAATGAGATGTTCCAAAAGATGGATGCAATGTTGGTATCGCTCACTTATCTATACCAAGAAATTTGGAACACAACTACCTGGCCAACACTGGAAGAGATCCATATTTATACCAGTTCCAAAGAAAGGTAATCCTACTGAATTTAAAAGTTACTCAACAATATCATTAATATCACATACAGTAAAATTTGTCAGGAGGTCATTTAAAAGTGATCCAGCAGTGTATCAATAGAAATTCAAGCTGTATTCAGAAGAGGACATGAAACAAAGGATAGCAGTGCTGATGTCAGATGGATCTTGACTAAAAGCAGAGAACACCGGAAGGGTGTTTACTCATGTTTTGTTGATTCTGAAGAGGCATTTGAGTGTGAGGGTCACAACAAATTATGGGCAACATTTAGAAGAACAGGAATTCCAGACCATTTGATTGCGCTCACATGGAACCTGGACATAGAGCAAGAAGTAGTCTTTTGAACAGAACAACAGGAGGCTGCATGGCTAACGAGCAGAAAAGGACTGAATCAGGGTTGTAGTCTCTCACCATAATTACTCTAGATGCTGAGCAAATAATCTGAGAAGATAGTTGCGTGAAGAAGAATGGGGCATCACGGTTGGATGAAGACTCGTTAACAACTTGCGTTATGCAGGTGACCTTGCTTTCTGAAAGTGAAGAGGACTTGAACCACTTACTGCTGAAGATCAAATCCTACCGCCTTCAATATGCATTACACGTCAACATAAATAAAACAAAAATCCTGGCACCTGGACCAACAAGCAGCATCATGAAAAATTGAACTAGTGAACGAATTCAGTTTACTCAGATCTACAGTCAATACCCTTGGAGGCAGAAGTCAAAAAATGAAAAGATACATTGCACTCATCAAATCTCCTGCAAAATCAAACCCAAACCAAATCTGCTGCTCTTGAGTCAATTCTGACTCATAGCAATCCTGTAGATCAGAATAGAACTGACCCATGGAGTTTCCAAGGAGTGCCGGGTGGATCTGAATTGCTGACCTTTGGTTAGCAAATATGGCACCTAACCACTGTGCCACTAAGTTTTCCTTTACTGCAAAAGAACTCTTTAAAGTGCTGAAAAGCAAAGATGTGACTTAGAGGACTAAGATTCACCTGACCTAAGTCATGATATTTTCAATAATCTCATATGCCTGTTAAAGCTGGATAATGAGTTAGGAAGTCTGAAAAACAATTGACGCCTTTGAAGAATGGTGCTGGAAACATACTCTGAATATACTGTGGACTGCCAGAAGAACAAGTCAGTCTTGGAAGAAGTATAGCTAGACTATTCTTTGGAAGAGAGGATGAAGGGACTTGGTCTCACATACTTCAGACATATTATCAAGAGAGGTCAGTCCCTGGAGAAGGACATCATGCTTGGTAAAACAGAGGGTCATTGAAAAAGAGGAAGGACTTCAATGAGATGGATTGACAGAGTGGCTTCAATAATGGTATGACACATAGAAATTACTGTGAGAATGACACAAGCTAGGACAGTGTTTTATTCTGCTGTACCTCGGGTTACTAGAATTTGGAACAAACTGATGGCACCTGATAACAGCACGATCACCTTTTATCTCAGGCACCTCTTGGTGCAAAAAAAGAAAAATCAAGAGGAGGTTAAAAATATTGTTACATGAAATTGTTATTTTCTCTGAAAGTTCTACCTCCTGATATCCTTTCTTCTGTTGAAGTCCACTAGTACTTCCTTTTATAACCTTTTGTTCTGGATCCAGAAATCGCTTGTCAAAACAGTTTTATATGCCTAGCTCTCTAAATTTAGTTGAGTCTTTAAGTGGTTGGAGGTTAACAGGTGACACAAAAAATACGAACTTCACTATTATTAGTTGAAATCAACTCGATGTGTGTTTTTCTTTCTTTTTTGTAATTAACTGAAAGGTTGACAGTTCAAATCCAACTAGCTGCACTGTGAAGCAAGACCTGATGATCTTATTGAGTATAGATCACAGTCAAACAAATCCTAAGGAGTTTAGTTCCATTCTATAACACATGAGGTCACCATGAGTCAGAATTGAGTTGATGGTAACGGGTTTTGAAGGGTTTGATGAAATGTTATTTAGCAACATGTTCCAATATTTAGCAGAAATCCATCCCAATTTAACTGGTTAAAAGAATCTTCTTTTGCTTGTTAAAAGGTGTTTGTTAGAATTCATATTCCCTGGTGATGCCAACTGAATCTGAGTCTCTTAGAAGAGGCTTGGGAATCTAAATTATAATAAACTTTCCAAATGATTCTTACGACCAAACTAAATTGGGAAAATAGCATCTTAAAAAGGAACAGATATACTTACCTGGTAAAATACTAAATTTAAATTTAAGAAAAACATCAAACAATGGTGGAAGATTTAAGTGACTTGGCATCAGCTGAAAGGACACCAAAATGAACCAAATTTTAGGTGAATTGCACACCAGCCAACTGCCTTGGAGAGAATGCGTGTTGATGAAAGAGTCTGATCAGATATTGTGCCCACTGAGGTTGTGTTCTGCTTTCACTTTCTCAGGGAACACAACCATCGCACACACTAGGTCAGTCTTCTGCAGGCATGAAGCTCCAAGTTATTTTGTTCTCCTGTTTTTCATAGCGGTTAGATGCTACAGCTGCTAATCAAAAAGTTGGCAGTTCAAATCTGCTAGGCACTCATTGGAAACTCTATGGAGGAGTTCTACTCTGTCCTATACGGTTGCTACAAGTCGGATCCAACTTGATGCAAGTGGGTTTGGTTTTTGGTTTACCAATTTTTGCCAAATTGAGGGCAGCAGGGCAGTCCATCACCCCTCTAGCTTGCGTCACCTCTCTGGCTCTCAGCTTTCGATATAGCATTTGGGACGAGAATGATGATGTACTTTGATATAGTATGGTACCACTGAGTGGTCAACAGTAGGAGAGAGATTGTGTGTAGATGTGTATGAGTGGTGGTCAGTCTTCATCCGACTGTTCAAGTGCCTTTGTAGTGGGCATTTTTCACTGTAGCTATTGAAAATATCAGTTCTAATATTTTCTATACCCATTACTTCCTCCTATTCTTAAATTACTGGATTTCATTGACTTTACATATTTGACATTGTTGCCTTTTTTTCATACAACTTTCCATTATGAAGTCCTTTTGGTTTTGCAACCACTTTTTATGTCCTTTAAAATGCTTCTGCCTAAGACAACCCGTCATCACCTCCTTTCCACAAGTAACAAGAAAATGAAGCATGAAGAAGTTCGGTGCTTCACACCATCACACATGTATGACATGTCAGTGGGGTGGAGGGTCAGGAATTAGTCCTGTCCCCGAACAGCCTCTAACTCTTTGCTGAGATAATCTAGGCAATTTATCAGGGACCAGCTTTCTTGCTTTAGTGAGTCATAATGGAAGTAACTGCCTTGTGCAATTTTCCACCTGCTATTCTATAATAAGACTGTTCAAAATTAAAATTTCTGGTCATTACCTTGATTAATCCCTTAATTTAAGTATTGAAAAATAGAGGCCCAGGTTAAATATGAGAATATTGTGGAAAAAAGGAAGTTAACTGATCTGATAAAATGTCAGGAAGAGATTTAAGTAAAGAGCTAGTTTTGTAACTCATGACTTCAAGCATCCAGTCCATTTGTGTGTATGTGTGTGTGTGTGTTTTCCCTTACTAAATCACAATTAGATGTGCTTCTTATAAATTATGCAAATAAACATGACATTCTAAGGCCTCTTTTCTTTCTCATGTTAAATTTTGTAAAAGGCAAAAAGAAAACTGCTTAAATTTTTTTTCTGTTAGATTTATTATTCAACTATTGAATTATAATACCATTTTTATTTTGATTAGATGATTGAAGACTATGTAACAGAACCCAGTTACTGTAAACTAAATGTTTTAATAGCTCATTCTTACTAATAATTCAGTGGTAGGTTAGTGCAGATGTAAGTATCCTCTAATTTGGTAACTCCTTGTTTGATTATCTCTAGCACTTAAGATCATGAATTTCAAAGTGCATTCTTCTCAAAACAATTCCATAATATTTTAGCTAAGGTTACAAGTGCATTAGAAAAGAGAATGATTTTTCCAAACACATACTTCTCTAATTGTTGTCACTTCCTCCACTTGGTGCCCATCTCAAGATTAAATCAAGTTCAGATTGTGCTTCTCGATGCTCTCTGATACCATGCATCATGCTGTAGAACAATATTCATAAATGGAATTAAATCAAATCTTAGCACACACCCTAATCATTATGGGTGATTAATTTTCTTTCTAAGACTCCATTACAGACCTTCACAGATATTCTTACCAGAGGCTGAGGTCCCTAATTTATTTCTCTCCTCTCGTCCTGCAACACCCCCGTATTAATGGTCTAGGGTCGTGCTGGGATACTCATTAGTTTCCTGCTAACTCTTCTGCTGAAGCAGCTTCAGAGTCCTCACCTCAGAAATCATTAATGTAACTGGCTCTACAGTCTCCACCTGCCAAGTATAATCACTCAGAAACCAAAACCCGTTCCTCCACAAATGAGTATTTTGGAGGGGAGAGGAATGGGAAACAGCAACTCATGTGTTGCTGTCATTTTTCCCAAACAAAAGAGATCTCAATCACTTAGATTAGAAGGCAGGTGTCTACAAGCATCCAGGTCATGTTTGCGGAGCAGAAGTGGTTTGGTTCAGAGGCAGATGTGATTGACTTTTGGCCTAAGATGTAGAGACAAGGACATATGGAGAACCAAAGGATGTCTGACCACATTTGTGATTATTTTGAGCTGTCTTTCACTTTCACTGGGTTCATCAGCAGTGGTAGAATCCATCCACAGATGTACCCTGCCCTGAGGCTGCGGTGATAACTATTCTTAGCAAGGATCTGGAAAACTCATTCCTTGTTGGATCATAGAAGTTGACTTGTACATTTATTTGTATGTGGTTTATAAGTTTTTCTCACTAAAGACAGAACTACTGGCATTGTTTCTTATGCTATTATTCATATTTATGTCTGATGTACTCATTAGGCAGGCTCTAAACCAGTTGGGTCAAATCATGATGACCCCATGTGTTGCAAAGTGGAAGTGCTCCCTGGAGTTTTCAAGGCTGTGTGCTTTTGAATGCAGATTTCCAGGCCTTTCTTTTGCACCTCTAACCTTTTGTTAAGTAGCCAGCACTTAACTCTTTGTACTACCTAGGGACTCGTCTGTGTTAGACTTCAACATATGGCTCTACTCACAGAAAATTAATCAATAAAGGATAAGACTCAATATTCTCAGATGTCCTATCTTACTGAAAGCATAGAAAATATGAAATCTATGTGAAACAGGTACAGGATTTCTGTTTATAGGGGCTCTTTTGGAGAACTGGGTGACACAAGCAGTTAAATGTTCAACTATTAACTGTAAGTTTGGCAGTTTGAACCCACTCAGAGTTGCCCCTGAAGAAGGCCTGGCAATCTCATTCCAAAAAGTCACAGCCATGAAAACCCTGAGCTGAAGCTCCTGTACTCTTCCACATATAGGAGTCACCATGAGTCTGAAGCAAACAGATTGCAACTGTTATTTTTGTTTGTTTTAATGGTCTATGTGTTTTCTCTGTAGACATCAGACATGCTGTTTCTGCCCAGTGTATTTGTCTTTGGCCTGTGCGGGGCCCACTTCACTGCTGCAGTCAAAGGCAGCAGAGAGGTAAAGACACATGACTGTGATCGGATACCACACAGGATGGAAATGACAATGCACGGCTGTTCAAAACATAGACTAAGTAGTTCCATAGACCAAACCTGTAGTTTATTAACCACCTGGTGACCCAGGTCTCTTTGCCTTAACCTCTTAACCTCTCCAAGCCTCAGTTTCTCCATATTTATAAAATGTGCTTAATAACAGTGTCACTGTCATGACAGTAAGTGCTGTAATTCATAGAAAGTGCTTAGCACAGGACTTGGAACAATTTGAGCAATCAAGAAATGGTGACAAAGGCATGCTTCTTAATTTGAGGGCCCCTGGACAACGTGAGAAAATTCTGATGGTGTAGTGTTTAAGAGCTACGGCTGCTAGCCAAGAGATCAGATGGGCAGTTTGAATCCAGTAGGAACTCCTTGGAATCCCTAAGGGGCTGTTCTACTCTGCCCTATAGGGTCTCTATGAGCTGCAATTCAGTCCATGGTAACGGGTTTGGTGCAACATGAAAATACAGAGCCCCTTGTTCAAAACACATGAAAGAAACCACATTAAAGGGACTCAAATATAGCACATACCCCCACCTCCCATTTCCCTGTCAGTGCTGAAATTTTTAATTGCACTTTAAAATCACACTCTCTTGGGCAAGGAGCTATTCAAGCAGGAAGTGCAATACCTCACTGGTGCCTAAGAGTCCTGTGCTTGAGTCAGTAGAAAAGCATGGCCTCTGTTCCCCAGTATTCCCTATCTGCCAGCTGACACATCGGCTTCCCAGGAAGGAAGCCCATCTTCCATTCCCATCCATCCACTGTGCCAACTGCTGCAGACAGGAGGTCCTCAAGGTGTTGAAATCTGTGCTGGGACACTCATGGAGGTGGGAGTGGCCAAGAGGCTCAGTGACTGCCCGCCAGAGCAGAGGGGGGACAGCATGGCCATCACCATGCCGGATTCAAAACACTGCATTGGTGCTAACTTTCCATGACCTTTCTCATACTCCCACACAGCCTCCTCCGAGGGTAACAGACAGTGTAGTGCTTAGGTGGGAGTAGAGGGTAAGACAGAGGCTGGTACTCAGGGTGCCAAGGAGCAAAGGGATATATCTAGTAAATATATGCTAATTTGTATTCAGTTAGAGAGTCGTGCTACGGTTGACATCCTTGGCTGCTAACCGGCGAAGACTGGAGGTTTCAGTCTACTCGGAGGCACCTCGGAAGAAAGGCCTGGCAACATGCTTCCAAAAAATAAGCCATGGAAAGCACTGTGGAACACAGTTCTATTCAGGGCCACACACATTGTTGCCCTGAGTTGGAAGCTTGTGAAGGCAGCTGGAAGACTCCTACTTTGGCAAGACCGTAACTCAAATTCACAAATACTTGTTGGTTGAGGCAGCTCTGTGTAGTCATAAGGAAATAGACCCTGGAATTGACCAATATTTGTATGTACTTACATCCAAAGTCTACCAACTGCTACTTGTGTTACTTAGAGATAAAAACCTCTGAGCTTCTAGGCTCCGTATCATTAAAAAAATGAAAATACCTATTGTGTGGACTTCTTCAGGGATTTAATAAGATGATGCAAATTAAATACTTAATGTATTATAAGATGAGTATTCTCTTCTTAAAACATAAGCTTCATTATGAAAATTCGCTTCTTCTGAATCAGTCAATAGTATAAGCCTAGCATTGTCTTCTAGGCTATTTTATTTGTATTACACAGTTTAGACAGTTTATACTGTAATACAGTTTGTATTACACAGTTGTCTAGACACAGTTTTCCTTGGCAAACAACCCGAGTTGGACCTGACTCAAGGAACTTCATAATCACATTCATTATGACGTCCTTGGAAACCACTAGGTTTCCAATGCTATGGTGTGTTTGCGTTCATGACAAGTGACAACAGGGAAGCCTTCATGTATGGTAGACTTGGAGCTGATGTAACAAGTGGTCAGCCAATTCTCTTTGCTTGATTATTCATCAGGCCCCTCATTTTCCAAAGATTCTATGAGAAATCCTTCCTCGTGTAGTATAGTCATTATCCTAGGATTCCAGTGGAGTTCTGGACCACAAGGTCCAGAGTTCCTTGACCTCAAGGAACAGCCAAATGAGTAAGTGATAAAACAGTCTTCTCTGACTTCTTTTCTTCTCATGTCTGACCAGATGCTGACTTCTTAGTACAACAGTTATCCCCGTAGTGACGTACATGACAGCTGTAAGATGAACTTGACCAGTGACGATGGATGGTGAAGTCAGATTGTAATTTCCCAGTTTTGAAATCAATGAAATCCATGAAGTTATTTTCTGATTGTTTAGGTGCTAAGGTGCTCAGGACACCAGAGCAATGTGATGAATAGCCTGAGGAATTCATCCTTATCGCATCGTCTGTTTATTGATTGCCTTTGATTACAGTGGATTTGCCTTGACGGCACATACCATTTTAATTATGCATTAATTTCTCTATCAGTTCTGTGAGACAGTAAGTTACATGGAGGCCAGGTCCCGCTTAAGTATCATTGTATTCTCACTGATTAATTCAGTCCCCAAGACAGATTATTTAGAAATAAAGAAGGAAGAAGCAAAAAAAGGAAGAGAAATTTTTATGAAGTTTTTCACTTATATTTAAGAAGGCACACTGTCATTTTTTATGCAAGACTTGTAGTTCGTCTCAATTTGGAAATAGGTTGAAATACTTTCTGGTAGAGAAAAGGTACCTTAATGGATATAAGAACATACAAGGGCGGACAATTAAGTTTGCATATTTATCCTAGAAAAAGTGCTACATACCTCATTGCTGAATATCGTTACTATCACCATTAAAGTACATTCCATCGGAAGCTATGCACCAAATGCCAGTACCTAGGTCCACCCTTCAAAGCAATTTGGGAACTCTTTTTCCAGAATGTCCAGTAGAGCTGTCATTGGATGAGGTGTGACTATTAAGTTGGGAACTCACCCTAGGAAAAATGCTTTGAAGGGTGGACTAGGCTCTGGCATCAGTGCACAGCTTCCCAAGGGAAGTACTTTAAGGTAACTGTAGTGGTATTCAGCAACGAGGTACGTAGTACTTTTTATAAGTTGAGTTCACAGACTTAATTGTCTGATACCATATTATGCATGGTTCCAAGTGTCATTTATAGACTGATTATAACACAGTGGTGTTTTATATATATGTGTATCATGTACATATGTATGATTTTTCTGTAACTTAGGTCAGAATGTATTGACACTATGTTTGCTGTGTAAATTACGGTGGATGATCTCAATGAGCTTTTAGTTTATTGCAGCGTACTAACCTGTACAAAATTAACTGTAGCACACTGTTTTCATGTGTTCCTTTTCTCCAAGTACCATAAGAGTCAGCAAGCAAGTAGAGGCCTAGGAGACTCCCGAGGATCCAGGCCGAGCACTAAAGGAAAATATTAAAGAAAATATTCAGACTGTAAGGAGATTTATGAACTTCTAGTATATGACGCTCAATGAAATGATAAGCATTTTTATTACTAGGAAAGAAGCAATGCCTGTCTGGGATTCTCATCTCTCAATGATTAGCACTTACCACATGAGACCTTTGCCCTTGGGCAAACTAGCAACTCGATACAATCAAGCATATATTATGCAAGTTTCTTACAGCTACTTTAAAATGACTTTATATTCACACAAATGTATACAAATAATATATTTTAACATTTTCTATATTTATGCATATTACAAAACCAAATCTTTGAAATATCACCCTCTGTGATTATGTTTTGTGTGGTATTTTATGGAACAATCCCTGGAGTGCATCCTCAGTTTGTCAGGGCACATGTCACAATAAAAAACAAGTGACATTAGCCCTTAAAGCTTTGAAAATACTCATATTTTCTGAGACATTCTACATAATGGCCCTGCCCTCTGGACTCTAGGTATTGGGTACTGGCCACACTCTCTGGATTCTGAGTGGAGACCCCTACCTGTGCTACAACTCTGCCTAGAAAGGCTCCCTTGGACAGCAACTCGGCCCCCTCAGCTTTAGGTGCACCCTAAGCCCAACTGAGAGGCAGTTCCACCCTAACAAGCCCTAAAAGCCCTGGCTCCACCCTTTCAAACCCCTGAGGTCGTGGCCACAGCCTTTGCGACTGAGGCAGCTCAGCTTCTCAAGCTCCCTTTCTCTTTAGCTGCTGCTTCCTATGGCCACGTGACCTGGGGCCTCAGGCCCACATCTGGCCTGCCTGGGCAGGTGTTCCAAAGCTCTGTAGCTCCATTCTTGATAGAAAGCCTCCTGCACAGAGGCACTTAAAGATTTACTCAGGAAACAGTGTGTCAAAGCATATTGATCTGCTCGAACAACGCCACGCATATATTTTATGTAATTTATTATAATATTAGGTTTCTCAACATTGACTTCCACACCACCTTGTAAAATCATTTTTATGATAGTCATTCCTGTGTTATCCCAATTAGTCAAACAAGCAATGGTCCTTTTGTCTTTCCACACTAGAAGTCAAGTGTTACCTTTTTGATATGCTACTGAGGACTTTTTAGGAATTTTGTTTTTTTAATTTCGCTTGGTACTTCCTTTCTATTTGTTAAGATCATCCCGGTTGTTTGTCACCACTTAGTGGCTGGAGACGTGCCTCTTGAGTTATCTCATGAAATGCTGGGGTGCCTGAGAGGAGCCTCTAGAGCGCAAAGGATTAGTGTGTTCTGTTAAGCCATATGCACATGACGATGCAGCATGTGTGTGTTAGATGTGCGCATGTGTATGTAGATTCTGCTTGATGTAGAAACAGCCAACTGAGAGTCTTCCACTGGTTGTTGCTATGGGAGAGCCACAGGTGATGAGAGTCATTTTCAAATTGTGAATGAATAGTTCACTGGTCATGGCTATTTTTTTGCTTTTGGGCCAAGGGATGTTGTGCAACTGTAAGAAATAAAATGCACTAAATGATGGAATAATTATTTTCTTCAGAGCATTGCGTATGAGGTCTGACAAATAAGTTCACCAACTCATCCTAGAAAAAGTGCTGCATAGCTCATTGCTGAATATCACTGTGGTCACTTTTGAAGTACTCAGCTTGGGAAGCTATGCACTGATGCCAATGCCCAGCCCACTCCTAAAAGCACTTTTTCTAGGATGAGTTTGCAAACCTGTCAGATCTCCTCTGACAACAGCCCTGATAGACATTCCAGGAAAAGAGTCCCAAAATTGCTTTAAAGGATGGACTAGGTGATGGTGTCAGTGCACAGCTTCCCAGGAGGAATAGGTGGAGGTGACCACAGCCTATTCAACAGCGAGTATGTACCACTTTTTCTTGGGTGAGTTCATGAACCCCACTGTCTGTCCTCACATGCTGCATCTTTTGTGGGAGGAGCCACTGAGTGGATGTTGTGTTCTGCTCAGCGCACAGTCAGCAAGGGGCAGTGTGGTTATCCCGAGGTTCAGTGGGCAGTGATGTCACTGGTCACCAGTAACGCAAATACAGGGAAGCAGATGAAAACACTGGAACTGCTGATTGAGTGCTGCGGTTTGTGAAAACTATAGGAGTGAAAATCCTCACCTGCTTGCTATTTTTCTGAAGATGCTTTCAGCTGTTTCATTGTTTTTGAGAAAGAAAGCAAGCACCAAAATTTAGTTCTCTTTTCTCTGAAGAGTAAAACAACAGAGTTTAGCTGGTGTTCTATTACTGTTAAGTAATTCTCACTGTGACTAATAGAAAGACATTCCAACTTAATAAATATTAAAAACAGTAAATGCTGTTCTTCCGAAATTCATGAAGTGCAATTTAAACGCCTTTGGCAGTACTTAAATTGAAAAAGGGTATGATACCTGAGAGACAGACAAGAGAGAGAGAGGGCACTGATACCTATAGATGAATTGTGAATGAGCTAATATTGTAAAAAGGAGTTTTAAGAAATTCTAAAAGAAAGTGAAAAATAACTTCCTTCTTCAATTCAGTATATAATAAGAAACATACCTTTTAACTTTCTTCCTTCTTTTCCTTTCCTCCCCCAAATCAGGTTATCCTTCAGATATTTGTCTTATGTCTGTTATGTACCAGTCATTTTGTTAGTGTCTTGACCCACTGCCATTGAGTGGATTCCAACTCATAGCACCCCTGTAGGTAGAGTAGAACTGCCCCATGGAATTTCCGGTGGATTTGAGCTTCTGACCTTCTTGTTAGCAGGTGTAGCACTTAACCACTATGCCACCAGGGCTTCCTCAATACTAATCAGTCAATCAAATTCTTACACTTTAGGATCTCATCTTTACAGAGAAAACTACAAGACCTTACTATAAGAAGCTAGTAGAGACTTACATAAGTGGAGTAATCTGCCCTGCTTGTGGATAGGATGACTTGGTATTGTGAAAATGTCTCTTTTGCCCAAAGCAATCTATATAATGCAATCCCAATACAAACTGCAACAACATTTTTTAATGAGATGGAGAAACAAATTATCAACTTTATTTGGAAAGGGAATAAGCCCAGGATAAGTAAAGCACTACTCAAAAAGAAAAACACATTGGGAGGTCTCTCACTACCTGACTTTAAAACCTATTACACTGCTACAGTAGTCAGAACAGCCTGATACTGTTACAAAAAGAGACATATAGATTAATTGAACAAAGCAGAGACCCTAGAGATGCAACTGTCCTCCTATGAACAGCTGATATTTGACAAAGGTCCTAAGATTTTAAACTGGGGTAAGAACAGTCTCTTTAGCAAATGGTGCTGGCACAATTGGATATCCACCTGCAAAAAATTGAAACAAGACCCATATCTCAGACCTTACACAAAAATCAACTCAAATGGGATGCCAGCCAACCCAAGTGTCGTCAAGTCAAATTGGATAAAAGACCTAACTATAAAAGCTAAAACGATAAAGCTCATCCAAGATAAAATAGGATCAACAATGGAAATTTTAATACACAATATAGACAGACTTCAAAATCTGACAAACAAAACACATTTATCAGAAGAGAAAATAGATAAATGGGAATTAATAAGAATTGAACACTTCTACTCATCCAAAGACTTCATCAAAAGAATTAAAAGACCACCTACAGAATGGAAAAAAATATTCAGCAATTCTTTGTCAGACCGATGCCTGATCTCCATAATCTATAAGGTACTACAAAATATCAACAAGAAAAAGACAAATCATCCGATTAAGCGATGGGCAAAGGAGATAGACAGATACTTTTCTAAAGAGGAGATCCAGACAGCCAAAAAACACATGTGGACATGCTCGCGATCATTAATTATTAAAGAAATTAAAATGAAAATGACAATTAGATACATCTCACCCCAACAAGATTGGCCATGATCCCCAAAACACAAAACACTAAATGTTGGAGAGGCTGTGGAGAGATTGGAACTCTCCTATGCTATTGGTGGGGTTGCAGAATGGTGCAGCCTCTTTGGAAAGCAATCTGTCACTACCTTAAAAAAATGGATATAAATACAGCATTTGATCCAGTAATTCCTCTGCTTGGAATATGTCCTACAGAATCAAGGCCATTCACACCAACTGATACTTGCATATGATTGTTCATTGCAGCACAGTCCATGATAGCAAAAAGATGGAATCAGCCCAGCTGCCCAGCAACAGAAGGATGGATGGGTAAACTTTGGTATATGTACTCAACAGAGTACTAGACATTGATGAAAAACAATGATGATAGCAGGAAACATCTCTCAATTTGGTCTCAACTGGAGAACATCATGTTGAGTGAAACTAGTCAGCAACAGAAGGACAATTATTATATGAGACTCCTATGATAAAAACTTAAAAGCAGACTCATACATAACAGAAAAGACTCTTTGACAGCTACAAGGGTGGGGAGAGCGGGAGGATGGGAAGGAAGAAGGGCAAGGGGTGAGGGTTTAGATTAGATAGTTCTTAGAAATTTGGTTGGGTGAAGTTGATGACAATGCACATTAGTAAGAAGATCAACATTAATGGGACTTCAACACAACTTGTGTACTCCTCCCATCTTAACCCAATATTGTAAGCACAGAGTATGTACACTTTCATTTTTTATTACATAAAAAATGACCATGACCCTATCGATTATGCTTTTGAGGAGGCAGTCTCTGTTCTAATGGCTTTAGAGATTTTCATGCTCTTAATCCTCAGAACAAACCTACAAGCTTAGCATTAATGTTACTATAACCATTTGGCATATAAGTAAACTAACTTGACATAAGTTAACTACACAGTTAAGTGGCTAGTAAGTCATAGATGATGTGAAGGTATGCTCCCTCTCAAATAAAAAAAAAAATAACTCTGTTGGTGGTCGCTGGAGATGTCTCTGTGGGAGAGTTGTCCAGTTATATACTCTGCTTGTCTTGAAAATAAATTAATGATCTGAAGAGCTCAGGAAGGGATGACCACCATCACACATATTTCTCATGGATGTAAACATGTCTTCCAGCATATTTCCCAGACAAGTCTATCTTGGCTTCAGCTCAGGATATTATTATTATTATTATTTTTTATTAAATAAAAAATAATAAGTTGCCCTGGAGTTCCACCACATTTTTGACATTGTGGACGACAGTCGTGATTAGTCCTGTGCACACCTTGCTTTTTGGGTTATCTGGTGCAGATTATATAAGAGAGTTTGTTAAAGTAAATAATGTCCACCAAGCAAGGAAAACCTGGTGGAACTGTGGTTAAGAGCTATGGCTGCTACTCAAAAGATTGGCAGTTGAATCCCACAGGGAATCCTTGGAAACCCTGTGGGACGGTTCTACTCTGTCCTTTAGGGTGGCTGTAAGTTGAAATTGACTCAATGACAAGAGTTTTTGTCCATTTGTTTAAGTAATAGAACATTCTTCTGAATATTCTACAAGAACATCTTATCTTTTCCATCAACCCCTTGCTATGGAGTCAATTCCAGATCATAGACACCCTATATGTTGGAGTAGAAGTGAGTCATAGAGTTTCCAAGGAATTCACGTTAGACTACTTTTGCTTTCAGTAATCATGAAATCGAGTATTGAATCCCAAAAGAAAGTACTACTGAGACATCTTAGAAAAAAAGCTTTTCTGATGGCTCTAAGTGTGATGCATTTAGGAACGTATTCCAGAGAGACAAAACACACCATATATAAGGACTCAAAGCAATGTTAATATCCAAGTAGATATAGTTATGTTTAATGAAAAGCATCCCAACTGACTCCTAGAAAGAACGTCTAATGTGCAAACAGGGAGACTGTGACACACTTATTGAATAAGTGGCTACACAAATGAATTCTGGCTCTACCTTCCCTGGTTTGAATATACATTTTAGAAGAAAAAAAGAAGAAATACTATATATATAGTATTTAACATTAGTATATTTAAGAGCCGTATTTTCTCTCATTTTCTTGGCTAGTTACCAGAGTTCTTTACTTTCCTAAATTAATCTTCTAGATCTAATCTAAGGAAAAAATATTTAAAGAACTAGAATTAAAAATAGGCAAGGACAAGTAACTTTGCAATCTGAAAATAATAAATATCACACATATAGATATCACTAGAATTCTTGCCTTTCCTACAGGATTCCATTCTACTAGATGCACTTTAAGCACAGCCACTACCCATCGGTGGAATCTTTCATGTTGCCATGATGCTTAACAAGTTTCAGGGGAGTCTCCAGATGAAGACAGATTAGAAACAAAGACCTGAGCATCCGTTTCCAAAAAATCAACAAACAAGAAGCCTATGGGTAACACTAATCCAATCCCATTGTGTATGGGTTTGACAGGAGTTGGGGACTGACTTGGCAGTAGCTAGTGGTAGAGTGGTACAGTGTTTTAAGCATTTGTCTGCTAATCAGAAGATTGGCAGTTTGAATCCACCACAGCCCCTTGGAACTCTGTGGAACAGTTTGACTCTGTCCTGTAGAATCACTATGAGTGGAAATCAACTCAACAATAACGGGTTAATAACTACTTAGGCATCATATTACCTTTTCAAAAGTCTTTATGTAGACAGTAACTTAATTGCACAATCGTAATATAATGGATCTAGATGTAATTCTCTGAAGAATTCACTTGGAATGAATGACCCCCAGATTTGGAGTGAAATAAATCTAATTATTTATTGAAATGAAAGAAAACTAATGAATTAAATTATAACTCAGAAAGAAGATAAGGGAATCATGGAGAGCAAGCAGCATAAGACTATCACTAATAAATCAAGTTATAACTGCTACATACTATTTCCAAAGTCAGTAAGTCAATAAATGCAAAAGATGCACAGCTAGTATTGCATCTGATTTTTCCATTTTATGAATGCATTGGAGGCTAAGAATGCCCCAATTTTATATTTGTAGTCAATGATTAGTTTCTCCCTTATTGATGACTAGTCTGTATGACAAGTTGAGGAGCAAAAATTTGTTACTGAAAATAGTCACAAGCTGATATGTTCACTTGTCAATATGGAACCAGAACTTGAGGCACTTTTCTTCCTTCCTGGCTGTGGATTTTAGAATCAGCTTGTTAATTTCTGAAAAAGAAAATGAGCAACTAGAAATTTGAAAGCATTGAATCTATAGATCAGTTCGAGAAGTATGGCAATCTTAATGTTATTTCAAATTCTCCAAGCCATGAAAAAATGTATTTTTCCATTTATTTAGATACTCTTTAATTTATTTGAACAACGTTCTCTAGTTTTCACTGTTCAAGTCTTGCGTTTCATTGGTGCTCAGTTAGTTTGCAATTTTAATGCTGTTATAAATGGAATTGGTTTCTTAAATTCATTTTCTGGTTGTAAACTTAATTGAACATGATCTCTACTCCTGAACATTATTGAAGAAACTAAATATATAGTTTATAATGTTCTTTGACTTAGATATAATAGTTAATATTCATGTGTTATTTGTAATACGCCAGTAATTGTTTGAAACGTATTACATATACTAATTAATGTAATCCTTGCAGATATCCTGAGATACTATTTTACTGATGAGATGTAAATGATCCTTTGTTATTTTAAATACACTATATCTTCCTCTACTTCCATTAACATAATGATATTGCTTTGGAATTTTCTTCCACTCCTGAGTTCTATTTCTTTTCTGATCCTTCTTACGCATTAGAGAATGTTGTCTTTTGTTTTCCTGCCTGACGAGGCTTGACTGTTGATTGGAGCTCACGGACTTCAGCACAGGAAGGTTATACAAGGATTCTAGCTTTTCTTAAACAAACTCCCTGATCTCAGACTCAGGTACCTATGGATTTTCTCCATGAAGTCTTCAGTCTCTTAGGGGATGACTCTGTTACTCTTCTCTTAGATAGTACATGAGCTACCTACTGGAATTGTGGAAAGCATGAAAAGTGAAAAAAAATGTAATTTCTTTTTCTCTGTTAAGTATGTAAATTAGCTGATGATACAGTCAAAATACACAGAGTAAGAAAATGATGAGAGAGACAGTAAACAAACACTCTTGTATTCTAGAACATTGTGGCAGTGATGGCTAAATGTCCCCTGATCATGTTCCCCTTACTTGTGATATCTGGTTGTTGCAAGAAACCTGTAGGTCAGAGCTCGAATAAACTTCTGTTCCCCATCTATATCTCAGTCAAGACATATGACTCAGTTCTAAGTAGTAAAACGTCAAATGAATTAAGTGGCGCTACCAATTCTGTGCCATATAAACCACTTAATGTGATTATTCTTGCTTTCTTTTAACTTGATATCTGGTCCAGAAAGTGATAAGTCAAAAATTGTGGCATCTGCATGAGACGAAGTTCCTAAATGATGGCATAGGGGAAAGCTCCCTCATCTTAAATCCATTGCCCAGTTGGATATATTATGAATAAGAACATAATTTCTGTTACTGCATGCCACTACGATTTGAGGGACTTTCATTACTAATATTACCCCATTGTTGTTGCTGTTATTAGCTGCTGTGATGTTGATGCTGGTTTGTGGAGAATTCTCAAGTACAGAATAGAACTTCACTGAGTTTTCAAAGGCTGTGAACATTCCAAAGCAGACTACCAGGTTTATCCTCTGAGGCATCTCTTTGTGGGTTCAAATGGCCAACCTTTGAATAACTGTTTGCTCTGCCTAACCCTTAGAATTACACTAACAATACAATCATCAACAAATATAACGTCATCAGTATGTTATTCAACTGAGTTAGATATTCGTTTGAAACTATGCTAGTATACCACTTAGCAGAATCCAACTGCCTTCCTTAGTGATTACTTCTACTAGGAAATCCTGGAAAGCAATGTATTTTGGAAGAAGGTTTAAAACTGCTTAGTCTTCCTCTCTCTCAATCTCTTTCTGTGTGTGTGTCTGTCAGTGTGTTTAGCCATAGTTGTTTTCATAACATAGATTTTCCCAAGATAATAGACAAGAATACTACTCAGTGATTGTTTTCTTCATGTGGATGTTACAATTATTGTCCCCAAATCCAGACACAGCGTATATTATTTTTATCTTGTTCTGTTTTTTAAATAATATTTGGGGTAAAGACAACCCAGAAAACAAAGAGACCCACATCAGTGGGTGCCTACATCGACTTGGGACTGGAAGAACCAGATGGTGCCCGGCCACGATGGAGCTCACTAAGTTGAGTCTCACTGGCAACACAAGAATAAAAAGGGGTGCACCCTGAGATCCCCACTGAAAGACCTCAATTGATGGTCCAGTGGTTTCGGGGTTCCCTTGGGAGCATGGCCTCTTGCCCTGATGCTGCCCTTGACCATACATCATAACGAAGGTCCGCGCTTCGGACAGGAATGGATTGGACTTGGCAATGCACTGACCATATATTGGATGCACTTTATTGTTCTATGCATCTATAGGATATCATCCTGCTGACCTCTGGCTGGAGGAAGGAGAGTGGGTGGAGAAGAGGGAAAAAAGAGACTGTTGGGAGAATGAGACATGTATGGAGCAGAGAGTAATAGTGTGCTGTCACTGGACAGGGAGAGCAGTGGAAGCTGCATATAGGTGGGTATGTAAATTTATACGGGAATGTACATTTTCACTCAGTTATATTAAATAAAAAATTAAAATAATAATAATATTTGATTGAACTTTTGGTGGTAGTTTATCTAGCAAGTTAGCTTCAGTAAACTTCTTGTTGTTGTCATTAGATACCATCGGATTAGTTCCCACTATAATGACCTTATGCACAATGGAACAAAACACTGTCCACTGCTGTGCCATCCTCACCAATGTTTTTAGCTACAGCCACTGTGCAAGTCCATCTGGTTGAGGGTCTTCCTCTTTTTCCCTGACTCTCCACTTTATCAAGCATGATGCCCTGCTCCAGGGACTGGTCCCTCCTGAAAACATGTCCAAGGTATGTGAGATGTAGTCTCACCATCCTCGCTTCTAAAGAGATAGATTTATTCAGTCAGTGAAATGAGTTACATTTATCACAATGTGACATGTTCTTTTTCATTGTATTCTGTTTATTCCATTTCCTGTACACCCTATCTTTCCCTGTCCCCTTACACGCTCATCTAAGCTTTTGAGTAATTGTTGGCCTTTGGGGCTCATACTGGTGGTTTTAAGTAGACCACTGATTTTATGGATAATATTCTGTATTTTGTGTGTCATTGTGCTATTTCTTTAAAAGGTGGTCTGAGAGGATAGGCTCTGTACTAGTTTTAAAGAATGTCTCAGGATGATAACCTCGGGGAATCCTGTTCTCTATTGTTGCAGTCTGTCTGTCTTTTTTTGTTGTTGTTTTTTTGTTTTATTTTAAGTAAGAATTTGAGTTCTGCTCTACATTTTTGCCCCTTTTTATCTGGAACCATCTGTTGTGATTCCAGGCAGAACCATGAGTAGTGGTAGCCGGGCATCATCTAGTTCTTCTAGTCTCAGGTAGATGAGGTTTTAGTTCATGTAAATTTTCAAATAACAATAATTTTATTTTAAATAATTCATCAATAATATCAGTTTTCAGAGCTCTGGTGATGCAGTGGTTAAGAGTATGTCTACTAACTGAAAAGTCAGTAGCAGTTTGAATCCACCATCTATTCCTTTGAAACCCTATAGGGCAGTTTCACTCTGTCCTGTAGAATCTCTATGAGTCACAATCAACCTGAAGGAAATATGCATATTTAATTTTGTACCACTCGACCTCAGTTACTGATCTTTTTCATGATGTTTTCCATTAGGTTATATAGGGAAACTCTGGTTTTCCAAATATACATACATACAAAGGAAACAAAAAATCTAACCAGAGTTTCCTAGCTATCACACAAGAAACCATAAATATGTTTAGAAACTTTATTTAGGGTTATAAAAGTCAGAAGAGAAATATCCCCCTAAATCATATTTCTTTGTCTTTGCAGGCCTCATAACCCAGCTATTTTACTTCAACTAGTATTTCTTTTGACTTTGGCCTTTATGTGATTATCCACTGGATGACAGCAAATAATTTAATTGGTGAAAGTATTCTACCAAAGAGCATAAAGATGGAAAAAACTGGTGGTGTACTATATATTCCGTGAACAAGAAAAGGTTTAAGTCTTTTGGTGAGCACACATTTTCAGTTTTCATGAGAGCCCATCTATCTATTCCACCTTTGTCTATTTGCACATTTGTTGTTATGTTTGTTATCCTATTTTCACAAAAGATTCAGTCCCATCGTGTTCTTTGTATGTCTTCTTTTAGGAATTTTGTGGGTTTTATATTTAACATTTAGACTTTTGATCCATTTTCAGTTAGTTTTTGTATGATGTGAGATCCGGGTCCAGTTTAATTTTTCTACAGGTGAATAACCAATTTTGCCAGGATCACTTATTAAGGAGACTATTTTGGCCCCACTGATGGGATTTTGACCCTTCATGAAAAATCAGTTGCACATAGATGGTTTGGTTTAATTCTAAGTTCTCAGTTCTATTCAATGGGTCTGCATGTCTAAATGTGCTCATGAAGAAACTATGCATGGATCAGCAGGCATTTATTGAAACAGAATAAGGGGATGTTGCATGGTTTAAAGTCAGGAAAAGTGTGTGTTGGGGTTGTAACCTTTCACCATGCTTATCCAATCTATAGGTTGAACAAATAATCTAATAATCTGAAACTATATTAGGAAGAACAGGGCATCAGAACTGGAGAAAGTCTTATTAACAACCTGTGTTATGTGGATGACACAACATTGGTCACTGAAGTGAAGAGGACTCGAGGCACTTATTGGTGGAGATCAAAGACCATAGTTTTCATGTGATTACACATCAACAAAAAGAAATCAAAAGTCCTCACAACTGGACCAATAAATAATATCATGATAATTGGAGAAAAGATTGAAGCTGTCAAGGATTTTGTTTAACTTGGATCCACAATCCACACCCATGATAGTCACAATCAGGAAATTAAAAGATGTACAGCACCACGCACATCTACTGCAAAAAAAAAAAAAAAAACTTGAAAGTATTGAAAAACAAAAACATCACCTTGAATACCAAAGTTCATCTGATCCCGGCTATGGTGGTTTTGATCACCTTCTAAGATTGAGAAAGCTGGAGGATGAATAAGGAAGACTGGATAAGGGTTGGTGTCTTTCAATCACAGTGTAGAGGAAGAATACTGAATACGCTATAGACTGTCAAAAGAACCAACAAATCTGTTTTGGAAGAAATACAACAAAAATTTTCTGTAGAAACAAGAATGACAAGACTAGATCTGAAATACCTTTGACATTTTATCAGGTGAGATCAGTCCCTGTAGAAGCACATCCTGTATGGTGAATGAGAGGTCCAGGAAAAAGATCTTCAACAAGATGGATCGATACAGTACTGCGACAGTGGGCTCAAGTATAGCAACAATTGTGAGGACAGCACAGTATTGGGTAGTGTTTCCTTCTGTTGTGTATAGGGTTGCTGAGTTGGAATGGACTCCATCTTACCTAACAACAACAGCATGTCTATCACTGAACCAGTTTGGGGGGAAAAAAAATCTGTTGTCAATCTGATTCTCATTTGTCATGGATTGAATTGTGTCCTTTAAAAAAGTTTATCACATTTGGTTTGGCCACGGTTCCTGGTATTGTGTGATTTTTCCCATAAAAGAAAAAAATATGAAAGTTAGCAAAGACAGGGGGACCTCATACCATCGTGAAAGAAGCACCGAGAGCAGAGCACACCTTTGGGACTCAGAGTACAGGCACCTGAGAGGCTAGCAGTCCAGAAGACGATTGACAACAAGAACCTTCCTCCAGAGCCAGTAGACAAAACCTTCCTCTGGAGCTGACACCCTGAAGTCAGGCATTTAGCCTACTTTACCATAAAGAAATAAATTTATCTTTATGAGAGCTACTCACTTGTGGTATTTCTGTTACAGCAACACTAGATGACTAATACACATACTAAAAGAGTGCCAAAGCCAAGTGCCGTCGAGTAGAACTGCCCTATATGCTTCCAAGGCTGTGAATCTATAATGAATGTGACTGCTGCAGCTCTCTCCAATGGATCTGCTGGTAGGCTCGAACTCTCAACCCTTCAGTTAGCAGCAAAACTCCTAGCCACTGCACCACCAGGGTTTCTGAGTATCAGAGAGGTGGATGACTATTTTTTAATCTTAATTTCATATACTATTACTTAATCTTACCTTCACATACTAGTTTATATTTGAAAAAAAATATTACTTACATCACTTGGCTAGCCTTATCTACTTAAGTTTTAGGGAAAACATGAAGAAGCAATTGTGTTTCATCTGAAAATGGAGAACAATTTAAGAGAAATGAAGTTTTAACCATATACAACCCTATACTAGTCTAACAGGAAGAATATACGTATTATGGATTAGGCAGCAGATTTTTGTTTTTTTAATTTGGACAGAGTTTTCATCAATTTAGGCACCATGTGCTCAAATTTCTGAATATTTTAAATAGCTATTTCAGATGTGAATACACGGAAATCAGTATCAATTTAATTGTACCTAGTGTTTAAAGTGACTACCCATAATCTGAGGAGTTCTTTGGTATATTAAATAGATGGCATTCATCTTCACCTAACAGAAACCTTCAAATGTTTAAACAAACAGGTTTATCTTTTTTTCTCACATTACAAGATGTCTAGATTTTAGTTTCTGCTGGCAATGATTCAGTGGCTTGATATTATCAGAGTCTGCTCTGTAGTTCTCTAATTTCTGTCACGGCTGATGGTTGTCACAACCCTACACATCACGTCCATGTTCAAGGCAGGTCCAAAGTGGAAAGAGGACAAAGCTGAAAATATCTTTATTATCAAGGAAAACAAAAGCAACCCTAAAGCCCTCCACATGTCTCATTGGTTAGATGTAATTCAGATGGCCGATTCCTAACTCAGTGAGAGGCTTGGAATGAAAATATTTTGAGGTCAAGGGCAAAGAGCCAGGAATGGTTCTCAGCTAGCCAATCTTTTGTCTATGCCCACAGACTTTATGGGCAATGATGGGAAGCACCAGCTGCTTTCTACTGTTTTCTTATCATTGAGTGCCATTGAGTTGGTTCCAACTTACAGTGGCCCTATAGGATGCAGTACAAATGTCCCATTTGGTTTCCTGACTGGCATTCTTTATGGGAGGAGAAAACGCAAGTCATTTCTTCCAGAGACCAGCTGGTGGGTTCAAAGTGTCAACCTTTTGGTTAGTACCCAACCACGTAACTATTACACCACTGGCAAATGCTAGGTACTAACTTACCCAGTCATTCTTTGCCAAGCAGATATTCCTATTTCAGTTCTCTGATCCACAGTTAACTAAAAAGCAAAGATTGCAGAGTATCCATTCTAACAAAAGCATTAACTTTGAAATTCTAGATTCAGTAATATCAAAAATTTTGTCTCAGTGTCTAGAGGCCAGTGTGGTGACGGGTGCTGTGCAGTCTGTAGTAGCCAGTAGCGAGGGATCAGTACCGTTGGCACTAGACTGGTTTGTGGGATGGTTTTGTGGTGGTCTTAGCTGCTACCCAGCCGTCCTTGTCTCTGCCTATTGCACATCCTTGATCCTGAAGCTTTCCTAGAATTTCCATGAATTAAAAGTATTGTTTTTGTTAAATCTCTTGTCTGTTTCTTGCAGTCAAGAACACTAATTAGTGCAGAGATTGGATCAAGTGGTTGAGGCAAACAAAAGATGTTAAGAGAAATAAGGAGAACCTGAAATCAGTTATTTGGATCTAGTTAGGACTTATAGGCAATTTAAAGGAATATATACATACATATGATATATATATATGTGAGATGTACATATATGATATATATCATATGTATACATAGGGTCGCCGTGAGTCGGATCCGACTCAATGGCACTTGACTTTTGGCTTATACATATCATATGCATATATATGATATATAATTATATATATTATTACAGTATAGACATATACATATTATTACAGTATATACATATACGTGTATATGTATTATTACAGTATATACATGTATATAGATCATTGCAGCATATACATACTGTATGTATGTATATGCTGTAATGATCATTAGAGAATAAATATCTGTCAGCCCATAGTATGTAATGATAAATAGCAAATTGTATTATTATAGTTAGTCACATGTACCCACTGAAGACAAGCTTTAGAGAGCCAAAGACATGAGAAATAGAATTTACAATTGGAGTAGAGTGATTTACTCCAACAGGACTGGGTAATTCAAATAACTAGAATGATAACTTCAGATTCCTCTGTTGTTATTGTTACTGTTACTGTTTTTCAAATGCAGAGAGAAAATCATGACTTTTCTGAAAGAGCTTCTGATACCTTGGAACAGCTGGACCTCAGCAAGAACTCAGACACAGGGTTTGACTCTGTTGCTTCCAAATCATGATGATACTTGAATTTTCAGCTTCCTACAGGAAATTTACGGCACTATTCAGGATATAATAGACCTATGATATTTAGAAAATAGGTTTACATGCAGTGCCACAGCACCGTGAATACCAAAACTCAATCAATACTTAACACTTCCTTGACAACGAAAGTGGCTAATCTTCAACTTACAACATCTGGTCCCTGCTTTGCATGTAGATCTTGGAAAATTTGTCATAAGGATAACTAGTCATTCTTGGCTTTGACAGGATGGTCATAGACTTAAAATCAGCCAATTTAGAAGGTCAATAAAGATACGTGGCAAATAATTTCCAAGTGAAGGTCGCAGAATTGACCGAGAGTGTAGGAAAATTCTGCTCTATAGGAATCACTACAAAAATGTCCACAATTAAAAAGAAGATCTTAATAGTCACATGGACAACATTACCTTTATGATGACATCAGCTAGATTCCACCCCAACAACTCTGTAGATTGCTACACTGGATCAGGAACAAAGTAACCATGGTAACAGAATGCATTCAACCATTTTGATCTCCCCACGGACAGGCTTACCCTGCCAGTGCTAGTGCTAAATGATATATTTTCTAGGAGCCATGCCCAAACTGAAACTCAGTCTGGCAAATGACACCAAGAAAAACACATCATCGGGTTTCATGTTGTCCTCTTCGAGCATGGGGGACACAACACTTTACTTTTAGCACAAAAGTCATATTCTGGATTTGGTTTTGTTTTTTCTACCTTACAGATTACTGTATCTTTTAAAACAATAACATTGCATATAATATTACAGCTAACCTAGGAGCTCTTTTTACAAAGAAACAGTCATAGACACATAAGTGAGTAAATAAAGAATGAAAATTGTCTTATGCATATTGGTGGCTGTATATCTTTGCATGTACCCATGGTTTTACAAATGATAAATTGGCTTTGAACTTTATGAGTTGGCAGATGACACCTTGTGGAGGAGATGTTTTCTGAACAACAACTGCTATATTGTGCTGTTTTCTCCACATCCAATATTCATAGGTACAGGAACTAAGGGGGAAGTCAGAGAGCAGCTCTCCCTATTATATATAATGATATATTCATGATATATCAGCTTTATTTTCCTATGATATAAACCTAGAGGTTTTATTACATGAATGATAAAAGCATCCGACAATAGACACCCAAACCCAAAAACAAAACCACCGCCATCGAGTCAGTTTCTACTTACAGCGACCCTATAGCACAAAGTAGAACTGCCCCTATGGAGTACATCTTGGAAACTGGTGCACCTGGTGGATTTGAACTACTGATTATCAGCTGTAGCACTTAATCATTATGCCACTGGGTTTCAGCAGGGCCCAATTCTATGAAATTGAAAGCTAAATTGCCACATGTCATTTTGAACTCTTTATATCAACAGAATGAGTGGGACAAAAAGAGTTTCAGTAGTATCATCTGGTATGATTGATCCCAACCATCAAGGGGAGGTAGGATTGCTGTTAATTAATACAGACAAGAAGATGTGTGGATGCAACCAACAGTTTCCTCTAGAAGGTTTTGCAGAACTAGTTTACTAAGTGCTAAAATTTAATGAATTTCTGCTGCAACTATATAGAGGCAGTCCCAACAAAATAAATCTGATATCCTGGAAATGAAAATTGGGGTCACTAAACTCCCTAAAAGGCAATAAATTTCTGAGGTCCTGATTGGAAATAAATGAAAATATGGAATAGTTACTTAAGGAAGTAAGTCATAAATTCTAAATATGGATGCATAAATAACTCTGAAAATGAAATGAGGGCTTAAAACATGTATTTTTTCTAATTTGCCTTTTTATTTTCCCACTGTTTTGTATATATTTTGCTGGTTGGTAGTGGTAACACTTAAAATTTAGTCTTTAGTTTATCTAGTATTGGGGTGGAATTTTCTCAGAACTAGCAGAGAAATGGACATAACCAAGGGATTTGAACTATGAGGTAGGTGCAATACCAGATGAATTTTCACTTTTCTGTGCTGGAGAAATACTAAGAGCAATGTGCTAGGGAGGATCCAGTATAAAAAGCATGAATACTTGGAAAAGTAGAATGAATTAATAAATGCATTAATCCCATATTGAATTTCTTAGTAATTCCTTAAAGAGAATGGTCACCTACCTTTGACTCTGAAAAAAAAATAAGGAAATCAAATTTGTTGCCATCAGGTCTATTCCAATCCTTAGTGACCCTAGAAGACAGGGTGGGACTGCCCCACAGGATCTCCAAGGAGAAGTGGATTTGAACAGCCTTTCGGTTAGCAGCTGTATCACTTAACCACCGTGCTACCAGGGCTTCCTATCTCTGACCCAATGTTTCAGGAAATGACTAAAATTTCAGCTTCATAGATTTTGTTTTGGTTTTGGTTTGTGTTTTTCTTTAACTAGCAGAACTCAGAGTGAACTTTCTTCTGTCCTTAAGGACTTAAATTTATTTCTAATATGTCCCTCAGACAATTCCTATTGGTATATAATTAAACAAGGTTTCTCATATAAGTTTATTTGATTAGGAATGTAGTCTTCAGACTCAGGCTGTCTGGGTTTAAATCTTTTCTTTTACACTAATTAGCTGTATCCTCTTGGCTACACACATGAAAAAAGCTTACATAAAGCTCATAACAAAGGAGCATAAGTGGTTGTGATAGTTAAGGTTTCTGTTGACTTGACTGGACCGTGATCCTCAGGTAATCTGGCAGTTATGATGAAGCATGACAGCTATATAATGATATGGTCACCTCCATAATGTGATCTGATGTAATGTAATCAGTCACCTCCATGACAAGCTCTGTTCCGTGCAGCCAGTCTGATGAAAGAGCACTTCCTTGGAGATGTGGCCTGTAACCAAATGTTGTTGTTGTTGTTGTTGTTAGATGCCATAGAGATTATTCCTACTCATAACAACCCTATGCACAACAGAGCGAAACACTGCCTGGTCTTAAACCACACTCATAGTCGTTTTTCTACTGAATCTCGTCACTGCAGCCACCGTGTCAATCCATCTTATCAAGGACCTTCCTATTTTTCACTGACCCTCCACTCTACCAAGAGTGATGTCCTTCTCCAGAAGCTGATCCTTCCTGACAACACGTCCAAACTATGTGAGACACAGTCTCACTATCTTTGCTTCCAAAGAGCACACTGGTTGTACTTCTTCCAGAACAGATCTGTTTGTTCTTTCGGCAGTCCGTGGTACATTCAATACTCTTCTCCAACACCACAATTCAAAGGAATCCCTTCTTCTTCTGTCTTCCTTATTCATTGTCCAGCTTTTGCATGTATATGTTGCAATTGAAAATGCCATGGCTGGGCTCAGGCACAATTTAGTCTTCAAAGTGACATCTTTTCAATATCTTAATTTAAAGAAGTCCTTTGCAGCAGATTTTCCCCCATGTAATCTGTCTTTTGATGCTTGATTGCTGCTTCCATGGGCACTGAGTATCCAAAATAGGTACCCTTATAGCAAAGCTCTCTGACTTCTGTTTGCTTAGTATTTTGCAGCTGAATTCTGTTAATCAGGCCTCTGTTTCTTGGGAGTTGAGCCAGTGGCTTACCTGCTAATCTCAGGAATCATGAGCCTCTGCAGCCTATGAGTCAGAGGTCTTTTATGCGACCTGAAGATCTTAGGTTCACTGATTCCTGCTTGAATCAGAAGAAGCCTCCTGCGTGAGCCACAGACTTGAGACTTTCCTGTATTTACAGCCGTACAAACCATTTCCTTGATATAAATCTTCCCTGTAGGATTCCTATGAATTGGAATCACAGCAGTGGATTTAGTTTTGGTTTTATATATTCATATTTATGTGATTCACAGGAGCACCCAACATAAGACGATATTATTGCTAGTGTGGCTGCTGTTCCTGTTTCTTGAACATCTGGAAAAGTTAGGAAACTAACCACCTAATTCCATGCTTCCATTATCCTAATATTCAAAAACATCAGTTCTATTAACAACCATCAAGGATTCTCTAATGAGAGTAAAAGTAAAAGTAATCCTATTGCTGTTGGGTTGAATCAGACTCATGACAACCCCATATGCTACAAAGCGGAATTGTTCTACTAGGTTTCTGTGAACGTGACCTATGAGAAGCTGATAGCCAGGCCTTTTTTTGTAAACCCACTGGGTGGATTTGTACCACTGCCTAATATGTTAGCAGCTAATAGCAAATCACTTGTGTCACCTAAGGACCAATAACACAGAGAGAAGACCCCAAAGCCACTGGAACGCATCACAGCCACTTTGGACATGCCCTTGTTTCGCGGCTGTTCTGCAGCTTAGAATTCTTCCCGGCACCCATTTGAGTGCACAACACACCTTGACATAGCAATGCAAGTGGTAGCTGACTTTACAGTGTTATAAAGAATTTCCACCTTACTGAATGTCTTTGGTTAGACAGTTTCATTTAAATCTAGCCTAAATCAGAACTAAATGACCTAATGAACCTAGGTGTCTATAGTGCTAGGATTTTGTAATGCTGTTGTATTCCCAAAAGCAATATGTAGCCACAGTATTAGTAAGATAATCTGCTATTTCTAAACCCTAAGACATGTTTCAGAAAAGCATGTTACACAGAAATGCATAACAGTTATTGAATAGCTGTCAGTAGGGCACACACCTTGAGCTGTTTCAGACGTGCCAGAACATTTGTACTGAGCCCTCAGTATCTTTATACCCTATTCTTTTGTGAAGAGGGATTGGATCCCAAATTCAGAGAAACTGACTGTGTTGCTCAGGGGCAAAAAAAGCTTTCAGACATGAACTCAAATTGCTCCCTTCAGAAGTGTTAGACACTAAGGAACTGAGAAAACTTGTCACTTCTAACTAAATAGTAACAATCACTTACACTTGTGTGTTGTTTAAAACCAACCAAACAATCCGTTACAATCAAGTCAATTCTGACTCATAGTGACCCTGCGGAACACAGTAGAGCTGCTCTGCAGGGTTTCCAGTGAAGGACTGGAAATGGCTAACCGAAAAGTCAAACTGATGACCTTTTGGTTAGCAGTCAAACACCTGAGCGCTGTATCACCAGGTCCCCATGTGTGCTGTTTAGTAGTTAACAGAGTTCCGATGCATGTATTACCTTGTTGGTGCTCCAAAAACAAAAGCATATGTACATATGATTATAATTGTTCTATAGGCAATGACAAGACCAAAGAGATTACAAACTGGATCACGAAGCTTATATATGGAGAAACTTGAATTGGAATATATGGTTCAGAACACTTATCAATTTTTACAAAATGTGATGTTTGTAGGATTACAGACATACTGAAGAAAAAGGAGAAAAAAAATGCCTTGACTCTTATAAATTAAGTTCATACAACTTTGAAAGCTCTGTTGCATGAGTGTTCTCCACAGATCTCATTTGAACAGGAAGAGGAATACTAATATATTCATTCTTTAGGAAGAAGCAATGATCAAACATAACGATGGTAAACTTATTTCTTCCTTACTCCCTCTTCCTGGCTTAGATAATGATGGAGGCCCTGAAACTGTTTATAAACTGGGTGTAAGAGAAAATGTTGCTTTAGCTTCACTCTTTCATAAAAGCAATACAAATTTTTTACTACGCTATAGGTATTCTTTGACCCAAGCCGGGGTATTTTCAAGTGCCTCATAGGCATGCAAAATCTGTACAAAGAATCAGAAATACTAAAGAACAATTTATGTATTGGGATTTTTAGTATTAGTAAAGAATATGGTCTATACCATGGGATTCCAGAAGAGCAAACAAATCTGTCTTGAAAGAAGTAAAGCCAGAATGTTCTTTAGAGGCAAGGATGGTGAGACAACTTTGTCTCACATACTTCGGACACGTTGTCAGGCGGGACCAGCTCCTGGAGAAGCACAGCATGCTTGGTAGAGGGTCGGTGAATATGAGGCAGACCTCAGTGAGATGAACTGACAGGATGGCTGCAGCAATGGGATCAAATACAGCAACAACTCCGAGAATTACACACCACCAGGCAGTGTTGTGTCCCATTGTACACATGACTACTGCAAGTTGCCTAACAACTCATGCTTTGGAGGATTGTTCCTAAACTTGGAGTCAATTAATGAATCATAAAACCCAAACCCAAACCCACTACTGTTGTATAGATGTCACCTCGTAGTGACCTTATGAGACAGAGTAGCACTGCCCCATAGAGTTTCCAAGGAGTGCCTGGTGGATTGGAACTGCTAACCTTCTGGCTAGCAGATATGGCACTTAACCACCACACCACCAGGATTTCCACAATTAACGGATCATCTGTGATATTTCCTCGAAAGAACGTTGAATGCTCATTAACTGCCTATAGTTCCTGTTCTGGGAAGCAAATAGCTGTGAGTGATCTTTCTTTTTTCTTTTTGTATAGACTATCAAAATATAAACCTTATGCTTTCCTACAAATCTGGGATGATTATTTTATTAAATCCAGGGACCAAGTGAGAATATCTAAGTAGATATTAATAAAATGATGAAATTAAAAGAAACTTTCATTTACTCTGCAATACCTTGTTAGTTTACAAAATGAACAAACAAATGTCATGCTAATAAGGTAAAGAAGAAGCACAATAAAAGCCTCCATACATAGCAATGTTGCTTTTTTCTTTGTAGAAATAATTCCTTTTCCCTTTTGATTGGCACAAATGTAAAATGCTTTTCTTTAACTGAGTATGCGTATTTATTTTGTTTTATGATCCATGCACCTTCTCCGTGACTCCATCCCCCTTAGTAAGACCACAAATAAGTCAAAATCCATCCATTCTCTAGAGCATTTTCAATTTTCATGATGGATCAACATAGTTTTTGACCAGAATGCCAACAATAATTCTCTTCTTTGTCTCTTTTGACAAGTAATTGTATTAGCTCTATAAAAAACAAGCCTCATTAATCCACATTGTTCTTTTTCAAAACCAGAGGCTTAAGATTTTATGTTAGATGTTGACTGACCATGCATTTCAAATACTCTTTTATTTTACTGAAAAGGTTTAGAAGATGTTACCCATAAATGAACTTTACATCTTGGAAAACAATGTGGTTACAAAGATAGCAGAAATGCCTGGGTGAGACCTGAATTAACTAGGCATTTGGAAAGTGCTGCAAGTTTACATTTTCAGCACATCTAATTAACCTTGTAAGCATCACATTCCAGTGGGTTCTGAGAAATTCATATACATGCATGAAAAAATAATTGCGACAATGATGTGCTCAGTGGTTCCCACATAAAGCCCCCAGATGCCTTTTTCCCCCAGAACTAAATACATATCTAGCTGCATATTACAATCCACTTAAAACTTTTCCAACAGTTGTTCTTTTTTGCTTCACGTCTTTTTACTTTTAACTCCTAGTGAAGATGAGAAGTGGAGACAGCAGACAGGGGAAAAAAAAATTGAAAAGCAAAATTCTGACTGTATTGTTAGCCACAAAGAAAACACAGTATTCCGACTAATTGGTCTTCAAGTTCATCCATTTCAATGCCATACAGATTTGCATCTCCATTTCTTATCTAAGAATCTGCACTTAGCGTTCACTTTAATGAACAAGTTTCATGATAAAGGTTGTCTTAGACATCTGGTTCCAGGAGTAGATGACTTCAATAAAGAAAAGTTTATTCTTACACAGTCCAGTAAGCCAGAAGTCTGAATTCAGAGTGCCAGCTCCAGGGGAACCTCATATCATCAAGAAAGCAGCACCAAGAGCAGACCACATCTTTCAGACTCAAGGTTTTTGCGTCAAGATGCTCTGAGAAGAAAGAAAGACTGGTATAACACAAGGTTCTTCCTCCAGAATCCACAGAAAGAGAGTGCGTTCTCCAGGAGCTGACACATCATTCTTGGTAGAGTGGAGGGTCAGTGAAAAACAGACGACCCGTAACAAGACAGATTGACACAGTGGCTGCAACAATGACCTCAGCATAAAAAACAATTGTGGACATGGTGGAAGACCAAGCAGTGTTGCATTCTGTTTCACATGGGGTCACTATGAGTCAGAACCAATTTGATGGTACCTAATAACAGCAGAGTTTTCAAGGCTGTAATCTTTCAAAATCCGATCACCTAATCTTTCTTGGAGGTGCCTCTGGGTAGGCTTGAATTGCCAACTTTTTGGTTAGTAGTCCATCGCTTAACCATTTGCACCTCCCAGGAACTCCTTCCGTACTTACTGCAAGTCCTTTTCATAAACCAGGGACTTCCAAATTGATTTCTGAAGAGGCAAATGAGCGTCTGGAAAGTTCCTCTAGATACTTTAAAGTCAAACTGGAATTCATTAGCAGACTTAATAATATGAAGTTAATAGCTTCTTACATTATAAATTCCAGACCACAAATAATGTTTTCTAAAAGTGTATACAAAAGTGTGTGTTCAACAGGAAAATAATTCAAAAATAAATTCATTTCTAATAAAAAAAATTTGCTTTCTTCAAGTGAAATAATCACTGTATCACATATTCACCCTGACGTCTTTGACACTTATAAATGAGAAAATCAGAACAACTATTTGACTAACTGAGATGATTGTGCAGAAATTTGTTGTTCAGATGGTCACACAATACACCACTTATGTGGATATACCTCTTCTATCTACATAAATGCATAAACTTTGGTGACACAGATTAAGTGCTGGGCTCTAAATGAAAGGTCAGCAATTCAAACCTACATGCTCCTTTTGCATAAGAACAATGTGGCAGTCAGGTCTCATAAGATTTACAGTCTTGGAAATCCTAAGAGGCAGTGCTACTCTGTCCTTAAGATTCAGAATCAAATTGGTGGCAATGGATCTTTTTTTAGTCTATATAAGCTAAGTATTAATAGAGTATTAACGGAGATAATTTCTCCATGAAGAAAATTCATGCCAAAAAACACATGCACATGATCATTGGCTACTAGAAAAATCCAGATCAAAACTATAATGTGATACCATCTCACCCAAAAGAAGTTGACAATAATCCAGAAAACACTAAACAACAAATGCTGTGGAGAGTTTGGAACTCTCCTACATTGCTGGTTGGATTTCAAAATATGATCCATCAATGCCACTGCATGGAATATATCCTACAGAAATTAGGCAGTCACACAGATGCATGCACATGAATGTTTATTGCAACATTATCCACAATAGCCAAAAAGATTGAATCAACCTGGATGCCTATCAACAGATGAGTGGATAAACAAACTATGGTACATATACACAATGGAACACAGCAAAGATAAAGAATAATTATGATTTTTAGGAAGTATCTCATAGCCTGGTTTCAACTAGAAGACATGCTGAGTGAAATCACTCAGCTACAAAAGGACAAGTACCATATGATACCTCTGGTACAAAGACTTAAAAATGGACTTACATACAGAAGACTCTTTGATGGCTACAGGAATAGGGAGGGAAGGAGAAGGGTGTTCATAGACTAGACAGTCAACAGAAATATGGGTAGGTGACAAGCGTGACAGCATGCCGTAGACAGCAGATCAGCATAACTGGACTACACCATAAACTGCAAGATTTTTCTAAATTCAACCCAACACTTCAAAGGATAGAGTAGCAGGGATGGGTGTCTAAGGACCATGTTTTCAAAGAACATCCAGGTAAATTGGCATAACCAATCTTTAGCTAAGAGCATCTTCAGAACCCAATGTTGGTGAGTGGCATCTAGGGTCTTAAAAGCTGGCAAGCTGCCATCCCACGAACACCAAATGGTGCCAACCCATCTAGAACAGACGACAGATAACCTCAAAGACATAAGGGAAAATTAGCCCAGGAGACAGAAGAACCTATATGAATGGGAAACTGTATGGGCATGAGACCAGAAGAACCAGATGATGCCTGGCCACCACCAAAGTCAGCTGTGATAGGGATTCAATGTAGAGTACCTGAGGCAACATAAGAAAAAGAGATATGAAGTTTAAGAACCCTACTAAATGATCAGACCTGACGATCTGACAGCCTGGAGGGTCCCCTGGAAACATGGCTCCTAGATTTGCTGCTGGCCCCAAATGGAAACCAGTACTGAGTTCAACTCTTCAGACAAGAATGGACTGGATTTGGAGACACAGTGTGAGCATGTTGTGTGTGTACTTTATGGTTTTACACATTTAAGGAAGGCTGTCCTACTGGTTTCTTTCTATATAGTAAAGAGGAGCATGGAGAGGAGGAGACAGGTGCTCATTAAGAGGATACTAGAAGTATAGAGTGAAAAGGAGGAAAGTACTTTCACAGGGTGAAGAGAGCAGATGAGTTGCAGATAGATAGACCTGTAAAATTGATTTCGATTGCTTACTTTCACTTAGTCATAATAAAAAAGAAAATAAAATTCAGAACTTTGCTGATACATGAAGTACATTCAGGACTGATTTTATTGTTGTAGATTTTTTTCATTTTATTGGGGTTTGTGGTGGTGATTTTATTTTTATGTTTCTGTTCATAAACCACACCAAACCAAACCTGTTATCAGCAACTTGATTCTGACATGTATGACCTTATAGAACACAGTAGAACTGTCCCGTAAGTCTTCCAAAGAGAACCTGGAGGATTTGAACTGCTGACCTTTTGGTGAACAACCATGGCTCTTAATCACTGTGCAACTAGGGTTTCCTTGCTGTTCGTGGGAGCTGTTACTATTAACTTTTGACTGGCTACATTTTATTTCTCAAAGTAACATCTCTATTTTCATTTTTTTATGCAACCATTCCCTAAAAATATTTAAGATTAAAAAGTATAATGTTCCCAATTTCTCAGAAACAGTGAATCAATCAAATATTTCAAAGAGAAAAGAAAAACAGAGAAGAAAGCAGAGGGAAGAGACCATGTAAAAGTGAAAGAGAGCAAGAATTTCCTCCCAATTACAACATGGAAATATACTACATTTCTCCAAATCTTTGACAGCAAAAACAAAAATAAAAAAACTAAATTCCTGTCAAGTGTGTTCTTTGTTCTCTTTTCCTAGCTGTTTTTCTAAGTTAGATCTAGTGTGCACATCAGAAAAATAAACACTATATTCTGCACATACCATATTACACACACAGCAATTTGTATGATAATTTTTTTCTTGATTGCAATTTAGTCTTTAAAAATGCAAATTGTGTAATTACTGCCAAAAAATGTTCTCAATATGTACCAGTGGGGGAAAAAAATACACACACATAAAAGTGCTATAAATTTTGCAGAATAATGTGTTTATAGATGGAAAAAAAGGAGGGTACTATATTAGATGAATCCATTATGGAAGAAAAACACATCAGATTGAAAATCCTTAGAGACAGAAGTTTCTAGATTTTTGCTGATTACTGCCCCCATCCCCACCTCTAGTCTTCCAAAGGATGTTATAAATGGCACAAGTGTTGCTTTTTGTTCAGTAGTATTTTTTTTTTCTTTTCTGGTAGATTATTCAAGCCAATTAAGACAAGAGTAATATTCAAAAGTCTAAAATTAAGCATTCAAACCTGTCAAGTCTAGAAAACTAAAGAACCAAGCCCACTGCCATTGAGTCAGTTCTGACCCATAGTGGCCAGGGTTTCCACAGTCCTAGAAATCATCAGAAAAATAGAATCTATGCTCACAATTAATTTTATAAATATTGAAAACATAAGCTTCTGTGAATATGTACATATGTCTACTATAAATACTTGCTTCATAATTTTTTCTATGGACATGTTGTCAGGAAAGATCAGTCCCTGGAGAAGGACATCATGCTTGGTAGAGTGGAGAGTCAGCAAAAAAGAGGAAGAACCTCGACTAGATAGATTGACACAGTGGCCCCCAAAATGGGCTTAAGCATAAAAACGACTGGACATTGCACAAGGCCAGGCAGTGTTTCGTCACAATGAGTCAGAACCAACTCGATGGCAACTAACAACAACAGTTTTTTAATGACTAAGTAGATGTAGACCAGTCAAATCTCATAAAGCGGTGTCATCATAAGGATCAAAGACTTAATACCAAAAGTCTTTACTAAGCACTTGCTATGTACCAAACTCAGCTCTCACTGCAATTTAAACTTTTCTGTTACTAGATCCTGTAGAGTTCTCAGTGAAGAATTATTGTTACCAGCATCACAATTTACAGATAAGAATTAAAAATGTAAAAAGTGGTCATTAACATATATGTCTCAAAACCAATCCACTGCTGGTGAGTAGACTCTACCTCATAGCAACTGTCAGACAAAGTAGAACTGTCCTATGAAGTTTCCGAGAAGTGCTTGGTGGATTTGAACTGCTGACCTTTTGGTTAGCAGCTGCAGCATTTAACCAATAAACCACCAGGGCTTCCGGATATATCTCAAAGCCCAGGTTTGTCCATACGTATTTGATCCTATAGCCTGCACAGGTGCTGCTATACTATACTCTTAGAAAAATGTCAGACCCAGTTACTAGTTGTTATTGGTATATGCCTCAGTTATTCTCATCTGTAAAATGGAAATGCTAGTTAACTTGCTTGCATAGGTCAACAGGGAGCTGTGAAACATGTAAATGGGCTTTGAAAACTGATGTTATATAAACATAAGCAATGAAATTTTAATAAATTGTATTAGATTTTGTCACATGTACTATTTTTGATGGACAAACATACAAGCAAAATATGATGAAAGTATTGGTTTCCAATTAAATCTTGAGTCAAGAAGTGCCTTTAACCCCAGTGAGATTAGTTTTCAACTTCTGTAAAACAGAGACATAATATCTACATTACATGACCCTTGGTAGATCTGAAATAATACATGAAAACAGTTGAAACATAGTAGACACCAGACAAATTGTGTGTATTATTATTTTATGAGTCACAAAAAATACTGGAATGCTATATCAGTACATAAAATCATGTTGCTTTCATGAGTGAAATTTTCAGATGACTGGATGAAAGAGGACTAAGTTTTGATAGCAAAAAAGTAAATAAACAGATCAATGGGATCTATTAAGAATTAAACACTTTTGCTCATCTGAAGACTTTATTAATAGAATTAAAAGAACACCTACAGAATGGGAAAAAATATTTGGCAACTCTATGTCAGACCAACGCCTGATTTCCATAATCTATAAGATATTACAAAATATCAACAAGAAGAAGATAAATCATCCAATTAAGCAAAGGAGATGGGCAAAGGAGTTGGACAGACGTTTCACTAAAGAAGAGATCCAGGCAGCCAAAAAACGCATGTGGACATGTTCACGATCTTTAGTTATTAAAGAAATTCAAATCAAGAAGACAATGAGATACCATCTCACCCCAACAAGGTTGGCCATAATCCAAAAAACACAAAACAACAAATGCTGGAGGGGCTGTGGAGAAAGTGGAACCCTCCTGCACTGTTGGTGGGGTTGCAAAATGGTCCAGCCACTTTGGAAAGCAATCTAGCACTTCCTTAAAAAAATGGATATTGATATACCACTTGATCCAGTAATTCCACTACTCGGAATATATCCTACAGAATCAAGGCCTTTCACACCAACGGACACATGCACCAGAATGTTTACCGCAGCACAGTCCACAATAGCAAAAAAGATGGAATCAACCCAGATGCCCAACAACAGAAGAATGGATAGGTAAACTATGGTATATATACTCAGTGGAGCACTACACAATGATAAAGAACAATGATGACTTCAGAAAACATCTCATGACCTGGCTTCAACTGGAAGACATTATGTTGAATGAAAGTATTCAGCGACAAAAGGACAAATATTGTATGAGACCTCTACGATAAGATCTCAGAAACAGACTTTTGTATAGAAGAAAAGACTCTTTGACAGCTGCAAGGGAGGGGAGGAAGGGAGGGTTTAGATAGATAGTTACTAGGTATCTGGTTGGGTGAAATCGGTGATAGCACATATTAGAAATAAGAAAAATATTAAGTGGACTTAAATATAACATGAGTACTCCTTCCATTTTAACCCAATATTGCAAGGATAGAGTAGCTGGGGCAGGGGACCACACTCTTAGTTGAAAGCGAGGCCAATTGGCACAACTAGCGTTTTGCTAAGAGAGCTCTCTGCACCCCACATTGGTGAGTGGTGTCTGGGGTCTTAAAAGTTGTCAAGCTGCCATCCGAGGACACAGCAAATGGTCCCAACTCAGCAGGAACGGATGCTTACTGAGGACCAAGATGACATGGGGGAAAGACAACCCAGAAAACAAAGAGACCCACATCAGTGGGTGCCTACATCAACTCGGGACCGGAAGAACTGGATGGTGCCGGGCCACCACCAGTGATAGCCATGATGGAGCTCACTAAATTGAGACTCACTGGCAACACAAGAATAAAAAGGGGTGCACCCTGAGATCCCCACTGAAAGACATCAATTGATGGTCCAGTGGTTTCGGGGTTCCCCTGGGAGTATGGCCCCTCGCCCTGATGCTGCCCTTGACCATAAATCATAACGAAGGTCCACGCTTCGGACAGGAATGGATTGGACTTGGTGATGCAGTGGCCATATATTGGATGCACTTTATGGTTCTATACATCTATAGGATGTCATCCTGCTGACCTCTGGCTGGAGGAAGGAGAGTGGGTGGAGAGGAGGGAAAAAAGAGACTGTTGGGAGAAAGAGACATGTATGGAGCAGAGAGGAATAGTGTGCTGTCACCGGGCAGGGAGAGCAGTGGAAGCTGCATATAGGTGGGTATGTAAATTTATACGGGAATGTACATTTTCACTCAGTTATATTAAATAAAAAATTTTTAAAGAAGTAAATAAACATAATTATTTCTCCTTAATACATATATGTAACATCTGAAATAACTCAATTAAAGAAGCCAAGCCTTAAGGAAAGACATTCTTTTTAATTTCTAACATGTCATCTTTAGTCAAATTTAGGTTGCATCTATAATCATTTTTTACAATCCAGTGGATCACTTTTGTGTGGCCTTTCTTGTCATGGTCTTGTAAGTCCCACCCAATAAATTAGGTGGAATTGTGTCTTAGAGTAATCATGGCCCACGAAAAGGATTGGTCAGGAGGTAAGGTGATGGATTTCTTGGCCCATAGATAGGGAAAATGGAGTGCCTTTCGCAGAGATCTAGGGAGACGGATAGGTGTGTCTGATAGCACAACTGGGAACAAGCTGTCCTGATGGGCGAACTGTATCCTTAGTGTTCTTGGACCTAAATTGTATTTAGTTACTTTCTTAATAAGCCCCATAATTGTGAGTAGTGTCTCTGTGTTCTGTATGGTCATTGAAGTGAATTATTGAACCGAGCAGAGAAGTATATGGGGTCATAGGAGGGATGGTTTGTTAAAGTGACAGACAGAGTAAACATGCCTGACCATCTCATAAGAATCAGGTATGGGCTGTTGATTTTTATTGTCCTTCCCACTTGTGAAGAGAGAGAAGGTCAGACTCTCCTACCATCTTGTTCTGATATTTTTCTTTAAAAAAATGTGACTTACTTGTTATCAGATTCATCTGAAGAACCAAGACAAGGATGGGCTTCCGTATTACACAACGTGAAAGACCACCTATACTGATCTTGCAAATGAGTTGAGCTAAAGTAGTCCTGTGGCCCTGTGCTGACCATCATATATAGCCTATAGGTTATTAGAGAGGCTTAAAATATAGCTAGAGATCAGAAAGATAATTATTTGGAAAATGGGGTACTGTGAGTTTGACCTATCTGCAGAAGAGTGGTGGAAAGTGTTCCCCCCACTCAAGGTATAATAAAATGGATTTCAAACTCACCATGCAAAGAACTTAGTACATATTGTTTACATCTGTGGGTGCAGAAGACTGGTGTTATGCATGCCAAATTAGCAAAGTGCCGTCGCGTCAGATCCATATACGAGAGAAAAATAAGGACCAAAGTCTTGCTTGATGACATATATACATGTCTAGACACCGTGAGGTCAAAGAAGGTTTGAGTGCTTCCTGTGTACCAGATGTAGTCACACGTGCAAGAACTAGCCTGAAAGTGTCTTGTATTCAGTTCAAAAAGGTTGCCTTGCAGATAAGGGAAAACTAACAAAGCAGTTGCAGCCACCTTCCTACCAACTTGAGGACAAAGTCAGCAAACAGGAAGATAGAGCAATGAGAATCAGCAAGCAGTGGAAGTAGGGCTGTGACATACTATGACATACTGCTTCTGATGCCTGCTTAACCTCTAGTCTTCTGGTTAGAAATAAATTAAATAATAAATGTTCTTGTGTAACCCAGTTTGCTTTAAGCCGAACCAAAACCAAACCAAACCTTTTTTCAACTCTCAGCAGCCACACGTGTTTCAGAGTAGACCTGCATTCCATAGAACCTTCCATAGCTATAATCTTGGGAAAGTATACAGCCAGGTCTTTCTGTGATGGTGTGGCAGGGTGGATTTGAACCACCAACCTTTTGGCTACTGATTGAGCATAAGTCATTTGAAACCATACATAAAAAGTGCAACACCTAGTCTACAGGCTTGGTGTGAGAACCAGTTAAAAATGTGTGAAATGCAATTAGCAAAATATCTTACACATAGTTGTCAGCCACTGGATGAACAGTAGTTTTTTATTCTTTTTTGTTTTGTGTGTGTGTGTGTTTGATTGAAAGAGGGAAAAAATAAGGAAAAGATAAGAATATACTGAGGGGACAGAGTCAAAATGGTAGACTAAAAGCACATCTCCCTAAATCCTTCTGGAAACCAAGATCTGAAATGATAGTTAACCTGAGCCTTCTGGACACCTAGTGAGCCCTGGGATGTGACATAGGGCTGTTAATTTGGACCTCATAACACGGAACACAAAACCTCCTCTTTTTCACTGACCCCACTCTCAGGAACCACAGGCTTGCCCAGACCAAAGGTAACACATCATTTCGATTTTCTTTTCCCCTGTATTGGCTGGTGGGCAGAACTGGGACTTGACTAGCTGCTGGTCTTGGATGTGCTGCTGGTCTTGGTTGCACTGCCGTTGGGCCTGACAAGTGTAATTGCCAGGTTCTGAGAGCCTGGCTTTGGACTCTATACACTTTGGCTCCTCTCGCCTATCGGGAAAAAGAGAAGCCTAGGCAGAGGCCCCAGTCGAACTTGGTTCCTACGCTGGGAGGTGGTACCTGCTGGGGGGGAGAGCACTTTTCTAGCAGGGAGGCAGTATTTTGCACAGTGTTGCCTGGGACCAGGGACCAGAGGTGGAGGCTGTGGACTCTGGGCATTTCAGCACTCTTGGCCTCTCTTTCTGCCAGGAGCCTTGTCCCAGCTGGCTGGCAAGCTTACACGGGATCCCATCTTGTTTTGCTGGGAGGAAGGGTCATCCATAAGGAAGCCTCAAAGCCAAGTGCCAAATGCCGTCTGGACCTAATTCCTGGACTGGGAGGCAATGTCTTCCCAGAAGAGACTGCTTTTCCAAGAGAAAAGCAGAATTCTACACAGTATCGCCTACAACTGGGGCCTGACAGCAGAAGCCAGCAGGCCAGTAGCCTTTCTGTATTTTGAGCTACTTTATAACATCTGGTATTCAATACAGAGGTGGTTACTTTGCCAGCTGGGAAGAGGGACGTTTACACCTGAAAACCTGACTGACTTTGGAAGACGCAAAATATTTTTTACTTCTCATCTTAAGACAGCCTAGAGAAACAACTATAGTACATCTTCACAGCATATGTCCAGCAACTATTGACCCACATGAAGCCCAAAAAGCAGCAAACGTTGGAGAGGACAATAACCCAGAAGTCAGCAATGGCATCAGAAGGCCCCCAAAAGAAACCTCAGAACTTGCCAGACAAAGAAGCTTTGCTGAAACTATCAGAAGGTGAATAGAGAATGATTATATCTACAGCCCTACTAGCCAGCCAAGCCCTACAAGACATTATACAAAATGAAGCAGAGCAAAATGAAAAACTAAGCAAGCTGTTCGATCTCATGGAACATCAGTACTCAGAAATGCAGCAGATCAAGAACAAAATCAAAGACATAGAAACTTCAATTCAAAGCCAAGAAAACGGAATGGAACAAATGGAAAAGAGAATTTCTGATTTGGAAGACAGAGCCACCAACTCCAGCATCTATGAGGAGAAGTCAGAAAAAAGAAACAAAAAAAAAAAAAAATGAAGAATCATTAAAAAGCATGTGGGACTCTATTAAGAAGAACAATCTATGATTAATTGGAGTTTGTGAACAGGGCAAGACACCTGAGAACACAGACAGTATTGTGGCTGAGCTGCTGACAGAAAACTTCCCAGAAATTATGAAAGAAGAGAATATAGAGATCCAAGACATGTATTGAACACCACTCAATATAGATCTCAATAGAAAGACTCCAAGACATATTATAATCAAGCACAACAAAATAAAACATAAGCAGAAACTCTTACAGGCAGCAAGACTCAATGCAAAGCTAACATTCAGAGGGAAACCCTGTAGGATTTTGCTAGATTTTTCTGCAGAAACCATGCTGGCATGGAGTCAGTGGCATGAACCATTCAAAGCCTTAAAGGAGAAGAACTTCCAACCAAGAATTATATATTCTGCAAAACTATCTTTCAAATATAAAAATAAAGTTAAGACATTAGCAGATAAACATAAACTCAGAGACTTTGTAAAAACCAAATCAAAGCTACAAGAAATACTGAAAGAATGTCTTGGCTTGGAAGAACAAAACCAATAACTTTGTATTTTAGAAGGACACGTTATCCAGAATCCTACTCAGTTAAGGAAGGCTCCAAACACAACCAGAGCTATAACAGTGAAAGAAACGATCTAGTGATCATACCACATAAACTATATCATCATATTAAAAAGAGGGGTATACTACAGTCATTACAGCCCTTCCATATGGAGAGGAAGTTGACAAGACTGGTAGCAAAACAAAATTGGGGTTATATATAGTTTGGTAAGCAGGATTATGGGGCAGCCGTAAAGCACAATAAAGAGGCAACATACTGTAGCAAGAAATATAATAGAGGAGTCTCAACGACCACAAAACCAACCCTGAAAAAGGTGAAAAATCAGCTCGCAAAGAAGAAGGTTGCAAAACAGATTAATAAGAACAACAGAGAAAACAGCTCAAAAATAAACATATCACAATGGCAGCACTGAACACATACCTATCAATAATTACATTGAATGTGAAAGGACTGAATGCTCCAGTAAGGAGACATCGAGTGACATCTTGGATCAAAAGACATGACCCATCTATATGTTGCCTACAAGAAACTCATCTTAGACCTAAAGATATGAACAACTGAAAATCAAAGGAGAGAAAAATAAATATCAAGCTAATAATGAACAAAGAAGAGCAGGTGTGGCAATTCTAATTTCAGATAAAATCGATTTTAATGTAAAATCCACCATCGTGGACAAGGATGGACACTATTTATTACTGAGAGGTTCAATACACAAGCAAGACTTAACAATATTAACTATTTATGCACCTAATATTAGAGCACCTAAATACGTCAAAGAAACACTGACTACATTCAAAAAGGAGATAGATAATTCCACAATAATAGTAGGAGACTTCAACACTCCACTCTCAATATTGGACAGATCGTCTAGAAGAAAGCTCAATAAAGACACAGAAGACCTTATTGCCACAATTAACCATCTACACCTCATTAACATACACAACTTTCTATCCATCAGCAAGCAGCTACACCTTCTTCTCTAGTGCACACACAACATTCTCCAGAATAGACCATGTGTTAGGACATAAAGCAATTCTCAACAAAATGCATACCATCGAATTAATGCAGTGTCTTCTCAGATCATAAAACCATAAAAGTCTAAATCAACAGCAGAAAAAACATAGATAGAAATCAGAACTCATGGAAACTGAACAGCCCCTTGCTCAAAAAACCATGAGTTATAGAAGAAATCAAGGATGAAATAAAGAAATTTGTGGACTCCAGTGAGAAGGAAAACACTTCCTGCCAGTACATATGGGATACAGCCAAAGCAGTGCTCAGGGGTCAGTTTATCTCCATAAATGCACAGATCTGGAAGGAAGAAAGAAACCAAATCAAAGAACTGACCCTACAGCTTGAACAAGTACAGAGAGAAGAACAGAGCAACCCCTCAGGCACCAGAAGAAAACAGATCAGAAAGATCAGAGCAGAACTAAATGAATTAGAGAATAGAAGAACAATTGAAAAAATTGAAAAGACCAAAAACTGTTTTTTGAAAAGATCAACAAAATTGACAAACCATTGGCTAAACTTACTAAAGAAAAACAGGAAAGGAAACAAATAACCCAAGTAAGAAATGAGAGGGGAGTTGTCACAACAGATCTAGTGGAAATCAAAAATATCATAGCTGAATACTATGAAAGACTGTATTCTAACAAATTTGAACACCTAGAGGAAATGGACAAATTCCCTGATTCATATCACCTACCAAAATTATCACAAGGTGACACAGAACAACTTAATAAACTCATCACAAAGGAAGAGATTGAAAAAGTCATCAAAAACTGACGACTGTAAAAAGACTTGGCCCACATGGCTTCACTACAGAATTCTACCAAGTTTTTAGAGAAGAGTTGTCTCCAGTACTACTGAGACTATTTCACAGTATAGAAAGGGATAGAATACTCCCAAATTCATTCTATGAAGCCAACATAACCCTTATACCAAAGCCAGGGAAAAACCCAACAGAAAAGGAGAACTACAGACTGATATCACTTATGAATCTAGATGCAAAATCTTCAACAAAATTCTTGCCAAGAGAACACAACAACATATCAAAAAAATACTCCATCATGACCAAGATGGATTCGTACCAGGGATGCAAGTCTGGTTCAACATCAGAAAAATAATTAATGTGATCAACCACATAAATATCACAAAAGACAAGAATCAGCTGATTTTCTCTATTGATGCAGAAAAGGCATTTGATAAAGTCCAACATTGATTCATGCTGAAAACTCTCAGCAAGATAGGAACAGATGGCCAATTCCTCAGTATAATAAAGGCCGTTTATACAAAGCCAACTGCTATGTTATCCTGAATGGAGAGACTGAAGGAGTTTCCCTTGAGAACAGGAACTAGACAAGGAAGCCTACTCTTACCTCTCCTATTCAACATTGTACTAGAAGTTCTAGCCAGAGCAATTAGACAAGACCAAGGAATAAAGGGCATCTGCATCAGCAAAGAACTGAAAATCTCCCTATTTGCAGATGATATGATTGTATATACAGAAAATCCCGAAGAATCCATAAGGAAGCTACTCAAATTGATAGAAGAGTTCAGCAAAGTCTCAGGACACAAGATAAACATAAGTAAATCAGTAGGATTCCTTTATACCAACAACGAGTTTATTAAGAAAGAAATCACCAAGTCAATATCATTTACTATAGCCCCTAAGAAGATTAAGTACCTAGGAATAAATCTAACCAGAGAAATAACAGACCTTTACAAAAAGAAATACAAACCTTTACTACAAGAAATTAAGAGAGACTTAGATAAATGGAGAAACCTACCCTGCTCATGCATAGGAAGATTTAACATTGTGAAAATGTCTATTTTACCCAAAGCAATCTAGTTATACAATGCAATCCCAATGCAAGTTCCAGTGACATTTTTTAATAAGATGGTGGAACAAATTACCAACTTTGTCTGAAAAGGGAAGAAGCCCCAGATAAGTAAAGTGTTACTAAAGAAGAAGAACACACTGGGAGGCTTCTCATTACCCAACCTTAGAACCTATTGCTGCTACAGTGGTCAAAACAGCCTGGCACTGGTACAAAAACAGACAGATAGATCAGTGGAACAGAATTGAGACCCCCAGAGATGACATCATCTGCCTACGAACAACTGATATTCAACAAAGGCCCTAAGACATTAAATTGGGGTAAAAACAATCTCTTCAATAAATGATGCTGGCAAAATTGGATGTCCATCTGCACTAAGTTACAACAAGGCCCATATCTTACACGTTATACAAAAGCAACTCTAACTGGATAAAAGACCTAAATATCAAATCTAAAATGGTAAAGCTCATCCAAGAAAAAGTAGGAACAACAATGGAAGATTTAATACACAATGTAGACAGATTTCAAAATCTGTCAAACAGACCAGAAACAACAGAAGATAAAATAGGTAAGTGGAATTACTAAGAATCAATCACTTTTGCCCATCCGAAGACTTTATTAATAGAATTAAAGGGCTACCTACAGAAAGGGAAAAAATATTTGGCAACCCTATGTCAGACTGACACCTTGTCTCCATAATCTATAACGTACTACAAGATATCAATATGAAAAAGATAAATCATCCAATTAAGTGATGGGCAAAGGAGATGGACAGACATTTCTCTGAAGAGGAGATTCAGGCAACCATAAAACACATGCTGATGTTCTCACTATCATTAGCTATTAAAGAAATTCAAATCAAAATGACAATGAGATACTATCTCACCCCAGCAAGGTTGACCATGATCCAAAAAACACAAAACACTAAATGCTGGAGAGGCTATGGAGAGATTGGAACTCTTCTACACTGTTGGTGGGATTGCAAAATGGTGCAGCCTCTTTGGAAAGCAATCTGGCACTACCTTAAAATAATGTATATAGATATACCATTTGACCCAGTAATTCCACTGCTTGGAATATATCCTGAAGAATCAAGGCCATCCACACCAACTGACACATACACACAAATGCTCATCACAGCACTGTCTATGGCAGCAAAAAGATGGAATCAACCCAGATGCCCAAGAACAGAGGAATTATGGTATATATACTCAAAGGAACACTGTGCAATGAAAACGAACGATGATAGCAGGAAACGTCTCATAACCCGGTGAAAGCAGTCAGCGACAGAAGGACAAATATTGTATGTGATCCCTAAGATAAGAATTTAAAAGTAGACTCAGCATAACAGAAAAGACTGTTTGATGGCTGCAAGGGTGAGGAGGGAGGTAGTGTGAGGGGAGAGGGTTTAGATTAGACAGTTGTTAGAAATTTGGTTGGGTGAAATTGGTGACAGCACACATTAGTAAGAAGATCAATATTAATGGGACTTCAACACAACTTGTGTACTCCTCCCATCTTAACTCAATATTGCAAGGACAGAGTAGCTGGGGCGGGGGCCAGGGACTTTGCTGTCAGAGGAAATTGAGGTCAATTGGCACAACGAGCATCTTGCCAATGACGTCTTTCTGCACTTCGCACTGGTGAGTGGCGTCTTGGGTCTTAAAAGCTGCCAAGCTGCCAAGCTGCCATCTGAGGGTACAGCAAATGGTCCCAACTTAGCAGGAACGGGTGATCACCAAGGTCCATAATGATATGGCGGAAAGAGAACCCAGAAGACAGAGGGACCCGTGTGAGTGGATGTCTACATTGACTTGTGATTGGAAGAACCAGATGGTGCCTGGCTACCACCAGTGATAGGCACGATGGAGCTCACAAAGTTGAGTCTCACTGGCAACACAAGTATAAATAGGGGTGCACCCTGAGAGCACCACTAAAAGACTGCAATTAATGGTCCAGGGGCCTCAGGGTTCTCCCGGGAGCATGGCCTCTGGCCCTAATGATGCCCCTGTCCCTAAATCATAAGGAAGGTCAACTTTTCAGACAGCAAGCAATGGATTGGACTTGATGACGCAGAGGGACCATATTGTGTGGGCACTTTATGGTTCTAGGCATCTGTAGCAGGTTATCCTGTTGACCTAATACTGGAGGAAGGGAAATGAGTGGAGAGGAGAAGACAGGAGACTGTTGGGAAGATAAGACACCTACGGAGCAGAGAGGAAGAGTGTGCTGTCACCGTGCAGGGAAAGCAGTGGAAGCTGCGTGTAGGTCAGTATGCAAATTAATATGGGAATGTACATTTTCATTCAATCACAATAAAAAAAAGAAAAAATCTAAACTCAAAAAAAAAGAATATACTGAAATTTATTAACAATAGAAATAACTCGTTAAAGATTGAAATAAACATATTTTAAGTGGTATGCAAAACTGAGTTTTTAGAAAGGGGGGAAATTACTTCTGACTCAGATCTTTACGACATTATCTGAGAAAGAATTTGCTCTCTGCCTGACTCCAGACCTGTTTTAGTTCACAGATGCATCTGAATATGTACTGAGTAGAATACAATCAGAGAAATAGAGAAAGAGGGTCCTACAAGTTACATGGAATAAGAAATTTGTTAAAGAAATTGGATCTTACACAATCATGGGAGTTGATAAGAAGATCTCTAAAAGACTATTTCTATTTGTTCATTTCTTCTGCCTTTGGGCTCGCAGATCAGCCAGGTCCACATTTGGAGAAGAAAGTTGGAAATGAAGTGGGCTACAGTAAGGGAAAATTGGAATCCTTGCTGAATATGTGGAATTTATGAGGACTATTTAAAGCCTCGGTCTGTCTGTCTCAGTCCCAATCTCATTGATGTGGATCACATTGTAGAGTAGCGAGCACTTTTTTCATAGTGTTTCACATGCATCCAGCCAAGACTCAGAGTCAGGCCAAGACTTTAAAAAAGGATCCAGGGTGAGTCACAAGAGCCACGAGTCTGGATGTTATCCAGTGCCAACTGCACAGCACTGCAGATCAAAGATATCAATCAGCTACATTGTTGACCTTCAACTTGTAAAAGTGGCTTTACTTCTGACCTCCAAATCTCACACAAATTTCTCTTGTGACCAACTCTAACCCAAAACAGTACAGGAAGAGACATTCTGAGAACTGTAGTTCCAACTTAGCTAAGTTGATACAGTACAAAGTGCAGGATACACCACTGTCCATATTGTTTGTATTGGAATTCTTTTAACACAATTTAAATATAAGCTTTTATATGAATGATCAAATCTGTTGGCTTCCCTTAAAAGAAAATGATCAGCAGGCCTGGCATTCATATACAGCTCAATTTGAAGCGGGGAACAGTAGCCCCCAAAATGAATGGACCTTGATGCTCTTCAGTCTTCCCCAATTCTGACCACTTCTATCAACCTTCATCACCTAATCTATGCCAATTGTCGTTTGTCATCAGGTTTTCTTTTTCCTTGCACTAGTTAAGCCTGAATTCTGAAGGGTTTTGAGTTTAGGATCCACATTAAGAGGTGGACTTCAGATTGAATTATTGGATAAGATTGTGGTTTGAGGGAAAACAATATGTATTGCAGGAAGAGTAATTAAAACTGATATTTATAAAATCATGAGTATCTTAGGCTGGTTGAAGCTTAACATGTGTATAGCAGAGTTTGGCAAGAGGTGATAGTTAGAAAGTAGCTTGGGGCCAGATGGCAAAGGGTCTTGAATGCCAGTATTAATAGACATCGGAAAGCAATCGAAGCATTTTAAAGAGGTGATGGGAATGACCACGGCTCCCTGCTATAGGAAAATCAATTTAAAAGTCTTATAATATGAATTAGGTAAAAGCAGAGACAAGGGAGGGTGCTATTTGTAAGGATGCAACAGTTTTTAGAATACTGTCACAGTCTTCCCAAGAAGACTCATCTGGTTATTGTTGTGGCTAGTGGACCATTGTCTTTGTCTCATTTAAATATATGACAGAATTTCAAGGTCTGAATTTATTCATCACTGTGGTTGATAGATAGAACTGAAAGATTTCTTTGTTTAAGTGAAACATGTTCAGACTGGTATTCCAGTTTCTATCCAAGCTCCTTAGGCTGTTTCCTTGCCAAGGCTGTTCTGGAAATCTTGCAAGAACTGTTCTGCAGCATTTTATCACTGCTGCTTTCAGTAGTGGCTGGAAACCATAAAAATAGTATTTTCCTTCCTTATGCCTCCAAGAGCAGAGATTCTTAGAGCTTCTTATTTGAAAGAGGGGATGTTACTGAGGCAGTATCACATTCCTTATGCACAGCAAGACACCAGATTGACAAACCATTACATTGAAATTTGGGGATATCAAAGAAATGATAACATTACACTATCTCCAAAGTATTATGAGATCTCAATTACATCCTCTAAGATACTGACTGATTAGAAAAAGAAATTACTATTGAAACTTGTGAGAGTAGGGAGATGTTGTGGTTCCTTCCTGGACAAACCTGAATTCAGTCTGAAAATGAAAGAGTCGGTATCTGTTAACAAAACAACTAAAACCCAACCTATTTCCATCAAGTTGAGTCCAAGTCATTGTGATCCTACTGGATAGAGTAAACTGTCCCATAAGGTTTCCAAAGAGCAACAGGTGGATTCGAACTGCCAACCTTTAGGTTAGGCAGCTGAGCTCTTAACCACTTCACATTGAACTTAAAGAGCACCACAACATTAATGATATTTCAGGTAATAAAAAGATAATCAGATGACTAGAAAGCAACATAGGTGCACATTACCAAAATGTTCAATAAATTTTAAATGCCGTAAGTGTTCAAAGATAAATAAATAAACAAATAACTTTGATCTACATTAAACATGACCAAGATCTTTTGTTTCTTGTTAGGAAGTTTGACCAGTATTTGAGAAAAACCACCGAGTTGTCTTCTCACTTGATATCTATGTGACCTCCTTCTATTGGCATATATATGGTTTGATTTTATTTATAAACCTTCAGTGTTAAGTGAGACGATCCGGCTGTCAGTTTGTTTTACTGTGGTGGCTTCATGCTGCTATGAGGCTGGAATCTACAGTACAGGTTTCTCACACTGTCAGCAGGATCAGACATGATAGACAGGTTTAACAGAACTTCTCAACTAGACGGACTAGAAAGAAAAGTCTGGTGATCTACTTCCAAAAGTAATGCAATGAAAACCTAATGCACTATGGAGGAATATTACATACTATAGCACTGGAAGATGACTCCTCCAGAGTGGAAGAAACTGCACAGTGGCCACTTTGAACGTCTCAGTGGTCATGAAGCTGGCCCAGGACAGGAAGTCGTACTGTCTTCATGACTTGACAGCAACTAACAACAATTGACAGCAACTAACAACAACAGTGTTAAGTGACAGAGTTGCAGCAAACAGTGATGTGAACCACAAATATCGACTAGTTAGTGGTCCATAATCACAGAAAATGACTTGACTTCTAAGCCTGGATGTCCTCATCAACATCAGGATGATAATACCCTCTTCAAAGGACGAGTATCCAAATCAAGTCAGATCATATGTACTTAAACATCTAATAACTCAAAATATTTTTTAGAAAAGTAAAGAAAGAGAAGACAAACTCATTTCCATTGAACTAGTTCTGACTCATAGTGACTCCACAGGATGGAATAGAACTGCCCAGTAAGTTTTCCAAGGCCCTAATTTCTATGGAAAGACACAGTAGTTGGTGGGTTTAAACCACCAACCTTTTGGTTACTAGTAAAGCACATTAACCATTTCAACAGTTGACCTTTGCTCAACATCTAATCATCTGATTATGTGTTCACACTATTCCCAGAATTGTACTGTGACCATATCCCTACATCTTCTCTCCTGGATTTCCCTAACTGCCAGAGTCAGACCTTTGACTGCCTGGCATTCTTTCCTCATTTACCAGTTTTCTGGTCTGCCTTACCCACACTGACCTTGTTGGTCTAGTGTCTTATAATCACCCTATATTTAGAGGTGGCCTTCAGACTGGTCCTGAAGTCAGATTCCACAATATCTAACAAATAATGTTTAAAATTGGACAATAAATGTTGGTGATGTTTGCAAAGCCTGACTGATACAAAGGATGTCCTGAATTGAACATGTTTAAAAAAAAAAAAGGAAGAAAGAAAGAAAAAAAAAGTGCCATGGCAAATGTGTGTTATCTAATATATTGAAACAATAGCAAAAGAAAAAATATATGGAAGTATTTTATGCTGGCGCTCTTTCTATTTACCTGGCTCTGGCTGTGCTCCTCTGTCCTATAGGGTCACTATGAACTGGAATCTACTCAATAGCAACAGGCTGTCTTGCTTTTGATTTTAGTCTTATTACCTGCTGCTTTCAATGGACCTTTAGATCAATAATTCTCAAGTGTCAATATAAAGACAAATGGAGGCCAAAAAAGAAAAACAAAGAAGGAGAGAGAGATAAAGAAAGAAGGTGGGGGAGAGAGAGGGAGAGAGGGAGGGAAGAAGGAAACCTATTAGCACTCTAGGACAAGGTAGAACTTCCCCACAGGTTTCCACAGAGCTGCTGGTGAATTCAAACCGAGGACTTTTTGGTTGTCAGCTGAGTTCTTAATCACTGCATCACAAGGGATCCTTACTATGTGAATTAAAAAAAAAGCTTGTTGCCATTGACTCAATTCCCTCTCACAGCAATCCTGCAGAAAAGAGTAAACAGCCGGTGTGTTTGAATTTTCGGTGAGTAGATTTTTTCAGGATTTGTCTTATTCCCATAGCCTTCCACAAAGACTTGATATTTGCCTGAAAAGATACATCCTGCCTGCGAATATTGCTTGGAGAAGAATAGAGCACAGAGTTTTCCAAGCAGTTTTAAGAGTCTAAACAAACAAACAAACAAAAAAACCAAACCCATTGCTGTCAAGTGGATTACAAATCATAGCTACTCTGTGGGACAGTTGAACTGCCCCATAGAGTTTCCAAGGAGCACGTGGTAGATTTGAACTGTCAGCCTTTTGCTTAGCAGCTATGACACTTAAACACTATGTCACCAGGGCTTCCAAGAGTCATTAGTGTAAGTGGTGGTGTAGTGGTTATGTGCTACCTCTGTTAACGAGAAGGTTGGCAGTTTGAATTCACAAGGTGCTCCTGGGAAACTCTATGGAGCAGCTCTACTCTGTCCTGTAGGGTCACTATGAGTCAGAACCTACTAGATGGCACTGGCTTTGGGATTTTTTGGTAATGTAAGTGTGGAAACCTTGGTGGTATAGCGGTTAAGTGCTACAGCTGCTAACCAAAAAGCTCTATGGGGTAGTTCTACTCTGTCTACAGGGTCCCTATGAGTTGGAATCAACTTGGCAATAGTGAGTAGGTTAATGTGACTTTGGAAACCCTGGCGGCTTAGTGGTTAAGTGCTATGTCTGCTAATCAAAAGATCAGCAGTACAAATCTGCCAGGTGCTCCTTGGAAATTCTACAGAGCAATTCTACTCTATCCTATAGGGTCGCTATGAGTCAGAATTGACTTGATGGCAGTGAGTTTGGAGGTTTTGATAGTGTAAGTGTCCAAGTCTATATGAAATATAGCCAAGTGCCGTCGAGTCGGATCCAAAGGAAGGCAAAAAAATATAGTGGAAATTGTGTGGACTCTGGAGTTTTGGAGCCCTTGTTAAATTTTAAGTTCCCTGAGTCTGGGTTTCTTATCTCTGAAACAGGTTTCAGTTCATAGGATTCTTATTCAAAGCCAAAAAAAAAAAAAAAAGATTCCCCCAAATCCTTGTGATCAAGAAGTGGTATAGTGTAAGAAGATAACAGCAGTAATTTAGGAGTTGGACTGTCTTCAAATGCCACCACTCCTATGTGACTTTCAGAACATTTGTTGTATTACCACTGGACCTATAAAGCGTAGTTTAGAATAACACTGTGTGTAGCATAGGGTTGTTATGAGGATTAAATTAGTAACTAGTTGTGAAATATCTGGAATAGTGCCTAGAACCAAAGTTCTATGTACATTTTTGAAAACCAGATTGACTGTGAAAGCCTAATACGACTTCCCTGTAATTCCAGTAAGAGCATCTCATTTTTGCTGTGGGAAACTCTCCCTTCTGTCTTTGATTATGGTCTCAGTATTGCAATCAGTTAAGGTGCTTCAACCAATCCTGGACAATGATAGGGATGTGACTGAACTAAGGAAGTTCATCAGAGCTTAATTATAACAAATATATAATATTGATAGGGGATGGGGGTGATACATGAAATACCTAAAGAAGTTTTGGAAAATAAGTGAATCAATCTCAGTATAAAGAACCATTTAGAATGATTCCTCTTAATTCTAAAATACAAACAGTTTATTGTGTTATTGTATGTTCATGAGTATTTATTAAAGTAACAGAGAAAGACATCAATAAAGTAAAGGGATAATTTATAGAAAATACAGCAACTGGTACATGGAATCAATGGATAAAGGAATAGGTCCTGCACTGGACAGACACTTGAGCAGCACTGAGAACCTTGAAGCTCTACTGGAGGGTGTCTTTAGAGTGCAGTAGTCAAGATGAAGAGTTCCTCTGTAGCTCAAATGGCTAAATACATAGGAATGAACCTGAAGGTTGGCTGTTCAAACCTACCCAGAGGTGCTCCAGAAGAAAGTTCTAGTGATTGCTTCTGAAAAGCCATAGCCATGAAAACCCTTTGCTGCATACACGGGGTCTCTGTGAGTCAGAATCAACTCACAGGCAACTGGTGCTGGTGTTACCAGTGGTGTGGGTAGGATGAATGTCGTTCAATTTAATTGGTATGCTACGTGCTTAAGAATCAAATACTAGGGAATGTCTGATTAGTGTAGCTCAAATCACATCCTTGAAACCATAAAAGAAAAGTAAAATGGGCCCAAGTCAAAATCCACATTTGGGCTTCTGGGATCAGTCAGACACAAAATGGAAACAGGAGCCAGAATGAAAAGAAGAAATGGGATTGAGTCAGAGATTAGAAGGATTTGGGATCTAAATAGGAACAGGGTCTGTTTAGCTTATCATCCTTATAGCCTACATGTCACGATCTAGTGGATGTTTCCCAAACATGACATAGTCTGCCTGTACTATCTACCTATCCTGTTCGAGGTTAAAGAGATGCTGGCTCAGGATTCTTAAGAGTGTCTCGCATAATTTCTTTTTCCCTGATTACAGTATACAATCCCTGATTTTATTTTTGTAGCTGTTGGGCTATTGCTAACATCTAGCACACATCTCTGACCATGGCAGGCTGAATCCCCAAGGCTCACCAAGTATTTGGCTATTCAGTGGTTTTACAGGTTAATTAATAAGGGCTTTTCATCTTTTATTACACAAAAGGCATGTGACTAGAAGCTCTTATTATGAAGGATAAACCCAGCTGATTATTTTCAAGTCATGTATCAATTGTATTTGGAAGGGAATGTCAGATAGAAAAAAACAAGAAGAAATAATAAAATGCGAGAAGAAAAGAGATGAAATTTGAATTGTCAGATTTCATATGCAGTTTTATAGGCTCTTCTCCTGCTCTCTGGACTTGCCTCACCTCCTCAGAGATTAGTGAGGATCCCAAAAGAATCCTCTCTGACAGTTTACAGCCACCTTTTTAGTGGTGCACTTGTGATGGATGCATTTAACACAGACTACATCAGTAGAAACACAGACAAGACACATGCAATTCTCACTCCTTTCTCTTTCAAGGATGTCAGATGGTAGAAGATTGAGAGTGATGATACAGGAATATTCTAATTTAAATAAACATATACCAAAATGTGAACCATTAACAAAAGTTGACAAACATCGGTAACAACGTTAAGTGGTTCTCACAATCATTACACAATCATATGTTATGAAGCATCTCAGATAATCTCTGAAATCTGTCCCCACCCCTAGATTTGTAAATGAACAAAGAGAAGGCTCATTAATTTAGGGATTTTGCAGAAGTATTGTCAATTTAACTTGAAGCTGTTTCCAGGATAAAGGACTTTTTCCACTGGAAAATTCCCTCTTCTCTGAGATCAGTGCTTCTCCAGATTGAATGTACATATGGAATACAAATGGATTTCAGAATACTGTTAAAATCCAGAATCTCACTTTTCAGGTTACACAAACATTTGAAACATCTCTGTAATCTTCAAATACTCCATTTCCACAGCACACATGAAATAGCAAATTATGAGTGCAGGTCCACAAGTACAAGTGTTTGCATGGTGCCTTTGTGTATCAAATGATGGCTAGAGAATTTAAACTAGAGATCTGTGATTTTGAAATCTTCTGTCCTTTCAACTTGACCATTTCTTCTGGGTAAGAACTCATAATCTATTAACATTTTGTTCTGAAATCTACAAGGAGGACAAAACTATAACTTTTCCTGTTATTTCAAGTATTTTTTTCCATGCTCTGTCTTTGAGATTTTTATTCACGTGCTTTCCAATTCTAAACATAACCCCATTGTAACTTTGACATCAATCCCCGCAGTAGACCCTTCTGTGGCCTGGTAATGTTTTCTCCTCTAGGTTATTTACATATTTCCTCACTGGCTTGAAATCTTTTCTATATCCAGACCCTTAGCCATGGTACATTAAGCACATTAAATTCTCATAATGTATTAATTTGGCTTTTAATCATATTTACAGTGTCCTTAGACTTGTCTGAGCTTTTTAATCCCATCTTTGTATCAGAGTAATTAAAAGGAATAGAAGCTCTCAAACTCCCAAGTTTCCTACATCTAGATTTACATAGCAAAAATAGCTCTTTGTTCTCTGCAAGACTTTTTTTTAAATAAAGTATATCAAGTGGCTTCAAAATATTTTAAGATTTTTTGAGATAAAAAGATAACAAAGGAAAAGGTAACATTTTGCAAGATGGCTTACTGAAATTATAATTTGAGATATTCAGTGTTTTTATTCTTTGTTTTTTTAAATGAATCTAACACTGCAAGATTACTAGCTTGAGATCTTGTAAAAACATTGAAGGTATATCACAAATAATTTTTCCATATGGACTTGAGATTTCATAGTATCTATATTAGTTATAAAACAGGTTTTCTTGTGTACAATCGAAATATTTAGCCATCCATAAAACATGACTCTCTAGCATAAAGAGTATTTTTTTTTTCTGTGACAGTATAGAGAGACCCACTGAGTGGAATAATAATCATTCAAAAAACCTAAGGATGTATAACATCATTTCTAGATTTGAGTGCCATGTGTTCTTTCTGCGTGATGTTTTTTAAATGATGTGAAACAAAGTGTGACCTGTCCACTTGAATTAATGCCTTGCTAACTGATTCAAACCTATGTCTTCTATATTTCTCCATGTAAAGAAGCAAGGAAGACACCCCAGGGAGATTATCCATTCTGCAGGTACCCATGAGGTTATAATGTCACATGGTTTTTAGATCTTTGTCATGTGATAGGCCAGTTCTGTCTGTAGCACCACTCAGTGAGTTAATGGAATCGAGGCCCACAGACCTCTGATTTTGAACAAGTTTGTGTTAAACGCTAACCAGAATGCTGGTAAGAACACTGTAGAGATGCTGACAATGATGGCCTTATTGCAGACATTCCTCCTTTCATTGCGTCTATTCTTCACGCAGAAATCCTGGTGGCAGAGTGGTTAAATGCTACGTCTGCTAATCAACAGGTCAGCAATTCGAATCCAGCAGGGGCTCCTTGGAAACTTTATGGGGCAGTTCTACTCTGTGTTACAGGATTGCTATGAGGCAGAATTGATTCAGCTGCACTGGGTTTTCAAATACTCTTAAGGCTGAAACCCTGGACACATGGTAGTCAAGAGCTACGGCCGCTAACCAAAAAGTAGGCAGTTTGAATCTGCCAGGCACTCCTTAGCTACTCGATGGGGCAGTTATATCCTGTCCTATAGGGTCACTATGAGTCGAAATCAACTGGATAGCAGTGGGTTTTTTTGTTTGTTCATTTTTTGTTTGTTTTCATTTTTATTCTTAAAACGTGGAAGATATAATGCTAAGATAATTTTAATAAATTATAATAATATATAATGTTATAAATATAATATATATTATGCCATAAATATAATGTTAGTAAATTGCTAATGATTCCTCTACCTCTGGTGAGAGATGAGTGTGTTCACAATAGACTTCACATTCTCTAAAGCCTTAAAAAACCTCGTTCATTTTACTGTTTTATTCATGAATGTGTAAGGCACACTCACACTTTTGTCACAAAAAAAGAAATCCCTGTAAGAAGGGAGGCTCTAAGTAAGTCCTAGGACAAGGCTTTCCAACCTGAGATACAGAGAGAATAGATGAAGATAATATTTTTAATCTGAAAATGTCAGGACCCAGTACAGTACAGTTTAGTTGGGTCATATGATGCTTTAAAGTTTTAAATCTTCTCAGATAATTTTAATATGCAGCCAGTGTTGGAATTATCAGTTTAGTAGGCTAATTTGGCCGTATCCAGGTGTGTAGTTAAGAAAAAAATCCAAAATAGATTAGCAATAGAGCAAGAATTTGTTTTTAATTCTTTGTTTATTTTATTCAAATGATGTTTTATTCCATTAAGAATCATTTCAAATAAATTTAAAGAGAATACAGGTTAAATGAGTAGCAAATTGTAGCCCAAAGGAACAGTGTATATATTTCAGTAAGGTAGGGCCATAGAAATCAAATTTAAAACCCCAAGGGGAGGAAATCACCAGGGTCAGTGAAAGTGTGTAGCCAGGAGAGATTATGTCACATATTTACGTTATTATGTTAAACAGGATTTGGAAAATGAACTACAAATCCAAAAACCCCCAAAGAGGCAGAGTGCTAAAAACTTTCATCTCAGGTTGACACAGATTAGAGAGTTGAAAGCCCACTTCTCCTTTTACCATGTCAAATTATGAAAGGAAAAATAAAATGCTGGTTTGAGTCTCTAATGAAAGGTAACTGTTCAGTTATTGGAAACATACTTTTCCTGAAAGGGCAGACCTTGTTAGAGTGCAGAGCTAGGCCTGGGTCTTCCTACCTTTAGGTTTTGATGGTGAGATTGCTGTTTACTTTCATCTGGCTTTCATTTGAAAAATCCCATCTGCGCTGAGCCTGAAAGAATTGTAAAAGTACTAAAGTTACAAGCATTTAAGTAAGGTGAACAGAATTTCCAGGGTTTACTTTGCTAAAGTGATGTTTAAAGAAGATTTTAGTGATGTAGGCTGTGAGACCACTATAATATTCCTGCTACAACTAATTATGTGTCTAAGATGAGATATAAAGCAGAACTTCAGCCCCAGAAGGGAGGGGAAAAACTATCCCAGCAGCTTTATGCACTTATACTAAATAGGGACATTTTCAAAGTGTACTTATTATACTTAAACTAATTATGCAAAACTTAGGATAATAGCATATTTATCTGCCATTTTATTTTGAGATCTAGACATACACACACAAAAGATGCACACACAAAAGATGGAAATGATGAAATGGAGGAAAGAATGTTTCCATATTTCAAAGGCACTAAAAATAACAATAAACCAGAAAGCCTCTTTTTCACATGTCCTTCACTCACTCAGGATCAATTGTGTGATGAGAAAACATTGCCTAGCTTAGTTATTCTGGTGTCAGCAAATGAAGAGTGACTCAGAAAAAAGACAAGATAAGAGAAGTGGAAATGTCAGTATGTTGAATTTCGTGGTTTTTAAGATATCTGGAGACTAGACATTGTAGAAATAAATGACAGTGCTTTGGTCAAGCCTGATTTTGGGGTAAATAGTACACAGTATTGTCCCCCACCTTCCACCTACACCTCAGGTGAATTGCTCATTTTGATGGAAATAATTCAGGCCAGATCTTTTAAAAACAGTTTTTAGATATTTCGAAGGTGCCCAGCCCAGGGTTTAAAGGAGGCATCTAGCAGCCATCTGGACTTTGCCAAGCTTTAAATTATTGCTCATTGAGCATTTTGACGAAGTTCAGACCAGATGTTGATCCAAGAAACAATGTATGTCTAGGTGATTGCAATGCAGCTATTCTTAATCTTTTGCATTCTCTGCCTCTGTGACCTGGTTGTCTCCAACTGCCTTTGTAAAATGGCATGACAAATATAAACTTGTGAAAGACACCACACTCAGTCTCTAACTCTTGTCCAGTGAACAGTGTAGAACTGACAAAGGTACCTCCCCTCATTTCATACATAGTCAATTTTCCTGAAACGATTATTCTCGGGGTAATAAAAAGAAAAACATCTCAACGAAACTGCACGAGAGGGCTAGTCAGAGTCAAATCAAAGGCCTTAGGAACCTAACAGATGAGATTCTGTCTATCCAGATGTTAAAACAAACCCACTACTGTGAAGTTGATTCTCACTCATAGTGACCCTATGGAACACAATAGAAGTGCTTCCACAGTTTCAAAGAAGTGCCTGGTAGATTTGAACTCCCCGTTTTTTGGTCAGCAGCTGTAACACTTAAACATTACACCACTAGGGTTTTCTATCCAGATATTAAAACAAAAAAACACTGCTGTTGAGTCAATTCTGACTCATAGCAACCCAGCAGGACAGAGTAAAACTGTTCCATAGAGTTTCCAAGGAATGCCTGGCGGATTCAAACTGCTGACCTTTTGGTTAGCAGATGCAGCACTGCACCACTATACCACTAGCGTTTCCGATCTAGATAGAGGTGGGTATAATTGTTCAGAGACAAGATTATCATTGAAATACTCTGTTGAGTTCCCATCCAAGATTACTTTTTCTTACTGATCCCGGTAAAGTTTAACTCAGTACATAGTTTCAGCTTCCAGGTAAATTCACCTGACTCCTCTATGTGCACATTTCTTTACTAAGTTCTCACGGGTGTTTAAAATAAAACTACACATATTCCTTTTAAAATTACTTAGTAGTTTGTTTCTCTCCAGACACTGTAAGGTTCATGAGGGCAGAGATGATATCTGATTCACTACAGGTAGAAACATCAGTAAATAGCTTGTTAATAAATGAGTGTGAGAATGAATATTTAAATTATATTGATTAGTCAGATGCATACTGTGATACACCCATTAGCAAAGGCTTCGGGATCCTCAAATATGCACTGGAATGTTAAGAATTCTCACTCTTTAGATTGCCATGCATAAATTATTTTAAATTACCCAAAAAGCAAAAACCCAGAAAACCCATTGCCAATGAGTCAACTCTAACTCATAGTGACCCTATAGGACACAGTAGAGCTGCTCCATGGTGTTTCCAAGGAGTGGCTGATGGATTAGAACTGCCTACCTTTTAATCAGCAGCTGAGCTGTTAACCATTGTACCATCAGGGCTCCCAAGAGTCCTAATAAATTTTCCTGAGCTAAAAATACTAATTCGGAAGAATTATCTAAATTTCTTCTTGTTTTCAAAATTTCTACTAAATTTTGATTTAATGCAGCTCAAAGAGGTAAATTTCAATAGCTGTAAAGCTTAATCTCTGGTTTACCTGCTCAGAGCCTATGCCTATTATCTTGTCTACATTCACATTTTTTGTTCAACGTAGTTTAAACAACAATCAAACTGAGTAGAGATTCTAATGATGGGCCCCTACCCCTGAATATACTGGAGAAAGCAAGACTCTCAGAAAAATGAGTAAGCTGACCAATCAGAAGCACTGGAAAGCATTGTTTAACTTAACATTTAAAAAAATAAATAAATATCAATATGGACATAATTCTAAGAGCTAAACTCAAAAACATGTAACAAAAGGCCAAGAACCACAGAATCCATATACTGCAACCTTATATCTAGCAACATAATATCCCAAGAAATAAGGAACAGAAAACCTTAGCAATATTTGATAGTTCTATTTAGTGACACTCTATGATATACCAATGGTATTTTCAATAATTTTAGGGATATAAAAGAAAAAATAAATCTAATTACTTTCTTCATAATTGGCTATTTTATCTTCCTAGGCTGATGCCTTTCAGGTTTCCAAATAGTTTTCCTGTGAAGTAAGCAAGACCTTTTCGTTATGATTCACTTTCTGGTACAACAGCTTGTTACAGAACAAAAATGGAATTGTCAGCTAGAAAGATACACATAACGATCCAGTTATGTCCAGCTCTGCAAGTGGAAGGACAGAAAATAGCAAATGCATTTCATTTACATAAAATAAACATGTTTTCCTCTATAGGAGGAATCCATTAAACAGGGCTCTGCCTGACCAGTTTGAACCGCATGCAGATGCAAATAAGTCAGTGTCAGAGATTTCTGGAACCAAATCCTGGTTTCCATGGTTTGGAATTTAATTTTCTGAGGAATGAACACACCAAAAACTGAAGCATACTCTTAATAGGAATTATTGCTACTACATGAAGCTTATGAAATTCTGCAAATCTTTAAACTTTATTACTTGATATTTGGGATTTTTATTAATATTGGGAGTATGAACAAGAAAAGTTTTCAAGACAGTGATCACTTCATCACAGTTTGAGTACCAATGAAAATTAACAGTCATCATTTTTGTTTTGTTTTATTTTGGTATAGGTTTTCTTTTTCCTTTCCAGAGCTCACCATGGGATTAGCACTAATTATTAATCTAGATGAAGGGGAATGACTTTATTCTTCAATGAGATGGAATCCCAGAGTACTAGTCCTTGACACTGATGTTGCTCAGTCAAAATCGGTTTCATAAGCTACCTTGCATACGGTGATTTATTCTACGCTCTTTTTGATAGCAGATATTTGTCTTGCCTGGCAATCAATGATTATTTTATTAAGTGTTCAGCATATTGGGTGGAGTACATGGTATTTGCCCTCAAGGGGCTTATAATATGTGATTGTATGTCTTGATTAATTTAACAGCTATCTAATCTGAGTTGGATCCAACTCGACAGCACTTGGCTTGGCTTGGCATCTAATGTAAGAACTCTGACTTTGTGCCAGTCCCAAGCTAAGCAGCTCTTGAATTCCCTCAATATTACTACATAGTGGATGATTTCATGGACATTTTCCAGATGAGGAAATAAAAACTCAGAGCCTAAGAACCCACAGTTAGGAAATGTCTGAACTTAAGCCCAGAATGCCTCACTTCAAAAGCTAGTGTGAGTAGTTTCTGATAGCCTCCCCATGTCAGTTTCTCTTAAACCTCAGTAAGTGGCCTCTTCTACACCTCTTCTTTGGTTATAACATGAAACAGTTTATTTGCATTTAAATTCATCTAAATTTCTTGACTGCAATCTTAGTGTATTGTGTAGTCCATAAAAGCTACAGAGAAACCAGAAAGAAAAAAAAAAAGAAAAGTATTATAGAATATTTCAAAATGCTCACTATGTGTAAACAGGGGGAATTTTTACCTGGTAAATGTGTTAGGAAATTTTAATTTTTACAGTGGAAGTACACTGTGTAAGAATAAATGACATTGTAGTAACAACAGCAGTAACAGCAATCCTTTACACTTCTTTCCTCTACGAACACTAATTTCAATGAAGATATGCATTTGAATGATATTTTGGTATAGAGAATTCAAAATCATTTATCTGTGAAAGTACTAGTACTATATTTTGTTTGACTAGGTTTGATCAAAACACCGAATGCATGAAGGACAACATACAGAGTAGAAATATGACTTTGAAATAAGCCAGCCAAATGCCTTCAAGTCGGATCCGACTTATTAAATATACTGTGTGGCAGTGGTCACCGTGTGCCATTGGAAGAAACTCACCTAGCAAGACTCATATGAGAACGGTCTTGTACTTAGAAGTATGGCTCAATGTGTTGGTCTATATCAAAGAGAGTACTGGTAAAATTTGTTGACTAAATTTTCTACAACACCCCCTCACTCTTTATTTTTTCCTTAAAAATTAAGCAATGTGAGGCAGAGTCAAGATGGCAGATTAAACATACATCTCCCTAAATTGCCCTGGAAACCAAGACCTGAATTGATAATTAAATGGAGCCTTTTGGACACCTAGCGAGCCCTAGGATGTGGCATAGGGCTGTTAATTTGGACTTCATACCACTGAATGTAAAACCTCCTCTCTTTTGCTAACCCCACTCTTGGCAAGTGTGGACTTCCATGGACTGAAAGTAACTCACCATTTTAGTTTTTTTTTTAATCTTTCTTGGCTGGTAGGCAGAGCTGGGATTTGACTAGCCACTAATCTCAAATGCTCTGCTAGTGGGATCAGCAAGTGAAATTGCCATACTTTGAGAGCCAGGCTTTGGACTCTACGTATCTTAGCACCTTTGTCATCTCTTTCTACATCTGCCATATAGTGGCCAGTACCAAGGCAGTGGCAAGCTAGTGCAGGATGCCATCTTGCTCCATTGGGAGGTGGAGACACTCATACAGAGGCCCTAGCTGGACCTTAGTTCCTAGGTTGGGAGGCAGCACCTGCCCAGGAAAGAGCGCTTTTCGGGCAGAAAAGTAGTACTTTGTACAGCATTATCTATGGCTGGGGCCTAGCAACAGAGGCTGCGGACTCTGTGCATCTCAGCACCTTTGGCCTCTCTTTTGGTCCCAGCCAGGTGGTGAGCTTGTGTGGAACACCATCTTGTTGCACTGGGAGGTGGGAATACCCGTACAGAAGTCTCGGCTGGACCTCATTCCTGGGCTTGGAGGTAGCACCTGACTGGAGGAGAGCACTTTTCTGGCAGAAAAGCAGGATTCTACACAGTGTCACCTGCAGCTAGGGCTCAACAGCAGAGGCCAGCAGGGCAGTAGCGTTTCTATATTTTGAGCTAGTTTATAACATCTGGGGTTAGATATAGCAGTGCTTACTTTGCCAGCTGGGAAGAGGGACATATAGACCTGAAAACCTGACTGATTTTGGAAGTTGTCAGATACTTTTTACCTCTCATGTTAAGATGGCCTAAAGAAACAACTCTGGTCCATTCTCACAGTATCTCTCCTAGCCTCTGTTGACTCACATGATGCTCCAAAAGCAACAAATTCTGGAGAAAACAGTAACCAAGAAATCACCCATGACTTCAGAAGGGCCTCCCAAAAGAGCACCTCGGAATTTCCCAGATGAAGAAAGTTGTCTGAAACTAACAGAAGGTGAATACTAAAGGATGATATAGAGAGCCCTCTTACACTTTATGCAAAATTCAGCAGAACAAAATGAAATTTAGGCAAGCAGTTCAACCTGATGAAACACCACTGCTCTGAAATCCAACAGATCAAAAATAAAATCAAAGACATATAAACTTCAATTCAAAGCCAAGAAAACACAATGGAACAAATGGAATATAGACATTCTGACTTGGAAGACAGAGTTACTGACTCCAGAATCTATGAGAACAAATCAGAAAAAAGAAACAAGAAAACTGAGGAAGCATTAAGAATCATGGGGGATTCTATTAAGAAGAACAACCTGTGATTCATTGAAGTTCCTGAGCAGAGCGAGACACCTCAGGACACAGAGAGTATTGTTGCTGAGCTGCTGACAGAAAACTTCCCAGAAATTATAAAAGAAACAAATATAGATATCCCAGATGCATACTGAATGTGACTCAACATAGATCTCAAAAGAAAGACTCCAAGACATAGTATAATCAAGCTTAGTAAAATGAAACAAGCAGAAGTTCTTAAAGGCAGTAAGATTCAAAGTAAAACTAACATTCAGAGGGAAACCCTGTAGGTTTTCACTGGATTTCGCAGCAGAAAAAACGCTGGCAAAGAGACAGTGGCATGATCCATCCAAAGCCTTGAAGGAAAAGAACTTCCAATCAAGAATTATATATCTTGAAAATCTATTTTTTAAATATGAAAATGAAATGAAGACATCCACAGATAAACAGAAACTCACAGACTTTGTAAAAACCAAACCAAAGCTGCAAGAAATACTGAAAGAATCTCTTGGCTTAGAAGAACAAAACCACTAACTTTATACTTTAGAAGTAAATAAAGGACACATCACTCAGAATCCTACTCAGTTAGGGAAGGCTCCAAACTCAGTCAAAGCTGTCATAGTGAAAGAAATGATCCAGTGATCATATGATGAAAACTATGATGTTATCATATTAAAAAGAGGGATGTACTACAGCCATTATAGTCTTTCTAGATGGACAGGAAGTTGATAAGAAAGGTAGTAACTGAAATTGGGTTTATGCATACTTTTTCAAGAGAGATCTTAGGGGAAGCCATAAATCACAATAAAGACGCAACATGTCAAATCAAGAAACGTAGTGCAAGAGTCTCAACAACCACAAAACCAACCCTGAAAAAGGTGAAAAATTAACTCACAAAGAATGATGTTTCAGAACAGATTAATAAGAACAACAGAGAAAACATCAACACAAAAATAAACATGTCACAATGACAGCACTGAACACATACCTATCAGTAATCACACAGAATGTGAGTGGACTGACCACTTCACTAAAGAGACTTTAGGTGACATCTTGGATCAAAAGACACTAATCATTCATGTGTTGCTTGCAAGAAACTCACCTTACACTTAAAGATATGAACAAACTGAAAATTAAAGGATGGAAAAATATATAGCAAGCTAACAATACACAAAGAAGAGCAGGTATGGCAGCTCTAATCTCAGAAAAAGATAGATTTTAATGTAAAATCCACCATTGTGGACAAGGAAGGATGCTATTTATTGCTGAAAGTTTCAATACACAAACAGGACTTAACAATATTAAATACTTATACACCTAATATTAGAACACTTAAATACATCGAAGAAAAAGGAAATAGATCACTTGACAATAATAGTAGGAGACTTCAACATTCCACTCTACAGATCATCTAGAAAAAAGCTCAATAAAGACACAGAAGACATTATGGCCACAATTAACCAACTAGACCTCATCGACATATGTAGAACTTTCAATCCACCAGTGGGCAACTACACCTTCTTCTCCAGTGTACATGGAACATTTTCCAGAATAGACCATGTGTCAGGACATAAAGCAATTCTCAGCAACACCCATACACTGAATTAATGCAAACTATCTTCTCAGATCATAAAGCCATAAAAGATGAAATCAATAGCAGAAAAAAACACAGGTAAAAAGTGGAACTCAGGTAAACTAAACAACACCTTGCTCAAAAAGCCATGGATTGTAGAAGAAATCAAGGATGAAATGAAGAAATTGATGGATTCCAATGAGAACAAAAACATTTCCTACCAGAATCTATAGGATATAGCCAAAGCAATGCTCAGAACTCAGTTTATCTCCATAAATGCACACATCTGGAAGAAAGAAAGAAACTAAATCAAAGAACTAACCCTATAGCTTAAACAAGTAGAGATAGAACAACTGAGGAACCCCTCAGGCACCAGAAGAAAACAGATAAGAAAGATTAGAGCAGAACTAAATGAATTAGAGAATAGATGAACAATTGTAAAAATTGAAAAGACCAATAGCTGGTTTTTTGAAAAGATCAACAAAATTGACAAACCATTGGCTAAACTTACTAAAGAAAAACAGGAAAGGAAACAAATAACCCAAATAAGAAATGAGAGGGGAGTTGCCACAACAGATCCAACAGAAATAAAAAATTATCATAGCTGAATACTATGAAAGTCTGTACTCTACCAACTTTGAAAACCTACAGGAAATGGATAAATTCCCAGATTCATATCACCTACCAAAATTATCACAAGGTGAGGCAGAATAACTTAATAAACCCATCACAAAGAAGAGATTGAAAAAGTCATCCAAAACCTATTAACAAAAAAAAAAGCTCAGGCCCAGATGGCTTCATCATGGAATTCTACCAAGCTTTTAAAGAAGAGATATCTCCAATAATACTGAGACTATTTCACAGTGTAGAAAGGGATGGAATACTCCCAAATTCATTCTATGAAGCCAACGTAATCCTGGTATCAAAGCCAGGGAAAGACCCAACAGAAAAGGAGAACTACAGACTGATATCACTTGTGAATCTAGATGCAAAAATTTCCAACAAAATTGTTGCCAAGAGAATACAACAACATATCAAAAAAATAATCCATCATGACCAAGTTGGATTCATATCAGGGATGCA